>OZ014525.1:92906648-94171834 GCA_963966055.1 Lathyrus aphaca | reverse complement strand
AGCGTGGAGCAGAAGATGTGATCAACAAAGTATGAGATTGAGAAATTCACAGGTGTGAATCATTTTTCTGTGTCACTTGAAGATGCAATACCTACTTGTTCAATAGGTTTTGTTTGAAGTGTTGAAAGGACTGGAAAAGAAAGATGTTTCCCTAAAGGAGAAGGAAAGGACAACGATGACCAAGTAAGCCCACAACTCCATTCTATTGAGCCTTACTGATAAGCTTCTATGTCCGGTTTCGAAGGAGAAAACTGCAGCTGGTGTATGGATGAAACTCGAAGGTTTGTATATGAGGAAATTGTTGGTAAATCGTCTCTACTAGAAGCAAGATGTGTATTCATTCAAGATGAGTGAAGACAAAGTATTGGCTGAGCAGTTAGATATGTTCAATAAGTGGATTTTTGATCTTGAGAATATCATGGTCAAAATTGGTGATGAAGATCAAATGCTGCTACTGTTGTGTTCTTTACCTAAGTCTTATGCTTAATACAAAGAAACTCTCTTGTATGCAAGAAGAAGAAGGATTGGTTATAATTATTTTACTATTCACTTTCTCTATTAGGAATCAAAGATTACAAATGAATATCAACAATTAAACTCTCTCTCAACAACCTGAGAGAAATAATCTATTTATAAATTACTAAGTTAACTTAAGCACTAAGATAACTTAAACCATTGGACTAACAAACTGGCCCAACTCAACATGCCTGAACAAACTTTGAATACATATTTGCACAACTCTGTTGAACCATGGATTTATCCCTGTCCATACTATAGTTTGATCCAAATACCATTATATATATAACTACGAGCACGTAGACCTCAAAATACAACTGAAAAAATGTTTAGATATAAGAAAAATCCGAGCAGGAATTTGACCATCTGAAAAAAGTAAGCAAATAAAATAAAAAGGAAACAAAGTCGACATCAAGACCATAAAACAAAAGTTGACCTAACTTTCACATTAGTAGAGGAACTTGAAAAATGATATTATTTCAAACTTTTCAAATGAAACAAACTACAACATGTCAGATTATAACGAAACCACCTTTCACCCTGACCTAACTTTTAACGATCTAAGGACCCCAAAAAATATAATAAAGATCCATAAGAAAACAAAGAACCACCCCAGCCACTTAAAAATACCATACAAAATATACAATGACAGGTCACAAGTCATGAACAAATGGTAGATTGACTCGCATTTCCCTATAAACATCGAACGTAAAACACTCTCAAGGTCTACTAATACATACATATGAACAAATTTTCTCTAATAGACATTTTCTCTTGAAAAAGTTGCCTAGAGAAAACAACCAATTTAAAGGAGGCCCAACTACCCCAGATAAGAGGAACAACTAAGTTCTCTTAATTAACACGAGGAACATGAAGCATTTTACACTCAAGGAGAGTTGAGTAAGTTGGAGCTAGTGAAAATATTCATCCTTTAAGTGGAACAACCACCACCTATCAGGTTCTAAGAAAATGGTCACATCTTGAATGGATAATAACAAATTAGTGATAATTTCCAATTGATATATCAAAGAATGATTGCTTCCATTTCAAATCCTAGGTTAGGTTCTCGTACACAAACACCCTAACTTGACCAACAACTCATTCATGGTTGTGTGATACTACTTCAGCCTGATTTATAAGCAAAAAAGACAAGTTTCACGCTTATTAAGAAATATAGTCAAGTGCATTTAATTTTATTGATTTCATGTGAGAGAGATAACATAATTACTAGCATACCCTCCATTAAATTGTCTTCCACTGACAATATTTAATAATTAAGGCAAGGATACTTTTGGAACAAAATCATTAAATGCACATAGATTTGTTCACATTTGCTTATATTTAAGGCCAAAAAAATTAGAATACTTTTGCTTATAAATAAGGCAGGAAGGAGTACTATATAGTCAAGAGAATATAACACTCAAGGGCAAGGGTCCCACCTATTAATCCTTCCAAAAAGAGGTTTGGAGGACTGATCTTACTTTCTTATTAAATTATCCAAAAACAATTCAGAAGCATTTGTAAATTTAATAACTAAGAGAGATACTCCTTTTTACGAGGATGAGGACGGATAATAATACTTTTCATATTTTACTCCATGTGTTCTAAATTATAAGTCATTTTGCAACAAAAAAAATTGTTGCAAATGATAAGTCACATTACAATTTCAATGCAACATTAATGAATTTATATACCCTATATCATTTATTACTATATCTTATTCCAATTTTTAAAATTTCTTTGTCATACATAATTTTCTTTCTTATGTGTAAAATGTCCAAATATCTCATAATTTAAAACTCGAGGAGTAATACTTTGCTAGTCCCATAATAAGTGTCATACTTGACACTTTCACATACATTAAGATAATATAATAATGAAAGAGAGAGAATAGTAATTTCATTGAATTATCCTTATCAACTATTTATGTATTTGAATTATCATCAACGCAAAGTGAGAAAATACTAAATTAAGAATATTAGTTAAAAGGTACAATTGGAAGATAAAACTTAAAATTTTATTAGAAAACTAAAGTGACAAGTATTTTGGGACAATTTTTTTCTCTAAATGTGACACTTATTTTAGAATAGATGAAATGAATAATTAAATAGTATGTTAGCATACATGAGCATATATAGGTGCAAGATGTAACACCCCATTTTTAATTATTTAGTCGTTGTGTTATTTTCCGTTGCTTAACCTTGTTAAGGGTGTGTGTAATTAAGCATATGAGTGTGAGGTCCTTATTAGGATATATAGATTAGAGGTGTCAGTAGTAATCTTTGAGGTATAAGTGGTAATAGTAATATGTTTATTATTAGTAGTATGATTATTTGTATTATTATTATTAAGTAAAAAAGAGAATTTATTAATAATAGTGTTAGTGGAGGAAAAAAATAAGTTATATGTGGAATTAGTGGGGAGTTTAACATGAGGGAGGAAATTTTCACATTAGAACAAGTTAGGGAAGAACAAGGGAGAGCTAGGGAAATTCTCAAGATCCAGATTCGCAGGAATTTTCTGAGTAATTTCGAGGTAAGGGGGGAGAATCTATTTTATAATGGTGGTAATATCATGAGAGGGTAGTGAGGGGTCATTTCCCTCATAGAAATTTGTATACATGTTCCTTGTTGTGTAGATATGTTCTTGTATGAATGTGTTGTGATGAACTCGTATGAAATTTTTGTATTCTGTTATGAATTTATGGAAAATATTGTTGTTGTTGTGATTATATGAACATGGGTGTGCAGGTTGGGTTTTGGGTGCAAACGGAGGCTACAAATTTAGATTTAGGAATATTTAATGATGTAGTAATAATAAGACTAGATGTAATATGAAATTATAGGCCTTAAAATTAATATAAAACGATTTTAGGACTGAATTAGAGTGGCAAATGGAGGAACTCGTAGCAGATTCAGACTGGTGTGAAGAACTGGGTTTTCATGCGGTCAGGCATGATGAGGGCCACATGATGTGTGGCGAGGACCACGAGATAAGTGATGGTCTCCATGTAAGTGTGACAAGGGTCACACTAAATGACATTGTTACGGTCGCCACAGATGTTTGACGGTCGTCACTCACTTCTATGTGTATTTTCTTACTGTTTTCTGTTATTTTCTATTTTGTTAGTTTCGTGCTATCACCTGAGCAATTTGCATAGATGCCAAAACCTCTTAGAACTAAGACCAGTGTTAGAACACTTTTGATTCTAATCCTCTAAGAGTTTTGATGATAACAATTATTATTGTGCAAGAATAGAAGTTCTAACTTATGCTGAGAATAACTTACTTATTTATGTATTGCAGAAGTTCTTAAAAAGGAAGTTATTGAAAAGAAGACTTGCTTCAATAGAAGAAGACTTGCGCTATCAAATAGAAGCTATATAAGTTAAAGAGAATCCTTCATTAAATATAGTATTAAAAGCTACGTACAAAGAATTAATTCACTCTGATTGTTGTCTAGAAGATGGTGATTCTTTCATTAAAGCCTTAATTAAAGAATATCTGAATTAATGCTGGGAACAAATATATTTGATTATGGAAGGTTTTTATGGTATTAACTAATATCCATAATTGGCTCAAGATGTCTCCAACGGTCTTATCAAATCAAGCATTATATAAAGGAATCATTTTGAAGAGTAAAAGCTCTGGCTCCTACGACTTATCCCACATTCGTTCATATTGCGCCATACATTTCTTGTAACAAATCACCTTGTGATTATAGCTTTATTAGCAGCAAGTTAGTTACTTTTTGTTATCATCGTAAAAGATAAGTATATTTCCTTGAGTGACTAGTTTAAGTCAGAAGACTCAAGAGGACAATGACTGTAGGTCATTGTCTGCATTCAAATATTGAATAATGGATTAAGACCTCATTGATAGAGGCAAAATCACCTTGGCGGGTGGACTGGATGTAGTTTGAGTTCAAACGAACCAGGATAAATTAAAGAGTATTTTAAGTCATTTTTATTAGTTATTGAAAACCCAATTCCAACCCCCCCTTCCTTGTGTTTTACGTCCCTTCAACCAGTAGTAGAATTAATTAAAGAGGTGAATTTTGGTAAATTAATTGATTAATTAATTGATTGAGAATGATCGAGGCATTGCATATAATTGTATGTGTGCATGTGTGTAATACCTCAAAATTTGCCCTCTCATTCCCTCAGCATTTTGCATAGCATTTTGCATATATGGATTCATAAAATAACCAAAAACATTGCATCATATATAGCATAGCCGAGGCGTGGGTATGTGATCAATGATCGGAGCAACCGAAAGTTATGAAGAGGCTACCGAAGGGCCACAAAGCTTCTCAACCTTGTGCAAAGGGTTCACAATATCCCACAAGTCTTCACTTGAAGCCACAAGTCATGGAAAGTTTTGGTTTGATTGAAGGAGGCAAGCAGTGCAATACTTCTTGAGGGAAAAGAGCCGAATTAGGGTTTCATTTCTACAGGGCTTCTACATAAATTTTTGAGTCGAAGTGGATTTCTTTGACTTATATATGATGTCAAGTGCCTAGGGTTCAAATCTCGTCCACAAATTCATTTTGGAAGGGGTTCGACTGGCCAGACGACGGAAAATCGAGGAATTGGAGAAAAGGCAATCGGGCTAGGTAAAAAGGGTCGACTCCGGACTTTTAAGATCGAGATCGTGAAATTAGGGTTACAATGATCCTATGGTTCAAACTTGATCAAGAAATGATGGAGGAATCATAGAAAAACCAAAGAAAAATCATTTGAAAGGTAGTTAGTTTCACCATTTCCCTCCACCTTTCCTTCCACTTTCTTTCCACACTTCCTTTCATTCTTTCCGTCTCATTTTTCCACTTCAATTCCACTCCATTTCCCTTGGAAACTTCCACCACCTTCCACCATCTTCTAGAGTGTTCCAAGGAATATTCCAAGGAAATATTCCAAGGAATATTCCCTTTTCCAACCCTAACCCTAATTAACTTCCAAACCTAATTTTGGATCCCAAACCTAATATTTGGGCCCCAAACCCAAACCTAGCTCCTAGCCTAGTCTCTATTTAAGCCATTTTCATCCAAACAAAAAGGGTTGAACACCATTTTCCAATCTCACTCTTTGATAAGCACTTTTTTCTCTCACTTTTCCTCTCCCTCTCACCAAAGCTTTTTCAAATAAGCTCTTCAAGTTTCACATTGAAACTTGAAGATCTTGAAGCTTAAGCCTCCAACCTTCATATTTTGTGGATTGAAGAAGGATAAGCTATTGAATTTTGTGAGGATTATCGACTTATCAGAAGCACACGAAGATTCAAGCTCAAGAACGCATTTATTTTGCGATTTCTTGGTTTTCGGTTTTCTCTTCGATTCAAGCTCCGATTCTTGCAACAATCACCGAAGCACTCCTCCGCTTCGTAGGTTGGTGATCTTAATCATTTCTTCTTTAAGTTATTCTCTCCATCTCGCCATTTTTGGCATTCTTTAAGTGCTTTTCGCTTTGTTTAAAATCAATTCCGTTTCGATTATGTTTGCTTGTGATTTGTGATTTTGGTTGAATTTGGATTTAAGGTGTTAATAGATATAGGTTCTACCATGTGTAAATAAGCTCCAATTGAGTAGAAATTTGTGTTAGCATGATTAAGTGGGGGTTAGGATTGTTTAGAAGGAAGATTGTGGCCAAAAGCACTTTTTTCAAAAGCATTTTTCACTTTTTGTTCAGTGTTAACCGGTTAACGCATTTGGTTAACCGGTTAACGCATGCGTTTTTGGCCAGAATGCTGTATTTTTAGGCCCGTTAACGGGTTAACCTATATGGTTAACCGGTTAACGCTGTTCATTTTTGGATTTTTAGCCTATTTTCTTGCTCAATCTTGCTTCCTAGTGCCTCTAATGTTCATGTATGTTTAGGTAGTGATTTTAGGGAATTTTTGGGTCCATTTCCAGTAGCCAATTTATTTTTTTCGAGTCGTTTCGACATGATTCCATTTACTTTTCTATGTTTTGTGTTAAAGGTGCAAATGTGATATAAGTGATTCTTGATGTTGTTTGCTACACTTTAATCATTTGTTTCACATGTTAATTGTTTGCTTAAATCCAACATATGCTTCATGATTATTGTCATTGCTTGCTTGATTGATAAAGTGATTAAATACCATGTTGATTTTTTGCCAAAAGTGATTAAATACCATGTTGATTTTTTTGCCAAAAAGTGATTAAATGCTTCACATGTTCATGCAAGTTTCTTGTGCTTAATTGACCATATCTTAACATGAGTTCAATTCTGATTTTATGCCATGCATGTGTAACAATTGATGCTTGTAGTGATACTTGTTCAATCTCATGATAAAATGCTCATGTGTGCAAAATGAAAAAGTATGTTTGTTCTTGATTGATCATTGTCATTTTTAATCAAATAGATGATGTAAATAAATTCACATGTTTGAGTTCATTTTGTGATGCATGTAGATTCATGTCAAGTGACATTAATGTGTTGTTTATCATTCACTTTGTGCACATAAATAAAAATAATCAAATTTGGATTTTGCATTTCATAGCTGTTTTTGTATATAGCTGCTGTAAAATACTTGTTTGTTGTATTAGTATGATGTGTGTGACTTTCTACACCTACTTTTTCATGTTGCATGCTGGCTGTAAAAAGCTGGTGGGTGTTAGGCTTAGTTTCATAGCTGTTTGTGTATTAAGGGGCTGTAATAGGTGTTGTATTTTGGTTTTAGCATTTTTCTAGTTCCTTTAGGATTAAAATAGAGTCTAGTTTAGGTCTAAGGTGCCTTATGATGTAATTAGGATTTAATTAATGTGTGTTTGCCTTATTCTTTTTAATAAAAATGTGCATTAACACTTGTTTTGTAGTGGGGAAGATTGAGGTAAGTTTACTCCACTTTATCCTTTATTTTTTATGCATTTCTTTTAGGCTTTTTAATTCATTTTTCCTTCCATATTTGTGATTGGTAGGATTCCCCATTGTTAGGACCAACTTATCTTCCTTAGGAAGTAAGTTGCATCCTTTTTCCTTTTTTTTCTTTTCCTTTTTTCCATTAGGAATAGAAAACCTCACTAACCACTAGGATCACTTTGTAAATACATAATACATTAGGATTGAGTCTTAGTCCCTTAGATTTTTCCTTTTATCAACTTGAGTCATTCTCTTTCTTATCTTCAAACAAAAATCCAAAAACACTTAACAAATAAATGAAAGGATTCCTTGTATATAGCCTTATTCCATGAAGCATTTGCATTCATTCCATCTTGGAGTGGTGTAAGCTTGTCTATCATGATGCACAAGTCTCATCAAGGAGTTGTTCACAAAGAAAAACTTAAAAGATACTTCTTCACAAAAGTAACAAAAACACTTAATAAAGTTCAACAAGCCAGTGAACTTAAACCCAAATCCTAGGAAACCAGTCTTGGATAAATTCTCCTTGCTGGGTATGCTTGTTCTATTATTCCATCTTGGAATGTAGAGTCAAGTGTACATTCCATGGAAAAGAGTTTGAATTCACTTCCTTGTGCCAAATTCATACAAAACTCATAAAAGACAAAAACAAACAATAACCGACTATCCTGCGGGAACTTCTTTTCTCATCTCATTCACTCACAACGCGAACTCGCGACGACTTGTCTCATTTGCAAGACGGTAAACGCACTCGTACCAGACGAGCCTGCAACACCTGAGCATAGACATACACAGTTCCAGCTGTAAAAAACACAAACAAATAGTTCCCGCCTAGGTTAGGCGAACTACGTCGACTCTGATCCTCATTATCCCGATGAGGTACGTAGGCAGCGGGGTAGGGCCCGTTCGAGCACATTCTTTATTTTCCCTACATTTCCCCTTTTATTCTCATTCTCTTATTCAGTTCCTTTCTCATTTCTCATTCCCATTCCAGTTAGCGGTTTCATTCAGCAGCAACTTTATTTCTCACCCTTTGAAACAAACAAGCAAGCGTGGATCCCGTCGGGTACGACGGACGGATTGGGGTGCTAATACCTTCTCAATTCGTAACCGACTCCCGAACTCAGATCTTTGGTTCGCAAGGCCTTGTCCTTTCCTTCTTCCTCAGGTTTGTGCAACATTACCTTTCCCATTCTTTCGGGATAAAAATGTCTGGCTGGCGACTCTAACCTTTTCCGCGCCACTTTCGCGTTTGTACTAGGATGAAAATCCCGGGAGCGACAGCTGGCGACTCTGCTGGGGACTAACCTGATTCTTCTGGTTCCCCTTGTAGAGTCAATCCTAGCGCCTGTTTGGTTTTGTTTCTCTGGGTGTTTATCTGTTTGTTGTTGTGTGCTTTAGTTTAGCTTTACTGTTTTTATTTACAGTTTTACTTTACAGCTTTATTTTATCGCATTTATTTACCGCTTTCAGTATTTTATTTTCCATGCATCATATTATACTGGACTGTCTGGCTGTGCTGGTTTTCATTTTTTCTGTGGGTTGGGAGTTACTGTGAGATAAGCCAACTACCCGGCTTGAGTGCACCCTAGGACTTAGAGTGGTTCCACTTTGGCTTCATGGCATCTTGCTATGTTGGTAGTAGTGAGTTCCACACCTTGACTTGCGACCTTCTCGGGAATGTATTGATACCGGAATCTTTCTGGGTTGATGCGCTACCTTGATAGTTATGTGCAGTCAGGGGACCGATCATTGAGAACCTTTGTGGAAACATCCCTCTCCAGTGATGACAGTGGCAGACCACATTTGTTGGCAAACCCACTCGCATCCGAGGGCCCACTGGGAACTCGCATAGGATGGCCTGGTTCTCTCATAGGAATCCAGTCGAGGCAAACTGTTCGTATGACGATAGTATTGTACCCTTCGGGATGAATGTACTATTGTTTCTCGACTCAGTGCTTGAAGCTGGAAACTTGTGAGGGATGCTTGTTTTTCCGGACTCAACTGAGACCTCCTTGAGTAGTATATAATACCAAACCGATTCCCTGATTTGGTCATGAGCCATTTCTCGGAGATGGTGAATGTATTATTGCTATTCGGCTTTGAGAGTCCGTGATGTTGACCCGAGTAGCACACCCGTGAGATTGGGAGGGGTTTACAGGTTTGCAGGAACCCTGGTACCTTCAGCATACCCACTTTGCCTTTGGTTCAGTTTTATGATTTGGATTTCTGTTCTTAAGTTATGGACCCCGGATCAGAGGGATGATTATTGTGATATCTGGATTTTGAGACTGTGCACCGACACCTGATTATATGATTGGCACATCACAGATACTTCACTGATCACATGCCTTGTCTTGCATAAGCATCATATCATCATTAATCATTTTGTGTTCTTTTTATTCCCAGGGTTCATTGCTTCCTAGGTCCTGGTCATATTTTCTACTTTAGCATGGAGATTCCGAGGAAGAGAAATGTTCATTATACTTTCCCGCAGCCAGAGACAGAGAGTGTTCAGGGTTTGATTAGCTTGATGGGTGACCGAGTCCTTGATGATTTCAGGAGAGAGTACGGCAGGATACTGAATTATGTGAGCAAGCCCACAGTCGACCAGAAGGATAGCTTGCATTCTCTGCTGCAGTTTTATGATCCACAGCTGAGGGTTTTTGTTTTTCCTGATTATATTTTGGCGCCTACATTGGAGGAGGTTTCTAGCATGCTGAGTGTTCCTGTTAAGGAGGGTGTACCTTACTATGTTTCGGAGAGGATCCCATCTCATGAGGATATCACTATTGCCTGTCATTTGAGTATGCCTAGACTCAAGGTGGGATTAGAGGCTGGCCAAAGCAAAGGAATCCCTTTGGACTTTCTTGTTGCAGAGGCACGTGTTATGGCATCGGAAAAGAAATGGGCAGACTTCAAAGCACTGTTGGCTATGGTAGTATATGGAATCAGTTTGTTTCCCGGAGAGAAAGGACTAATTAACATGGAGGCCATCACCATCTTCGTCAAGAGAAATCCTGTTCCTACATTGCTAGCTGACTTTTATTATGGAGTTCACCACAGAAATGAAAAGAGGAAGGGGTTTGTAAATTGTTGTGCTCCCATATTCGCTGAGTGGTTTGTAAGGCAACTCCCTAAATCAGGACCCTTTCAGGATTTGAAACAATCTTGGAAGTGGTCCAAAAGATTAATGGGCTTAACCGCAGCTGACATTGCTTGGGGATGCAACAGAGATTTGGTGGGCAAAGAAATGTTGGTTAGTTGTGGTAGTTTTCCAAATGTACCTTTGATGGGAAGAAAAGGTGGGATTAGCTACAATCCTATTTTGTCCAGGAAACAGTTCGGCTATCCTTTAAGAGATGTACCTTTGATCGGCGATGCAAATGAGTCCTTATATTTCTCAGCAGAGGGAAACTCCAAAATGAGTATCCTAGCATCCCAAGCTTGGGAAGTTAAGGTGATGAAAGGAAAGAAAGATTTTGGAAGAGTAGATCCTAATACCTATGATCCTTTTGCCAGCTGGTTGGAGGACCGTGTGAAGACTCATCTTCTACCATTTTCTAGAGAGACGCCTCTTTACCCTAAAGAGGTGGCACCAAGAACTACGGTGCCTTTGGAGGAATATCAGAAGTTAGAAGCTTTGGTTAAGCAACTGAGGGTTGAAAATCAAGAGGCTCTCAATTCTTGTCAAGCGCTGATGATCCAGAACCGTCGATTGAAAGATAGAGCTGTGCAAGCCGAGGAGATAGTCCGTCTCAAGCAGAAGGACTTTGAAGATAGAGAGCTCTATTTCCGAAAGAAAGGTTTAGCTGAGACTCATATGACGGCCCAGCGCCGAAGAGAGAAGAAGGATCTTAGTGAAGCCAATGAAGCTGTTACTTTATGGCAGGAGAAATGGGACGAGAATCTGAAGAAACAAAAGGAGTTAGACGCCAAGCACAAACAGGAAGTCAAAAGTCTTCAGGATTCTTTAGATGGGCAGAAAGAACTTCTCAGGAAAGCTTATTATCAAGAGGAGGATCGTATCCGGCGCGTAACAGAAAGCCAGCAGGCACTGAAGGAAGCTCGAAAGGAGATTGAAGACTTGAAGTTGAAAGCTGAGGTGAAAAGGTCGAAGGCCGAGTCGAGTCAAAGCAAGGAGAATGAAGCAGCATTTCTACAGCAGATCGAGGAGTTACACGCTTCTTCTGATACGAGGGACCTCCTCGTTCAGAAGCTCATCCAGGAGCCCGGTCATCCAGATGTGGTTCAGCTGTTCCAGAGCGTCAAATGCCTTAGCTGGAGATTGAAAGATATAGAGTTCCCTAGTGTGTAATTTCGTATTGTTGTACTTGGATTACCCACAGGCTTGTTGTGGGATTCCTTATATGTGATGTACTTTTGTTATCGTGATTGGCACCCTTCGGGGACTTTGTATTTTCAAACTCCAGTTTATACGATTGGTTTTGTTCCGGATTTCTTGTTCGTTATTTGCACCAACACGGGGTAATGAGCACCAGTTTTTCACAGCCGTCATTATGTCTGAATATTATTTGGGTCTTCTTCCCAATTCTTATCTTCTTAATGCCAAGACCGGACACAGGAAGATACTCGGGAGTAAAAGGAACACATTGCATTGCATACGCATCATTTGCATTTTGTCTTTGTCTTTGCAGGTTTTTCTTCGGGATGTTTAATTTATCTGTGTTCACCAGGCAAAGATTGCGAGGGCCGCCAAGACCCGGTACATTCGACAAAATATTCCTCATCGGTACGCGACCCGCAGTAATCAAAGAACAGCAATGGACGCCATGCAGACAGAACTCAACGATGTCCGTACCAAGATGGCAGAATTTGTGACTCTGATGCAGGGGATGGCCCAGGGGCAGCAGGAGCTGAGAAATGCAATTCAAGGGTTAACTCCTCCTAACACTAATGCTCAGGAAACTACTTCCGGCGGACTAGGGGCTCCTCCCAATACCAACAACGGTACAGGTGGACCTCATGTTCCAGATCCAGCTATGGCTACGTATGTTCCTGTGCAGGACAGGCAGGAAGACCAATTCCAGTACTTCAACAATGATATGGGTTTCGGCGGTGACGGAAATCTCAACGACTTCTTGGTGCTTGCAGAGAAGGTCAAGGCCTTAGAGTGCAAGGACACTTTGGGAATTGACGTGTCAGATATGGGTTTAGTACCTGGGGTGGTCATTCCACACAAATTCAGGCCACCAGCATTTGATAAATATAACGGCAACTCTTGCCCAAAAACTCACCTACAGGCTTTCTACAGGAAGATTGCGGCTCACACGCGAGATGAGAAGCTATGGATGTACTATTTCCAGGATAGCCTTTCTGGAGGATCCTTGGAGTGGTACATGAAGTTGGAAAGAAGTTCTATCAGAAGCTGGAAGGATTTGGGAGAGGCCTTCCTCAGACAATATCAATACAACATTGACATGGCACCTAGCCGTACTCAGCTCCAAAGCTTGACACAGAGGAGCTCGGAGAGTTTCAAAGACTATGCACAGAGGTGGCGTGAGGTGGCCGCCCGAGTGCAACCACCGTTATTGGAAAGAGAGATGGTCGATCTTTTTTTGAATACCCTCCCAGGGCATTTCATGGAAAGGTTGGCTGGTTGTTCCTCAAGTGGCTTCTCGGACATTATCTTGACTGGAGAAAGAATCGAAAGCTGGCTCAAACAGGGGAAGATTCAAAATGGAAGCGCTTCAGTATCTGGCATCAAGAAACCCTTTGTGAAAAGGAGGGAAGGAGAAACAGGAGCAGTATACGCGCAGAGAGGAATGATGCACCAAGGATATTATCAGCAAGTGGCCCCCGTCACTATTTCAACTCCTCCAGTTCAACAACGTGTTCAGCCTCCACAGCCGCAACGCTCACAGGGGTATCAGCCAAGACCCCCTCGTCCGTACTACCCTCAGAAGCCGAGAGATAGACATTTTGAAACTCCACCAATGTCTTACTCCCAACTGTTGAAGAATCTCCTGCAGCTTCAAATGATTCAGCTCCGTACCTTGCAACCTCCGAGGCCAGGCCAAATTCCTGAAGGTTATGATTCGAATGCTAGATGCGAGTTTCATTCTGGAGCTCCCGGCCATAGTACTGAGAATTGTAAAGCATTGAAGCATGTGGTTCAGGACTTGTTGGATTCTAAAGCGATCAATTTCGCTCCCTCTCCTAATGTGCTAGAAAATCCCATGCCTCCTCACAGGGGCACGGTTGGTGCAATTGGTGAAGGGGAGAAATTGAATCTGGTGGATGATGTAGATGACTTGAAGACTTCATTGGTTGCTATCAAGGCTTGTTTGTTGAAGAAAGGCATTTTCCCCGGATGCGAGGATGATTGTTCAGAATGTACAGAAGCTACCAACGGTTGTAAACGATTGAAGGTCGGAATTCAAGGTATGATTGATGAAGGAGTGCTGCAATTTGACAAGATTGTGAAAGAAAGTGAAGTATCTACAGTGACTATCTTTTATGATCCATCCCAAGCTCCTTCGCGTGCCAGAGTGGCGCCAATAACTATTACCACTGCTGGACCCATAATGTACCAAAGTGACAGAGCAGTTCCCTGGAACTATGGTGGCGAAGTGTATTGCAACGGCCAAAGACAAGAGTTGGCCACGACTAGTATAATCCCAGCTCAGGTAGAGAATGTGGGAGTAGGGGGTTTTACTCGGAGTGGAAGATTGTTTGCGCCGGAAGCATTGAGAAGCAATGTGATACCACCCAGGGATACTGCCGAAGCCCAAGCTAGAGCCAGGGGGAAGCAACCTGTAGTTGTCAATGATCCAACTCTATCAACTGACCCAGATCTCACCTTTGATAAAGAAGCCGAAGAATTCCTGAGGATCATCAAGAAGAGTGACTATAAGATTGTAGATCATTTGCAGCAGACGCCGTCAAAGATCTCCATCTTATCATTACTCATGTGTTCGGACTCTCACAGGAAAGCTCTCCTAAATATTCTGAACAAGGCATACGTGCCTCAGGATATTTCCGTAAACCAGCTAGAAACGGTGGTGTCCAGTGTTAATGCCAGTCATGGATTGGGTTTCACGGACTTGGACTTAACTTCTGATGGGCGTGCTCACAATCGGGCATTGCATATTTCTCTGGAATGCAAGGGTGCAGTGCTCTCCCATGTGCTGGTGGATACTGGTTCATCTCTGAATGTCTTGCCTAAGAAGGCATTGATGAAGCTAGACTATGATGGAGTGGTGCTAAAGCCCAGTGATTTAGTAGTCCGAGCATTTGATGGATCAAGAAGATCGGTATTCGGAGAGGTGGAGTTACCTATCAAGGTAGGTCCACAAGTCTTCAATACCACGTTTTACGTGATGGATATCCAGCCGGCATATAGTTGTTTACTTGGAAGGCCCTGGATTCACTCGGCAGGAGCGGTTTCTTCTACACTTCATCAGAAATTAAAGTTTGTCTGGGAAGGTCAAGTTGTGACAGTCAGCGGGGAAGAGGATATCTTCGTCAGTCATCTAGCCTCATTCAAATATGTGGAGATGGATGGCGAAATAGTCGAAACTCCATGTCAAGCTTTTGAGCCTTTTAAGTCCGAACAAGCATCCGCCGTAGCAACTTCTCCTGAGGTGCCGAAGAAGGGGGTGTCTATAGCCTCTTATAAACAAGCGCGTGAATTAGTAGAATCTGGAGTGCGAGAAGGCTGGGGCAGCCCAGTCGAGTTGCCAGAGAATAAAGACATGTTCGGGATTGGTTATCACCCTGGGGGATCTTCGTCTGAAACAAGTGCAAAAGGTTGTCAGAGCCCGGTCACTTTCACAAGTGCAGGAGTGATAAACTACGGAAATATCAGCGCAGTGCAGGATGAAGCTGTTGATAGTGACTGTGACTTGGATGAATGGATTAGGCCTGCCGTCCCAGGAGCTCAACTTAGCAACTGGACGTCAGAAAGGCTCATTTCAGTAACATCTTTTGAAGAGTAATGTTTTTGTTTTTGTTTTCCTGTATTAAAGCGCTATGTCTCGCCCGGGGCATAGTGGCTCTTTGTAAGGGTTCATTTGTTCATTAACACAATCATTAATAAAATTGACGTTTCACATTCATTTCATGTTGTTCTCTGTCTTTCGTTTTTTACTTTTGTTTTTCAAAAAGAAAGAAAAGTTTTTAAAATGGCAATGTTTCTCAGTTTCTCAAGTTGTTGCTAAAGCCTTGCATGAATCATCATTCATGCAGGTGCTCGTCACCGGATCTTATCAATGACGACCCTGTTATGGCTAAGTATGACTTCGACAATCCAATTTATCAAGCCGATGAGGAAGGTGAAGAGGATTGTGATTTACCCGAAGAATTGGCCAGACTGCTCAAACAGGAAGAGAAGATGATTCAGCCGCATGAGGAAGATGTTGAGGTGATAAACTTGGGTACTGAAGAGGACAAGAAAGAAGTCAAGATCGGAGCTGCATTAGAAGAATCTGTCAAGACTCGTTTGATGGCTATGCTTCGAGAGTACGTTGACGTCTTCGCATGGTCCTACCAAGATATGCCTGGTTTAGACACTGACATTGTGGTACACAAGCTACCTCTTAGAGAAGGTTGTCCTCCGGTGAAGCAGAAGTTGAGGCGCACACGTCCAGATATGGCAATCAAAATAAAAGAAGAAGTGCAAAAACAGTTTGATGCTGGCTTCTTGGCCGTGACTAGTTATCCTCCATGGGTTGCTAACATTGTGCCGGTTCCTAAAAAAGATGGCAAAGTCAGAATGTGTGTGGATTACAGGGATTTGAATAAGGCTAGCCCCAAAGATGATTTCCCTCTACCTCACATAGATGTACTTGTCGATAATACTGCTCAGTTTTCCGTGTTCTCCTTCATGGATGGATTCTCAGGCTATAATCAAATTAAGATGGCTCCCGAGGATATGGAAAAGACAACTTTCATCACTCCTTGGGGCACCTTTTGTTACAAGGTCATGCCGTTTGGTTTAAAGAATGCAGGAGCTACCTACCAACGGGCAATGGTGACGTTGTTTCACGACATGATCCATCATGAAATTGAGGTTTATGTTGATGACATGATAGCAAAGTCCCAGACGGAAGAAGAACACTTGGTCAATCTAGCAAAATTATTTGACAGGCTTCGAAAGTTCAGACTGAGGTTAAATCCGAATAAATGCACCTTCGGGGTTCGTTCTGGCAAGTTGCTCGGCTTCATTGTTAGTGAACGAGGAATTGAGGTCGATCCGGCCAAGGTGAAAGCAATCCAGGAAATGCCTGAGCCGAAGACTGAAAAGCAAGTGCGTGGCTTCCTAGGGAGACTAAACTACATTGCACGGTTTATTTCTCACCTAACGGCCACGTGCGAGCCCATCTTCAAGCTTCTGAGGAAGAATCAGGCCATTAAATGGAATGAGGACTGTCAGCGGGCCTTCGACCGAATTAAAGAATATTTGTTGGAGCCACCAATTCTTATGCCTCCAGTGCCAGGGAGACCTCTGATTATGTATCTTACTGTGCTGGAAGGATCGATGGGATGTGTACTGGGTCAGCAAGACGAGTCTGGTCGAAAAGAGCATGCCATTTATTACCTTAGCAAAAAGTTTACCGATTGTGAGACACGATACTCACTACTCGAGAAAACTTGCTGCGCTTTGGCATGGGCTGCTCGCCGGCTAAGACAGTACATGCTGACTCATACTACTCTCCTAATTTCCAAGATGGATCCTGTAAAATACATCTTTGAGAAGCCGGCTTTGACAGGAAGAGTGGCCCGTTGGCAAATGATACTCACGGAGTATGACATACAATACACTTCACAAAAAGCAATCAAGGGGAGTGTGTTGTCAGAATACTTGGCCCAGCAGCCGATTGATGATTATCAACCCATGAGGTTTGAGTTTCCGGATGAGGACATCATGTTCCTCAAGTCGAAAGACCATGAAGAACCACTTCCGGAGGAGGGGCCTGACCCTGAATCCAGATGGAAGTTGATGTTTGACGGAGCTGTAAACATGAATGGGAGTGGAGTAGGTGCTGTTATTATCTCACCAGAAGGAGTCCACACACCTCTTGCTGCTCGGTTGACCTTCGAGTGTACTAACAACGAAGCAGAGTATGAAGCTTGCATCATGGGGATCGAAGAGGCAATAGACTTGCGAGTCAAGAACCTTGAGATCTTCGGAGATTCTGCTTTGGTGGTAAATCAAGTCAATGGCAAATGGCTAGTTCATCAAGCTCGTTTGATTCCTTACCGAGATTACGTCAGGAGGCTGTTAACCTTCTTTACCAAAGTAAAGCTGAGCTATGTTCCTAGGGACGAAAACCAGTTCGCCGATGCTCTCGCAACTTTATCATCCATGATTAAAGTATGCCAAGAGAATTTCGTGCCTCGAATTTCGATCTCTCGTCTTGAAAGACCGGCTTATGTCTTCGCAGTTGGTGATGGTGAAGATGACAAGCCTTGGTACCATGACATCAAACAATTCCTGAAGGTTCAAGAATACCCGGCAGGGGCATCCAGTAAAGATAGGAAAACTCTTAGAAGACTGGCGGGAGGTTTCTTCTTGAATCAGGATGGTGTGTTGTACAAACGGAACTTTGACATGGTGCTGCTCAGATGTGTGGACAGACACGAAGCAGACATGTTAATGCAGGAGGTTCACGAAGGCTCCTTTGGTACCCATGCTGGAGGACATGCCATGGCCAAGAAGTTATTGAGATCGGGATACTATTGGATTACCATGGAATCCGATTGTTGCAAATATTCTCGTAAGTGCCATAAGTGTCAAATTTATGCCGACAAGGTCCATGTGCCTCCGAATCCTTTGAGTGTCATGTCTTCACCGTGGCCGTTCGCTATGTGGGGCATCGATATGATTGGAAAGATTGAGCCAACAGCCTCTAATGGACATCGCTTCATCCTAGTTGCTATTGATTATTTCACAAAGTGGGTCGAAGCTGCTTCCTATGCCAATGTCACTAAACAAGTGGTCGCTCGATTTATTAAGCGGGACATCATTTGCCGGTATGGAGTCCCTGAAAGGATCATTACTGATAATGGTTCTAATCTCAACAACAAGATGATGGCTGACTTGTGTCGAGACTTCAAAATAGAACATCACAACTCTTCTCCATATCGTCCTAAGATGAATGGCGCCGTCGAGGCGGCTAATAAAAACATCAAGAAGATTGTTCAGAAGATGGTTGTGACATACAAAGATTGGCACGAGATGTTACCATTCGCGTTGCATGGGTATAGAACATCAGTGCGCACTTCAACTGGGGCAACTCCATTCTCATTGGTGTATGGTATGGAGGCAGTTCTACCGGTCGAAGCGGAAATCCCTTCCTTGAGGTTGATGATGGATATCAAGCTAGATGAAGCTGAATGGCTCCGATCCCGATATAATCAATTGAGCCTCATTGAAGAGAAGCGTCTAGCAGCTGTATGCCATGGACAGTTGTATCAACGACGAATGAAGCAAGCTTTTGACAAGAAGGTGCGACCACAGAGGTACATGCCAGGAGATTTAGTGCTGAAAAGGATTCTTCCTCCTCTCAACGATCACAGGGGCAAGTGGACACCCAACTATGAAGGACCGTTCGTGGTTAAAAAGGTCTTCTCAGGCGGAGCCTTAATGCTGACAACCATGGACGGAGAAGACTTTCCATCCCCTGTCAACGCAGACGCAGTAAGAAAATACTTCGTGTAAAAAGGACCCGCTGGATAAAAACAGAATAAAGATCCAGGCAAAAATGGGCATCCCGGCGAGCCAAAAACAGAATAAAAGGCTCGGGCAAAAGTTAGGGAAATTTTGAGAAAAAAATGTACACCCGCTGAGTTGAAAAGCCACATCGGACAACTCAGGCAAAAAAGGGTATCCCGGTGGATTGAAAACCTGAAAGGGCGATCCACGCAAAAGAGGGATTAACACGAACGACTGCGATCTGCGAGATCCATGACATACCTACAGTTGAGGCTATCCTAAGGGTTGAAGATCAGTCCATTTACTTTTTCTCAGGAGGCGGAGCGAGCGGAACGTCTTGAAGACATACGAGTCATAACCGGGTTGATACTTGATGAGATTCATTTTTTCACATTGCCAATAGGGTAGTTTGTTTTTCTTTTAGTTGTTCCCTCATTTTAGGGAACTGCTTCCTTTGTATTGCCTATTCAGGGCCACCTTTCCAAATCAATAAAGTTCAACTTCAGTCAATTGACTATTTTACTTCTTTGTTTTTACTTTTTTCATCCAGCATTGATTGATTGTGAAAACGTTTAGCAAATAGTAACTTGCATTGTGTTATGAACATTTGAATGCTTTTCTAACTCGTGCAGGAGAATAGAAACGTTTAACACAACTCTGAAATGGTGTTGAGATACCTAGACAACGATTCATGCTATGAGCCTGGGGCAAACAGGTCCCAAACTAATTCTCTATGTTGCAGGTACTATCGATTGTGTTCATGCAGGTACAGGTACTGGTGTTGCTAACATAGCTAAAGGCTATCGTCCAGGAGGGGCATTCCCTTTTGTTTGAGCAGAAATAAATGTCTCCTAGGGTGTTTCCAATCATCCCCAGCCATGTGCAAGTTGAAATGTCTCCCAGCTAGACAGCAAAGAGTGGGTGTCGTCCCCAAGCAGAAGTCTTCCCTCAGGCAGGGGCAACTCTCAGTAGTATAAGGAGTGGTTTGCCTTCCCAGCAGTTGCTTCCTCAGCAGTGTCATGCCTTTGGTTTCCAGGAGGTTCTCATCTCCCCACCAGAGTTCAAGAAGGGTCCGCCTCTAGCAGGGTTTTGGCGCTCCAATCTCAAAGTCCAATTTATTTTTGGCAGTGGCGGCTATTCAGAGTCTATGAATTATTAACAGCTTTCCCCGCAGAGTTGTTTCCTCCTCACCAGGATGAATCAGATCAATGCAGTGATCGTTATTCCTCCCCAGTCAAGCTATTTGGGATGCCTGCAGCCTCCTTTCCGGGAGATCCTTTGCATTTGCATATGCATAATCATCATTACATTTGCATCCTCCAAAGCGTAGCATTTCCATCATCATGGAGCATTACGCCATAAATTCAAACATATGCATGCCAGCATGGGCCAGTTTTGAGGTATATTATGTACGACTTATAACATCTTCTCAACCTGGAGTACTCCGCACAAAGGATACCAATATCATTTTTCAGACATCCTTGTCTTTTTCAAGTCAATGTTCGTCATTTCTCCGCGTCTTGTTTGGTACAACAGTCGCGTCGCAGGTTCTCGTTTTGTACAACGGTCCTGTTTGCTTGGGCTCTCTTTTATGTACAATGATCCCGTTCCATCTTGTCCTATTTTCTTTGTTTCTGGTTACCACCTGCGGTTGGTATACCTTTGCGTCTCCATTCGAGGATGGTTTCGTGTTAGATCCGAGGATCTTTTGATTTGTCATTCGAGGATGGCATTTCTTTTCTTCAAGTCCTTCTGCGGTTGGTCTTGTTTTTGTTTTGTGTGGCTATTATTCGAGGATAGTAGGTCACTTTTTGAGCTTATTGATCGAGGTCAGTTTGTCTCTTTTGCAAAGTCTGTCTGAGGTCAGCTTTGTGTTTGGTTATCAGTCGAGGCTGGTATACCTTTGCGTCTCCATTCGAGGATGGTTTCGTGTTAGATCCGAGGATCTTTTGATTTGTCATTCGAGGATGGCATTTCTTTTCTTCAAGTCCTTCCGAGGTTGGTCTTGTTGTTGTGGCTATTATTCGAGGATAGTAGTTCACTTTTTGAGCTTATTGATCGAGGTCAGTTTGTCTCTTTTGCAAAGTCTGTCTGAGGTCAGCTTTGTGTTTGGTTATCAGTCGAGGCTGGTATACCTTGCGTCTCCATTCGAGGATGGTTTCGTGTTAGATCCGAGGATCTTTTGATTTGTCATTCGAGGATGGCATTTCTTTTCTTCAAGTCCTTCCGAGGTTGGTCTTGTTGTTGTGGCTATTATTCGAGGATAGTAGGTCACTTTTTGAGCTTATTGATCGAGGTCAGTTTGTCTCTTTTGCAAAGTCTGTCTGAGGTCAGCTTTGTGTTTGGTTATCAGTCGAGGCTGGTATACCTTTGCGTCTCCATTCGAGGATGGTTTCGTGTTAGATCCGAGGATCTTTTGATTTGTCATTCGAGGATGGCATTTCTTTTCTTCAAGTCCTTCCGAGGTTGGTCTTGTTGTTTGTGGCTATTATTCGAGGATAGTAGTTCACTTTTTGAGCTTATTGATCGAGGTCAGTTTGTCTCTTTTGCAAAGTCTGTCTGAGGTCAGCTTTGTTGTTTTGGTTATCAGTCGAGGCTGGTATACCTTTGCGTCTCCGTTCGAGGATGGTTTCGTGTCAGATCCGAGGATCTTTTGATTTGTCATTCGAGGATGGCATTTCTTTTCTTCAAGTCCTTCCGAGGTTGGTCTTGTTGTGTGGCTATTATTCGAGGATAGTAGTTCACATTTTGAGCTTATTGATCGAGGTCAGTTTGTCTCTTTTGCAAAGTCTGTCTGAGGTCAGCTTTGTGTTTGGTTATCAGTCGAGGCTGGTATACCTTCGCGTCTCCATTCGAGGATGGTTTCGTGTTAGATCCGAGGATCTTTTGATTTGTCATTCGAGGATGGCATTTCCTTTCTTCAAGTCCTTCTGCGGTTGGTCTTGTTTTTGTTTTGTGTGGCTATTATTCGAGGATAGTAGTTCACTTTTTGAGCTTATTGATCGAGGTCAGTTTGTCTCTTTTGCAAAGTCTGTCCGAGGTCAGTCTTTGTTGTTGATGGTTATCGCCTGTGGCCGGTATACCATTGTATTTCTATTCGAGGAGGGTTTTAGTACTGGATCCGAGGATCCCTCATGAGTTGTCATTCGAGGATGACATTCTTCCCAGCATATCTCCGCCTGGCTCTTTCCCTGTTACCTATTCAGAGGTCAAAACAAAAAAATATATAAATAAATAAATGGGCGGGTGGCATTCCTGTTATCCCGAGTTCAAATTTTCAGGTTTTATTCGAGTATTCAATCACTCCATACCTTGAACGCCTAAAAGTTGTTGCAATCATCCGTTCAGGTCTGCAGTTGATTGAATAGGGGCAGCTGTAATACCTCAAAATTTGCCCTCTCATTCCCTCAGCATTTTGCATAGCATTTTGCATATATGGATTCATAAAATAACCAAAAACATTGCATCATATATAGCATAGCCGAGGCGTGGGTATGTGATCAATGATCGGAGCAACCGAAAGTTATGAAGAGGCTACCGAAGGGCCACAAAGCTTCTCAACCTTGTGCAAAGGGTTCACAATATCCCACAAGTCTTCACTTGAAGCCACAAGTCATGGAAAGTTTTGGTTTGATTGAAGGAGGCAAGCAGTGCAATACTTCTTGAGGGAAAAGAGCCGAATTAGGGTTTCATTTCTACAGGGCTTCTACATAAATTTTTGAGTCGAAGTGGATTTCTTTGACTTATATATGATGTCAAGTGCCTAGGGTTCAAATCTCGTCCACAAATTCATTTTGGAAGGGGTTCGACTGGCCAGACGACGGAAAATCGAGGAATTGGAGAAAAGGCAATCGGGCTAGGTAAAAAGGGTCGACTCCGGACTTTTAAGATCGAGATCGTGAAATTAGGGTTACAATGATCCTATGGTTCAAACTTGATCAAGAAATGATGGAGGAATCATAGAAAAACCAAAGAAAAATCATTTGAAAGGTAGTTAGTTTCACCATTTCCCTCCACCTTTCCTTCCACTTTCTTTCCACACTTCCTTTCATTCTTTCCGTCTCATTTTTCCACTTCAATTCCACTCCATTTCCCTTGGAAACTTCCACCACCTTCCACCATCTTCTAGAGTGTTCCAAGGAATATTCCAAGGAAATATTCCAAGGAATATTCCCTTTTCCAACCCTAACCCTAACTAACTTCCAAACCTAATTTTGGATCCCAAACCTAATATTTGGGCCCCAAACCCAAACCTAGCTCCTAGCCTAGTCTCTATTTAAGCCATTTTCATCCAAACAAAAAGGGTTGAACACCATTTTCCAATCTCACTCTTTGATAAGCACTTTTTTCTCTCACTTTTCCTCTCCCTCTCACCAAAGCTTTTTCAAATAAGCTCTTCAAGTTTCACATTGAAACTTGAAGATCTTGAAGCTTAAGCCTCCAACCTTCATATTTTGTGGATTGAAGAAGGATAAGCTATTGAATTTTGTGAGGATTATCGACTTATCAGAAGCACACGAAGATTCAAGCTCAAGAACGCATTTATTTTGCGATTTCTTGGTTTTCGGTTTTCTCTTCGATTCAAGCTCCGATTCTTGCAACAATCACCGAAGCACTCCTCCGCTTCGTAGGTTGGTGATCTTAATCATTTCTTCTTTAAGTTATTCTCTCCATCTCGCCATTTTTGGCATTCTTTAAGTGCTTTTCGCTTTGTTTAAAATCAATTCCGTTTCGATTATGTTTGCTTGTGATTTGTGATTTTGGTTGAATTTGGATTTAAGGTGTTAATAGATATAGGTTCTACCATGTGTAAATAAGCTCCAATTGAGTAGAAATTTGTGTTAGCATGATTAAGTGGGGGTTAGGATTGTTTAGAAGGAAGATTGTGGCCAAAAGCACTTTTTTCAAAAGCATTTTTCACTTTTTGTTCAGTGTTAACCGGTTAACGCATTTGGTTAACCGGTTAACGCATGCGTTTTTGGCCAGAATGCTGTATTTTTAGGCCCGTTAACGGGTTAACCTATATGGTTAACCGGTTAACGCTGTTCATTTTTGGATTTTTAGCCTATTTTCTTGCTCAATCTTGCTTCCTAGTGCCTCTAATGTTCATGTATGTTTAGGTAGTGATTTTAGGGAATTTTTGGGTCCATTTCCAGTAGCCAATTTATTTTTTTCGAGTCGTTTCGACATGATTCCATTTACTTTTCTATGTTTTGTGTTAAAGGTGCAAATGTGATATAAGTGATTCTTGATGTTGTTTGCTACACTTTAATCATTTGTTTCACATGTTAATTGTTTGCTTAAATCCAACATATGCTTCATGATTATTGTCATTGCTTGCTTGATTGATAAAGTGATTAAATACCATGTTGATTTTTTGCCAAAAGTGATTAAATACCATGTTGATTTTTTTGCCAAAAAGTGATTAAATGCTTCACATGTTCATGCAAGTTTCTTGTGCTTAATTGACCATATCTTAACATGAGTTCAATTCTGATTTTATGCCATGCATGTGTAACAATTGATGCTTGTAGTGATACTTGTTCAATCTCATGATAAAATGCTCATGTGTGCAAAATGAAAAAGTATGTTTGTTCTTGATTGATCATTGTCATTTTTAATCAAATAGATGATGTAAATAAATTCACATGTTTGAGTTCATTTTGTGATGCATGTAGATTCATGTCAAGTGACATTAATGTGTTGTTTATCATTCACTTTGTGCACATAAATAAAAATAATCAAATTTGGATTTTGCATTTCATAGCTGTTTTTGTATATAGCTGCTGTAAAATACTTGTTTGTTGTATTAGTATGATGTGTGTGACTTTCTACACCTACTTTTTCATGTTGCATGCTGGCTGTAAAAAGCTGGTGGGTGTTAGGCTTAGTTTCATAGCTGTTTGTGTATTAAGGGGCTGTAATAGGTGTTGTATTTTGGTTTTAGCATTTTTCTAGTTCCTTTAGGATTAAAATAGAGTCTAGTTTAGGTCTAAGGTGCCTTATGATGTAATTAGGATTTAATTAATGTGTGTTTGCCTTATTCTTTTTAATAAAAATGTGCATTAACACTTGTTTTGTAGTGGGGAAGATTGAGGTAAGTTTACTCCACTTTATCCTTTATTTTTTATGCATTTCTTTTAGGCTTTTTAATTCATTTTTCCTTCCATATTTGTGATTGGTAGGATTCCCCATTGTTAGGACCAACTTATCTTCCTTAGGAAGTAAGTTGCATCCTTTTTCCTTTTTTTTCTTTTCCTTTTTTCCATTAGGAATAGAAAACCTCACTAACCACTAGGATCACTTTGTAAATACATAATACATTAGGATTGAGTCTTAGTCCCTTAGATTTTTCCTTTTATCAACTTGAGTCATTCTCTTTCTTATCTTCAAACAAAAATCCAAAAACACTTAACAAATAAATGAAAGGATTCCTTGTATATAGCCTTATTCCATGAAGCATTTGCATTCATTCCATCTTGGAGTGGTGTAAGCTTGTCTATCATGATGCACAAGTCTCATCAAGGAGTTGTTCACAAAGAAAAACTTAAAAGATACTTCTTCACAAAAGTAACAAAAACACTTAATAAAGTTCAACAAGCCAGTGAACTTAAACCCAAATCCTAGGAAACCAGTCTTGGATAAATTCTCCTTGCTGGGTATGCTTGTTCTATTATTCCATCTTGGAATGTAGAGTCAAGTGTACATTCCATGGAAAAGAGTTTGAATTCACTTCCTTGTGCCAAATTCATACAAAACTCATAAAAGACAAAAACAAACAATAACCGACTATCCTGCGGGAACTTCTTTTCTCATCTCATTCACTCACAACGCGAACTCGCGACGACTTGTCTCATTTGCAAGACGGTAAACGCACTCGTACCAGACGAGCCTGCAACACCTGAGCATAGACATACACAGTTCCAGCTGTAAAAAACACAAACAAATAGTTCCCGCCTAGGTTAGGCGAACTACGTCGACTCTGATCCTCATTATCCCGATGAGGTACGTAGGCAGCGGGGTAGGGCCCGTTCGAGCACATTCTTTATTTTCCCTACATTTCCCCTTTTATTCTCATTCTCTTATTCAGTTCCTTTCTCATTTCTCATTCCCATTCCAGTTAGCGGTTTCATTCAGCAGCAACTTTATTTCTCACCCTTTGAAACAAACAAGCAAGCGTGGATCCCGTCGGGTACGACGGACGGATTGGGGTGCTAATACCTTCTCAATTCGTAACCGACTCCCGAACTCAGATCTTTGGTTCGCAAGGCCTTGTCCTTTCCTTCTTCCTCAGGTTTGTGCAACATTACCTTTCCCATTCTTTCGGGATAAAAATGTCTGGCTGGCGACTCTAACCTTTTCCGCGCCACTTTCGCGTTTGTACTAGGATGAAAATCCCGGGAGCGACAATGTGGGATTGTTTGGACAGGTGTGGTAATACCTTTGTGTATTACAGTGAGTATGAGACTCACATGTGATCAGGAGGATCGTGTGCATGTATGTTATTACTATACATGTGTGGTATGCATATTATTGTCATGCATTCATGGTGTTTTTGATGAAGACAAATCATTGCTCAGAAGGAGTGTATGTTATTCGTGGTGTGGATAAATCATTGCCAAGTAGGGGTGTGTGTGATTTATCCGAATTCTATTATGAATCAGATTCGATTGAATGAACCATGGTGTATTGGTACTGTAACACCCTTCTAACCCCACCGAGTAAAACACACAAAAAAATCACTTAATTAAATCAGAGTACATCTCAGAAAGGCGTCACATTTTCTTCACAAAACATCTTAACAACATCATTACTCCATAACACGGGTTTTTAAAACATTTTGATTATTCATTTCTTTTATAAACCAGTAATCAAACTAAACGTTGCAGCAGAATCATAACTTCATAAAACTTCATTTATTTCATCAAAACATAAAGACCCTAGGTCATTGTCAACAAACATCATTAATTAAAAGTCAACATCTAGTAAATCATAAAAATAATCCTAACCTAAAACATAGAATCTACTTAAACGTGTCCCACCCGATGTTACATCTATTAGAGTAAGAAACCATATCACTAAATAAGCGATGCGAAAACCATACTTCCATCTACATCCAAGCACCAGGCTATTCTTGAGTATCTGCAGGATAGCATAATAGACCATCATCAAAGGTAGGCAGGGTGAGTAATCATAAATCAATATAATCGACATAAAGTAAAGATGATCATATAGCAGTTTTTCATATAGAAACAAAACAAAATTCTCATTCATCAACACATCATCAAACTCATCAAACTTCTAGTCAACACATATGCATTGTGTTATGCCACCAAGAATGAAATGTAATCCTCATAATATGCATGTGGTACCGATTCACCATCATGGATGGACACTGGGCCATCAACCCTCTACAAGGGAGCACAACATAAACAACAACACCCCAATCCACACAATGGGATTGAAGTCTCAATCATAATAAGTATGCCATGAATGCAAAGATGCAACAACATCAACATAGTCATCATAATCAACACTTGCATCATCATTCATGTAAATATTCATCATAATCTTCATAAGACATCTATACCTCAATCATGTAATCTATCAACATATTTTCATCATCACATAGCAATCATAAACATTATATTATAGCATCAAAGCTCCATTTTACACCCAATCATCATAATTCATTTAATCAACATATTCGTCACGTAGCAAGTATAAACATCACAATAGTCACAACATATATTTACTCCGTCATAGCATCATTATTGTATCATCTCTCACATAACTCATACCATCATATAAATCAACACATAATCATCATAATTCAACCTAAATTTTAACTCCATTTCTATCACCAATTGATCACTAAAACATCGACATAAATAATGACAACAATTCACAACAACATCATAGCAACATAAGATAGCAAAACTAGTCACTACTAATCATTTGGAATAAGAGAACATTTTTTCAAAAGGTTCTAGGTCTCGCTAAGCAGCCATCGAGCTTGCTAAGAGAGCTCCTCTCGGGTTGGGGAAGAAGTCTAGTTTTCACTGCTTGCTAAGCGAGCTAGGCTATTTCACAAATCCCATTCTGCGAAAAGATCAGACACAACTACGGTATTTCACCCCAAAAACACAGTTTTTCCATCATTTTAATCACCAATTCAACAGCAGAACATATAGCAAACACACATACATCATATACAACATAAAACACACCACAATTCATTACTATTCCTGAATTCTATTCACCAAATCCTAGGTTTTCTCTAAAATCCCCAATTTTTCCCATTACCTAAACTCTATATCAAAATACATTGAAAACAAATACTCCACATACCTTAGAATGAAGCTTTTCTACGGTCTTCATAAAAAATCTCCAGAAACCTCTTCAAATCTTCGTTCCTCTTCTTAGTTCTTCAAACCTACTCTTTCTTCTTCTCCCAAAAGTGATCGTAAATTGATCGTATTCCAAACCCTTAACTCCTTTTGTCAAAATTACCCCTAGGACCCCAAATAATATATTCCAACTTTGCCCTTAACTTAGTCTCCAAAATTTACCATCATATCCCCTAGACCTCTAATTCTTCTATTTTAATTAAATAATAATAATCTGAATAATCTAAAATAATTATCCTTAATATTACTATTTACTAAAATAATTTAAATGATCTCATCCTCAACACAACAATATTCGACCCACACCAAATAATTGACAACAACAAGCTACAAAATTAAATCACAAAATCGGGGTGTTACAGGTACCACATGCACTGTGTCAGTTGTTAAGTCATATTACATTATTATATGTTGATTGATTTGGTGTAATTATGTGAGTTCTACTCTTAATATGTATTATACACCGTTAATTATTAAATGTAGTTCTTACCCCTTTTGTTTTTTGTGGAGTTTGTGCTCTTTGGGAGTACAGATAAGCAGGTACCTGAGTACGCGGAACTTTAGTTGCTCGACCGAGTCGTAGGAGTCGCTATGATACGTAACACATGATATTAGGGATTTTTTATGTTTTAAACTATTTTATTTTGTTATGTATCTTATTTAATAACCTTTTATGAGACCACTAGTTAATTGGAGAACATTGTAATGAAGGCCTTAGTGCCATAGTTTGAATTGAAGTATGATTCTGCTGTAAAAACTATATTTTTATGATTAATAAAAGAAGTTATGTTGTTGGTTTTCATTGATGTGACATCCTACTTTTTGGTGTAAACTCTGATTATTTTCATATTAATTTGTATTTTTATAAAATGGAAAAGGGGGTGTTACAATTGGTATCAGATCCTGGTTGGTCCGTCCATCCAGGTTGTCTAATTATATTGTTTCCTAGTATGTGACATGTGTGAAAACACTGTCGATACTTGTTTTTTTTACATATGCAATTGGGAATGGAAAATGTGGGGGAGAAGTGCGTACTTCTCTTGGATATTCCAGTGGCTGAGGGATTGAATATCATGTTGTCGCATGAGGGAGTATGGTGTTGGATCATCCAACCATTGAGAATAATGTGATCCTTGATGGAAGATGTTCATGTGTTTTCGCTGTTAAGTTCCAAGTGGGGGGAAGGCGATGTTATGGCTAGAGTGGGTGTCTCTCCCGGGATTTTCATCCTAGTACAAACACGAAAGTGGCGCGGAAAAGGTAGAGTCGCCAGCCAGACATTTTTATCCTGAATGAATGGGAAAGGTAATGTTACACAAACCTGAGGAAGAAGGAAAGGACAAGGTCATGCGAACCAAAGATCTGGGTTCGGGAGTCGGTTACGACTTGGGAAGGTATTAGCACCCCAGACTGTCCTCCGTACCCGACGGGATCTACGCTTGCTTGTTTTGTTTCAAAGGGTGAGAAAATACGAGTGTTGTTGAATAAGATCTGCTAATTGGAAACTGGAACTGCAATGAGAAAGGAAAAGAAAATGGAAAAGAATGGGGAAATGTAGGGAAAATAAAGAATGTGCTTGAACGGGCCCTACCCCGCTGCCTACGTACATCATCGGGAATATGAGGATCAGAGTCGACGTAGTTCACCTAACCAGGCGGGAACTATTTGTTTGTGTTTTTTATGGCTGGAACTGCGTATGTCTATGCTCAGGTGTTGCAGACTCATCTGGCACGAGTGCGTTTACCGTCTTGCATGCGAGATAAGTCGTCGCGAGTTCGCGTTCGGAATGAATGAGATGCGAAAGAGAAGTTCCCGCAGGATAGTCGGTTATTGTTTGTTTTTTCCTCTTAAGAGTTTTGTATGAATTTGGCACAAGGAAGTGAATTCAAACTCTTTTCCATGGAATGTGTACTTGCTACTACATTCCAAGATGAAATAATAGAATAAGCACACCAAGCAAGGAGAATTTATCCAAGACTTGTTTCCACAGATTAGGGTCTAAGTTCACTAGTTTGTTGAACTTTATTAAGTGTTTTTATTGCTTTTGTGAAGAAATATCTTTTAGATTTTTCTTTGTGAAATAACCCCTTGATAAGACTTATACATCATGCTAGACAAGCTTACATCATTCCAAGATGGAATGAATGTAAGTGCCCCATGGAATAAGGCTATACACAAGGGATCCTTTCCTGCATTTATTAAGTCTTTTGGATTTTGTTTGAAGATGAGAAAGAAGACTCAAATCGGAAAAGGACAAAAATAAAGGGGAACTAAGACAAAACCCTAAGTTATTTATTAAAATGGTGGTCCTATGGTTAGTGAGGTTTTGCTAATCCTAAAGAGAAAAAGGAAGAGAAAGAAGAAAAAGGATGCAACGTACTTCCTAAGGAAGATAAGTTGATCCTAACAAAGGGGAATCCTACCAATCACAAAATATGGAAGTAAAAGGTGAATTAAATGCATAAAGAAAATGCATAAAAAATTAAAAGGATAAGGTGTTAGGAAACATACATTTCCCTCCCTACAAAACAAATATTAGTGTGCATTTTATTAGGATAATAAAGCAAACATACACCAATTAAATCCTAATAACTCTAGGACTCAATCTAAACTCTATCTTAATTCTAGAGAACTAAAAAAATGCTAAGACAAAAATTCAGCACCTACTACAGCCCCTAAACTAAAAGCAGCTATCAAAACAATGCATAACACAAAGCAACCTTCTACAGCCAGCATACAGCATAAAAGTAGGTGTAAAAAGTCACATACAGCATGCAAACATAACAAACAACATGTATTTTACAACACCTATATTAACAAACTGCTATGAAAACATGGGACAGATTTTACCATTTTTATTTATGTGCACAAAGTGAATGATAAACAACACATTAATGTGAATTAACATGGATCTACATACACCACAAAATGAACTCAAACATGTGAATTTATTTACATCATTTATTTGATTAAAAGGAACAATGATCAATCAAGAACAAACATACTTTTCATGTTGCACAAATGAGCATTTATCATGATATTGAACAAGTATCACTACAAGCATCAATTATTTCACATGTATGGTATAAAAATCAGAATTGAATTCATGTTAAGATATGATCAATTAAGCACAAGAACTTGCATGAAAATGTGAGGTATTTAATCACTTTTAAGCAAAAATCAACATGGCATTTAATCGCTTTATCAATCAAGCAAGCAATGACAATAATCATGAAGCACATATTGAATTTAAGCAAGCACTTAACATGTGAAACAAATGATTAAAGTGTAGCAAAACACATCGAGAATCAATTATATCACATTTACACATTTAACACAAAACATGGAAAAGTGAACGGAATCATGTCGAAACGACTCAAAACAAATGAATCGGCTACTGGAAATAGACCCAAAAATTCCCTAAAATCAATACCTAAACATACATGAACCTTAGAAGCACTAGGAAGCAAGATTGAGGAAGAAAATAAGCTAAAAAACCAAAAACTAACACCGTTAACCGGTTAACCAAATGGTTAACCCGTTAACGGACTCCAGACAGCACTAAATTTGGCCAAAAACGCATGCGTTAACCGGTTAACCAAACCGTTAACTGGTTAACACTGAACAGAAAGTGAAAAATGCTTTTGAAATAAGTGCTTTTGGTCACAATCTTCCTTCTAAACAACCCTAACCCCCACCTAATCATGCTAACACAAATTTCTACTCAATTAGGGCTTATTGACGCATGCTAGAACCTATAATAAGCTACAACCTAGCTTCTAATCCATTAAACTCCACAAATCACAAGCAAAACGTAACGAAAACGTAATCAAACATAAGAAATATGAAAAGCACTTAAAGAATGCCAAAATGGTGAGATGAAGAGAATAACTTAAAGGAAAAGTGATTTTAGACCACCAAACTACGAAGCGGAGAAATGCTTCGGTGGATGTTGCAAGAATCGGAGCTTGATCGAAGAGAAAACCAAGAAAACCGTGAATCCGTAAAATAAATGCGTTCTTGATGCTTGAGCCTTCTTGCACTTCTGATAAGTCGAAATCTTCACAAAAATCAGTAGCTTCTTCTTCTAAAATCCACAATTAAATGGAGGTTGGAGGCTAAGCTTTAAGATCTTCAAGTTTCAATGTGAAACTTGAAGAGCTTCTTCAAAAAAAGATTTGGTGAAAAAGGAAATGGAGGAAAAGTGAGAGAGAGAAAGTGATTCTAGAAATTGTGAGAGAGCGAGAAATTGGGAACCAAACTTGGGAACCTTTTGCATTGAAGTGATTAATGATTATATAGGGGCTAGGCTTGGAGCTAGGTTTGGGAATGGAGTTAGGTTTGTAGTTAGTTAGGGTTAGGGTTGGAGAGGGAATATTCCTTGGAATATTCCTTGGAATATTCCATGGAATACTCTAGAAGGTTGTGGAACATGGTAGAAGCATCCAAGGGAAATGGAGTGGAATTGAAGTGGAAAAACAAGAGGGAAAGAATGAAAGGAAATGTGGAAGGAAAGTGGAAAGAAAAGTGGAGGGAAAGGTGAAATCAAACATTTTTCAAATGATTTTTTCCCGTGATTTTTTTATGATTCCTCCATCATTTATTGACAAAATTTGAATCATAGGATAATTGCAAACCTAATTTTATGATTTTGATCTTAAAAGTCAGGAGTCGACCTTTTTTACCTAGCTCGGTTGCCTTTTCCCCGATTCTTCGATTTTCAGTCATCTGGCCAATTGAACCTCTCCAAAAATGATTTTGTGGATGAAATTTGAACCCTAGGCACTAGACATCATATAGAACACAATGGAATCCACTTTTGCTCATAACTTCATGCAGAAGCTCAGTAGAAGTGAAACCCTAATTTGGCCCTTTTCATCAGGAAATGTTGCACTGCTTGTCTTCTTTGATCAAACCAAAACTTTCCATGACTTGTGGCTTCAAATAAGAACTTGTGGGATGTTGTGGACTCTTAGAATGATGTTGAGAAGCTTTGTGACCCTTTGATTGCCTTTGTATAGCCTTCAGTTGCTCCAATCATTGATCACATACTTATGCCTCAGCTATGCTACACATGATGCAATGTTGTTGGTTATTTGTGAACTTATGTATGCTAAATGATATGCAAAATGTTGAGGATATGAGAGGGAAAATTTTGAGGTATTACAATGGGTTAGTGATGCATGGAGTATCTTGACGTGTTTCCTTAAGAGGTGCACAATTATCTTTAGTTGGAACAAGATGATGTCATTTTGGGACAAATGGGTGAAGATAAACCATGTGTTACCAATTAATTAGATGAGTGGTGCAGTGGGTTGTTGAGACAAGTGTAACTATGGTGTTATTAGTTAAGAAGAAAGAAGATAGTACGAGATTATGTGCAGATTACTGATAGTTGTTTAAGGTAATGAGGGAGAATAAGTATCAATTTCAACGGGATTGATGATTTAATGGACCAACTGGTGGACTAGTGTGTTTTTAGTATAATTGAATTGAAGTATAATTACCTTAGGACTTTAGTGAAAAGTGAGGATAGTCATAGGATATTAGAAGTAAGAGAAAGAGGTGGAAGTCATGTTAACCATTTCCGATTTTTGTTTCCGCACTTATTGAACAACTTACACTAAATAGGTGATAACATTTCACTTGTAAATCCGATTGGAGCGATTCTTAACTTTTTGGAAAGATTACAAAATTCCTATAGTTTGCATATAAATTTTGTCTTCGGTATGTTTTTGAAGAGAGAGAAAAATGCGTTTGAATATTTGGGTCTGATGTTGATTTTTTGTGGGAGTTTGTATACGGGATTTCTTGACCAGCCTCCATTGCAAGGACTATAACTTTCTTCTTATAACTAATATTTAAGTGATTCTTGAAATTATGGAATATAAATGAAATTCCCTTCATTTTGGAATATAATTTTGTATCAAGAAGGTCTTTATTGAAGGAGATAATTGTGTTTGAAGTTGAACGATTCTTGCTGGAAAATGGGTAAGGTGAGTTCAAGTGTAAGATGCTCGGTAATAAGAAGGAGGTGAGGCTATCAAAGGAGAAAATGGAGATGTGGCATGTGTTGGTGGAGAATTATTAGAGTATAGATATTTTTGAGGAAGGTTAACTAGTAAAGAGGATTGTGTGTTATTGATGATATGGTGTTGACATGTGTCGGGGAATCTTTTTGGAAACTTTCTATCACTAACCAGATGATGAGATAATATTGTTGGGATTGTACTTAGAATGAGACCCAAGTGTGAAATTATATGGATCATCGAGGTTATGAGATTAAATGAAAGACGAAGGATTTGTTAGTGTGGTTAAAGTTCTTAACTTGGATAAATGCTTCGTCTGAAGCGAACCAATTTGGATTGTACTTGGTGTAGTAGTATTTCCGGTAGTGAGAGAATGTTTAGCAATTTTATTATGCTACAAGCGTGTATAGGAGAATATTTGATGTATTTTGGGCGTTTATGCATCCTTGACGGGGTTGAAAAAAAGGAAAATAAGAAAACAGTTGTAAGCCTTAGAGAGATGGTGGATCATTATGCTTAGGTAACTCTTGGCACAAAGAGAAGGACAATATTGTATTTAGGTAATGATGATTTATGCCACCATTATGGTTGTCAACTGTCTATTGATAAATTGAGGAACTCATCACCCTTTCTCTTGTTAATAGTAGACAAAATCATGTCGGATGGGATAGATGTGTCTTTCCAGCTGGTATAGTATGTACATTAAATAGTTTGAGGTTGAGTCAAGTGCTTACAAATTGTTTTGATTAATTGATGCATATCCTATATAGGAAAATGAGGCAGACTCGAGGATGTTAGTATGAGGTTGCGAGTTGATCGGTGAGTAGTATGCAAACTCACAGTTGTGTTCTAGATAACTTGAGTTTTGATTTATGATGGATCGAGAATCTGATTGACATAAGACTTAAAGCATTATAGAGATGATCCAAGGAGGAATTAAATGGAGATGTAAGACCCTGATTTGACCAAGGATATCAGATAGAGAATAGTAGTGGCTAGTATGCCTTAAAGTGTATATATGGAGTATGAATTGTATCTTCCATACTTGTTTAGATAAGTTAGAACTGGTGTTCATTATGGATGTTCTGATCTATTATAAAATTATAAGAAGAGCGTGTAAAGTATTTGAGAATTGAGTTTCAAGTATTGAAAGAAGTGAAGTTATATGTTAAGTTATCAAAGTGTGATTTTGATTAGTAAAGATGAGTTTACTTTGTTATGTTAATTCAGACGAGGCTATTATGGTGGATACATCTAAAATAGAGGTAGTTCTACAATGAAGAAGCTCTGAAGTGGGTTAATGGTAGTATAATATTCTTGGACTTGGTTGGTTATTATCACAGAGTTTTGTAGCAGGAATCGCAAAGGGCACTTAGCGCTGTCGAGCGCGCTTATCGCGAGCTGGAACCCACTTAGCGTGGTATGGAAGCGAAAAAGATGATTGTGCTTGTTGAAATTAATTGAAGAACATGTATCTTTATGTTGTTGTAATGGTGTTATGGTATTGGGATGATTTTATGTGTTTAAGATGAGTTTAGACAGTGTGTTAATACAATATGGTAAAGTTGTAGCTTATGCTTTACGATAATTGGGGATTCATGAAAGTATTTATCATATTCAAGATTTGGAATTGGTTGCGATTGTAATTATGTTGAGTATCCAGGGGTATTATTTTTATGAATCTAGGTTTGAAGTGTTTAGTAATAACAATATAGTGTAGATTACCTGTTAGTCGGAAGGAATGGGGTATGTATGACAATAATGGCTAGAATTCCTAATGGGGTAAGTCAGAAGTCTTTTCATATGTTTGCTTGATGGTCATAGAATTAGAATTGAGTTAGCAATTCAGAGATTGACATCTGGTGCAAGAGTTAACACAATAGAGTACACAGTTGGCCATATTAAAAGGGAACAATGATTTTATGGTGGTTGTTAGCGAGAGTCATAAGTTAGATGTGAACATGATAGATTTGATAGTTGCGAGTAATTCGAGTGCGCAGCGAAAGCATGGAGTAATGCAATTTGTTCTATGTGTATAACCACGAGGTTAGTAGTCTGGTTACGTTGATGTGGTGTCATGGAACTTTATGTTCTTATCTTTGTTGTTGCCTCATTTTCTATGGCGATGGTTTGAGTGCGAGTAGCTAATTCTTGCGATATGGGATTAGGGGAGTGTTACCTATGGTGATGGTAACAATCATGTCATATTCCATTTCAAGAATGAACATGTGTGTTTGTAATTTGATTATTCTTTGCATCTTGAGTTGGTCGTCGAGTGCATTACATGAGCATTGTTTCGTGTTGTTGTTGTCGTTGATGTGATGGATTATTGTTTTTCATTTTTGTTGGGGTTGCATTTCATAGCATGGGAGTTGATTAGTCGGATGTGAGAACGTATCTGGAGTGGTTTCCATCGAGTATATTTTTTAGGACGCAAATATTTTAACTAGGGGAGAGTTGTAACATCCCATTTTTAATTATTTAGTTGTTGTGTTATTTTTTGTTGTTTAGTCTTGTTAAGGGTATGTGTAATTGAGCGCATGGATGTGAGGTCCTTAGTGGGACAGGTAGACTAGAGGTAGCGATAGTAATCTTTGAGGTACAAGTGTTAATAGTAATACGTTTATTATTAGTAGTATGATTATTTTATTATTATTATTATTATTTTATTATTATTATTTTATTATCATTGAGTAAAAATAAGTATTTATTAATAATATTGTTAGTGGAGAAAAATGAGGAAAAAAGAAGTTATATATGGACTTAGTGGGGAGTTTAGCAGGAGTGAGGAAATTTTCACCTAAGAACAAGTTAGGGAAGAACAAGGGAGGGCTAGGGCAATTCTCAAGATCCATATTCGCAGGAATTTTCTGACTAATTTCGAGGTAAGGGGGAGAATCTATTTCATAATGGGTGGTAATATCATGAGAGGGTAGTAAGGGGTCCTTTCCCTTATTGGAATTTGTATACATGTTCCTTGTTGTGTAAATTTGTTCTTGTATAAATGTGTTGTGATGAATTTGTATGAAATTTATGTGTTTTGTTATGAACTTGTGGAAAATATTGTTGTTGTTGTGATTATATGAACATGGGTGTCCGGGTTGGGTTTTAGGTGCAAGCGGGGGCTACAAATTTAGATTTAAGAATATTTAATGATGTAGTAATAACAAGACTAGATGTAATATGAAATTATAGGCCTTAAAATCAATATAGAACGATTTTAGGACTGTATTAGAATGAGAAAGGGAGGAACCCGTAGCAGATTCAGACTGGTGTGAAGAACTGGGTTTTCACGCAACCAGGTGTGACGAGGGCCACATAATGGGTGGCGAGGGCCACAAGATTAGTGATGGTCTCCATGTGAGTGTGACGAGAGTCACACTAAATGGCCTTGTTACGGTCGCCACAGATGTGTGATGGTCGTCACACACCTCTGTGTGTATTTTCCTATTATTTTCTGTTGTGTTCTGTTTTGTTAGTTTCGTGTTATCACCTAAGCAGTTGGGATAGATGCCAGAATATTTTTAGAACTGGTACCAGTAGTAGAATTAATTAAAGATGTGAATTTTGGTGAATTAATTGATTAATTAATTAATTGAGAATGAGTGAGGCATTGCATATAATTGTATGTGATCATGTTGGATTATATGAACAGGTGTGGTAATACCTATGTGTATTACGGCGAGTATGAGACTCACATGTGATTAGGAGGATCATGTGCATGTATTTTATTACTATACATGTGTGGTATGCATATTATTGTCATGCATTCATGGTGTTTTTGATGAAGATGAATCATTGCTTAGGAGGAGTGTATGTGATTCGTGGTGTGGATAAATCATTGCCAAGTAGGGGTGTATGTGATTTATCCGGATTCTATTATGAATCAGATTCGATTGAATGAACCATGGTGTATTGGTACTACATGCATTGTGTCAATTGTTGAGTCACATTGCATTATTATATGTTGATTGATTTGGTGTGATTGTGTGAGTACTACTCTTAACATGTATTATACATCATTAATTATTGAATGTAGTTCTCACCCCTTTTATTGTTTCTGGCGTCTGTGCTCCTCGGGAGTACAGATAAGCGGGTACCTGAGTAGTACGTGGTGCTTGAATTGATTGATTGAGTCGTAGGAGTCGCTCTGATACGTAACACGGGATATTGGGAATTTTTTATGATTTAAAATATTGTATTTTGTTATGTATTTTATTTAATAACCTTTTATGAGACCACTAGTTAATTAGAGAACATTGTATTGAAGGCCTTAATGCCATAGTTTGAATTGAAGTATGAGTCTGCTGTAAAAACTATATTTTTATGATTAATAAAAGAAATTTAGTTGTTTGTTTTCATTGATGTGACATCCTACTTTTTGGTGTAAACTCTGATTATTTTCATATTAATTTGTATTTTCATAAAATAGGAAAGTAGGGTGTTACACAAAAGATCTCATATTAAGATAAGCATGGATGCAAAAGTCATAATACAATGGGAGTCAAGATGTAAAATTTTAAAATTATAAGTAAGAAATATTTAAGATGAAGGGGTTGAACTCCTCAATTAAAGGTGGTTATGCCTCTAGTAGTTGATGCATATGATTTTCGTGATATGTAGTGATTCTGTTTATTTAATTAGAAATGAAATTTTTTGTTTGAATTGAAACACTTTAGAATTATGAGTTTAAAAATTTAAATTTCTTTGAGAAATTTTGAACAATGAAAATCAAAATTTTATAATTGTTGGATGCAAGTGTAAGTGGTTAAAGTCTCACATCGCCTATAAATGGTTAGAATGTTGGATTCATATGAGAGGTGACTCATTTACTTAACACCTTAAGATTTTGGGTTAAGATGTGGTGTCTCCCTCTCTTGTGGTCCTAGAGCATTGCTCCCATTGGTTCTCCCAACTTCCTTATACTCACCAAAAATGGTAATAGAGTCGTGGTTTAGCTTTTTGGGGGGGAAAAGAGTAGGATCTGGTGTTGAATCCTATTATAGGATGTGGGAGACTGATACTTGTGGGGGAAATGTTTGGGTGCAAATGTGAGTGGTTAAAGTCCCACATCGCCTATGAATAGTTATAATGTTTGATTTATAAGAGAGATGACTCATTTACCTAACACCTTAAGGTTTTGGGTTGAGACGTGGTTTCTACCTCTCTTGTGGTCCTGGAGCATTGATCTTATTTATGCTCATAACTTTCCCAGAATATCCAGAATTGTTATCAGAGTCGTGGTTCAGCTTTGTGGAGGGATGGGAGATGGATCTGGTGTTGGATCCTGTTATAGGATGTGGGAGGCTCACACTTGTGGGGGATAATGTTGGGTGCAAATGTGAGAGGTTAAATCCCCACATCTCTTATGAATGGTTGGAATAGTGTATTTATAAGAGAGAAGACTCATTTACCTAACACCTTAAGGATTTGGGTTGATATGTAGTGTCTCATTTTCTTGTGGTTTTAGAGCATTAGTTTCATTGGTGCTTATGACTTTCCCTGAATCCCCAAGAGGGGTATTAGATCTGTGGTTCGAATTTGTGGGGGAACAATAGCGAGATCCGGTGTTGGATCTCGTTATAGGATGTGGGAGACTCACATTTTGGGGAAGAATGTTGGGTGCAAGTGTGAGTGGTTAAAGTCCCACATCATTTATTAACGGTTGAAATGTTGGATTTACAATAGTGATGATCCATTTACCTTACACATTAAGGTTTTTTATGAGATGTGGTGTCTCTCTCTCTCTCTCTTGTGGTCCTATAGTATTGGTCTCATTAGTGGTCCCGACTTCCCTAGAATCCCAAATAGTGGTTCATAACCATGGTTCAGCTTGTTGGAGGAACGAGAGTTGGATCCGGTGTTGGATCGTGTTATAGGATGTGGGAGACTCATACTGATGAGGGGGGAATGTTAGGTGCAAGTTCGAGTGGTTAAAGTTCCACATTACTTATGAATGGATGGAATGTTGGATTTATAAGAGAGATGACCCATTTACCTAACATCTTATAGTTTTGGGTTGAGATGTGATGTCTCCCTCTCTTGTGGTCCCGGAGCATTGGTCTCATTGGTGCTCCTGAATTCCCTAGACTCACCAATAGTGGTATCAGAGCTATGATTCTGTTTTATAGTGGAATGCGATCTAGATTCGGTGTTGGATTTAATTATAGGATGTGGGGATCTCACACTTGTGAGGGAGAATGTTGGTTGCATGTGTGACTGGTTAAAGACCCACATCACCTATGAATGGATGGAATGTTGGATTTATAAGATAAGTGACTCATTTACCTAACACCTAAGGTTTATGTGGTGTCTTTCTCTCTTGTGGTCTTGGAGCATTGGTCCCATTGGTGCTCCCGACCTCCTTGAACTCCCCAACAGGGCTCTGGTACCCGTTGTTGAAAAAAAACAAAACATAAAGCAAAAAGTGGAACATAAGTTGGAAACTCCAAAACTGGAGAAAAAACTACGATATTTGTCAATAGACAGACAATAAATAACACTACGTGAAAATTGTTACAAAATGTAATATACCCTTAACTAACCCAGGCCCCCAGTACACCCGCACCCTTAAAAATAAATATTTAACTACATCTCACAACATTTTAATACAATAGTATAAGAGAACAAAGAAAGTGAAATACAAGGTTAAAGTGCTTTTAACTAGCGCATCTTTGAATGAATAACTTGAATCTTATATTTAGCCTTGGAATCCTTTTTCCTTCACAAAACTAAGCAATGTATAACTTCAAAGAACTTGTATCCTATATATAATCTTTGACTCTCGTCACTTCATTCACAAAACTTGGTGATGTGAGACTTCTTCAACATGCATATTTTCAGCTAACCCCAAGAATCTCCATCCTGATTGAAAATAACACATTAACTTTCATCGACAATCATACTCCACCAAAAATAGTATCAACATGTATTTTCAAACAATCTACACATCGATTGAAAATAATACATCAACTTTCATTGTCTTCACCAACAGTCATACTCCACCATAAAAAATATAGTCACTTGAAGCTACATTACTCAAAGAATTTTCACATTGTCTTCACCGACAATTGTAATTTTAAAAACTATCATAATATCTCATGTAGAATATATTTCACTTAAAGATAAACCAATTCAGGAATTTCAAATTGTCATCACCGAAAATCATATAGTTTATCATGAAGAATAAATTCCACTTGAAGGCAAACTACTCCAAGCATTTCACATGTAAAAAACTAAGTTGAATACTTATGGTGCAACTTCCATATTGGCAAGAAGCTCTTCAACCATCTACATAATCTTGCACCTTATGTATTCTTGATTTATCAATAGATATTTGACTTGAACTTTCCACAAGTAAAAAAAAATCTTTCCTCAATTTTCTCTAGCCCAAACTACACTACAGAATTTGTGACTGCAACTCAACAACTTTTTCACAACAATACCCTTCTTTTATAATATGGAAGATCAGACAAAACTGCAACCACAGAGCATACTAAGAACATTTATCCTCATATCAAACCAAAATCTATGATACCAGTTGTTGGGAAAAACAAACAAAGCATAAAGAAAAAAGAGGAACACAATCACAACACAAGAACATAACATGGAAACTCCAAAACCAGATAAAAAACCACACTCGTTGTCAATAGACAACCATAGAATAACACAATGTGAAAATTGTTATAACACATAATATACACTCAACAAACCTAAACACCTAGTACACCCACTGTAAACACCCCAAATTTGCCCTCTCTCTTTCTCAAACCTTGGCTTGTGATCCTTCATATTGCATTGCATAAGCATTCCATCTTACACTACATAGTTTTATTTCACTACATAACTGCATAGCTAGGGTTTGTGATCAGATGAATCTTAGAAGCAATATGAGCAATCTCAAAGGTCTTAAAGCATGCCAAGACGGTCCATGAGTGTTCTATGATCATCTTATTCCCCCATGGGTCCATTGAAGTCAAGAAATGTCCAAACACTGCAGAGGTATGGAAGCTAAGCTAAGGCTCCTGTACAGATGACTTAAAATTATGGTTTTGGTTTCAGAGGCCTTGTACCCAAATTTTCCGGTCATTCTTGTTTCTATTGGTTCATATATGATATAAGGAGCATGTGTATCAAATTTCATGGAAAAATTCAATGTGGAAGTCATCTGATCAAGTGGTAACTTCCTGAGCAAGAAAAGTCAGATTCTGGGCATCTGAGGCCCCCAACAAGGGTACCAAAGGGTCATCATCATCATTTTGAAGTCATATGGTCTTTATTTGATCATTGGAATGCTTGGAAGCTCACAAAATTGAATAAAAATGAACAAAGCCAAAACTTGCCAAAAATGGAAATGACTTGTAATGTAAACTTTCTATTTTAGGAAAGATTTTCAACCTCCTCTTTCTTGATCAAAAAGGTTTCAAATGAAATTTCTTCAAACATGAAAGTTGTAGATTGGATCCTCCCATTTTCAAAAAGTACATGAACTCATTCTAATTCATCCTAAAACTCAAGTTATGGCCTTGCAAAGTTGGCAAAAATCTTGTAAATTTCATGTTCATGTCAAGGAGGGATTTTTGCATATTGGCATTTCAAGCTTCTAAATGACCTCTAATGTGTATAATTACTTCACAACATGTCAATACAACTTCAAAACATCAAAATTGGCCCAAGGATTCAAGGATTTCATGGCTTATTTCTCAAGAAATCTCAAAATGGCCAAAATGCATAAACCTTGTAAACTCTTGATCCAAGCCATCCAGCTGCATAACAATGATCCTATGGCTCTCCTTGAAGCTAGCTGAAGCAGTTCAAGCACAGAAACCAGCTCTGCCATGGCCCATACCTATGGTACACAATTCTTGACTTTTTTGCATTTTCTCCCATACCAATCACACAGTGCCAAACCAACTATCCTGACCAATGGTATGGCTCATACACACCCTCAAGGCTATAAATATGCAAGCTTCATGGCTGCAATACACACACAACTTCAGATTGAGAAAAATTCCTCAAAACCTTCATGCTATCGAATTTCACAATCCAGCCAACAAAAACCAAAATTTCTTTCACCATTCAACTTCTCATAGCCTAAGGATCATTTCTCACCCATCACCATAGCCTGAAACACCCTCAAGCCAAAACACGATTTCTGCAAACTCAGAACTGAAACACACAAACTAGCCACTCTAAGCTTCATTCAAGCTTGCCATTAGCCTCAGGAGGTCAAAGGGGACTGGATTGCACAAAGGAGAGGCCCAGAAAGCTCCATTTCAAAGAACTCCATCTCAGGTAACCTTCATGAACTTTTTTCCAGAAGCATGATTTTAAGTTCTAGAATGATTCTCCATGCTTCCATGATGATCCTAATATGATTAGAATTGAAAATAGGTTATAAATGAGGATTTCATGATGTTCAGAAATTTTTGACCTATAACTTGTTTGATTCAATTCAGCTTTAGGATGCATGATAAATGAATTTTGTTTGTTGATTAGTGACGTATGATGTTAGGAGATTGTTTCTGGGCAGAAAAATTGAGGTTTAGAAGCTTAAATAGGAAGTTAGCATTTTTGGTTGGCCGAAGAAGATGACCGGAGCAATTTTCCGGTCATCTGAAAGTAATTAGGGTTAGGGTTCCCCGGATTGCATAACAGCCATTGGATCATGATTAGTTTAGGAGCAAGGAGTCCAGATTGCACCATTAATTTTAATCTTGATTAATTAATATAAAACTTAATTAAAAGGACAGATTAAATGAGAGCCCTCAGATCACGCGCGAATTTCAGGTTTAAATCTAGGCCTTAGGATCCTCATACCTCAAGTCAATCAGACTTCTCATCCTGGCCCTTGATCTCTCTCCTGCGCAATCTAGACCACCCATTTGGATTACTTTTCATTTTCTTTTTATTTATTTCATTTTATTTTCTCTTATTTATTTAAAATAGCAAAAATCATTTAAAAATTCTGAAATTTTTTATCATCACTTTAATTAATTTGCAGAACCCAAAAATATTTTTATTTTTATTTTTCCATTAAAAAATGCATTTTTAAATAATTTAATTGTATATTTTAATTAATTAAGTCCATTTAATTAATTAAAAATACTTTAAAGTATCTAAAAATCACAACAAAAAAAACAGAGAGGTTCTTTAAACATTTAGAAACATTTACAAACTCATCCCACAAATTGTTTTTGGTTTTGATCAAAATTTGTCATTTTCCTTTGAATTAGGGTTCCTAAATTTCATATTTTTCAACCTTAACTTCAAAAATTAATTTCTCTCAAACCAAGATGAGTTTGCATTTGATTATTTTGGCAATCTTTCACACCTGACCTCTAGTTTCTAAATATATTTTTGTCACACTTTTATCTTGCATTTTCAAATTAATGTGCATTTTCCCTCTAAGAAATATCCAAAACCCTAGCCAATCTTAGGATGACCATAAATTGAAATTGGTAAACCTTTAGACCTCCCCCTTTGGATGGTGACTTCATGAGTGCTTAGGGTCCCCTTGGATGCATTTTCAATTTTTTATCTTGATTTTCTTATGCTTTTGAATTTGTACATATCTTGCTTTCAAACTAACCATTTCAGGTGCATTTGGTAAGTTAATCAGGATGTGGATGTGCATCCACATCCAACCTCTCTTTCTCTCTTTATTTTTATGAAATTTGTTTGTGTTTGAAGTGAATCTCATTCACTTATTTTATCTCTTGTTTCTAGGTTACTTAACTTCTTCATGAAGTAAGTAACCTAATCCTTCTCTCTCTCTCTCTCTTTTCATTTGCTTCTCCTCCTTTGGTGGCCAACTTGAAGACTTATCTTGATGCCTCACAAACCTTAGGAATATCCAAGAATTATAACTTTAGGGTTGTATATAGTCCCCCCTAGCTTTTACCTTTTGAGTCTCCTTAAGTCTCTCTCTCTCATCTCATAATCAAGGCTAAACAGTTAAAGTTTCGGGACTCTGAATTAGGGTTATGCATGTATCCTTATCTTATGATGGAGTGTATAACTTTGATCCTTAGTGCCAAACCTTTAAGTTGTTTTCACCTTTAATCAAAAACACCTAATAATCATTAAAGACTTAAGCTTGTAACTTGGGCCTTATATTAGGGTTACATCTCTGCCTGGTGGTTCAGAGGAACTAACCCTAGTGTTCAATGGACAAGTCCCCCTCATGCTAAAGTTTTGCAAACATAAAAAACACTTATTCATCCAATCTTTAATTAAAATCCACTTAATAAAGGCTTGTTATATAATGAATTTAATCCCTAACCATGGATTAAGTTGAGGTATCTTCCTAGCTTAAGTGTTCTCATCTATCATCCTTCTCTTAGGATGGTGTAATGAGTTCACTAATCTTTGATTGGAGATTAAACTCATTAATTAACACTAAACAAAAACCCAAAAAAACTTAATAATTACCAAAGTAGGTTAATGATCTTAATCCTATATCATCATGGTAATTAAGTTGGGATCTTCATCTCATGCTTAAGTAGGCTCATTATCCCTGATCAGGGAGGATATAATGAGTTTAATAACCTTTGATTTAGGCTTAAGCTCATTATCCTATGCAAAACACCAAAAACAATAAAAAACTGAAAACACAAGAACAAACAATAAACGTCTCCTCCGGGATTCTTTTCTCATCACATTCACTCTGAAAAGGAGAGCTCACTTCTTCCGTCTAATGCAAGACAGTTAGCACTCGAGCCAGACGAGTCATACACTTGAGCATAGACAAGCAAGTAGTTCACAACAAAAACACTTAGTCTCTTTGAGTCGAACTACGGTGTTCTGACTTCCTCATTGCACGAGAGGATACGTAGGCATAACTTAACAGTTATCGAACAAAAGTCCTCAGGTCTCCCCTCTCTCTCCTTCCAGCTTTTCTTTTCATAAGCCTAATTTGAATTCAAATTTATTTTTGCACTAACACTCTGTACATCCTTTTCTCCTTAGCTTTTTATGCACAGTTTAGCACATACACTTTCCCCCCCTTTAAAACACAATCAAGTAAGCGTGGATCCCGTCAAGTACGATGGACGATCTGGGTGTTAATACCTTCCCAGGTCGTAACCAACCCCCTTACTCAGTCTCTTTGGTTCGCAACCGTCTTATCCATATCTTTCCAGGTTTATGCAGCATTACCTTTCCTTCGGGAAAAAAAATGCCTAGCTGGCGACTCTATTCGACCTCAACCTCCAACATCGCCGACGGTTCGCGTTTGCACCGGGACGAAAGTCTGGGGAGCGACACCCACACCCTCCAAAACAAATATTTAACTTCATCTCAAAACATTCTAATACAAGAGTATAAGAGAACAAAGAAAGTCAAATATAACCTTAAAGTAATTTTTTACTACTACACTTGAGAATGAAGAACTTGAATTATATATATAGCCTGAGACTCTATCTTCTTTCACAAAACTAAGCGATGTGGAACTTCAAAGAACTTATATATATATATATATATATATATATATATATATATATATATATATATATATATATATATCTTTGGACTCTCTCTTAATTCATAAAACTAAGTGATGAAAGACTTCTTCAACATGTATACTTTCAACCAACCCCAATAATCTTCATCTTGATTGAAAATAATACATTAACTTTTATTGTATTTACCGACAATCATACTCTACCATAAAGAGTATTAACATATATATTTCAACCAATCTCAATACTAATATCACTATTGATTTAATTCCGATAAACTCATATAAATAATTAAAAATCACGTTGCAATTATAATTATGATATGACATCATAGCATATACTCTTATGATACTAATATTGTAGTAACATTTGCATACAAGTTGAATAGGTTAATAATTTCATTTCATATAATATATGATTTGAATATCTTTATAAGTGAGGTGATCTTCATCCAATCCGACAACATATGACTTAGAAATATTTTTATAAGTTGGACAATCCTCACCTTATAAATTAATTTTATATGATTGAATTAGATTCAATCGTATTTTTTTAACCGAATTTATGCATTGAATAGTCGATTCCATTTGAATAGAGGATAAACACAAACGCATTAACATCTTGTGATTCTTGTCCAAGACATTCCTATTACTATCATAACGACACCTACTCGAAGACAATCCTATTATATAAAATGTCCAAATACTAAACACCCAACAAATGTACCTACGCTGTGCTCTCTGAATTCTAAACAGTGAGAACTTTAAACTACGTATTGTAATTGTATAGCGATGATAATGATGACTGCATCAATCAATTATATTTTTCTGTAACATCAAGAATTAATTTGGAAGGTTGTAACTGTCACTAAAGTATAAAAATCTTTGAAAACATCAATAACCCACTGAAAAGAAGACAGGTTGCTTAATCAGACGGAAGGAAAATGCCAAGAGCTAACTAATTTTGTTTGCTTTTCGTGTGGATCCATAGTTTTGTCATGAATGAAATTCAACTTCAGAATACCGACATGCTCTTATATAGAAGAGAGTGAGTATCCAAAAATAATAATTGATCAATGCATTGATATATGGTTAGAGAGTGAGTATCCAAAAATAATAATTGATCAATGCATTGATATATGGTTGGCAATCATTAAAAAGATTATATTGAATGTGATTTCTTGTTTATAATTTTTCTTTTAAAATCTCATTAAGGAAACCTAATTAACGTTTTATATATATATATATATATATATATATATATATATATATATATATATATATATATATATATATATATATATATATATATATATATATATATATATATATATATATATATATATAAAAGATGGTAAGACATAAAAAAGAGTTTTTAATTTATAGTTTTTAGTTTTTCAACTCATATCAATGAAAAAGTTCTGTTTGGTAACTGTTTTTTAGCTTTTAGCTTGTAGTTTTTTTACTAGTTTTTAACTTTTTTTTTTCAAAAACTATTTGAAGTAGCTTTTGAGCTTATAATTTTTAGCTTATGATTTTTTCTTCCATTTATACCCTCATTATTTTATCAAAAACTCAATTTTACCCATTATATCAATATAATTAAAATTAAAATAGTTGCATTTTAGTTGAAGGAATAAAAAAGATTACTTACTATTTTTGCGGAACAAATTCATACGCAATATATCTTCCGTTTTGTTATTAATGGAATATTTTGATTTATTAAAATGAATTGTTTTTATTACTTTTAAATTATTTATTACTTGAATTTTTATTAAAATGTATTTTTTTATAAATATGATAATGAATAATTTAATATATTTATTTATTAATAGGCATATCATGAATTTTGGGAGAAAATAGGGGATAAAAGTATGTACAAGATCAAATGGAAATATTTTTATTTAAAATATTTAAATTTCATTACAAAATTTATAGGGTTAAATATTATTTCCCCCCTGCCATACAAGTGTGTTTCATTTTCCCCCCCTTAAGAAAAAAAATTTGGTCCCCCCCTCAACTTACTCAGATTCTGTTTTCCCCCACCAATATTGGCACATGTGGCACATTTTTGTTGACTTGGCATGCTGAGTGGGTTGTGTCTGTTGCCACGGTGGATAAACTTAGGTTTATCATAGAATCACAAATTTTTCAGCTCATTTCCCCCTAACAAAGTTAGGGTTCTTAGAATCCCTAAAATAGAAACCCATAATTGAACAAGCACGCGATGAAGATGAAGGCGAAGACGAAGACGAAGGTGCGGCATTCGAAGAGGCAGAAGCACGCGAGTAAGGGAAAACCATCTGAAGCTGGTTCTTCACATCAATGCCAGAAATCCATTAATGAAGTGGAGGAAGACGCAACAAGCAATGCGAGTAAGGGAAAGACGAATGAAGCTAAACAGGTTTGTGTTATTCTTGTATTCTGCGTGTTTAGCATTTGTTAGTTAGGTTAAAAGTTATTTTTAATTTATTTCAGAACAATCAAGTGGTTGATGATGTGTTCCACCACGGTGGTGAGTTCGTTGTTCTGAGTGATGGAGCTACCATCTATAAGGGAGGTGTTTCGACACTAGTTTTTGGGCTTCATATTGACAGGTTTACAATGGAGAGTGTGCATAGGTTAGTGAGTTCTTGGGGGTATTTGGTAGGGACGTATAGGACTTGGACCAAGATTATAGAGATAGATGAAAAAAATTCAAATTAGAAGGGATGATGATTGTTATGATTTTGCTGCCTATGCTTGCGCCACCCAAGTAGACGGGATGATGTTTGTCGAGCATGGTGTGGTTGACATAGGAGAACCAGTTAGGACACCTAGGCGTGTAAATGAACAAGATGAGATGGAGTTTTGTGAGGAGGATGGTGTAGAAGGGTTGAATGATAATGAAGATGAGCGTGCAACTGCACTGGTGGATGGTTTTGAAGAAATAGATGTAATTGTTCCTATAAGATAAGCACATACTATTAGTGGCTTTATAAAAGGAGGAAAAAAGAAGAATTTGGAAGAGGATGAGTATTTAAGTGATGAGCTTTTGAGCTCAGATCCTGATAACTCAGATGATGAGAAAGGGCCCAAATTTGAAAAGTATAGAAAAGAACATTTGAATAAAGACTTTAAGTTTGTGTGGGGTATGGAGTTCAATTCCCTATATGACTTTAGGGAAGCAATACGTGAATGGTCAGTTTTGAATGGTAGGGAAATAAATTTTGTAAAAAATGAATCTTATAGAGTAAGGGTGGAATGTAGGGCCAAGTGTGGGTTTTTAATGCTTTGCTCTAAAGTGGGCCACAAGCACACTTATGCTATAAAAACCATACAAGAGAAACACGCATGCCCTAGGGTTTTGGATAACAAGTCGGCAAAATCAAGGTGAGTGGCCAAGATTGTATTGAAGAAGATGCAAACATCTCAAAATGTCAGGCTATGTGATATCATTCAGAATCTTAGGAAAAACTTTGTTGTTGGAATCACTGTGGGTAGGGCATGGAAGGCCAAACTAATTGCAAAGAAGATTTTGGAAGGAGATGCAGATAAACAATATTCAAACTTAAGGAGGTATGCATCTGAACTACAAAGAGTAAATCCTGGTAATTCTTTGGCTATAATTGTTGATAGACCAACTCCATCACTCCAACCAAGATTTTCCAGTTTTTACTTTTGCTTTGATGGCTGCAAGAAGGGCTTCATAAATGGTTGCAGACCATTTATTGGAGTAGATGGTTGCCACTTGAAAACCAAATATGGAGGCCAGTTATTAATTGTTGTGGGGAGGGATCCAAATGATCCATACTTTCCTTTAGCTTTTGGAGTGGTTGAGAATGAGACAAAGGAAAGCTGGAAGTGGTTTCTAGAGCTGTTGAGGAATGATATTGGGCAAGACAAGAACTTTGTCTTCATTTCTGATCAACAAAAGGTTTGTGTCATTATCATTTTTTTTGTTTCATTATCTCACATTCTAATACACTTTAACATATCTAGTTATAAATTTTGCAGGGATTGGTAGCTGTTTTTGAAGAGATGTATGAAAGGATTGAACATAGGCTGTGTCTTAGACACTTATATGCAAACTTCAAGAAAACGTTTGGAGGTGGATCTTTGATTAGAGATCTGATGATGGGGGCTATTAAACCTACCTACTATCAAGGTTGGTTGGTTAAGATGAATGAACTGAAGCAGGTTGATCATAGGGCATGGACTTGACTTATGTTTGTTCCTACTAAAACTTGGTGTAAGCATGCTTTTAGCTTTTATCCCAAATGTGATGTGCTCATGAATAATATTGTTGAATCATTTAATGCAACCATATTAGCTGCTAGGGATAAGCCAATTTTGACTATGTGTGAATGGATAAGGAAGTACCTTATGAATAGGTGTTCCATCTCTGCTTTGAAACTTGAGAAATGGCCTCATAGGATCATGCCAATACCTAGGAAAAGACTTGACCATGAGGTAGTTTTGAGTGGCCATTGGCTTCCTACATGGGCAATGGCTGAAAAATTTCAAGTAACTCATTCCTTCAACACACAAGAATTTATAGTTGATATTGCCTAAAAAACATGCACATGTAATTTCTGGGAGCTGGTAGGTATACCCTGTAGGCTTGCTATAGCAGCCTTAGGTTTTAGGCAACAGAACCCTGAGGATTTTGTTGATGAATGTTATTCGAGAGAAAAATATGCACAATGCTATGGTTTTCCAGTGAGTCCTATTAATGGTCAGGATATGTGGCATGTTGTTGAGACAGAAGATATATTGCCCCTAAAGTACAAAAAAGGACCTGGGAGACCCAAAAAGCTAAGGATTAGGGAGACTGGTGAAGATGGTGCTAGGAGAAGACTACCTGGTGTGTCTTACAGGTGTACAAAGTGTGACAAGTTTGGTCACAATTCTCAAACTTGTAAAAGCACTGGACATGATCCTAATGGCTTGAAGAGAAAGGTGTGTCTGTTGTATTTGAACTAGCTTCCATGACGGTTATAGTTGTTTGTTTTGAACTAGGGTACATGACTGTTATAGTTGGTTGGTTTGAACTAGGGTACATGACTATTATAGTTGGTTGGTTTGAACTAGGGTACATGACTTGTTTGGTTTGTTGTTTGTTATAGTGTACATGACTGTTATAGTGTACATGACTGTTATACTAATTTGGTTTGTTGGTTGTATACATGACTGTCATATTTGTTTGGTTTGTAACAGAAAAAATTGAAGGTCACCTCAACTGAATCACCAAATGAAGCAAGTCATCAAGAACAACAAGAACCAACACAGTCACAAGAAATACAAGCACAAGGAGAACCAACACAAACAAGCCAAGTCCTACAACAAGCATCAACACAAGCACAAGAACCAACAGAAACAACTGATTATTTTGGAGAAATTACTAATGAAGTCATATCAAGTCTGCTTGATGCCACTACAACTACATCTGATGTGAAGCCAGGCAACATGAGAAAAGAAGTGAAAACAGTCAAGAAGAGGTCAAGTGAGAGAATCAAGCTGAAGTGGTTTCAAAAACCCATTATTGGGCCAGGTTCAACCACGGATCAGCCAATAATTGTGGCAGAAGAAGATGAATGAGGTTTAACACAACAAGGATCTACCATTACTCGTGCCAAGAAGAAAATGAAGAAATAGTTCAAGAATTCTGTCTTTTATGTATTGTATCATATATAAAGAATTTTGTCTTGTTTGTTTTATGTCATGTATGTTTTGTGGATTATGCCAATTCCACTTATACTTTGTGGCTTATGCTACGAATTTTGTCTTTATGTTTTGTGGCTTATGCCAATTCCACTTATGCTTATGACATTTCCACTTGTAATTGATATTCTCAGTTCTGCTATAATATTATCAGTTCCACTTATGCATTGTAATTGAGTTTGCCAGTTCTGATATTTCAAATGCACTATAAAATTTTCTCTCCAAATGGATCAAATGATTGGAATGAGACACAAAATGGATCAACTGATATTTCATAAACCTTTAAAGGTTACATCACACTTACATGTCAAAGCACTAAAACAAACCAAACCTACTAAAACAAACCAAACCTACTAAAACAAACCAACAAATCTACCTTAAACTAAAACAACCTAATCTACCTTAAACTAAAACAACCTAATTGTCGCTCCCGGAGATTTGCATCCCGGTGCAGACGTGAACGGTCGGTGAAAATGAGAGAATGAAGGTGAATAGAGTCGTCAGCTAGGCATTTTTATCCCGAAGGAAATGTAATGCTGCATAAACCTAGAAAGATATGGATAAGACGGTCGCGAACCAGAGAAATTGAGAAAGGGGGTTGGTTACAACCTGGGAAGGTATTAGCACCCAGATTGTCCGTCGTACTCGACGGGATCCACGCTCAAAAGATTGTGTTTAAAGGGGTAGTGCATGTGCTATCTGTGTGCAAAAGCTGGAAAAGAATATACAAGTGTCCGTGCAAAATGGTGAATGCTCGGGAACTGAGGCTTAGAAAAAGAATGCTGAAAGAGGGGGATGATAAAGAGACTTTTGTTCGATAACAGTTAAGTTATGCCTACGTATCCTCTCGTGCAATGAGGAAGTCAGAACACCGTAGTTCGACTCAAAGAGACTGAATGATTAATTTATTGTGAACTGCTTGCTTGTTTATGCTCAAGTGTATGACTCGTCTGGCTCGAGTGCTAACTGTTTTGCATTAGACGGAAGAAGCAGGTTATCGTTTGTGAATGAGTGTGATGAGAAAAGAATCCTGAAGGAGACGATTATTGTTTGTTTTTGTGTTTTCGGTTTTGTTATTGTTTTTGGTGTTCTGCATAAGTTAATGAGCTTAAGCCTAAATCAAGGACTTGCAAACTCATTATATCATCCCTGATTAGGGATAATGAGCCCACTTAAGTATGAGATAAACATCTCAACTTAATTACCATGATGATGTAGGATTAAGATCATTAACCTACTTGTGATTATTAAGATGTTTTTGGGTTTTTGGTTTAGTGTTAAGTAATGAGTTTAATCTCTAATCACAGATTAGTGAACTCATTACACCATCCTAATAGAAGGATAATAAATGAGAACACTTAAGCTGAGGAAGATACCTCAACTTAATCCATGGTTAGGGATTAAATTCATTATATAACAAAGCCTTTATTAAGTGGATTTTAATTAAGGGTGAGATTAAGAAGTGAGTTTTATGGTTTGTAAGACAACTTGAGGGGGACTTGTCCATTAAACACTAGGGTTAGTCCTTCTTAACCATAAAGGAAGAATTAGAACCCTAATGTAAGGCCCAAGTTACAAGATGAAGTCTTGATGGTTATTAAGATGATTTGATTAAGAGGTTTAAACAAATTAAAGGTTTAACACTTAGGATTAAAGTTATACACTTCATCCTAAGAGAAGGATGCAGGCATAACCCTAATTCCAAAGTCCTAAAACTTTAAGAGTTTAGTCTCTGATTATTGAGATGAGAAGAGAGACTCAAGGAGACTCAAAGGTAAAAAGCTAAGGGGAACTAATCACAACCCTAATTATTATCATGCTTGGATATCCTATGGTTTGTAAGGCTTGAGAAAGATCTTCAAGGAAGCCACCAAGGAGGAGCAAGATGAAAAGAGAAGGAAGTAGAAGAATAAGTTACTTACTTCCTAAGAAGATAAGTAACTTAAAGGAAGAAAGGAAGAGAAGCACAAGTGAGGCAAGCCCATTCAAAGACAAACAAAAATGCAGTAAGAATGCAATATGAAGAGATGAGAAGAGGTAGGAGGTGAAGGCAAATTCATCTCCCAAACAACTTACCATTAACCTGAAAAGTTAGCACAAGATGCATAAGGAAAGAAATGAAATGAAACAATGCATATGCAAGGGCAAAGACCAAGACCGGAAGCATACACATGATGTAAATGATGATATGATATGATGCAAAGGCATACAAGATGCATGTGTGTGTTCATACAAGAATGAGATGTCATGTGAGCATGTTTTGAAGTTTGAAAGTTCATGAAAGTTAATGAAAGAAAGTTAATGCAACTCATGGAAAATGAATGAAGAAATGATCAAGCATGATTCTAACATGACCTAAGATGTCTAATATGACATATGAATGCATGAAATGTCATGGGAAGCTCATGTATGGATGTATATGCAAGATGAATGCAAATGAACATGTAAAATTAGGGTTTTAAGGACACATGAGATGCAAATGACAAAGACAGAAGCAAATGACATTATAAAAAATTGAAAATGCACTCAAAGGAGCACTAAACCTATACTAGGTTACCATCCAAAGGGGGAGGTCGGAAGCTAAACCTAAAAGAAGTTATGAATTTCCTAAGTTCCTAGGGTTTTTTGGGTGATCTTCAATGTAAAATGCCAAATAATTTGAAAATGCAAGATAAAAATGAAACAAAAATGTTTTTGGATGCTAGAAGCCATGCATAGAACAATGCAAAAAGAACCATCCACAAACTCCACTTGGTTTAAAAGTTATGAATTTTGAAGTTAAGGTTGGAAAATCAACATTTTTAAGAACCCTAATTCATTGAAAAATCTCAAAGTATGATCAAAACCAAAAAGAAATTTGTATGGTGAGTTTATAAGTGCTTCTAAATGTCTAAGAATGCTCTCTGAATTTTTTTGTGATTTTTAAATACTTAAATGTATTTTTTTAATTAATTAAAATCAATTAACTAATTAAATAAAACATTCAAATGATTTAAAAATATATTTTAATGCAAAAAATAAATATAAAAATATTTTTTGTTTCTGAAAATTAATAAAAGGTATGATAAAAAATTTCAGAATTTTTTGATCATTTTTGCTATTTTTAATAATTATATGAAAAGAAATGGATAAAAATGAATTAAAAATGAATAAAAAGAAAAGTAAACGCATCCAGTGGCTGAGATTTAAACAAAAGTGGTGGGAATTGACTGGCGTGCATCTGAACGACCCACATTCAAACTGGCCCTTAATTATGTTTTTAATTAATTAATCAGGATTAAATGAAAATGGCTTAATCTGGACCACACGCTGCTAACCCTAATCCTCATCTAACGACCATAAACGCAACTAGTGAATTAAACACAGATTAGGGTTTAATGATTTTCAGGTGGCCGGAGAAGACCTCCGGTAATCTTCTCCGACCAACCAAAACACCTAAATTCTTCCCTAGGCTAAATCAAGAGCTCTAAAGCTCCAGAATCACTCCCCTAACATCCCTAAGCAGGAATCAACCATCAAAATACATTTATCAAACCCCAAAAACAAGATTCGGAGCAAAACGTGAAACTGAACAGAAATTTCAGAAGTTCAATACAGGCTTAATACTCAACCATTTTCAAAACTAAACACATCAGCATGATTAGGGAAGTTCATAGATTCATTTAGAAACTTAAAAACACATTTCTGGAAAAAAGTTTGAAGATATCTACCTGAGCCGGGGCTTTCACTTTTGGAGCTTTCTGACCTCTTTCTTTGTGCAATCAACCTCCAATGGCTTCCCTTGAGTGAATGGAAGGCTTAGAACAAGCTTGCAATGGTTGGTTTGAGAGATTGCACCTCAGTTGCACCAAAATCGTGTTTCTGATCCTTGGGGTCTTAGGGCTTGGTAATTGTTGGGAAATGATATGGAGGATGTATGGAGATGGTTGGTGAAGTTTGTTTGAAGTTTTGTTGGTTGGGCAGAGAGATTCGAAGAGTTCAAGGTTTGGAGTGTTTTTGGGATTCTTGAGTTGTGATCAGTTTCCGGCCAATGTGTTATGTGTTATGGCTTGCATAATGTCCACATATCATGTCTTGATAGGTCAGAAGAGTGGTTGTGGCCTATGTTGATTGGTATGGCTTTATTTGCAAAAAGTCAAGCTTGGTTGTACTTGAGGTATGGCACGAGCCAGAGCTGGATTAGGGGCATGGCTGGGCTCAGCATGGAAAAAGGAAGGCCTTTGGATTGTTTTTGTGCAGCTGTAATGACTGAGGCAAGTGGTAGCATGGCTCTTGCAACTTTTCCCTCTTTGTTGTTTCTTGATTCACAAGCCATAAAAACCCTAGGTCAAGAGCCCAATTCTGATGTTTTGAATTTGCTTGATCATGTTATGAAGTATTTGGGCACATTAGAAGTCATTAGAAGCCTTGGCAAGTGGTTTTTGCAAAAATCCCTCTTTGGTGCATTCTTGAAAATTATAGGATTTTTGCCAACTTTGAAGGATCATAACTTGAGTTCCATAATGAATCAAGACATGTTCTTGTACTTTTTGAAAAAGGAAAGCCCTAATCTACAACTTTCATGACCAAGAATTTTTCATTTAAAGCATTTTTGGTTAAGAAAGAGGAGGTTGAAAAACTTTCCCAAAATGGAAAATTTCCATTACAAGTCATTTCCATTTTTGGCAACTTTTCAAATGGCTCAAAATTCTTCAATCTTGTGAACTTCAAACCTCTTCTAAGATCAAATAAAGATCATAGAAATTCAATTTGATGAAAATACCCCTTTGGTTCCATTGTTGGGGGCCTCGGATGCCCTAATTTTGACTTAACTTGCTCAAAAAGTTACCCAGTGAACATATGACTTCCACAATGAATTTCTTCATCAAACTTGGTATGCATGATCCTTATAACATCTTAAGAACATTAGAAACAAGAATGACCCAAAAATTTGGAGTTAAGGCCTCTGAAACCAAAACCCTAGTTTCAGGTCATCTGTGCAGTGAAAGCCCTAGCTCTGCTTCCATGCCTTGCCAGTTCTTGTGATCTCTTGACTTTCTTGAACTTTGAGGGACATAATATGATGATATAACACACATGGACCCTCTTGGAATGCTTTGAGGCCTTTGGGATGGCTCAGATGGACTTCTTGGATTGCTCAGATCACAAACCCTAGATGCAGATGAACTTGAACTTATGAAGTGAAACAAAAATGCAATGTGATGTAGTATGCTTATGCAAAAATGAAAGATCACAAACCAGGGTGTGATATTAGTGAGGGCAAATTTGGGGTGTTTACACTAATCTAGCTGAAAAAATTTCATCTGACAATTACAATAACTTATACACTAATGGAAACATAATGCAAGACAACATAAATGCAATCTTCCATTGGATATTTTTCCTCTTCAACTCATTTATCTTCATCTTTTCTTTTCCAATCTTCTTTTCTGTGCCATCAATCTTAGCCATTAGCACATCACAGTTTTTGCAAACAACTTCAAGCTTGGACATTTCCATCAAGGACTGGGTAGCTAAGTCATCCCAGATGAAAAGATCACAACTATTCATTGCCTGCAAAATCATTCACTTGTTGCAACAACATTAACATTCATAAACTCAATAATCAAAATACCCCAAAATTCTTAACTACAACATCAAACAGTTGTTACCCCAGATTTTCGACATTTCCAGAATTTCTGATTGCGATTTTGTACGGTTTTAGCAACAAACATCTCCATAGGTAGACGACATCCACAACACGGAATGATCGAATCTCCATGTGAATAGTGACTTACAGAACTGTAACTTGAATCCATTGCAAGCGACGAACACGAAAGCTGAAGAACAAACGATGAACACAGTGACTGAAGAACTGACGAGGGAGAATGGAGAACAAGATGAAGAACAAACGAGGGAGAATGAAGAACAAGCTGAGGAACTCATTCTATGATAAACCTAAGTTTATCCACCGTGGAAACCCACTCAGCATGCCAAGTTAACAAAAATGCGCCACATGTGCCAATAGGGGTGGGGAAAAACATAATCTGAGTAAGTTGAGGGGGGGACCAAAAAAAATTTTCTTAAGGGGGGGAAATGAAACTCGCTTGTTTGGCAGGGGGAAATAGTATTTAACGCAAATTTATATGTAAGTGTTTAATATATTTTTGTGTTATATTTAATTTCATAGTTATATTTAAAATTTGCATTTCATTGTTAATACGTTTATTTTTGTTGAATACAAATTAAGGGGGGGAAATGACCACTAATTTTTTTAATTAATAATATCCTTTTATGTCATTTTGCATTTATCAGCTACTATAACCGCTAATTTACCAAAAACCAAATTAATTTATCAGCTATAAGTCATCAGCTATAAGTTATAAGCTATAAGTCACCAGCTATAAACTATCAGCTATAAGTCATCAGCTACCAACTAGCTTATCAGCTATCAGCTAATTTTACCAAACAGAACCTAAGTGTGTTTAATTTGTTACATAGCTGTGAACTTTGAAGAAAAACAAAAATTTCTATTTAAAAATTCCAATAAATTGGATCTTAAAATTCATAAGGGTAAGTGAAAAGATAGATCTAAAACATGTGGTTAGTGGAGACAAGGTCTTCCTTTGATATGGTGCAATTCGAAAGGTAGATCTTTGTTTTTTTATCTCTAATTTTGAGTTTTTGGATGTATGTTCGGAATGAGGACCTTTCAACTCTATTTGTTTTTGTAATTAATGTGTATTTCAAATGTTCTATATCTAATAAGAGAGTTAGGTGGGATGACTTGATCTCAAAGAAGCTAGTTTTAGAGATGATGTTTTGATGTGTTCTTGGTGATTTCAATCCCATTTGCTCTTCTGTTGAGAGGGCTGGTGTGAGAATCTCATATAATAAATTAGGTAGATTGAATTATTTTTATTTTTTAAATTGTATCTCTTAGATGGGATTTTTAGATTTACATCACCTTAGGAGAAAGTTCACTTGGTTTCAACCTAATAAAAGACTGCTGGTAAGATTGATCGTATTCTAATTTCTAACGAGTGGTGGGACCATTGGAGCGGCGTATCCCAATGGACCATTATGAGGGATGTCTTTGATCATTGTCATATTATTCATAAGTATGCAAATCACTAGTGGGGGACTAAGTTTTTTTATATTTTATAATCATTGGCTTTCTCATAGTATTGTTCCTGAGTTAGTGACTTCTTTCTCGAGTGGTACTCAAATTCATGGTTGGAAAGCTTTTGTCATTATGGAAAAGTTAAAAACACTCAAAGTGGTCCTTAAATTTTGAATAAATAGGTTTTTGAAAATCTTGATTCCTAGTTAGATAGATTCAAATAAGAGGTGAGCATGGCAGATTCTCTGGCTGATCTCAGACCCTTTTATGTTGGTGAGATCATGTGTAAATCAAGGTAGATTGCAAACTTGTAGTCCTTTCTTAGGATTAAAGACTCATAATTGTTCCAAAGATCTAGCCTTAAATAGCTTAAGGAGGTAATTGTAATTCTGGTTGCTTTCAAGCTTCCATTAAGAGTAGAAGGAGAAGGAACACTATCTTAACTCTTAAGGTTTGTGAGGTTTGTGTTAAAGGGATGTCCTGTAACACCCGTTTATTTAATTAAATATAATTGTGGTATGTTGTTGTAATTCGCGTTGATTTAAGTTGATAATTATAAGTTGGTTTAAGTCGAATTTAATTAATTAAGTTGATATAAGTTGTGGAAGACGATATGAAGTATTTTCGTTTATTGTTGGATATGTCGATCGGGTCGTTTGGACCATTTGGTTAATAATCAGAAGAAATTCTAATTAAGTCTGGAGAAAATAATTAGTAGTGAATTATTAAATTAATTTTTGGCGTTGTGGTGAATTAAGTCATTAAGTCGGATTATTGAGTCAGAAAATCGAGGAAATAATATTATAAGTGATATTATTTATTTTTGGAGCATGTTGGTTAATGGGCCCGTCGGAATTAGCAATTAAATTGGGTGTAAGACTTAGGCCCATTAGTTGTTATAATTGGATTATTATTATTTTATTAAAAAGAAGAAAATAAAAGAATGAGTCAAAAGAGAAGAAGTATCAGTAAGAAGAAGGAATCGTGAAAATTGGGGGAAAGGAGGATAAATTCTTAGAGAAGAATAAGGGTTTTAGAGAAGTGAAAATAGCTTGGGAGCAAAGAAGGAGAAAGAAGGATTCATGATCATATCTCCATTTCGCACTTACAGTACAACCTCTACTAAACAGGTGATAATGTTTTACTCGTAATTCCGATTAAAGTGATTCTTGAATTTCTGGAAAGCTTATGAAATTCCCTTCAATTTAAAATATGATTTCGTGTCAATAAGTTCGGTATTGAAGGAGAAAAACGCATTTGAAGTTTGGAAGTTCATGCTGGAAATTGGTCAAATAGTAGTTATGGGATTGATGATGATGGATGCTGAATTTTGATCAAGATAGGAACTCAATGGCAGCATGTTCGTATTTCTAATCCCCATGGATGAAATAGGAGAGGAAAAGGGTCATAGAGGCAAAGGGGTTGGAAAGTCGATCGGATATTCGAAGCGGCCACCAATTAAGGTAATGGTGGGGTTCTAACTCTCTAATCGGGTTTGTATGTTGAAAACATGTGGAATTGGGTTTATGAATTATTTGGTGTCAATTGTTGTTTTGTGTGGGTGAAAAAATTATTTTGTTGAATAAGTTGTTTTGGTGAAATAAATTTTTTTTAGATGATTAAGAAAATTATGAATTGTTGTGTTGTTGAATTGTGTGTTGGTGGATTGGTTGGGTGGTCGACGAGGAAACTGAGAAGGAATTACAGTGACAGGTGAAGATTGAGAGAAGCAGAGAGAACTGAGAAGAGAAACGCAAGAATTTCACGTTGGGACAACCGTCCCTTGTTGGTGATGAGCGTCACCTGGCTGATTGGGACGACCGTCTCCCTTTTATATCAACCATCACGCCTTTAGTTGAGACGACCGTCTCCCTTTTGTGACGATTGTCACGTAGTGAGACGAGGGCCAAGAATTTGTGTGACGAACGTCACACTGGACTGTTGCGTTTTGGGTTTTTGCTTTCTACAACTTGGTCCGTTTTTCATTGCCAGGAACTTTGATTAAATTAAGTTGGGAATCATATTAGTTATTATCAATAGCAATAGTTAATAAAATTAAGAACCTCGTTAGGGATTGTATATAGCAGTGGCAATGATAGTAATAGTTGTAACTTAAATGAAGAATTTTTGTAGCAGCAAGGAGTATTTTGGTAAGTCGATTGACGACAAGAATTTAGCAACAGTATAGGTACCTATATGTTTGGAAGAATAATAATTATGTGGTTGGGTTTATTAAGTAGCAATGTAGTAATTGAGTAGCGGGTTTTGGATTGTAGTTGTTGTCATGGATTTAGCATAATTATGATAATATGCTGACTAGTAAGTGGTAATATCATAGCAATAGTAAATAAATTAATTAGTCGAAACTGAGTGAATAGGATTATAGTATGATTGGGTTTTTTGTGTTGTGTTGTTGTTATGTTGTATGCCTTGAGCCAAAGTTGGATGTTGTTGTTATGTTGTAGGCCTTGAGCCAAAGTTGGATGTTGTTGTTGTTATGTTGTAGCCTTGAGCCAACATTGGATGTTGTTGTTGTTAAGTCGTAGGCCTTTGAGCCAATGTTGATTGTTGTCGTTATGTTGGGTCGCATAGCATATGTTGCATTTCTAAGTTGGAGCGGATGCTCACCACGTTGGCCTGGATTGGCGAAATTATTACGTTGAAGGCTTATGCCTTGCAGATGCCTCGATAACCTGACATATTTTATGTTGGGAGTTCTACTCCGATGGTACTACATGCATACGCATCATGTTGAGTCGCATTTCGCGTTGCATACTTAAGTTGTGATAATGTTGATGTATTGAGTTGTTAAAGTTGTTGTTGTTGTATATTGTTGATAAAGTTGTTGTTGTTTTGTTGATTGATGTTGTTTGAGATACTGTGAAGTGATGATTTATATAATCTGAATTTACATGTTATTTATCATATTCTTGATTATATTGTTAGATATCTTACCCCTTCTGTTTGAATGTTGCCGCTATGTTGGAAACGTGCAGGTAATCCAGATTAGAGTTGCTTACCTTTGTAGTCAAGTCAGTGTTGTCGCTCTGATACGTAACACTCGGGGGGGTTTAACGTTTGTTATGTCATAGTTTTTTTCTCGTTATTGTTGTTGTATTTAAAAGTTGAAGTTGAATAGAAGAATATGTTATTACAAGTTGTTTTACAAGTTGATAAATAAATTGTTAATGTCATGACAATGAAGTTGAAAATTAAGAACATGTTGTTTAATAATAAAGATGTTTTGGTTTACAAAAATAAATGAAGTTGTTGTTGTCTCCCGATCTATATGTGTTATGTATCCATGTTGATATGCGATTAAATGTTGATGTTTTTTTTTAAAGTCGAAAATGTGGCATCCTATATAAGTTGTTGAATTTTTGAAACTCTGATTTATGAATTTTCGCCAGATAGATTTTGGGTGTTACATGTATGATATTAGACAAGTGGTAATGATTAATTTCACCGAGATTTTTAAAGAATCTAATATTGGCTGACCTCGTCTAGATGGTGTAGTTTTCCAATTTCTTTCAGATAAGAGTGTACACGGGTTAGTTTGGACTAACACATCACCTAACCCATTCAAATTTTAATGGGTTGGGTTCATCCTCAAACCTGCAATTTCACAATCAAAACTAACATGAAATGACTCAGTCATTTACGGTTTGAGTTGAGTTTGCGGGTTGTTTATAAAATAAAAATTTCACTAGTATTAAAATTTTATAAATTTATCGGTCGAGTACTAGTCTAGTGGAAGTATAAGTGGTGAGTTAAAAATTAGGATAAAAAATTAGCTTGTATTCATATACTTATTTTATTTTATCTTGAATAATAATAATGATAAATCACTAATTTCACATCAATAGATTGGGTAAACGGGTCCATAGATTGAGAAACTCAAACTCATTACTTGTACCAACGTTGCACGAGTTGATACGAGTTGGGTTGGGTATACCTGTATATGAACGAGTTCGGGTTAATGGGTTGTTTTGGTTTGAATTAGTGGGTTTGCTGGTCGATCTGCACCCATGAACACCCCTACTTTTGGATGATAATAATCTATATTTATCGTCTCCCTTTAGTCTCCAGGAGCTAGACTATGTGGTGTCCCAATGTGATGGTAACGAAAATCCCCAGTCTTAATGAGTTTAATTTATCTTTCCTAAAAAGATTCTAGGACCTATTTAGTGTTGACATGAGGATTATGTTTGATCAATTACATTGCTTTGCATCTATATCTTGTAGTTTTGCATCATACTTTTGACCTTGATCCCTTAGGCTAACTTCCCTTCTCAAAGGTTTTTGGCATATTTCATTGGTGAGATGCTTGTATAAATTGGTTGGTAAAGTGTTAGTTATTAGATTAGGGTTGGTAATGGATAAACTTATATCCCATAATCAATCGATATTTCTTTAAGGTGAAATGTTGGTTGATGGAGTGGTGGAAGTTAATGAGATGGTCGACTTGGCCAAGAGAACTAAAAGTGTTTTCCTTATTCTTAAGGTAGATTTTCAGGATGTGTATAATTTAGTTAGTAGGAACTTCTTGGAGAAATTTTGGAGAATTGAGCCTATTCTTAAAGGTTTTGAGATGGATTCAGGTATTCGAGTGAATTTCTTGAATGACAGTCTTATGTGGATTAATGTGGATTAATGTAGATTATGTATTTCCTGCCACTACGGGAGATTTCCTCCATTGCAATATTGGGTATCTTCCTTTTAATTATCTAGGTTTGTTATGGGGGGAAATCCTCAGCTTGAAACTAATTGAGATCCTTTAATTAACTTGCTATAAAAGAGGATTAATTCTTGGAAGCATATATATGTCATTTTGAATGGTTGAGTGATTTTCCTTAATTATGTGCTTAATGCAACTAGGGATGACAATTTTACCTATCCCAATGGGCACCTACAAAATTACCCATGATGGATAGGGTAAAAAACCCACAAAAATGGGTACAGGTATGGGCACCTTGGTACCCATCCCACCTCATACCCGCACAATATATATTTATGTATTTTAATCTATATTATAATATAAAAATGTATGTTTATCAATTTTAAAAAGTATATCAATGTTAAATCATTACATATTTAATATAAGTGTTTGTTTATTTCAACAATACAATTTTTGAAAACTTTTTATTGTTGTTAAAATTTTAAAATGGTATGATACTTTATAATTGATTGATTTATTTTTAGTAGGAATGCGGGTAACGAGTACGAGTATGGGTAGTTACATACACATAGAGCACGGGCACGAGATGCTAACTTTGGCACCCAAGCGGGTATAGGGATTGATATTATAGTACCCTTTCCAGACCCTGCCCATTGTCATCCCTAAATGCAACCTTCGTATTATTTGTGTCGATTTTGGTTTGGAAGATGCCTGTTAAGATTCAAAGATGGATTCTTTGGAGTGAAATGAACATCTAATATATATCCTAGTTTATGTGGAAGATGTTTGTAATCTTAAGAACAAATAGGGGTTATGCGTGAGATACCTTTGGGTAGTTAATCGTACCCTTTTAGGGAAGTGGAAATGCATATAACTTACATGGGATACGTGTCTTTAGAGGGATACATTTGTAGCCATATATGGTGTTACATTTGTTCCTTCTCTTGGTGGGGGAGGACTGAGTGTTTATGCTCTTCTTTTTCCTTGTAGAAATAGGAGTCTCTTCTTGGAACTAAAGAGGAGGATAACTTAGGTTGGTTTGCTGAAGGTTTCATTAGGAAAGTAGGGTATGAAACTCATACTTCTTTTTGGAAGGATCCTTGGTTAGGGATCACCCCCTTAAAGAAAAAGTGTTTGGTTTGTTCTTAAACTTTCTTCAATCTAACGGGTTGGTGGAAGAGATCAACTTGGTGGTTAATAGGGTCTTGACTTAGAATTTTAAGTGGCAGAAACCCTTCTTACTTAGAGAATTATCCATTTTTGTGAGGTTTTATCTCTCCTTAGAGATATCACTCTGTCCATTAAAGAGATAAGCAAATTTGGAAGTATGATAAATAAGGTATTTTTTTCGTAGCCTCTGGTTATCTCATATAGACGGTTATTACGACCACTTCTTCTAAGATCTTGGTCTTTTCTTACCAATTTTTACAAGATTGACTCCCGACTAGAGTTAACCTGTTAAAAATAGGGCTCATCCTTGATCCTAGTAGGATTTCTTGTCTCATTTGTGAACTTTTTTGTTTTCACGGTTTCTCATCTCCTTGTTACTTTAGAGCTAGTCTTGTTTGTGTGGTACATTATCTATAAGTGTTTATGGCGAAATACAATTATTTCAAATGGTCATTCGGTGCTTTTTGAGTCTTTTATTTCTTTAAAGTTAATGCAGAAATAAGTATAAGGATTGTTATATTTTGATTTGATACGAATTAGTTTGGTCCATTTGAAAAGTCGACAATGATGTTATCATTTAAGGAGTCAAAAAATCAGCAAAAGTGATGAAGAGAAAGAGTGTTTTTTTTTGTTGAAAATAATTACTTGGTAGATCAGGGTGAACTCTTGCATCTTTATTGAATGACTTCAAAACCCTATCATCTACATGCACCTATAACGAATCGAGTGTTTGCACACTCTGAGGTAAGTTTGGAATTTGTGTTATTGGAACTCTCTTTTGATATAATTTGATTTATTGATGTTAAATCAAGTTTGGAATTTGTGTTATTGGAACTCTCTTTTGATATAATTTGATCTATTGATGTTAAATCTCATGATTAAGATTTAACATGCTGCTAGTAAGGGAGATTTCAGTAGTTCGAATTTTCATCTACAGGGACCCATGCGCATGTTTAGTTGATTGGGTTGTCTTTGTTATATGTTGTGCTTTATTTGGTCTTAATTGTATTATGACACATCTTGTGCTTTGATTTTAGGTGTACTTTTGTGATTCTTCACCCAATTTTTTTATATATAATATTATTTGTTATTTAAAAAAATCAATAAATAAATTACTCTCTTTAGTCATTATTATAAGAACAAATTTATATTTTAAATGTATTAAAACAATTAATATATCTAGGATTGATCATGGAACTGCTGGACGTACGTGTGGTGAGGAAGAAGATAATATATACTATAGGTTGGCCAACTTACTCTCATAACTTATCAGAAGCTTCACAGCAAACACGTCCACTGCATTTGTGTGGTAGGGTCATTTCGGGTAGCATACCTGTTTTCAAGAAATTAAGAGTGGAGAATGGACAAAATAGTTTTTATTTGTAGAATTGGGTATAAAACAAATTCTGACTTGGTTGATTTATGACTAGAATTTATGAATTTATTGAATAGAGTTTGAAGCTAATTTTAATGAATTTGTTGAAGTATTCAGTAGTTCTTAATCTTTCAACTTTGCTCTAATTGGAAATGACAAGTTACCTTTAGAACTCAAACTTTTCACTGGAAGGAAGTGTTGTGGGATCACTGATTTTCATATTCGGCTTACATGTTTTCAAACACATGAAATAACCATGCATGTGTTGTGAGATTGTGATGTAATAAGTAATTTATAGAAATATTTTTTGTTAATTCAGGAGCCCGAGAATCTTAAAACTGAAGTTTAACATGGAGAAGATATGTCTGTTTGTTTTAGGTTTACAAAAATAGATTTTTTTCTTTGTATTTTCAAAAATAGATTTTGTAAAACCGTTTTTTAAAATATTATAAATTTTTTTATATTTATCTTTTTTAAATTATAAGACTAATTTTGATATCGTACAATATAAGCATATATTATTGAAGATAAAAATATAGTTGAAATCACATTTTTTTCGAAAAAAATTGTATTTCAAAAATGATTTTTATAAAAATCTATTTGAAATAGCTTCAAAATTAAAATTATGTGATTTTTTGAAATTTTGATATCCAATTTTTTTTCCAATAAGATGATAAAATATTTAAAGTAACATTTTAAGAATATCTATTCAAACAAAAATTTTATTTGAAACTTTTATAAAAAGTTTGTTTGTGACGTATTGGTAAGCAATTGGGAATGAAGAGAGGAAAGAAAGGATGTGTATGGTTGACAACTTGTTGGCACATTTGGTTATTAAGGGACGATATAATTTTTAAGAATAACTTTTGGAACGTTTTGGATGCGGTGTGGAATATCAAAGCTTTACTCTGGAGATGGTCTTTCATTGGGAAGATTACACATCTCAATTACAACTTTTATGAATTTGTTAGAGATCCTTATTTTTATTTTTCATAATGAACAATTGGATTATAATTTTCTTTGAACTTTTTTGTCTTTCTTTTATAAGCAAGATTGAGAATCTTTAGTTTTCCTTTTCAATAGAATTCTTGCTTATAAAATATAAAAAAAAAAAAAAAAAAAAAAAAAAAAAAAAAAAAGAACAAATGTGCCCATAATAGAGAGACAATGATAAAGATGAACAAGTTTTTCACTATTCATTATTCTGAATTTTACAATATATATATATATATATATATATATATATATATATATATATATATATATATATATATATATATATATATATATATATATATATATATATATATATATAATAAATAAACAAAAGCTACATAATAGTTTTTTTAAACTGTTTTACAAGTTGGTTAGGTTCAGTTATGGTTTTGTCAATCTTAAGACTAACTGATTTTTCTTTCTCTTTATCACATTTAACATCTCCCACATGTTAGAATTTACGGATGGCAAAACGGGTCGTGACTCGTCGGACCGGTCATTGCACCCGCCTAAAAATGGCGGGATGGGTTGAGATTTTGAGCCCGTCGCCCACCAAAATCCGCCCCGTTAAAGACCGCCATCCGCCAAAGTCTGCCCCGTCAAAATCCACCGCCCGCCACAACTATGGAAAAACAATTTTGCTTATATTTTGCTTATATTTTAGGTGAAAGCTTGTTGAAAGTTCTATTTTTGATGGAAGATTAATACTTGATGGGTTTAGTCTTTTGCCATTTGTAAAGTGATGAATGGACTTGGGGTTGTGATACAATAAGAATATTTGTAACTTGTTCTTTAGAGGTTATTTGCAGCAGATAATCAATTTTTGTTAGAACACTGTCTCGAACTACATGGCGGTCTATCTCAATAGGCCTTGTCCTTTCATAAAATACTATATTCACAGTTTATCTCAATATGTTATGTCATTTCATGAAATATTGGATTGGCAGTTATGTGTCGAGTTTATTTGTTGTCACAATAGATAATGATTGAAATTTGACGTGGTATTTGAAAATCATTTAGCAATAGAGAAGTCATTATCCTTCACACGTTGTTTGAGCCAATACTTTATATTGTGTCTCTGATGATGATCTATTCACTACAAATTGTTTCTTGTTCTTCCAACTTATTAATGACTTACCAAGGAAGAAACAAATGCATGTTGTTGATCTCCTAGTATTAGGACATGCCCCCTCTCAATCAGAATCACAAAAACCTTTGAGGAAAAGTGTATAGAATGAGCTAAAGAACAATCCTTGGCCTAAATTATTGTTAAGATAATTCAATAGATGTAGTCCTACCAGAATATTCTTATCAGTTGGGGCATGAAGAAATTGGCTCAACTCACTTACTACATAAACAATTTATGGCTTAGAGTGAGTGAAATATAATAGTCTTCCAATTAATCACCTATATGTAGTAGATTTAGATATAGATTAACTATTAGTTTTGTTCCATTCAATAACCAAAAATGGATGCTCTAGTCCCACTTAAGAACTAGAAATGAAGATAGTTGGATAACTTGTGATCTTGAATGGTGACTTCGATCTCTTTTACGGTGACATGCTATTTTGATTTAAAAAATCTAAAATAACTGAATCTGAACCATTTGAGAGTCTTGGGTTCTGTTGCATACCGACATGTTCCGGGACAACTTAGAAAGAAGTTGAATGATAAGGGAGAAGCGATGATACTTGTTGGATATCACTCTACCAGTGTTTACAAATTGTTTGATGTTGCAAACAAAAGGATCATAATCAGTTGGGATGTCGTGGTCGATGAATTAAAACAAGGTGTAATCGGTTACCAGAAGACGTTAACTGGTTATATGCAGGCATTAACTAGTTATCAGAAAGCTGTAACCGATTACAACTTCAAAATTTCAAGTTGTACAGAAATGGGAAGTGTATAACAACTCGTCGTCGAAGCCTAAAATGAGGAAAGTGTTAGAATATCAACAAGGAAAATGGGTTTGCCTTAAACTCCTAGATTGTGAGCTGTTCTGAGACAGCAAAGTCAATGATGATGGTGATTTTGTCAATTTTGCACTTATGGTCGATGCCGAACCCGTTAATACGGAAGAGGCTTTAAGTGATCAAAAGTGGATTTGTGCTATGAAGGAGGAGTTGGAATCAATTCGGAAGAACAATACTTGGGAGTTGGTTGCTCTATCGGATGGAAAGAAGCCAATTAGTGTGAAGTGGATGTTCAAAGTGAAAGTGAATCGCAAGGGTGAGATAATCAAGCATAAGGCTCAATTGGTGGCTAAGAGATTTTTGCAAGAGAAGGCATATACTTTGAAAAGGTATTTGCAACGGTTGCTAGAATTAAAACCATTAGGCTTGTAGTTGGTATTGCAAATAACTGCAATTGGCATATCTTCTAAATGGACGTCAAATCTGTGATTTTGAATGGACCGCTTGAAGAGGGGGTATATGCAAGATAAACCCCTGGTTTTGTTGCGAGAAACCAAGAGCTGGAGTTCTACAAGTTGAAAAAGGTGTTATATGGTTTGAAGCAAGCTCCATGAGCTTGGAATAAAAGAATTGATGGTTTCCTAAAGGATGTGTCTTCAAGAAATCTGTATCCGAGCATGGAATGCATGTGAAGACGGATACGAATGAATAAGTGATTATCCTTTGTCTATATGTAGTTTCAAATTTCAAGAGTGAATTTTTTAAAGAGTTTGAGATGACCGACTTTGGCCTCATGGCATACTTCCTTGGTATTGAGTTCCACAAGTCTAAAAAGGGACTGCTAATGCATCAAAGAAGATATGATCTTAAGATATTGAAGAAGTTTGAAATGGAGCATTGTAATATTGTCATTACTCCAATTGAACCAAGGCTGTAGTTTTCTAAAAATGAGGATGAGTAAGATGTTGATCCAACTCAATATAGGAGGTTGATTGGATCCTTGCGTTACTTGTGCAATACGTGAGCTGACGAACAACTGGTTAACCAATCTCTCAGAAAACTGGGTTACTTGCAGGACCAACCAAACAAGTCCTAGGACACATGTGCAATTATTTTGTCGAACTACTCTTAGGGTTGTGAATGATTTGTAGTTTGTTTTGTCAATAATGTCAAAGTGTTAAATGCTTTGATTTTGCAAGTAAAATAAAGTTTAAGTTTAAACAAAAGTAAGAAAAATGGCGAAATGATAAAACTTTGCAGAAAGGTAAATAAAACTGAAGATAAAATAACTTGATGAAATAAACTGATAATTTAAATAACTTGAAAGAAAAAATGGTGTTCAAACGTACATGGTTCCAAATATCAAACTCATTTTCTCTCACACTGGGTACTTAGAGTAATTACAGGAATTTTGTATAAGTTTTCACACACACATTCTAAACACAAACTATCCTGTTTATATACAAACAAAGTAACTGCCTAGAACGGAAAAATCATAATTAAATGACAATTGTCAGCCTGCATGCAATTTCCTTCTTTGAAACTTCCATGTGTCCAACTGTCAAAGGTTGCAACTTTTAAATTTTGAACTCTTTCCTTTGGTGACGAAACATTACATCTCTTCATACGTCGAAACGTTTGAAGAAGAAGAAACTCTTCCATTTTTAAGAACCAATGCTTCTGTCAAACACCTTCTATCTGTCGAACTGTCGAATGATGCACTTAGCCTGTCGAACACCCAATTATAGATAGGTCCTCAAACTTGGTTTGCCAGAATATTATTTATCTTCCGTCGAAGCACTTGAGCTTTTAACCTTGTCAACATTTCTTGAACATCTTCACTTCTTATCTTTCTCTACTGATTACTTCTCAGCAATAGAAAAAGACTTCAAATTCCAAATTTCACAAATGTCGAAATCATGAGCTTACAAATTGCCCCCCAGCAAAGATGTTTTCGACTAATTCTGGAGAAATATCTTTTGCTGTCGAAATGACTCTTGACATCATGTCAGTCTCATTTATTATAAAGTGACTTTGTTGAGTCCCAAGAAAACACCATGATTTCCACTTTCTGAAAAACGTCATGTCTAGCCCACGATTACACAACCTTCCATAACCCTATATCTTAGCTAAATCATGGCTCCCTACCAACCGTCACCTTTAATCACCACCATTGGATCAAACGCATGTCCCCCATTATCTAAACTGAAAAGTCTTTTCTTTTCTTTTTTTATTTATTTTTATATCTTATTACCTTCTATAAATACCACCTTCTAAAACCTTTCTTCCTTTTCACATTCTCAAACTCTTCTCTCCTTAACACAGAAAACTCCATTAAACCCTTTTTTAAGCTCTCTGCTACTCCATCTCTTCATCTTCTCATACCAATGGCGCCTCCAAAAACTGTTGCTGACCGTAGTGCCAAGAAGACAAAGAAAACTGCTGACCTCCCCCCTGCTCATACACTGTCTGGACCCATGCAAGTGCAGCAACAACAATACATCCCAGAACCCCCAAATGAGAGGGAGAAAGCTAGTATCTACAGATCTCAGGTAATGATCCCTATCTCAGTTTCTGGAGTTCACCATGCCATGCTAGGTCCCATCTTTGATCCTAATGTTGACCCAAATCGTTTAAAAGATTTTTATCCTTGCTATTCTGCCTCCAAACCAATAGTTGCTAGTAAGAACCCTAGGTCTGTCGAAACATCATCTAAGAAACCTGAAACTCCCATAGCTTCGACAAAATTAGATTTGTCTTACTTAAATCAAACTAGGATCTTTAGGAGCCCTCCCCTAACAAAAGATCCTTCAGACTACTTAGCTTGGCTCACTAGAGTCGAAAAGGTCAAAGAGAAATTCTGGAAGAAAACTGGCATTTACGATCTGATCCAACTGTCGAAGGAAGGTCCACGCTATTGTCAGAATATGTTGTTGGCCTCTTTGTATTTTAAGGATAGTACCTACAACACCTTCCATCTCCCCTGTGGTATGGTTATTCCTACCCTTTTCGACATAGCAGCCATCACTGGCCTCAGTCCCTTAGGAGAAATTTTTAATCCTGAGCACTTAAAAAAAGATCCCATAGGATTCGACACCAAGCACGCTGGTTATTCCGTATTCATTGCTTATCACCAAGGCGAAGGCACGGAGGAAGTATCCGACAGAGAACACATTGCTTTTCTGACCCTGTGGCTAGCCAAGTTAGTCTTCTGCACTAGGTCACTCCAGGTTGCCAGAAGCTATATCATCATGGCTAATCAACTTCATAATGGAGTTGCATTTTGCCTAAGTGAATTACTTCTGGCAAATCTCTATGAATCTCTGAGTGAAAGTGTGAGTAACTTAAAGACCCTCAAGGACAAAGGAACCATCAGTCTCACAGGTCCCTTCTGGCTCTTACAGTTATGGTTGAACGTAACCTTCGAAGCCAGCATCCCTATCAAAATGCCAGTTGACGAAGAAGAGCTGAAAGACAGACGCGTCGAATGGCCTAGGTTAGTTCAACTGACACCTACTGACGAAAGTGTTAGTCTTCGACAAGCCTTCACAAGTTACGTAATGATGTTTTCCAAACGTTACAAGTTCACCCCATCTATGGCACCCTTTGCCAACAGAACTGTTGGTCCCAGATGGTTCACAAGACAACTCCCAGTCGAAAACCAAAAAGAAGAAGACTCCTACATATCCATCTGGGAGGCTTTCCTTATGCCAAGACACCTTTTCTCCCATCACAGTCTCAACAACACTAAAGTTTCTCTCATTGTCTACCAACCTAACCTGGTGGCTAGACAATTTGGGCTAATACAGACGAAGACGAAACCCATTTACCACAAGAAAGGCTCTATTCTGTTCTACAACTCATTTCAAAATTTTGAGAGAAGTTTAGAATTGTACAACAAATTCTTCGACGCATCTTTGGAGGTTTACCCCACCATATTTCGACCAAACTTCTTATGCACTGAAGATTTCGACGTTTGGTGGAAGGAGTATTATATTAACAAATTTTTTGATGTAGCAACTTTCAACACTCTCCTGACGAATGCCTTTGCTTTTGTGCAGGATAAGAAGAAGAAAGGTACAGATAAGCATATCAAAGAAATTCAAAATTTTCAAAAATATTTTGAAACTATTTACAGGCCCAGTGATCTTCGTCGAACCATAGGCGAAGCAGCAGTAAATTTAAAACAAAAATTTTCAGAAAAATTGGATAGGTTGGGGGATGCCTTCATACATTCCACCACATGCACGTTACAACTTTGCTTTCACCTCCTTTCCTCCAAGGTTTCCCCCACTCCCTTCTGCAGAATTTGGTGTGGCCTTGTGCCCTCCATTCCTAGATTGGTTTGTGTGTGGATCTCATTTAAAACTGCTTCGCGAGTCTAGCAAGAAACTTGTCGAACGTGTGGTTCCGACGAAGTATTACTTGGGCAACTTCACTGGGCACCTTCATGTTGGGATAGAACATGTTAGTGTGGAAGAACCCATTCTTGAAGGTGTCGAAGAAATTACATTCCTCCTCTTATTTCTAACTCATTTTATATTTTATATCAATGTTCATGCAATTCTTTCTCTTTCAACTGTTAGAATTGTCAAGAAAACTCCTGGTGAAGGGACCTCCTCCAAAACAGTTGAAAAATCGCCCATAGCTGCCAAAAAGGTTTCGACAAATAAAGACACCTCACTCTTCTTATATATATATTTCAATATTCTCTATACTGAATACATCTTCTTTTGCATACCTCAGGTAACTCGCACACCAGCCAAGAAAAGAAAACAAGAAGAAAAAGAGGTGAGTGTCGAAGAGTCTGAGGATGAATCTCCTGAACCTCAACCTCTGAAAAGAAACAAAGGCATGAGAATAAAAACAGTGGCCTCCCAGAGATCCATAGTTCATAGACGAACTCCTCCTGCTAGTCCAACCAACAAAATCCCTTCAAGAAGTGAGAAAAGTGGGGATTCAAGCACCCACACTGAGATCCCTCGGGTATTAATTTTCGACTGACAATATTCATAGTCTTAACTACATTTTTCTTTTATTTTAAACTTCCCTTTTCTGTTCTCTTTAGGTTATTATTGATGTCGAAGAAACTTCCAAGGTTCAAGAAGAAGTCATTCCTTCTGACTCTGAGAAGACTTTAGCTGAAAGGCTTCAAGAAGAAGCCACTCCAGATGCTGGTGTCTATGGCCCTCAGACTTTCGACGATTTCGACATCAGTGACTCTGAGTCTTCTGGCAATAACTCTCCTCTTCGCCCAGATTTTACTGTGGAGGAAAAAACTGCTCCAGACCAGGATGCACCAACTCAAGGACCAATTGATGCAACAGAAGTTGAAAAAGCTGCCCCAGACCAGGACACACAAGCTCAAGGACCAATTGACACAACAGAGGCTGATAGAGAAACCGTCGAAGAAGAAGATGATCTGTCGAAGCAACCAGACATAAACTTGAACCCTGGAGGAAGTACCCAAACTGTTCCTACTCCAACAGAAGCTCCAGCAGAAACCCCTTTGGATACTGGTTCGACAAGCTTGTCACATGAGGAAATTGAAAGCTTGAAAGTAAGAAAGCCTCTGGAATATTTAAAAGCTTTGCTCAGTTCCAGGTACAACTTCCTAGACTCTTCCCACAGCAGTTCGACAGCTTCAGGGGCTACCTCTGACATTCAACCCATCAATGTTATCATGGCTGAGATAAAGGCAAAAATCCTTGGGGTGGACCTATTTGAGATTCTGGCTGAAAATCCTTCTGCACAATATGACTTGAAGAAGCTCCTAAAACGAGCCAATCTCCTGGAGGCTTCGACTGAAGAGAGTCGTCTGGTGATGGACCTGATGTCAATGATTGACTCTGTAAGCACTGACTTGGTTCGTCAAAAATAATTTTCTCAGAACATCACAGCCAAATCTGAAGAACAAGTCTCAGAATGGAATGTCGTAGCCTCTTCGACAGATAGAATCTCAGAGCTGAACAAGCTTTCTATAGACTACTCCAAAGCTGTTGCTGAGTGCGAAAATAACATCCAGGTTTATCAAGCTCAGATTGCTGAACTTCAGAAGAAGATCCTCCAAGAGAAGGAACGTCAGGCCACCCTCCAACAGCCAAACCAAGAAGAAATTGACAGGGAGCTTCAAAAAGGTCTCCAACATGCATAAACAGCCCAACAACTTCATAGAGAGATTGACGAACTGACTGTTAGTAAGAGTCTCTGCGAACGTCGAATTCAGCTTCAAAAGAAGAAATTTGACGAACTTAAAGCAACTTTCCTTCAACAATAGTTTGTAATAGAAAATAGGAAATTTTATTGTTCTAAGAGTTTTAGTATTTTCATATGTAATGTTATTTAACACCATCTGTTTGGCGAAGACAAGTTTGCAATTTTATTCTATTCCTATTTTTATTTCCTGCAATATTGGCTTATACTTCTTCAAATATTTGCCATTTATTTTCAGCACTCTCCTGTCTTTTTCCATTTCTTCGACTTCATATGCACCGTTTGAAAATACTCTTAAAATTTTGAAAGGTCCTTCCCATTTAGGGGACCATTTTCCCATCAATCTATCTTTCTTCTCCATGGGCAAAATTACTTTCCAAACTAAATCATCAACTAAAAAGGCTTTAAATTTTACTTTCTTATTGTAAAACTTTTCAACTCTTTCTTTCTGCCTTTTTATTAATTCTAAAGCACGTAACCTTTCTTCATCTAAATCAACCAACTCATCCATCATCATACTCCAATAAATCTCAGATGGAATCTCATGATGCCTTTGAATTCGTATTGACTGTAAACAGATTTCGACTGGTAATACTGCATCATGTCCGTAAGTTAATTTAAATGGGGTAGAATTAGTTGCTTCTTTAGGAGACGTTCGACAAGCCCAAAGGATTTGATCCAGAGTCTTGTGCCAATTTCTAGGTTTTTTACCCACGTGCTTCTTTATTAGATTTATCACCACTTTGTTGGCTTCTTCGACCTGTCCATTTGCTTGGACATAATAAGGTGTCGAAGTTAGCAACTTAAAACCTGTCTCTTTTGCAAATGTCTGCATATTTCTTCCAGTAAACACAGATCCTTGATCAGTGGTTATAGTCTCTGGTATTCCAAATCTATAAATTATATGTTTCTGGATGAAGTCTATGACTGCTTCCTGATCTACATTCGTCAGTGGTATAGCTTCAATCCACTTAGTGAAGTAGTCTATCCCAACTAAAATGTACTTCTGCCCTTTTGAAGAGGCTGGTCGAATTTCACCAATCAAATCTAAAGCCCAACCTCTGAATGGCCAAGGCTTTATAATGGAATGTAACTCATTTGCAGGCACATGAGGTATGCCTGCATGAATTTGACATTCTTGACATCCCTTTGCAAATTCGACACAATCTTTCAATATTGTTGGCCAATACATCCCCTGTCGAAATAGTAACCATTTCATCTTGTGCCCTGCCTGGTGTGCACCACATGCACCACTGTGCACGTTCGACAAAGCTATATAAGCTTCAGTCTCTCCTAAGCACTTTAGTAAGACTCCTTCTGCAGTCTTTTTAAACAACTCATTTCCAAAGAGTACATAGCTTATAGCTCTATACTTTATCTTTCTTTCGACTGCCTGGTTTGGATTTTGTAAATAATCCTTGATAGGTTTTCTCCAATCTCCTACCCCTGGATCATCTATATTGAAAATTTCAAAATTTTCTTCATCACCAAATCCCAGTCTTATGGTCTCCAAATCAGATGGGGGCAGTCTAGTGGATAATACTTTTCCTCTTACTTCGATAACTTTCTCCAGGTTTTCCTTCGACACTCTGTAGCCTGATGCTAGTTGAGCCAAATCATTTGCTTCTTGAGGAGTCTGTTGGCTATCACAAAATACATGATCAAATTCTCTTTGACACATTTGTATTCTTTTGTCAACTATTTTATTACCAACTCAGAGTCACCCATTATTTCGACCTCTGTTGCCCCCAATTCCAACAATATTTCAAGTCCAGCAATTAAAGCTTCATATTCTGCTTCATTATTCGAACAACAACCTTCTATTTTGTACTTGAACTTTGTTGGAATTTTATTGAGAGAAATGATTAATACCCCAACACCTGTTCCATTCTTATGACTGGAACCGTCGAAATATAATCTCCAAGGTTCTCTTTCGACATATTTTATTTCATCTCCAAGTATGGAGTGGTCAGCTATAAAGTCAGCAACCACTTGTCCTTTGACAGCTTTTAGAGGCATATATTTTAAAGAATACTCAGTCAAGGCTAAAGCCCATTTTCCAATTCGACTATGTAGAATAGATTTAGACAACATATGTTTTATTACGTCGAAATGAGAAGATATATATACATCAATGGGTTTTATATAATGCTTTAACTTTGTACAAGAGAAATATACACATAAACATAATTTCTCTATCATACTATATCTAGTTTCAGCATCATTTAAGACTCTGCTGAGATAATAGATGGCTCTTTCGACGCCATGTTCATCTTCCTGACAAAGCATGCTTCCCAATGTTCTGTCGGACGCTGAGATGTAGAGCCTCATACTTCTTTTTCGACAAGGAGACATTAAAACTGGAAGACTTGCCAAATATTCCTTGATCTTGTCGAAGGCATCTTGCTGTTCTTGCCCCCAAGTGAAGCCCTCCTTCTTTAGTCGAAGTAGAGGTGAGAAGGCTTGTGTTTTTCCACTAAGGTTAGAGATGAACCTTCTAAGAAAGTTGATTTTCCCTAGCAGAGACTGCAGCTCCTTCTTTGTCGATGGCGCTTTTGCTTCCATTATGGCCTTGGCTTTGTTTTCATTAATTTCAATCCCTTTCTTGTGGACCACAAAGCCTAAGAAATCACCTTCCTGCACACCAAAAGCACATTTAAGGGGATTCATTTTCAAACCAAACTTCCTCATCCTTTCAAAGGACTGTCGAAGGTGGTCAATATGGTCTGAGCCTGAGGTAGATTTAATCACAATATCATCTATATAAATTTGCATAAATGTTTCAATGAAATCATGAAAAATAGAATTCATGGCCCTTTGGTAAGTAGCTCCAGCATTCTTTAAACCAAAGGGCATGACTACCCACTCATATGTTCCTATTGCTCCTGGACAACGAAAAGTTGTTTTTGGAACGTCTTCTTCAGCAATGAAAATCTGGTTATAACCAGAGTATCCATCAAGCATACTTAAATACTCATGGCCTGCTGCAGAATCTATTAGCATTTTTGCCACTGGCATATGATATTCATCCTTAGGGGTAGCTGAGTTTAGGTCTCTAAAATCAATTCATACCCTTAGTTTGCCATTTTTCTTAATCACAGGAACAATATTAGCAATCCATTCGACATACCTTGTTGTACGGATGAACTGGCATTTCAGAAGCCTTTCGACTTCCTCTTTGATTTTCGATAGAATTTCAGGTGCGAAGTGTCTGGGGGTCTGCTTTATTGGCTTTTTCCCCTCCAGTATTGGCAACTTCAATTCGACCAAATTTCTGTCTAAACCAGGCATTTCGTCATAATCCCATGCGAAGCAGTCTTTAAACTCATTCAGCAGTTGGATTATTTCGACTCTGAGCTGAGGATCCATCTTGGCACTGATGTAAGTTGGCCTTTTCTCTGCCCCCAGTCCCAGATTAATCTCTTCTAAAGGATCTTGTGCCACCATTTTCATATTGGTTGGGGTTGGATCTTTTTCAAACCCCAAGGGTTCGTCATCATAAATGGCATCAAGTCTTTGACTCTGCCATTCGCCATTAGAGTCTTCTTTAAAATTCTGCTCTGTATATTGTTCCTCAACATTTTCTTGAGGATGCTGTTCTTCGACAACTTGTGTGCTGGCTTCAAAAGCCATGTTTCTTACTTCGGCCTCAAGGGCCGCTTTGAGTTGTTTTTCGGCTATATAAGCCGTAATCCTTTCCATTGTTGAAGCTTCAGTCATTTTCACTGAACTCACTCCCCCACCCAATTGGGTTGACATGGGCAGTTCCCCAAGTGTAATTTGTCTCCCCAATTATTTCTTTATCCCACTGGAAACCATGCGTAGGGTGGAGGTACATGGAACAGTCAGCGTTGTCGGAGGCTGTTAGGTCGAAACCAGCAGGATTACATGGTGCTATGTGGGCCAGGTTTTTGTCGAAGTTACAACTAGTGACATTGTTCACATCAGCTGTGAAGTAACTTTGATCTGCTTCTACGTTTTCGACAATCCCATCTGGCCTCCAGATTGCTATCCTTTGATGCATGGAGGATGGCACAACCCCAATTCCATGGATCCACTCTCTTCCCAGCAGCAGGTTGTAATTTGCTTTTGATGCTATCACCACAAACATTATAGGCCTGGTAATGGATCCTACTGTCAAGTTCAATTGTATTACCCCCAACGTTGTCCCTACCTTACCTTCATAGTTGGACAACACCATGTTGTGAGGCTTGGTGTCTGAATCATCTTTTCCAATCCTCTTTATCATATAATGAGGAATTAGATTCACAGCTGCTCCTCCATCTATCAGGATTTTGTTGACACCCACGTTTTCTACCTTTCCTTTTATGAATAGAGGCTTTAAATGAGCCTTCATTGCATCATCTGGCTTTTCGAAGAAAGCATTTTGCTCTTCGACACAGCCATTATTCATTATGTAGTAGCATACAGGCTTAAGGCCTATGTTATCATCTGCCATATCATCCTCTTCGTCTTCGACTTCCATTATCCTGTCATAGTCTCTGGGCAACACAGAAACCGCGTTGCAAAGTTACGTCGAAGGACGCATCAGACTCTGAACTGAAGTCATCTGTAACTTCTTCGTCCTCTGGCATTTTGTTGTTTGTTTTCTGCATTTCTGTTGTGTCACTAGATCCATTCTTCTGAGGGGGTTCTTCCTTCGCCAGAGATCTCCCTTTGCTTGTAGTCTGCACATACTTGCTTGACTCAACTTCCTTCTGTCCAATCCTTTTGTGTTCTACAGTCTCTTTTTCCATTTTCTTCTGCCTTTGGAATCTTCTCCATTGGGACCTGGACATAGGATTTTTCCCTTTGTAGTTTTCAGAAACGTACTTTGGCTTTGCTTTTTCTGCCTCCTTCTTTACTTCTATTGAGGCACCCCTGTTCACTTCAAAACTCTTCCATCTCTTCTGACCTTGGGCATCCCTTATAGGTTGAACCCATTTGTCATCGTTCGGGCTGTTGGATGGTTTATAGGTGTTGTAATGTCTTTCTCCCATTCCTTGGATATGATGCTCCCTTCTTCTTGGGTCGAACCTTTCATTCCTGGTTGGTGGGACTGCCCCCCAGTTTCTTTTCCTTTGGGTCTTTTCTGCTGCTTCTAAATCATCAGCTGCTTTTCTGTCGAACACAGCGCTGCATCTTGGGCAAAGCATAACTTCTGCGTTCTTCCTTTGGCACCTCTGGATGAATTCGACAAGACTTTCATTTTCTTCTGGGTAAACCAGCTTCTGATACTTCTCTTGATGTTTCTTTCCCTTGTTGGTGTCTGGTCCCATCTTCTGAGTGACTTCCACCATATGAATCCCTGCATTCTGTTCAGTTGTGATTTTCAATTTGTTCATTTTTTCGACTAGCATCATTTCCTCAGGGATATTCTCCTTTAACTTATTCACACTGCCTTTTGGGTGTAAACCCTTATAGATGTATTTGCAGCACTGTGCAACACCTTCGACAGAATCTTCTTCAGTTTTGATGGTACTTCTGTTTATTGGTTTGACAATGAGGGCATTGTCAGCAGTCTCTGTTCTTTTGATCTTGTCTTGGCTAAGGCCCTCAGTGGCCTCCTTTTGGACAATGAGGGTTTTGTTATCTTCCTCCTCCTCATTATTTTTGAAAGAATCTCCCCATCCTGTGGGTTTGATTTTGCTGATGTCAGTTCTGGAGCTTGGTGGTGCTGAATATTTTACCATGAAGTCAAACTTCCCACTGGGTTCTCCTAGAGTGTCCCAGATCACCCCATGCTCAGCATCCCTTTTATAGTTTTTCTTGTCGAAGCTTCTGCCCACCTTGACTGTATTTCTTCCGTCGAAACCTTCAGTAGTTTCAATGACGTTCTCCCTGTCGAAGTCTTCAGAAGCTTTGACTTCTTTTTCAGTCTGGTCAGTAAGGTCATCAGCCCCTTCCACCACATTTACATGGGTGTCGAAGCCCTCAGCAGCCTCTATCATGTTGAAGTTGGTGTCGAAACCTTCAGTGGCTTCAACTATCTCAAAGATTTCCTCAAACATGACTTCCAATTCGACCATATTCACCATTTCTGGTTCAGCATAATTGGCTTCCACAACTTGCATGGGATTGGAGTCAATTCTCATCTGTTGCTTAGCTTTGTCTCCAAACTTCAGTCTTCCATTCTGGATTGCATTCTGGACCAGATCCCTGAAAAGGTAACATTGAGAAGTTTTATGACCCAAAAAATTATGGTATTTGCAAAAACCTCTCTTTTTCTGTTGGTCTACAGGAGGCTCCTTAGTGCCTGCTGGTTTTATTAACTGACCATCTTTGACTAATAAATCAAAAATTTCATCACATTTGGTGATGTCGAATGTATAGGTTCTTTTAGGGAACCTGTCATTCTTTTCCACTTCGAGTGGATTTTTTCCATTCGACGGGGCTAAAACTTTACAGGAATATGGAGGGCCTTGTTTTAGTTCTGCCAGATCAATTTCTTGCTGGTCGAAAATGACTGGTTCGTTTTCGTCATAATCATCTTCTTGAACTATTCCTACATAGGCCACTCTTTCCTTCTTGTTTTTATTTGATCTAAATTTTTCATTTTTTAGCCTTTCTATTTGCCTTACTTTATCTGCTAGTTGTGCCATATCTCTCAAGTACTGGGTATCTAGTTTTTTCCTTATGGAATAATCCAGACCCCCTGCAGCCATTTCGACTAGTTCTTGTTCCGGCACTTATGTAAAGCATCTGGCTTTTAATAATCTAAACCTATTCAAGTAATCATCTATAGGTTCAGAGAATTTTCTTTTGACACTTGCCAATTCTTTCAAACTTATCTTAGTTTGTCCCATATAGAATTGTTCATGGAACAATCTTTCTAATTGGTCCCATGTGAATATTGAAGTTGCAGGAAGAGAAGTAAACCAAGTGAAAGCATTTTTTGTCAAAGAACTTGGGAAATATTTCGTCCTTAAGTTCTCATTATTAGCAATCTCTCCTGCCTCTATCAAATAACGCGCTACGTGTTCTATGGTGGACTCACTAGTATCCCCTGAGAATTTGGTGAATTTGGGGACTTTCCACCTTGGTGGTAACTCTTGTTGCAGAACGTATTCAGACAAAGGGGAAGTATAACTAGGCCTTTGTAATCCTACGTTCACTCCATTCTGCGCCATGATTCTCTCAACCATAGTTGCAATATTATTTTCGACAGGCAGGTTGTTGTAACGCATTCTCTGCTGTAATATTTCATCAGCATTTTGGTCTCTTTGGACTATTATTCTTCTTGGTTCCTGTCGAATGGGTTCCTCTACATTAGGCTGTTCGACTATTACGTCTTGGCCCCTGGGATTTTCTTGAGGGTTTCCTAATGGCCTTTGGTTTATAGTAAGTTCCTCTTCGACAGGCCTAATGGCAGGATTTTGATTCAATTGCATTCTTTGTTGTGTTTGAGGGACTCCAAAAAAATCAGCAATGCGTGCCATCTGTTCTGCCAATATTTGGTTTGTTTGGGTAGTATTTTGTATTAAAGGATTGAACACTTCCCCCATTTGTTGTGTCAATGCCTGCACCATATCATGATTGCTTTCATCCATTTGTTGACGAATTACTTGTGCAGAATGGTTTGTCATAGTGGGCATATGGAAACCTGGTGGAACTTGATTTATTCTATTTCCATTTCCACCATATCCTGATCCCTGCAATGGTGATGACATTTGAACCATAACATCAGAGAATAATGGTGATGAATTATGTAGGCTTGCCATCATTGAAGTTGGCATTCCATATGGTTGTTCTCTCCCAGACAAGGGCATGGTAAAATTAGTAAATGGCCTAAAGGCGTTTCCTCCAGGGGGAGGGGTTCCCATAGGCCTTGAATGCCCCATGGTGGAAGAACTAGGCGCATTTTGGGACCCTGAACCCGTTGGTATCGAATCCACTAATGGAGGCCTAATCTGTTTTAAAACAGGGCCAGAAACTGGTATTCCTCCTGACGAAGGGATGGGATTGGAAACTGGAATGGTTTCGTCAGGATTGTTTGGAGTATTTGGCAAGTTAGACATCATTCTTCCTCTTGTTCTCTTTGGTCTTTCTACGTCGGTTACGGCTAGTTTACCGCTTCTAAGAATCATACAATGCAGCAAGGAACAAATTGTCTAAGAGGGTTCTCTATTAATTCTTATTAACTGCACTGGTCCCACCGGGTGTGCCAATTTATTCGCAGTGATTTCTGACGAACAACCTCTGGTTAACCAATCTCTCAAAAAACTGGGTTACTTGCAGGACCAACCAAACAAGTCCTAGGACACATGTGCAATTATTTTGTCGAACTACTCTTAGGGTTGTGAATGATTTGTAGTTTGTTTTGTCAATAATGTCAAAGTGTTAAATGCTTTGATTTTGCAAGTAAAATAAAGTTTAAGTTTAAACAAAAGTAAGAAAAATGGCGAAATGATAAAACTTTGCAGAAAGGTAAATAAAACTGAAGATAAAATAACTTGATGAAATAAACTGATAATTTAAATAACTTGAAAGAAAAAATGGTGTTCAAATGTACATGGTTCCAAATATCAAACTCATTTTCTCTCACACTGGGTACTTAGAGTAATTACAGGAATTTTGTATAAGTTTTCACACACACATTCTAAACACAAACTATCCTATTTATATACAAACAAAGTAACTGCCTAGAACGGAAAAATCATAATTAAATGACAAGTGTCAGCCTTCCATGTGTCCAACTGTCAAAGGTTGCAACTTTTAAATTTTGAACTCTTTCCTTTGGTGACGAAACATTACATCTCTTCATACGTCGAAACGTTTGAAGAAGAAGAAACTCTTCCATTTTTACGAACCAATGCTTCTGTCAAACACCTTCTATCTGTCGAACTGTCGAATGATGCACTTAGCCTGTCGAACACCCAATTATAGATAGGTCCTCAAACTTGGTTTGCCATAATATTATTTATCTTCCGTCGAAGCACTTGAGCTTTTAACCTTGTCAACATTTCTTGAACATCTTCACTTCTTATCTTTCTCTACTGATTACTTCTCAGCAATAGAAAAAGACTTCAAATTCCACATTTCACAAATGTCGAAATCATGAGCTTACAGTTGGGGCATGAAGAAATTGGCTCAACTTACTTACTACATAAACAATTTATGGCTTAGAGTGAGTGAAATATAATAGTCTTCCAATTAATCACCTATATGTAGTAGATTTAGATATAGATTAACCATTAGTTTTGTTCCATTCAATAACCAAAAATGGATGCTCTAGTCCCACTTAAGAACTAGAAATGAAGATAGTTGGATAACTTGTGATCTTGAATGGTGACTTCGATCTCTTTTACGGTGACATGCTATTTTGATTTAAAAAATCTAAAATAACTGAATCTGAACCATTTGAGAGTCTTGGGTTCTGTTGCATACCGACATGTTCCGGGACAACTTAGAAAGAAGTTGAATGATAAGGGAGAAGCGATGATACTTGTAGGATATCACTCTACCAGTGTTTACAAATTGTTTGATGTTGCAAACAAAAGGATCATAATCAGTTGGGATGTCGTGGTCGATGAATTAAAACAAGGTGTAATCGGTTACCAGAAGACGTTAACTGGTTATATGCAGGCATTAACTAGTTATCAGAAAGCTGTAACCGATTACAACTTCAGAATTTCAAGTTGTACAGAAATGGGAAGTGTATAACAACTCGTCGTCGAAGCCTAAAATGAGGAAAGTGTTAGAATATCAACAAGGAAAATGGGTTTGCCTCAAACTCCTAGATTGTGAGCTGTTCTGAGACAGCAAAGTCAATGATGATGGTGATTTTGTCAATTTTGCACTTATGGCCAATGCCGAACCCGTTAATACGGAAGAGGCTTTAAGTGATCAAAAGTGGATTAGTGCTATGAAGGAGGAGTTGGAATCAATTCAGAAGAACAATACTTGGGAGTTGGTTGCTCTATCGGATGGAAAGAAGCCAATTAGTGTGAAGTGGATGTTCAAAGTGAAAGTGAATCGCAAGGGTGAGATAATCAAGCATAAGGCTCAATTGGTGGCTAAGAGATTTTTGCAAGAGAAGGCATATACTTTGAAAAGGTATTTGCAACGGTTGCTAGAATTAAAACCATTAGGCTTGTAGTTGGTATTGCAAATAACTGCAATTGGCATATCTTCTAAATGGACGTCAAATCTGTGATTTTGAATGGACCGCTTGAAGAGGGGGTATATGCAAGATAACCCCTTGGTTTTGTTGCGAGAAACCAAGAGCTGGAGTTCTACAAGTTGAAAAAGGTGTTATATGGTTTGAAGCAAGCTCCATGAGCTTGGAATAAAAGAATTGATGGTTTCCTAAAGGATGTGTCTTCAAGAAATCTGTATCCGAGCATGGAATGCATGTGAAGACGGATACGAATGAATAAGTGATTATCCTTTGTCTATATGTAGTTTCAAATTTCAAGAGTGAATTTTTTAAAGAGTTTGAGATGAACGACTTTAGCCTCATGGCATACTTCCTTGGTATTGAGTTCCACAAGTCTAAAAAGGGATTGCTAATGCATCAAAGAAGTGTTAATATATAAAATTAAATTATTTGTATTTCGATTGTCAACCGAATTATATGCAGCAAATTGATGGATGTCGAAGAGGGATTCGAAAAAGGAAGTCGAAGAAATCATTCAAAGAGTCAAATATTGATTCATCATATCAATCAAGCAAACAAACCAGTCTTACACGGAAGTTATTGGAAGTTATCGGAAGTTATTAAAAGAAGTTATCCAAAGGGACATGTGTCAATCTTAGATTAAGGAAGTTATTTAATAAGACACTTGTTATAATCTTAGATGTAGGAAGTTGTTTTATTTTCTCTACAAATAGTTGTAATTACTATGTATTAGAGGTTGGATCCTATTTTTTGAAAGTCTTGTAACACCCACGCCGCAAGGGCAAACGGGTTCAGGGACGAACAAAGATGGATTCCATCCACCCTTTACATTCTCTTCAATTTAAAATTATTATGTTTGTGCTTTATTTTCCTTTTAATTTTTGCAATTCTACATTTCTTTTCATTTCCTTTATTTTTCTTTCTTTTAAATGCTCATTTGAGTGTTATTTCTTTTAAGTTGCCATGAGACAACTTGTTTTATAAAGTTGTTGGAAACAATTCTAACACTAATAAGAACAATGATTTTGTTCTTAAATAATGCATGAACTGATATCATAAACCGCGAGACTTGAACGAACATTGTAAAATGACTTTTTTCCGGTCCTAAAGTGTTAATGGATAATGGTTGTTTACATTACCAAAAATTGGTGTAAACAAGAAGATATGATCTTAAGATATTGAAGAAGTTTGAAATGGAGCATTGTAATATTGTCATTACTCCAATTGAACCAAGGCTGTAGTTTTCTAAGAATGAGGATGAGTAAGATGTTGATCCAACTCAATATAGGAGGTTGATTGGATCCTTGCGTTACTTGTGCAATACGTGAGTTGACTTGGCGTTTAGTGTTGTTATTTTGAGTAAATTCATGGGGAGACTGAAGGTGTCTCACTTAGAAGCACTCAAGAGGATCCTAAGATATGTCAAAGGTTCTGTTGGTTGTGGAATTCTCCTTCCCACAGCGGATACGGGCAGAAAATGCAATTTGCTCGGTTTTATCGATTCCAACTAGTACAGAGATAAAGATGATCGAAATTCTATAAATAGATACATCTTTATGTTTGGTGCAACACCAATCTCACGGTGTTCGAAGAAGGAATCAATAATTTCACTCTCATCTTGTGAGTCCGAGTACATTGCCTATTTGTTATGTGTGTGCCAAGTTGCGTGGCTTATGAATCTTTTGGAGGAGCTGGGCAGTAGTGAGGATAAGGCTATTACACTACTCGTTGATAAAGTTCTCGCGATTAATCTTGCTAAGAACCCAAGTGCACATGGGAGGAGCAAGCATATTGAGATAAAATTTCACTACTTGAGGGAATTTGTTAGTGAATGAATGTCACGATTGGGATATTCTAGAAGTGAGGACCAAGTTGTTGATTTGTTGACTAAGGGAGTCACAAATGATGTATTCAAGAGGTTAAAGATGAATATGAGCATGAAAAACTTGAAGCACTTGAATTAAGATGGTGCGTTGAAGGTTTTTTTAAGTAATTCAAGTTTTGTAACCGATTAACACGAGGGTGTAACCAATTACAACAAGGCTAGCAACTCATTTTAGTAGCAGAAAAGTTAAGTTCTCGTTTTTGTAACTAGTTAACCTGTAGCGTTAACTAGTTACCACTGACTTGAATTTAATTCATTGTCTAATGTAACCGGTTAACCAAATCATGTAGCCCGTTACGAGCCCGATTTTTGTACTTTCATGTTATTTCACTTGGTTGTTTTGGTTCCCAATCACATTGTAACTTTTGCATAAATATATAAGATGCATTATCATCCTAAGCTAATGCAGTTAACATCTCTCTCTCTCTCTCTCTCTCTCTCTCTCTCTCTCTCTATATATATATATATATATATATATATATATATATATATATATATATATATATATATATATATATATATATATATATATTTCCAATACCATACACTTGTTTAACTAGTTGGATTGTCTTTGCACTTGTTTAATTAGTTGGATTGTTTTATTGTATCTTGTGTTTCTGTTGTTAATTTGGTCTTAGTTGTATTATGACATGTCTCGTGGTTTGATCTTAGTTGTAATGTTGTGATTCTTCAACCCCATCTTTTTACATATGATATTATTTGCTATTTTAAAAATAAATAAATAAACTATTCTCTTTATAAAAACAAATTTATATTTTGAATGTATTAAAACAATTAATATATCTATGATTGACCATGGAATTGCTGGACGTACGTGTGGTGAGACAGAAGATAATACATACCTATATGTTGGCCAACCTACTCTCATAACTTATCAGAAGCTTCCCAGCAAACACGTCCACTGCATTTGTGTGGTAGGGTCTTTTGTATTTCTTAGTTACCACTATGGACCAAATATATTTTGCCTCGTTTTGCGTCTAAAGATATAATTTCATTCATTCTGGTAACAATCAATTCATACCGTTTAGTAAGATAACAATTCAATTTTGGGGTTTAATTAACCACACAGGAAACTCTAATGTATAATGCAAGCTTGAAATTATTTAGATAGCTTCTTAACTTATAACCATATTCCTCTAATGTCGTGTAGATCACAAGTTTCATCTCTCTTCTCAAACTTATTTATATTTTTATACAATGATTTGGCAGGCGGGTGGCATGCCTGTTTTCAAGATATTAAGAGTGGAGAATGGACATAACATTCTTTTTTTTTTAGGTTTAGTTGTTTTACGTATTTTGAAAATTGTTATGGAAAAAATTATCGGATCATAGCGTAGATTAAATCGTTATCTTTAAGACGTTTCGTGGTATTTTTTAAAGTTGTACAAGATAGATACTCAACCATGATGCATTCAGAATAAAATAGTCAAATTCTATATTGTATTGTCACTACTTGCATGATTGGTCTAAAAATATACCCTATAATGATACAAAAATCATTCAAATATGATATAAATATCAACCATAATATCTGGTACAAAGATTAGTCGTAATAATTCTCAAACTATTTCTACAAAGAAAATTTAATAATTGTGCACTAAAAATGATTTCTCGAAAACATAGTAAAATTCAAATAATTTTCTAAAAGGAATCCAAAAGTAATATTTGATGATTTCTTAATTCAAATGAAATAATTAAAATAATTCTTTAAAGAGAATTTAAAAAATTATTCGGAAAATCCAACGAGTAGAAAGAAAATGACAGTAGAAAGAAAATGAAAGAAGTTGTCGTTTCAATAATTTTAAAAAAAAAAAACATAATTATAATTTGGATTTGATTATGTCTTAAATTAAGTAATTCTAAAAATATTATACATTGAACTGTTTAATCTAGTTCGGAGATTCTGATATTAAATAATTTAAATTAATTTTAATTTGGATTTGATTATGTCTTAAATTATATTATATTTCCAAAAACATTATGGACGGATTTTAAATTTTCTAATGCATTGAGAAGGATTTTCGATAAAATTCGTAGTATTCTTCAAAATTTTATTTGCTGGTGAATTGTGTCCCAAATTTGTGAAAAATTAGGGTGATGTGCATATAATATTATGGATTCATCATTATTTTAAATAAATTTCATCACAAATATGTCTAAAATTTTATGAAGAATTGGAGACATGACGCATAATATTTCATATATTTTACTTTAATCTAACTTTGTCTTAAATATGTGTGAAGTTTTGGGATGAATTTGCAATATGTACGCAAAATGTTACCCATTTTTATTTTCTATTCATTCATGCATAAAATTTATGTTACTGTTTGTTACAAATTTAAGATGATAAATATATTATTACACATCTATTATTTTATATCACTACTTTCCAGCTGATTTTAGTACAATATCCGCAGTAAATACGTTTTTTTCACTTTTTGTTACCGGTTAAAACCTTCGTGGGTAATATAAATCCGCAGGTAAAGTCGCAGGAATCAAAATCCGTGGATAAAATCGCAGGAAAAAGTCACAGATAAATGCACAGGAAAATCCCATATCGCAGTAAAATCCGCAGAAAAGGCCGCAGAAAAATAAAAAACTGCATGTAAATCCACAGAAAATTTTACTCAAATTTTTTAATTTTTTGTGTGTGTCTAATTCATTTTTTAAATATTATAATTTCAATCTGCAGGTAAATCCCATGTAGTAACTGATTATCTCATTTTGGTTCAATTTAATGGTAAAGCCCAATTAGATTCATGTTAAAATTTCAATCTCAAAAGTAAAACAACCGCTGCACAATTCCTCTATGGCCACAATCTAACAACACTAATGAAGCTAGACTCCCAATAACCGTTTTTCAAGTCTTAACATTTAACTAACTTTTACTAATTGTTTCAAACTAACATTCCATAACAGTTCTCCCAATCAAAGCAACTAAAATCATAAGCTACTTTTATAAATTTTAAACAAGTATTTTTAATGAAAGTATAAAATATACTGTAAAATAATGAAACTATAGAATAAATTTGATTAAACTAGTTCAACAAGTCAACTTTATAGTTTATTGTATAAACACCTCAACTAAAGTTTACTGTATAAAAACAACTTTTGAAAAGGAAAAAGAAAGAACATTTTGATATTAAAAGAACTATAAACACTATTCTTCTATATTTACTGGTACGACCACCGAACGAGAATCTTTCATACTGATTCTTCTCTTACCCGAACAAAAAATGAGAAAAGGTATAATAGAAACAAATGGTAAATGTAAAAAAAGCTAAAGCCAAATACCATGTCATTTTGTTTTCATAAACACACTTTAGCTAATATATCAATGTAAAAGTTATGCACATATTATGTGTGAGCACAATATACAACACTAAGGTAAACACAAGAACTAAATGATCTTTTGTCATTTGCCAAACGTTGTTTGCATGAAATAAAATGATGAGAAATTTGAGAAAAAGGGGCATTCCGAGAATTGAACTCGGGACCTCTCGCACCCTAAGCGAGAATCATACCACTAGACCAAATGCCCTATACATTAAAGTGACCCAACCACTCCAAAGAAGCAAAACAACCTTTGAGACACAGATGCCAGCACCAAGCATCTCCCTTACAGGTGCAAATCTAAGCATTCTCATAGCAGCAGTTGGACAGTGAGACACTTTGACCCCTGCCTTTGAAAGAAGAGATATCTGAAAATTTTGAATTATGAACTTGTCAAATTTAAGAGGTGAATGAAAGGATTATTTTAAGAAAAGTCTGTTGTTGGATCCACAAAGTCCATATCAGTGAATACTTGCAAACAATTATGGATATTTATTTGTATACCACCATCACTATTTATTTATTATCAATAAGAAAAAACAGAAATCCAAAGGATGAACAGAATTTTATCGAAAGATGAATGGGCAAAAATTTACCTCATTATCATCCACCCAAACTGAATGAGCTGCCAACAGATTATTTTGAAGGAACTGTATCTTGTCCAAATATGTAACAGTTCCATGATTAACTTTGTGAACATCCACAACTAGTTGATTCTCATAAGGTATCTCTGCAACATGCTGACAATTATGCAAATTCTACACAAAATGTTTTAAATATGGCTAATGGGCTTAAATGCAACTCAGTAAAATGACTATGTAATTGTCACAACAAATCTAAGCAATGTTTAAACACAAGTTAGAATTAATCCCCTTAAATGCAACTCAGTTGTCTTCTTTTTCTTCTTTGTTTCATTCATAACTCTTCTATGCATATCAGTTCATCTTAACAAGATTTTTTTCCAATTTTTTTCTGTTGCTTTCATGTTCCTTATAATGTTTTTCTTATTTTATTTATGTTCATGTTCAGCTTATCTGCATCTAAAAAATTTGACAGTTCAGGATATTATGGTGTTATGGCTACAAAGTGTGCCACTTTCATAGCAACTGTTGTGCATACATAGTGAAAAGTTTCAACATGAAGCTTCCTTTGGTTACAATGCTACTAGGGCTGATTTATATTCTTGGCTGACGGAGGATTGAGTTTTAGAGTTCTGGCAGTGCTTTTTCGGGACGGAATCAATCAGTTTTCGCTCTTTGGAGTGGTTTCTTTTGAATATTTATATATTGGTGTATTAGTTGTATCTTTCTGGTTGTGGCACTTCAGTTATTTAGGTGTTGGGTGATCTGTGCTTTGACAGTCAAGGTGTCGATGGGGGTTGTACATCTTATGTTGTTGGCCTTTGCATTAATTCATTTATTTGTGTTGTAGTACTGATATCCCTTACTACCTTATGTCTGTATTTACTAAAATATTTCTATCAACATTCATAATTAATCAATATAAATAAATAAAATATATATTAGTAAAAGAAAAATAATAATATTTATTTTAATACAGTTTTCGTCTCATACTCTTTACTTTAATGGTATAATTTTTGGACAAACTACTATTTTAAAGTAACTGTTAGTTGCATTAACAATTTAAAAAAAATGTTTACTACTAAAATTTTATAATAAGTAAGATAAAAACCTTTAAAATAGATAGAGTAACTATCCACTAAAATAAAATAAACATATATAAATATTAATAAAAGTATTTTAGTATCCACGCCTTATATCCCATATATATATATATATATATATATATATATATATATATATATATATATATATATATATATATATATATATATATATATATATATATATATATATATATATATATATATATAAAAAATAAAAGCTTAGTTTGGCAATGCAGAAATTTACTAACTGTTAATCTTCGTTAAATTCAACTCCTGAACTGTCTTTGTGTTAGCATTAGTAACTCCATTATATACTAGAATATGGAGTAAGTGAAAGTTTTGGAAACAAGCCTTCAGTTCAATTATTTTCTACTTTAAGTTCGTTTTAAGACAAAGGTAAGTAAAAACCAGCAACATGGATTGAATTCAACATCATGTATAAAAGCATTATATATGAGCTCATTATAGATATCAAGTTAAGAGTTTCATGTAATTTGCATTTTGGAGGTTGTACCTTTCCGTTGAAGACCATAAATATTGGTAGTAAACATATTATTTGAGTGTATCCAATTGACTAGGGATAGAATTCAATTTTTGTTAGATGCAAAAGAACTCAAAAGAAAATCAAATAACAGTTTGGAAATGACTGATTTATTCCTTGTGAAACTGCAGCTAATAAATAGAGAAAACCTAACGTGATGTAGTAGACTACAGCCCACGTTCTGCTAGAATTTAGGAAACAAACTTGACTACAAAAATTAAATTAAATCTAATAACAAATAATGCTAAAAACCAGGACACTTTTGACTAAGCCTTATCATTCCCTCCCTTGAACTATACTGCATTTGCAGCTAGTTAACTCCTGAAACATCACAAACTCCAAGCTTCCTTCTCAACTCCCGAAATGACTCCAATTTCAATGGTTTGATGAGGATGTCTGCTAACTGATGCCTTGAACCACAAAAATGAAGATGCACAACTCCATCATTCACAAGCTCTCTTAAGAAATGGTAGCGCACATCAATGTGCTTGCTCCTGCCATGCATCACTAGGTTCCTTGACAACTTAATTGTTGAGTTATTGTCACAAAAGATGACAGTACTTTCATTGCCCTTGTAGCCTATTTTTTTCAACACCCTTTGCATCCATATTGCTTGGCAACTACTTCCTGCAGCTGCTACAAATTCGGCTTCCGTCGTGCTCAATGTTACTACAAGCTTTAGTGACGAACGACTGTCACTATAACCTAACTGGACAGCTAGAGGAAGGAGATGAAGTCTGGCGCGAAATTTGGATTTTGAAACTTTGTTTATTTTATTAGGTTTTGTTTGTATTTATATCTCAGAAGCGCTGCTTGGCTCAGTTGGTTGGTTGTACGCGTATTGAGGCAGGAGGACTGGGTTCGATCCCTGGTTCCAGCATTTTTTCACATGTTTATTGCCTGGTTGGTTTTGTGTGGCGTTATTGAGATAAAAGACATGCGTTCAAATCACAGGTCCTATCTTTTTAGCTATTTTCCTCACTTTTTTCATATTTTCCTTTTTTTTTCTATTTTCTTTATTTTGTTTAATTAATTAATTAAATCTAAAATCAATAATATTTTTATAAATCTTATATTTTTAAAACTCATAATTATTTCTTAATATTTATTAATTGTATTTTTCAAATAATATTTTTTGTACATAATTTTTATTATATATATATTTTGTAAATAAAAAATTATTTATTTTAATTAATTATGTTAAAAAAACCCTAATTTCTTTAACTAACCCTAATTTTTTTCCATTAACCCTAAAAACTTAATTTATTTTCCTAAACCCTAATTAAAATGTTTTTTATAATAACTTTTTATTTTTATAAATTTTTAATACTTTATCCTTTTATTATTATTATTAAGTCATGAAAACTTATATTATTTTTATAAACTCTAAAAATTCTAACTTATTTAATTTCTTTAAAAATTCTAAATTCTCTTTTATTTCTTCATAATTATTTTCTTTTTTCTCTAATATTTATTATTATTGCTTATATTTGCTTTATTAGTATTATTATTATTTATCCAATTATATTGTAACTATCCCAAAGCCATGTAATAATTCTAGATTTATTTTTCGTCTTTATTTTATTATAAATATTTAACTGCGTGGTTAGTAAATAGGGTGTGGAAACTATTTGATATTAAAATTAATTTAGATAACTAATTTAAAAAAGATAAATATTTGAAAATAAACACTCACACACGTAAGTCGATCTTTGATCGCCATCTTGCACTTCCTAGGGTATTCCTCTTGGTTGCCTTTTAAAATTGTCAAGTCCCTCAAATATAGGGGTGTCTTAAGCAAAGTCCCTTCACTTATAAAATCATCAAGTCCCTACAGATTTAAAAGATCAAGTCCCTTCGAGGTTGCCTACGGAATAATGATCTTGTCCCTTCGAATAAATGATGATAGTCCATACGAATTGCTAAAGACACCCCTTAAGTTGCCTTCTATGACCATACGGTGACCCTACGCTTGTCCCTTAACAAATCCAAGGTAATGACTACCTATTCCTTAATAATAGGGATAGTCTTACCTTTGAAAGAACATACAAGAACATGAAAGACTTAATCTAGGGTAGGTACCTCATAGTTACTTGCTCACTCTTCAAAATTACTTTTGACACCTCACTTTCTCAAACATTTTTCAAAACAAGGCTTTGTATACATCCATACGAGGATCATTACAAAGTACTTAGAAAAATTTCTAATCACACACTACACTCTTCAAAAACAATTTAAGTGAGCTAAGTAACTAAGAGCCCATGGATAACCATGGATATAAAGGGTTCTAACACCTTCCCTTTATATAACCTACCCCCCGAACTCAAGTCTTTTAAAATAGGTATTTCCTGTTCTTTTATGTCCTTTCCATTTGGATAAAATAAAAGTCGGTGGCGACTCTTGTTATCCGCAACATGACTAAAAGTCAGTTCTCCCACCGTGTTACACATATCATGCATCTCCTATCATTGGTGCCATAAGGAATTTTGCAGGAACAAATTCTATATTTTCATTGCCTACCTCAAAAGTCAATTTTCCTTTCTTGACATCTATTATGGCTCCTGCTGTTGATAAGAATGGTCTACCTAGGAGGATTATGATTTCGTTATCTTCTTTAATGTCCATGACGACAAAGTCGGTAGGGATAAATAACTGGTCGATCCTAACTGGGATATCTTCTAGTATGCCTACTGGATATTTGATAGATCTGTCGGCTAACTGAAGAGACATCTTAATAGGTTGCAACTCTCCTAGTTTTAATCTTTCACAAACCACTAGGGGCATTAAACTTACACTGGCTCCTAAGTCCATAAAAGCTTTATTTATGACATGATTCCCCAAAATACATGGAATGGAGAAATTTCCAGGGTCTTTGTCTTTTTTGGCAAGTTTGTTCTCGGAAATGGAATTACACTCCACTGGTTTTGGATTGTCAAGTCTATGTTTGTTGGTAAGGATGTCTTTCAGGAATTTAGTATAAGATGGTATTTGGGTGATGGCTTCTGTGAAAGGAATCTCTACATGGAGTTTTTCTATCATTTTAATAAATTTCTGGAATTGATCATTAATCTTGGTTTGTTTGAGTCTTCACAAATAGGGTATTGGTGGTTTGTATGGCGATGGTGGTATATAAGTTTCGTCTATAACTTCTCTTTTATCTTGATCTTTTTGTTTTTCAGTTTCTACTGGTTTCTCTACTTCGCCTACGGATGTAACACTTTTCTTAGAAGTCTCAGGTTCACTTAATGTCGGGTCAGGCGGTCCATCATAAGCGGTCCCACTTTGTAAGGTAATGGAGTTAGCTTGTCCATGAGGATTTTGTTGAGGTTGTCTAGGAAACTATCTTCCAGGAGTAGTCTAGGGTGATTGCTTTAGGGCTACCTGGGAGATTTGAGTTTCAAGCATCTTGTCGTGGGTGGCTATTTGGTCTATCTTAGTTCCTAATTAGGTAATCATTTTGTTTACATGAATATTCTAAATAAGAAAATCTTTATTTTGCTGGGTTTGTGATGTCATAAAGTTTTCCAACACTTTCTTAAGATTTGGCTTTGGTGACACAACTTGCATATGTTGGTTTGGTATAGGTTCCTGAAAATCAGGTGGTCTCGGAGGTGCAAAGTTTTGGATTGGGTTGTTATTTTTATAGCATAAGTTTGGGTGATTCCTCCATCCAGGGTTATAAGTGTTTGAGAATGGGTTACCTTAGGCGTAGTTTACTGGGTCTAGGTTGGTCTCGTTTAACAGATTGCATTCCGCTGATTAGTGACCTTTAGTTCCACATAGTTCACATTCCAACGAAACTGTTGTTGTAGCGGTCGGGTTTGCGTACATATGATCAACTTTACAGGTCAGAGCATCCATTTTGGCTTGCATCATGTCCATAGAGATTTATCTCATGTATACCTCCTTGGGATTCTTTCTTTTCCACTATTGCTCTTTATGTCCCCCATTGATAATGGTTTTGGGCTATGCCTTCAACGAGAGCACAAGCTTCAGGGTAAGGTTTTCTCATTAGAGCGCCACTAACGGCAGCGTCGATGGTCATCTTGTTGTTATAGTGAAGTCCATTATAGAAGGTGTGTATGATCAACCATTGTTCCAAACCATGGTGTGGGCATGTCCTTAGTAGGTCTTTATATCTCTCCCAAGCTTCAAAGAGCGATTCTCCTTGGTTTTGAGTAAATCTAGTTATTTGGTTCAGGAGAACGACTGTCTTACACGGGGAAAATATCTAGCAAGGAATACCCTCCTAAGGTCTTCCCAAGTTGTTATGGAATTTGATGGAATGCAATCTAACCAAGCACGAGCTCTATCTTTGAGGGAAAAGGGAAATAGTCTTAAACGGATCGCCTCAAGGGTAGCACTATTGGTTTTGAAAGTATCTACCAACTGGATAACAAAATTTAGGTGTTGATTTGGGTTTTCTGAAGGCAGACATGAGAATTAGTTTTGTTGTACTAGTTGTAATAAGGAAGGTTTTAGTTCGAAATTATTAGCTGGTATGGTGGGGTTTACTATACTAGAGCTCGGTTCTTCGTTGGAAGGTTGAGCAAAATCCTTAAGAGGTATTTGGTTACGATCTTCGGCCATAGTTTCTTTAATTCGGCGAAGAAAAAGACGCGAGCTAGCGTAACATTCTGGTTCCACTAGAGGATCGGGTACACTACTGGAGCTGCAAGTTCGTCGCATCGACCAGTTTGCGAAGCCTTAGTCTAGACGGTGTAACAACAAAGTTCGAAATTTGGCGTAATTGGTCCCTGACAATGGCGTAATTGATGCGTGAAAATAAAGCGATTGCGGAAAGTAATGAAAATAAAGCGATCACGGGAAAATAAAATAAAGTAAAGCGATAGCGAGAAATTAAATGAAAATAAAACGATTGCGAGAAATTAGATGAAGGTAAAGACAATTGCATGAAATTAAATAAAGTAAAGGAAATGTATAAATAAGAACCTGCTCCAAATCAGAGACTTTAAATCTGGTACATAACTGGAAAAGGAAAATGGTGGCAGGATTAACTTCCACTAAGTGGTCTAAACTTCGATTACAGACTCAATCACACAAATTCAATAACTTCCCGATGTGAGAATAATATCACGTACAAGACTCGATTAATTTATGCCTAGAGTGTTCACAACTGAATTTGGAAGTCGAAAATGAACAAAGAAGCCTTCTATTTATAGGCCAAGAAAAAAGCAAGAAAGGACAAAGATGCCCTCCAACTCCTTTTGGGAGGGAAAGCACACGCCAGAGGTGGCGCCCGCCACCCCTCCATGGTGTCTGCCATGTGAATAAGTATGGTTATGGGAGTTGAGAAGGGCAGTTTTCAGCAGTTGGTATGTCTTCTTCTTATGGCTTACCCTATGACGGCCGTCATGGAGGGTGTCATGTGTGCAATTCCTTTAAAGACAGACTTTTTGCTCGTTTTTTCTGTTTCTTCGCGAATGGACCTGGAAACACCTAGGATCTGAAAACAAAATAAAATACAAGCATAATACAAGAAAATGGTAATAAAAATACTAACAAACATGCGCAATCAGAGTAAAAAATGCAGTGTTATTCAATGTTATCACTCCAAGGCGTGGGATTGATGTGGTTGATGCAATTTTCAAGTGTTTGAAATCTTGGGGGAATTGAGAACAAGATTTTCTCAATTTCAGTCGACAATGCTTCTTACAACGATTCATGCTTAAAAAGTTTGAAGGATGACTATCCACCAAGTAGAATGTTAGTTCTTGGCGGGGGCATTATTTCATGTTAGATGTTGTGCACATGTACTGAATTTATTAGTGCAAGATGGCATTAGCCAAATTAAGGATGTCATTGAAAAAGTTCATGAAAAAGTGAAGTATATTAACCATAATGATGCAAGATTGAAAGCTTTTTGTGACGTCGTTGAATAAAATGGGCTGGAATATAGGAAACTCATACTTGATTGTCCAATAAGATGTAATTATACGTATCACATGTTATCCACTGCATTAAAATTCAAGATTGCATTTCCATCTTACAAGGAAAAAGAGCCACATTATAAATATGCACCTTTGACTAAAGATTAGGAAATGTTGAGAAAGTTTGTCAATTTCTTGAAGCGTTTAATCTGGCCACTCTTGTTATATTAGGTAGCGAGTACCCTACTTCTAATCTATATCTTACAGAAGTTTGGAGGGTGAATCAAGTAATTGATAATGCAACAGAATATACAAGTACCTTTAAGAGAAAAATGACACCACATATGAAATTAAAGTTTCACAAATATCAGGGTGAATGCAATTTATTGATGGCTATTTCTAGTGTTTTGGATCCTAGGTGCAAATTTCATATTGTTGATATATGCTTTCTATTGATATATAAAGCTGAAGTTGCTAAAGAGAATATAAAAAAGGCGATGAATTCCTTGGAAGGGTTGTATGCTAAATATGTTTCTCTAAGTCTGCAAGATACATCTTCTAGTGAAGTTCATATTGGTGGTGTTAATTCATCATCATTTTCAACCCAATCTCAATCTTCAGTCATCACTGGATTCAACCGAATCACGAGCATTGTGCGTGAAAAGGAAGTTGTTCCTATAATGAAATTAGAATTACAAACTTATCTTAATGAAGATGTTTATGTTCCCGACGAAGATATTAACTCTTTTAGTGCATTAGAGTGGTGGAAGAATAATAACTTAAAATATAAGGCCTTATTAAAGATGGCTACTTATATTCTAGTTGTTCCTATCTTTATTGTGTCCTCGGAGTCTACTTTCAGTGTCGGAGGAAGAGTTATTGATGAGTATCACTTTAAACTAAATGAAGAATCTATAGAAGCATTTCTTTATGGTGGGGGATTGACTTCGTCACAAGTATAACTTGAAACAAAAGTCAAATGTTAAAACTTCTTCTTTTCACATTGTATTTGAAGGTGGCGGTTGAACAATGTGAGGAGATAACCTTGAAGTTTAAATCCTTTTGTTATGTTTAATGGATAATGGTGTTTGGCTTGCTGCATCTTTGTGAACTTATTTCAACATCTTTTTTATATGAAAGGAATGTTGGATTTAAGAATGATGAAGGTATGATTAATGTGTTTAATGGTGGAGTTTTAGAAGGAGAAATATATGATTGATAATATGTCAATCAATTCACACAAGTCTGCTCATTAAACTTGGTCTTTTAGTGTATATATATATATATATATATATATATATATATATATATATATATATATATATATATATATATATATATATATATATATATATATATATATTTGTATTTTTCCTTCAAAATTTGTAAGGGGTTATGCTTTAAAGCAACTTGAATTTATAATATACTTTTAAGAATATAAGTAAACGAGGACTATTTAATTATAAACTCATCTTGCTTTATTAACATGGTTTCTCTTATATAAGTCAGGGTCATACAGTCTATGATAAATAAAAGATTAGACTTACGCTTTGAATTTGAAAAATAGGCCTAATCTCCTTTTTTTTCCCTTGGTTATATGTTTTGTTAATGGGTATAATTGGTTAAATTTAATTGTGTTTGATAATCACAAAGTGGAGTATTCAACTTTGTAAAATTTAAAAATAGTTTTTTCCTAAAGAATTTATTTATTTTCACAAGTAGAATAAGTAGAATGTATATTATTTTAAGGGATTAATGGTTATGTATTATCAATGTAAATTTTTTTACATAAATAATCCATTACAATTATTACTTTTAATATATTTAAAATAAAAATCAAATATAAAATAAAATCCGATGGTTACCATCACTAACGATATAAAACTACTTACACTTGCCTTCACCTTAAATTCTTATTTTAAATCTTTAGCAATTTTACCTTTGGAGTGTCTATAAACATGAATATTTATTTATTTACTTAAATATTCAGTCTAGTTGCAAACGATATTACCTTTACGTCAATATTCATTCATTAAAAGAGAAGATATTTTATCCGGGTCTCACAAAACAACAAAACAAATCCAAGGCTAAATTCGTAATACCACATACTCATCCATCACACGTCTGTTACTTGATGAGTGGACGAAGAATAAACAATGTCACTTTCGTAAATATCCTCAAAACAAGACCCATTTCCCAAACACATATTTTTCAATTCCAATACATTTTCCATTTCACTCTCACACTCTTTCATTTCTCAGATCTCTCTTCTTCTAACCCCCACTTTCTTCTTCTCTTCTCATTTTCTGTAACCGTTAACCCAAACCCTAAAAACAACAACGAAGAATCACCATAACTTCTCTCACATACTTTTTCTTCTTCACTCATCGGTAATTTCTCACTCTTAACTTCCTCACCGTAAATTTTTTTCGTTTCTAGTACTTTTCTTTCGATTCATGATTTTTCAAACCTTCTTATGTTTTTGTTATGTTTCGTGCTTTAATAATATTTATCGTCTGATTATGTTCTTGTTGCGGTTGTTGTTGTTTTTCCAGTGTCGGAGATTTTTTTTATCGTCGCAGGTTTCGAGAGATTAGATCTGGTTGATCTAAACCTTTGCTTGTTGAGAAGCTACGTGGGTTAGTTATACTGTAACGACGTCGTATTGGGTTTTGTTTTGTTTGTGGTTTTTCTGATATTTGATACGTTGTACTTGGTCTGAGAAGTGAGATCTATAGTTTTGGTCTGTGAAGTTAAGGTTTTTTTGTCTGCGAAATGGAGACACTTGTTGTTGTAGCTCAGCATAGGAACCAATACTATAGTGGATCTAAATCGCCACGGTTTGCTTCTTCTTCGCCTTCAAGTCACTTTAGGGGTATTAATTGTAGAACTTTTCAAACTGGGTCTGGTATTCTACCAACACCATTCAAATCGACTACTCCGGCTTCACCTGATACTAAACTGAAAACACCTTTAAGTACACCGGTTTCGAAATCTGATAGGAAAGGTTTTTTCAGAGATGCTCCTAGTAGTGCCCCGGTTGCTATCAGTGATAATGGTTGTAGAAAGGAGGTAGCTTTTGTTGATGCTAATGGGAGTTTTTTGCTTTCGGAACTTTGGGCTGGACCTACTTATTCGAATTCACCACCGCCGAGTTCCGTGCCTATTCCGAAATTCTCTGTTAGACCTAAGAGGACTGTGTCTCTTGAGCTTCCTATTTCTTCTTTACCTGAGATTGGAATGCGTCAGTTTGCTTACTCTGCACCTTGTTCTCCTCGCCAGGAGGATTCCCCTTTTGCTAAAGATTTTCTTGTTAACGATGATTCTGCGACGAAGACTCTTTGTCGCATTCTCAATCTTAACTTGGAGGATGATGAATGATGCTCGAAGGAGCAATGGTTACTGTAAATAAGTCTTTTTTAAATGAAGTTGGGTTAGTGTTAGTTTTGCTGTGTATATAGAGTGGCCAAATAAAAGTACAAGTTTGGTAGGTTGAGTTTGTGTAGCATTCAGTAGTGGTGTATGTAGTCCCCCTTGATAACAATGATTAATGGCTGTCGTTGGTTGACATTCTCCGAAATTTGGAAATCTGATCAGGTTTGAATGTGGAAAAAGGGTAAGTGGGTATATATGTAAAGCTCTTCTCGGAGCAGGTTTTGGTTTGTGACTTAGTTGACATTGATGGAAGCTGCAGGGAAAATGGTACGGAGGCAGAGATGACGGTAATAGGTGGGAGTGACATGATGGAATATAGTTTGGCCTGAAGAAAGTTACTTGTTATATCGATGAAATATATAGTTCACAGCATCATTTCTTCTTAGAATGATTAACTTAATTTAATCTGATTAAGGATTTAGATCTCTTGCTTTAGTACATACTTTAGGTTGTATCTAATCTTGAACTTACAAAACTCGTTAGACATCAATCCTTTGGTCGTTAATCCTCTCTTAAAATTTTTCTTTTCTTTTTGTTTCGTATCAAATATATATATACTCCTCTAGCCTTGTAGGTGACCTACTGTTTACAAGTTAGTAGATAGTTACTACCTTTCTTTCAGATCCTTCTCTCCTAGTTATCTTTTGTTTCTCCCTCTATGAGGGAAAAGTTTGTTGTCCCTTCGCCATCTTTTCTGTTTTTTATCAAAGAAAAGCTGGAAGGGTTTGGTTTATATAGTCTTTTGTAGCCAAATGCTTTAGCTTCTGTAGGTTAAATCCTTGTCACACTGTATGTTACTCACCATTCACTTGAACCTGTACATGTCCCATTTACGCCTTTTGGTCATTGCTTCTTTCTATTGTCTTCACCTGTCTTATCCTCCATGGAGATTGTTGACTATACTATGCCGAACTTAAGGTATGATCTTTGATAATACTGATGCTTTTGTATTACTTTCATGTGTTAACTGTTTTTAATGAGAATTGTTTTGCGTGAATCAGGGAGGTGTTACTGCACTGATGCTGTCATGTTCTACATGGCTTGTTCAACTTCAAGTTTGTATCTGTTCGTGAAGTCCCTCGTAGTTCGTAAACGTTGCAGTGTTTTGTTCTTTTGTGCTTTTGTAACTTGTGGAACTTGCTTGATCTGTTGAGATATTTGCTTAACAACTATGATCTACATTTCATGTTGTGTTTGAGTTAAGAACTAAGTACTTGTATTCTCTTATCTAGTTATAGGGTTGCTTTGAAAGCTCTGATACTATTTTATGTTTTTAATCTGATGTGGACGTATTTGCTTTGTTCTTAAACTGAAATTTGGTTGTTTAGTATGCTTTTGATATTTGGTCTATTATTTACTATGATATGAATTCTTGTGTTGTAGTGTATCATATCATTGGGGTCATCTTTTGTCAACCATAAAAATTCTTAATAGTGACAGCTTTAAGGGTCTGTTTGGTTAGACATAAAAAAGAGCTTTTAGTTTTTCAGCTTATATCAATGAAAATAGTTTTTCAGCTTATATCAATGAAAAAACTCTGTTTGGTAACTGTATTTTAGTTTTTAGCTTAATTTTTTTACTAGCTTTTAGCTTTTTTTTCAAAAGCTATTTGAAGTATCTTTTGAGCTTATAGTTTTTAGCTTATGACTTTTTCTTCTATTTATACCTTCATTATTTGATCAAAAATTCAATTACCTTTTATATTAATATAATTTAAATTAAAATAATTGCATGATAACTAAAATGCAGAAAGACAGTTACCAACTAAGGTCTATGATGCAGTTATTGACATTTCTGCAGTTACCAACTAAAAATTCAATTTTACATCAAAGCAGTTAATTTGCAGTTACCAACTAAGGTCTAAAATGCAGAAAGACAGTTACCAACTAAGGTCTATAGTAATTGCATTTTATCAAATTAATTTTTATTCAAAAAATAATCATATTAACAATGAAATGCAAATTTTAAATATAATTATAAAATTAAATATAACACAAAAAGTTAAGGTCTATGATGAACGTAGATAGTTTAAACATAATGAATTAGGTGGTGTGTTAAGTTGTAGCTCGATAGAAGGAAAAATTTGATTTGATCTAGATTAGATTTAATTCAAAATAGATATTTTGAGTTTTTATAGTTTTGGATTTTGTCTTGAGATGTAAGCAAATCTAATTTTACAAAATAGGGAGTTTTTCTCATTATAAAATATCACAATATTATTTCACTCACAGTTCTGCAGTTGTAGAGTGAGTAACAATAAGAGAAAGAAAGTCTCACGATTTGTGGGCAACAACATTCATCTTTTCCAATTTTCTCAAGAACCCTAATTTTCTTCTCCATTTTTACCGCGTGATAGTTACAGAATTCCCATAGGTTTTGGGTTAATTCTAACAATTAGATTTATGTTTTATTGTTGTTTTGTTGTTTGTAAGTATCTCTTCCATGATAACTCCAGCATCTGAGATTTTGGGTGACAAGATCGAAATTAACTTGAAAGTTAGAGTAATACATCTATGGATTATACCTGATCGCACAAATCCAATAGAGAATGAAAGTTTACTTTAACTTGATTGTAATTAATGATAAATTTATTATTTTTTTAAATATGACAAAAATGTTTTGGTTCTGTGTTGGCAAGAACATGTGAGCTGGATACTGATGAGCTGGATACTGATGCAAGATGCTTCTATCAAGCATGCTCCAAGTGTGCGTCAAAAATTAGTATTATTGAAGAAAATCTATATTGTGACAAATGCATTATGCCAAGAACTGCTATCCCTAGGTAAGTAAAGTAATGTTTTATAATAAATTACTTTGAATTACTATAATACATATTGTTAATGAAAAATATTGTGTATATATGTTTGAATTTACATGTTTAAGGTTCATGTACAAGTCATAAATAAGATATGATCAACAACTTTTATATTGTTTGATCGCATTGTGTCTCAAGTATTGGACAAAAATGTACAATATCTATTTTATTCTATGGATCAGGTTGGTTAATTTGACTATTTTTATCTTTATATCATTACATTTATATGTATTAAACTACAAATTGAACATATAAGACACTTTCTTCATTTATTAATGTGCTTATAGGGAAGCAATAAGACACTCTTTTCTTTTATTAATGTGCTTCCCTAGGGAAGCAGTACTAATGATTATCCAAAAGATACAGAGGCGGAACATCCTTATGACAGGGGGTGGTCATGGCCCCCCAAATTTTCAATTTTATTTTAATATTAGATTTCAAACAAAAATATATAATTTCTTATAGATTGTATTTTTAAGAATAACATTCATTTAAACAAGTTGTCCAAATTGGTATATATGAGTTTAGATGTTATTATTATTATTATTAAAAAATTATTTAAATTTATTAAAAATAATAGGGGTCTTTGTGGTTCGATTTGGATCAGTTTTGAAACAAAATATCATCTGATCCAAAAATATATTTATTTGCAGGTCGGTTTGATTTTGGATGATTGGTTAAAAAATCTGATACGATCCAATCCATTTTCTTACAGTTTGATTTGAATCGATTTTTTGGATATTCAAATTAAAAATTATAATTTTACTAATATTATAAAAACACTAATAAATAATAAATTTGATATATATATATATATATATATATATATATATATATATATATATATATATATATATATATATATATATATATATATATATATATATAACATGTACTATATTAAAAGTTAATATTACAAAATGATAATGATCGGTTATGATTGAAACAAATGAAATAATAAAATTTAATAGATTAATTAAACTAATAAATAATATTTTATAAAAATATATCATCTAATAATAAAGTAACACAACATATGATACTAATATAAAATAAATAATATATATATATATATATATATATATATATATATATATATATATATATATATATATATATATATATATATATATATATATATATATATATATATATATATATATATATATATATATATATATATATATATATATATATGCAGTTCGGTTTGATTTGGATCGGTTTTGAAAAATCAATATGAAATCCGAACCGAACATTTTTTTTTAAATAATATTTAAATACATTTAATAATTTTTGTTTTTTTTTAAGGTTTTCAAATTTTTTGGATTGATTTACGGTTTTTATTTGGATCGATTTGAATTTGAATTTGACAGTGAAATATTTTTTACATTGGCCTCCTCATAATTCTTAATCTGGTTCCACCACTGAAAAGACATGGTTACATTCATTGACAAACACATATTGTTTAAAGTTGAAGTTAGCGAGACCAATTTATTCCATACACTATGTCAAAAATGATATTTAACAGTGCACCTTAGACACCGCTTAATTAAAAAAACGATGCTATAGTTAAAAAAATAAATAAAACACAGAAACTGTTCACAAAAAATATTAAAAAGCGTTCTCTAAGGTGCTCTTTAGACAACGCTTTCTCAAAGCGCTTTTAAAGGTATATCTTAGACAACGCTTTCTCAAAAGCGCTATCTAAGGTCTTATAATTTAAAAATAAAATAAAATCAAAAGCGTTGTCTAAGGTCAACCTTAGATAGCGCTTTCCAAAAGCGCTTTTAAAGGTCTCCCTTAGACATCGTTTTTCTCAAAAACGCTGTCTAAGGTCTAATTAAATTAAAATATTACAAGTCAATTTCTATTTTCATTTGTTTCCTCTTTCTTCTCCCCTACGAACGTGAACGAACTGTGTAACCTAACACACAAAAAACCTCCATAAACGTTGACTGAGTTCTTCTTTCTTGTTGAAACCTCCATTACTGCGAATGAAAAACCTCCATTGTCGTTATTTCGTTCTTGTTGACTGAGTTCGTGAAGTTACCAAGTTCGTCCATTTTCTTGACTGAGTTCGTCCGAGTTCATCCTCTACTGAGTTCTCATAAGGTACATTGTTGTTGTTATGTTGATTTTGTGAAGAATAGTGAAAATATGATTTTGTGAAGAATATGACAATGTCATTGTTATGTATTTCTTTGATAAATATGATTTTGTGAAGAATAGTGAAAATATGCAATGTTGTTGTTATGATTCTGTGAAGAATAGTGAAAAATCACATTGTTGTTGTTATGTTGATTTTGTGAAGAATAGTGAAAATAAGATTTTGTGAAGAATATGGCAATGCCATTGTTATGTATTTCTTTGATAAATATAATTTTGTGAAGAATAGTGAAAATAGGAAATATTGTCGTTATGATTATGTGAAAAATATTGAAAAATCAGATTATGTATCTCTATTTTCGTTTGGATTTATTCAGGTTATGTATAGGTTATTTAGTGAAAATATGTATAAGTTATGTCGTGAAAATTTGTATAGGTTATGTAGTGAAAATATATATAGGTTATGTATCTCTTATTATCTTTGGTTATGTATAGGTTATTTTCGTTTGGATTTACACTGGTTATGCATAGGTTATTTTCGTCTGGATTTACCTTGGTAATGTATAAGTTATTTTCGTCTGGATTTACCTTGGTTATGTATAGGTTATTGTCGCTTGGATTTACATCGGTTATGTATAGGTTATTGTCGTTTGGATTTACATTGGTTATGTATAGGTTATTGAAGTTGATATTGATTTCTTACCTTAATAAGTAGGAAAACCATGGATAAAAAATGGATGTTTGCTGATCGATTGTCCAAAGAGTACGAGAATGTGGTTGTGGAATTCGTTAAGTTTGTTGTTCAGCACGTTAAAAACCCCAGTCGAATGAAATGTCCTTGCTTGGGTTGTTGTTATATTGGTAAGGTTGACGCAGATGGATTGAAATCACATTTACTGTGGCATGGAATTGATCAAAGTTATCAGTGTTGGAAATTTCATGGTGAGAAAATTAACGAGAATGTTGAACCGAGTGAGAAAAGTAGTACGACCTATGCTTCAGACGACAAAGACACGGAAACATACGATTGTGATCGAGTTGAAGAGATTGTAGCAACACTTGAAGAAGATCTTCATGATTGTCCTGAAATGTTTGAGAGGTTGGTAAGCGATGCAGAGAAACTGTTGTATAAAGGTTGCACTAAATTCTCAAGACTGTATGTGGTATTAAAGTTGTACAACTTAAAGGCGGGCAATGGATGGTCGGATAAAAGTTTCACAGAGTTGTTGGCCCTTATGAGAGAAATGCTACCGGAGGATAATGTTCTTCCTAATAGAACCTATGAGGCAAGAAAATGTTGTGCTCTATTGGCATGAGCTATGATAATATACATGCTTGTCCAAACGATTGTGTTTTGTTTCATAATGAATATGCATCGTTAACTGAGTGCCCTAAATGCAGTTTGTCATGATATAAAAAAAGATTGTCTCCAACAAAAGTCTTATGGTATTTTCCTATAATTCCGAGATTTAGGCGCATGTTTCGTAGTGAAACCGATGCAAGACACTTGACTTGGCATGCAAATGAAAGAATTATTGATGGAAAGTATCGACATCCGGATGATTCACCACAGTGGTCGAAAATTGATAATGATTTTCCTGACTTTGGAGAAGAAGCAAGAAACCTTCGCTTGGAATTATCTACTGATGGAATGAACCCGCATGGTCTACAAAGTATCTCACATACCACAAGGCCTGTGATTCTTATGATTTATAACCTACCTCCATGGCTATGTATGAAGCATAAGTACATGATGTTATCTATGTTAATATATGGTCCTAAACAACCAGGGAATGGCATAGACGTATACTTGACACCTTTGATCGAAGATTTAAAGATTTTGTGGGAGAACAATGTGGAGGTTTATGATGGATATAGGAAAGAAAGTTTCAATTTAAGGGCGATGTTGTTTGGCACAATTAAGGATTTTATAGCATACGAGAATCTATCTGGGTATAACATTAAATGTCAACGCGCGTGTTCTGTTTGTGAAGATGGAACCGATACGATTCGATTGGAACTTTGTCAGAAGAATGTGTTTCTCAGACATTGTAGATTCTTACATTCTAAACATCACTATCGTGGGTGGAGAAAAACATTCAATGGAGACACCAAACAACATAAAGCTCCACCCACATTGTCAGGTGACCAAGTTTTTGAAAAGGTGAAAGATGTGCGTACTGAGTTTGGCAAGCCTTTTGCACATAAGGTTGTCAAAGGTGGGTGGAAGAAGAGGTCGATATTTTTTGAATTTCCATATTGGAAGTCTTTGTACGTGAGACATTTTCTCGATGTTATGCATATTGAAAAAAATGTATTTGAAAGTGTTATCGGTACGTTACTCAATATTAAAGGAAAGTCTAAGGATGGCCTTAAAGCAAGGGAGGACATGTTAAAAATGGGAATGAGAACTGAATTAGCACCCGTGAAGAAAGGAAGACGAACATATCTACCACCTGCTGCTTTTACTCTATCTAGAAGGGAGAAATTTTGTGTGTGTAAGTTTCTGAGTGAAGTTAAGGTTCCAGAAGGATGCTCTTCAGTTATTAGAAGACTTGCATCTATGAAAGACCTCAAGTTGAAGAGTTTGAAAACACATGATTGCCATGTTATAATGGAACATTTTCTACCAATAGGTATACGTTCTATTTTGCCAGAAAAAGTAAGAAGTGCCATAACTAAAATGTGTTTTTTCTTATGGTCAATTTGTAGTAAAGTGATCGATCCCGAGATCTTACCAACACTACAAAAAGAGATTGCAATTACCTTGTGTGAGCTTGAAATGTATTTTCCACCCTCTTTTTTTGACGTAATGGTTCATCTAGTTGTTCATCTTGTGAAAGAGACACACTTGTGTGGACCAGCTTATATGAGATGGATGTATTTTGCTGAACGGTATATGAAAATATTAAAAGGGTACGTGAAAACCCAAAGTCGACCAGAGGGTTGTATTGTTGAACGATACATTGTTGAAGAAGCTGTTGAGTTTTGTACTGAATATTTGTCCAACGCTCAATCGATTGGACTCCCCAAAGCTCAGATTTTTGAAAAAAAGGAAGGTAAAAAATTAATTGGAAATAAAATTGTGACAATATCAAGGGATGAACGGGATCAAGTGCATTTGTATGTTCTGCACAATGATAATGAGGTTGAGCCATATGTTGAAATGCACAAGGATGTACTCCGAAGGTTAAATCTGAACATAAATGAAAATTGGATAGTACGAGAGCACAATCAAAGTTTCATTCAAAGCGCTCTTCAGATCCTGCTTCGGTAACAAAAAGGTTGAGATGTTTGGCATATGGTCCAAGTTTGCATGTGTTTTCTCATAGTGCATACACAATTAATGGATACACATTTTATACAAAAGAACAAGATGATAAGAGTACTATGCAAAATAGTGGTGTCACCGTGCTAGCTGAAGCAATGCATATATCAAGTATGAAGAACTTAAATCCCAAATATGTAAATTTGTCATATTTTGGAGTTATTGAGCATATTTGGGTGTTTGATTACGAGAAGTTTCAGATTCCCATCTTTGGTTGCAAGTGGGTAAATAGTAGTGTCATACAAATGAATAAGTCTGGATTTTTGCAAGTTGATCTTACTAGGGTGGGGTACAAAGATGAGCTTTTTATTCTAGCATCTCAAGCTAAACAAGTGTTCTATGTGAATGACCCGATGAGTACAAAATGGTCTATAATGCTTTTCTCTAACAAAGTGGTTGATGATAGCGGTGTCGATCAATGTGATATTGATATTGAGAATGAGTCATGCATTAGACGAAATGAGTTGAATATAAATGATCAAGATGAGGATCTTATAACGGATGAGTCATATATCAGAAATGATCATAACGAGGAAATTTGGATCAATTCATCCGTCCGCATTGCTAAGAAACAAGTAATTAATATTCCAACAAAGAAAAGAAAGAGATGTTAGTGAAAGAGGTAATATAATAATTAAAATGTTATATATTATGTCATTTTCATTTTCAATTGCTTTCATTATAATTTATATTTGATATCCTTAGTTTCTTTATTTTTCATTTTCAATTGCTTTCATTATAATTTATATTTGATATCCTTGGTTTCTTTATTTTTCATTTTCAATTGCTTTCATTATAATTTATATTTGATATCCTTGGTTTCTTTATTTTTCATTTTCAATTGCTTTCATTATAATTTATATTTTATATCCTGGTTTCTTTATTACAGGTTAGATATGGCCACTAACGATGATCACCCACATGATGATGATTCTACGCATGAAAGAGGTAATAAAAAGGTATCTACGGAAGACGAGATTAGAAGACGTATAACAGTGATGAGGAAAGTGATCCATGGTAGAGACCAAGGCATCATTTTAGATGTGAATTGGAGCCAGCTTGGACAACTTAAAGAACCTAACGGTCATACATTGACTAGTTTCATTGGTGCACTAGTAAGGAATGAGATTCCAATTACTTATGATGATTGGAGAAAAAAAGATTTGAATGAATCCAAAGACAAAATTTGGACTGAGATAAAGGTACAATAATTATGTCTTTAATTATGCGAACTAATTATGTCTTTTAAATTACTTGTACTAACGCACAATGTGTATGTTTTTCTTAGAGGTGTTTCAACATCGAAGATGATAGAAGAGATTTTTGTCTTAAATTGGCCAAAAAGCTACTAAGAGGGTTTAAAACATTTTTATCATCCAAGTATCTTAGGGATGAAGATGGTAATTATGTTGATGCGGAGCTTCCAAAGAAATATGAAAGTTTGATTTCACAAGATGAATGGAACACGTTTAAATCCAAACGAAACACCCCAGCATTTAAAAGAATAAGTGAAACAAATCGAGAAAGAGCATAAAGTCCAGCGTATCCATAAAGAAAAGGACGTGTCGGATATGGTCGCTTAGAACAATCTATGGTAAGTATCAATAAGTTGCAATAATATATTTGTTCATCATGAGTTTTATTTGATCATATTATATGACTTAATGTGTAGTTGCAGAAGGAGAAAATTTCTGAAACATCTCTTCCTTCACATGTTTTGTGGAAGGAAGCCCGTGTGGGCAAATCTGGAGTTGTTAAAGAAGATGTTTTACAAGTATATGAGAATGTGTAAGTAGAACAATCTATTTCTTTAATTAAATCAAAACTTTATTAACAAATATTTGACAAGTATTCGATATTCATCTGATTTTCAGGAGGCGCTATCTCAATCTTTATCTCCAGATGATACTAGGAATATACTTAGTCGGGCATTAGACGTCCGTGAGTATGCGGGTCGGGTGAGGGGTAAGGGATTTGGATCACTCCGACCTCCTTGAGTATTAAAAAAGGAAAGGCTCATAGTAATAAAGAACTTAATGCAAAATTGGAAGCACTGAAAGCTGAAGTTCGTGCATTAAGGAAAGAAAAAGAGGCTAGCGCTTCAACATGTTTTAAAGATGGTTCAGACAAAGATAATATCAACTTTAACTTTCAACCGAACATTCCAGAGGTAATTATATATATTTTAATGAAATTGAACTATTAGCTTAAATTATGTAATTGACATATATACACATTAACAATTTCATATTTATCATTGGTTTTAGCGCATTTCCCCTTGTCACCTCTACTTATCGTCACCATATTATCGGATGGTTGGCAAGGGAAAAGTGCATAACACTAGCGGAGAATTACTTCACACTAGATCGCTCCCTACTGGATGTTTGAAAGTCGCATTTGAAATTGCATTAGAGAAGGATGCATTATTACTGATCGTACCTGGAGATCAGGATCCGATATGGCCGGCATTGAACATGGATGAGCACGATTGATGATGGAGAAAAGGGGTGTACCTGCAAAGACACTCCGATGCTAAAGTCAGAGAGCAAGCAACGAGTGAACAAGTATGAGATTTTTAGGGTCAAAATTTGAATACCCGACCCTCTCGAGTGAAAGGGTTTTTATATTGGTTCTGGTGGATGGTTATTGGTCCGTATTGTTGGGCATGGATTGCAGATTCCGTAACAACCGATAACGGTTAAGAACTAGCCGTTGGGGAAAGATTAGATCTGCTCGACTTGTCCCTGGTCAGATGGCCTTAGTACTGAGCAAGGGGTCTGTCGAGCAGTTGGTCCTCAGGGTTCCGAGCATCGTAGAGTCATTGGACCGTTGGGGCCGCGAGATAGACTGGGCCTATTTTTGGTAATTGGGCCAGTCTGGAACAGGAGCCCCCCAAGTCGTTGCTTCTGGTCAAAGAAGTGATGACTTAAGGGTGGCTTTTGCTTGGGAATGTCTGCAATCTTTGGTGGATTGGCTTTTCGAGCGCTTTCCGCGGAGGGACAAAGGAGCTCGACAGGTGAGCAACCCATCCGTTGGTCGGTGCAGCGGAAGAAGAAACAAAACGGTGACATGTCTTGGGATTTGTGTCAATTTAATGTCCTAACGGCTAGCCTAGGGGCTAGCGCATAGGATATCATTACCTAGGGATAGGGGTCACGCTTCAGCTGCACGTGCCCCCTTCCCTATAAATAGAGGAAATGTCTCATTTTTGTACTTTTTTCATTTCGTCTTCTTCTTTACTCCTTGCTCGTACCTCCGTCAACCTTATTCCGCCGTCAATCACCGTTAGCTGTGACGCCGACCACCGTACTTCCCAACATAATCTCTTGTAATGGCTTCTCAAGGTCAAGGTAAGAACCTTATTCCGATTTTTAGATTTAGTTCTCATGGAGTAGTAATGCATGCAGTTTAGGCTTCGATTTTAGCAATAGATTAAAGTAATGTAGATGGATTTTAGGTTTGAGTAGTTACTGTTGCTCTACCTGTTATGAACCCTAGTTCGCGGTCGGCGGCGACCTTGGTCGATTCTCGATCGAAGTTTAGGGTTTCGTGATGAGCATCTTTTCGTCGTGAACCCTGTGTTTTTACGGTTCCCTGCCGAGCGCTGATCGAGCGTCCTGGGCGTCAATCACTTGAGGGCTTTGGTCGATACCCTGTTCCTGGGCCGTTGCATGCCCTTTCACTTGATAGGTAGTGGAAGGGTGAATTTGATATTTTAATCGAATTCACTGACACCTTTCCTCTACTTTTCAGGTGAAAATGCGCTCGTCGATCCCTACGACATATCATAGGAGGAAAGTACGTCGGAAGATTCGGGTTCTTCGGCCACTGTTCCATCGGACTCTGAAAGTTCCTCAGGGGACTACGAGGCAACCAAAATAAATGATATGGTGACAATGTCTGGGGGAGAGGCTGGCGCTCATGTGGTTCCTAAAGAAGAGGAAATGGATCTTATGCCCGAGGAGTGGGTTGTTGAGGACTTGCTGGAAAAGTCTCATCTTATGCTCGCCCGCAAGGAGATTCGCTGCCCGTGGTGGGGGATCCTGTCCACTGGAGGGTGACATGTCAGGACGATGACGACAAAATTTTCTTGGATTTCAGGGGAAGAAAATTTTCAATGTACGAGTATGCTATTTCGACCTTGGGGATCAGGCTGCCTTTCAGCGATTTGGTCTGCTCAGTGCTCGGTTACTTGGGGGTAGCGCCCTCGCAGCTGCATCCTAACTCTTATTCCTTTATGAGGGCATTCGAGCTGACATGCACGCATCTGGGGGCTGAGGCTACTCTTCCTCTCTTTTTTTTGGCTATTTTCTCTGCAGCGCCAGGTGGGGCAAGGGAATGCCCGAAAGGGTTTTATATCCTTTAAGCAACGGGCTAAGATCTTCAAGGCGCATTCGGAGTCTATCCGATCATTCAAGGGTTATTATTTCTTGATCGACCATGTGAGCCGAGAAACTACAAGGTCGATCGGTTTTATGGGGGTCAATATCGACGAGAATGACGTACCCCAGATGGATGCGGAAGGGCGCCAGATCCGTAGGAGGATTTGGAGGTTTCCTTTTTCGTGGGTGTGAACAACCCAAATTTTCCCTCACTAATTTCAACATGGCTTGTGATTCTTTTCATTTGCATAAGTTCAATCATATCATCTCATATTGCATTTTTGCTTCACTGCATTGGTTCAAATTCATCTGCATCTAGGGTTTGTGATCTGAGTCATCCCTGAGCTATCTGAGCCACCCCAAGGGTCTCCAATCATCTCAAGAGGGTCCATGTATGTTCAAGCATCATATTATATCCTCCCAAGATCAAGAAGTCAAAGAATCACAAGAATTGAGGAAGACATAGAAGCAGAGCCAAGCTTAACTACACAGATGACCTAAAATTAGGGTTTTGGTTTCAGAGGCCATAACTCCAATTTTTTTGGTCATTCTTGTTTCTATTGGTCTCTATATGATATAAGGATCATGCATACCAATTTTCATGAAGAAATTCAATGGGGAAGGCATATGATCAATAGATGACTTCTTGAACAAGTCAGTGCAAAATCAGGGCATCTGAGGCCCCCAGTCATCCAACCAAAGGGTCTTCTCCATCATTTTGGGTGTATATGATCTTTATTTGATCTTAGAAGAAGTTATAAGTTCACAAAATTGAATAATTTCAAGCCATATGCAAAGTTGCCATTTTGGGAAAGTGACTTGTAATGCAAACTTGCCATCTTGGGAAAGTTTTTCAACCTCCTCTTTTTGATTCAAAAATGCTTCAAATGAAAATTTCTTGGTCATGAAAGTTGTAGATTGGATCATTCCCTTTTCAAAAAGTACAAGAACTTGATCTAATTCATCATAGAACTCAAGTTATGGCCTTGCAAAGTTGGGAAAAATCACAAAATTTCACTTATGTACCAAAGAGGGAAACTTGCAAAAACTCATGTCAAACCAATTTGTGGCCTCAAAGTGACTTCTAACCATTACACAAACATCATACATGACCTATAATTCAGAATTGCCTAAAGAATTCTCAAGTTTCATGCCTTGAATCACAAGGTACCATAAGGCATTCTTCATGAACTTTCAAGAAAGGAACTTTTGCAATAAGAACTTTTAATGATTGGTTTGATTGTTAATTGATCTCAATGCATCATAACAACTTCATATGGTCCATTTTGCTGCAAATTGGCCAAGAACTCATAAGTTTCCTTGCCTTGATTCACAAGAAACTCCAAAGAGGGAAATATGCAAGAACATTGGAAACTCTTGATCAAGACCATCCAGTTCACAAAACCTGATCCAAAGGCCTTCCTTGACTCAAGCTGAAGCAGGACAAGCCCTAAGATCTCCTCTGACCCGAGCCATACCTATGGTACACAAAATCTTGACTTTTTGCATTTTTTCCCATACCAATCAAACTGCTCCACAACAACTCTCTGCCCAATCAGAACATGTTATGTGGACTTCAAGGACTTGAAACATACACACACATAAGCCATCATCCTCCCATAAGCCAGGATTCACAAAAGCTGTCAAAATCTTCACCTCTTCGAAACTTCTTCCACAACCATCAAACTTCCATTTTTTCTTCACCAATGAGTCACATATCATCCAAGGAACAATAATCCACCACAAAACAACCTGAAACACCACATACCAAAACCTTAAAACCTGCTACACCAGAGCCAAAACCTTCAAACCAGGCCATATAAGCTTGTTCTAAGTTTCATTTCATCATCAGGAGGTTCATAGGAGGGGATTTGCACCAAAGAAGGATCCAGAAAGCTCAGAACCAGAAGGTTCAACCTCAGGTATAGCTCATGAACGTTTTTCCCAGAAGCTTGTTTTTAAGTTCTTGTATGGTTCTTTGTGCTCCCCTGATCATGGGGATATGATTATTATTGAAAATGGTTGAGAAATCACCATGTATGCAAGCTCTGAAATTTTTGCCCGTTTCACGTTTTGGTTCGAATCTTGTTCATGATGCGAAATAAATGAGTTATGATTGGGGATTTAGGTTTAGGAATGTTAGAGGGTCATTTATGGGCAAGAAATTTGGAGATTAGAGGCCTAGGGGAGAAGTTAGGGTTTGTGTCCGCCGGAGAAGATGACCGGAACACTGTTCCGGTCACCTGAAAATAGTTATGCCCTAATCCTGTAATTAGGCTGAGTTTAAATAATGACCTTTGGATCTTGTGTTTGCCGCGCGTATGGACGTTCCAGATTGCTTGATTAAGCCCTAATCCATCATTAAATCAATTAATTAGGTTAATTAGCTAAGGACAAATCCCAGCCCTTAAAACGTGCGCCAGTCAACCTTTTTCTCCCAACTTCAAATCTGGATCATTGGATCTGTTTACTTTTCCATTTAAATTGATTTTATTTCATTTTCTTGTCATTTAATTTGTGCATTTTATTAAAAATAGTAAAATACATCAAAAAATTCTGAAAATTTTTATTAAATCTTTTATGAATTTTCAGAACCCAAAAATATTTTTATTTTTATTTTTTGCATTAAAAATTATTTTTAAATCATTTAAATGTTTATTTTTAATTAGTTAATGGAAATTAATTAATTAAAAATACATTTAGGTATTTAAAAATCCCAAAAAAATTCAGAGAGCACTTTCAAACATTTAGAAACATTTACAAACTCACAAGACAAATTTCTTTTTGGTTTTGATCATGCTTTGACAATTTTCATTTGAATTAGGGTTCTTTAATTTGAATATTTTTAACCCTAACTTCAAAAATTCATAACTTTTGATCCAAGTTGAGTTTGTGAATGGTTCTTTTTGCATTATGTTAAGCATACTTTCAAGCATCCAAAAACATTTTTGATTCATTTTTATCTTTCATTTTCCATTTGTTTGGCATTTTTCCTTTAGGATCATCCTTAAAACCTTAGAAACTTAGAAAAATCATAAATCCCTTAGGGTTTAGCTTCTGACCTTCCCCTTTGGGCAGTGAACTTGTATAGGTTTAGGGTACCTTTGATTCCATTTTCAATTTTTATTCTTGTCATTTGCTTCTGATTTTGAATTTTGTATTGCATCTTGTACATAAACCCTAATCTTTGCCTTCATTTACATTCATCCTTCATATGCTTGCATACATGAACTTGCCATGACATTTTGTGCTTTCACATGACATATAAGACATCTTAGGACATATTGAAATCATTGTTTGATCATTGCATCATCCATTTACCATGTTATGCATCCATTGCATTTCATGAGTTTTCATAAACTTTCATGCCTCCTTTCATGTCTCATTTGCATCTTCATTACTTGTATGATCATCCACATCTCATGACATCCATTTGTATCATCTCTTAGCATCATTTACATCATGAATATGCTTCTGACTTTGGCTTTCATCTTTGCATTTCATCTCATTTTCATTTCATTTCATTTCCTTCTGCTAACTTTTCAGGTGGTAAGTGTTTGAGAAGTGAATTTGCCTTCACTTCTCATGACCTCTTCTCATCCCTTTTATGCATTAATTGCTGCATTTTACTTTTGCATTTGAGTGAGCTTGCTCATTCATGCTCCTTCCTCACCTTCTTTCTTCAAGCAACTTATCTTCTTAAGTGAAGTAAGTTGTCTTGCTTCCTTCCTGCTTCTTTTCTTTCCATCTTTCTTCTTCCTTGGTGGCTCCTCTTGAAGATCTTCTTGCAAGCCTCACAAACCCTAGGAACACTCAAGCATGATCACAATTAGGGTTTGATTAGTCCCCCATTAGTTTTACTTTTGTGTCATCTTTTGAGTCTTCTCTTCTTATCTCTTTAACAAGGACTAAACCTTAAAGGTTTTAAGGCTTTGTGATTAGGGTTATGCCTTTATCCTTCTATTAGGATGAAGTGTATAACTTTAATCCTAAGTGTTAAACCCTTAATGTGTTTAAAACCTTTAATCAATTCACCTAATAATCACTAAGACATCAAGCTTGTAACTTGGACCTTGCATTAGGGTTCTAATTCTTCCTTAATTGGTTAAGAAGGACTAACCCTAGTGTTAATGGACAAGTCCCCCTCAAGTTGTTTTACAAACCATAAAATCCACTTCTTAATCTTACCATTAACTAAAATCCACTTTAATAAAGGCTTTGTTTTGTCATGAGGTTAATCCTTAATCATGGATTAAGTTGAGGAGCCTTCCTCAGCTTAAATGTTCTCATCTATTATCCTTCTATTAGGATGGTGTAATGGGTCCATTAAATCTTTGATTATGGCTTAAACTCATTACTTAACACCAAACAAAAAAACTCCAAAAACATCTAAACAATTACAAGTAGGTTAATGATCTTAATCCTACACCATGGTGATTAAGTGTGAGGTGTTTACTTCATACTTAAGGTATTATCATTACCCCTAATCAGAGGGGGGATGTGATGAGTTTACTAACCCTTGGTTTAGGCTTAAGCTCATTATCTTATGACAAACCCCAAAAAAGCAATAAAAGATTTAAAATACCAAAAAACAAACAATAATCGTCTCCTTCGGGATTCTTTTCTCATCATCTTCACTCACAAACAAGAACTCACTTCTTCCGTCTAATGCAAGACAGTTTGCACCTGAGCCAGACAGGTCATACACTTGAGCATAGACAAGTAAGCAGTTCACAATCAATCTTTCTTTCAGTCTCTTTGAGTCGAACTACGGTGTTCTGACTTCCTCATTGCACGAGAGGATACGTAGGCATAACTTAACAGTTATCGAACAAAAGTCTCTGTATATCCCCCCCTCTTCCAGCATTATCCTCTAAGCCTCATAGTCTTGAGCTTTGCACTCTTTTCTTACACTGACACTCCTTTTATTTCACTTCACATTTCTTTTTGCACCGACACTTGCATTCTTTTCCAGCTTTTGCACACAAAATAGAACTGACACTACCCCTTTAAAACACAAATCTTTCAAGCGTGGATCCCGCGAGTAAGGCAGACAATCTGGGTGCTAATACCTTCCCAGGTTATAACCAACCCCCTTTCTCAGTTTCTCTGGTTCGCAACCGTCTTATCCATATCTTTCTAGGTTTATGCAGCATTACCTTTCCTTCGGGATAAAAATGCCTAGCTGGCGACTCTTTTCAGTTCACCCTTGTGTTCTCTCTTTCGCCGACCGTTCGGGTCTGTACCCCTCTTGATCAGGTGTCATTTGGTGGGAGCGACAGCTTGGCGACTCTGCTGGGGAACCTTATATTGCAACCAGGGCTTATGGTTCTTTTTGTGGGTTCCTCCTAGCGCTTGTTTGATTTGTGTTTACTGGGGTGTTATGTGCTATGTGTGTTTATTTATTTTGCTTTATTTACTGCTTTATGTACAACTTTATTTATTGCTTTCTTTACAGTTTTGCATATTTCATACTGTCATTTGCTGGATCTGGTTTGCTGTTTTGGTGGGTGGGGTTCCATTGAGAGTTTAAGGTCCTACACCTGGGACCTGAGTGACACCTAGGCTAGAGTGGTTCATGTTCTTTCCCATTCCATTTCGGTCTGGTGCGGGAATATGAAACACGGTTCAGATGTGGGTTTCTTCTTGAGAACTCTGTGCTACAGATTTCCTATAGTACTAGGGCTATCTGAGACGCCTGCTAAGTCTGGATGACCTTCTATTATGACCTTCAGAAGCTGAGGTGAATTAGAGGAGGATCTTTTATGGTTATTGTAAACATTGTACCTCCGGGTTAGAAGTGTTTACACTTCTCATAACTGATCCAAGTATGAGGATCCTTGTTCTAGAACATTACCTGTGAGGGGGTTGGGCTGTTTACAGGTTTGCAGGAACCCTTGGCCACATCATACCCTGTTACTGTTTTGTTTAAGAGTACTCCACTTTGGACAGTTCTTGGGATTAACCCTGGACATGTGACTCTTTATTTGAGTCCCCCACCCTGGTTACTGGATTTCTGAGCCTTCATCTGGACTTTTGAACATACATAGGCCTTATATCAAGACATATAATCAGATCCAGCTTGATCACAAACCCTTGCATATATCATCATTGCATCATTTGACATTTGTTTATTTGATTTTCAGGGTATCCATTTCATTGTATCTTGGTTTTGGTTTTGACCCCTTCTTTTGCATAGACCTCTGCTTCAGTTGTCTTCATCAGTTATCTGCTTCAGTCATCTCCATCCTCACCAACATCAGTCTGTCAGTGGTTCACTTCCAGCATCAGTCTGTGATCTTCATCAGCATTTGTCTTCAGCTTCTTCAGCAGCACTCATGGCTACTCCCAGGAAGAGCAACATATCCTACCACTTTTTTGAGCCTGTGTTGACTGGTATCAAGCAGGTCCAGTCACTTATCACACCTGACCACATCCCACTGTTTAGAGAACACTATGGAGGTATCTTGGATATGGTTATGGACCTTGATCCTTCTCAGAGGAGCATGATCCACACATGCTTGCAGTTTTATGACCCTCCTTTGAGATGTTTTACCTTTCTAGACTTTCAGCTAGGGCCTCTACTGGAAGAGTTTTCTTCATTGATTGGAATACCTATCAGAGGTGGAATTCCTTTCAACCCAGAGATGACTGCTCCCAGAAATGAAGAGATAGCAAGGGCACTGTACCTGGAGCCTGCCTTTATTGAGCAAAGTATGACAACAAAAGCTGGGATTCCTGGTTTGCATTTGGACTTCTTGATCTCTCAGGCCATCCTGAAAGCTTCATTAGGAGAGTGGAGAGCAGTCTGTGCACTGTTAGCCCTCATTATATATGGGGCTATACTGTTTGCAGATGAGCCCAAATTTGTCAGCAAAAATGCCATCCATCTGTTTCTTCTAGGGAAGTTGGTAAGATGTTGTGCTCCTTTGTTTTATACCTGGATGCTCAGGCACCTGCCTAAATCAGATGCCTTCTTAAACCCACATCAGCAGAAGAATTGGGCCAAGAGATTCATTGCCTTGATTTCAGATGATATCTGATGGTGCACCCAGAGCACCAAAGGCAAGAACATTATCACCAGCTGTGGACAATACCCAAATGTGCCTCTGATAGGAGTAAAGGGTTGCATCAACTACAATCCTTTACTGTTTAAGAGATAATTAGGCTTTGCCTTAGTTCACCCCCCAGAGGACAGGATTTAGCTGAGACCCTATATTGTGAAGTACAACCTAATTCAGCTGTTGTCAGACAAGCATCCTGGGCTTGGGACAACATCCAAACAAAAGGGGTAGCTATTCTTGGAAGATGTAACAATGTTGCTTCAGCTCAGTACTCAAACTGGTCCCGTACTAGAGCTCAGATTACCAGAATTCCTTTCACCTTGGAAGACATACTTGGACCATCCACAATATAGCCTGCAGCAACAGTTAGCATGGAGGAATTTGAAAAGTTGAAGGAAAGGAATGAGCAGCTATCTCAAGCCTTGAAAAAGAATATTTGGGAAAGAAGTGATGGTCGTCTAGATATTGAGAGATTGGAAAAGCTCAGGGTGGAGCATCTTGCCAAAATTGAGAAGACATAAGACTACATAAGGAAAGCAAGGGCTGGGGAACAGATATTGAAGAATGCCTGTAAAGAGGCCAAGGTTCAGAAAGCTAGGGCTGAGCACTATCTGCAAGAGAGTCAGGCTAGGTGGGTCAGGATCACCGAGGCCCGTGTACAAGAAGACCAGAAGACTCAATCCAAGATTGAACAGCTAGAGGCCAATGAGAAGAAACAACAGGAAGCTCTGTTGGCTGCACAGAAAGAGATATCAGAGTTAAAGCTCAGAGCAGGATTGAAGAGATTAAAGGACCAGGACATGCATAAGAAGCTGACTACTGCCATTGCTACCAGGAACCTCCTCATTAGGACCATTACAGAGCACCCAGCTGGTCCAGTGACTGAGGCACTCCTGAAGGAGGTCAGAGAAGATGAGTTTGGACTGGATGTCTGATTCTTTGCTTGTTGTTTGTTTCCATTTGATGTACTTTTCCTTTTGTTGTATTTTGACCCTCCATGGGCATGTATTTTAAAACAAACTATGTATTGTTCATCATTTGTAATATATTTTAGTTTGTTTTCATTTGGGTTTTCTCTCAACAACATCACACATCTTCCTCGAGGTCTGGAAAGGTCAAAACCAAGAACCAAACCGGATACCTTGGAAAACAAATAAGCATACTGCATTGCATACTAACTTTGTTTTTTGTTTTGTAGGTTTTGTTATTATTATTGTTTCTAACTTTGTTGTGACCTCAGGAAACATTGCTCGTCGCCGAGTGTTCCATGTCAACCGCATGCACCGGTACCCGACTCGTAACAACCTTCCCGGCATTCAAATGGAGCAAGTACAGCAGGATCTGACTGAAGTCAGAAATCAGATGGCCAATGAGAGAGTAGAGATGAGAAATCAGATGTCTCAGTTTATGGCCGTGATGACTGGCTTAGCCCAGAGTCAAGAAAGGTTAAGAGAGCTGGTGGAAAGACAAACTCCTGAGGAGCCTCATCTTGGAACGAGAGGAACTAGCAACAATGAACGGGGCCAACATCGTATTGACCCACCAGAATATGGACCAAAATCTGAATCCAGAAGTTAACATCCCGAGGAATGGTCAAGGTAATACTGCTGGGGGCTAAGTCCTGCAGGAGGATCCCCAGGGAGAACAGTTTAGTGTTATAGGGGTAGGAGATGAGGTATATGATAGAAGATTGGACGAGATTGCTGAAAAGCTAAGATCTTTGGAATCTCAGAATACTTTGGGCTTCGATGTGATGGATATGGAACTAGTAGATGGGGTGAGAATTCCCCACAAATTTAAACCCCCATCCTTTGAAAAATACAATGGTACCTCCTGTCCTCGCACTCATCTGCAGTCTTTCTTGGGAAGGCTCAAGGCTTATACCATGGATGAGAAGTTATGGATGATCTACTTTGAGGACAGTCTGACTGGAGCTTCGAGAGAATGGTATTCACGTTTGTCTAGGGCCACCATAAGATGTTGGAAGGATTTGGCCGAGGCTTTCATCCGTCAATATCAGTACAACCTGGACATGGCTCCCAATAGAACTCTTCTAATGGGCATGTCTCAGTCTTCTAGAGAGAGCTTCCGGGATTATGCTCAAAGGTGGAGACAGCTTGCTGCTGCTGTCCAACCATCCATGTCAGAAAGGGAAATGGCTGACATGTTCATGAACACATTGCAAGGGACTTATATTGATAGACTGGCTGCTTTCTCCTCTACCAGTTTTGCTGACGTGGTCATAGCTGGTGAGAGGATTGAAAGTCTCTTGAAGATGGGCAAAATCTCCGACAGTGGTGCAAGTTCCTCCAGAAATCCCAGAAAACCTTTTGCGGGACCCCGAAGGGCAGGTGAAACAAATTCCATTCATACAAGCAGGGGCAGGCCTCAATATGCTCACCGGTCAGTAGCAACTATTACCATCCCAGCTCCAATTCTACAACAATCATCATATCCTCAACAACAACAACCATAGTATCAACAACAAGCTCATTATCCACAACAAAGGTCGTATAACAACAACAACGGTAATCAACAACAACGTCCTTTCCAACAGAGGCCATCGCAAGCAAACAGGGTAATTGACCCAATCCCAATGCCGTATGCTGCACTCTTGCCACAACTCCTAAAGCTCAACCTAGTCGAGTTAAGGACGTTGGCTCCTCCAGATCCTCTCAATTTGCCAAAGAACTATGATGCAAATGCCAGGTGTGCATTCCACTCAAACGCACCGGGGCATAATACTGAAAAATGCAGGGCCCTACAGATGAAAGTCCAGGATTTGGTGGACTCAAAAGCTCTCAATTTTGCGCCTTCTCCGGAACGTCACAAGAAATCCAATGCCTAGTCACAATGGGCCTAGGATCAATGCTATTGAGGAGGGTAAACCATCCACATTAATTAACAGTGTTGCACATATCCGAACACCTTTGGTTGAAATTAAAGCTCAGTTGTTAGAATGCCAAGTGTTCCCTGGGTGTGAGGTCAGCTGTGGATATTGCAATATTGCCGTTAATGGATGTGAGAGACTGAGAAATGACATAGATAGCCTCATTAGAGAGGGCACTCTTCAGATTACAACAACAATGACTACGACTCCAACAATTCCTTCATCAACAATCGCAGATACTCCTACAACATCAGCAATCCTTGTTCCAACAGATTCTGCTACAACTCCAACAATTACTCAATCAATCACTTCAACGGATACAAGTTCAGTCACAATTCCTTCTACAACGACAACACCCATTACTCCATCAGTTCCTGCTACAACTTCAACACCCGTCCAATCAACTTCGACTACAACGCCAACACGAGTTAATGAAAGCGTCTCAACGGTTACGATATACTACGATCCCGCAAATGTTCCTTCCAACAACTCACAACAAAATGCTACTCTTGTCAGAGCTCCGGTTACCATATATTATGATCCACGCACCATTGTGGTCCCCTCTGCAGCTGCTATCAGTCCGGTCACTATCACAGTGCCTGGGCCAGTTCCTTACGAAAGCAATAATGCCATCCCTTGGCATTATGGCTCAGATCTATACTGCGAGGGGCAGAAAATCACTTTAGAGTCATCAACTTCTTCACCTCAGATAGACAATGTGGGGGGAGGCAGGGGCTTCACTAGAAGCGAACGTCTCTTTGCCTCGCAAATACCAAGACCCATTGCTAAAGCAGAAGCTGCTGCTAAGGCAAAAGGGAAGAACGTGGTGCAAGAAGAACCAGTTGCTAAAGAAACTTTGAAGACTCCTTTTGATCAAGAGGTTGATGAATTCATGCGGATAATCAAGAAAAGTGATTATAAGGTGGTGGACTAGCTTCACCAGACACCTTCCAAAATCTCCATACTATCATTGCTAATGTGCTCCGAGGCTCATCGGAACGCACTATTAAAAGTCCTGCACGCAGCTTATGTGCCGGAGGAGATTACTGTCAATCAGTTAGAGGCTGTGGTTGGAAATGTCAACGCTAGTCATGGACTAGGATTTACCAACGCTGATCTGACAACGGAAGGTCACAATCACAACAAGGCTTTGCACATTACCTTGGAGTGTAAGGATGCAGTTCTTTCTCACGTATTGGTGGACACAGGGTCATCACTCAATGTCCTACCCAAGAAAGCCCTTGTGAAGCTGGAGTATGATGGCTTGGCATTGCGCCCGAGTAATTTGGTGGTGAGAGCATTTAATGGCTCTAAAAGATCAGTTCTGGGAGAGATAGAGTTGCCAATAATGATTGGCCCACAGGTTTTCAAAACGACCTTCTTTGTGATGGATATACAGCCTGCCTACAGCTGTCTATTGGGTAGACCATGGATACACGCCGCTGGCACCGTGACGTCAACCTTTCACCCGAAGTTAAAATTTGAGTGGGAGGGCCAAATCATTACCATTTGTGGGGAAGAGGATATCTTCGTTAGCCAGCTGGCTACTTTCAAATACATTGAAATGGATGGGGAGATCCATGAGACCACGAGTCAAGGGTTTGAAGCCCTTAATATCAATGAAGCATCTGCTGTGTCTGGGACTTCCATCACATCGTATCAACAAGCCCGGAAGGTTATTGAGGAAGGTACCGCTTAAGGCTGGGGCAAGCTGCTGCCAGTTGAAAAGAAAGAAGACCGATTCGGGTTGGGTTACAGACCAACTCGACCAGATCAACCAGAGGCTGCAACGTAGCCCAAGTTTGTCAGCGGGGGGATGCTCACCCCAGATACTGTAAATAGTTTGGAAGATGAGTCAGAAGACGAGCGCAACCTGGAACGCTGGATACGTCCAAGGATCCCAGGGAACCATGTCTCAAACTGGTTTTCCCAGGAAATTATAAGAGTTACTCCTGTAGAGTAATTATTATTTCCTGTCTTTAAAGCATGCATCAAGTCCTGCATCTTGCCCAAGATGTCAGGGCTCATTTTGTAATCGGGCCATCTTATATTTTGTGCAAACGATCAATTAATGAATATCAGGACATCTTTTGCAAACGAGTCTTTTCTTTTCCGCTCACTGTTTTTCATTTTTCATTTTGTACAAAAATAAAATGGCAATGTTTTTCAAAATAATAACTTCATTTTCACTTTTTCTAAACAAGATAAAACTGATCACTAAAATGAACCGATCTAAACCCTTGCAGAGAGTGCCTTTCAGACTGCACCGACAACAACACTGCTATGACTTCGTATGACTTTGACAGTCCAATCAATCAAGCTGATGAAGGGGTTGAAGAAGATTATGAGCTACCTGAAGAATTAGCCAGGTTGTTGAGACAAGAGGAGAAGGTTATCACTCCTCATCAGGAGGAAGTTGAGACGGTTAATCTTGGTACAAAAGAAGACTTGAAAGAAGTTAAGATCGGGGCCTATCTGCAAGATTCAGTAAAAGAGCAACTTATTGACATGCTTCAGGAGTATGTGGATGTTTTTGCTTGGTCTTATCAGGATATGCCAGGGTTGGACACCGACATTGTTATGCACAAGCTGCCTCTGAAAGAAGACTGTCCGCCAGTAAAACAGAAGTTGCGCCGTACTCGTCCAGATATGGCCATGAAGATAAAAGAAGAGGTACAAAAACAGTGGGACGCCGGTTTTCTTGCTGTGACAAATTACCCTCCGTGGGTTGCTAACATTGTACCTGTGCCTAAGAAGGATGGCAAGGTGAGGATGTATGTGGATTACCGGGACCTGAACAGAGCCAGCCCGAAAGATGACTTCCCATTACCTCACATTGATGTATTGGTCGACAATACGGCTCAGTTCTCGGTATTCTCCTTCATGGATGGATTTTCAGGATATAATCAGATCAAAATGTCACCTGAAGACATGGAGAAAACAACTTTCATCACACCCTGGGGCACATTCTGTTATAAGGTAATGCCATTCAGACTGAAGAATGCTGGTGCCACTTATCAGCGGGCTATGGTAACATTATTCCATGACATGATCCACAAAGAAATTGAATGTTATGTGGATGACATGATTGCCAAGTCCCTCACAGAAGAAGACCCCCTGGTGAATCTGTTGAAGTTATTCAAGCGTCCTAGGAAGTACCAATTGAAGTTAAACCCCAATAAATGCACATTCGGGGTGCGATCCGGTAAGCTGCTGGGATTTATTGTAAGTGAAAAGGGGATTGAAGTTGACCCTGACAAAGTCAAAGCCATTCAAGAAATGCCTGCACCAAAGACTGAAAAAGAAGTTCGGGGGTTCTTAGGTAGATTGAACTACATATCAAGGTTCATATCTCATCTTACTGCAACCTGTGAGCTCCTGTTCAAGCTGTTAAGAAAAGAACAAACGGTCAGGTGGAATGAAGACTGCCAGAGGGCTTTTGACAAAATCAAGGAATACTTACAAGAGCCTCTGATCCTTATGCCTCCAGTTGAAGGAAGACCTCTAATAATGTACTTGACAGTATTAGAAGAGTCAATGGGGTGTGTGCTGGGCCAACATGACGAGTCTGGTCGAAAAGAGTATGCAATTTACTACCTAAGCAAAAAGTTTACCGACTGTGAACAACGTTATTCACTGCTCGAGAAAACTTGCTGTGCTTTAGCGTGGGCTGCTCGCCGACTAAGACAGTATATGTTGACCCACACCACTTTGTTGATCTCCAAGATGGACCCAGTTAAGTACATATTTGAGAAGCCAGCTCTTACCGGGCGGGTTGCAAGATGGCAAATGATCCTCACAGAGTATGATATTCAGTACACCTCTCAAAAAGCCATCAAGGGCAGTGTATTGTCTGATTATCTTGCTGAGCAGCCCATTGATGATTACCAGCCTATGAGATTTGACTTCCCTGATGAAGACATCATGTTCATAAAAGAAAAAGATCATGAAGAGCCTATTCACACTGAAGGGCCTGACCCAGAAGAAGAATGGACTATGATGTTTGATGGGGCTGTCAATATGAATGGTCGTGGTGTTGGTGCAGTACTCATTACACCAAAAGGAGTTCACATGCCTTTCTCGGCAAAGCTCACTTTCAACTGCACTAACAACGAAGCTGAATACGAAGCTTGTATCATGGGACTTGAGGAAGCCATTGACCTCAGGATCAAGACTTTGACTGTGTTCGGAGATTCAGCTCTGGTGATTAATCAAACTAACGGCAAATGGTACACCCACCAAGATCATCTGATACCTTACCGGGATTATACAAGAAGGTTATTGACTTTCTTCACAATGGTCAAGCTTGAGTATATCCCTCGAGACGAGAATCAGTTTGCAGATGCCCTGGCTACCATTTCATCCATGATCAAAGTTCAAGCTGCCAACTTTGTGCCTCGAATTTCAGTGTCCAGACTCGACAGACCAGCATATGTGTTCTCAGCAGATGTTATTAAAGATGATAAGCCTTGGTTCCAGGATATCAAATGCTTCTTGGAGGATCAAACATACCCACCTGGGGCATCTTCCAATGATAAGAAGACATTAAGAAGGCTAGCTGGTAGTTTCTTCCTGAATGCCGATGGTTCCCTGTACAAGAGAAACTTTGATATGGTACTCCTCAGATGCGTTGATAGGACAGAAGCGGACTTGTTGATGCACGAGGTGCACGAAGGATCCTTTGGTACCCATGCTGGAGGGCATGCTATGGCTAAAAAGTTGTTGAGATCAGGCTATTACTGGATCACAATGGATGCGGACTGTTGTGCCTATGCCAGAAAATGCCATAAATGCTAGATTTATGCAGATAAAGTGCATGTACCTCCAAATCCTCTAAATGTGATGTCTTCACCCTGGCCCTTTGCCATGTGGGGCATTGATATGATTGGCAAAATTGAGCCGAATGCTTCAAATGGCCACAGATTCATCCTGGTAGCTATTGATTATTTTACCAAGTGGGTTGAAGCAGCTTCATATGCAAATGTTACCAGGCAAGTGGTAGCCCGATTTCTGAAGAAAGATATCGTCTGTCGATATGGAGTGCCCGAACGAATCATCACTGATAATGGTTCCAACTTGAACAATAAAATGATGGCAGAACTATGTCGGGACTTTAAGATCCAACACCACAATTCTTCTCCTTACAGGCCAAAGATGAATGGCGCTATTGAGGCAGCTAACAAGAATATCAAGAAGATTGTGCAAAAGATGGTGGTTACCTATAAAGACTAACATGAAATGCTACCATTTGCCTTGCATGGGTACCATACGACAATCAGAACATCCACTGGGGCAACACCGTATCAACTTGTGTATGGTATGGAGGCAGTCCTACCTGTTGAAGTTGAATTACCCTCCCTGCGGGTACTGATGGATGTTAAGTTGAATGAAGCAGAGTGGGTCCGATCCCGATACGAACAACTGAACCTGATTGAAGAGAAGAGATTAGCTGCAATCTGTCATGGGCAGCTGTATCAGAAAAGAATGAAGAAAGCCTTCGATCAGAAAGTCAGGCTTCGAGAGTACCAAGTAGGAGATCTTGTGCTGAAAAGAATCCTCCCTCCTCATACAGACCACAGGGGCAAGTGGAATCCGAACTATGAAGGGCCATTCGTAGTAAAGAAAGTTTTCTCTGGTGGAGCTCTGATGCTCAGTACTATGGATGGTGAAGACTTCCTGTCCCCTGTGAATTCAGATGCAGTTAAAAAATACTTCGCGTAAAAATGACCCGCTGGACATAAAAACAGAATGTAAGTCCAGGCAAAAATAGGGCATCCCGGCGAGTCAAAAACAGAATAAAAGACTCGGGCAAAAATAAGGGAAAATAAATAAAAATGTACACCCGCTGAGTTGAAAAGCCGCATTGGACAACTCAGGAAAAAATGGGTATCCCGGTGGATTGAAAACCTGAAAGGGCGATCCACGCAAAATAAGGGAATGAGCGAGCAACGACATTCTGAATTCGTTTGTATCACTTACAACAAGATGAACTCCGAAAGGTTCGAGCGTCGGTCAGAATCAGCCTCCTTCAAAAGCAAGATGAGAAGAACGACAAAATTCATATGAGTCATAGCAAACGAGAAGCTCCCTGAAGCGTCATCAGCATTGCCAACACCTTTTTATTTTTCAATTTGTAACGATTTCCTCATTTCAGGGGATCCGTTTCTTTGACTGTATCTTGCCAATTCAAGGCACACGAATTAATAAAATAAGATTTTCAGTCATATCTTGTCTCGTACATTTTATTTTCGTTTGCAAAAATGTCCGATGTCTTTAAGATATTGATTGCATAAATACAGGTGCGTCTTTTCTGAAAACTTACACGCTTGCAGGAAATATACTTACTCCTGGGAGTGTCTAAAATCCTATGATGGAATCCAGTAGGGGATACCTCGGAGTACTTGTGCGTTTCTTTGCCTTTACAGGATTGCAGGTATCCAAAGCGCAACATGGGGCATGAAAGTTTCTCCCCAGTAGGCTACCAAATCATTATTTCCTCAGCACACCTTCCAAACAACACCAGAGAAGCTTTCTCCCCATCAGAGTTGCCAGGCATCACTTCTCGAAAGCAGTACCAGAAGGTGCTCATATCCCCAGCTGAGTTATCAAGTATCACCCTCAGCAGGATCCCCATAGAAATCTCTAGGAAGATTTTTTCTTCCCCAGCCGGGTGTTAGACAGGGAACCATCTCCCCACAGAGTTTCAGCCTCTATCCAGAAGAGCAACGCCCGAAGATCTCACAACAGAGAGACGAAAGCTTCTACAAACCCCAGCTGGGTCCCTCATTACCGAGATAGGTCTATCAGTGATCTAGCTCCCCACACACAGTCAGATATGTCAGATCTACCGATGATCTCATCCCCAGTCGGGATACCCACTTCAAGCAGATCGGCCAGAGATCTCCACAGCAACGGGATCCGAATCCCGGATCGGTATCTTTGCATAATCATAGCATTCGCATCATATTTTCCCCACAAAGCGTAGCATTCCGTCTAATACGGAGCATTACGGCAAAAATCAAACATGTGGCATAATCATAAGCCATGTTCTGAATCAAACACTCGTAAATACTGACAATCCATCAACAATATGCAGAATATTTCCCAGTTCCCCACCAAAGAGCCGAGGCATTTACTTGCACACTCACAAATACAGATACACACTCCTTTTGGCACTCGTCCGTGTCGTCATTCCCCAGTAAATTGCCCGAGCAAACAGATGCTTATACAGTACAGATACTTCTTGACACCCGTCCGTGTCATATCCCAGCAGAAAGCCAGAGCGTCCCCTTTGCACTCATTATACAGATACATATATATATATATATATATATATATATATATATATATATATATATATATATATATATATATATATATATACAATTCCTTGACGCCTGTCCGTGTCACCTTCCCCAACATAGTTACCTAAACACTTTGTAAATCATATATTTATAATACACTTTTTCCGGCACTCGTCCGTGTCATGCTCTCCCTAGCAAGTTAAACACTCGTCTGAGTCTCACTCCTACTTTTTACTCATACAGATACTCGTCCGTATCTTATGTATACCACTTATATCCCCTCAGATTCGACACTCGTCCGTGTTCTTTGTTAACCAGTTGATACTCGTCCGTATCATCATCTCTGAACATGCGTCAAGCGTTTGTTCCTACTGATACTCGTCCGTACCATAGTCTTAAGGATGCTCGTCCGCATCTTTAATTTATACACCATGTCAAACATTTATACCCCCTTTTTCTTGAATTTAGACACTCGTCTGTGTCTACCTTTCCCCCAGAAGAATCCCCAACAAAACTTGTTAAACTATTTTCTTTTTATCTGACATTCGTCCTATGTCATGATACCTTTTCGGCAGCCGTACCCTGCTAGGTGATCGTCCTTCACCCTTTTGATGATCGTCCTTCATCACTCCCAGAGGAGTCTCTATTCATTAGAACCCCTTCCTATCCGACATTCGTCCTATGTCGTGATACTTTTAGCAGCCGTCCCCTGCTAGGTGATCGTCCTTCACCTCTCGATGATCGTCCTTCATCATTCTATCCGATGGTCGTCCCCATTGTCGACCTTGTTATCTGGCATTCGTCCTATGTCATGATAAATCCCGAGAGCAGCCGTACCCTGCTAGGTGATCGTCCTTCGCCTCTTGATGATCGTCCTTCGTCATGCTTATCCGATGGCTGTCCCCATCGTCGACCTTTTCATCCGACATTCGTCCTATGTCGTGATACTTTTGGCAACCATACCTTGCCAGGTGATCGTCCTTCACCAATAGATGACCGTCCCTCATAATTTCCCCAACAGAGCAGCCGTCCCCTGCTAAGTGATCGTCCTTCACCTTTGATGACCGTACCTCATCATTTATTTCATTTATGCCTTGAACATGATGGTCGTCCCCATCATTTACCTATAATCCCCAGAGAGTCTTATAGCTTTACCTGATGGCCGTCCCCATCATAATCTCTTATATCCCCAGCTTGTCGGCCGTCCCCGTCATTGCTTTGTTTCCCGCATTTTCCCCAGCATGTTGGTCGTCCCCGTCATTGCTTCATCCCCAGCAGTCGTCCTCTGCTCGACGGTCGTCCTCCGTCGCCCGCACCTTATAATCATACTTTATTTTCTTTTACAATCTATATCCCTTTTCTTCTTCATTCTGTGAGTGCAAATTTTGGACTGTCTTTGGTATTCAACCATAAGTTATCTTGTTTGCCTGTTAAGCCGTTGCTTACATCCTACACAGCTAACTCATGTTTGAATAGGGGCAGCTGTAAACACCCCAAATTTGCCCTCACCCATTCACACCATGGCTTGTGATCTTTACATGTGCATAAATTCAATCATAGCATCTCATACCACATTTTTGATTCACTGCATTAATTCTAAGTCATCTGCATCTAGGGTTTGTGATCTGAGCCATCCCTGAGCCATTTGAGTCACTCCAAAGGTCACTAATCACTTCAAAGGGGTCCATGTATGTTCAAGCATCATATTATACTCTCACAAAGTCAAGAAAATCAAAGAATCACAAGAACTGAGAAAGGCATGGAAGCAGAGCCAGGTTTAACTGCACAGATGACCTAAAATTAGGGTTTTGGTTTCAGAGGCCATAACCCCAAATTTTTTGGTCATTCTTGTTTCTATTGGTCTCAATATGGTATGAGGATCATGCATATCAATTTTCATGAAGAAACTCAATGGGGAAGGCATCTTATCAAGAGTTGACTTCTTGAGCAAGTCAGTGCAAAATCAGGGTATCTGAGGCCCCCAGTGACCCAACCAAAGGGATTTCTCCATCATTTTGAATGTGTATGATATTTATTTGATCTTAGAAGATGTTATAAGTTCACAAAATTGAAGAATTTCAAGCCATTTGCAAAGTTGCCTTTTTGGGAAAGTGACTTGTAATGTAAACTTGCTATTTTGGGAAAGTTTTTCAACCTCCTCAAATTGATTCAAAAATGCTTCAAATGAGAAAACTTTGGTCATGAAAGTTGTAGAATGGATCTTCCCATTTTCAAAAAGTACAAGAACTCATTCTAATTCATTTTGGATCAAAAGTTATGGCTTGTCAAAGTTGGACAAAATCACATAATTTCAAGTTTTACACCAAAGAGGGAAAGTTGCAAAACCCCATGCCAAGGCAAATTGTGACTTCAAATGGACTTCTATGAATTACACAAACATAAACCATGACCTAAAAATCAGAATGCACCAAAGAATCTCCAAGTTTCATGACTTGTGCATTAAGAAACTTCAAAAGGGCCAAAAGTTCACAAAATTGCAAAACCACACATAAACTCTAATCCACTTGCAAATTGGCCTCAAATTCATTTCCATGGTTCTCCTTGATCACAGCTGAACCAAGCCATGCCTCTAAACCAGCCTGTCATGACCCATACCTCAAAGGACAAGTCACATTGACTTTTGGCAAAATGGCCTATACCAATCAGCATAGGCCAGCAACAACTCTCTGACCTATCCAAACTTGATACATGGACAAAATGGAACTCAACTCAACACACAAGATAGCCTGAGCCCTCCCACAAGTTAGCATCCTCCAAACTCTCTTCTTATGCATTTTGCTTCGAATCTCAATACACAGGCTTCAAACATCAAAACAAACTTCACAAAACCATTCACCATGATCCTCTGATCATTTCCCAATCCTCATTTGACCCTGAAACCACCCCAAGTAGAAACACGATTTTCCACCCCTTCTGAACAGAACTTCATCAAACTCTTAAACCAGCCACATTAAACTCCAACCAAGCCTCAAAGCTTCCTCAAGAAGATCATTGGAGCTATTTTGAAGCAAAGAAGCAGTCAGAAAGCTCCTGGATTGAAAGCTCCATTTCAGGTGAGCTCAAGAACAATTTTTCCAGAAACTTGTTTTTAAGTTACTAAAGGATTCTTTATGCTTCACTGATCATGCTGATGTGTTTTGTTTTGAAAATGGTTGAGAAATGAGTATGTATTCATGTTCTGAATTTTTTTGACCTAGAACTATTTTGATTCGATTCTCACTTTTGATGTGTTTTAAATGTTGTTTGTTTGGTGATTCTTAATGTATGGTGTATGGGGATCATTTCTGGGCAGAGAGATTGGATTTTAGAAGCTTGGGGAGAGAGATAGCAAAATCTCATGGGAGGTGTGGCCGGAGAAGATGACCGGAGGTCATTTCCGGCCACCTGAAGGTCATTAGTGTATTAATTGTGATTAGGGCTCAGTTTGAATTTGAGCCATAGATCCTGTTGACTTGGGTTGACCCGCGCGCAAATGAGTGGTCCAGATCTCTCATTAAAACCCTAATCTTATAATTAGATTTAATTAATTAGGTTTAATTTTAATTCAGCCAGTTTGAATCTGGGCCACAGGATCTGGCGCCAGTCAATTCCCTCCATTTTCATTTAAATGCCAGCCATTGGATCTACATACTTTCTCTTTAATTCAATTTTTATTTCATTTTATTTGTTTTATCTTTCACGAATTATTAAAAATAGTAAAACATATTTAAAAATTCTGAAATTTTTTTTCAAGCATTTCATTATTTTTCAGAACTCAAAAATATTTTAATTTTAATTTTTTGCATTAAAAATTATTTTTAAATCATTTAAATGTTTATTTTTAATTAGTTAATGGAAATTAATTAATTAAAAATGCATTTAGGTATTTAAAAATCACAAAAAAAATTCACATTGCATTTTAAAACATTTAGAAACATTATCAAACTCTCAAAACAAATTTCTTTTTGGTCCTTGATACATTTTGACAATTTTCATTGGAATTTAATTCATTTAAAGGCAATATTTTTGTTCAAACTTGGAAAAATCCATTATGCCTAACCATTGAGAGTTTGATGATGGTTCTTCTTGCATTGAATCCTTCATAGCATGTAGTTTATAGGATAAAATTGGCTTGAATTCATATTTCATTTTCAATTTGTTTTGTATTTTTCATTGTGAGGTATCCCAAAACCCTAATTGACTTGAGAAATTCATAACTTGCATTAGGTTAAGAGTTGGGTCCCCTCCTTTGGGCAGTGAACTTGTGTAGGGTTAAGGTTCCCTTGTTCCCATTTTATATTTTTTATCACATCATTTGCTTCTGGTTTTGAATTTTTGCATTGCATGTTGCATGTAAACCCTAATTTGTGCCTTCCTTTGCATCCATCTCTCATTTGCTTGCATTAAAGAACTTGCCATGACATTTTGTGCATCCACATGATTCATGATACATTTTAGGACATATTAGAATCATGTTTGATCATTACATCTTTCATTTGCCATGTTATATGTCCATTCCATTTCATAAACTTTCATGAACTTCTATGGTTCAAAGCATGCTTCATTTGCATCCTTATGCTTGTTTGATCACTCTCATATCTTGTCATGTGTTTGCATCATCTCTTAGCATCATTAAAATCATGTTTATGCTTCTGACTTTGGTTTGCATCATGATATTTCATCTCATTTGTATTGCATTTCATTTCTTTGCTAACTTTTCAGGTGGTAAGTTGTTTTGAGAAGTGAATTTGCCTTCACCTCTCACAATCTCTTTTCATCTCTCTTATGCATCATTGCTGCATTCTATCTTATGTATTAGAGTGAGCTTGCTCATTCATGCTCTTTCCCCACCTTCTTTCTTCAAGCAACTTGACTTCTTAAGTGAAGCAAGCTGTCTTGCTTCTCTCTGCTTCTTTCTCCTTTCATCTGCTTCTTTCCTTGGTGGCTCTTTGAAGATTTCTCCTCTTAAGCCTCATTAACCCTAGGAACAACCAAGCATGATAATAATTAGGGTTTGATTAGTCCCCCATTTAGCTTTTACCTTTGTGTCATCTTTGAGTCTTCTCTTCTCATCTCATAATCAAGGACTAAACCCTAAAGGTTTTAAGGCTTTGTGATTAAGTTTATGCCTGCATCCTTCTATTAGGATGGAGTGTATAACTTTAATCCTAAGTGTTAAACCCTTAATGTGTTTAAATCCTTTAATCAATCCACTTAATAATCATCAAGACATCAAGCTTGTAACTTGGGTCTTGCATTAGGGTTCTAATTCTTCCTTAATTGGTTAAGAAGGACTAACCCTAGTGTTAATGGACAAGTCCCCCTCAAGTTGTCTTACAAACCCTAAAACCCACTTCTTCATCTTACCATTAATTAAAATCCACTTTAATAAAGGTTTGTTTTGTCATGAGGTTACTCCCTAATCATGGATTAAGTTGAGGAGCCTTCCTCAGCTTAAATGTTCTCATCTATTATCCTTCTATTAGGATGGTGTAATGAGTCCATTAAATCCCTGATTATGGCTTAAACTCATTACTTAACACTAAACAAAAACACCAAAAACATCTAAATAAATGCAAGTAGGTTAATGATCTTAATCCTACATCATGGTGATTAAGTGTGAGGTGTTTACTTCATACTTAAGGTATTCTCATTACCCCTAATCAGAGGGAGGATGTGATGAGTTTACTAACCCCTTGGTTTAGGCTTAAGCTCATTTTATTATGGCAAACATCAAAAAGCAATAAAAGATTGAAAGCACAAAAACAAACAACAATCGTCTCCTTCGGGATTCTTTTCTCATCTCATTCACTCATAACCGAGAACTTGCTTCTTCCGTCTAATGCAAGACAGTTTGCACCTGAGCCAGACAGGTCATGCACTTGAGCATAGACAAGTAAGAAGTTCACAAGTCAATTCATCTTTCAGTCTCTTTGAGTCGAACTACGGTGTTCTGAATTCCTCATTGCACGAGAGGATACGTAGGCATAACTTAACAGTTATCGAACAAAAGTCTCTGTATATTCCCCCTCTTTCCAGCATTATTCTTTAAGCCTCATAGTCTTGAGCTTTTTATCCTTGTTCTTACACTGACACTTCTCTTATACACTTGACATTTCTTTTACACTGACACTTGCATTCTTTTCCAGCTTTGATACACAAATTTCACTGACACTACCCCTTTAAAACACAAATCTTTCAAGCGTGGATCCCGTCGAGTACGGCAGACAATCTGGGTGCTAATACCTTCCCAGGTTGTAACCAACCCCCTTTCTCAGTCTCTCTGGTTCGCGACCTTCTTATCCATATCTTTTCTTAGGTTTATGCATCATTACCTTTCCTCCGGGATAAAAATGCCTAGCTGGCGACTCTTGTCTTCTGAGTTCACCCTTGTGTGTTCTCTCTTCTTTCGCCGACCGTTCGCGTCTGTACCCCTTCTGACCAGGGTGTCATTTGGTGGGAGCGACACTCGTCCGTATCATACTCTCCCCAGTAAGTTGAACACTCGACTGTGTCTCACTCATGCTTATCTTTTTACTTATACAGATACTCGTCCGTATCTTGTATACACCACTTATCTTTTCCCAGATTCAACACTCGTCCGTGTTCTTTGTTAACCAGTTGGTACTCGTCCGTACCATCATCTTTGAACATGCGTCAGCGTTTGTTTCTACCGATACTCGTCCGTATCATAGTCTTAAGGATGCTCGTCCGCATCTTTAATCTATACACAATGTCAAACACTTATACCTTTTTCTTGAATTTAGACACTTGTCTGTGTCTACCCTTCCCCAGAAGAGTCCCCAACGAATCCCAATAAATTATTTCCTTTCTATCTGACATTCGTCCTATGTCATGATACTTCCAGCAGCCGTACCCTGCCAGGTGATCGTCCTTCACCTTTTGATGACCGTCCTTCATCATCACTGGCAGCGTCTCCATTATTGGAACCCTTCCCTATCCGACATCCGTCCTATGTCGTGATATTTTTAGCAGACGTACCTTGCTAGGTGATCATCCTTCACCTTTTGATGATCGTCCTTCATCATTTTATCCGATGGCCGTCCCCATCGTTGATCTTGTTATCTGACATTCGTCCTATGTCATGATAAACCCCGAGAGCAGCCGTACCCTGCTAGGTGATCGTCCTTCACCTCTTGATGATCGTCCTTCATCATGCTTATCCGGTGGCCGTCCCCATCGTCGACCTTTTTTCTATCCGACATTTGTCCTATGTCGTGATACTTTCGGCAACCGTACCTTGCCAGGTGACCGTCCTTCACCTTGGATGACCGTCCCTCATCCTTATCCCCAACAGAGTAGTCGTCCCCTGCTAGGTGATCGTCCTTCACCTTTGATGACCGTCCCTCATCGTTTATTTCTTCAACCCGATGGTTGTCCCAATCATTTCCTTTACCTTTAATCCCCGGAGAATCTTGTTACTGTATTTGATGGTCGTCCCCATCATAATCTCTTCATTTCCCCAGCATGTCGGTCGTCCCCGTCATTGCTTCATCCCCAGCATTCGTCCCCTGCTCGACGGTCGTCCTCCGTCGCCCTCAATTTATAATCATATTTTACTTCCTTTTATAATCTATATCCCTTTTCTTCTTCACAACCAGTGGGTGCAAATTTTGGACTGTCTTTAGTATTCAACCATAAGTTATCTTGTTTGCCTGTTAAGCCGTTGCTTACATCCTGCACAGCTAACTCATGCTTGAATAGGGGCAGCTGTAAACACCCCAAATTTTCCCTCACTCATTTCACCATGGCTTGTGATTCTTTTCATTTGCATAAGTTCAATCATATCATCTCATATTGCATTTTTGCTTCACTGCATTGGTTCAAATTCATCTGCATCTAGGGTTTATGATCTGAGCCATCCCTGAGCTATCTGAGCCACCCCAAGGGTCTTCAATCATCTCAAGAGGGTCCATGTATGTTCAAGCATCATATTATATCCTCCCAAGATCAAGAAGTCAAAGAATCACAAGAACTGAGGAAGGCATAGAAGCAGAGCCAAGCTTAACTGCACAGATGACCTAAAATTAGGGTTTTGGTTTCAAAGGCCATAACTCCAAATTTTTTGGTCATTCTTGTTTCTATTGGTCTCTATATGATATAAGGATAATTCATACCAATTTTCATGAAGAAATTCAATGGGGAAGGCATCTGATCAATAGATGACTTCTTGAACAAGTCAGTGCAAAATCAGGGCATCTGAGGCCCCCAGTCATCCAACCAAAGGGTCTTCTCCATCATTTTGGGTGTATATGATCTTTATTTGATCTTAGAAGAAGTTATAAGTTCACAAAATTGAAGAATTTCAAGCCATATGCAAAGTTGCCATTTTGGGAAAGTGACTTGTAATGCAAACTTGCCATTTTGGGAAAGTTTTTCAACCTCCTCTTTTTGATTCAAAAATGCTTCAAATGAAAAATTCTTGGTCATGAAAGTTGTATATTGGATCATTCCCTTTTCAAAAAGTACAAGAACTTGATCTAATTCATCATAGAACTCAAGTTATGACCTTGCAAAGTTGGGAAAAATCACAAAATTTCACTTATGTACCAAAGAGGGAAACTTGCAAAAACTCATTTCAAACCAATTTGTGGCCTCAAAGTGACTTCTAACCATTACACAAACATCATACATGACCTATAATTCAGAATTGCCTAAAGAATTCTCAAGTTTCATGCCTTGAATCACAAGCTACCATAAGGCATTCTTCATGTACTTTCAAGAAAGGAACTTTTGCAAGAAGAACTTTTAATGATTGGTTTGATTGTTAATTGATCTCAATGCATCATAACAACTTCATATGGTCCATTTTGCTGCAAATTGGCCAAGAACTCATAAGTTTCCTTGCCTTGATTCACAAGAAACTCCAAAGAGGGAAATATGCAAGAACATTGGAAACTCTTGATCAAGACCATCCAGTTCACAAAACCTGATCCAAAGGCCTTCCTTGACTCAAGCTGAAGCAGGACAAGCCCAAAGATCTCCTCTGACCCAAGCCATACCTATGGTACACAAAATCTTGACTTTTTGCATTTTTGCCCATACCAATCAAACTGCTCCACAACAACTCTCTGCCCAATCAGAACATGTTATGTGGACTTCAAGGACTTGAAACATACACACACACAAGCCAGCATCCTCCCATAAGCCAGGATTCACAAAAACTGTCAAAATCTTCACCTCTTCGAAACTTCTTCCACAACCATCAAACTTCCATTTTTTCTTCACCAATGAGTCACATATCATCCAAGGAACAATAATCCACCACAAAAATAGCCTGAAACACCACATACCAAAACCTTAAAACCTGCTACACCAGAGCCAAAACCTTCAAACCAGGCCATATAATCTTGTTCTAAGTTTCATTTCATCATCAGGAGGTTCATAGGAGGGGATTTGCACCAAAGAAGGATCCAGAAAGCTCAGAACCAGAAGGTTCAACCTCAGGTATAGCTCATGAACTTTTTTCCCAGAAGCTTGTTTTTAAGTTCTTGTATGGTTCTTTGTGCTCCCCTGATCATGGGGATATGATTATTATTGAAAATGGTTGAGAAATCACCATGTATGCAAGCTCTGAAATTTTTGCCCGTTTCACGTTTTGGTTCGAATCTTGTTCATGATGCGAAATAAATGAGTTATGATTGGGGATTTAGGTTTAGGAATGTTAGAGGGTCATTTATGGGCAAGAAATTTGGAGATTAGAGGCCTAGGGGAGAAGTTAGGGTTTGTGTCCGCCGGAGAAGATGACCGGAACACTGTTCCGGTCACCTGAAAATAGTTATGCCCTAATCCTGTAATTAGGCTGAGTTTAAATAATGACCTTTAGATCTTGTGTTTGTCGCGCGTATGGACGTTCCAGATTGCTTGATTAAGCCCTAATCCATCATTAAATCAATTAATTAGGTTAATTAGCTCAGGACAAATCCCAGCCCTTAAAACGCGCGCCAGTCAGCCTTTTTCTCCCAACTTCAAATCTGGATCATTGGATCTGTTTACTTTTTCCATTTAAATTGATTTAATTTCATTTTCTTGTCATTTAATTTGTGCATTTTATTAAAAATAGTAAAATACATAAAAAATTTCTGAAATTTTTTATTAAATCTTTTATGAATTTTCAAAACCCAAAAATATTTTTATTTTTTTTTTGCATTAAAAATTATTTTTAAATCATTTACATGTTTATTTTTAATTAGTTAATGGAAATTAATTAATTAAAAATACATTTAGGTATTTAAAACTCCCAAAAAAATTCAGAGAACATTTTCAAACATTTACAAACTCATAAGACAAATTTCTTTTTGGTTTTGATCATGCTTTGACAATTTTCATTTGAATTAGGGTTCTTTAATTTGAATATTTTTAACCCTAACTTCAAAAATTCATAACTTTTGATCCAAGTTGAGTTTGTGAATGGTTCTTTTTGCATTATGTTAAACATACTTTCAAGCATCCAAAAACAATTTTTTTCATTTTTATCTTTCATTTTCCATTTGTTTGGCATTTTTCCTTTAGGATCATCCTTAAAACCTTAGAAACTTAGAAAAATCATAAATCCCTTAGGGTTTAGCTTCTGACCTTCCCCTTTGGGCAGTGAACTTGTATAGGTTTAGGGTACCTTTGTTTCCATTTTCAATTTTTATTCTTGTCATTTGCTTCTGATTTTGAATTTTGTATTGCATCTTGTACATAAACCCTAATCTTTGCCTTCATTTGCATTCATCATTCATATGCTTGCATACATGAACTTGCCATGACATTTTGTGCTTTCACATGACATATAAGACATCTTAGGACATATTGAAATCATTGTTTGATCATTGCATCATCCATTTACCATGTTATGCATCCATTGCATTTCATGAGTTTTCATAAACTTTCATGCCTCCTTTCATGTCTCATTTGCATCTTCATTACTTGTATGATCATCCACATCTCATGACATCCATTTGTATCATCTCTTAGCATCATTTACATCATGAATATGCTTCTGACTTTGGCTTTCATCTTTGTATTTCATCTCATTTTCATTTCATTTCATTTCCTTCTGCTAACTTTTCAGGTGGTAAGTGTTTGAGAAGTGAATTTGCCTTCACTTCTCATGACCTCTTCTCATCCCTTTTATGCATTCATTGCTGCATTTTACTTTTGCATTTGAGTGAGCTTTCTCATTCATGCTACTTCCTCACCTTCTTTCTTCAAGCAACTTATCTTCTTAAGTGAAGTAAGTTGTCTTGCTTCCTTCCTGCTTCTTTTCTTTCCATCTTTCTTCTTCCTTGGTGGCTCCTCTTGAAGATCTTCTTGCAAGCCTCACAAACCCTAGGAACACCCAAGCATGATCACAATTAGGGTTTGATTAGTCCCCCATTAGTTTTACTTTTGTGTCATCTTTTGAGTCTTCTCTTCTTATCTCTTTAACAAGGACTAAACCTTAAAGGTTTTAAGGCTTTGTGATTAGGGTTATGCCTGTATCCTTCTATTAGGATGGAGTGTATAACTTTAATCCTAAGTGTTAAACCCTTAATGTGTTTAAACCCTTTAATCAATTCACCTAATAATCACTAAGACATCAAGCTTGTAACTTGGGCCTTGCATTAGGGTTCTAATTCTTCCTTAATTGGTTAAGAAGGACTAACCCTAGTGTTAATGGACAAGTCCCCCTCAAGTTGTCTTACAAACCATAAAATCCACTTCTTAATCTTACCATTAACTAAAATCCACTTTAATAAAGGCTTTGTTTTGTCATGAGGTTAATCCCTAATCATGGATTAAGTTGAGGAGCCTTCCTCAGCTTGAATGTTCTCATCTATTATCCTTCTATTAGGATGGTGTAATGGGTCCATTAAATCTTTGATTATGGCTTAAATTCATTACTTAACACCAAACAAAAAAACTCCAAAAACATCTAAACAATTACAAATAGGTTAATGATCTTAATCCTACACCATGGTGATTAAGTGTGAGGTGTTTACTTCATACTTAAGGTATTCTCATTACCCCTAATCAGATGGAGGATGTGATGAGTTTACTAACCCTTGGTTTAGGCTTAAGCTCATTATCTTATGACAAACCCCAAAAAAGCAATAAAAGATTTAAAATACCAAAAAACAAACAATAATCGTCTCCTTCGGGATTCTTTTCTCATCATCTTCACTCATAAACAAGAACTCGCTTCTTCCGTCTAATGCAAGACAGTTTGCACCTGAGCCAAACATGTCATACACTTGAGCATAGACAAGTAAGCAGTTCACAGTCAATCTATCTTTCAGTCTCTTTGAGTCGAACTACGGTGTTCTGACTTCCTCATTGCACGAGAGGATACGTAGGCATAACTTAACAGTTATCGAACAAAAGTCTATGTATATCCCCCCTCTTCCAGCATTATCCTTTAAGCCTCATAGTCTTGAGCTTTGCACTCTTTTCTTACACTGACACTCCTTTTATTTCACTTCACATTTCTTTTTGCACTGACACTTGCATTCTTTTCCATCTTTTGCACACAAAATAGCACTGACACTACCCTTTTAAAACACAAATCTTTCAAGCGTGGATCCCCTCAAGTACGGCGGACAATCTGGGTGCTAATACCTTCCCAGGTTGTAACCAACCCCCTTTCTCAGTTTCTCTGGTTCGCAACCGTCTTATCCATATCTTTCTAGGTTTATGCAGCATTACCTTTCCTTCAGGATAAAAATGCCTAGCTGGCGACTCTTTTCAGTTCACCCTTGTGTTCTCTCTTTCGCCGACCGTTCGCGTTTGTACCCCTTTTGACCAGGTGTCATTTGGTGGGAGCGGCAGTGGGATTACGGTCATTACGGGCGACCCGTGAGCGATTTCGTTCAAATAGGGGATGCTCTGACCGAGGATGACGCAACCAACTTCGAGGAGTTTCGTAAGCTGGTGTCTTCTTTCACTCCGACCCCGATGCTTGATGGATAGGGGAAAGTGATGTTAGCCTCTGACGGGGCAGAAGCTGTGGAACGTCCGCTGATCGACGTCGCATATCTCCTGGCTTGTAAAAACGGGCAAGAAGTGTCCGAAATGTTTGGTACTTAATTTGTTTTTTATTTTTATTTATTTGTCATGCGATTTTTTGCTAGTAGTCGATCTGATCCTATTCTTTTTCTTCTGTCTTGCAGGCTCTATGGCGAATTCTCTGGATAAGATCCAGGATAAAATGTGGCAAAGTAACAAGAGGAAGGCTAGGGTCGTTCAGACCCGATTGGTGGGTAACAATATGAGCGGCTCTGGGTCGGGTCTCATCGCTCGAGGCTCCCCGGGCGTGACTTCGGGCCCAAGTCTTAAGAAGCATAAAATTGGAACGACTGTCATGGACCTTACGACCAACGCTCCTTCAAAACCCAAACATGCACTGCCGCCATGTTTTGTGCAGCGCAACTTCTTCGAGGAAACTTCCTTGGAGGTTGAACGGTCGGACTCGCTGTATCTCGAGCAGATGGATCGCCCTGCTCAGACGCTATCTCTGGCGCAAGATGCCAATGTTGTAACGAGGGTGCTTTCAATGGCCTCAATGTTAGCCGAGGGAAGCTCCGGGAAGGAGCGCGAGATTAGTCGCTTGAAGTCCCTCCTAGCCGATTCGGTGGAGAAAGCGAGGAAGGCTGCCGAGGACGTTGAGGTTGCGGCCAAAGAGCTATCAGCGCGAGCTGATGTGATCGCCAAGCTAGAAGTGGACAAAAGGAAAGTTGTTGACCAAAATAAGAAGTTGAAAGAAGCTTTCTTTCCCAAAGATGATGAGGATGAAGACACCAAGGGTATGATGAGCAGGGCACACTTCCTTTCCCGGTTGGACTAGGATCTTGAAGACTTGAGGGATACGACCAAACTGAGTTTTCAGAACGCTGTGGATCAGATCAAGGCCCTTCACCCGGAGTTGGATCTTGACACTAATCAGATAAGATATTTGTATAAGGTCGTGGACGGTCGGTTGTAGTCCCTGATTATATGATCATTGATGATTCTCAGCTGGGTGAGCCCGACCAGCCAGTCCAGCCTAAAGCTCAGCAACCTCCGAGTGAAAGTCAGCCTGGTGTCCGAGAGGGTGAGGGTAATTAGGTTGGCCTGCGTGCCCAAAATATATGTAATTTATAGCTTTTGCTTTGGGACATGGTCCCCATTTTATGTAAATACGAACAAGTCGGCCCTTAGGGGTCGCAGCTTTTTGATGAATGTTTCCGACCTGAGTGGTCGTTTTATGATTTTTGCAGTGTTTTTTATTTTTTCGCATGACTTCCCGTCCGTCGGAGGAATTTTGTTTTAAATGTATTGTTTCGCTAAGTATTTTGCGTTCGTCTGGCGCAAGGAATATGATATAGTGGTCGAATAGGGGGTAAACGCTCGTAAGAAAGTGTGTTCTGTCGGTTAGGGGAACCAGTCAGATGTATGGAGGCTGACTCCGGGTCGGTACCCAGGTCAAGATCATGGCTCAGATTCCGTGGCTTGAACGTCCTATCGTGAGCAGGGGTTCTGCCTGGTCATAGGCGACGCTAGAATCGTTTTGAGTATCCGTCCGTGCTACAGTTACCTTCCCCTTCATAAGGGGGGGGGGGTCCTGTTGATCAAGCGTTTTGGGCTGCAATGCTCGTACCTGGGCATGCAGGTTTGGCCGAACTATATGCTCCTCGTTTGGGAGTAGGGCGACCTTCATACTAGTTGTAGTATTGTTTGAGTTTCTCAGCATTCCACAGCCGAGCGAGCTTTTCCCCTTGAAGATTTTCTAAGTGATAGGATCCGTTCTCGGTCTTTGCTCGGACCCGATATGGGCCCTCCCAATTTGGTGCCAGCTTCCCTTCTCGGGAGTCTTTGTGATTTCTCCGAAAGACGAGACTTCCGACTTTGAATGCTTGTTTAATGACCTTGGCGTCATGTCGAGCTGTTATTTTTTGTTTGAGTGTAGTTTCTCGAAGAGTTGCTCCAGATCGGATTTCTTCGACTAAGTCGAGCTCTTCTCTCAACGTTTCAGAGTTGGTATCTTGGTCCATAGGTGAGTCTGTTCGCCTGGACGGTATATGCATCTCTACGGGGATGACCACTTCGGTTCCGTATGCTAGCCAGAATGGGGATTCCCCGGTTGTCGAATGAGGTGTGGTTCTGTACGCCCAAAGAACATTGTGTAACTCTTCGATCCAACGTTTTTTGTGTTCGTCCAATCTTCGTTTAAGACCTCTTAAGATTACCCTGTTATCAGCTTCCGCTTGCCCGTTAGTCTGGGGTTACTCGACCGAGGCGAAATGCTGTTTGGTTCCAATCAAGGGTACGAATTCTTGGAAATGCTTGTCGGTGAACTGGGTTCCATTGTCTGTCACGATGGCGAGCGCCACCCCGAATCGGGCGAGGATGGTCTGCTTGAAGAAGCGTAAGATGTTGAGTGCAGTGATTTTGGCCAAGGCCTTTGCTTCGATCCATTTAGTGAAATAATCGATGCCCACGATGAGATATTTGTTTTGGGGAAAGACAAGGTTAAGGATACTTCGATGAGGGTTACTTCCTCGTTCTCCAATATAACCCTGGCCCTGCTGCCTGCCGAGCTAGATGCTCCGTCTACGAAGATGGTCCACCTAGATGGGGATGTTGCAGTCTGCTCGGTGAAGATAAGTTCTGCTACAAAGTCGGCCAAGGCTTGAGCTTTGAGGGCCTGCCGTCCCTCGAACTTGATGTCGAACTCGAATTATTCCAGCGACCATTTCAGCATTCGTCCGACCATATCTGGCCTTCCGAGCATCTGTCTGATGGGTTGGTTTATCCTGACGACAATAGTATGGGCCAAGAAGTAGTGTCGTAACCTTCTTGCTGCAAAGAGGAGGGCTAACGCTACCTTTTTGATTTGCAGGTACCTGAGCTCAGGGCCATTCAAGGCTTTGCTCGTAAAGTAAATAGGTTTTTCCCCCTCGGGCAGCTCACGAATAAGGTCTACACTCACCACCTTGTTTACTACGGCGAGATAAAGGTATAGCGTTTCGCCTTTGTTAGGCCAGGAGAGTACTTGGGGCTCGAACATTGCTTTTTTCAGGTTGGTCAACGCTCACTCGCATTCGTCTGTCCATTCGAAAGTTGATTCTTTGCGAAGGAGTTTGTAGAATGGGAGCGCGTGTTGGGAGGACTTAGCCACAAATCGGGCGAGGGAAGTGAGAACTATATTTAATGATTGTATGTATTTCTTAGAGTTTGGGGTAGGTATCTCCGCGAATGCCAGACATTTGTCTGGGTTGGCTTCGATTCCTCGCTCGGTCAGATAAAATTCGAGGAATTTACCCGCTCGAACTCCGAATGTACATTTTTCAGGGTTGAAACGCATCTTGCATTTTCGAGCTTGGTCGAACACCTTTCGTAGGTGGAAAGCGTGAACCGTCTCTTGCTGAGATTTGACGATCATATCGTCCATATACACTTCGAGCATGTCTCCAATTTCTTCCCGGAAAACCTTGTTCATCATGCGTTGATAAGTGGCGCCCGTGTTTTTCAGGCCGAAGGGCATAACGTTATAGTAGTAATTGCCCGATTCGGTCATGAAAGCCGTGTGCGTTTTGTCGGCCACGACCATGGGGATTTGATTATATCCTGAATAGGCGTCCATAAAAGATAGTAGTTTGAAACCGGCCGAGTTGTCGACCAGTTTATCAATATTTGGCAATGGGTAAGCATCTTTCGGGCAAGCCCAGTTAAGAACGGTGTAATCAATGCACATCCTCCACTTTCCATTAGATTTTTTCACAAGTACAACATTGGAGAGCCAGGTAGTGTACCTGGCTTCTGTTATAAAGTTTGCCTCTATGAGGTATTCTACAGCTTTTTCGGCCGCTTTAGTTTTTTCGGTCAACTGTTTCCTCCTCTGTTGGGAAACAACCTTGTGATTAAGATCAATGGAGAGATGGTGGCAGGCCACGTCCGGGTCGAGTTCGGGCATCTCTGTTAAGCTCCATGCGAATAGGTCGGCATTCCCTTTCAGGAATGCCTCCAGTTGTTTCTTCGCCAGGTCTGGGAGATGGGCCCAATCTTTACGCATCTGCTCAGATCTTCCCCCAGCGGGATTAGCTCGAATTCGTCGTCGGGGATTGGCCGGGCTAACGAAGTAGAGGGCTGTTGGGAGCTTTCGGCTTCGTCTGGAAACCTGCAATCCTGATCGATGGAGTCGACTTGAGGGAGAGGTGAGGGCACTTATGTATTTATGGAGGATGCTGAGGTGGAAGCTTTGGGATGGTATGATATCGAGCTAAGGCCTTTAGAGGCTGCTTCGAAATAGCGACGAGCAGCTTCGACGTCACCGTGCATGGTGGCCTCTCTCCCCGACGTCGTATAATACTTCATCTTTAGATGAACAGTTGATGGAACAACCAGGAGATCATCCAACGTTGGACGGCCAAGAATGCATTGATATAGAGAAGGACAATCGACGACCAAAAATTGGACGCAGACTGACCGAGCGGTTTCTGCGGCTCCAAAAGTGACTATAAGGTCGACATAACCCCATGGTCGCGATACCGCCCATTGAAACCTTGGAGGTAGGATCCCACATATGGTGTTAGATGAGTCTTGTTCAGCTGGAGTGTCGCGAACAACTGCGAATACATGATATCACATAAACTGCCCTGGTCGACAAGTATTCCGCGGACGTCGAAGTTGGCCATCTTGGCCCGAATGAACACTGGAATGCTGGCGTTAGGTGCTCCCCTAGTAGTTCCTCTTTGTAGAATGAGATGGGCACCGAGTTGTCTTTGGGTGGGTCTAACGTAGCGTTTAGGGCCGGTCCCTTTGCGATTAGTTGGTCGAACTTTCTCTTCACTGAACCGACCATGATTTTATTGAATCCTCCGCCTGAAATCACCATAGCGGAGGGGAATGCTTCCCAGGGGCTATGAGAAGACAGATAACTAGGAATGTTATGACGATCGGGCAAAAAGAAATCTTCAGGGCGATAGATGTTGAGAGCGACCTGCATATTGGTGTCTGTGGGCACTGCTACCACTTCTTCGACTTTTATGGTCTCCTGTGTTTCCTGTCTGGAGGTTTCTTTGGATTTCGTGAATTGTTTGAGGTGGCCGTCTTTGATGAGTATCTCTACTGCGTCCTTCATGTGGATGTAATCCTCGGTATTGTGTCCGTGGCTTTTGTGGAACCTGCAGTATTTGGTTTTGTCGGTGCCCGGTTTGGCGGGCAACTGCTTGGGAAAACGAACCCCCGCTTGACGGAACTCTTAATTAGCACATTCAGACAATATTTTCTCCCTCGACACCAATAGAGGTGTATACTCATGATATCGGCCCACTGGTCCTTTTTGCTCCCACGGTTCACGAGGATGGTCTTCCTTTCTTTTGTCACCTCCCCGACGAGATGTCGAGGGTTCGTCAGATTTGGCAGGGTTGGCTTCTTCACTACACCGGGAATCACAAACAGAGCTGGCCACCTGCTTCTCTTTGTATTGGATGTATGCTCGAGATTTCAAGAGGAAAGCGTCAAGAGTGGCAGGCGTCTCAATGCCTACTGCTCGGTGGAAGTCGGTGGATGGGCGTAATTCGCGCTCCAGCAAATACTTTTCATGTCGTCCATGGTCGAGACTTGGACATCTTCTTTATTGAACCTTTCGATATAGGTCCTGAGGGGCTCATGTTTTCCCTGGATAATGGCTTCAAGTGATGCCTCTATTTTGGGATGGCGTCTGGAAGCGCTGAAATGCCTGGAGAAAGTCCGACCGAGCTGCCTCCAGGAAGTGATGGATTCGGGCTCAAGACTTTTGTACCAAGTCATCGCTCCTTTCCTTAAGGTGGTCGGGAAGAGCCGACATTTTATTGCTCCTCGATCGCCCCTATAATCAAGTAGGGCGTCGATGTTCTCAATATGTTCGTCGGGATCAGTTGTTCCGTCATATGAACCTAGGGGCGGGGGTTTCTCGAGCCCTCTTGGTAATTTGGTATCCATAATCTCAGATGAGATGGGTCCTCAGATATCTTCGTCTTCACTGGAGGTGATTGAAGGGGATCTTGAACAACGTTTTCTGTTTCGTCGCGAGGATGGAGAGTTCGACCTGTTCTTTCTTGATCATTTTGGAGATGGTGATCGGGATCGTCACCTTTTCTGAGGAGGGGAATGTCGATCATTGTCCTACACACCTTGACGAGTATTGGTTAGTACAGGCGAGCGACGTCTTCGAGGAGGTGTACGACCTCGATTCTGGATAGAAGATTCGTCGTGGTGGCCTTTATCCTTCTTTCTTCGGGGGGATGGGCTGCACTGTCCCCGATGCCTTTTAGGAGATCAAGATGATTGGCGACCAGTTTCTTCGAGACGGGCTATCTTCGCACCGTGCGCTAGGAGCAGAAGGTGGGTTTGGTTGAGTGTTTCCACCAGCGCGACGAAGTCTGACCCGGCGGGCGTAGCCACAGAAGGTATGACCTCTGGTTGGCTCTCGAGCGGTTGGTCACGCTCCGGAGAGGGTGAAGCTGTCTTTCCGTCCTGGTGATCTTGGACATTTTCTTTGTGTGAGGGGATGAAAAGGTTGCTCCCCCGTTGGGTAATGGGGATACCATCAGCAGTACGGGCTTCACACGGAACGTAGTTAGCAACCATGGATCTTTATGAATAGTAAACTTTGGTTCTTGAGATTCTTTGATGAAGAAGAACAGGGAAGTTGGTTTCCCACAGACGAAGCCACCTGATCGTACCTAGAGATCAGGATCCGATATGGCCGGTGTTGAATGTGGATGGGCACGGTTGATGATGGAGAAAAAGGGGTGTACCTGGAAAGACACTCTGATGCCAAAGTCAGAGAGCGAGCAACAAGTGAGCAAGTACGAGATTTTTAGGGTCAATATTTGAATACCTGACCCTCTCGAGTGAGAGGGTTTTTATATTGATCCTGGTGGATGGTTATTGGTCCGTATTGTTAGGCCTGGATTGCGGATTCCGTAACAACAGGTAACGATTAAGAACTAGCCGTTGGGGCAAGATTAGATCTGCTCGACTTGTCCCTGGTCAGATGGCCTTAGTACCGAGCAAGGGGTCTGTCAAGCAGTTGGTCCTCAGGGTTCCGAGCATCGTAGAGTCATTGGGCCGTTGGGGCCGCGAGATAGACTGGGCCTATTTTTGGTAATTGGGCCATTCCGGAATAATTACCATATCTTGACGATGTTTCGGATGCAACAACGGTGGAACAAGCAATATATTCGTTTGTTGCATGGCCGACAAGCCTCATTAGCGTATGATATGAGGTATGCTTAAAACCATTATGAACCTTTGTTAACCTTAATGTGTAGATTCAAAGTTTTTACGCGCATTTTACGTACATTTTTTTACATGGTTATGTTAATTAGACTCCAACAAGATCCAAATCAAAAGATAAGTCTATTCCGCTCCCTACTGAGTCCGTTGTTTCAAAAAAACAGGTACATCACAATTATATGATATTTATGCATGGAAAATGTTAAATTCTTGATTTTATACTTTATCTAACTATTTATATGACATGTAGCTTCATGATAAGGAGGTTAGCAACGTCTCCAAACAAAAAAAAGGTTGGTGCTAAGAAGACTGCGACTAGAAAAAAACCTACCTCCAAGTATAGATTGTGTCTTCAGACGTTTCTAGAATTGACAGATATTCCGACCGGAGGTATTCGTCTTATACATATGGAGGAAGGTATTTTTGGCTTTGAATTTGAATAATCAATTGGTAATAAAGAATTTGTGCAAGTTTTTCGTCATGAAGAAATAGACGTCAATGTTGTCAATACATACATGAGGTATATCCAATCTACTTTGTTATATTAATTGAACAACTTATTTAGTTAATGTTTCAAATGAATAGTCTAATGATAATGATGTTTTTATTTAAGGTTTTTGTATGACAAAGTGATGCGCCCAAGTGGATTGGACGAAAGATTTGGATTCTTAAGCCCCGCGTCCGTCAACTTAGCTTTTATCTTAAGTAAACCAGATGAGGTCATGGTGTACGTACACAACGTCTTCATGGCCAAAAAAGATACGGAAAAGTTGTTCTTTTTACCGTTTAATACCGGGTTAGATTTTCATTCTAAATTCATCTATTATAATTATTTTTTATTTTTACTTCGTGTAGAAAGTTTCCATCTAACATTTGTTTAATCTTACAGTGGACATTGGTTGTTGCTCGCAATTAATCCTATCAGAGAAATTGTTTATTATCTTGACTCATTAGGAAATGATTGGACAACATACCCGGATATGAAGAACATGATTGACACGTAAGTGAGATTGTTCTAAATATTCTTGTGTGTATTTATTTATTTATATGAATTGTTCTAAATATTCATTTATATTTTATTAGCATTATACAAGCTTTTCGAGCCCAACGAGATATTCAAGTATCAAAGAGGAGAGCCAACAACATTACATGGATAAAAGTGGCAGTATATTATTAATTATCACATTTTTTTATTACATTAGTGATGATACTTGATAAAACTTAGGATTTATCCATATTTTCTTTTCATGTGTAGTGTCCTCTGTAACTTAATGGTATAGATTGTGGATATTTCATGTTGAGGTTTATGAGAGAAACTCTTTCTTTGGGTCGATTAGAGATTCTATCCGATGTATGTATTTCTAACTTATGAGTTATTTTAATATTTAACACATATTTCTCATATAATTAAATAGTTGAAACTAAATCAAACTATGTTATATTATTATGTAGTACTTTGATGAATTCAAGTGTGCATATTATTCAAAAGATCATTTGGAAGAAATTAAAGAGGAATGATGTCAATTCATTATGGAGCTCGGAGTACTATTATAAGGTATATTGTACTCTTACTTTAATTGATGAAAATTTTGAGTATGTGTATGTAACTATAGACATATTTATTATGACTTGTTTTAATTGATCAATTACAATATTTTTGTGTTGTTTCAGGTTATAGTATAGTTGCAATTGGATGAAAATGTATAGCTCAGAGTATTATCACATTTTTGTTTATGTAGATTTCATTTGAAACAAAATGTATAGTTGGATGAAAGGAATTGTATGAATTGTTTCGTAGATATTGTTTCGTAGATATTGGTTATAGTATATGTTGTATATTTAAATTGGTTCGTAGATTGGTACAATTGTATAAATTATTTCGTAGATATTGGTTTGAAAATCCGATTGTTTTGGATCTATAAATCAATGCCTAAATTAGTAGGTTTAAATAAGATAATTTGGTGCAAATTATGGATTGGAAAACATGTACAAATTATGGTTTAAAAACTAGGTGAAAAAGTGGATACAAAACAGGTGCCTATAATTTGACAACTTTAGACAACGCTTTTTAAATGAAAATATTTTAAAATTTTCGTATACCTTAGACAACGCTTTCAACAAAAAGCGCTGTCTAAGGTGGGGTTTAGAAAGCGCTTTCACTAAAAGCACTGTCTAAGGTGGGGTTTAGAAAGCGCTTTTAGTGAAAGCGCTGTCTAATGTATACCATAAAAATAAAAAAAGCACTGTCTAAGGTATATTAAAAAAAGAAAAAAAACACTGTCTAAAGTGGGGTTTAGAAAGCACTTTTTACAATAAAAGCGATGTATAAAGCCCCTTTAGATAACGCTCTTGACATTAACCAAAGCGCTGTCTAAACCTTTAGTAGTGCAGATTTAGACAACGCTTTAAGCGCTGTCTAAGGGCAAAAAAAGTGTTGTCTAAGGTCTTGTTTGTCATAGTGATAATTGGCGTAGCTATACGGTGAAAAAACTAACAGAAGATATATAGTGAGATTATGTAATAATAAACACAAACAACCTTCATAGGATTAAGATATGAATAATTATATCCAAGCAAAGTTCATTCAGTTGGGTTTATTTCCCTGTTCTTCTGCCACAAAGTGAAAATTTTCTGGTGGTTTCTAGTATTCAATCCCTGCATACCTCAAACGTCTGAAAGCAACAACTATCATCCATTCAGGTCTACAGTGATTGAATAGGGGCAACTGTAACACCCCAAAATTTTCCCTCTCATTTTCATAGCATTTTAGCATATCATCTCGCATACGTAACATTGCATAAGTGAAACATGTCATTCATAGGATGAAGCATAACATAAGCGGATATTGTTCTAATTCAAGTGTGGTTGTTCAGTTTGCGATTCAATTCAGATGGACGTTTGACCTGATCATGGTCAAACTATCGAGGGATTGTTTTAACTGTAAGTCATTTGCATCGGTGGTTATTTCTCGGACGATTTATTTTCCCGGAGAGTGATTCATTCATGTTCAAAGTATTCATGATTTAATTAGTCAGAAGTTAAGAGGATGATAAATTCAGTAAGTTATTTGTGGTCAGGAATGTGTTTCATAAATTTTAACCAGATATTTGGTGGAATTGGTTTTAGTGTGATTTGTGGTTTTGGTCCAAGTTTGATTCATGATTAGTTTTAGTTCTCAAGGATTGATTCATTTTGGTTTCAAGAGCAACTCCTTATGGATTCGATTCAATTTTCATTGTTCAAGATTCAAAAGGATTTGGTCATGGGCCGATTTCAGATGTTATTAGAATTGAGATATTATTCGGACACGATTCAGTTCGGTTTTATTTCATTCCTTTATTCATCATTATTGGTCATGAAGATTCAAAATCAAGCATTACTTCAAAAAAAACAATAAAACCTATCATGATTCCAATACCAATGCTCTTTAAGCCCATTACTAATTGTCTCTTGCATTGCAAAAATTAAAACAAAAAAAAAGAATGGAAACCCACACGTTTCATTCCACTCAGTGTCTATTATCATGATACTACATTACCCGCTTTTGTATGATACAATTTTTCTCCAAGCCAACTCATCACGATTTTGGTACCTAGCCAAGGCAAGCTGAATATCACGCATACCATAACGCATACATCATGTTGCAGAAAGTTCAAAATGCGGGCTGTGTTGAACATCACTTTGCAGAAAGTTCATGAATACAAAACGCAGGCTGTGTTGATTAAAACACAAGTGAATAACATGAACAACAGAAGAGAAAAAAATGCGGAAGCAAAACGTGAATATTCTTCATTGAAATTTCACAGAAAAAGAAAATACATCAGAAAAAGTCGGAATCAACACAACCAGAATCGGTTACATTTAACAAAAAAAATCTAACAAAAATTCAGTTACAAGAGTTATCATAATACAGTTACGAGTCGGTTACCAAAATTTAGTGACAAACTCCAACATAATTACACCAAAAAACTCAGAGATCCATTGATAGTTCATCCACAAGATTCATAACAGACTTGAGAAAGAATATTAATAAATAGAAAGCTGATAAGAAAAGTTCAATATAACAAAAAATCCAATACAAAATTTCTTCAAGTAATAACGGAAAAACCGTGTTTTAGTTACAAGTCTTAAACGTCTAAATGCCGAATTCAATCGAAAAGAAAAAAAACAAACAACTCTTGGATCACCATTTTGTGATTCAATCACCTCGTGTCGCAATTAAGGATTCAAGAATGGGAGTTAAGTATGTGAAGCAATAACGGATTTCATGGCTCTACGATCTTCAATCACCTCGTGTCGCAATCATCATCATTTTGCGGTTCAACGAAAAATCTTCAATCAACAAAGAAGCATCACCTTGCTGTCTTCAACGAATCCTACAACGAAAAATCTGATTACAAAGAATCAGAAGCATAATAGAAATTCAGATACAAGAATCACCAAACAAGCTTCATCCAAATTCGTTAAAAAGAAAATAATACACAACAGAAATAACAGAATTCGGTTTCGGTTATAGATAACAAAAATCAGCTCAAAGAAAGAAGAGCAGGGATTATGAGAAAGTTCACAAATTGGTGAAGAGACTATGTGTGAATCATGAACAGTTAAATACGAGAGAAAAAAACACAGGCATTAGAATTTCGATCACTTCAATATCACAACCAAATTCAGTTACCAGAAACTCAGAAGATATAGAAGAATCAATACAAAAAAAGCAGTTACACTTCCTAACCGATTTCATAACAAGCTTATAACATAAACTGACCTGAGAAATCCCTGAATTTCCCTCTTGATCTTCATCTATAAGAGCCAGGTTGCTGCAATTTCATAATCGCTTCCACTTTTTTTCCAGACTTAGGTTTTTCCACATTCTTCAATCTCTTTCACTCTCCCTGATTTTCCAAACTCCTCAACCTCATTCTATGATCTTCATCATCTCTACCTCAGAATCTTCATACTTCAACTCTCAATCCTCTGCAGTTTCAACAACTTCATCAGATCCGAATATGCAGCTTCTTCAATTCTCAACCCTCTGAAATCTTCACATTCCAACTTCATCACTCTTCACCAAGATCCACCTTCATCCTCTGCATAAACACCGTCCATTTCACAATAACCGTACTCCTCACTGCATCTTCATCTCCGACTCAGAGTCATCTTCCTTAATCTCTTGAATTCCTTCATCCGCGGATTCAAGAACAAACCTGCAAACCATAACAATCAACAAGAAAATCGAATCAAGCCTTATTCACAAACTCAAGAACATTGAGGCAACGCGATTTAGAAGCAAGAATACATCAACAACTAACGAAATAAGAATGCGCAGAAGAAGAGGAAGAACTAAACCGAGTCAAGACCGCGGAACAATACACATACCTGAAGCGGTGGATCTGGATTCATCTCCAAAGTGTCGTCGCCGTAGCTCCGTTTCATCATCACCGATCAACTTCAATCACACTCCCGAGTTCGATTTCTTCAGTCTTTCTTCATAACGCATCATCAATTCATGGCCTCCACTCTCGCTGTGTAATCACCGTGCGCCACTCTCATTGATTAACAGGTGCGCAAATTTCAATCCATAATAGGATAGATATGGCTTTGGATTCTGAAATTTTTTTGAGCTTTGTATTGTATGTTAGGACATGTCGAAGGTTTTCTGAAACGGTTGATCTATGATTTTGTTTAGGTTGTTGTAGATTTCGGTTTAGGGTTCGTAGTGAGGTTAGGAAGGTTGGGTTCAGGTTAATGACGGTGGCAAGAAGAAAAGTAGGATGAGAACCTAGGGTTTCTTATGAAGGTGATGGCGGCGGCGAGAAGAGAGGGAGAATGAGTAGACTTAGGGTTCTTGTTTTTAATTCATTCGGTTTTATTTTTATTGGGAGTTTATAAGGTTTAATTGTAGAAAACATTATCAATTAATGGAAATTAAAAGATTAATGAGGACCCTTAAGAACAAGTTAATGCACTGTTTAAGACTTCAAGGGATAAGATAAAGGGGATTTTTTTTGAATTATGGCCATACCGGCGGTGACACTTGTCACCGTCCGTTAGGCTCCTCCTATGGCGATCACATGCACGCTGGTTCATCATAAGTATTGTGCGCCTTTGTTTCTCATCTGTCTGATGCGAATGCTCTAGGAGTCTGCGAGATCAAGGGCCCAGATTGAAGTCAAAGATGTTGACTCAGACTATATTGTGCACCCTCAGAAGCCCTGCACTAATGGGCTCATCAGATTGCTATCAACACCCCACGTTGCAGGCCTATGTGGCATTTTACTAGAAAAGTCGCTATTCTCACCCCCTTTTATTTTCTTTCTTTTTATTTTTTTTGTTTCATACCTTTTCAATATTAATCAATAAAAAATACCAAAACACATAATAAAATTCTACAAAAATTATAGGAGATTTCTGACTCATTTTAGAAATTTTCTATGTTCTTACTTTCTGATTTTAGTCATTTTTCAATTTTATTTCGATTTTCCATTTAATTTCTTTTGTTATATTTTTTAGGCCCTTTTAACCATTGTTTTAGTATTGTTGTTTGTGCAAATTTGTGAGCATTTCCTAAGTAGATTTAGGTGATCATTTGACATAGTTAGGTTGTGAATTTTTAGGAGATTTTTTAAACATAACATTAGATTCGGGTTAGGGACCTTAGGGAATTAATTTCATATTTTTTTCCAGGACCATTACTAATTTTTTAGTGCTTTGATTTTATCCAACTTTTCCATTGCAAATCCATCTAGTTTTAACTTAGGGTTTTATGGTTGCATTAAGACATAATTTGATTATGTTTGATCTTAGAATATTAGAAGGCCTTGGTATGGTTTAGCTACTGATTTTAGAAGATTGTTATCATGTAGGATCCTTTAGTTTTAGGACTTAGGCTTAGAATTCCTTTAAGCACGTTTCCATGAAGCGATTAGCCTTTGTATTTATTTTATCTGCTTTAATATGCATTTTGAAACTAATCCTTCTTCATTTATTTTTAATTGTGTTTGCCTTAGTATTTGTATTCCACTTGTATAGGTTTCCCCATCTTTAGAACCAACTTAACTTCCTTAGGAAGTAAGTTGAGTTCTAATTCTCTTTTCTTCTTTTCCTTTTCTTCCTTAGGATTAGAAAACCTCACAAACCATTAGGATCTCCCTTTTATATATGATAACTAACTTAGGGTCGCGTCTTAGTCCCCTTAGTTTTTCCCTTTTTTCCACTTGAGTCCTTCTTTCTCATCTCATAAAGAAAATAATAAAATACCTAATAATGGTTGAATGTTCTCATACGACATGAGACTTTGTTGCGGAGTACTTATGTGCGTCCCGTTTCGGGGCGAGGTGTAGGTTATCTACCACGATGGATAAGTCTTAGTATGAGAATGTTCACTAACAATAAACTCAAAACACTTCTCATAATAGACAATAAACTAAGACATCGCGCCTTCCCTTCTTATTTCATACTCTTTACGGACGAACACGACTTGCCTTGACAGTTCAAACAACGATACGATAAACACCCTCGAGTCAGAGCCGGTAACACCTGAGTTAGAACTATGGAAACATCATCCTAAAAAACACAAAATAATTCCCGCCTTAGTTAGACGAACTACGGTGACTTTGATCCTCATTTTCCCGATGAGGTACGTAGGCAGTGGGGTATGACCCATTTGAACATATTCTTTATTTTCCCTACATTTTCCCCATTCTTTATTTTTGTTCTCTTTTTGTTCCCTTTCTCATTTTAGTTACAGTTCCAGTTAGAAATTCTTTTGTTCAGCAACATCTTATTTCTCACCCTTTGAAACAAACAAACAAGCCTGGATCTCGTCGGGTACGACAGACGGTCTGGGGTGCTAACACCTTCTCAGGTCGTAATCGACTCCCGAACCCAGATCTTTGGTTCGTAAGGCCTCGTCCTTTCCTTCTCTCTTAGGTTTGTGCAACATTATTGTAGATGTTAGAAATTGGCAGAATTTTTGACAAACAAGAAGTTATGAACTTAGTTCAGGACATCAGGATGTCACACTAGATGTTGTGACATTGACAAACAAAGTATAAGTTATGAACTTAGTTCAGGACATCAGGATGTCACACCAGATGTTGTGACATCGCAAACCTGCTATCTGACTTAAATGATGCGTAACAGAAGTGATTAAAATCAGGAGAAAATATCTGGAATTAATTGTAAAAGGATAAGCACTCCAAGGCGCATCTTTAGGAAGCTTAGTTATCTGGTTCCAGTGTAAAGGAAACAGAAAAACTAACTCACCTTGATTCAAGGAGATAACAAACTAACTCACCTTAATTCAAGGAGATGACTGTGGGATTTATCAAAGTCTGGATAATTTGCAAAAAGCCCACAAACAAAGCATTTATTTAAGAAACTGAAACACTCAAGAAAATCTCACGAATTTAAGAAGACTGTCAAGGGTGTTAGTGAAGCTAGTTATTTTTAAGCAGGTTTTAATTGTTAGTCACTTTATAAGCTTTTAAGCAAAAAGTTAATTGTGTCTTGATTGAAACTATTAAGTAAGATCAAGCTGGTGTGTCTGAAGTGTGACTTCAAACTTATTAATCATTGTAAAGATCACTGTGTGATTGAGGGGGAGTGAGTAGGTACTCATATCTAAGTAGAGTCTTAGATAGAAATTGCCTTGGGTAGATATTAAGTGAAGGATTAAACTGGTTGGTTTAACTCCATAATTAATATTACTTATATTGGATTTCCTTCCTGGCTTGGTAGCCCCCAGATGTAAGTGTGGAGATACACTGAACTGGGTTAACAATTTCCTGTGTTATTTAAAATTTACTAGCTCATTAATTTTTGTTTAGGATTTCAGTGTCTAAACATCTGGTTCGACATCACATATTTGATCCCAGAATTTCAATTGGCATCAGAGCAGGCACCCTACCTGTATAACTGGGTGAGATCTAGGGACTGCAAATTTTGGGAACATGGACAGAGATGTAGGATCTGTGAATCGACCACCTATCTTGGATGGATCCAACTATGATTACTGGAAGCCAAGAGTGGTAGCATTCTTGAAATCTCTTGATAGCAGGGCTTGGAAAGCAGTTAACAAAGGATGGGAGCACCCTGTCAAAGACAATAAGGATGGGGAAAAAGTGATGAAGCCTGAAGAAGAGTGAAGCAAGGAGGAAGAAGAGTCAGCACTTGGAAATTCTAAAGCCTTAAATGCCTTGTTCAATTGCATTGACAGGAACATATTTAGGCTTGTGCATCACTGTGAGCTAGCCAAGGATGTTTGGGACACCCTCAAAACTACTCATGAAGGAACATCAAAGGTGAAGATGTCAAGACTTCAACTTCTCACCACCAAGTTTGAGAACTTGAGGATGAAGGAAGATGAAACCATTCATGAGTTTTACATGAACATCCTGGAGATTGCTAATACTTCTGGTGCCTTGGGAGAGAAGATGAGTGATGAAAAGTTGGTAAGGAAGATTCTCAGATCACTGCCAAAGAGGTTTGACATGAAGGTCACTGCCATAGAAGAAGCTCAGGACATCTGCACAATGAAAGTTGAGGAGCTCATTGGTTCCCTTTAAACCTTTAAGATGGGAATGAATGATACTATTGTGAAGAAAAACAAAAGCATAGCCCTGGTCTCAAACACTGATAAGGAAGAAGAAAGTCATGAAGCAGGCTCTGAGGACAACTTATCAGATTCTATTGCTATGCTTGGGAGACAATTTAACAAAATTCTCAAAAGAATGGACAACAGGCCCAGACCAAGTGGAAGAAACTCAACCTCTGAGAATAAAAGATCTAATGACTCTAATAGAAGGTCAAACTATGATGAGAAGACTAACCAAGGAAAAGGGATCCAATGTCATGGATGTGAAGGTTATGGACACATTAGAAGTGAATGCCCAACCTATCTAAAGAAGCAAAAGAAAGGTCTTTCTGTGTCCTGGTCAGATGAAGACTCATGTAGTGAGTCAGAAGAAGAGTCTGCAAAGCACATCACTGCTCTAGCTGGAGTATGTGAAACTGAAGGGGGATCCAGTGATGAGGATCTGCAATTTGAAGAGCTTGAAACATCTTACAGGATGCTGTGTAAAAGGAGCACTGAAGTATGCATGGAAAGTAAACAGCAGAAGAAGCAAATTGAGGAATTAAAGGCTGAAAAGGCAAGTCATCTAGAGATCATTGACACTTTGAAAAATGAAGTCAACCTACTTAACTCCAAAATGGAGCATATGTCCAAATATGTCAGAATACTGAACAGTGGCTCAAACACACTGGATGCCATTCTCAACAACAACAAGCACTCAAGGGATAGGACTGGGCTGGGATTTAATAAAGCTCAAAACTCTGAGGCTAGCACCAGTCAAACAACTCCAGATCCCATGAAGTCAAACAAGATGTTCAAGCAGATGTCTCAACATCATGAGAAAAACATGATGAAAAAGAAATATCAAAGGTGGAGATGCCATCACTGTGGAAGGTTTGGTCACATCAAACCTTTTTGCTACAAACTGCATGGATACCCCAATCAGAGTTCCCAGCACCTTCCTAAGTAGAAGACAGAGGTCACCAGGAAAATGTGGATACCTAAAGCTAGACTTTATACTGATCAAAGCTACCACTACATGCCCAAGAAGAAGAACAAGTTCACCAGGCAACCTTGGAACTCTAGAGATGGACACTACCCAGGGCAGATGCATCAAAGGAAACCTCACAACAGGCACAAATGGTCCAAGCAGGTTGTTGCCTCTATAGCACACACATCTCTCAGAGTATCTGCTAAGGAAGACTGGTAGTTTTGACAGTGGCTGCTCAAGGCACATGACTGGACTGAAGAATCTGTTGGTAGACTTAAAGTCACACTCATCCAGCTATGTAACCTTTGGAGATGGAGCATAGGGGGAAATCAAGGGAGTAGGGACCCTGGACTGCTCAGGTGTACCAAGTCTAGATGGTGTGCTGTTGGTAAAAGGATTAACTGCTAACTTGATCAACATAAGTCAGTTATGTGACCAAGGTTATAGTGTCAACTTCACCAAAGCTGAATGCATAGTTTCTGATAAAGAGCAGAAAGTGATCATGAGAGGAGCCAGATCAAAAGATAACTGCTATATGTGGGAACCCCAAGATTTCAGCCTCACATCTACTTGTTCCATAGCCAAAGAAGAAGAAGTGAAGCTGTGGCATCAAAGACTGGGTCATATCCATCTCAGAGGAATAAAGAAGATCATCTCAATGGAGGCTGTAAGAGGGATTCCAAGACTTAAGATTGATGAAAGAAAAGTATGTGGTGATTGTCAAATAGGTAAGCAAACCAAGATGTCACACCCAAAGCTTCAACATCTGACAACCTCCAAAGTCTTGGAATTACTGCACATGGACCTTATGGGACCAATGCAGGTAGAGAGTCTTGGTGGAAAAAGATATGCCTATGTGGTTGTTGATGACTTCTCAAGATATACCTGGATAAGCTTCATCAAAGAAAAGTCTGATGTGTTTGAGGTATTTAAAGATCTGTGCCATAGGATCCAAAGAGAAAAAGCAAGCTGTGTGGTCAGAATAAGAAGTGATCATGGAAAGGAGTTTGAGAATAAAAAATTCTCAGACTTCTGTTCTTCAGAAGGGATCAACCATGAGTACTCTTCTCCCATCACTCCTCAACAGAATGGGATTGTAGAAAGGAAAAACAGAACTATTCAGGAGTCAGCTAGAGCCATGATTCATGCCAAGAAGTTACCCCTGTACTTTTGGGCTGAAGCTATGAACACAACATGCTACATCCACAATAGAGTCACACTAAGAAAGGGAACTCTATCCACCATCTATGAAGTCTGGAAGGGTAGAAAACCTACAGTCAAGTACTTTCATGTATTTGGAAGTAAGTGCTACATTCTGGATGATAGGGATCAAAGAAGGAAGATGGACCCTAAGAGTGATGAAGGGATATTTCTTGGATACTCCATAAATAGTAGAGCTTACAGAGTATTTAACTCCAGAACCAAGGTTATAATGGAGTCAATAAATGTTATTATTGATGATACCTATGCAAAGACAGATGTTGCTGATGATGTTGGAACATCTGCTGACAATCAAACTGAAGTTGAAATAGAAAATGATAATCTTGACTTCACTTTAACTGAGGCAAGGTCAGAGCAATCCAACAAACCTCCCTCCATCAGAATCCAGAAAGATCATCCTAAAGAACTGATAATTGGTGATCTCAACAGTGGTGTCATCACTAAATCAAGAGATATGATCTCAGGCTCCTGCTTTGTTTCAAAGATAGAACCTAAGAACATCAAGGAAGCACTGAATGATGAGTACTGGATCTCTGCTATGCAGGAAGAATTAGGCCAGTTTACAAGGAATGAAGTATGGGATCTTGTTCCTAGGCCTGAGGACATTAATGTGATTGGCACTAAGTGGGTATACAAAAACAAGTCTAATGAGAAGGGAGTAGTTACAAAAAACAAGGCTAGGCTTGTGGCTCAAGGATATACTCAAATTGAGGGGGTAGATTTTGATGAAACTTTTGCACCAGTAGCAAGACTTGAATCCATCAGACTACTCATAGGAATTGCTTGCATCCTAAAGTTAAAACTATTTCAGATGGATGTTAAAAGTGCCTTCCTAAATGGGTACATTAATGAGGAAGTATATGTGGAGCAACCAAAGGGATTTGTTGATCCAAGCTGTCCAAACCATGTATATAAGCTGAGGAAGGCTCTGTATGGTCTAAAGCAAGCTCCCAGAGCATGGTATGAAAGACTGACCACCTTTCTCATTAAACATGGATACAGGAAAGGAGGAATAAACAAAAACCTGTTTGTAAAGGATGAAGAGGGAAAGGTTATGATTGCTCAGATATATGTGGATGACATAGTGTTTGGTGGGATGTCAGACATGATGGTTAAACATTTTGTGACTCAAATGGAGTCTGAGTTTGAAATGAGCCTAGTGGGAGAACTAACTTACTTCCTTGGACTGCAAATCAAACAGATGGAGGACTCCATGTTCATATCCCAAAGCAAGTATGCAAAGAACACTGTCAAGAAGTTTGGGATGGACAATGCAAGTCACAAGAGAACACCTGCCCCCACTCATTTAAAACTGACAAAGGATGACAAAGGTGAGAGTGTGGACCAAAGCTTGTACAGAAGCATGATTTGAAGTCTACTATATCTTACAGCTAGCAGACCAGATATAGCTTTTGCAGTAGGTGTGTGTGCAAGGTATCAAGTTGAACCAAAAGTGAGCCATCTAAACCAGTTTAAGAGGATCTTGAAATATGTAAATGGTACTTGTGACTATGGCATAATGTACTCTCATGGCTGTGAACCAATTCTCACTGGGTTTTGTGATGCTGACTGGGCTGGAAGTGCTGATGATAGAAAGAGTACATCAGGAGGATGCTTATTTCTAGGGAACAATTTAATTTCTTGGTTCAGTAAGAAACATAATTGTGTGTCCTTATCCACTGCTGAAGCTGAATATATTGCAGCTGGTAGCAGTTGTTCATAGCTGGTATGGATGAAACAAATGCTCACAGAATACAATGTCACATAAGATGTCATGACATTGTATTGTGACAATTTAAGTGCTATTAATATCTCCAAAAATCCTATCCAACACAGCAGGACTAAGCACATAGATATCAGACATCACTTCATCAGAGACCTTGTGGAGGAGAAGGTGATCACATTGGAGCATGTAGCCACAGAGCTGCAATTAGCTGACATATTTACAAAGGCTTTGGATGCTACCCAATTTGAAAACCTAAGGGGTAAATTGGGAATCTGCATATGTGACATATAGCAATTATGGAGAAGTGCCAGCATGTCTCATGACATCGTATGGCATGATCACCAGATGGCAGCACCAGTCTGGCCAATAATTGTTTGTATTCCAATTTTAAAAATTCCAATAGCAACGGATTCTATTTATGTACAAACGTGCTTTCAGCTTCTCACATTCTCATTAGCACCACTGAACTTTTTGCATGCTACAGCTGAATCTCTAAACTCATCCAAATCTATCAAACCTTTACACATTTCCACTACAATCGAAAAAATGTCTTAACATCAGAACCTTACCTCCATTGATGAGGGTCTCATTCAAGAAGACGTAGTGAACGCCACTCCATTATCTGTAGTACCAATGGATGCTACACCTATAAATGTGATCAGAGGAAGCATTCCCATTGCTCAAAAGCCCAGGACTCCCCATGCAAGAAGACCCAAGGAGCCAGTCTTCAGCAAAAGTAAGGGAACCCCTTCATCTTCCAGTACCCCCAAAGCTTCTACTTATGTGGACACATCAATCAAAAAGCTTGTAACCAGAATCCTGGCGGAACAAAGGGTTGTGCCTGGGGTGTCAGTTCCCCTGAACAGTATGCCTGCTCCTCAAGATGACCCAAGCAACCAAGCTGAAGAGGACATACCTGCTCCACAGAATGTCCCAAGCAATGTTGAAACAACTGAGGGCCAGGACAAAGCCCCAAATGATAATGATCAAGCTACTGATGATAAAGCTACTGATGATCAAGCTCCTGATGATCAAGCTGCTGAGAATGAGGCTTCCCAACCTCCACCAGTTGAAAACCTGGATGATGATTCTGACACAGAGATCATAGCATCTGTTGATCCTAGTATAACCAAGAGGCTTAGGGCTAGGAAGGATAAGAAGCCAGCTGCTCATGCAACTCCTGAGAAAAGACAGTCAACTCCCAAGAAGGACAAGGTCAAAACTTCTTTTGGACCTACAAAGCAATGGAGTAAGGTCAGCACACAGAAGAGGAAGGCCATAACTCCATCTGACTCTGATGTTGAGGAGGATGTCCCAACATCTCAACCCAAAAAGAGGCCAGCACCTCCTAGGACTGCCTCTGCTGTCCCTGAAGCACCCCTGGATAATGTGTCCTTCCACCATGTCTCCAGTGTAAGCAAGTGGAAATATGTCTATCAGAGAAGGGTGGCTCTGGAACGAGAGCTGGGTAGCAATGCCTTGGAATGCTCTGAGGTAATTGATTTAATCTCCAATGCTGGACTGTTCAAAACTGTCTCCAACTTTTCTCCTTATTATGAACTGCTGGTAAAAGAATTCATAGTTAACTTACAAGAAGGGTGTGCTGATGGGAAATCTGAGGATTTCAGGAAAGTGTATGTCAGGGGAAGATGTGTAGATTTTTCTCCTAGGGTGATAAATCAGTACCTGGGGAGAGAAGCAGATGGGCCAAATGAGCTTGGCAAGACTGACAATCAAGTATGCAAAATAATCATAGCTAACCAAGTCAAGACATGGCCAGTCAAAGGGAAACTCTCAGTCAGCTTGTTAACCAGGAAGTATGCAATGCTGCACAGAATTGGAACAGTCAACTGGGTTCCAACCAACCACACCTCATCTATAGCTACTGGGCTTGGGAGGTTTATCTGTGCTGTAGGCACCCAAACCAAGCTGGATTATGGGGCATATATCTTTGACCAGACTCTCAAGCATGCAGGAACCTCATCCATCAAGCTTCCAATAGCCTTCCCATCACTACTTTGTGGGATGATTCTCAACCAATATCCAGGAATCCTTACTGACAAGGATTCTGTCTGTAAAAGGGAGAGTCCACTGTCCTTTCATTACAAACTGTTTCTAGGTCATCATGCTGCAGATGTTGAAGCACCAGGTGGGACATCTGCTGGGACATCTGCTGTCAAGACACCTATATCAAAGGCAGCCCTGATTGCAGAGCTCAGGACAAACTGCAAAGAGTTGGATGAAAGGAAGAAGAAGCTTGAGAACATAATTTAAAGACTGGAGCTGGAAGAGGTTGCTGGGAATGTTGATGGATCTGATGCTGAGTCTAAGGATACAGAGGATACAGAGTATACTGAGTCTGAGTGAAGCTGTTTGTGGTGAAAATGTATTGTCTGTTCTGCATTGTAATTCTGAATGTTTTCTTTTTCTGTTTCTGTAATGTTTGGCCCCAAATTTATGTCTAACAAGGGGGAGAAGTGTATTGAACAATGCTTGAACAATGCTGTTAATGTCTGTCTGCTAAACTAAGTTGAATTTGAATTTTCATTGGTATATCAAAGTCTGTTGGGCCAAGTCATAGCAGTATACATACATGTTTGAGGGGGAGAAAATTATTAGCTCCCACATGATCCAACAGAAAGGAACTCTGCTGCTCTCTGACAAAATCAGAAGAATATGTTAGCCAAAAATTAGCCAAAGGGGGAGTTTGTAGATGTTAGAAATCGGCAGAATTTTTGACAAACAAGAAGTTATGAACTTAGTTCAGGACATCAGGATGTCACACCAGATGTTGTGACATTGACAAACAAAGTATAAGTTATGAACTTAGTTCAGGACATCAGGATGTCACACCAGATGTTGTGACATCGCAAACCTGCTATCTGACTTAAATGATGCGTAACAGAAGTGATTAAAATCAGGAGAAAATATCTGGAATTAATTGTAAAAGGATAAGCACTCCAAGGCGCATCTTTAGGAAGCTTAGTTATCTGGTTCCAGTGTAAAGGAAACAGAAAAACTAACTCACCTTGATTCAAGGAGATAACAAACTAACACACCTTAATTCAAGGAGATGACTGTGGGATTTATCAAAGTCTGGATAATTTGCAAAAAGCCCACAAACCAAGCATCTATTTAAGAAACTGAAACACTCAAGAAAATCTCACGAATTTAAGAAGACTGTCAAGGGTGTTAGTGAAGCTAGTTATTTTTAAGCAGGTTTTAATTGTTAGTCACTTTATAAGCTTTTAAGCAAAAAGTGAATTGTGTCTTGATTGAAACTATTAATTAAGATCAAGCTGGTGTGTCTGAAGTGTGACTTCAAACTTATTAATCATTGTAAAGATCACTGTGTGATTGAGGAGGAGTGAGTAGGTACTCATATCTAAGTAGAGTCTTAGATAGAAATTGCCTTGGGTAGATATTAAGTGAAGGATTAAACTGGTTGGTTTAACTCCATAATTAATATTACTTATATTGGATTTCCTTCCTGGCTTGGTAGCCCCCAGATGTAAGTGTGGAGATACACTGAACTGGGTTAACAATTTCCTGTGTTATTTAATTTACTAGCTCATTAATTTTTGTTTAGGATTTCAGTGTCTAAACATCTGGTTCGACATCACATATCTGATCCCAGAATTTCAATTATCTTTCCCACTCATTCGGGATGAAAATGCATGGCTGACGACTCTATCTTTTCCGCGCCACTTTCGCGCTTGTACTAGGATGAAAATCCCGGGAGCGACACGGATCGACACCAGTTGTGCTGCTAAGAACAACCAAACTATCGGCCAGAACAAGAGCGCATGAGCTTACCGAAAAGCTCTGAGACGCTGCTGGATGCCATAAGATAGAATCACGAATAACCGAGATCGGGCCAGTTTCGTCGATGTGCAACAGTAGCAACAACAAATTGACTGCAGTAGAAGACAACAAATGCGAAGGAACTCTGAAACAACCCCACCTCCAGACATCACCCTCTCAACCTCCAATTCCCATAACAGACGCATCTTGGAGTTCCGAAACCACATAAATAGAAGGGAAGATATCCTTCAAACAACAATTTCCATCCAAATAGAATGCCAAAAGGAAGTAATAAAACCATTTCCTAATATACATTCACAATTTTTGGCGAATATCGGGGATTCCCTCTTCTTCTTAATAGTAACTAAATCTTTCCACCAAACGAATTTAGAATCTTTAGGTAAAGAAAGAAAGTTACCATTCAACATTTGCGTGCAAATATCACCATAACAAGTTTTTAAGATACGGTACCATAACGAATCCGAACCTTGAAGAATCCTCCATTTCCACTTTAGAAGGAGAGCATCATTAAAATCCACAATATTCTAAATGCCTAAACCACCCTTATCAATAGGCAAACAAACATCATTCTAACAAACTCAATAGACCCGCCTCCGGTCCTCCGAACCTCCCCAAAGAAAATTACTTTGGATATTAATTATCTCTTTAGCAATCTTGGCCGACAACTTGTAAAATGACATGGTAAAAATGGACAAAGAACATAAAACCGATTTTAGGAGAGTGATTCTACCTCCTAGGCTAAGAAACCGCCCATTCCAACTAGCAAGACGCTTTGTAATTCTATCAACCATCGACTTCCAAGACGAAATCCTACTAGGATTGGATCCAATTTGGATGCCAAGAAACTTGAAGTTAGACTCCTTAATCCTACAAGAAAGGAAAGACGTCGCCGCTTCTAAAAAGTTAGCAATCAAATTTAAGCCAATTAACTTACTTTTGTGGAAGTTAATGCCCAAACCCGAAACTAACTCAAAACTCCTAAGAACCACCTTGAAAGCCCAACCTTTATTCAACATCTATTCCCTACTAACAAAGTGTCGTCTGCAAATTGGAGAATATCTACTATACAACCTCTTTTCACCAAGGCGCCTTCAAATACTCCTATATCCACCGCCTTTTTCACCAAACCTGCTAAACCCTCTGCGACCAAGACAAAGAAACAAAGACAAAGGATCCCCTTGCCTTAGCCCTCGATCCACCCGAAACTCCTTAGTCAGACTACCGTTAACCAAAACCGACATATCACTATGGAAAATAAAAAGATCCACCCACCTTAACCAAATATCACCGAAACCCATCCTCCACATAAGAAATCTAAGAAAATTCCAATTCACTTTGTCATAGGCTTTCTCGAAATTCACCTTAAAGAGTAAATCAATCTTACCTTCCTTCCTATAGAAGTCCACCAATTTGTTATCTACCAAGACCCCATCAAGCAATTGACTTTTGGGAACGAACGCGCTTTTGCTCAAAGAAATCAAAGAATCTAACACAACTTTCAATCTTCCCACTAAAAGTTTAGATAAAACTTTTAAAGACTTCCCACCAAACATATGGGTTTAGAATCAACTAGACCCAAATGATTAGGGTTCTTCGGAATGAGAGTAAAAAAGGAAGATGTTATAGCTTTTGACAAAACCGGAGTAGAATAAAATTCATTGAAGAAATTGACAAAATACTCTTTCATAAAGTGTCAACATTTCCGGATAAACAAAAAAGAATACCCATCGGGACCCGGGCTTTTCGACACCCAACAACTTCAAACCGCCTCCCTAATCCCACTCTCCGAAAAAGCCCTTCAAGAGACTCACTCTCTTCTGAATCAAGACACTTGAAAGAGGAACTAAATATTATTTTCAATATTTATCAAACTTTCTCTTCATCACACAACCATTTCTTTAATCACATAATCTTGAAAACATATCTTCATCCTCTAACTTTTATTTTTCACTTTTAGCTCAATATTATTTCTAAAGTTAACCAAAATTATTTTCTAAAGTTATTTTTAATGGGTCAATCCAGCCCGACCAATGAAAAATGTAGGCCCGATGAGATGGACCAAAAATATAGAATTGTGATTTTTAAAGTTTTTTTTGACCCACCCCCTAATAAAATATAGGACTCGTTGGTCAGTCCGATAGTCGAACCCATTTTAACCGTTCTAACAAGGCGTACCTTGTATCTTTCTATAATGCCATTGGTTAAAATTTCAACTCAAAAAATCCACTTACAACTAGTAGCTCTTTTATTAGGGGTAAGAACAATGATACTCCAAGTGTTATTAACATAAGAGGTTTAGGAGTGGAAGATAAGTTTAAATTTATATGATTATGAGATAATTTATCATAAGATATGTAATTGTATATGGAATAAGAGATGTTACCTGAAGCAATTGAAGATGAATTCATGTCCTTACCTAAAAGAACACGATTGAAGGTAAGAAAATGGTTTAGATATTTTGGTAGATTTTCTTAGGTGTAGGGAATATTGTGTGATGGGTTCATGTTCTATGGGAGATATATGCATTGTGGTGTTGGGATTAGGAGAGGGAGGTAAGGTGTTGGAAGTAATATGTTCAAGGAGATCTAGGGTTAAGTCATGGGTTGAGGTGTAGTTTTATTTATTTATTTATTTATTTATGGTGATGGGAGGTGGGTATGCAATAATATTCCTTTAAGAAGAAATGTCTCAAGAACCGAAGATTTTTTTATATATTGTGAATGTCATAAAACACATGCCCCTTTACACCATGTTTGTTTCTTAAATATATATTTTATAGACCTAGAGTCTAGCTTGTATCATGAATCCAAACACTTACATAATGGAGTAGTTAGAGTTGGTGTTAAAGAGTAATGGAAGTGAGGATTTAAAAAATAAGAGTCTAGAAGGTAATCTATTGATGATAAAAAATCTTGGGTAAGTAAGAGGTCTCAAATTTAAGTTTGATCAGATAAATCCAATAAAAACGATAATTTGTAAAATTTGAAAATATTTGTAACCAAGAATAAATGGGATAGACAAAGTATCATATATATGAAAATATTTGTTAAAAGGTCAAAACAATTAACAAATGAAGTGAGATATTTTATGTTTGGGATAGAAACATGTATCACATGGCAATGTACTTTTAGTCAAGTCAGGTAAATGATATTTTTATTAATGCCAAGTATAATAACATGAGATGGGTGATCAAAAAGTTTAAGCTTGAGATTACAAATGTATTTATTGGTGCTAACACGAATGATATGCCTATTTCTAAGGGTGAGAATGGAAGGAGAGGTGAGAATCTATAAGCCATTGATAAGCCTAGTTACACCAATCTTCTTAAAAGTATGTCTCTCTCAAATAGAATATATTATATAGTATAGTATATTTCTCGTATAATAATATAATAAGCTTTAAAACTTATTATAAAATACAATATACATAATGTTATTCAAGCACATGATTTTATTCAAACCCATGATTTTATTCAAATATCTCTCTCAACAAAGATATTGACACGCTGTTGTAAATCATATCCTTCATACATCTTAAAAATGTGTAGTCGCTACGTCATGAACAATTTATTCATCAACATATTTGACACATATTAACTCTACAATTTGTCCCAAACCTCCTTTGGTGTTGTTAGATTTAGAATATGATAAACCACAATGTCTTAAACACATGGGCGATTCAATCATGCAGATTTCTCCTTCATCTTTACCCAATCGGTATCTTGATGTCAATGGGTTTTGTCTCATGCAACACTGTGAGATATTGAAACAAATTCCAGGGTTAGCATGTCGTCGAAAGCCACTCACATGCTATTATTTAATTGAGCCTTGTGTTATGGATCCAATTGTTTAAGTTAGCTTGTACCCTAAGTTAGCTTGTAATGAGTAATTGTTAAAAAGCTCATTAAATTAGTGTGTTAGTTTTTTTATAAATAGCATACTAGTCTCTCATATTTTGAATAAGGGAAAATATTAAGATAAAACCCTAATTCAAAAGTGCGAGAGGTTATTTGTTATTCTTGTATACTTGTAATATTGTTTTAAGAGAAAGGAAAAAATAACAGTTTATAACCAATTTTTGTTGTTATCTTTGGTTAGCCTAAACCCTAACCCTTGTGAGTTTCTTGACTAATCAAAGAACCAATTATACTTGGTTTCTAATGTATCCGATTCGCAAAAAATTGGTGTGGTGAGCGTAGAGAATATGCCTTCAACAAAGTATGAGATTGAAAAGTTCATCGAAGTGAACGATTTCGGTCTGTGGCGCTTGAAGATGAAAGCCCAACTGGTTCAGCAGGGTTGCTTGGAAGCGTTGAAGGGAGAGACGACATGCGTTAACGCCAACTGAAAAGACGACCATGATTGAGAAAACACAATGCGCAATATTGTTGAGCATTGGTGATAAGGTTCTTCGACATGTATCAAAGGAGATGACGACGTCAGGTTTATGGTTGAAACTTGAAGGTTTGAATATGATCAAATCGTTGGTGAATCGACTCTATCTAAAGCAAGCTTTATATTCATTCAAGATGAGCGAAGACAAAGTGTTGGCTGAGCAAGAATTGGTTAAGATGAGCGAAGACAAAGTGTTGGCTGAGCGAAGACAAAGGTTCCTCTACCATAGTTTTAAACCAAATCGTTGGTGAATCGACTCTACTTGAACTAGTTTATAACCAATTCTTGTTGTTATCTTTGATTACCCTAAGAATAAGCACTTTATGTAAACTTTCTTGAACCAACATATCCTTAAACTTTCTCTACCATAGTTTGAAATTACATGTTCCATCAAATCTAATCACTTTAAATTTCTCACCATGAATAATCAATATATGATACCAATTGTTAGAACAACAAGTTGTATAGAAGATTACAGAGAAACGAAAATAAAATACAATAATCATAATTTATCTTTGCTAAGACAATTTGGCCGTTGGTGTCGACCTTTATAATTATATATCATTTATAATTACTTTATTTTTTTTAATAGTAATTAAGGTTACAATATTACAAACAGTATATATAATAATGACTCAGTTTACAATAATACCCCAAAATTCCCCAACTTTCAATTACCTATTCATACCCGCTACAAACAGTTGAATTTAAAAATCCATTTGAAGTTTTCAAATATTATGATCCATTTTCAACATAGATCTGTTTGTTTTTAACCATTGAATATATATATATATATATATATATATATATATATATATATATATATATATATATATATATATATATATATATAAAAGAGAGTGACTACATTGAAAACACTATGCTATTATAAAAAATGAGAACAAATAATTACAACCGTGAAATTCTAATTAATAAAAATCAATTGATGATATTAATTTTTTCTTACAGTGTCATTATACACATAATCATATAATATATTCTACTTTTAAAAGAATTAAGATAAAATCATTTAATATATTCTGTTATTAAAATTTTTCATAGTTTTTAAATAAATAAAAAAATATCTTCGTAATCATATAATATATTCTTTCATAGTTTTCATAGTGATTTTTATATAGCATATTATTGATAAAAGTTTTTAATACTTCAATCTTAAATTTAATAAATATTAAATAATCAATTATTATTCAATTAAAGTAATGAAAATTTAAAATTATTAACAATATGTCATACGAAAATCACTATGAATTGTAATGTGAAAATGGGTATATAAAACAGGGCTAAATTTAATAATAATAAATTTAAATGGATTGAAACTTAATTTTACTACATAAAAAGAATTATAAAATTATAAAATTGGAGTTAAAATTATATAATTTGTCTTATATAGAATTAGAATTATAAAATTATTCATTATATACACCCCATAAAATTGACAATTTTATATGGATATATAAAAATTCATTTTAAAAACTATAGTTTAGAGTAAATTAAATTTTTTTCGGCCGTCCAAATCCTTCATGGTTTGGCGGCTGTTTTGTCGCAAAGTCCCTACTGACGAACAAATTAAAAAGCGAGGCTTCTCTTTCCCCTCTATTTGCAGGTTGTGCAATCATTTTGAAGAAACATATACTCATTTGTTTTTCACTTGTACTTATGCATCGTCGTTGTGGACTTGGCTTTGTAATATTTTGGATTTACAATTTGTCATTCAAGATTGGTCCGGTGTGTTGAAGCTCTGCGAGAGGGGATGGTCGAATCAATGCCAAGCCATTTCTAATGTCGCATTCATTCTCCTATTCAATGCGGTTTGGGGGGCTAGAAATTCTTTAAGGTTCAATGGAATAGTAATCAGTATTTCTTCTTCTATTTCCTCTATTTTGGCGGATTGTGCTCGGGTGGGTATCAATTTCAAGTTGACAGCTCATCTTAGTATGCACGATTTTGGGTTTCTCAAGAGGTTTTATGTGATCATTCACCCTCCTAAAGCACCCAAGATTCTTGAGGTTTTTTGGAAGCCCCCTCCTCCTAATTGGATCAAAATTAATTGTGATGATGCTTCGACGGGTAATCCTGGTCCCTCGGCTTGTGGTGGTATTGCTAGGGATTCCGATGGTCGTTTCCTTGGAGCTTTTGCTCATTTTCTGGGTGATTCCAATTCTCTCATTGCCGAACTCACTGCTGCGATTCTTGCAATTGAGTTCGCCATGGAGAAGGGTTGGAGTTGTCTTTGGCTTGAATCAGATTCTATGGCGGTTGTTCGGGCGTTCAAATATTCGTTTCTTGTGCCTTGGAGGATCCGAACTAAATGGATTAAAATTGTGAATAGTACGACTAATTTTTCTTTTGTGGTGTCTCACATTTACAGGGAAGGGAATAACTGCGCTGATTCTCTGGCTAACATACGTCTTTCGAGTAACAATACTGTTAGATTTTCTGAGATTCCGATTTTTTTACGGGCTGATTTTGTTAAGAATAGGCTTGGTTTGCATTTCTTTAGGTTCGTTTCTTATTGAGAAGGTTTTGGTTTAGTCCCCCTTCTCGTTTTTGTACCGGTTTCTTTTTATATATTATATCTTATTCAAAAAAATAAATGATAAAAACATACTTGTGATTAATACAACACGTACCGTATGATTGATTCGTATCTTCCTATTTGTGCACCATAAAACTAAAACATTTATTTTTACATTAATTATTTGTGCACCATAAAACGTCAACATTTATTTTTACTTTATAATATTTATGGAATTTGAAATTGAATAAACAAGTGCATGCCATATCATAACCAAACCATTCCTACCCTAGACTTACCTCAGGATAGAAAAATAAAACTAAAAACCCTTGGAAAAATAAAACATAATCCTAGTCACGTAAAATTACCATTAGATATAAATTATAGCAAATTACATATAAATGAATGATCATGAATAATAAGAACGATGTACCTTATTGAATTAAAGAGACTTTCGGTTGAGGCGAATGAGTATGAGAGAATTACTATCTTCATTGTCGTTTAGGGTTTTCAAAATACGTAAATTGTCTAATGGAGCGACAGTTAAATAGTTAAACGGCCGAGGACAAAGACTTCTCATTGGACTTAATTGAATGATTCAACTCATCACGGTCCATTCAGACACAAAACTCAAACAAATAAATTCATTGATAATTAGTGTTTAATAACAACTGACCATATTATAATTAATTAATAATTGATTATGTAAATTCATTTGATTAATAAATATAATTAATCTAACAATCTCCCACTTGGATGGCAATAATCAATTATTAAATTTTTTAACATTAGATTACTAACTATGGTCAAAACACTAATCAATCAAAAGAAAAGTAAGCTTTAACATTGTAGAAATTGTATCCGATAGGGAAAATAAATCATACATGTTAAAACTCACAACTTTATATTAAGAATGATGAAGTTTGAGTAATATATTTACGTTAAGAGTAATATGTTATAAAGAATGACTCAAACATATGAAATATGCTAATGATAAACTCACACTAACCCAAAATATCATAAGAGTTACTCATGTATATAAGCTTATGGTTAGTGATTATACTATGAGTTTTAAATTATAGGTCATAGAATATCCACATAGGTCTAAAAATAGTAATTACATATAGACATGTACTATTACGAGAGTAATTACATTTAACCATAAGTACCTTCACAACACAATATCATACTCGATATGAGTATTGGTATTTATTTGTAGTTTCATATTATGACCTGACAAATATGGACTATTGAATATAAAATAACACAATATTATTGTATGCTAAATAATTATTGTGTCATTTCAATATCGACCTAAACATCAAAGTATGATGTTGTCTGAGATTAAGAGAATAATATATATCTCAGTATAAGACTTCTTAGAATTATTTTATATTTTGAAGTCCTTTTAGAATATGTCATATTTATAGTGCGCACAAGAATAAATGACAATATCGAATTATATAATTGTGTACACATGCACTCTCACTGATCTGAAATTTATAAATAGCATATGAATTTATCAGAGCTCACTAGTATTAAATACTCTGATTATACAATGAGATGCTAATTTTATTTTAAGTGTAAAATTTGACAGAGAAGTTGTTCTATAATATATCATCATTAGAGTTTTACAAATTCAACAACATATTTTGCACGTAAATAGAATATATCATTATTTATATCCATTCACATGAAAGATTATGATGATCATATAAAAACATTTACCATCATTTGAGTGAGATCAAATCCATATAACTTTAAATAGAATATATGATTATATACAACATCTTAATAACTCACTCAAAACTCAAATGCTACAAATATAACTACAACATTTGAAAAAACACATTATGTTATACACAACAGAAAAATATGAGACTTTAATTTAATTAATATTGAGGATATAGCAAGTAGTAAAAGATTTTCATCAATAACATAAAACTACAACATCCTCAATATAAGCGAAAAATATGAGACTTAAGTTTAACTATTATTGAGAATACAACACAGATAGTCATAAACTTTATTACTAACATAAGTATAATATTATCAATATAAGTCTTCATAAAATAATATTGTTTTAAACAAATAATATTTGTTTCTCATTTCTATATAATTGACATGTTAAATTCTCACACTTGATAGAGACTGATAATTGAATTATTAATTCAAGAGTTTATTAATATTTAAAAAAATAGTCAATTGTTTTCTCTATCACAAAATGATCATGTCAAATAACGTCATACCGATAGGATATGTCCACCACTTACATAATACTTAGAGAATTGAAACTCATTTTAATAAATTTTTTTTATTGAATTTCATAAAGTATACTACATATCTTTAAAATAATTTCTAATTTCTCAAATAATATTTTCAACAATATTAAATAATAAATATAAAAATGTACAAATATTATATCACCCAAAATTCTATTAATACCGATAGGGTACTTGAACAATACTTTACTTAATCATAAATCATAAGTACAATACAAATCATATTAATAATAACATACCGATAATGTATAACTATTATCAATATAATTTTTATTATAATTAAAACAAATTTAATTATTTTACTAAACAAATTTTATACAATTATATCCACGATAGGCGAGTTACAATCATATAAATTAAGAATGATTATATTTTATTCAAAATAAAAAAATTGTGTAATTATATCCATTATACGTGGGATTACAATTATACAAATTAATAATAATTACTTAATTTTCGAGAATAAAACTCTCAAATAATAAGATTTCTATTATACTCATAAAAACTATATTTTTATTTAATTATTCATTTGAGTATATAACAAGAAATCAATTTATGAAAATAAATAGAGAGTTTTATTTTAAAATATTCTGAAAAATTAATAATTTTTCAAAAGGAGTATATAATATTAGAAATAAATTTCTCCTTATATGCAATTATATAATTAGTCATAAGAAATTGAAAATAAATTATGACTAACCTCTAAGAGTGTCGTATTCATCCTTGTCCGAAGATCCATTAAACTTTGATGACTTTTACGATTCATAATATCATCTCAAATAGTTCACAATAACAACAGAATAATACAATACAATAAAAGAATAATATGATTTTAATTTTCCTTATAAATTATTCAAAGTAATTATTAACATATAAATATAACTTTAACACATTAACTGTTATACTCATCATAGAAATACAAGCAGGATTTAGTAAATATACCATTCAACGACAACATATATAAATACTCATACATAAGATATTAGTCTTATTATTTAGGATATTAGTCATGTTATTTATGTAGTGTACATGACGCATAAAGTATTAGTCATATTATTTATGCTCATAAGATATTAATCATAAGTATTACGAAACACGACACATATCATTAATATTATTATATATTAATTAATTCAATGCAATATAATTTATAATAGCAATTAAAGGAACATATTTCAAGTATACACATGATTATAACAACCAGAAGTTATCACGATCGAATTGCAGCAAAGGAAACCAAATTCCCTTATAATAATCATTAAAACCAAAATAATCTTATGTGTTTAGGCAATGATAAATCAAATCCATATATGATGTCAAAATTTGTTTCATGATATGTAGGATTACAATTATATAAATTAATATATGATGGGCAATTATTGCCATGGAAAATTAGAATTAATTTTCGAAGAATGATAATATTCATATAATAGCTATAAAATATATCTAATCAGACTCTGATACCAATTGATATAATTTAAAATAACTGCTAGATATAAATTATAACAAATTATATATAAAAGAATGATCATGAATAATAAGAATATGTACCTTGTTGAATTAAAGAGACTTCTGGTTGAGGCGAGTGAGTATGAGAGGAGTACTACCCTCATTGCCGTTTAGGGTTTTCATAATATGTTAATTGTCCAATGGGATGACAGTTAAATAGCTAAACGGACGAGGGAAGAGACTTTTCATTAGGCTTAACTGAATGATCCAACCCATCACGGTTCATTCAGGCACAAAACCCAATCAAATAAATTCATCAATAATTAATGTTTAATAACAATTGACCATATTATAATTAATTAATAATTGATTATGTAAATCTATTTGATTAATTAAAATAATTAATCTAACATATCATACCAAAAAGATGCATGAAGATGGTAGGTCGCAAATAAATAAGTAACTAATTCAGCCCCCTACACATCAGACACAAAATAGTTTAAGAATCCACAAACACCTTACATCTAAACATATTATCTCTATCAGAGACTCTTTTTTGAAGTTGTTAGGAGAAAATAAATACTTTATGAAGGATTACAGCTATCCCATATAGAAAGAATAATATCATACTTTAAAAAAAAAGAGCAAAATTGGATTAGAAAAAAACACTAGGGGTGTTTAACCCAAATGTGCAAACAAAGAAAAAAGAGATACAAACCTCCAACACAAAACCAACCAACTCACCTACCCGAAATTCCAAAACAAAGTCTTGTATCATTACACCAATATAACCAAGAAATACTAGTGATACAAAAAACTAGAAACCACTCCCACAAAAGCTTTTTAATTAACCTCACTCCATCGAAATTTGATAAAATGAGGCCATTAAAAAAATATCGTTCCAGCAACTCCAAATAACCCAACAAATAACCAAACCAAAAATCAACTCATATCCAAAAGTCAAAGCGACTTACAAGATTTATACAACAAGAGGAGACACTCCAAAATAGAGGAAGCAGAAGAAACATCATCCACTCAGAGCTAAAGACAAACCTTACTCCACGACAACTTTGAAATTGGGTAACCAAGGAAAATATGGTCTAAATCATCTTCGATTCCAAAGCACAAATGACAAACCATAAAATGTGGCCCCGTCAAAATACCACGCTTCGACGGTTCTGACTTCGTAGGAAGCCTATTCCAAATCAATCTTCAACCAAAAACTAAAATTCTACTTGGCACTTTTGAGTTCCACAAACAAGATAAAACCATAGAAATACCTTCGTTCAAGACCATCCCTTGCATCATAAAGCAAAATTGCATCATACGCATTAGAAGCCGAAAAACCATGAGGATTTCTCCACCAAACATATTTGTCGTCCACAAAACATTAAGGCTGGAGATGTGCCAACAACAGCAACAAATCGGCATGCTGGGCATCCGTTGTGTTCTCTAGAAAAATGTCATAAAAAACTCCGACCAAAACCAACGATCGCCGCACCAAGCTCTCATTTCCACAACCTTAACATGACAATCATCTGACAAGAGATACAAAGCTGGAAAAAGAAATCTAAAAGGCATAGAACCAAGCCAACAATCATTCCAATATTCCTAGAAAAAACCCGATCCAAGTTTGAAGGAAATCGACGAAGAGAACCAGTTTGAAAGTTGACCCGAATTCCCACAACCAATTGAGCAAAGATCCATCTACCAAAGGGAAACTTTACTTCGAGAATTAAAAAGCGGGGGACTAAGCATAACCCTTTTAATGTCATCGTAATTGCAAGAAAGAAGGTTAGTCCATAAAGAGTTTTCATCATTCAAAATATGTCACTTCCATTTGCTAAAAAGAGCAAAGTTGAACTTCCGAAAATACTTCACAGAAAGTCCCCCCATCTTTCTTCGAATGAAAAATATTATCCCATCTAATCTAATTCACTTTTTTCTTCTCTTCGCCACCCCCCATAAAAAGATTTATGAAGCATGATAATCTCTTTAATAATCGGTTTAGGTTCTTTGTAAAAAGAGAAGAAGAAAATCGACAAATTAGATAAAACGGAGTGCAAAAGAACCACCCTACCACCAAAGGAAAGATGTTTATCACGCCACCCTCCAAGTCTTCTTCTAAGCTTTGAAACAATAGGACGCCAAACCTCACATCTCCTAGGATTTGCTCCAATCGAAATTCTAAGGAACACGAAAGATGAAAAACCAATATCACAATTAAAAAAAGAGAGGATGTTACTTGAATAAAGTCTGGTGACAAATTCACACCAATAAATTACTCTTGTTCAAATTAACATGCAACCTGATAACCAACTCAAAACCACGAAACTCAAAACCACGAAGGATAGACCTCTACACTCAAAGATTATATGACTAGAGAGATATTAAACATCTCGTGCTCAAGGAAACTAGTCAACTATGTGTTTTCTTTTCCTTTATATTTAAGTAATATACGTATCTTTATTTCAAAGTTTTTCATTATTTCATACATCCCTTATATGTACCCGATATGATTAGTTTTGGGATGATATGATGTTCAATAAACTTTTCGGTATTACAAATATTAAGAGATTAATTATTATATATTGTCAGTGAAAAATGTTACACTGACAATTCATTATCATCATCCGTTGGTATTATAAGTGGTTAAAATAAAAGTCAAATTTCTTTTAATGTCCAACAATTATGATTAATCGGTAATATAAAATTATTTTACAATGTTAATGCATTTCAATTAAATTCAAATGATAAATAAAATTAATTTATATTAAAATATATTTTTCAAATGAGTTGAAAATTAAATCCAAAACTAAAAATTAATTGTAGAAATATATTTTTTATACTAAACTTAATGATTTTCATTCAATCAAATTGACAACAACCATTTTTTAATTCAGATTTTTCAAAAGCTAATAGTGATTTATTCTCTAGGTCTAATTCATACTTTGAGTAAAAAAAAGGGATTTTTTTACCCAAATGCCATAGTTTCCAAAAACATATACCAAAATGCCACACTTTTGGAAAAAAGTACCAGAATGCCACACTTTTCCTACCGGTTCGTCCATGTTAAGGACAAACCATAATTTTTTTAATTTTTCCAATAGTGGTTCGTCCATGTGAATCCACCACCATGGAAGTTGGAATTTTTCTTCATTGGTTCGTCCACTACATGGACAAACCTCTCCCTTTTTGTTTTTTTTTTTAATTTAAGTATTTACGGATATGTTTTAATTAATTTTTTAATATTATTATTAATTTAAATATAACATAATTAATAACATTAAAATAATACAATAATTTTAATATTTTTATTTATTTTAATTATAACATTTAAATAATACAATAATTTGAATATTTATCTTTATTTTAATAATTTAACACTAATTAAAATAATACACTAATATAATTATAAAAGAAAAACATAATACACCAATATAATTTAGAATAATATTTCATTAATTTTAAATAATATTAATGACAGAAATAATATAACATTAATTTTTATTTTCGCGGCCGTTGTGGTGGATTTAAATGTGACCCAGTACCGCACATGGTTGGAAATATCTCGCGTCGTGGGCGGATATTGTGTTGCGGAGGAGGAGGAGGAGGAAGAGGAGTAGCATCGGATGACAAATCATCATCTCGATTTGTTGGACGTTGGTTAGATCTACTCGATGTACCCGCCACGTAACAGTCATTTACGTCGTTAATATTGAAGTCCGGAAGTGATACAAGATTTTCTTCCGTAAGTTCAAAGTTGGGTAGTGCTTGTGACGGTTGTGTGTATGACTGAGGCGGTTCCATTGATGGACGATAAACATCTTGATAGAATGAGGAGTGGTGGAAGTTAGTTTGACTTGGTGATGGTTGGAATATTTGTTGTTGAGAATGGTAGGAGGCAAATCCATAGTTAGGTTGAGATGACGATGGGTTGTTTGTATGTTGTTGGGACTGAGAGTATGAATGCTCAAAGTTAGGTTGAGGGATTGGAGTGTACTGGTAGGGTGGTCGTTGCGGGGTTCGGTCTTGGAATTGTTGGTGGTAGTAGTCAGCATGACAGATTGGTTGGTGAGGAGTTGGTTGTTGGGATGAGGTTGGTTGTTCTGTTGTTTGTTGTGGGAATGTGTTTTGTTGTTGTGGATGTGGGGGAAATTGACGGGGGTCGGCTAAATATTGTTGTTGTGATGGAAATATTAATGGAATATTCCTAAACCAATTAATATATTCCTGGATATGCCTCCGTTGTTGTCGTCTCAAACGTTGACCAGTCAAAATCAAATGTCTTCTGTTATTCCACTCCTCGTTCTCTTCTTGGTTTATAGTTCTCCAGTGAACCCGCCAGGTGGATTGCATTTCTCTTGCGTGATGTTCTCTCGATATCCACGTATATAGAATCGGGGAGTATTGGGGTACTGCATACCTCTTTGTGCAAACCTTGCATTTTCAAAATATTACTCGTTAATTAAAAAGTGTAAGTGTTTAAAATAGTGACGGTATAAGAAGAAATTTACCTGAGGGCGTACGGATATGTTGGCATTTGGATGCTAGTAGGAGCTATCAACGGGATATGCCAATACGCCCAAATAGTCAGAAGGAGTACGCATCCTCCCATACTCGCCACATCTTTGATAGCCGCCCTGCACATGTTTCTATAGAGGGTAGCTAAACAAGCAAAACCCCAACTATAGGTGTCGCATGTTTGTAAATCCCCCACCAAAGGTACCCAAGAAGAATGTAACAAATTCTGTGATTTGTTAGGAAATAAAAAGGAAGAAATGAAAAGCAAAATATAAACTTTAGCATGGAGAATGTTCTCCTCTTGAGTGGGTTCAACCCGAGACTTAAGATAGTCTAAAATTTCGTGTAACCACGTAATTTTAACAAATTTTTTATGTCTTTGTTATGGAGGGGGTTCCACACCCAGATGTTCCATGTATACACTATCCCCCAATTGAGTAGGTCCATGAATGGCTGGACCATCAATACGAAGACCAAACAACATACGTACATCTTCCAATGTGATTGTACATTCACCAATTGGAAGATGAAATGTATGCGTTTCTGGTCTCCATCGTTCCAATAAAGCGACCACAAGCTTTGAATCCATTCTTGCGGAATGTATTTGCGAAACTTCGGCAAAACCAGCTAGTTCCAAATACGGCAATATGTCTTCGCTAGGTGCATCAAAACAATGCGAATGTAGTCTAAACCTGGGGTTGTCATTATCCTGTTGAAAAAACAATCGTGGCGTTTATTAAAAACTAACATAAAAAATATTATAACCGAATATTAAAAACTAACATATTAAAAACTTACGAATTGCACAATATTATCTGGAGTTCCCCGGTGTTCTTCGCCTAACCATAATAATTCAGCCATTGTAATCGGTTTAGACTAAATGAAACAAGAAAAATAGTAAAAGGAGAAGATTGATTGTGTGATGTTTGTAAACAAACTCTCCCATTTTTATAGCCAAATTCTACCACCCTAAATTCAAAATTATAATAAATATGGGAATCTTAGTAGAGCCATGCATGCAAAATAGACTCATAGGGCCATGCATGCAAACAAGTTTGAAGTGACCAAAGTGAATCTCGTGCATGCAAGGAAGTGACTAAACGCTACCCACTTTTTTTTCTTCATAGGGAAAGACATGTGGTGGACGAACCACTTTTTGTTCTTCATAGGGAAAGACACATGGTGGACGAACCACCTTTTTTTCTTCATAGGGAAAGACATGGGGTGGACGAACCGGTCTAGTGGTTAGTCCATAATATGGACGAACCGGTTATTAACCCCTAGGTCTTTGCATGCACTGGTTATTAGAATATCTCGCAGCATGTGCACTTCCCACTCCTATATACTATGGACTCTCTTGTTTGATTTATGCATCCAATATTTTTCATAATGTCACATAGAAATTTCATTGTAACCATACACTATAATGGTTCCTTTGTCAATGATGTTAATGTCGGCTTTTCTTTTGTGGATACAGATATTGTGCGTTTCAAAATTCATTGTAAATCTAATATGTTTCATTTGAAGGAGCGTATTGAAAAAAAATTGCAATGTTCTTTACTAGAAATCATTTATCGTCTCCCATTTTTTCTTGGAGCTGATGGTAGTGTATTTTACGTAATGAAGAAAATTGTGGATGACGATGGAGTCAACGTGATGTTTCAATGTCACAATACATTTCCTCAACTTGACACGATTGAGCTATATGTACGTGTCGTTGATGTCGAAGTATATCCAACTCAAGAATCACAATCACACCAATATGGAATGAGTCAACTAACTGAAGATGAACCAATTCAAAACAATGAACCTTTCATACCAAATGAAGTGGTCAGAGAATACAGTGAAGATGAACTCGATGAGGAAAGTCACGAAGATCTTTTCGGAGACAATGATGATGATGATGAGGATGCAAACATCATGGTCAATGCTACCCAGACAACAAACTCGCAACAGATGAATTTGTACAATCCTCCTATTCACATGACAAATATTTGTTTGGAGGATCAACCTGCCTCAATTTTTGAAGCACAAACTTCAACCACAGTGGGTAACGAGTTAGAGGTAGGCATGATTTTTGAAAGTAAGGAGGCATGTGTAACGGCAATCCAACATTGGCATATAACCAATAATGTTGACTACGATGTCTATAAATCTGATCCTGGAAGGTATATTATAAAGTGTAAAAACTCAGAGTGCAACTTCATGTGCAGAGCTTCATTGCGTAAGAACTTAAAATGGATGATTGGTAAGCTTCATGGACCCCATACATGTATGGCGTCTGCTATGACACAAGACCATGGAAAAATATCTTCAGAACTAGTTAGTCAAAGCATCAGAGATCTTGTTAACAATGACACTTCAATCAAAATAAAGGTGATTGTAGCCCATATTGTTGAAAAATATGGCTATATAATATCATACAGGAAAGCGTGGCTTGCAAAGACGAAGGCCATTGAATCACTGTATGGGAACTGGGAGACGTCGTACAATGAACTTCCACAATGGTTGTTGGTGATGCGAACCTATCTACCAGGTACCGTTCTAGAATTGCAAACGCTGCCTATTTTTACAAACGACGGAACCCAATTGGGTGACAGGAGGAAATTCCACCGGCTATTTTGGGCGTTTCAACCGTGTATCCGTGGATTCGCATATTGCAAGCCTATTGTGCAGGTCGACGGAACATGGTTGTATGGCAAGTATAGAGGTACTTTGTTGATGGCTGTTGCACAAGATGGTAATGGTAACATTTTCCCTTTAGCTTTTGCATTAGTTGAAGGCGAGACAAGGGATGGATGGAGTTTCTTCCTGAGGAATTTGAGAAAGCACGTCACACCCCAGGAAAATTTGTGCCTATTATCTGACAGGCATGTATCAATTAAAAGTGCATATGATGATCCAGAAAATGGTTGGCAACATCCTCCGTCTTCACATGTTTACTGCATCAGACACATCGCACAAAACTTCAGTCGTGAGATTAGAGACAAGGAACTGCGAAAAAAATTTGTCAACATGGGTAAGAGTCTTCATTTATGATTACCAAAAATAGTTAAAGATTTTGGAATATTCATCTTAACATACTTAATTACAGGGTATGCATTGACGGAGGCAACATTTAATTACTATCGAGGTGAAATTCGAAGTGAAAATATACAGGCTGTTAGGTGGATAGACAACATTCCTCGGGAGAAATGGGCAAGGGCGTTTGACGGCGGACAACGCTGGGGACACATGACAACTAATCTTGCTGAGGCAATGAACTCTGTACTTAAGGAGACTCGTAACCTTCCTATCACTGCTTTGGTTAAGTCCACATACTTTCGCTTGGGGGCGACTTTTGCCAAAAGAGGTCATGAGTGGACAAAGTTGTTGGCATCTGGTGAAAAATTCACAAAGACCTGCAAGAAGGCAATGGCTGAGGAAGTAAGTAAAGCCACTAGTCATAACGTCATGCATTTCGACCGAGAGCATTTCTATTTCATGGTGGCTGAAAGACTTAACCACCACACTGGTAGGCAATTGGATACTTACAAAGTTGATCTTAAGACAAGACATTGTGATTGTGGGAAATTTCAAACGTTTCATTTGCCTTGCTCCCATGCAATCGCAGCATGTGCTAGTATACGACAAGACCACACAATTCACATACCAGAAGTCTTCACCATTCTAAATGTCTTCAAAGTCTACAAGGAAAGCTTTCATGCACTTCCACATCAAGAAAATTGGCCACAATATGGAGGATTTACTCTATGCCATGATGAAACTATGCGAAGAAAAAAGAAAGGACGCCCAAATAGTACCCGAATTAGGACTGATATGGATGAAACTGAGAAAGCTAAGAGATTGTGTGGGATATGTCGTGAAGTTGGTCATATACGTAGCAAATGTCCCAATGTAGCATGCCCGTCTAATCGGCGATAATGTTATAATTAGTGAATTTTGTTAAAAATATTTTTATTAAAATATATAATTAATGTATAATTAGTGTATTATTTAAATTAGTGTTATATTATTTATAATTATATTAGTGTATTATTTTAATTAGTGTTAAATTATTAAAATAAAGATAAATATTCAAATTATTGTATTATTTAAATGTTATAATTAAAATAAATAAAAATATTAAAATTATTGTATTATTTTAATGTTATTAATTATGTTATATTTAAATTAATAATAATATTAAAAAATTAATTAAAACATATCCGTAAATACTTAAATTAAAAAAAAAACAAAAAGGGAGAGGTTTGTCCATGTAGTGGACGAACCAATGAAGAAAAATTCCAACTTCCATGGTGGTGGATTCACATGGACGAACCACTATTGGAAAAATTAAAAAAATTATGGTTTGTCCTTAACATGGACGAACCGGTAGGAAAAGTGTGGCATTCTGGTACTTTTTTCCAAAAGTGTGGCATTTTGGTATATGTTTTTGGAAACTATGGCATTTGGGTAAAAAAATCAAAAAAAGGTGATTGATTTGAGAGTTTTTGTAGTGTAGCTAGCAATGATTTTTGAATACCTGTTTGAGATAATCTTGTTGATCAGCTATCTAGGTTGATGTATATCCATCTATCTAAATGAAGTTTATGTAAAACATTTCTCATCACATGACATGACATTGAAAGATGCCAAAGGAGTCACCATCTTTTGTTTGTTCCTCATTATCATTCACTCAGCATCTTACCACGCTCACCTTTTAAGTTTTTAGGGGTCCCAATTTTGTTTTCTTGTTACGTTTTTTAGTTTTCACACGCCTTACCCACGCCATGCACCATGCATCTCTAGGCTAGAATACAATGAGGTCACTAATTTAAGAATGTTGGTTGTTTCTTACATTAACACATGTTATTCTTTGTTTGGGAAATTAACATAATTATAAAATAATATAAAATTCTTCAAATTTCTAAATATTTACAATAAATCTAGGATAATAAATCGAATGAAATGATTAAAGACATAAGAAAACATTGATATTTTAATGTGAATTAAGTAAAAATCACGAGTTGTCTATATCAATAGATTCATTATAATCAAATAAGGGTATAAAAGAGTCTCAAAATGATTCACAAATTAGTGCTAACAACAACAAAATCACAAAGTAAACTAATTTACAAACAAGAATTAAGAAGCTTAAAAATTATCCAAATCCACACCTTCAGTGCAAAGTAGATATCTCTCATCTTAGACTTTGTTTTGAAGATCCGAACGATCAAAAGGTAGAAATAGATGTTACAAACTTAAGCTCAATCCAACGGTTAACGAATTCAAAATCGTCGATTTAGTGAGACTAATTGTCGAAAAATGATAATAGGGTTTTCTCTTTCTCTCTTTTGTAGCTGATTTTTGCGTCTTTTTCTCCCCTTGTTCCAACCATATTGCAATAGAATAACACCAACAAAGGCTTAGGGTTTATGGGTTTATCATCATTGTCTTTGGCTTAAACTCCTAGTCTTAGGACTAGGGGCATTGGGCTTGGTGGTTAATTTCTTAAACCTGCGGTCTCCTGTTGGTAGCTTTCCATAGTTTTTCTTTTTCTTCTGTTATTTCTGCCAATAGCGCCAACATATGAGTGGAAGTTGGACCAAAGTCTCCTCCAAAAATACTAGGAGAAAGAAGAAAGTGAGTTGAGATGTCTCTTCTCCGGGAGGGAGGGTCAGAAATGACACTACATCATCGTTTTACGTCACTGAGTTCGAGGAAGACATTAGAGAAAAAGATTTGTTCAATGCTATCAAACATTTGGGTGACATTGATGAAGTTTTGATACCACCAAAGAGGAATGCTAGAGGAAAAAGATTCACTTTCGCAAGGTTTTTCAATATGAAAAATATTTTTTTACTTGCAACAAAGCTAGATAACATTTTCTTGGATGGAAAGAAGATATTCGCCAACGTCCCACGTTTTAATAGAAGCGGTTCACAGATAAAGCGTAAGGATTCTGATTGCAAGGATAAGAAGAGTGAGAGTTATGAAGAACTGCACTTGAGGAGAAGAACAGTTCCTAAGAGCCATTCTTCTTTTAGCATTCCACACAATATGTCCTCTTATGCAGAAATTGCAAGAGCTAATGGTGTATGTGTTCAGACAAAGCCATTTGATCCAGCTCACAAGGTTCATTTGAAGATCTCCTTGAAGAAGGAGGATACCGATAGGTTCGAAAAAGCTTATGTTGGGGTGGTGGCTAATGTTGGACAAGTGTACACGATGCAAGAGAATTTCCACGCGGAGAGGTATTTTGCAGTCACATCCACACCTATGGGGGCAAATATGTGCCTTTTAGAAGAGTTAGTTGATGGAGAATTAGAGGCTTTAGTTGAGGACATAATAATTTGACTGAAACAATGGTTTTTTGAAGTGAGGAAATGGAAACCAATTGATGTGGATCCCGACAGAACTACTTGGATCAGATGCTACGGACTGCCTTGCCATGCGTGGAACACTAATTTTTTCTCTCTCGTATCCCTTTTTGGTTCTTTTATCTGCAATGATGAATTCACAAATAAGGAATCAAGGATGGACGTGGCCAAATTGATGATAAGAACGAAATGCGCTTATGTTATCAATGAGGTCTTAAACATTTCGATCAATGGAGAAGTGTTTAGAGTCAAGTTAATGGAGGAGGCTCAGGGACTGGTGGAAACATTATCTACCAAGAAATGTTTTTATGATGATGAGGATTCATAGAGTAGCGGTTCCGAGACTAAAAGAAACCACGACGGTCCGACCACGGTGGTGGAAGAAGACATAGTTGACGATCAACTTCTTAGGAAGGATGATGAGATGGTGGTAGTTATAGAGTCAGCACACATTGTAACGCCCATATTTAATTAAATAATTTAATTAAATATTATTGAGTATTTTTTCATATATATATATGTTGAATAAGTTGTTTGAGCTGATAAGTTGATAATCGGGTAAATAGTTTATATAGTCGGGAAAAATTAATATTAGAAATAATATTAATTAATTTGGTTGAGTTAGATTGTGTGTGAAAAATAACAAAGTTGGAGGTATTGTGTAGTAGGCCCATTAAGAGAAATATTAAACCTATTAGTTATTAAGTGATTGGAATGAGTTAGTGGAGTATGCAGTAAACAACATAGAAACAATTAGGTTACGTAGAAATAACAAGTAGTGGAAACCAAGTTTGGAGGCACAAGGGTTGGAGAAGAGAGAATACGAGAAGTTGCCGTCGGAAAGCCAAGTTTCATATTCAATCGAAAATTCGAGCTACCTTCAATCCTAGGTAAGTGTGAGGTTCAAATTTTATAACCGGGAATAAGATAATTGGTATATAGGATTGGGAATTTTATAATTTTTCTACTGTTGATTTTGTGTTGATGAATTATTATTGTGTCTGGTTGTTGATTTTATGTTGATTAATTTGTTGTGTTGATTTTAGTCGAATAAGTGAAATTAAGCGTAAGAAATTAGCTGTCCGGAATTAGTTGAAATTGTCGAGGTAGTTCATATAAACTAGTAGGTGATTTTTTTGGTTAGTTTAATTTGTTGGAATCTAGTCGAATAGATAGATTTGTATGTACCGTTGAATAAGTTGATTTGTCTCGATTTATGAACATAATTGTTGTTTTTAAGTTGTAGGCCTATGGACAATGTTGAATCGTTGTTGTTGTCGAGTTGTAGGCCTATGGCCAATGTTGATTCATTGTTGTCGATAAGTTGCGGTAGTAGGTATTTGTTGTTAAGTTGTTGTAATATGTTGATGTTGCTACGTCGGGATAGAATTATTGTTGCTATGTTGTTATGATATTGGAGTTGAGTCGCATCCCATACATTGAATTTTTATTAAGTTGGAGTTGATGCTCAACCAAGTTGGCCTGGATTGACAAAGATTATAAGTTGAAGTTGAAGGCTTATGCCTTGTTGATGCCTCGATAAACCGACACTTTTCTAAGTTGGTAGTTCTGCTCCAATGGTACCACATGCATACGCATAGTTGATGTCACATTTGAGTTGCATATTATACGTATTTTGTTGATGGTTTTTTCGTTGTTGTTAAATAATGGTGAAATTGTATGATTCTTGTCTAATGTATTAATTATCATACTTCTGTTTTTATCTTTTGATATCTCACCCCTTCTATTTGAATGTTGCACTCTGTTGGTAATGTGCAGGTAATCTAGAGATAGAGATGAATACCTTAGTAGATTCGAGTTGGTGTTGTCACTATGATACGTAGCAATCGGGGGGGGGGGATAACACATGTTTTGTGTTGATGTTGAATAATATTATAGATGATGAATTTTAAAGTTGTTTTATTAAAGAAGTGTTATTTTGATGTTGAACACGAGTTGTGATCTAATAAAGTTGAATTTTATGAATCCGCTGCGTAGTAATGAAGTATGTCGTTTTAAATACTAATTTGTGTTGAATCTTGTTTTTAAGTTGAAAATATATCGTCCCATTTGTGTTGTTAAAACTTTTATACTCCGATTTAATAATTAACTTCCGAGTAAAAATGGGGTGTTACATTAGTGGTATCAGAGTCTGGTAAGTTCGTCCAACCAAGTTGTCATATGTTGTCTATTCCCTGATACACGACATGTGTGTGAAACACTGTCGGGACATGCTTGTAGGTTTCTAACTGTTGTCTCCAGGAGTTTGTATGAAATAAGTAGAGGAGAAGTTTGATTCTCAGAGCAGTTTATGGTATGTGAAGTTGGTTTAAGGTTGTGTTGATTGCAGAAGTGCAAAGTGTTGTCGGAGCTGTGTTGTTGCGAATCGACGAGAGTATGGACTGATGGTTTTATCAGTCGATCAAGTTGAGACGCTATTGAAGGAGTAAAAGTCAGTATGGTTGAATTTTGCTTCTCTGGGAAGAGATGTCATGGTGATGAATTGATTTGCAAGTGGAGTATAAATATTGAGGTCGCTTGAGGATGATTATGACTTACTTCTTGAGTATAAGTTGGAGTTGGAGTTGGTTGAGGAATGGTGTTCTATCTGCCAAGCAAGTAAGATACCTCGTAGAGGATAAGGCATATAGGAGTGCATGTGTATAACGATAATTTTATGAGTTATGCTCGGAGTATTGACGGTGGGTTGATAAGATGATTGAGAATGAGAATCTATCCCAAAAGAATTGTTGATTTGTTGGATCAACTAATAGACTTATACACCTTGAGTATAGTCTGATTAAATTCAGATGATTTTTAGAGTTGGGTGAAAAGGAAGGATAGTTGGAAGAGTTTGTAAGCTAGAGAAAGATGTCGAACTCATGTTCACCAGTTTCGGTTTTTATTTTCGTATTTATGGAGCAACCTTCAGTAAAAGAGGCATAACTTTCTACTCGTGAATCTGATGGGAGCGATTTTGGACTTTTTGGAAAGCTTACAAAATTCCCTATAGTTTTCATATGAATTTTGTCTTCGACATATTTGTGAAGAGGGAGAAAAACAAGTTTGAATATTTGGGTATGATGTTGATTTTTGCTGCAAGTTGTATACAAGATTTCTTGACCAGTCCCATTGCGAGGATGATAACGTTTTACTCGTAACTCAAATTTTAGAGATTCTTGAAGTTATGGAATATACACAAAATTCCCTTCAATTTGAAATATAATTTTATGTTTGGGAGGTCTATTTTGAAGAAGATAATCGTGTTTGAAGTTGGACATTTCTTGCTGGAAATAGTAAGATGAATTTAAGTATAACATGTGTGGTAATATAAAGAAGGTAAGAGCATCAGAGATGCAAATGGAAGTGTGGCATATGAATGTTGATAATGATTAAAGTATATAAATATTTGAAGAAGATTTAATAGTTAAAAGGATAGTGTGTTATTGGCGAGATGTGTCGACATGAGTCTAAAATGTTTGGAAGTTTCTATCACCAACCAGATAATGAGATGGTATTGTTGAGATTGCATTTGGAATAAGAATCAAGTGTGAATCTATACGAATCATCGAGGTTATAAGATTATAAAGGAAAGACAAAGGTTTTGTTAGGGTTGTTAGAGCTCTATACTTGGATAAATGTTCGAGTGAAGTGGACCGATTTGGATAGTACTTGATGTGGTAGTGATTCAAATATTAGAAGGATATTTGATGATTGTGTTGTATGATTAGCTTGTATAAGAGAATATGTGTTGTATTTTGGACATTGTGTATCACTAACAAGGTTGAAAATAAGTAATTAAGAGAATATTTTTAAGCCTTAGAGGGATGTCAGAGCAGTATGCTTAGGTAACCTTGAGCACAAGGTAGGGGACGTTATTGAAGTTGGGTAATGATGATGATTTATGCCACCATTATGGTTTCCGGTTGTCGATTGACAAATTGAGGAATTGATCACCCTTAAACTTTTGTTGATAGTAGACAGAATCATGTTGGATGGAATGGACGTGTCTTGCCAACTAGAATAGTATGCACAATGAATAGTTTAGAGTTGAGCCAAGTGTTTATCAGTTGTTTCGATTAGTCGATGCAAATTCCTATATAGGGAAATAAGGTGGACTTGAGGATGTTAGTATAAGGTTGTGAGTTGATCAGTGAGTAGTATGGAAACTCACAATTGTGTTTTGGATAGCTTGAATTTGAGTTGTGATGGATCGAGAATCTGATTTACATGAGACTTGAAGCTTTATAGAGATGATCCGAGGAGTGAGTAGATGAAAAGTTAAAACCATGATTTGACCGAGGATGTCGGATAGAGATTAGTAGCGGCTGATGTGCCTTAAAGTGTATATAAGAAATATGGATTGCATTTCCGTACTGGTTTAGATGAGTTAGAACTGGCGTTCATTATGTGTTGATCTGTTATGCAATCAGAAGGAAAGCGCGTAGAGTATTTGAGAGTTGAGTTACAAGTAATGAAAGATGTGAAGTTATATGTTGAGTTAGCAAGGTGTGATTTTGAGTTGGAAAGATGAGTTTGCGTGGTTGTGTTAACTCATATGAGGGATTTTGGAGAATTGTGCTAGTATAAGTAGAACTTGATGAATTAGTTGTTTGATTGGTTTGTCAATGTGCACATGATAACTGTAGGTTGTTGATGCAAAATAAGTGGTTATTGGGTGTTAAGAATTGTTTAGAAGATGATTTTTCTAGTTGAGATTAAGTGGACACATGTATCCTTATGTTGTCGTAATGTTGGTATGCAATGAGATGAGCTCGGACGATGTGTTAATATGAGATGGTAAAGTTGTAGCTTATGTTGACGACAATTAGGGATCCTTGACAATATATGTCTTATTCAGTGTTTGGAGTTGGCTTTAGTTGTAGTTGTGTTGGATATTCAGAGGTATTATTTATGGATCTAGGTTTGAAGTATTCCGAAATCAAAAGAGTGAAGAATACCAGTTGATCGTATTTTTCAGTGAGTTAAGTCGAAATTATTTTCTGAGGTTTGCGTTGATTGTCGGATGTTAATGTGAACGTAGTAGATTCAATGGTTGCTAGTACTTAGAGTGTACAACGAAAGCAAGGTGTAACACAATTGTTATTATGTGGGTAACAATGATGTTGGTAGTTTGATTACATTGATGTTGTGTTGAGGCTTTTGTGTTCTTATCCTTTTTGTTGTCTTGTTACCTATGGTGATGGTTCGAGTGCGAGTAACTAATTTCCATAACGGGGAATTAGGGGAATGTTGCCTATGGTGATGGTAATGGTTCTATTGTGTTCTAGTTCGTAGTGAACCTGTGTGTTCTTAAGTTGGTTATTCCTTGTGTTTTGAGTTGGCCGTCGAGTGCATTGCGTGAGCATTGCGTTTTGTTGTCGTTGATGAGGTGTATTATCGTGTTGTGTTGTTATTAGTGTTGTCATTCGAAGCATGGAAGTTGATTGTTTAGTTGCGAGAACGTGTTTAGATATGCTGTATTGGGTAAATTTTCGAGGACAAAAACATTCTAAGTGGGGGAGAGTTGTAATACATGTATTTAATTAAATAGTTTAATTAAAGATTATTGAGTATTTTTCCATATATATATATATATATATATATATATATATATATATATATATGTGTGTGTGTGTGTGTGTGTGTGTGTCGAATAAGTTGTTTGAGTTGATAAGTTGATAATCGGGTAAATAGTCTATTTAGTCGGGAGAAATTAATATTATAAATAATATTAATTTTAGTAGAATATTAATTAATTTGGTTGGGTTATGTTGTGTGTGAGAAATAACAAAGTTAGGGGTATTGTGTAGTAGGCCCATTAAGAGAAATATTAAACCCATTAGTTATTAAGTGATTGGAATGAGTTAATGGAGTATGCAGTAAACAACAAAGAAACAGTTAGGTTACGTGGAAATAGCAAGTAATGGAAACCAAGTTTAGAGGCACAAGGGTTGGAGAAGAGAGAATACGAGAAGTTGCTGTCGGAAAGCCAATTTTCATATTCAATCGAAAATTCGAGCTACCTTCAATCCAAGGTAAGGGTGGAGTTTGAATTTTATAACTGAGAATACGATAACCGGTATATAGGATTGGGAATTTTATGATTTTTCTACTGTTGATTTTGTGTTGATGAATTATTATTATGTCTTGGTGTTGATTTTATGTTGATTAATTTGTTGTGGTTCTGTGGAAACTATGTGATGTTGAACTTATGTTGAGGATCATCTCAGTGATAATTGAATTTTTGAATCGAAAACTAGTATGGAATGTGGAAGAACTAGGTTGAAATTAGGTGTAATATATGGCCGAAGACAATACTGAGAATAGACGAATACTAGAAACTAGAAGAAATTGGAAAATTTTGGGAGGGGACCACCCATTTGTGAGAGGTGGCGGAAGCCACATGCAATATGGAAGGTGGTGCAAGCCACCATGCTTGTGGTGAGAGCCACATCAAGTGGCGCCAGCCACCACCTAGTGTGGTGAGAGCCACATTAAGTGGCGCAAACCATGATGAATGGGAGTGAGGGCCACTTGTTTTGTGTGTGGTTGTAACATACTTATTTAATTTACTTTAAGTGTGGAATTAATGAATGAATTAAGTAATGGTTAGACATGTAATGAGATTAGTTGAATTAAATAAAACAAAATAGTATTATGAAGATGAATTAAATATAATATGGTGGAGTTTAGAGGTAGCAGTAGTGAATTGTAGCAGAAAGTAGAAACAAGGAAAACTAGCATGTATTGGTATATTATACCAGAAGCGAATTTGATAACAATAAAATAATATGGCAAAAAAAATATATGTATCAGTAAGTTGAAATTTAGTAGAATGAGTAGAATTTATTGATAGAAATAGCAGGGTGTAAAACAATACCGTTTTAGTCGAATAAGTGAAATTAAGCGTAAGAAATTAGCTGTCCGGAATTAGTTGAAATTGTCGAGGTAGTTCGTATAAACTAGTAGGTGATTTTGGTTGGTTTAATTTGTTGGAATCTAGTCGAATACATGGATTTGTATGTACCGTTGAATAAGTTGATTTGTCCCAATTTATGGGCATAATTGAGTTATAGGTCTGATGACCAGTGTTGATTTAAGTTGTTGCACCTATTGCATAATTGTTGTTGTTAAGTTGTAGGCCTATGGCCAATGTTGAATCGTTGTTGTTGTCGAGTTGTACGCCTATGGCCAATGTTGATTCGTTGTTGTCGATAAATTGCGATAATAGATATTCGTTGTTAAGTTGTTGTAGTATGTTGATGTTGCTACGTCGCGATAGTATATTGTTGCTATATTTCTATAATAATTATTGTTGTTGTTATGATATTGGAGTTGAGTCGCATCGCATACATTGCATTTTTTAAGTTGGAGCTGATGCTCAACCACGTTGGCCTGGATTGGCAAAGATTATAAGTTGAAGTTGAAGGCTTATATGCCTTGTTGATGCCTCGATAAACTAACACTTTTCTAAGTTCGGATTTTTGCTCCAATGGTACCACATACATACACATAGTTGATATCACATTTGAGTTTCATATTATACGTATTTTGTTGATGGTTGTTTTGTTGTTATTGGATAGAGTTGAAATTGTATGATTCTAGTCTAATGTATTGATTATCATACTTTTGTTTTTATCTTTTGATATCTCACCCCTTTTGTTTGAATGTTGCCCTTTGTTGGTTACGTGCAAGTAATCTAGAGATAGAGATGAATACCTTAGTTAATTCAAGTCGGTGTTGTCGCTCTGATACGTAACACTCGGGGGGATAACACATGTTTTATGTTGATGTTGAATAGTATTATAGATGTTGAATTTTAAATATGTTTTATTAAATAAGTGTTGTATTGAGTTGTTTTGATGTTGAACACGAGTTGTGATCTAATAAAGTTGAATTTTATGAATCTGCTGCGTATTAATGAAGTATGCCATTTTAAATACTAATTTGTGTTGAATCTTGTTTTTAAGTTGAAAATGTATTATCTCATTTGTGTTGTTGAAGTTTTTATACTCTGATTTAATAATTAATTTTCGGGTAGAAATGGGGTGCTACACACATGGGTAGTAGGATGGAGGAGATTCGGGCAACAAATAGGGAAGAAGAGCTATATATTTTTTCTTCTTCACTTCCCTTGGTAATCTCCCCCAAAACGATTTTCCCTCTATGTTCCTCTAGTTAGGTTGATAGGTCGTTTTTTATTGGACAAGAGGTGGAGATTTTTAAGGAAGCGAATGATGCTCACTGTCTCGACATAATGGACAAATAAGATAATCTTTTACCTAGCATCTCAGATGTTGTGCGTGGGTCCCCCAATCAACTAGTCAATGTGTGTGTTTCGGTTGGGCCTTTAGATCCCATTGTTCCAACTATTGTGCCTTTGATCTTACCTCCTTTGGACTTAGCTTTTGACAAGGAGAAACTAGGTAAGCCCAAAAGGCCTAAGAAAAAGAAGAAAGTTATTGGCTTAGGGGAACTTGGTACTATTAACCCTTCATACTTTTCTTATCTCAATTCCAAAAAAAAAAAAAACTTTCTAACATTTCGACAAGTCCAGTGATGAACCTTATAAAGGAAAGGAGCGAATTTTCGGGTGGTTCGGTGCTATGTTGAGAATCATTGACAGAATCAGACGTCATTTGTTGCAATAAACAAGCATATTTGGTTTTCGACAATGAGTTTAACAGGGTTGTGTGGGAATCTGTTACCAGCGTGGGCATTGCTCGTCATGAGAAGGGGGAAGATCTAGTTCGACCATATAGTTGATGAAGAAAAGAGATAGAAAGGGCTTTCTGTCTAATAAGGTGATTGAAAGAGAGTTTCCATCAATATTACATCTATCAACATAAGAGGATAGGGGTAATCCCACTAAGAGGAAGAGGATTAATTTCGTCATTCAATTTGGTAAGTTTGAAATTTTTTACCTTCAAGAGGCCAAAATTAAAAACTTTTGTTGTGAGAAAGCTTGGAGTTTTTGGGGCAATAGAAACGTCGAATGGACCGCACATAATTCTTTATGAGCTTCAGGTGGATTAATGGCTTTGTGGAAGGAAGGGATATTTAAGCTCAATTTCAGTTTCAGAGGTCACAATTTTGTCGGTATCAATGTGGGTGGAAAGGAAGCACATACAACTTCATTAATATATACGCTTCTTGTAGTAGAAAAGAAAGGAAAGTTATGTGGGATGAGCTAGTGTCTTTAAAGAGGAAGATAAGCCTTGAGGAATGATGTGTGGGTGGGGATTTCAACACCACGTCTGAAGATGAAGACCGGGTTGATTCTGGCTTATCTAGTAAATACAAGGAGATGGAGGATTTCAACAGTTTTATCGATGACATGAATTTGATTGATTTACCGTGTGTTGGTGGAATATTTACTTGTTTCAACGGTGGTGGAACCACAACTAGCAGAATAGACATATTTCTTTTATCCTCAAATTTGATTACGACTTAGAAGTTGAATTCTCAATGGATTGGCAAACGACACATATCGGACCATTGTCCAATCTGGTTGAAAGATGGTGTTTGTGATTGGGGACTAAAGCCTTTTCGTTTCAACAATAATTGGCTCAAACACGAGAATTGCATTGATTTCATTAGAGAAAAGTGGTGTAAGATCAAGGTGGTAGGTATGGATCAATATGGATATGGGAAATGATACTGTATTGATAAAAAAGTACAAGTACACATAGTACCATTGCAAGGGCATGGACACTCATATGCCTTAGTAGATGTATAATAAATAATGGTGGTTAGGGCTTTCCCACGATGGCGAGAAGCCTTGTACGTTGAAGTTTTGTGGTGGTTTAGAGGACATGTTCATATGAGGTGAGAGACTTTGTAGATATTTGGATGGTTAGGTATAAGTGTATGAGTTAGGCTCACTTCATTTTCTCCTTCTAGGAGAGAAGTATTTATAAATTCTTTTTGGACCTAGAGTTTAGGAAACCCGTAGGGAAAAAACTCTCCCTCGTGACTAGGGAGGTTGTTGACCCCCTATTCTCAAGGGAATCATGGTGGACTCATTCTCTTCTAACTAATTGGAGACAATTGTATTATACACTTCATCAATTTAAAGGGAGATCCCTCATGTTCTAGTGGATGTCACCTACATAATACCCCTATTTGGAAAGGACGCCTGAGCCACCCTTGTGTAGGACTCTCACAAATATATCACTACAGAGATACATTTTTGGTTTTTTCTAGATTTATGTCTTTGATATTTTACAGAGATACATCTATGGTTTTTTCTGGATTATTTTTCCAGATTTATGTCTTTGATATTTTACAGAGATACATCTATTTTACAGAGATGCATCTCCAAATTATACTTTCCTAGATTTTGATATTGTTTTCTATTTTGTATTACAAGAACAATTGCTGAAAATCATGTTAGGTTAAGGCACAATTGTGTATCCCAACATGCGTTCGTTCGTAGTGAGAAGGTAATGCGTTCAAGGCCATGAGATAGTGCTAGTTCATTTGACCTGGAAGCATGAATTCATATGGTCGCATGTGTAACACCCAAAATACTCCCCATGAATTTATATTTAAAATCAGAGTAAATAAAAATCATCATTTCATTTTGAGTTTCACAATCGACAAAACTCATGGCTCAGTGATACGTGTTATAAAAATATTTCATCTCGCAGCGGAAAACTTTCAGAACAACATAAAATAGTATTTCAAAATATAATTTTTTTTCAAAAAATAAATGAATAAGCAACAACTGTCGTCCCGACACCCAAAACACGTATCAGAGCCAACTCTTAAAGACGCGAAGTACACTGACTTCACTGACCCCCACTCGACTAATCCTGGTCACCTGCACTTTACCAATATAAGGGTAACATTCAAACAGAAGGGGTGAGATACTTACATAATCAAAAGAGAAAAATAATAAGAATAAGCAAGTATCATTAACTAGATCACCACTTCCAAACAAGAACAACTACACAACCACATCGCAAACACACATCAACATCATACACAACAACAACAACTTATGCAATGAGACTCTACTTGACTTTATGCATGTGGTTGTTCGCTGTGATTTCTGACGAACAACCTCTGGTTAACCAATCTCTTAGAAAACTGGGTTACTTGCAGGACTAACCAAACAAGTCCTAGGACACATGTGCAATTGTTTGTCGAATTACTCTTAGTGTTGTTAATGGTTTGTGGTTTGTTTTGTTAATAATGTCAAAGTGTTAAATGCTTTGAATGTGAAAGAAAAATAAAGTTAAAGTTTGAACAAAAGTAAGAAAATGGCGAAAAGATGTAAAATTTTGCAAGAAAGTAAATAGAACTGAAAGTGAAATAACTTGATGAAACAAAACTAATAATTTAAATAACTTGAAAGAAAAATGGTGTTCAACACATACATTGTTCCAAATATCAGACTCATTTCTCTCACACTGGGTACTTAGAGTATTTACAGGATTTTTGTATAAGTTTTCACACACGCATTCTAAACACAAACTATCTTATTTATATACAAACAAAATAACTGCCTAGAACAGGAAAATTCTAACTACATGACAATTGTCAGCCTGCATGCAATTTTCTTCTCTGAAACTTCCATGTGTCCAACTGCCAAAGGTTGCAACTTTTTGAATTTTAATTCTTCCCTTTGGTGATAAAGCATTGTATCTCTTCACTTGTCGAAATGTCGAAGAAGGAGAAACTCTTCAAACTTTACAAATCAACGCTTCTGCCAAACACCCCTCTTTTATCGAAGTGTCGAAAAAACACACTTATCTTGACAAATGCCAAACTATAAACAAGTCTCCAAACTTTGCTTGCCAGACACTGTTTGTACTCCTGTCGAAATGTTTGAGTACATAACCTTGTCAACATCTTCTGAATATCTTCACTCCTTTCTTTCTCTTATCTGCTGATCATCTTCTTAGCAAAAGAAATAACTTCATATCTCAATTTCCAAGTGTCGAAATTATGAGCCTACAGTGGTACCATAATCTGATCTCTATTTTAAGATTCAGTTCTCGTCGGAAATCTCGACCCCTCTTTCATGGTCCAATATGACCCCTATTTCATGATCACACCCATCAACCCCTATTTCATGGTCAAGTATGATCCCTATTTCATGATCACACCCTCGTACGATCCCTATTTCATGACCGCAACATCCATTGTGATTGTACATAATCACACCATCAACAACTCTGCACATGTCATGCACCATCAATGATAATATGCAACAACCACAACATCAACCTCATGCAACAACACCATCAACAACATACGACAACAACTATATTATGCATTAGCATTATCAACAACATACAATAACAACAACGATCTCATGTATTAGCATCATCAACAACATGCAACTACAAGAATCTCATGCATTAGAATCATCAACAATATACAACTATAATGATTTCATGCATTAGGATTATCAACAACATACAACTACAACAAATCTCATACATTAGAATCATCAACAACACATAATCACATCAACAACATGTATCAACAACATACAACAACACTTACCAATTACCACAACATATGTCCACATCTATAACAATAAATCTTAGCAACATCAACAACTTATATCATCATCATACAACAACACCTACCAACTACCACATCTTATCACCACAACTACAACGACAATACATATCAACACCAACAACATATATCATCAATATACAACAATACTGAACAACTATTCTGGCATGTAACTACAACGACATCAACAACACATAACAACATCATATAACTTTAATCAACATCTACTTCATGCATCATCAACTACAACAACATATAGAATCATCAATAACACCTATCAACACCTACTACATGCATCTTCAAGTATAACAACATACATCAACATACATCAACATCTATCAACCCCTACAACATGCATCTTCAACTACAACGACATATACCAATATCAACGAGAACACATAACAACAACACATAAAACACCACGTATCAACACCTACAACATGCATCTTCAACTATAACAAGATATAACATCATCAATAACACCTATCAACACCTACAATAACATATATCAACTTCCACGATAACACACAACAACAAGACAACACACTCATCAATAGATACATCAACACCAATGTCGTGTACTGACAACGACAACAACTGCAATGCATATCAACAATACAATTAATATATATTTCAACTTATGTTCATTTACAAGTTATACTAATTACTCTTCTAATTAAGTTCATAACACCTCTCTAACTACTTCTAACCATACCACTATGATCCCTATCTATTACTATATTAATTAAGTAATTTTAGAGAATTTTTCAGAATTAAAATATGTCCTTTTTCACTCCAGGTCTCGCTAAGCGAGGGGGACTGCTCGCTAAGCGAGAAACTCTCTGTATTTTCACTCTTCCAAGATTTGACCTACTCTCTAAGCGAGCTCTGCGATTTTCGCAGTTCTCCATTCTGCGTTCTGACACCACCTGCGATAAAATTATGCAACCAAACACCAATTTCTAGCAACACATTCACAAAATTAACATCATTTAATCAATAGTTCACATAATTATTTCATAAACCTCAGATGTTTATGATTGATTCAGTAAGTGCTGACTTGGTTCGCCAAAATGAATTTTCTCAGAGCATCACAGCTAAATCTGAAAAACAAGTCTCAGAATGGAATGTTGTAGCCTCTTCGACTGATAGAATCTCAGAGCTAAACAAACTTTCTGAAGATTACTCCAAAGCTGCTGCTGAGTGCGAAAGCAACATCCAAGCTTATCAAGCTCAGATTGTCGAACTTCAGAAGAAGATCCTCCAAGAGAAGGCACGTCAAGCCAGCCTCCAACAGCCCAACCAAGAAGAAATTGACAGAGAGCTTCAGAAAGGTCTTCAACATGCAGAAACAGCCCAACACCTCCACAGAGAAATTGACGAACTGACTGTTAGCAAAAGCCTTTGTGAACGTCGAATTCAGCTTCAACAGAAGAAATTTGACGAACTCAAAGCAACTTTTCTCCAACAGTAGTTTGTAATAGAAAATAGGGGATTTTATTTTTCTAAGAATTTTCACATGTAATGTTACTTAACGCCATCTGTTTGGCGAAGACAAGCTTTTGTTTGCAATTTTATTCCATTTCTATCTTTATTTCTTGCAATGTTGGCTTATATTTCTTCAAATACTTGCCATTTATTTTCAACACTCTTTTGTCTTTTTTCCATTTCTTCGACTTCATATGCGCCATTTGAAAAAACTCTTAAAATTTGGAAAGGTCCTTCCCATTTAGGAGACCATTTTCCCATCAATCTATCTTTCTTTTCCATGGGCAAAATTACTTTCCAAACCAAATCACCAACTAAAAAGGCTTTAAATTTTACTTTCTTATTGTAAAACTTTTCGACTCTTTCTTTCTGCCTTTTTATCAACTCTAAAGCACGTAACCTCTCCTCATCTAAATCAACTAACTCATCCATCATCATACTCCAATAAATCTCAGATGGAATTTCATGATGCCTTTGAATTCGTATTGATTGTAAATAGATTTCGACTGGTAATACTGCATCATGCCCATAAGTTAACTTAAATGGGGTAGAATTAGTTGCCTCTTTAGGAGACGTTCGACAAGCCCAAAGGATTTGATCCAGAGTCTTGTGCCAATTCCTAGGTTTTTTACCCACATGCTTTTTTATCAGATTTATCACAACTTTATTGGCTGCTTCGACCTGTCCATTCGCTTGAGCATAATAAGGTGTCGAAGTTAGTAACTTAAAACCTGTCTCTTTTGCAAATGCTTGCATGTTTCTTCCAGTAAACACAGATCCTTGATTAGTGGTTATAGTTTCTGGTATTCCAAACCTATAAATTATATGTTTCTGGATGAAGTCTATAACTACTTCCTGATCTACATTCGTCAGTGGTATGGCTTCAATCCACTTGGTGAAGTAGTCTACTCCAACCAGAATATATTTTTGCCCCTTTGACGAAGCTGGTCGAATTTCACCAACCAAATCTAAAGCCCAACCTCTGAATGGCCAAGGTTTTATAATAGAATGTAACTCATTTGCTGGCACATGAGGTATGCCTGCATGAATTTGGCATTGTTGACATCCCTTTGCAAATTCGACACAATCTTTTAACATTGTTGGCCAATACATCCCTTGTCGAAATAGTAACCATTTCATCTTGTGTCCTGCCTGGTGTGCACCACATGCACCACTGTGCACGTCTGACAAGGCTATATAAGCTTCAGTCTCACCTAAGCATTTTAGTAAGACTCCTTCTGCAGTCTTTTTAAATAGCTCATTTTCAAAGAGTACATAGCTTAAAGCTCTATACTTTATCTTTCTTTCGACTGTCTGGTTTGGATTTTGTAAATAATCCTTAATAGGTTTTCTCCAATCTCCTACCTCTGGATCATCTACATTAAAAATCTCAAAATTTTCTTCATCACCATATCCCAGTCTTATGGTTTCCAAATCTGATGGGGACAGTCTAGTGGATAATACTTTTCCTCTTACTTCGACAACTTTCTCCAGATTTTCTTTCGACACTTTGTAGCCTGATGCTAGTTGAGCCAAGTCATTTGCTTCCTGATTTTCTAATCTAGGAATGTGTCTAAAGGCTGCACTGTCGAATTTCTTGAGGAGTCTGTTGGCTATTACAAAATACATGATCAAATTTTCTTTGACACATTTGTATTCTTTTGTCAATTGTTTTATTACCAACTCAGAATCACCCATTATTTCGACCTTTGTTGCCCCCAATTCCAACAATATTTCAAGTCCAGCTATCAAAGCCTCATATTCTGCTTCATTATTTGAACACAAACCTTCTACTTTGTACTTGAACTTTGTTGGAATTTTATTGGGAGAAATGATCAACACCCCAACACCTGTTCCATTCTTATGACTGGAACCGTCGAAATATAATCTCCAAGGTTCTATTTCGACATTTTTTATTTCATTTTCAATTATGGAATGGTCAGCTATAAAGTCAGCAACCACTTGTCCTTTGACAGCTTTCAAAGGCATGTATTTTAAAGAATACTCAGTTAAGGCCAAAGCCCATTTTCCAATTCGACTATGTAAAATAGATTTAGACAACATGTGTTTTATTACGTCGAAATGGGAAGATATATACACATCAACGGGTTTTATATAATGCTTTAGCTTTGTACAAGAGAAATATACACATAAACATAGTTTCTCTATTATACTATATCTAGTTTCAGCATCGTTTAAGACTCTGCTGAGATAATAGATGGCTCTTTCGACGCCATGTTCATCTTCCTGACAAAGCATGCTTCCCAATGTTCTGTCAGATGCTGATATGTAAAGCCTCATACTTCTTTTTCGACAAGGAGACATTAAAACTGGAGGACTGGCCAGATATTCTTTGATCTTGTTGAAAGCATCTTGTTGTTCTTGCCCCCAAGTGAAGCCTTCCTTCTTCAGTCGAAGTAGAGGTGAGAAAGCCTGTGTTTTTCCACTAAGGTTGGAGATGAACCTTCTAAGAAAGTTAATTTTCCCTAGTAGAGACTGCAATTCCTTCTTTGTCGATGGCGCTTTCGCTTCCATTATGGCTTTGGCTTTGTTTTCATTAATTTCAATCCCTTTCTTGTGGACCAAAAAGCCTAAGAAATCACCTGCCTGCACACCAAAAGCACATTTAAGGGGATTCATTTTTAAACCAAACTTCCTCATCCTTTCAAAGGATTGTCGAAGGTGGTCAATATGGTTTGAGCCCGAGGCAGATTTAATCACAATATCATCTATGTAAATTTGCATAAATGTTTCAATGAAATCATGAAAAATAGAATTCATTGCCCTTTGGTAAGTAGCTCCAGCATTTTTTAAACCAAAGGGCATGACTACCCACTCATATGTTCCTATTGCCCCTGGACAACGAAAAGTTGTTTTTGGGACATCTTCTTCAGCAATGAAAATCTGGTTATAGCCAGAATATCCATCAAGCATACTTAAATACTCATGACCTGCTGCAGAATCTATAAGCATTTCTGCTACTGGCATAGGATATTCATCCTTAGGGGTAGCTGAATTTAAGTCTCTAAAATCAATGCACACCCTAAGTTTGCCATTTTTCTTAATCACATGAACAATATTAGCAATCCATTCGACATACCTTGTTGTACGGATGAACTTGCATTTTAGAAGTCTTTCAACTTCCTCTTTAATTTTCGATAGAATTTTAGGTGCGAAGCGTCTAGGAGTTTAATTTATTGGCTTTTTCCCTTCCAGTATTGGCAACTTCAATTCGACCAAGTTTCTGTCTAAACCAGGCATTTCGTCATAATCCCATGCGAAGCAATCTTTAAATTCATTCAGCAATTGGATTATTTCGACTCTGAACTGAGGAGCCATCTTGGCACTGATGTAAGTTGGCCTTTTCTCTGCCCCCAGTCCCAGATTGATCTCTTCTAAGGGATCCTGTGCCACCATTTTCATATTGGTTGGGGCTGGATCCTTTTCAAACCCCAAGGGTTCGTCATCATAAATGGCATCAAGCCTTTGATTCTGCCATTTGCCACTAGAGTTTTCTTCAAAACTCTGTTCTGCACATTGTTCCTCAATATTTTCTTGAGGATGTTGTTCTTCGACAGCTTGTGTGTTGGCTTTAATAGCCATATTTCTTACTTCGGCCTCAAGGGCCGCTTTGAGTTGTTTTTCGGCTACATAAGCCGTAATCCTTTCTATTGTTGATGCTTCAGTCATTTTCACTGAATTCACTTCCCCACCCAGTTGGATTGACATGGGCAGTCCCCCAAGTGTAATTTGTCTCTCCAATTATTTCTTTGTCCCACTGGAAACCATGCGTAGGGTGGAGGTACATGGAACAGTATGCGTTGTCAGAGGCTGTTAGGTCGAAACCAGCAGGATTGCAAGGTGCTATATGGGCCAAGTTCTTGTCGAAGTTACGGCTAGTGACATTGTTCACGTCAGCCATGAAGTAACTTTGGTCTGCTTCTATGTTTTCGACAATCCCATCTGGCCTCCAAATTGCTATCCTTTGATGCATGGATGATGGTACAGCCCCAATTCCATGGATCCACTCTCTTCCCAACAACAAATTGTAGTTTGCTTTCGACGCTATCACTACAAACATTGTAGGCCTGGTAATGGTTCCTACAGTCAGGTTCAACTGTATCACCCCCAATGTTGTTCCTACCTTACCTTCGTAGTTGGACAACACCATGTTGTGAGGTTTGGTGTCTGAGTCATCTTTTCCAATCCTCTTTATCATATAATGAGGGATTAGGTTCACAGCTGCTCCTCCATCTATCAGGATCTTGTTAACACCCACATTTTCTACTTTCCCTTTTATGAACAAGGGTTTTAAATGGGCCTTCATTGCATCATCTGGCTTTTCGAAGAATGCATTTTGCTCTTCGACACAGCCATTATTCATCACGTAGTAGCATACAGGCTTAAGCCCCATGCTGTCATCTGCCATATCCTCCTCTTCGTCTTCGACTTCCATTATCCTGTCGTAGTCTCTGGGCAACACCGAAACCACATTGCATGTTACGTCGAAGGACGCATCAGACTCTGAGCTGAAGTCATCAGTAACCTCTTCGTCTCCTGGCACTTTGTTGTTTATTTTCTGCATTTCTGTTGTGCCATTAGATTTATCTTTCTGAGGGAGTTCTTCTTTCGCCAGAGGTTTTCCTTTAATTATTGCTTGCGCATACTTGCTTGACTCAGCTTTATTCTCACCAATCCTTTCTTGTTCTACAGTTTCTTTCTCAACTCTCTTCTGCCTTTGGAACCTCCTCCACTGGGACCTTGACATAGGGTTTTTCCCTTTGTAGTTTTCAGAGACGTATTTTGGCTTTACTTTTTCTACCTCCTTTTTCACTTCTATTGAGGCACCCCTATTCCCTTCAAAACTTTTCCACTTCTTCTGACCTTGGGCATCCCTTATAGGCTGGACCCACCTGTCATCATTGGGTTTGTTGGATGGTTTATAGGTACTGTAACGCCTCTCTCCCATTCCTTGGTTGTGATGCTCCCTTCTTCTTGGGTCGAACCTTTCATTTCTGGCTAGTGGGATTGCTCCCCAGTTCCTTTTCTTTTTGGTCTTTTCTGCTGCTTCTAAGTCATTAGCTGCTTTCCTGTCGAACACGGCGCCGCACCTTGGGCAAAGCATAACTTCTGCATTCTTCCTCTGGCACCTCTGGATGAATTCGACAAGGCTCTCATTTTCTTCTGGATAAACCAGCTTCTGATGCTTCTCCTGATGGTTCTTTTTGTTGGTGTCTGGTCGTATCTTCTGAGTGACTTCTACCATATGAATCCCTGCATTCTGCTCACTGGTAATCTTCAGTTTGTTCATTTTTTCGACTAGCATCATTTCCTCAGGGATATTCTCTTCTGACTGATTCATATTGCCTTTTGGGTGTAAACCTTTATGGATGTACTTGTAGCATTGTGCAACTGGCTTCTCTTTTGGGTCTTCCATTGTTCTGCGCAGAATCCCATGAGGGGGATGCTGCACAACACCTTCGACAGAATCTCCTTTAGTCTTGGTGGTGCTTCTGTTTATTGGTTCGACAATGTGGACATTGTCAGCAGTCTCTGTTTCCTTGATCTTGTCATGACTAAGGCCTTCAGTGGCCTCTTTTTGAGTAATGAAGGCTTTGTTATCTTCCTCCTCATTATCACTTCTGAAAAAATCTTCCCATCCTGTGGGTTTGATTTTGCTGATGTCAGTTTTGGAGCTTGGTGGTGCAGAATACTTCACCATGAAGTCAAACTCCCCACTGGGTTCTCCTAGAGTGTCCCAAACCACTCCATGCTTAGCATCTCTGTCATAGTTCTTCTTGTCGAAACTTCTACCAACCTTGACTGTGTTCCCTTCGTCGACACTTTCAGTAGTTTCAGTGGCGTTCTCTTTGTCGAAGCCCTCAGTATCTTTGACTTCTTCTTCTTCAGCCTGGTCAGTAAGGTCATCAACCCCCTCCACCACGTTTACATGGGTGTCGAAGCCCTCAGCAGCCTCTATCATGGTGAAGTTGGTGTCGAAGCCCTCAGTAGCTTCTACCATTTCAAAACTTTCCTCAGCCATGACTTCCATTTCGACCACATTTACCATTTCTGGTTCAGCATAGTTGGCCTCCACAACCTGCATGGGATTGGAGTCAATCCTCATCTGCTGCTTAGCTTTGTCCCCAAATTTCAACCTTCCACTCTGAATTGCATTCTGGACAAGATCCCTGAAAAGGTAACATTGAGAAGTTTTATGACCCAAAAAATTATGGTATTTGCAAAAACCTCTCTTTTTCTGTTGGTCTACAGGAGGCTCCTTAGTGCCTGCTGGTTTTATTAATTTACCATCTTTAACTAGTAAATCGAAAATTTCATCACATTTGGTGATGTCGAATGTGTAGGTTCTTTTAGGAAACCTGTCATTCTTTTCCATTTCGACTGGATTTTTTCTATTCGACGGAGCTAAAACTTTACAGGAATATGGAGGGCCTTGTTTTAGTTCTGCCAGATCAATTTCTTGCTGGTCGAAAATGACTGATTCGTTTTCGTCATAATCTTCTTCCTGAACTATTCCTACATAGGCCACTCTTTCCTTCTTGTTTTTATTTGATCTAAATTTCTCATTTTTTAGCCTTTCTATTTGCCTTACTCTATCTGCTAGTTGTGCCATGTCTCTCAAGTACTGGGTATCTAATTTTTTCCTTATGGAATAATCCAGACCCCCTGCAGCCATTTCGACTAATTCTTGTTCCGGCACTTGTGTAAAACATCTAGCCTTTAACAATCTAAACCTATTCAAATAATCATCTATAGGTTCAGAGAATTTTCTTTTGACACTTGCTAATTCTTTCAAACTTATCTTAGTTTGTCCCATATAGAATTGTTCGTGGAACAATATTTCTAATTGGGTCCATGTAAATATTGAAGTTGCAGGCAGAGAAGTAAACCAAGTGAAAGCATTTTTTGTCAAAGAACTTGGAAAATATTTCATCCTTAAGTTCTCATTATTAGCAATATCTCCTACCTCTATCAAGTAACGCGCTATGTGTTCTATGGTGGACTCACTAGTATCCCCTGAGAATTTGGTGAATTTGGGGACTTTCCACCTTGGTGGTAACTCTTGTTGCAAAACATATTCAGACAAAGGGGAAGTATAACTAGGCCTTTGTAATCCTATGTTTACTCCATTTTGCGCCATTATTCTCTCAACCATGGTTGCAATATTATTTTCGACAGGCAGATTGTTGCAACGCATTCTCTGCTGTAATATTTCGTCAGCATTTTGGTCTCTTTGGACTATTATTCTCCTAGGTTCCTGTCGAATGGGGTCTTCTACATGAGGTTGTCCGACTACTACCTCTTGGCCCCTAGGATTTTCTTGAGGATTTCCCAATGGCCTTTGGTTTATAGTAAGTTCCTCTTCGACAAGCCTATTGGCAGGATTTTGATTCAATTGCATTCTTTGCTGTGCTTGAGGGACTCCAAAAAAATTAGCAATGCGTGCCATTTGTTTTGCCAATATCTGGTTTGTTTGGGTAGTATTTTGTATTAAAGGATTAAACACCTCCCCCATTTGTTGTGTCAATGCCTGCACCATATCATGGTTGCTTTCATCCATCTGTTGACGAATTACTTGCGCAGAATGGTTCGTCATAGTTGGCATATGGAATCCTGGTGGAACCTGATTTAATCTACTCCCATTTCCACCATATCCTGATCCTTGCAATGGTGAAGACATTTGAACCATAGCGTCAGAAAATAATGGTGATGAACTATGTAAGTTTGCCATCATTGAAGTTGGCATTCCATATGGCTGTTCTCTCCCAGACATGGGCACAAAATAATTTATAAATGGCCTAAAGGTGTTCCCTCCAGGAGGAGGGGTTCCCATGGGCCTTGAGTGTCCCATGGTGGAAGAACTAGGCGCATTTTGGGACCCTGAACCCGTTGGTATCGAATCCACTGATGGAGGCCTAATCTGTTCTAAAACAGGGCCAGAAACTGCTACTCCTTCTGACGAAGGGATAGGATTGGAAACTGGAATGGTTTCGTTAGGATTGTTTGAAGTATTTGGCAAGTTAGCCATTTTTCTTCCTCTTGTTCTTTTTGGTCTTTCTACGTCGGTTACGGCTAGTTTACCGCTTCTAAGAATCATACAACGTAGCATGGAACTTTTTGACTAAGAGGATTTTCTATTAATTCTTATTAATTGCACTTGTCCCACTGGGCGTGCCAATTTGTTGGCTGTGATTTCTGACGAACAACCTCTGGTTAACCAATCTCTTAGAAAACTGGGTTACTTGCAGGACTAACCAAACAAGTCCTAGGACACATGTGCAATTGTTTGTCGAATTACTCTTAGTGTTGTTAATGGTTTGTGGTTTGTTTTGTTAATAATGTCAAAGTGTTAAATGCTTTGAATGTGAAAGAAAAATAAAGTTAAAGTTTGAACAAAAGTAAGAAAATGGCGAAAAGATGAAATTTTTTGCAGGAAAGTAAATAGAACTGAAAGTGAAATAACTTGATGAAACAAAACTAATAATTTAAATAACTTGAAAGAAAAATGGTGTTCAACACATACATTGTTCCAAATATCAGACTCATTTCTCTCACACTGGGTACTTAGAGTATTTACAGGATTTTTGTATAAGTTTTCACACACGCATTCTAAACACAAACTATCCTATTTATATACAAACAAAATAACTGCCTAGAACGGGAAAATTCTAACTACATGACAATTGTCAGCCTGCATGCAATTTTCTTCTCTGAAACTTCCATGTGTCCAACTGCCAAAGGTTGCAACTTTTTGAATTTGAATTCTTTCCTTTGGTGACAAAACATTGTATCTCTTCACTTGTCGAAATGTCGAAGAAGGAGAAACTCTTCAAACTTTACAAATCAACGCTTCTGCCAAACACCCCTCTTTTGTCGAAGTGTCGAAAAAACACACTTATCTTGACAAATGCCAAACTATAAACAAGTCTCCAAACTTTGCTTGCCAGACACTGTTTGTACTCCTGTCGAAATGTTTGAGTACATAACCTTGTCAACATCTTCTGAATATCTTCACTCCTTTCTTTCTCTTATCTGCTGATCATCTTCTTAGCAAAAGAAATAACTTCATATCTCAATTTCCAAGTGTCGAAATTATGAGCCTACAGTGGTACCATAATCTGATCTCTATTTTAAGATTCAGTTCCCGTCGGAAATCTCGACCCCTCTTTCATGGTCCAATATGACCCCTATTTCATGATCACACCCATCAACCCCTATTTCATGGTCAAGTATGATCCCTATTTCATGATCACACCCTCGTACGATCCCTATTTCATGACCGCACCATCCATTATGATTGTACATAATCACACCATCAACAACTCTGCACATGTCATGCACCATCAATGATAATATGCAACAACCACAACATCAACCTCATGCAACAACACCATCAACAACATACGACACTAACTATATTATGCATTAGCATTATCAACAACATACAATAACAACAACGATCTCATGTATTAGCATCATCAACAACATGCAACTACAAGAATCTCATGCATTAGAATCATCAACAACATACAACTATAATGATTTCATGCATTAGGATTATCAACAACATACAACTACAACAAATCTCATACATTAGAATCATCAACAACACATAATCACATCAACAACATGTATCAACAACATACAACAACACTTACCAATTACCACAACATATGTCCACATCTATAACAACAAATCTTAGCAACATCAACAACTTATATCATCATCATACAACAACACCTACCAACTACCACATCTTATCACCACAACTACAACGACAATACATAGCAACACCAACAACATATATCATCAATATACAACAATACTGAACAACTATTCTGGCATGTAACTACAACGACATCAACAACACATAACAACATCATATAACTTTAATCAACATCTACTTCATGCATCATCAACTACAACAACATATAGAATCATCAATAACACCTATCAACACCTACAACATGCATCTTCAACTATAACAACATACATCAACATCTATCAACCCCTACAACATGCATCTTCAACTACAACGACATATACCAATATCAACGAGAACACATAAAACACCATGTATCAACACCTACAACATGCATCTTCAACTATAACAAGATATAGCATCATCAATAACACCTATCAACACCTACAATAACATATATCAACTTCCACGATAACACACAACAACAAGACAACACACTCATCAATAGATACATCAACACCAATGTCGTGTACTGACAACGACAATAACTGCAATGCATAGCAACAACACAATTAATATATATTTCAACTTATGTTCATTTACAAGTTATACTAATTACTCTTCTAATTAAGTTCATAACACCTCTCTAACTACTTCTAACCATACCACTATGATCCCTATCTATTATTATATTAATTAAGTAATTTTAGAGAATTTTTCAGAATTAAAATATGTCCTTTTTCACTCCAGGTCTCGCTAAGCGAGGGGGACTGCTCGCTAAGCGAGAAACTCTCTGTATTTTCACTCTTCCAAGATTTGACCTACTCTCTAAGCGAGCTCTGCGATTTTCGCAGTTCTCCATTCTGTGTTCTGACACCACCTGCGATAAAATTATGCAACCAAACACCAATTTCCAGCAACACATTCACAAAATTAACATCATTTAATCAATAGTTCACACAATTATTTCATAAACATCAACTATTATTAATATACCACAATTATTCATTCAAACTCATCAACCCCAAACCTCTAATCAGCAACACAACCTAATTCTCATTATAGAACCCTTAAGAGACGGAAGAATCCCACCCTTACCTTGATTTTGATGAGAATTCCTTCTCCCTTTTCACGGTCTTTCTTCATAATCACAAAAACACGACTAAACTTCTCTTTTCCTTATTCCAACCTTATTCCTTAGACCCAATCTATGATCTTCCTCTTTTTCCCTTACTATCTTTACGAATTCACCATTATACCCCTAACTCCTCATTTTCCAAATATTTAATTATTCACCAAATAATTATTCAATATAATATAATTCATATAATTAAATATCATATTAAATAATATTTCTTTCTTCCACACACAAAATATCACAAATCCAATTTAAATAATTAAATAAAATTTGGGGCGTTACAACATGTCTCTAGTTTATTGAGCCTATGAAGTCCAATATGAGGAACCTGCTACTGCTGCTCCTGTTCTTAATGGTTTTCCAGGAGGCCTCTATGACACCTTTGAAGTACTGGTTTGACACATCCCAGATGTCCTACAAGATATTGAGACATCTGATCTGACAGAAACAGCAAGGCAATGCATATAACAATAACAATACTGAAAAACATAAACAACATACAAGGATTGTTAACCCAATTCGGTGACTCACACCTACTCTGGGGGCTACCAAGCCAGGAAGGAAATCCACTATCAGTAGTATCAATTCATAGCTAAACAACTCAATTTACACCCTTCACTTAATCACTACCCAATGCAATTTCTATCTAAGAACTCTTAGATAAAAGACATCTCTCACTCCCCCTCAATTACACACAGTGATAAGAAAATAAGAACTAACAAGAAACAAAGACACCCTTCAAAGACATAACTTGATCTTGCTTAAAAGCTTCAATCAAGAACAATACACTCATGCTTAAAATCTTAGAGTGAACAACTTACAACTCAATAAACTCAGTCCAACCCTAATATCAGAATGATAAAAGTGTGGCTCACAAATACCAACTCTCCTAGAGAGTGGTTCACAAAAAAAGCCCTAATGTTTACATCTCTTCTATTCACGACTTGTTACAAAATAGCTAATTTGCTGTTACAAATCTGCAAAAGATTCTGCTACAAAATATCAAGGTCTTCAATCAAATCTTCCAAAAAATATCTCCTTATTTGGAAAGTATATATTTCTTTTTGAATTCTGATTGAATCTTCCAGACCTTTAAATCAGCATCCCTTTAAATCAGCGCTACATAGGATTACATAATATCTCCAGAATATTCTGCATCTATTAAAATATAACAGAACAAATCACTCCAGATGAGCACATACACGATGTTGTATGCGATGTCGTATGCTCCTTCAAGGACATCTTCTTTGACATGTTCCAGAACAACAAAAGAAACCTCCAAGATATTCTCTTCAAAGTTAGGACTTTTATCATTAGCTCCATAATGTCTTAACAATTAGAACCTAAGGGTTTTCCTTGAAAATACCTTGACAAACAACTCCACCTTGAATCTCTTAGTCCTTTAAGACAGCTCCACTCATGATAGCATAATATTCTATAGAATATTCTGCATAATTTTAATCATAAACCCATCACTCCAGTTCCAGAGACTAAGACGTCATGATATCTGTCTTTGAGATTTGTCTGTACACGTGACAGTAATACTGTTATGACATTTGCAGATGTTTCAACATCTGGCTCAGTATCTGCCAAGTATTATAATCCCATCTATATTGATGTATCTGTCACCATGTCAGGATATCTTGTTTTACATGTTCTTTCATAATCTAGACCATGTTAATTTAACATATGGAACTACTTATTCAACATGTTCCAGCCATATTAGTTTTACCAAACATAATGCCAATTATAAAATCATAGAATTAACAATGTAACGCCCATATAATATATTTCTAGAATAATATCACACAATTGTTAATTTGGTACTGATAGCATCATAAATGCCTACTAAAATAATTCACATTCTTGACCAATTCTAAATTTCTATAAAACAATGGTGCAATACATGGAAATCATACTAAAATAAAAACACTAAGATCAATACAATATCCAAAATTGTACAAAGATACTGAAAAACACAACGAATGACTAAATCTATGCTTCTTTTGAAACATCCCGAGAATAGCTCCACTTGCAAATCAAACATGCAAAAGACACCTGAAAGCAACACCAAATAATGGGGTGAGATAACAACATCTCAGTGGGTTCCCTATCTTAGAGTTCTCTCGTCTCTAAAGGTTCAATCTAAACAATACTCAAGTCGGGGGAAAACCTAGACTTCGAGTTCACAACACAACTAGAGACATCAAAGTAAAATAAAACGGAGCACACACAAAGTGCTTTAAGGCATCTTTCCCCGCCCAACCACTCAAGGGAAAACAAGCATGATTCACTCGATCCTTAACTTATAGATAACTTTCCCTGCCCAACCATACTCCTAGATGGCAAGCAAGCACTGGTCACTCAATATCTATCAAAGGTACTTTCCCCGCCCAGCCATACTCCCAGATGGAAAGCAAGCACGAGTCACGGTACCTAACAACTAAGTAACTTTCCCCGCCCAGTCATATTCCTAGATGACAAGCAAGCACGAGTCACGGTTACTTACCACCAAAGTAACTTTCCCCGCCCAGTCATACTCCCAGATGACAAGCAAGCACGAGTCACGGTTACTTTCCTAATGGATAACTTTCCCCGCCCAGCCATACTCCCCGATGGAAAGCAAGCACGGGTCATGGTTACTCCATTAAGGGATTCAAATCCACTAATTAATTATGTTTCCCGGCCGTCCCACCTCGTGAGATCTCGAAACGAGCAAAGCATAATTAAATTAGGATTATAACGCGATGGGAACAAAACCTCCATCCGTTCAAACTACTTAGCACGGGGATACAATTCGAGTATTGACGTCAAAGCATGTCACGTCTCTAGTACAATTTTGTATCAACCTAGGGTAATTCTACTTACCTTACAAGTTATACCATCTCATAAACCCTAGTCACAATACTAGGCCAATACTATTGACTTAAGGTAAGATTTCCTCACTCTTTCTCCATTCTTGATGCTTTTAATTATATAGTTCTCAAACATATAATTCTAACATTTTAATTGAATTAACACCATTAAACAATTCTCATGATAATCTCATTGTCTTTACTTTCATTCAATCCTCATGGTTAACACATATTCCACACTAGATTAATACCCCAATTTCTTAACTTTACATGATTACAATTAATTGGAAAAGTCAGGTAAAATTTGGATAAAAATAATATTTTTCGGCATCATGTGATAGAACATAATATTAGCTTTCAAACAGTATAAAGAACACTGAAATCAGATAACCGAGTAAAAAGTTATGAATTTTTAAAGTTTGGAACAAAACAATTTTTCCCAAAACCTACAGCGTTAACCGGTTAACGCCCTGGGTTAACCGAACCAGTACAGAAACATAGAAGTCAAAACGCAACAGCGTTAACCGATTAACGCCCTGGGTTAACCGGTTAACCAAAACCAGAATCCAGTAATTCACGTTTTTATGATATCAGTACTTACCAAAACCAAATCAAAACATCATCAAACATCAAAACAAGCCATAACAATGTTTCTACACCTAAGGTTAACATGTTCAAGCATTTTTATCGATTTCTAACCGTTTAATCTACCGATTTTAATATTTTTCCATAAAAACCCTAAAACTTATCAACTCTGAAACTCAACCAAAACTAGAAGTAAAAATTTCTAGCTATGAACCCACCTCTACAAACAACGAGGAGTTTGATGAAGATGATGAAGAAGAATGATGATTCTAGTTCTTGAGCTTCCATGGGGGTTGAAATTGGGTTTTTAATAACTAATAAAAAATGACTTAAAATACTCTTTAATTTATCTTGGTCCGTTTGAACTCAAACTACATCCAGTCCACCCGCCAAGGTGATTTTGCCTCTATCAATGAGGTCTTAATCAACTATTCAATATTTGAATACACACAACGACCTACAGTCAATGTCCTCTTGAGTCTTCTGACTTAAACTTGTCACTCAAGGAAATATACTTATCTTTTACAAAGATAACAAAAAGTAACTAACTTGCTTCTAATAAAGCTATAATAACAAGGTGATTTGTTACAAGAAATGTATGGCGCAATATGAACAAATGTGGGATAAGTCGTAGGAGCCAGAGCTTTTACTCTTCAAAATGATTCCTTTATATAATGCTTGATTTGATAAGACCGTTGGAGACATCTTGAGCCAATTATGGATATTAGTTAATACCATAAAAACCTTCCATAATCAAAGATATTTGTTCCTAGCATTAATTCAGATATTCTTTAATTAAGGCTTTAATGAAAGAATCACCATCTTCTAGACAACAATCAGAGTGAATTAATTCTTTGTATGCAGCTTTTAATACTGTCTTTAATGGAGGATTCTCTTTAACTTATATAGCTTCTATTTGATAGCGCAAGTCTTCTTCTATTGAAGCAAGCCATCTTTTCAATAACTTCCTTTTTAAGAACTTCTACAATACATAAATAAGTAAGTTATTCTCAGCATAAGTTAGAACTTCTATTCTTGCATAATAATAATAATTATAATCAAAACTCTTAGAGGATTAGAATCAAAAGTGTTCTGACAATCTCCCCCTTTTTGATGATGACAAAACATTTATTTTGATTTAAGGATAGAGTTAAAAGTATTAGAAGGACTCCCTTTGGTTTATGAGAATTATCCTTTCAGGGATTTTTCATTAGAAGTTATTTCAACAAATTTAATTCTTTCATCAGAAGTTCTTTGCTTTAGCTCCCCTTGAGTTGATTACTTAACCTGTTTCTATTTAGAATAACAAATCAAACAGTTTTATCAGAATATTAATATGTTAGAGGTTAATCTTGATAAACTGCTATAGATCAAAATCTTCTACGTTTCTCCCCCCTTTTGTCATTAATAAAAAAAATGCAGAAGTAAAACATGATTAAAGAGAAACAAAACAGAGCAAGGTTTTCATTAATAGGCAGCAAGGCCAAAAGCAAACAGAAACAGATGATCAAAAAGCAAACAAGAAAACAAATAAAAAAAGGAACAAATTCAGGGAATGGGGTTCATCTTAGTAACTAATGCTTCCAGAAGGGACATGATTTCAGAAGATGACTCCACTTGCTTGCCAATCATAGTCTTCAGTTCAACATTAGTTTCATCCTGCTTGTGCAAACTCTGCTTGACCATTTCATTTTCCTTCTTCAATTCTTATAAGGTCGAGAGATGTTGGTAGAGTTTCTTCAGTAGTAGCAGCAGCTTGATCTTCAGAGTTTTCTTCAGCAGAAGGTACTGGAACAGATTCATTTTCCTGATCTTCTTCAAAAGGAACTAAAACCATCTGAAGATCAGAGTATGATTCCACTAGTTCTAATTCAGTCCAGGGCTTGTCATCCATAAGTAGAGGTTTATTCTTTTCAATGTTGGAGACCACTTCTTTGAGATACTCGCAGAAGTTCTGGTGAGCGATATCATAGCAGATATCTTTAAGCTTTTTGGTCTCCACGTTGAACCATTTTCTGAATGTTGCCCATAGAAAGTCAGAAGCAGCTGGATCAAGAAGCTCTGAGCAGGATACCTTCAGATTCTCAAGTCTGATTTTCATTTCTGCTTCAAAAGCTAGCAGAAGTGAATCAATGGTTGTTTTGGTGGGTTTAGGTTTTGGAGCAGGAATAACAATTTTGTTTGTGACAGAAGATTATTTTTGGAGAGCCTCTATGTCAATGGAAGTTCTAAGTGGGTCTTCTAGTTCAGAGTTTTCTGGAGGAGTATCTGGAATTGTGATGAATGTGGGTGAGTTTGGTGGAGTGAATTCATAGGAGGACAATGATTTTTCTCTTATTGGTGATAGGTAAAAAACAAGTGTGTTTAAGTCAACGTGCATAGGTTGGAAGGCACTGGTTTGTTGTGTTTCAGAAGTTTGAATAAGATTATTTTGGTGAGATTCAAATGGTTGGAATGCATCAATATCATATAGAACATTTTGAAGTTCTGAATGTGTTTCAACAAATTGGGGTGTGTTTATATCAGAGGGTGGAGTTGGATCAATGGGTATGTCAAAATCATCTAGAGTTTGTGGTTGATTGTGATCAATTTTTGATTGATTTATTGGAGGTATGATAGAAGGTGTGGCACCAGATGTAAGTATCACAGAAGGATTTGGATCAGAAGCAATGTTGGGTTTAGAAGAAGGGATGGGTTCAGAAGGAGTTGGTTCAGAAGGTGTTGGTTCAGACATGACCACTTTTACAACTTCTACAATAGAAACGTAATCAGATTGAGAAGATGAAGAGTTACCTTTCTTTTTGACTGTTTTAGCAGCCTTCTGAGAAGTTCCTTCCCCAACTTTCCTCTTGTTCTTCTTTAAGACAACTTCTAAAGCTGGCTTCTTGAGTTCTTTTGGGTTGAACAGAGGGTCCACCCCATCCAGCTTGCATGATTCCAAATATCTGACAACAACCTCTAGAGGTGTGTCAGAAGAGAACATAGGGAAGTTCTGTAGAGGAATCTTCCTAGTAGTGATTACCTCTCTGGAGTGAAGAGTTGGGTCCTTCTTGATAGAGTCAATGAACTTCATTTTCTTTAGATTCTTTGCATTTAGAGGTTTCCCAACGTCTGTTTCCAGCAACTCAATCTGTTATGCTACAGCCAGATGATCCACAAGTTTGTTTTCAGTCAGAATGTCTGAGATTAATCTTCCTAGAGGTATCCAATCCCTCTTGGTCTTTTCTCCTTCTCTGGTTTCCTTGACACTATTTTTCAGATGGTTGAAGTGAGAATATGCTAGATTGACTTTCTTCTTCTTAGAGATGAAGTAAAGGAGAAATTGTTGATCCATGTTAATGTAATCAGGAGAGTTTGTTGCTTTCCTGTGACATATGCTTCCCATAATGATTTTTGCCCAGATCCTCAGATGATCTTTCAGATCTTTGATTTTGTTTGAATATTGTCCATGGGTGAAAATCTCTTTAGCCACCAGTTTTGTGTCTAAGAGTTTATCCATTTCATTACACTTGATTCCATTTCCATCAGATTGTATGAGTCTTGTAGTATGATCTTCTAAGATGATGATTCTCTTCCCCAGAACGTAAGAGGTAACATGGGAATTTGAAGCACTTGCAAATACCCAGAATTCTTTAACCATCTTGGGGAAGACTGGTCCCATGAGACGATCAAAGTACTTTTCCCACCCTTGAGCTTTGACGGCGGGATGAAGATCAAAACCATTCTCTTTTAAACTTTCAAAATCCACGAACAACTCACATAAGACTTCAAGTTTGTCAGTAGAGGGGAGGAGTGTTTTGACAGGAGAGACATGTAGCATTTCTATGGATGAATCCTTTTCTGGTTGAGAGGCTGAAGCCATTGTTACTAAGATGAGGGTTCAAAAAAATTTGCAGAGTTAAAGTAGGAAAATTTAGGGTGAAAATGCAAGAGTGAAAACAACGTGAATGGTAAAAGTGAAAAAGTGAAGGTGAAAGTGAGTTTAAATAGGAAAAATTGCATTTAATAATAAAACATAATTAGTGGAAATAATAAATGCTGAAAACATCATGATTAGAAAGTAATAAATGCTAGCTGACAAAAGGGGAAGGCGTAGAGATCTTGGAACAGTTACCAAAAATATTTGCGCCTCTATTGTGTCAATTCAGCCTTTTCAATTTCCCAGAAGTTGAACGCGTGTCCTTCTACAGAAGACAGTTGTCTGATTGCATGTTCTGTCATGCTTCAAAGTTAGAACACATATTCTGAGCTTCTAGGGGTCCTCATAGGTTGAGTGACACGTGTTGGTGTCAGAATCTGCATGTTATTCTTTTGAAACAGAATTTCTCAGAGATAAACAGTCAGATCATTAAACTAACTTCTGAATAAATAAAATAACCAGTTCAGAACTTCTGAGAGATAAAAACATGTAATTAAAATTTTTTCATTCTGGGCATAATTCCATATTAAGATTAGTTAGAATGAAATTAAATCTATCTTAAGCAAGGGGTTTTGTAAAAATATCAGCCCATTGGTGATTAGTATCTATGAATTTTAAAAATAATATTCCCTTCTGAGTATAGTCCCTAATGAAATGATGTTTAACTTCTATGTGTTTAGCTCTAGAATGTAAACTTGGATTTTTAGAGAGACAAATAGCAGAAGTATTATCACAGAGAATGGGAATGTTACTCTCATAAATATTGAAGTCCTCAAGTTGATTTTTTATCCAGAGCATCTGAGTACTGCATCCAGCTGCTGCAATGTATTCAGCTTCTGCAGTTGATAATGCTATGGTTGACTGCCTTTTGCTTGACTGGGAAATTAGATTGTCTCCCAGAAATTGACAACTTCCAGAAGTACTTTTTCTTTATGTTCTGTCTCCAGCAAAATCAACATCACAATAACCTACAAGCTTGTAATATTTGGATCTTCTGTAGCATAGACCAAGATTAGTAGTACCTTTTAGATATCTAATGATTCTCTTAACTGCTGTTAAGTGAGTTTCTCTAGGATCTGATTGGAATCTGGCACATAAACATACACTGTATAGAATATCTGGTCTAGATGCAGTTAGATAAAGGAGAGAGCCAATCATACCTCTGTAGATCTTCTGATCTATTTTCTTACTTACCTCTTCCTTCTCCAGAATACACGTAGGATGCATAGGAGTCTCAGAGATCTTACTTTCTGATAAGTCAAATTTCTTCAGAAGTTCTTTGACATATTTGCTTTGATGGATATAAGTTCCTTCTAATGTTTGATTGCTTTGGATTCCCAGAAAGAACTTTAGTTCTCCCATCATGCTCATCTCAAATTCTGCCTGCATAGACTTAGCAAATTCCTTTCCCAAGGCACTTTTTGTGGAACCAAATATAATATCATCTATATATATTTGGCATAACTGAATATCATTTTTAATGTTTTTACTGAAAAGAGTTGTATCCACTTTCCCTCTGATGAAATTATTTTCCAGAAGAAAATTACTTAGTCTTTCATACCAAGCTCTGGGAGCTTGTTTCAGACCATATAAGTATTTTTTAAGTTTAAAGACATGTTCTGGAAAATTTGTATTTTCAAAGCCAGGGGGTTGGTGCACATACACTTCTTCATCAATATAACCATTTAGAAATGCACTCTTGACATCCATTTGATATAGAATGATATTATGATTGACAACAAATGAAATTAGAAGTCTAATAAATTCGAACCTGGCGACTGGTGCATAGGTTTATGTATAGTTTATTCCTTCTTGTTGATTATAACCTTGTGCAACCAGCCGTGCCTTGTTTCTGACAACTTCTCCTTGTTCATTAAGCTTGTTTTTAAATACCCACTTGGTGCCAATGATGTTGAATCCTCTGGGTCTAGGTACTAAGTCCCACACATCATTTCTGGTGAATTGATTGAGTTCATCTTTTATTGCAAGTATCCAATCATTTTATGAGAGAGCTTCTTATACAGAAGTTGGTTCAATCAGAGAGACAAGTCCCATTAGAGATTCTTCAGAATTTCTGAATGATGACCTTGTTCTGATTGGATCATCCTTCTTTCCCAAGATTTTATCTTTTGGATGATTCAATGTGCTTCTGGATAGTTTCTTATGAGTGGGTTCTTCAGAACTTGTTGGAGTGATTGTCTTGTCTTGTTCTGTAGATGGTTGTTCTTCAGATGTTCTGTTTGTAGTTATTTCAACTTCTATATCTGTAAGAAATTCATTCTGCTTTGGTTTTTCAGGATCAAGCTTATCATCAAATCTGACATAGATAGATTCTATGACAATTCGTGTTTCTGTATTGTATACTCTGTATCCTTTAGAACGTTCAAAGTATGCTAACATATAACACTTTTGTGCCTTAGAATCAAACTTATTCAGAGGATCATTAGTATTTAGAATAAAACAAGTACATCCAAAGGGATGCAAATATGAAATGTTGGGCTTTCTGTTCTTCCACAATTCATAAGGAGTCTTTTCCAGAATAGGTCTTATAGATATTCTATTCTGAATATAAAATGTTATATTTACTACTTTTGCCCAAAAGTGTTTAGCCATGTTAGTCTCATTGATCATGGTTCTGGCCATCTCTTGCAATATTTTGTTCTTACGTTCTACAACTCCATTTTGTTGTGGGGTTCTAGGGCAAGAGAAATTGTGAGAGATGCCATTTTCATTAAAAAATGATTCTAATTTTTTTGTTTTCAAATTCTCCACCATGATCACTTCTGACTTTGACAATTCTAAACTCTTTTTCATTTTGAACTTGTTTGCAGAAGTTTGGAAATACATCAATTGACTCATCCTTGTGTCTAAGAAACTTTACCCATGTCCATCTGCTATAGTCATCTACGATCACTAATCCATACTTCTTTCCACTTATTGAAGCAGTTTTCACTGGTCCAAATAAGTCAATGTGCAGAAGTTCTAATGGTCTAGAGGAAGATACAACATTTTTAGCTTTAAAAGCATGTTTTGAAAATTTTCCTTTCTGACATGCTTCACACAGAGCTTCTGAGTTGAACTTCAAATTTGGAAGTCCACTGACCAGATTGAGTTTGTTAATTTGAGATAATCTTCTCATATTAGCATGTCCCAATCTTCAATGCCAGACCCATTGCTCAGTTTCCACAGACATTAGACATTTTACATTCTGACTTTTCAGTTCAGAAAGTTTTATTTTATATATGTTGTTCTTTCTCTTTCCACTAAATAGGATTGTTCCATCTTTCTGACTAACATCTTTACAGAACTTTTGATTGAAGATTATGTCATAACCATTATCACTTAATTGACTTATGGATAATAGATTATGCATTAATCCTTCTACTAATATAAAATTTGAGATAGAGGGAAGAATGCCATTACCAACAGTTCCAGAGCCAATAATTTTTCCTTTTTGGTTGCCTCCAAAACCTACATAGCCTCCAGCTTTCAACTCAAGACTTTGGAACATATGCTTTCTTCCTGTCATGTGTCGTGAGCATCCAGAGTCCAGGTACCATGATTGGTGTTTCAGTTTGGCTGTTAAAGACATCTGCAACATACACAATTTTATCTTTGGGTACCCATATCATTCTGGGTCCTTGTTTGTTAGTTTTTACAAACTTCTGATTGATCTTACGTTTCATATCAGAACTTGTAGAACAAGATGACTCACTGGTGTATATTAGTTCATGATCATGACCATAGGTAAAGTGAGAACTTAAGGGAGTATTAACTTTTATGACTAAGTCATCAATCTTTTTATGACTAAGTCATCAATCTTTTTATGACTAAGGGAGTAGTAACAGTACCTCAACAGGACACCTTCATATCAGACCTCAATAATACACACTATTACTTCCCCCCTTTTTAGCCATAAAAAGAAAAATGCATAGTAACAACCAGGGAGGTATATAATCTCTATAAGCTTGAAACACACACAAGCTTCACAATAACTACATTACAACAACCACAAACCATACACTTCACAAAAATGCCAATAAAACAGGACCATAACTTCCCATGTTTTATACAATCACTTATCCCCCTCAAGAAAAACCACATCAAAGAGAATAACATAGAGCCACATTGAACCATTCAGGATTAACTACTCCTCCTCAACTCAGAATCACCAGACACATAAACTTTCTCCATGTCAGCAGTCGAACAAATCACAGAAACTAACACTTGTTGAAATTATGCAAAAATCAAATAAAAAATTCTGCAACAAGATGTCCCAGGTCAGACAAACAGGTGTTACGACACCTGATCTGACATAATACGTAAACCTGCATAGATGTTATTCAACCATGCCAGAGACATCCAACTTGACATAAGGAGTCAGTATAATGTTTTACTATACATGCAGCAAAACTAAGAACCTTCAATCTCCCTTTTTGGCACATTATGGCCAAAACATTATCAGAACCATACAACCAGAAAAGCCAGTAAACATAGAACACAAAGATAATGCAGCAGAAGAAAAATTCTGGTTAACACATGTTAGAACATCTGGTTAGACATCACCCAAACAGAACATCAACTCTCCCCTTTAAACGAAAATTAGTTTGATCTTTTAATTTTGAAAGATTTTAAGGTGAGCTCCAGATAAGATTAGCAAGCTCTCCTCATGTCATGTATAATCAATACTCCAGTTGAGCATAAACTCCACAAATTCTCAGCTTCACACACGTGTTGAACATACTCTCAAACAATTGATCGATTTCCTTATATATTCACACAAGACACACTTAATTTTGAATTTCTCATTTATTCCAAAACAAATTCTCTTAGTTTGCTTGCTATATAGGATCCAGACTGCCCCTATCTATGACTTGTAGTAGAAGGAACTATCAGTTCAAAAACCATTCTGATCAGACCCCTCAATCTGACATTCTTCCCTTGCTCTTAGCAATTCCTTGTCTTCTTTCTATCTTCAATCATGACCAAAGTCATGCATTTATCACACACCTTTGTAGATACAGTCAGAAGCTTCTCATGATTATAATCCCAAGCTTCTTTTAACCACCAATAAACATGATTATTTCAATATCATGTAGGACATCAGCATAGAGTTCCTTGAACCCAAGACGATCTCCAAGGATCACACCTTCAACAGCTAATTCAGGTTGTCACACACCAAAACACCATGAAGAGAAATAAACAACCACATAGATAAAAGTAAATTTTCTACACTTCTTGAATTATAATGTTCAAACTATATTATTGCATTATTACATTAGACATACACATAGTCTCCCGTCAATTTATTTTGTCATCAGTTGAATGCACAACATCTTTCATAGACAAATAAACACTTAGCTTCCGTCAGAGTATTCACTATTGGTTAGATGCACACCCTTATCAAAAGTAGACAAATACTTAACTCTTGTCAAGGTATTTATCATATGTGATAAGGTAAGCTTTTCATACAAGGTATGGCATTTGGTCTGACATTCTTTGAGATGTTGTTCCAACATCAGATCTGACAACAATCTCAAATACATGGATTTTACACTTACTATGGTTTTTGAGGAACATCCATAAAAATCCATGTACAACTCTTTGTAGGGGATACAAGAGTTCAACATTAGCTGATCATCCTTTCTGATCAGACCATAAATACATGCAGTAACTTGCATGATACACACCATCAACACGTCTACATCTTCTATTCTTCCAAGTGTTCCATCATGCGGGGACATCACATAAATGGACCTAAGTTGGATGAAGAATTCCATTGATCATACACAAATAACTATGGTTATTTGCAACACACTCCTTCAAACATATGCAGATACCAGTCAAACATCCATTCATTATCCCTCCTTGGATAATTTTTCTTCTCTTAACAGAACGAGAGTTCCATGCTCTCAAGACTTGATAGTTATACCAAGTTTGAGTAAACAACCTCTATCCTATTTATGAAGAGAATAAACACTAGCTATCCATCTTGAACAACTACTGCTATAAACCCCTTTCTTTGACTCACACATGCACAACTTTGGTTCCTTTGGTCACCAAATGTCAAAGATATCGTCCTTAACATACATACTGGACTTCATACATGAAGAATTTTGTTGAGATATCTCCAAAATACAAGTTTTTAGCCTCTACATTCCTACTTTCTTCAACCTGAGACCCTCTTTAACACATAGCATAGATGCCTCCTCTTCCAGGTTAGGAGTAGGTTCCAAACGTACGTGATCATCACACATTTGTCTAGCACCCAAAGCATCCATCATTTAGCATGATAGCACATCCATTTATTTTTTCTGGAAAACAAAACTTAGCTTGGTTCTGAAGTCAATACTACTTTCAGAAAATCAACACTTCCCTTGATTACCATAAGGGCCTTCAAAACTAATCCAAGCTCCAACAAAACTAAACAACAACAACAAGACTCATAATCACTTTCCTAATTAGGTCAAGTATTAGGAAGACTCTTCTAGAGACCACAATAAATGGATATATCCTTTCTTCAACAGATTTCTTGAAGAGTATATCAACCACACACTATAGTGCCTTTAAGAGTGGACTTGTGAAATAAAACCCAAGTATCGTTGGCTACTTTGCACAGTTGGTTGAAACAGTCTTGCATACACTACATCATCAAGAAAACGCAAAGGATTTCAACCAAAAGGTAACATACCAACTACAACATTCTAAACTGAATGTTCTCCAGTTCTGTATTCACATGTTAAGACATCAGACTTGACATCATGAACTGAAACTCTGCAAAAAAAACCAACATTATTCCCCTCTGGCTAATATTAGCTGAAACAGCCTTTGCATGAAATACTGGGGAACCACAATCAAACACAGTAGCAATCAAATAGAACACAACGAAAATAACAGAGCAATTCCTTAGAGAGTAATAAACTCCCCCACACCAAGATCCTCTAAAAGAAACTAAAATGCAGTGTCAAGACATCTTGTTTGGCATCACAACAACATCAGTAAACCTATACATATAAAACACCATTATACGATACTCCCGATAAGTTGTATGATCATCAATTCAGATATAACTCCCTATACCACAAGAATAGCCAGAACACTACCCAAACACAGTGCATTTATTCCAAGTTACACACAAACTTGGTATAACTTCAAAACATATCAAGGAAACATTAAACAAAACAAAAGTAGAAACCCAACCTCACAAAATATTAAACACAAGCCTCCTTCAGATATATAATTCTCTTAAATCAAAATGTCAAGATATTCTGTCTGATGTCACAGCTACACAACAAACACGCATAAATGTCAGAACATTTTATCTGACATCACAACTACACATCAAGTACACATAAATGTCAGGACCATTTATCACAGCTACACATCAATTCACCATAAACGTTATAGGCCTGATAACACCACAAACAGGTCCAACACACATGTTGTCACGAATAGTCCATCCTCCACTTCTAGGGACCATTCAAAAACCAATAAGAACCTATCACGTTCAAACAACTTTTCAGTATAACATCCTTCTACCTTTACCATGAACTAGAAAGTATCCCCTTGGATCTCACCCAGAAACAAACCAAGATGCCTGCTCTGATACCAATTGAAATTATGGTTTGACAGATCTCAAATGTCTTATAGGATGTCAAGACATCTGGTTTGACAGAAACAACAAGGCAATGTATATAATAATAACAGTACTGAAAAGCATAAACAACACACAAAGATTGTTAACCTAGTTCGGTGACTTAGACCAACTCTGGGGCTACCAAGCTAGGAAGGAAATCCACTATCAGTAGTATAAATTCAGAGCTAAACTACTCAATTTACACTCTTCACTTAATCACTACCCAATGCAATTTCTATCTAAGAACTCTTAGATAAGAGACACCTCTCACTCCCCCTCAATCACACACAATGATAAGAAAACAAGAACTAACAAGAAACAAAGACACCCTTCAAAGACATAACTTGATCTTGCTTAAAAGCTTCAATCAAGAACAATACACTCATACTTAAAAGCTTAGAGTGAACAACTTACAACTCAATAAACTCAGTTCAACCCTAATATCAGAATGATAAAAGAGTGGCTCATAAATACCAACTCTCCTAGAGAGTGATTCACAAACAAATCCCTAATATTTACATCTTTTATATACACGGCTTGTTGTTAAAACTAGGTTACAATGCTTTTATTTATAACCTATTTCCAAACTGGATTTGGGCCATCAAAGCAGCTAATTTGCTGTTACAAATCTGCAGAAGATTTTGCTACAAAATATCAAGGTCTTCAATCAAATCTTCCAAAAAATATCTCCTTATTTGGAAAGTGTATATTACTTTTTGAATTCTGATTGAATCTTCCAGACCTTTAAATCAACACCCCTTTAACTCAGCACCACATAGGATTGCATAATATCTCCAGAATATTTTGCATTTATTAAAATATAATAGAAGAAATCATTCCAGCTCAATACAAGCACGATGTCGTATGCTCCTTCAGGGACATCTTCTTTGACGTGTTCTAGGACAACAAAAGAAACCTAAGGGCTTACCTTGAAAATACCTTGACAAACAGCTCCATCTTGAATCTCATAGTCCTTTAAAACAGCTCCACCTTAAATAGCATAATATTCTATAGAATAATTTGCATAAGTTAAATCATAAACCCATCACTCCATCTCCACAGACCAAGACGTCATGACATCTGTGTGTAACACATGAAAGTAATATTGTCATGACAGTTACAGATGTTTCAACATCTGGTTCAATATCTACCAATTATTATAACCCCATATGTACTGATGTCTGTAACACCCCAAAGTCAATTTAATTATATTGATGTGTTTTCTTTTTAATTTTGATGTTTATGAGGTTATTTGATGTTATGTGAGGTTTGAGGGTAGCTTAATATTTTAATAATAATTAGAATAATTAAGTATATGAGGTTTAGTTTATTATTTGAGAATAAAATAAAATAAAATAAAAGGAATTAGAGGATAATGGTATTGTGGTCTTTTGGTTGAGGATAAGTGAGAGTTTTATAGGGAAATAATAAAAGAGGTCCTAGGGGAAAGAGTGACAAAAGAGGGAAAAGTTGGAGAATACGATCATTTGGAATGATCGCATCTTTTGAGAAAAGAGCTTTGGAGAAGAGGAAAAGCTAGGGCTTGAGGGATTGAGAGGGTTACGAAGAGTTATCAAAAGCTTACGAAAATTAAGGTATGGCGAGTATTTTCCTTTCGATAATATAATGTGGGAAGGGAATTGGGGTTTTGTGGTGTAGTTTACAGAATAGGGTTTTTGATTGATAATTTTGTGTTGATTATTATGAATTCATGATGATTTTGATGATTACAATGATGTACATGATGTAGATGATGTTATATTGATGAATGTTGATATTGTTAGACGACGACGTGGATCTAGAAGGAGGTTGAAAATATCCTTTTTCAAAATTAAACTTTTCAACATTATTTGAAAAATGTTTTGCGGAAGTTCCCCGGAAGAACTCGTCTAAAATAAACAAAGTCACCAGTGATCGGATATGCGTCTTGAAACCGAATGGGAAGTAAAAAATGATAAGACACTTAAAACAATGAAACTAAATCACTTAAATTCAATTTATTTGATAAGTCACTCTCAACAATGAATTAATATAGAAGAAATAAGCACAAGAAAAATAAGTATGTGTGTTTTGACATTTTCACAAACACTTGGTGTGCAACCGCACAAAGTGTTATTTTTATGTTGAATTAGTGAAATTTTTTCACAATGTTGTAGTAAAAAATTGATACCAATTTATCAAATAGTTGGTGTGCACTAATTCAATCAAAAAAGAATTTCTCAATCCACACACAATAATATTATAAGGAACGGAAAAATAAAAGAACGTGCGATATTTGTTTAGGCAGTTCCTTCACCGTCCTCGCTAGAAGTACTCTGCCCCCAATTCTCAATCGAATTGGGAAATTTCAATAATATTGCAATTGTTTATACAAGAAGAAAATTGGAACAACAAACCAATCCGAATTGCGAGTGTTGTGTAAACTTCTTCTTGCCTCTTGATTCGAGAAGAACCAAGTCCTTCACGCGCGTCGTGAAAACCTATGATTAACTAGTCCCTTCTTGCAAAGATATCCAATCCTTCAAACCTCGAGCACAGATAATTTTCTTCAATGCTTATGAACCTACAATAATCTTCGTAATCCTCCAGTTAACGTGATATGAAAGAACAATCCACTTGATCTTCAAACTACCTCACTCGGCTGAATCTACGAATAATTATTATGTGGAAACCTCCAAATCCTCTTTGATCTTGGAGGAGAAACCCCAATGGTTTTTACAAGAAAAACCCACAGCTTTTCAACCCAATCTGAAATCTCTCTATCTCAATTGGATGTTATCATCATTGATTGCACCTTGATAAACAAAGATTGTTGTGTGTGATTGTTGATTGATGCAAAGAAGGAGAAGATGAAGAGAAGAATATGTATCTATTTCACTTTTCTTGTTACCTTCTCAAGGAAAATGAAAACAGCTATTTATATTTGTTACGCAATAATAAAATATAGAATGAGAAAATTAAATGATAAAAATGACACCTACAGGGTTGAGTTGACCTCCCACAGGGGATGAGTCAGCTCAAAATACCTAATGAGTCGACTCAAATTAAAGGCCCACTCAGCCTGTTGGGACCCGAGAGATTTTAAGAACAAAACACCTCAATTGAGTCGGCTCATTTCAAGCTTTGAGTCGACTCAAATCAAATGAACTGAATGAGTCAACCTGTACAGAAGGATGAGTCGGCTCATTCAGTTAAAACACCTTCAAAATTGGTTTTTTCACATAAGATTATTTCCTCTTCCTTGTGTCACCTACATAATTTCAATCATAACAAGTTTTTGACAATTTCAAAACATATGCCGTGTCTCACAAACTCCCCCTTTTTGATGATGGCAAAAACTTGTTGAAATTTGTAGCTTACGAGCAATGTTACCATGTGTGCGATGTTACCATGTGTTTCTAAGCTCCCCCTGAATATATGCCACCAATCATGAATATATTTTACAATCTACACATATCTCCCCCTTTGACAACATCAAAAAGAGAGAAAGCAAAGTAACCAATATCAAATAACAATAAACATACAATGAGAATACCAATTGCAATATAAGATCAACCATCCATATACACACAATAAGGGATGAAATGAAAAGCGGTAATTAAATAAACACCAACAAGATAATGAACCAAACAAACTTAAGTAAGCATTATCAAGAGTAGCAAACCCAAAATAAAGATCCCATACAAAAATAGTAAAAATAGTCATAAAATGAAAATGCTAATGGATATGAGATGAAATGCAATGAAGTCTCAAGGCCTAGGATCCCGTCCCCAATGTGATGGATAACAAGGATGATAAGTAACCGGCTGAGACTCACCCGTATTAGCCCCAGTAAAATGAAGGAAACTCATGTTAAGTGTGTTGAAAGAGTTTGCAAGGGCAACATTTCAACCATGAACTTCATTAATCCGGGCCAAAGAGGTAGAAGCAAATGTCTCAAAGGTAGTGTCTTGAGAGGCCAAGTGTTCTTGCAAAGTAGTATACCGAGTGTCTTGAACAGATACATATTCAGCAAATGACTTACCTTGGTCAGTGATCCTTCGTTCCTGTAACACCCTAATTTTTGCCCTAAGATTTCTTTGCATAGCATCTGCATTTTGCATACAAACAAGATTGCACTGGTCGTTTCTTCTCAGATGTAGGGTCTATTCTTCGCAGGGGATCACCATGTTTACTTGCCATTATTTGTTTATATTTACTGATCACTAACCAAAATACAAAAAAATATGTGGCAGTTTGTTTCTTCTTCTTCTCTGTGTTGCAGGTTTGCGAAGATAAGACAGTAACTTCATTCAGATGGGTTGGTTCAGTCACGATTCAGGTCAGATGGACGTTTGACCTAATTTGGTCAAACTATCAAAATTTGTTTCAACTGCCAGTGGTTTAGACAGTGTGTGTTCGAAGATTCAAGTTGTGTTGTGTACAAAAGTCATCAGATCATCAAGAAGTGTTGCGAGTGAAGTCTGGTTTGATTCATCAGTGATTCATCTGAGGATTTATTTTCCTCAGTATGGATTCAGTTTATCAGGGAAGTAATCAGACAATTTTCAGATGACAGTTGGCTTAAGTTGTGAAATATCCAGTTGGGTCTGTGTTGGCTGTGTTCATTTTTATCAAAGGCTTGTGAAAGAGGAATCGAAATTTGGTCATGGGCTTAAAATCAAGATTTCTTATCCATTTCTATCCATTTTATTATTTGATCTATAAACCAATTTTTTTTCTATTTCACTTATCCGATTATCCATTTCTATTCATTCATTTTTTTACCATTACCCATTATTATTCAACAACCAATGTTTCCATTTTTTCGACTATCCGTTTTTTAGTTCAATCACCCAAATCACTATTCTAACAATTTTCCAATTTTTTTCATTTTTTATATCCCATTTCTATATTCATTTTTTCTTTTCTCATATTTTTGTCAACATTTTTTATTCATAAATTCTAATAGGCCCATTTTTTTTAACCTATCATCCAATAAAATCATTATAAAAAAAAGCAAAATTTGAAAAATACAAAAAGCCCACAATTTTCAATTCATCATTTTCTTCAAAATATTATAGTCATTTTTGGTATTGGTATCATAACACCCAAAAACTATCTCCAGCTTCGCACGCACAACAACTCAAGTCAGGCCCACACCATCAGTCCAAGCCTCACGTCATCCACATCTTTCCACGCACAAGCCAATTCACACCAGCTTCATCACGCATCCCGCGCGTGAAAACCTCAACTACCAGCTCAAAAACAACAAGTCAGCTACCAACTCAATAGGCCCACACTTGCATCCAGCCGCATACACTCAAGCCAAACAAATTCCCAGCAGCCTAACAACAGCAAGACGCAACACGCCCAGCTCTCCACAAGCCCAACACACGAACTCACCAGCTTCATCAAAGCAAAAACAACAAGCTGAATCCGCACGAAAAGCCAGCCGCACGCCCATTAATTTTATCAGCACGCGGAAAGCCTCACATCACGAAACAAAACGCAATTCAAAACGCATTAAGAAACAATTAAAACGCAAAACTCAAAATCAAAAAACGCAAAATGCACACGAAAACAGCCGCATCCAAAACGCGGAGAATTCCTCAAAACGGCATCAAGCCTTCACTTCTTTCTTCTATAAATTGAAGCCCTTTCTCCTTCATTTGTAAGCTTCAAAGCCTCCAAAAACCCTGTCAAAATCAAAAACCAACCATCAAAAATCCCAATCTCAAACCACCTCTCAATTATCTTCAATCTTCCTTCAATCCACCATAAACACACAATAATTTGTTTGAGAGAAGGAGAAATAGAGTTCTTAAATTGATTATTTGTTGATCTAAACTTCAGAGGTTGGAATTGAAGAAGAGGAAAGGAAGCTGAGATTGGTGTTGAGAAGCCGCCGTGGTTTCCGTCTCCGAAGGTATACCACCGCGTCTCTTTTGTTCTTCCGCCATGCCCTGTTTGTTCCGCCATTGCTCATGAAGAAGAAGAAGAAACACTTTGTTCTTGTGTTGTTTTTTTTCTGCGTTTAGGAAAGAAGAATAATGGTTTCTTTTTTTATTAAATTGTTTTATTTTTTTTAAAAAGAGAAATGGAGTTTGGGCCATGGATCTGGATCCTGATATTCACCATCCAAAACGCGGATCATTCCTCCCCCTCCCCTTTCCATTTTTCTTTTTTTTATTATTTCTTTATATTTTTAAAATGATTTTGTTATAATTTATTTTTGATATAAGAATCTTATAGAATATATTTTAGGAGAATTTTAGAAAAAATATTTTAGAAGCAATTTAGAAAATAATTTTAAAGAAAAGAATTTAAGAAATATTTTGATTTCTTTTTGGATTTATTAGATCCATTTTTTCTTTTTTTTTCATCTCTTATTTTTCTTTTTGGTCGATGAAAATCTCCGATTCGTGATTGTTAATTTTCGAAGATGTTTAATCTTCATTATTTCAAATCTATGGATGAATGATCATTTGGATCATTCTCCATACTTTGAGATCGTGATAGGTTGCCTTCGATAAATTCAACGAAAATCTCGATTAAGAATAGACCGTTCTTTTTCTTTTGGTGTGGCATGTTTTCGGAGAACGATCCATAATATCGTTTCTCTAACATGTATTAGCACGAATATTTTCCACTTTCATTAGTGGTGGCCGGCCTCATTTGTAGGGTAATTACTTCGTAAATTACTCGGCGATTGCTTAACATAGACCTAAAGTTGTCCCGATTCGGATTAGATCCACTTGGATCCGGTTGCCTCGATTTTGTTATTTTTTTCGTGGTTGTGCTTGATTAAGTTCATCATACCACTTATATGTAAATATTATAATAATGTGAATATAATCCATTTAAATTTAATCTCTCGCACCTTATCCTTTTATTTCAATTTCTCGCTCCTTATCTCTTTATTATGCTTTTATCATATTATATCATATATCATATTGTTTATGTTTATATTGTGGCTTGTGATTTTTCTTTTGTCCATTTGGACACCAAAACACTAATAAAGGGTTAAACATTAAAAAGATTGGTGACTTTAATTTCGGACTACGGTTACTATCCTTAGCATTGGAGTTCGGACTTAGATTTTAGGATCTCTCCCTTTGCTCAAATGGTGATGGATTGAAAACTTTGGCCTCAAGTTAACTTCATTGGTTTTTGAAGATGGAATTCCGGTTACTTTGAAGAATCGTTCATAATACGGTTTGATCGCTTTTCTCTTAACTTTTAATTTGAGTCTTAGGATAGTCCCTTCATCTCCTCCCCATTCTTAAATTTTCAAAACTTCTCCCTATTTCAAAAATCTTCTTGGTTTTCAAACTTCAAATGCTTTCGCAATCAAACCTTGACTTCGGTCAAGCGATTTTACCTTTTCACTTTGTTTTCTTAAATAAATGTTAATCCATGTAAATATATCAAAATTTCTTTTCTTACATACTTTAAAAAATCCAAAACTCACTTAATTGTTTTTGTGCCTTTGTGCACCTGTTATTTTCATATGTTTAGATATGATTCATTCTTTCTAGCGGAATTATTCGCTAAAGAATGACGACTTATCTCTACATTTTAAAATCCATGCAACTCATTATTTCTTTTCAAATTTTGTACCACGAACTACGAGGTTTTGATCTCGCATTGCACTTTGTGGGTACGTAGGCATGAGGCGTTAAAACCTCATCAAACACAAAAATCTAAAAAACATTCTTCTCCTCATCTCTTCAATCATTTTCAAGCAAACCAATTTCAAACAAAAAAAAAGCAATAAATATTTCAAAGGGCTCCCGTGGAGTATCACGGACGAGTCGGGTGCGTAAAACCTTCCCGATTTGTAACCAATCCCCTTACCCGTTCTCTGTTTGTTTCTTTTAGCTTTTGCTTTTAGATCCCTAGGTTTTTATTCGTTCTTTTACCTTTTTCCTTTTGGAAATAAATAAAAGTGCGGTGGCGACTCTGTGTACCTTGAGTGAAGTTAATCAATAGCTTACACTCACGATTTTACCGCTACAGAAAAGTGGCGACTCTGCTGGGGAGTAATCTCAAAGCGAATTCAGCCTACTTTGATTTATTTACTGCTTTGGTTTGATTTGTTTGTTATTTGGTTGTTCTGTTTTGGTTTTGGTGATCCTCTGTGTGAGATAGATTCTAACCCGGATCTGAGTGGAACTTATGATAGGATGGCGATATTCGAAGCGATATGCAATGGAGTAGTCCAAAGCAATATCAATTTGATAATCTCCACTCGGTTAGGCTCTCTTGGACTATCAATGTCATGACGAGTAATCGTACGTGGCATTATTTTCCGACCTTGAGCTGATCATACTGAGGACCGTAGAACCCTTAACCCATCCTAGCCAAGTTAGGAACGTAGTGCGGAAATCGTCTGGGTGTAAACCTAAGGCGGTTGTCATGCGATACTACACTCGGACGAGGTCTATTTTAAGAATGTTATCGGTTGGGGAGTAATCCAACGTACCGATGATATTCTAAAGATGGCTGTTAACTCCGGGCACCTCTGTTAGCACCCTTTTGGTTTTCTGCAGGTACAATGAAGACAAACCTTAGTCTTACCTGTGTGGGTTGGTGTTCTATTACCTTGACTTCATGCTCGTGACTCGGAACCTAAGCCCGTGTGCCTTGTGTGATCTTGTTTGTGGTTGTTGCATACATGCCATCATGCATTCATGAGCATTATTTGTAAGATTTCAAAGGACTTATAAGGAACTTTTGCAAAATTTCAGATGTCCATGGCTATGACTTTTGAAAGGAGGAACACAAAGAAGTACACCTTCAAGAATCCCAATGTAATAGAGTTGAGAAAGCTAGGAGCTTTGGTTGTTGATACCCAAGAGTTCCGAAGATGTCATGGGAAGCTTTTGTATATGTTGGATACCGATGTACCTGAGGGGATTCTCCCTACTTTGGCTCAGTTTTATGATCCGTTGCATCACTGTTTCACCTTTCCTGATTATCAGCTGGTGCCGACTTTGGAGGAGTATTCTCATTGGTTAGGTTTGCCTATTCTGGACAAGGAATTTCTTTTCACTGGTTTAGAGAAGGAGCTTACTATCAAGGTCATCGCCAAAGCACTTTTTCTTAAGGAGTCCGATCTTAATGGGAAATTTCTTCCAAAGGGGAGTGTTCGTGGTATTAATGCTAAGTTCTTGATGGGGAAGGCTTCTACTTCACTTACTTTGGGTCATAAGGATGCATTTGAGGCTATTCTTGCTTTGCTTATTATGGGATTGTCTTGTTTCCCAACTTGGATGGTATTGTGGATGAGAATGCTATTCAAATCTTCTTGAAGAAGAATCTGGTGCCTACTTTGCTTGGAGATATGTATCATGCTTTTCACTATAGGACCTCCAAAGGTGATGGAGAGATTGTATGTTATGCGCCTCTTCTTTATAGGTGGTTTATTTCGCACCTACCCAAGTCGGATGTCTTCAAGGACAATAGAGAGAATCGAAGATGGTCGCAAAGGTTGATGTCACTTTCTCACAAGGACATGACATGGTATAGTTCTCATTATGACGCTGGAGTTCTTATTGATAGTTTTGGAGAATTTCCTAATGTACCTCTTCTTGGTACACGTGGGGGAATTAGCTACAACCCCATTCTTGCTAGACGACAGTTCGGATATTGTTTGAAGGACATACCAAACAATCTTTCCTTATCCCGTTTCTTCTTTCTTAATGGTGCTGATCATGTAGAAATGAAGAAAAGGATTGCTCATTCTTGGCATGCGGTTCATCGGAAAGAGAAAGGTCAATTGGGAAGACAACACCTTCCTCCTTCCGAATGTTATATTCAGTGGGTTCGATCTAGGGCTTCCAAGCTCAAGATGCCTTATCCACCTGAGGAGCCTTTGTTTCCCATATTACCATTGTCTGCTTTTCTACCTCCCGTTGATGAGAAGGTGGCTCTTCAAGAAGAGTTGGACAAGATGAAGAAAGAGAAAGAAGAATGGCTACTTGAGAAGACTACGATGCAAGAGCAGCTGAAGGAGAAGGATGATCTCATTGAGCTACTTGAGCGGCGTGTCACGAAGAGGCCAAGAGAGGATTTATCTTCCTCTAGTACTCCATCTACTGTTCCTCCTACTTCCGGTGCTTGGAAGGCCATTGTTGACAAGTTGGTGAAGGATAAGGAAGATATGGAAGATAGGTACAAGAAAGAGATCAAGAGGATTCGCATGAAGTATCATCCAGGATTCGGGACTTCTTCGGATATGATTCCCTAGGCCTAGTTTACTTTTTCTCTCATATATTAGGATTATTGATGTTTGTACTTCACTTGTAATCCTCACTTTGATTTTAATGAGAATGAGTTTTTTTAAGTACTTCAAAAAAGTCTCTTTATAAATATTGCAAGATATCTTATAATCCTTTGAAATATTTGCATTTGCATACGCATACCATGCATCATACCCGCATTTGTCTTGCTTTTTGAGTGTTCTCCATGGATTTTATGTTGTTTCTTGGTCTTCATTCAGTTCTCCTGTCAAGCTGACTCACCGATTTGATACTCGAGCTAATCGGAGAAGGGTGATGGAAACTTTACAACAAGAAAATCGCGAGTTGCGCGAAGAGGTTACATTTCTGAGGGAAAGCTTGGAAAGAGTTTCTGCTATGATGGAAAGTTTGGTGGCTGCTCAGAATCAGCCACCTCCTAATTCTCCTATTCAGAATACTGTCATCTCCGAGATTGTTACCGCATCAATTCCTGTTGAGACTGTTATTTCTCCTCGCTACCGCATGCCTGCTAGCACACCTTGGGGCATGCCAGTTGATTTTATTCCTACTGGTTATCGTCCTCCTCATCATCCTAAGACTGCTGCATTTAATACTCTCCCATCAGTGTGGACTACTCTTCCTCCAGTTGTGACTACTGCACCGCCTGTGGTGCACACTATTCTGCACCATGATGAAATGATTTACCATGCTGAGCCCAGTGAAGGTGCTGGAGTGGCTGAAAGACTTGATGATTTCCAGGGACGCTTTGTTGAGATACAGAGGGAGATGAGAGCCTTGAAGCATAAGGATTTGTTCGGAAAAGATGCTTATGATCTTTGTCTGGTCCCTAATGTTAAAGTTCCTTACAAATTCAAGTTGCCTGAGTTTGAGAAGTACAAAGGCAACACTTGTCCGTTGAGTCATCTGACTATGTATGCAAGAAAGATGTCTGCTCAGACTGATAATGATAAATTGCTGATTCACTATTTCCAGGGTTTGACCGGTGCATCCATGAGGTGGTATATGAGTCTGGATAATAGCCAAATCAAGACTTTCAATGATTTGGGAGAAGCGTTTGTGAGGCAATATAAGTATAACGTTGATATGGCACCAGATAGAGATCAACTTCGTGCTATGTCCCAGAAGGACAAGGAGACTTTCAAAGAATATGCGCAGAGATGGCGCGAGCTGGCAGCCCAGATTGTTCCTCCGCTGGAAGAAAAAGAAATGACAAAGATCTTCTTGAAGACTTTAGGTTCTTTTTATTATGAGAGGATGATAGCAAGCGCTCCTTCTGATTTCACTAAAATGGTGAGCATGGGGATGCGTTTAGAAGAAGGTGTCCGTGAGCGACGGTTGAGTCAAGAGAATAGTAATGGCTCAAGCTCTAGAAGGTTCAACTTTGGGAAAAAGAAAGAAAATGAGACTAATGCAGTATCTCGTGAAAGTTATAGAAGACCTCACAGTTGTGGGAATCACCATTCGCAGCATGTAGCTTCCGTAACACCGATGATTAATGTGGCTTCCACTGTGCCGGCGGTTCCAAAGTATCAACCTCGTTATCAGCAACCTTCTGTGCAACAAGGTGGTAATCAACAAGTTCGGGCTAAGCCGAGTCTTGATCCTATTCCGATGTCGTATGCGGACTTGCTTCCATCTTTGATTGCAAAGAATCTTGTGCAAATCCGTCCTCCACCTCCAGTTCCAGAGACTATCCCATGGTGGTATAAGCCAGAGGCTCGCTGTGCTTTTCATCAAGGTGCCCCGGGGCACGATGTTGAGAATTGTTATCCATTGAAGTTTGAAGTACAGAAATTGATGAGGAACAATGTTTTGTATTTTAATGATGTTAATCCAAATGTGCAGAAAAACCCGTTGCCGAAGCATGGTAATGCGTCTGTGAATATGGTTGATGGTTGTCCTGGTTTGTTCAAAATCTATGAGGTCCGTCACATCCGAAGGTCTTTGGTGGAGATGCATGCTTTCTTAAGTGAATATCACGATATTGATCACGATTATGCTGGATGTTGTATTTGCTCGGTGAATCCTTGTGGTTGCGTGATTGTTAAGAGAGATATTCAAAAGATGATGGATGATAAGCTGATTGAAGTGACAGCAAAAAGAGATGAATATGAAAATGAAGTGAATGTTATTATGCCTCAGTTCAATCTTCCTGAGAGAGTTGTTCCTGAGAGGGTGGTTATTTCTTTTGATAGTCGCAAAAATGTTGTTACTCCATTGGTGATCAATGTGCCTGGTCCAATGCCATATGAGTCTGATAAAGCTGTTCCATACCGGTATAATGCTACGATGATAGAGAATGGTAGAGAAGTTCCTATTCCTACTCCAAAGTCTGTGGTTAGCATTGCTGATGTGACAAAGGTTACTCGAAGTGGTAGAGTGTATGCTTCAGATCCTCCGAAGAGAGTTGAAGATACAAGTGCAAGTAAACAGATTATGGATGCTGTTGCCCAATCAGGCCAGTCTGGTAATAGTGAAGATGAGGTGTTAAAATTGATAAAGAAGAGTGAGTACAACATTACTGAGCAATTGTTGCATACTCCGTCGAAGATATCAGTTTTGTCTCTCTTGATGTGTTCTGAGGCTCATAGGCAGTCTTTGCAGAAGATTCTCGATCAAGCTTATGTTGACCATGATGTGACTGTTGATCAGTTTGATAGTATTGTGGCTAATATCACATCGTGCAACAATTTAAGTTTCTGTGATGATGATTTGCCTGAAGAAGGAAGGAATCATAACTTGGCTTTGCATATTTCAGTGAATTGTCAGGAAGATGCTATGTCCAAGGTGCTAGTTGATACTGGATCTTCTCTGAACGTTATGCCAAGGTCGACTTTGTCAAAGCTTGCGTATCAAGGTTCTCCCATGAGGCATAGTGGGATTATTGTAAAAGCGTTCGATGGGTCGAAGAAGACAGTGATTGGTGAAGTGGATCTTCCTATTCTTATTGGACCGTTTATATTCAAAATTACTTTTCAAGTGATGGATATACGTCCCGCTTACAGTTGTCTCCTCGGAAGACCCTGGATCCATGAGGCAGGAGCTGTGACATCCACTCTTCATCAGAAATTGAAGTTTGTGAAAGAGGGGAAATTGGTGACTATTGAAGGTGAAAGGGCGATGCTTGTGAGTAATTTGTCTTCTTTCTCCTATATTGATGCTGAAGAAGAGGTGGGAACGTCGTTTTAAGCTCTTTCTGTTGTGGATAATGTTGCTAAGAAGAATGCCATGACCATGTCTTCTTTCAAGGATGCTCTGCGAGTGCTGGAAGCTGGTCAGTCTGATGGTTGGGGACGAGTTATTGATGCTATCGACAACAAGGAAGGATTTGGTATCGGCTTTGCACCAGGTGCAGTTCTCAACGACCCAAAGACTATTTAGGAAGGTTTCCGAAGTGCTGGATTTATCAACGATCATTCTGCTGCTGCCATCATTGAAGATGATGAAGATGAAGAAATGCTTGACTTTGATACGCATGGAAAGGTTTTCCAGAACTAGATTGCTGTTGATGTCCCTTTTATTGTTCATGCTTCAAAGTAATTTGTTTTATTTTCTTTCAAAAATCCTTTCACTCTGCCCAAGGCGAAAGTGATGTTTGTCGGGCTTTGTTTCAAATTTTATCATCATCAATAAAATGTTATTTTGTTATTTCCATATGTGTTTTTCCTTTTTGCTTTATTCTGAAAAATGGTAACATAAAAAACCCAAAAATAATAATAATTGTTTATCTGCATAATGTTTGCACTTTTGTTCATACTCTAAAATAAAAATAAAATCATTGTGCAGATTGATTGATAAACCCATTGAAAACAATGATCCTATGCCCTCTCCCAACTTTGAATTCCCTGTGTTTGAAGCTGAGGAAGAAGATGTTGAAGAGATTCCTGATGAGATTTCTCGGTTGCTTGAGCATGAGGAGAAAGTTATTCAGCCTTATGGAGAGTCTATAGAGATGGTCAACTTGGGTTCTGAAGATGAAAAGAAAGAAGTCAAAGTTGGAGCATTGCTTGATCCTGATGTTAAGAAGAGGATTGTAGAGCTTCTCAGAGAGTATGTTGATGTATTCGCTTGGTCTTATCAAGACATGCCAGGTCTTGATACTGATATTGTGGAGCATAGATTGTCGTTGAAGCCTGAATGTCCACCTGTAAAGCAGAAGCTAAGAAGAACTCATCCCGACATGGCAGTAAAGATCAAAGAGGAAGTTCAAAAGCAGATTGACGCAGGTTTTCTTGTGACATCAACTTATCCTGAATGGGTGGCCAATATTGTTCCTGTTCCGAAGAAAGATGGAAAAGTCCAAATGTGCGTTGATTACAGAGATTTGAACAAAGCCAGTCCGAAAGATGATTTTCCATTGCCACACATTGATATGTTGGTAGATAATACGGATAAGTTTGATGTGTTCTCTTTTATGGACAGATTTTCCGGTTATAATCAAATAAAGATGGCACCCGAGGACATGGAAAAGACCACATTTATTACACCATGGGGAACATTCTGCTACAGAGTGATGCCCTTTGGATTGAAGAATGCTGGTGCGACATACCAAAGAGCTATGACTACACTTTTCCATGATATGATGCACAAAGAAATTGAGGTATACGTTGATGATATGATCGCTAAGTCAAGTACTGAAGAGGATCATGTTGAACATTTGCTGAAGTTGTTTCAGAGATTAATGAAGTATAAGCTTCGTTTGAATTCGAACAAGTGCACATTTAGTGTACGTTCCGGAAAGTTGTTAGGTTTCATTGTCAGCCAAAGAGGCATTGAAGTTGATCCTGATAAAGTGAAAGCTATTCAGGAAATGCCTGCTCCAAGGACCGAAAAGCAAGTAAGAGGATTCTTAGGCCGTTTGAATTATATTTCGAGGTTTATCTCTCACATGACTGCCACATGTGCTCCAATCTTCAAGTTGCTTCGGAAAGACAAAGGTTGTGTCTGGATAGATGATTGTCAGAAGGCGTTCGAAAGTATCAAAGAATATCTGCTTGAACCTCCTATCTTGTCTCCTCCGGTGGAAGGTAGACCTATGATCATGTACTTGACTGTGTTGGAAGATTCCATGGGTTGTTTGCTTGGTCAGCAAGATGAATCTGGAAGAAAAGAATATGCAATTTACTACTTGAGTAAGAAATTCACTGATTGTGAGTCTCGGTACTCCATGCTTGAAAAAACTTGTTGTGCCTTAGCTTGGGCTGCAAAGCGTCTTCGCCAGTATATGCTGAATCATACAACTTGGTTGATCTCTAAAATGGATCCAATCAAGTATATCTTTGAAAAGCCTGCTTTGACTGGGAGGATTGCTCGTTGGCAAATGTTGTTATCAGAATATGATATCGAGTACCGAACTCAAAAAGCTATAAAAGGTAGTATCTTGGCTGACCATTTGGCACATCAACCGATTGATGATTACCAACCAATCAAGTTTGATTTTCCAGATGAGGATGTGATGTTCTTGAAAGTGAAAGATTGTGATGAACCTTTGATTGAGGAAGGGCCGGAGCCTGGATCTCGATGGGGTTTAGTTTTTTATGGTGCCGTGAATGCACACGGAAGAGGAATTGGGGCAATGATCATTACTCCCCATGGTTCACATATTCCTTTTTCCGCGAGGTTGACTTTTCCTTGTACCAATAATGAAGCTGAGTATGAAGCCTGCATTATGGGTCTTGAGGAAGCTATTGATTTGAGGATTAAGCATCTTGATGTGTATGGAGATTCTGCCTTGGTAATCAATCAGATCCAGGGTACGTGGGTAACTCATCAACCCCACTTGATCCCTTATAGAGATTATGCCAGGAAGATATCAACTTTCTTCACTAAAGTTGAGTTTCATTATGTTCCTCGTGATAAGAATCAGATGGCAGATGCTTTGGCAACTATAGCTTCTATGATAAAAGTACACCAGTGGAATGATGTGCCCATGATCATTGTGATGCGACTTGAAAGACCAGCTCATGTGTTTGCAGTTGAAGAGGTCCATGATGACAAGCCTTGGTATCACGATATTAAATGTTTCCTCCAGAGTCAAGAATACCCGTTTGGGGCATCCGATAAAGATAAGAGGACTTTGAGGAGATTGGCAGGAAATTTCTTCCTGAATGGAAACGTGCTTTATAAGAGAAATTTTGACATGGTCTTTCTCAGATGCGTGGATAGACACGAAACAGACATGTTGATGAAAGAAATTCATGAAGGATCTTTTGGTACTCATGCTAATGGGCATGCAATGGCTAAAAAGATGTTGAGAGTAGGTTATTATTAGTTGACAATGGAATCTGATTGTTGCAAGTATGTGAAAAAATGCCATAAGTGTCAGGTGTATGCTGATAAGATTCATGTGCCACCAGCTTATCTCAATGTGATTTCTTCCCCATGGCCTTTCTCTATGTGGGGAATTGATATGATTGGTATGATCGAACCCAAGGCTTCGAATGGACATCGTTTTATTCTTGTGGCAATTGACTACTTCACCAAGTGGGTGGAAGCGGCATCGTATGTTAATGTGACCAAGCAAGTCGTGGTTCGGTTTATCAAGAATAACATTATCTGCAGATATGGTGTTCCGAATAGAATCATTACTGATAATGGTTCGAACTTGAATAATAAGATGATGAAAGAAGTTTGTGAAGAATTCAAGATTCAACACCATAATTCCTCTCCTTATAGACCGAAGATGAATGGGGCTGTTGAAGCTGCAAATAAAAACATTAAGAAGATCATTCAGAAAATGGTTGTGACGTACAAGGACTGGCATGAGATGCTCCCTTTTGCTTTGCATGGGTATCGTACATCTGTCCGCACTTCAACAGGGGCAACCCCTTTCTCACTTGTTTATGGTACAGAAGCAGTGCTCCCCGTTGAAGTTGAGATCCCATCAATGAGAGTTCTGATGGAAGCCAAGTTGACTGAGGCTGAATGGTGTCAGAGTAGATTTGATCAGTTGAATTTGATTGAAGAAAAGAGAATAACAGCTTTGTGTCATGGTCAGTTGTACCAGCAAAGAATGAAGAAAGCTTTTGACAAGAAGGTCAAACCTCGTGTATTCAGAGAAGGCGACCTCGTGCTCAAAAAGATTCAGTCTTTCCTTAAAGATTCTCGGGGCAAGTGGACTCCGAACTATGATGGCCCATATGTTGTTAAGAAAGCCTTCTCTGGCGGTTCATTAATTCTTGCAACTATGGATGGTGAGGAGATCACTCGCCCTGTGAATGCGGATGCAGTCAAGAAATACTTCGCCTAAAAAATAAATAAAAGAACAGCTCGCTAAGTTGAAAACCCGAAAGGGCGGCTTAGGCAAAAATGAGCGTCTCGGTGGATTGAAAACCCGAAAGGGCGGTCCAGGCAAAAATTAGAGACATAAACAGAAATAATTATCCCGGTAGATTGAAAACCCGAAAGGGCAATCTAGGCAAAAGTTAGGGATCATGGCAAGTAACTGCGTCGACAGACTGGATCACTTGAAGTGACCGAGGATTTCAGATTCTACCCCTCAGAAGAATTTCCCATCAAAGATTCTTATTCACTCATCCTTGACTAAAGTTTCGGACATAGTGGAGTTCAAAGTTGATAGGGAGAATAGTGATCATTGTATCTCAATGTAGCCCTTTTCCATGTATTTACCATTTTTCAAACTTGTAATGATCCATGGAGTCATGCCATTTGCTGACCACCATTCTATCAATGAATTTGAGCTTTTATCCAATTGTTTGCAATTCTTTATATTGTTTCTGTTTACAAAATTTCAATTTATTGTTGATGATGATTTTTGAAACAAATTTAATAAATTTAATCTTTGAAGATTTTAAAAACATTTTTCTTTTGATATGTGAACAAAGAGAGGATATCAATAATGCCTCCAAGAATGGTAAAGTCTGGATGTGTGTAACTTGTCTCTCCCAAAGCAGGGTTTGATTCGGTTGTGTCCATGCGAAGTTCCTGGATAGTCTTGACAAGTTGATGTTAATGATGTATTGTTCCCCAACAATAAGCATGAACGGAGATTGTATGTATTCCCCAGAAGAATTGTTGGAAAGGATGTTCTTAAGAATCCCTAGCTGAGTTTTGATCTCTTCCTCAGCAAGTGATCTTTAAATTGAGAAGCATTGGGAATCCCCAGCTGAGCTCTTGTTCCTCAGCTTTATTTATTTGCATCTTTGAATATAGAAGTATTGATATAGCAGTCAGTTTAGAGGTTTTCTTGTACCATGATGGTGGGTATTGATTTAAAATCCCTCGTAACTGTGTTAGCTATGATGTTAACTTCTGATATCCCCATGTGGATACCCAGTAGGTCTGCATGTGTTGATTTCCAGCAGGTTCCTATGTGATTTTTAGCAGGTATTGCACTCTATCCCCAAGTGGAGCAGGAGTGGTATGACAGTTATTCCTCGTGAAGTTTGATTTTTATCAAGAATACTTCCATCCTCAGCAGATTATTACCTTTCCTCAGCAGGATGATATCCCTAGCAGATGCTGTCTCATCATGATTTAAGCCTTGTAGTAGGATTTTATTCCTTTTGATGGCTTATGATATTCCCCTGCAGGATTTAAAGTTGAATCTCCAGCATGATTCCCTGCATTGTTGCCTTGGGATTAGCCGAGTATCTGGTTGTTGTGGCGTTCATGTCACCTGTTTCTTATCTTTATGTCTGTTTTGTCAGCATATTCATAAGCATATTCATACGCATAAGCATAGCATTGTTTGCTTGCATCCTTGCGTTTATCATTGTTCTCTGCTCTTTGGTGTGGTCTTTCCCCACAGAGTGTGTGAGTTGTCTTCCTCTCAAGTTTAGAGTGTCGACCATTAAGCAGAAAGTGTTAATCCTTTCTAATTCCCCACTGAGTTTGTTTCTCGTGGATGATGTTGATTCAGTTTCCTCCCCAGTTCATTATCTGGATGGAATTTCCCCCAGTTGAGATATTTCCTCCTCGGGATGAGTCTTGTTTGACCGTTTCTCTCCAATTTGTTCTTGGATTGAACTATGGTCCCCCTTTTGTGAGTATATTGCTTTGGAATTAAGCTATCATTGTTTGATAGTGGGCAACATTTTCTCCAGCTTGAGTGTATTACTCTGGAATTAAGCTATCAGTAATCGATAGTGGGTAATATTACCAAATTAATCAAGTTCTTTTGCTTGTACTCCTACCCAGTAAATCCGGTAGTCGAGATTTCTTTTTCCTCTTACCCAGTAAAAAGGTAATAGAAGTTGTTTCCCTTTGATTGAGTTCCTACCCAGTAAATCAGGTAGTTGATCATGCTCCTATCCAGTAAATCGATAGTCGAGTCCTTTATATACTCCTTCCCAGTAAATCAGGTAGTTGAGAATTTTTCTGCCTAGTAAAAAGGTGGTGGAGGTTATCCCTCTGTATTTTGCTCCTATCCAGTAAACTGATAGTCGAGTCCTTTGTATTTCCTACCCAGTAAACAGGTAGTTGATGATTCTTATCCAACTCAGAATTTCTCCATTGTTGGACCTGAATACTTTGTTTGTTTGATATTTCCTGACAAGGTGTTTATCTTTCCCTGGTTGAATCTATTCCTTGATTTTATCTTACCTTCTCCCAAGTGGAGTCAGCTATCCAGTGATTTATTTTCCTGGTAGACTCTTTGGTTGTCTGTTGTTGTTTCCCCAGCGGGATTTTCTTCTGTGTCCCCAAGTTTTTTGTTTTTCTCTGGTGGTCATATTTTCCCCACAGAGATCTTGGGTTTGCATATCATATTCATATTCATATCATTGTTCTCTTAGGACAAAAATTGGGTATTCTGTATTTAAGTCTCTCCCATCTTGTAGAGACGAAGATGTCAATCTTCATATCTCCGGATTGAAGAAACTTAAATAGGGGCAGCTGTAACACCCTAATTTTTGCCCTAAGATTTCTTTGCATATCATCTGCATTTTGCATACAAACAAGATTGCACTGGTCGTTTCTTCTCAGATGTAGGGTCTATGCTTCGCAGGGGATCACCATGTTTACTTGCCATTATTTGTTTATATTTACTGATCACTAACCAAAATACAAAAAAATATGTGGCAGTTTGTTTCTTCTTCTTCTCTGTGTTGCAGGTTTGCGAAGATAAGACAGTAACTTCATTCAGATGCGTTGGTTCAGTCACGATTCAGGTCAGATGGACGTTTGACCTAATTTGGTCAAACTATCAAAATTTGTTTCGACTGCCAGTTGTGTGTGCCAGTGGTTTAGACAGTGTGTGTTCGAAGATTCAAGTTGTGTTGTGTACAAAAGTCATCAGATCATCAAGAAGTGTTGCGAGTGAAGTCTGGTTTGATTCATCAGTGATTCATCTGAGGATTTATTTTCCTCAGTATGGATTCAGTTTATCAGGGAAGTAATCAGACAATTTTCAGATGACAGTTGGCTTAAGTTGTGAAATATCAAGTTGGGTCTGTGTTGGCTGTGTTCATTTTTATCAAAGGCTTGTGAAAGAGGAATCGAAATTTGGTCGTGGGCTTAAAATCAAGATTTCTTATCCATTTCTATCCATTTTATTATTTGATCTATAAACCAATTTTTTTTCTATTTCACTTATCCGATTATCCATTTCTATTCATTCATTTTTTTTACCATTACCCATTATTATTCAACAACCAATTTTTCCATTTTTTCGACTATCCGTTTTTTAGTTCAATCACCCAAATCACTATTCTAACAATTTTCCAATTTTTTTCATTTTTTATATCCCATTTCTATATTCATTTTTTCTTTTCTCATATTTTTGTCAACATTTTTTATTCATAAATTCTAATAGGCCCATTTTTTTTTAACCTATCATCCAATAAAATCATTATAAAAAAAAGAAAAATTTGAAAAAATACAAAAAGCCCACAATTTTCAATTCATCATTTTCTTCAAAATATTATAGTCATTTTTGGTATTGGTATCATAACACCCAAAAACTTTCTCCAGCTTCGCACGCACAACAACTCAAGTCAGGCCCACACCATCAGTCCAAGCCTCACGTCATCCACAGCTTTCCACACACAAGCCAATTCACACCAGCTTCATCACGCATCCCGCGCGTGAAAACCTCAGCTACCAGCTCAAAAACAACAAGTCAACTACCAACTCAACAGGCCCACACTTGCATCCAGCCGCATACACTCAAGCCAAACAAATTCCCAGCAGCCTAACAACAGCAAGACGCAACATGCCCAGCTCTCTACAAGCCCAACACGCGAACTCACCAGCTTCATCAAAGCAAAAACAACAAGCTGAATCTGCACGAAAAGCCAGCCGCACGCCCATCAATTTTATCAGCACGCGGAAAGCCTCACATCACGAAACAAAACGCAATTCAAAACGCATTAAGAAACAATTAAAACGCAAAACTCAAAATCAAAAAACGCAAAATGCACACGAAAACAGCCGCATCCAAAACGCGGAGAATTCCTCAAAACGGCATCAAGCCTTCACTTCTTTCTTCTATAATAAATTGAAGCCCTTTCTCCTTCATTTGTAAGCTTCAAAGCCTCCAAAAACCCTGTCAAAATCAAAAACCAACCATCAAAAATCCCAATCTCAAACCACCTCTCAATTATCTTGAATCTTCCTTCAATCCACCATAAACACACAATAATTTGTTTGAGAGAAGGAGAAATAGAGTTCTTAAATTGATTATTTGTTGATCTAAACTTCAGAGGTTGGAATTGAAGAAGAGGAAAGGAAGCTGAGATTGGTGTTGAGAAGCCGCCGTGGTTTCCGTCTCCGAAGGTATACCGCCGCGTCTCTTTTGTTCTTCCGCCATGCCCTGTTTGTTCCGCCATTGCTCATGAAGAAGAAGAAGAAGAAACACTTTGTTCCTGTGTTGTTTTTTTTCTACGTTTAGGAAAGAAGAATAATGGTTTCTTTTTTTATTAAATTGTTTTATTTTTGTTAAAAAGAGAAATGGAATTTGGGCCATGGATCTGGATCCTGATATTCACCATCCAAAACGCGGATCATTCCTCCCCCTCCCCTTTCCATTTTTCTTTTTTTTATAATTTCTTTCGTTTGCTTTATATTTTTAAAATGATTTTGTTATAATTTATTTTTGATATAAGAATCTTATAGAATATATTTTAGGAGAATTTTAGAAAAAATATTTTAGAAGCAATTTAGAAAAGAATTTTAAAGAAAAGAATTTAAGAAATATTTTGATTTCTTTTTGGATTTATTAGATCCATTTTTTCTTTTTTTTTCATCTCTTATTTTTCTTTTTGGTCGATGAAAATCTCTGATTCGTGATTGTTAATTTTCGAAGATGTTTAATCTTCATTATTTCAAATCTATGGATAAATGATCATTTGGATCATTCTCCATACTTTGAGATCGTGATAGGTTGCCTTCGATAAATTCAACGAAAATCACGATTAAGATTAGACCGTTCTTTTTCTTTTGGTGTGGCATGTTTTCGGAGAACGATCCATAATATCGTTTCTCTAACATGTATTAGCACGAATATTTTCCACTTTCATTAGTGGTGGCCGGCCTCATTTGTAGGGTAATTACTTCGTAAATTACTCGGCGATTGCTTAACATAGACCTAAAGTTGTCCCGATTCGGATTAAGATCCACTTGGATCCGGTTGCCTCGATTTTGTTATTTTTTTCGTGGTTGTGCTTGATTAAGTTCATCATACCACTTATATGTAAATATTATAATAATGTGAATATAATCCATTTAAATTTAATCTCTCGCACCTTATCCTTTTATTTCAATTTCTCGCTCCTTATCTCTTTATTATGCTTTTATCATATTATATCATATATCATATTGTTTATGTTTATATTGTGGCTGGTGATTTTTCTTTTGTCCATTTGGACACCAAAACACTAATAAAGGGTTAAACATTAAAAAGATTGGTGACTTTAATTTCGGACTATGGTTACTATCCTTAGCATTGGAGTTCGGACTTAGATTTTAGGATCTCTCCCTTTGCTCAAATGGTGATGGATTGAAAACTTTGGCCTCAAGTTAACTTCATTGGTTTTTGAAGATGGAATTCCGGTTACTTTGAAGAATCGTTCATAATACGGTTTGATCGCTTTTCTTTTAACTTTTAATTCGAGTCTTAGGATAGTCCCTTCATCTCCTCCCCATTCTTAAATTTTCAAAACTTCTCCCTATTTCAAAAATCTTCTTGGTTTTCAAACTTCAAATGCTTTCGCAATCAAACCTTGACTTCGGTCAAGCGATTTTACCTTTTCACTTTGTTTTCTTAAATAAATGTTAATCCATGTAAATATATCAAAATTTCTTTTCTTACATACTTTAAAAAATCCAAAACTCACTTAATTGTTTTTGTGCCTTTGTGCACCTTTTATTTTCATATGTTTAGATATGATTCATTCTTTCTAGCGGAATTATTCGCTAAATAATGACGACTTATCTCTACATTTTAAAATCCATGCAACTCATTGTTTCTTTTCAAATTTTGTACCACGAACTACGAGGTTTTGATCTCGCATTGCACTTTGTGGGTACGTAGGCATGAGGCGTTAAAACCTCATCAAACACAAAAATCTAAAAAACATTCTTCTCCTCATCTCTTCAATCATTTTCAAGCAAACCAATTTCAAACCAAAAAAAAACAATAAATATTTCAAAGGGCTCCCGTGGAGTACCACGGACGAGTCGGGTGCGTAAAACCTTCCCGATTTGTAACCAATCCCCTTACCCGTTCTCTGTTTGTTTCTTTTAGCTTTTGCTTTTAGATCCCTAGGTTTTTATTCGTTCTTTTACCTTTTTCCTTTTGGAAATAAATAAAAGCGCGGTGGCGACTCTGTGTACCTTGAGTGAAGTTAATCAATAGCTTACACTCACGATTTTACCGCTACAGTTCCAACTAATTGTACCACTTGGTTTGAGTGTTGTAATAGTTTTGTTGTTGAAGCTACATGTTCTGGAGCAGATTCATAATACCTGGTATGTTATCTTGAGGAAGAGGAGGAGGATGAGGAGGAGGAGATGGATAAGCAAATGAAGTTGTTGTTTGAGTCCATCCCGTATGTTTCCATTATCCCCATCCTTGGTTTTCATAAAGTACATAATCATCTGACAGTGCATGATGCTAGTCTTCATTATCAACATGAACGTTATCAAAATTCATATCCTCAATATTTTAATCTTCTTCATCATCAGCATCATCTTCATCCTTATGATCATGACCAGATCCATCCTTATTAAGAAATATGTACCTATTTTCCTTTGGATCCCATATATGACCCATTAGACTAAGCGTTTTTGTTGAAAACAATTATGCTCAGAAATAGAAGTCATAGGTAAGCCTTCAACAACAATTTCTGCCTTGTTGATAATGGCTTGAATGATGGAGGGATAAGCAAGAGCTACGCCTTTCTTTTCCTTAAGAGCAAAAATGCGACTTGCAAAGTAGTGTGGCCAGTTAACTTTTCCCTTATTCCGGAGTATGTAAATGAGATGAACTTCAGCCATATCAATATGCAAGAAACCGCCTTTCTTGGGACGCAAGTTATGCGACACAATCCAGTGAATAATACGATCCGTAGGCAGAACTTTCCCGTTTGTCGTAGATAAAGGAAATAAATCACAATTAACAGCAGCCTCAATGAATGGTTCCTTTAACATACCGTTTAATTCCTTATGAAACTCATAGTTATCAACTTTATCAGAGTCAATCATCAATATAGTTTCAGCTTCAGGATCAATTCCAAAAATATCTTCCAAACTTGAGCAGTAACAACGAGCATTATATCACCCATGCGAAAGTTAAATGCAAAACCCTTGAATTTACCCACAAGACCACCATAGAAAATTCTTACTAAATCCTCATTATACTCTTCATGACAAGATAAAAATGGATTGATCTCTTGAAAGACAATCAAATAAATAATATGTGGAACGTGCATCTGATTTGCAGTTTGTTTAGAATAGACATACTGAGGGATAATCTTCCAATTCTTGAATTTCTTATCATAAGTTTCTCTTAAATCATATGGAAGTAGAGAAAGAGTAGTTAACGGTAAGGAGGAGTGTGATGAGGAGACCCTAGTTGTTCTCTTGCCTGTAGTTCTTGTAGCCATTGTTGAATATAGTAAAGAAGATGAGATTTTTGGAGAGAAATGGGGTTTAGGGTTTCTTGTTGGATATGAGAGAATTTTGGATGAATATGAGATTTAAAAATGTATGTTATGAATTAACACATGATTAATTCCATAAAAATCAAAACAATCATAAAAATGTGGAAAATATCAAGAGGCGTCGGCCTAGGGACTAGACACATCAACAAACGCTTGTTTTCAAGGCGTTTTTTATCAATCAAATCAACAATGAGTCGACTCAAAAGTGACCATGAGTCGATACAATTTCAAATTTAAAATGAGCCGAATCAAAACATCTAGAGGTCGATGTACAAGGGTCCATGAGTCGACTCATGAGTCGACCTGTTGGGACCCGAGCGTGCAGACACAAAATTCTCACCAATTTTGAACAAAAACACACCATACTATCATAATATCATATTATAATGCATCCAAATGACATACAAAAACACACTCACATGTATTTGTTTTATATCATAGATGAAACACAAATATCAAAAATCAATCAAGTAGCTAGAGACAAAATATAGTGGGAATGATATTACCTCAAAAATATGAAAATGTAAAATGGATAGTCAAACATAAACACTTCAATAAACGAGTTGTTAGTGAAGAATTTTTTTAAATCAAACAATAATCTATGATAGACATATTTAAGATTAAGATCGATCCGAAATGTCAAGAATACCAAGTTCCCTATGAATATGAAAGAAAGGTTCTGAGGCAAATGGTTTTGTAAAGATGTCAACAAGTTGATTTGAACTATCAACATGTTCAAATACCACATCTCCTTTCTCTACATGATCCCTAAGGAAGTGATGTCGAATTTCAATATACTTAGTGCGCGAGTGTAAGATCGGATTTTGGTAAGGTTAATTGCACTAGTGTTGTCACACATAATTGGAATATTTTTAATACTAATGTTAAAGTCGAGTAATTGTTGTTTTAGCCATAAAATTTTAGCACAACAATTTTCGGCCGCAACATATTCCGCCTCAGTGTCGCTCCCACTAAAAGACACCCGGTCAGATAGGATACAGACGCAGACTGTCGGCGAAAGGAGAAAATGAAAATGAACTGAAAAGAGTCGCCAGCTAGGCATTTTTATCCCGAAGGAAAGGTAATGCTGCATAAACCTAAGAAAAGATGGATAAGATGGTCGCGAACCAGAGAAACTGAGAAAGGGGTTGGTTACAACCTGAGAAGGTATTAGCGCCCAGATTGTCCGTCGTACTCGACGGGATCCACGCTTGAAAGTTTGTGTTTAAAGGGGTAGGTGTATGTGCTATCTGTGTGCAAAAGATGGAAAAGAGAATGTACAAGTGTCAGTGCAAGAAGGTGAAGTGAAATGCTCAGGAATGAGGCTTAAAAGAATAATGCTGGAAGAGGGGGAAGACACAGAGACTTTTGTTCGATAACAGTTAAGTTATGCCTACGTATCCTCTCGTGCAATGAGGAAGTCAGAACACCGTAGTTTGACTCAAAGAGACTGAAAGATAAATTGACTGGTGAACTGCTTGCTTGTCTATGCTCAAGTGTATGACTCGTCTGGCTCGAGTGTTAACTGTCTTGCATTAGATGGAAGAAGCAAGTTCTCGTTTGTGAGTGGAGATGATGAGAAAAGAATCCCGAAGGAGACGATTATTGTTTGTTTTTGTGTTTTCAATATTTTTATTCCTTTTTGTTTTTGTCATAAGTTAATGAGCTTAAGCCTAAACCAAGGGTTAGTAAACTCATCATATCCTCACTTTGATTAGGGATGATGAGAATACCTTAAGTATGAGATAAACACCTCACAATTAATTACCATGATGATGTAGGATTAAGATCATTAACCTACTTGTGATTATTTAGATGTTTTTGAGTTTTTATTTAGTGTTAAGTAATGAGTTTAAGCCATAATCAAGGATTAATGAACCCATTACACCATCCTAATAGAAGGATAATAGATGAGCACACTTAAGCTGAGGAAGATACCTCAACTTAATCCATGATTAGGGATTAACCTCATGACAAAACAAGCCTTTATTAAAGTGGATTTTAATTAAGGGTAAGATTAAGAAGTGAATTTTATGGTTTATAAGGCAACTTGAGGAGGACTTGTCCATTAACACTAGGGTTAGTCCTTCTTAACCAATAAAGGAAGAATTAGAACCCTAATGCAAGGCCCAAGTTACAAGCTATTTTATTAGTGATTATTAAGATGGATTGATTAAGAGGTTTAAACAAATTAAGGGTTTAACACTTAGGATTAAAGTTATACACTCCATCCTAAGAGAAGGATGCAGGCATAACCCTAATCACAAAGTCTTAAAACCTTAAAGGTTTAGTCTCTGATGATGAGATGAGGAGAGAGACACAAAGAAGACACAAAGGTAAAAAATAAAGGGGGACTAATCAAAACCTTAATTATTGTCATGCTTGGATGTTCTTATGGTTTGTGGGGCTTGCAAGAGATCTTCATAGAAGCCCCCAATGGAAGAAGCAGATGAAAGGAGGAGAAGCAGAAAAAGCAAGTTACTTACTTCACTAAAGAAGATAAGTAACTTGGAGAAAGAAAGTGAAATATGAACATGAATGAGCAAGCTCACTCTAAAGCAAAGAAAAATTCAGCAATGATTCATAAGAAGAATGAGAAGAGAGATGAGAAGTGAAGACAAATTCACTTCTCAAATTACTTACCACTTGAAAATGTTAGCATAAAGAAAGGAATGAAATGAAAATGAAATGTATGCAAAGATGCAAACCAAAAACAGAAGCATATACATGATGCAAATGATGCCATGAGATGATGCAAAGACATGTCAAGTGTTATGAATGTTCATACAAGAGATGTAACGCAAAGGATGCATGCTTTGATGTTTGAAAGTTCATGAAAGTTCATGGAATGAAATGAATGCACATCATGGAAAATGAATGAAGAAATGATCAAGCATGATTCTAATATGTCCTAAGATGTCTAAGATGACATGTGAATGCATGAAATATCATGTCAAGTTAATGTATGGATGCATATGCAAGATGAATGCAAATGGACATGAGAAATTAGGGTTTTAAGGCAACATGAGATGCATAAGGTCAAAACAGAAGCAAAACATAAGATACAAAAATTGCAAATGAACTCAAAGGAATCCTAACCCCATATGATATCACACCCCAAAGGAGGAGGTCCAACTCTTAACCTAAAGAAATTTGTGATTTTTCTAAGTTATCTAGGGTTTTAAGGTACCTTAAGAGGAAAAATGCAAATCAAATGGAAAATGAAAGATAAATTTGTGACAAAAATATGCTAGCCACTACATGCTATATGAAGATCAATGCAAAAAGAACCAATGTCAAACCCTTCATGGTTAGGCAGAAAAGAATTCTTGAAGTTAGGGTTCAAAAATGGGAATTTTATGAACCCTAAATTCAAGAAAAATGTCAAAGTTGGATCAAAACCAAAAAGAAATTTGTATGAATGGTTTGACAATGTTTCTAAATGTCCTAAGATGCAATGTAAATTTTGTTGGAATTTTTAGAAACCTAAATGATATTTTAATTAATTAATTTCAATTAATTAATTAAAATAAACATTTAAATATTTTTAAAATGGTTTTTTAATGCAAAAAATAAAAATAAAAATGTTTTTGGGTGAAGAAAAATATTTGAAATCAAAATGCAGAAGAAAAATATTTTTTGGAATTTTCTAAGTATTTTAAATATATTGTACAAAATAAATGCAATAAAATGAATTAAAAATGGATTTAAATAAAAGTAAGTTGATCCAAGGGATTAGATTCAAAGTTAAGGTTGGAGGGAAGACCACGCGCGCATCTCAACGGCCATAATTCAAACTGAGTAAATCCTAATTAATTAATTAATTAATCCTGATTTAAACTTAATGAGCCAACCTGAGCCCTCCACTGCCTAACCCTAATCACCATCCAACGGCCCAAATTCAAACTTAGCCCTAAACACGTCATTAACCCTAATCTTTTTCAGGTGGCCGGAGAAGACTTCCGGTCGTCTTCTCCGGCGAGACCTTCAACCCAACTTCTTCCCTAGGCCATTTCTGGAGCTCTAAAGCTCCATATCAACTCCTCTCCTCTCCCTAAACAAGAATCCACCCTCAAAACTAATTTCTCATGGCTGAAACTCAAGATTCGAAGAAAAACTCAAAAATGGTGAAACTTTCAGACATTCAGTACATGCTCATTTTGCAACCATTTTCAAAAATAAATATATCATGGTGATCAGCAAAGCATAAGGAACAATCTAAGAACTTAAAATTGCATTTCTGGAAAAAAAGTTTGAAGAGGTTACCTGAGCTTGAGCTTTCTCAGTTTGGAGCTTTTGGACCTCCTCTCTTGTGCAAAAACACTCCTCTTGACCTCCTGATGAAGCTTTGATGCTTGGAAGAAGTTTATAATGGCTGGTTTGGGTGGTTGTTCTTCAGCTGGTCAGAAATCGTGTTTCAGTTTTGGGGGCTTTTTGGTTGCAATAAAGGGTGGGAAATGATCCTCTTGTGATGCTGAGTTGATTGATGAAGGAAGTTTTGAGTTTGAGTGTGTGTGCTGTGTGTTGTGAGTTTCAAATGCTTTTGCTCTTGGGATGATTTTTGGGAACTTAGTGATTCTGAAGTGTTAGGCTTGTGTGTCTTGTGTTATGAGCTGCATTTTGTCCACATAACAATGTTTGATAGGTCATAGGAGTTGTTGTGGACTGTGGTGATTAGTATGGGCAAGTTGCCAAAATGTTAACATAACTTGTACTTGAGGTATGGGCTCATGTTGTAGCTGGCTTTTGGCTTGTCCTGGCTCAACAAAGATCAAGGAGAGCCATGGAATTGATTTTGTGGTGATTCAGCAAGTGTATGAGAAGTTCTATGCTCTTTTGCAATTTTGAGGAAGTTTGGCCCCTTTTGAATTTCTTGAAGTTCAAGGCATGAAATGAGATGATTCTTTGGGCAATTCTGAATTTTAGGCAATGTACTATGTTTGTATGTGTTGCACCCCAAAATTTTCCCTCCACAAGACAAGACATTGTGTACTAAGAGGCTCACAAGGTTCACAAGAAATCTCATGAGGTTCACAAGGTTCACAAGAATCACAATTAGTCAGAAAGTTTGACAATTCCCTCAGACAATGAATTCTCCTAAGCAATGCATCTTAAACTAGGGTTTTGACTTTCATCAGGCTAAGTGGACTTCCAAGACTTCAAGTTAGCTTCATAGCATCCTATATGTGTTCAAGAATCCCCATGTCAAGTTTCAAGGCTTTCCCAAAAGATTTGCTCAGTCAGATGATCAGATAGGTTAAAATCAGTCAAAGTAGTCAAAAAGTCAAACTGAGGTCAACTGTGGTCAAACCAAAGTCAAACTTCATTATTTTTTGCCAACATCAAGTACATGAGGTAAAATTCATCATTTGATCAAGGGTTGATCATGATTCATCAAGGAGATTTCAGATCATCAAGAATCAGGAGTTTCTAAATTAGGGTTTTCATAGGAAAAGTCAACTGAACTTTGACTAGCCATAACTTTCACATGCTTCATCAAAACTTTTCCATCCAAAGCTCATTTTGAAGTAAATTGAATTCTATACAACTTTGTGTCTCACAAGCCAAGCCCAAAAATGCTTCATTTGGAAGGTGTGAGCTAAGACATTATAGGTCCTTTTAAAAGTTAACAAAAAGTCAACAACTTCAAAAGAGCATAACTTGAGAATGGTAAAAGATATTGACATGAGACCAAAGAGGTTAGTTAGAGGACTCTTTAAGATTTCCAAAATGTCCAAGAACACCTTCATAGCATTAAAATTGAAGTATTTGTGCCCTTGCAAAGTTGGGAAATTTTTGAGAGGTTTATGAAGTAAATGGGGTCTTAAAACCATAATTCATCAAATGGGCTGACTTTTTTGTGATCCAATTGGTTCCATGACATCATGCACGAAATTAAATTAATATTTTCATAATTTTATTCATTTTATTTTTATTTATTATGATTTTTTATATTAAAAGTCATTTTAAATTCAAATAAAATATAAAATAGTGAAGATTTAAATTGATTTGTCTTCTAGAAGGTCATAAAGCATATTTGGATTTGATTGATACAAAAATTATGAAGATCATCCTAAAATAGCAAGCTTATATCAAGATATTTCAAGTTTTAAAGTCAAATCTTTTTCAATCTCAAACTATCCAAATATCCATAGTTTTGTGTAATTTTTTTGGACCTAATTCATTGTACCATATATATACAACACAAAGACAAGTGCTAGACACGATTTTGCAGCCTCCAAAGTCATCTTCAAACTTCACAAATTTCATCCAAAACACAATTTCGGTTTCTTCATTACAAAGGCTTTTAAGGTATTTTAAAGACACAAGAAGGGTCCTTGGACTTCACTGAGTCGAAACCAACTCTCAAACACATCCAATTCATACTCATATGATCAACCCGAATGCATATTGTTCATGTTTTGATTTTTTCGATTTGAGTTATTTATGCAATGATAATGAAAACTAACTATGGATTTGTGTTTGTTATGAAGTTTAGAAGCTTTCTGGATGGTTTAATTTGACTCTTATGGACTATAGCAAAATCCACCATTGTTAGGGTTTGAGATTCAAATTCAGGAACTTAGCATTTAGGGCATTTAAATGGATTCTAAGAACATGGCTGTAACCTATAAGCTTCATATAATTGATCTGAGCTATTAATTTCCATTAATGTTGTGGTTTGCTTGATGATTGAAAAACGTAGGTTTCTGGTTCAAGAACGTGCAGGAAAATTCGCAGGAATTTTTGAAGAAGAATTCGCAGGTAATTCAAACGGGGAAGATGAAGTTTGGCGCGCAGGAAATATTTGAAATTGCAAGAAGTCTTAAAACGAATGTGTTCCATGTATATGACAACTAAAGCGTTTGGCTCAGTTGGTGTGTGCGTATGGCTGGCAAATGAATGGTCCTGGGATCAAAACCTCCCCAGGCCATTTTTGTTTTGTTTTATTTTTCAATATTTTTGCAGGATAAATAACAAAATGATTACGACTTGGATTACTAACACCAGCGCATGTGCAACCTAGTGGAAAGCTTGTTGGTCCAAGGGTGATGGAGCCTAGGGCGTGGGTTCAATCCCTGCCCCAGGTACTTTTTTTATTTGTTTTGTTTAATTGTTTTGTTTAATTATTTTATTATTAAGTAAATATAATCATGTTTAGTATATATTTAAGTGATTTTAGGAAAATAATATGTAAATACTTTATATTTTATAAAAAAACCTCTAAAAATTATTTTCTAAATTCTAAACCTATTTATTTATTTATGTATTTGAATATGTATATAATTATTTAATTATTAGATTAATATTGTAAATTAAAATTAGAAACCCTAATATTTTTATATATAAAACCCTAATTATTTTTAAACCCTAATTTATTTTCTAATTACTCAAAACCCTAATTTTATTTTAAACTTTAATTTCTCACTTTATTTATTTTGTTTAATTATACTTAATAAATATTTCTAATATATATAATTGAATTATTAATCATGTTTATTTTTGTAAATAAATTAGTATATAATTATTATTATTATTTTATTCTCATCTCAAAATTCTTTAACCAAATTTGTTTATTTAAATCTAAAACTTTAATTGATTTCTATATTGTATATTATTGTGCTAATCTCTTTTCTCTTATATTTATTTTTGTTACTAATCTTTTTATTATTTATTATATAATTGTTATTTAAATTGTTCTTATTATAATGTAGTTGTACAAGCCATGTAATAGTTGTAGTATTTTAATTGCTTATTTATTTATAAATTGCTATGGTTAGTAAAATAGGGAGTGAAAACATGTTTGTGTTTAAAAATCAATTTAGATCACTAATTTTAAGATAAATATATGAACTTGTACACGCGCACGCGTAAGTCGATCTTTGATCGCCATCTCACTTCTTAAGGATACCTCTCATGTTGCCTAAATAAAAAGGTTAAGTAAGGTGTATAAAGCAATGTCCCTTCTTCTAAAAATATCATCAAGTCCCTTTATGATTATAAGATCAAGTCCCTTCGAATGTTTCCTTCGTGAATGATCTTGTCCCTTTCGAATAAAAGATGATAAGTCCTTTCGAATTGCTAAAACACCTTACAGTTGTCTAATCACAGATGACCCTTCATATGTCCCTTATAACATCCAAGGTAATGACTACCTATTCCTTAATAATAGGGATAGTATTACCATTGAAAGAACATTTAAGAACAGAAAAGATTCAAATTAGGGTAGGTTCCTCTTAAGTACTTGCTCACTCATTCAAAAACATTTCATAAACACTTCACATTTTCAAACAATTTTCAATACAAAGTCTTTATATATATCCGTACATGGATCATTATAAAGTACTTAAGAAAATTTTAAATCACACACTACACTTCTCAAAACAATTCAAAGTGAGCTAAGTAACTAAGAGCCCATGGATAACCATGGATGTAAAGGGTGCTAACACCTTCCCTTTAAATAACCTACCCCCCGAACCCAAAAATCTTTTAAGGTATTTCCTGTTCTTTTATGCCCTTTCCTTTGGATAAAATAAAAGTCGGTGGCGACTCTTGCTATCCGCAACATCTAACTAAAGTCAGTTCTCCCACTGTGTTTCAGAACTGGCGATTCTGTTGGGGATAAGATAAAAGAGGGGTACCCTTAGGAATTAGATCACTTTAAATTTGTTTGCTTTGTTTGCTTTACTTTACTTGTTGGGTGCTCTTATGTGTGAAAGATCCTAACCCGGATCTAGTGTACCTTAGGTAAATGGCAATAGACCAAGGAAACTGTACAGCGTATACCGATATGGTTGATCTGGTGGCCATAGTTAGTGTGACTTCTTGGTTGGTGCTTATGTTCCTTAAGTCAAGTTGAGGATAATATGAGGCTGCCATATGTTGTCAATACACTAACTAACTTTTAGAACCCAAGTTATCCCATCTTGGCCTTTAGAAAAGTAGTGAGATAACCGACTTTGGTGAAGACTGAAGTTGGTTGATACTCGATGCTACACTCATTGAGATTCTAAACTTGGAGGGTTTTGGTTGGCAAGTAAGTTGCCTACTGAACAACCACCCTTGTGAAGGATCAATGATATTGAGATCCCTTAGAACCTGGTTACTTTATAGGACAGGATGAACCAACCAAACTTCAGGGGAGGGTACTTACCTTTAAACCTCATGCAAGCCTTCAAACCTAGGGCTATTGTGTGACTTGTTTGTGTGTGCCACATGTTTGTGATTGAGCATAACATCATGACATCATGCATCATAAGCATAGCATTTTCACTAACCATTTCAAGGACCAAAGGGATTTATCTTTGTTCTTTGTTGCAGGTCATGGCTTCTGCTCGTAGGAATACTATCCGAATCAACTTTGTAGGAATACCTCATAAGCTTAAGGAATTGGTCTCTCAAGTTTCTGAAAACTTTATGTTCATCAAGAGACATGGTCACCTACTGGATCTAGTCACTTCAGGGTTCAATGAAGACATGATGAGTGTTCTGTTTCAGTTCTTTTATCCTAAACATCACTGTTTCACATTCCCCGACTATCAGCTGGTTCCTACAATGGAGGAGTTCTCTAAACTACTGGTTATACCTATCCTTGATCAGAGACCTTTCACAGGCTTGGAAAAAGAGCCTAAACCTGAAGTCATTGCTGCAGCTCTACATCTGAAGAAGTCAGACATTGTTTTAGAAACGAGAAGTGGAGTTAAGGGTATTCTTGCCAAGGTGTTGATGGAGAAGGCTCAAGTGTTCTTGAAGGCCATGAGTTATGATGCTTTTGAGGAGATCTTAGCCTTGTTGATTTATGGCTTAGTGTTGTTCCCCAATCCAGATCAGTTCATAGACGTTCACGCCATCAACATAATTCTGAGTCACAATCCGGTGCCTACATTACTTGGAGACATTATGAATTCTCTTCATACTCGTACTACAAAGGCACGAGGAACTCTGATGTGCTGCATAACTTTGCTATCTAGGTGGTTTATTTCTCACCTTCCTCGATCAGTGTTGAAGAATGAACAAGGGTTCAGGTGGTCCAAGAGGATTATGTCACTCTCTCATTCAGATATTCATTGGTGCTCTAGATCTATGGAGAATGTTACTATCATTGACCGTTGTGGGGAGTTCCTTAATGTGCCACTCCTTGGCATAAGAGGAGGCATTACTTAACCCTTCCTTAGCTTTACGACAGTTTGGTTACGCTCGGAGTGATGGTCCTCATGACATGTTGATTCAGGGTATTGTGTTTGACTACGACAACGATCTGCAAGGTTACCGTCAAAGGTTCATACGAGCATGGGGAAAAGTGAACAAGGTTGACAACAAGACTCTGGAGCCCAAGTACACTATTCCTATGGAAGCTTATCTCAGATGGGTGCGATCTCGTGCTCAGACTCTTATGATGCCATATCCTGCCATCCTGCCAGTTACTATGGAGCCTGTTGCTGAAGGGGATACTTCTTATACCATCCTTCACCCAGACATGCCCACTGACATGGAAGACTTACAGAGGTCCTGGATCCAGTTGAAGGAGCAAAGGGATACTTTTGAGACTCATTACAAAGCAAGTCAAGAAAGAATCCTGGAGCTAACAAAGCAACTTCACAAGGAGCGGAATCTCAACTCATACCTCAACACAAAGAGGAAATGTCCATGGGAGACTTAAAACCCCATCTTTTGTATTCATTTCATTTTTTATTGTAAGCCCAAGGGGCAAACAAGTTTATTTGATTACTAATAAAAGTTTGCTTTTTGGTTGTTTAAACAAATTTAAATCCTGTGGTCCTTGAAAACATTGCATACGCATTTATACACCATATCATTGCATCACAGGTATCTTATGTACAAGTATCTTATCTTCTCGCTGTTTATTTCAGCAGAAATGGCTCTTGAACAAACAGTCAAAGATCTCCAGGCACAGAATGCACAGTTCCAAGAGCTGATCCTGAACTTGTCCAAGGGGCAGGATGAATCGAAGACACTGCAGGCCAAGAAGACTAAGAAGACTAGAAGGTCAGGAGGCCTTATCAACATGGGAAGAAGGTTCAGAGGTCCTGTCAAGACCAAGGAACAGGTTGAAGATTATAGGTCTGAGGAGTCTGAGAAAGAGGGAGGCAGTCTCCATAATACAATGGGGGATTCTGATTCTGAAGCAAATTACTATCATGATCCTAATGAAGATAAGTTCAAGATGTTGGTGGATAGAATGGATGCTATGGAATTGCAAAAGTCTTCTGGGCTGGATTTTGAAGACCTGAGTTTGATATCTGGAGTGGCTATACCCATTGGGTTCAAGGTCCCTGCATTTATAGTGTATGATGGTGTCTCCTGCCCCAAGCTGCACCTGAGGTCCTATGTCCGGAGAATCCAACCCCATACTGCTGATAAGAAGTTGTGGATCCATTTCTTCCAAGAGAGCTTGTCTGGAGCTCAATTGGAATGGTACTATCAATTGGAGAGTGTCAACATCCGTGATTGGAATGATCTTGATGAGGCCTTCTACAGGCAATATCAATACAATGCTGATTTAGCCCCAACCCGCATGCAACTACAAAGCATGTCAATGGGTGCTAAAGAGAATTTCAAAGAGTATGCCCAGAAGTGGAGAGACTTGGCTGGTAGAGTACAACCTCCTCTAACTGACAGGGAGTTAGTGGACATGTTTATGAGCACGCTGAATTGTCCTTTTTATAGTCATCTCATTGGAAGCTCATCATCTGGCTTCACTGAGTTGATAATGACGGGAGAGCGTGTAGAAAGTGGTATAAGGAGTGGCAAGATACAAGTGGGTGCTTCTTCATCAAGTACTGCAAAGAAGCCCTAGTGGGAAGAAAGAGTCAAATGTTGTTTATGGCCAACCTGGTCGTAATAGGAGTCACCAATCTGTGAGTGCAGTTCACATCTCCAATCCTACTCGTGCAACAACAGAGCCACCACAGGGCAATCAGCAGAGGCCTAGAAGACAGTTCACCAAGATCAACATGTCACTGGCCCAAGCCTTGAAACACTTGTTGAAGGGTGAGCTCATTACTTTGAAGGACCCTCCTCAGAATCCTAATGTTACCTCTCCTCGGTACAATCCTAATGCACGATGTGCGTATCATTCTAATTGTCAGGGACATGACACCAACAATTGCTGGATACTGAAGAATAAGATTCAAGATATGATTGATGCTGGAGAGATTGAGTTTGACCCTCCGGGTACTCCAAATGTGATTACTGCTCCCATGCCAAATCATGAAAAGACTGTTAATGCTATTGATGAAGTTTCACATATTTCCTCGGTTGCAGATGTGACTACACCATTGTCTGTTATTAAGAAGAAGTTGGTGCAAGTTGGGTTCTTTCCAGGTTGTAATGAAGATTGTTTCTATTGTGCTTACAAACCGGATAGCTGCTTGAAGGACAATTACACCATATTGTTTGAGAGGACACCTTCTGTAGATAGTATGGTTGAACATATAACTCAAGGTGTGAAGGTTGAAGAGGTGGATATGGTTGATAAAGCGCCGACAAGGATTACTTCCAAGGGCCCTGTCAAAATCACTCATAAGGGCCCAATTAAGATTACTGCTGAAGGCCCTGTGAGGACTGTTGCTGAAGCTAGAGTGGCTCCTATGATCATTACCACTCCTGGTCCTATTCCGTATACTTCTGATAAAGCTGTACCTTGGCATTATGGTTCCGATGTTTATATTCATGGTGTTAAACAGGAACCCTTAGCTGATACACCTGTTGTTGATGGAAACCTTGATGTTGATAATATTGCTGGATCTAGCAAGATCACGAGAAGTGGAAGAATTTTCTCTCCTCCAGCTACCTCCAAGAATACAGTTACTCCAACTACTACCTCCACTGCTGATGCCCGGGGCAAAGGTCCTATTATTGAACCTATACAAAATGATGTACCAACTGCTGATGATCTTTCTAAGCAGATGGAAGAAGTACTGAAGATCATTCGCAAGAGTGATTATGATGTTATTGATCAATTGGGGCATACTCCCTCCAAGATTTCCATGTTGTCTTTATTGTTGTGTTCTAAGGCTCATGCTAAAACCTTGATTAAATTTTTGAAGACTGCTCACGTACCAAATGAGATTTCTGTAGATCAGATTGAAAATTGTGTTGCACACTTGACCTATGATAATGGGTTAGGTTTCTCCGATGCTGATTTGACTCCTGCCAAGAGGGATCATAACAGGGCTTTACATATCTCTATTGAATGTAGGGGCACTACCCTGTCTCATGTGTTGATAGACAATGGTTCTTCACTGAATGTACTGCCCAAAGAGGTGTTGAACAAGCTTAGTCCTGAAGATGTTGTGTTAAGACCAAGTAATATAGTAGTGAAGGCTTTTGATGGTTCGAGGAGAGTGGTGCATGGAGAAATAGATCTCCCAATCAAAGTAGGTTCTCAAATCTTCAATTCAACCTTCTATGTAATGGATATTCGTCCTTCATACTCTTGTTTGCTTGGGCGCCCCTGGATCCATGGGGCAGGTGTTGTGACCTCCACTTTACACCAGAAGTTGAGATACCCAGTGAAGGGAAAGGTTGTTACCGTTTACGAAGAGGAAGAATATATAGTCAGTCATGTGAATACATTTAAGTATCTGGAAGTGGAAGGTGAATATGTTGAGACTCCGTGCCAGACGTTTGAAGTAGTTCCTTGGGTTGTTCCTAATGTTGAAGCTCCTCCTGTCGTCAAAAGAGTTCATGTGGTCACCAGAGTACCTCCTACAATGGCCTCCCTCAAGGATGCTAGAGCTGTGGTGGATGAAGGTGGTTGTACTATTTGGGGTCAGCTTCCTGACATTCCTTACAAGTCTGACAAGTTTGGTTTGGGTTTCACTGCAGAGTCCCAGAAGGCTGTTCGTCGTGCTCGTGCTGTTCGTATCACCAATCAAGGGATTATGAAAGATCAGATCAGTGATGTGGGTGACTATGATGAAGACTACAACCTGGATGCTTGGATTTTTCCTACTGTGGGCGATGAGCTCAATAATTGGAAGGCTGAAGATGTTATTCCTATCTCATTTAGTAAGGAGTAAATACTATTACTGTGTTGTTATTTTAAGTTTGTAATTTTTGAACAATTGAACTCTTAAGCCTTGTGCCTTACCCGGGGCACAATGGTATGCTTGTTTCGGGATGTCATTTCATTTGCATACTTCATTCAATAAAAATCAGTGGACGTTTCGTTTTCGTAAATATTGTGTTCCTTGTCTTTCTTTTGTTTTATTTTTGTTTTATCAGCTATGTGTTCTTACACACACCCACATCACTAAAATGCAGATCCTCATCCACTCTGGATCCTGTTGATAACAGTTCTACTATTGCCAATTATAATTTTGAGAATCCGATCTATCAAGCTGAAGATGGAAAGGAGGAAGATTGTGAAGTACCTGTAGAGCTTGCTAGGTTGTTACAACAAGAAGAGAAAGCTATACAGCCACATGAAAAGCCAATCGAAGTTGTGAATTTGGGAACTGAAGAAAACAGGAAAGAGGTCAAGATAGGGGCTGAACTAGAGGATGGTGTTAAAAGAAGATTGATTCAGATGTTACATGATTATGTGGAGATCTTTGCTTGGTCCTATGAAGATATGCCAGGGTTGGATACAGACATTGTGGTTCACCGTTTACCGGTAAAAGAAGTTGTTGTCCAAAGAAGCAGAAGGTTCGTCGCATGCGTCCTGAAATGTCAGAGAAGATTAAAGCAGAGGTGATGAAATAGTTTAATGCAGGGTTCTTAGATGTGACTTCTTATCCTCAGTGGGTTGCAAATGTGGTACCGGTGCCTAAGAAATATGGTAAGGTACGTATATGTGTAGACTACAGGGATTTGAACAAGGCCAGCCCCAAAGATGACTTTCCACTTCCTCATATTGATGTTCTGGTAGACAACACTGCTCAGCATAAGGTATTCTCTTTTATGGATGGTTTCTCTGGTTACAATCAGATCAAGATGGCACCTGAAGATATGGAGAAGACAACATTTATTACACAGTGGGGCACCTTTTGCTATAAAGTGATGCCATTTGGTTTGAAGAATGCCGGAGCAACATATCAGCGTGCTATGGTGGCTTTCTTTCACGATATGATTCATCATGAGATAGAGGTGTATGTGGATGATATGATAGCCAGGTCCCAGAATGAAGAGCAACATCTTGATCATCTGCATAAGTTGTTTGAGAGGTTGAAGAAATACAAGTTGAGATTGAACCCAAACAAATGTACTTTTGGAGTAAGATCTGGTAAACTCCTGGGTTTCATTGTCAGTGGAAAAGGTATTGAAGTGGATCCTGCAAAAGTGAAAGCTATACAAGAGATGCCAGCTCCCCGTACTGAGAAGGAGGTTAGAGGTTTCTTGGGACGATTGAATTACATTGCAAGATTTATTTCCCAATTAACTGCTACCTGTGAGCCAATCTTCAAGTTGTTAAAGAAAGATCAGGTGATGGAATGGAATGATGAGTGCCAGACTGCCTTTGATGAAATCAAGAGATATCTTATAGAACCTCCCATTTTGATGCCACCAGTTGATGGAAGACCCTTGATTATGTACTTAACAGTGTTAGACAACTCAATGGGGTGTGTGTTGGGGCAACATGACGAGTCTGGTCGAAAAGAGCAGGCAATATACTACCTTAGCAAAAAGTTTACCGACTGTGAAACAAGATACTCACTGCTCGAGAAAACTTGTTGCGCTTTGGCATGGGCTGCTCGCCGACTAAGACAGTATATGTTGACTCATACTACCTTATTGATTTCGAAGATGGATCCAATCAAGTACATATTTGAGAAACCTGCTCTCTCCGGACGAATAGCAAGATGGCAAATGATCTTGACAGAATATGATATACAGTATACTACTCAGAAGGCCATTAAAGGAAGTGTTGTGGCTGATCATTTGGCTCATCAAGCAGTGGATGATTATCAGTCAATGAGTTTTGAGTTCCCTGATGAAGACATTATGATTATTACCAAAGAACCTGGACAATATGACGGACCTGAACAAGGATCCCGATGGACTATTGTTTTTGATGGAGCTTCTAATGCACTTGGTAATGGTGTTGGTGTTGTGATCATTTCCCCTGAAGGTTGTCATACCCCGATCACTGCAAGACTTTGTTTCTATTGTACCAATAACATGGTTGAGTATGAGGCATGTATCCTGGGTATCAAAGCTGCCATTGATATGAAGATTCAGTTCCTGGATGTATATAGAGATTCAACCTTGGTAGTAAGTCAGATTAAAGGGGATTGGGATACCAAGCATGACAATCTCATTCCTTACAGAAAGCATGTGTTGTCTTTGATCCCACACTTTAAAGAGATTACCTTTGGACATATTCCACGAAGAGAAAATCAGTTTGCAGATGCATTAGCCACCATGGCATCTATGTTTGAGATTAGCTGGGATGATGAAGCTCCCAAGATTACTATTGATAGATTTGAGAAGCCTGCATACTGCAATGAGATTGGCACTGAAGAAGCAGAAGAGAAGCCTTGGTTCTATGAAGTAAAAAGATATCTTGAAACTCAGGAGTTCCCTGAAGGGGCATCTGTCAAAGATAAGAAGTTTCTGAGGAGGTTTTCTGCTAAGTTCTTTTTGAGTAATGGGATTTTGTACAAGCGCAATCATGATTCAACTTTGCTTCGTTGTGTGGATAAGAAGGAAGCAACTGAGATTATGGAAGACATGCATGATGGGATCTTTGGAACTCATTCTAGTGGTCATACCATGGCAAAGAAGATATTGAGAGCAGGTTACTATTGGTCTACCATGGAAGCTGACTGCTATCAACATTCCAGAACATGTCACAAATGTCAAATTTATGCTGATAAAGTGCATATACCTCCATCACCATTGAATGTGTTGACTGCTCCTTGGCCTTTTGCCATGTGGGGCATTGATATGATTGGTGAAATCAAGCCTACTGCTTCTAATGGGCATCGTTTCATCCTGGTTGCTATTGATTACTTTACGAAGTGGGTGGAGGCAGCTTCATTTACATCTGTTACTAAGAATGTGGTGGCTCGATTCATTAAGAATAATCTCATATGTAGGTATGGCATCCCTGAAAGAATTATTACTGACAATGGTTCTAATCTGAGCAACACCATGATCATTGATCTCTGCACACAGTTCAAGATTAAGCATCACAACTCTTCACCGTATCGTCCGAAGATGAATGGGGCAGTAGAAGCTGCTAATAAGAATATCAAGAAGATTCTACAGAAGATGACTGTTACTTATAAGGATTGGCATGAGATGTTACCATTTGCTCTTCATGGTTATCGTACTACAATACGTACTTCAATAGGGGCAACCCCATTCTCCTTAGTCTATGGTATGGAAGCAGTTTTGCCCATTGAAGTTCAGATACCCTCCTTGAGAATCATGAAAGATGCAGGCTTGGATGAAGATGAGTGGATCCAGACTCGACTTGACCAGATAAATTTGATTGATGAAAAAAGGTTGGCAGCTGTTTGTCATGGCCAGATGTACCAGAAATGGATGATCAAAGCTTTTAATAAGAAGGTTAAACCAAATGTATATCAGGCTGGTGACTTGGTAATCAAGTATATCATATTACCACAGGGTGATCCTAGGGGCAAGTGGACTCCTACATATGAAGGACCATTTGTAGTCAAAACAGTATTCTCAGGAGGTGCCATGATGCTTACTACTATGGATGGTGAAGACTTCCCGCAGCCTGTAAACGCAAACATAGTTAAAAAATACTACGCATAAAAAGAGACCCGCTAGGTTGACTGGCCTAGGCAAAAATAAGGGCATCCCGGCGAACCAAAAGGGTTCGGGCAAAAATTAGGGATATATAAAAAAAATGTACACCCGGCAAGTCGAAAACCTGAAAAGGCGGCTTGGGCAAAAAAGGGTATCCCGGTGGATTGAAAACCTGAAAGGGAAATCCAGGCAAAAGTTAGGGATTAAAGCGTATGACTATGTCTCGTTTGGATCACCCATGTAAACTCCAACCAGTTGTGCTACTTAATTCAAGCTCGAACAGATAAAGCTCAATCCAATCGTTTCCGTCTCAACAGCAGAAGATGAGATACTTGAAGATAATGGCAATAGTAGAATTGAAACTCAATAGGATTATTTCCCACATAGCTGATTTTCTTTGTTTTGTAAAAAATTTATGACAAATTCCTCTTACTAGGATTTCTGTCTCCTTGTACAAACTTGCCTATGTATAGGTCACTTTGTGATATAAATAAAATTTCATTTTCGAATCCAGATTTACTTTTACCCTATTTACATAAGCGAAACGTCCATTGGTTGTGTTTGAATGTATGTATGCTTTAGAATATGATTGATGTTTACCAGAAATGCATAAAATGCTTAAATATGATTGATGTTTACCAGAAATGCATAAAAATGCAGTAATAGTATTTACTAAGGACGAACGAGGGTAGTAGTTCAACGAAGCTTCGCCGGTTCATCCCCACAAGGCAACTACAAATCCCCAGTAGAGCAAATCTATCTTTATAGATACTTCGAGTTACATCTCCCCTTGAATTTATGTCCATCTCTTTTATCCTCAGTCGGGATACTAAGGAACTTATTCCTTCAATATAAGTACGACGAACGAAGACGGGAGGTTATAAATACTATACTTTCAAACGAGACGGGAACGAGTTCCTCATATTCTTCAGCAACGAATCGGGATTTATTTTCCCTAGCCAGCAGTTGTTATACAAAGATATCCAGACGCTTCAGACTGCATGATTCATACATACATCATTTACATCATATCATAGCATACAAGCATAATACATTACTTAGGTACACCATGCCATGCATGCATACATATTGCATAAACTAACATTCTCTTTGCAGGATGGTTATATGCAGATGAAAAACTATCAACAATCCACAACAAGTCAGAAAAGATCTATACATTACTCACGATGTCCTCGGAGAGTAGGCAAACGTTCTGTACGAAGATCCATTCCCTAATCCAGGATATTTTCAGGAGATTTAATCCTGACACTCTTTTGTCCTCGGAGAGTAGGAAAACGGTCTGTACAAAGATCCATTCCCTAATCCAGGATGTTTCCAGAAGATTTCATCTATCTGGTCTTGAATAGTAGGCAAACGGTCTGTACAAAGATCCATTCCCTAGTTCAAGATATTTTCAGAAGATTTAATCTATTTCCTCGGAGAGTAGGCAAACGGTCTGTACAAAGATCCATTCCCTAATCCAGGATGCTTCCAGAAGATTTCATCTATCTGGTCTTGAATAGCAGACAAACGGTCAGTACAAAGATCCATTCCCTGGTTCAAGATATTTTCAAAAGATTTAATCTATTGGCCCTTGAATAGCAGGCAAACGATTTGTACAAAGATCCATTCCCTGGTTCAAGATATTTTTCAGAAGAACTAATCCTGACGTTCTTTTGGCCCTTGAATAGCAGGCAAACGATCTGTACAAAGATCCATTCCCTGGTTCAAGATATTTTTCAGAAGAACTAATCCTGACGTTCTTTTGACCTTGGAGAATAGGAAAACGGTCTGTACAAAGATCCATTCCCTGATCCAAGGTATTTCCAGAAGAGATAATCGCCACAAAGATTTATTTCTACTGGTCCATTCAACAATTCAAACTATGTTGCATAAATGATTCAGAGACGGCCTATACGAAGACCTGGTACTGATATCCAGTATCAACGTAAAGACATCATCACATCCTGATACTTTAGATGGCATCTCTAAGCCCATCTCCAATTCTTCCAAGTTGCATCTTCAAGCCCACTCAAGCATATACAACTAATCATCAGTGTTATTTTACGCACCGGTGAGTGCAAATTTTTGGACTTTTGTGTTCAATCCCCTTCAACCTTCCATGTCACGACTGGCACATACACCAATCTAACCCCTCAGGTTTCAGAAAATTGAACAGGGGCAGCTGTTGCACCCCAAAATTTGCCCTCCACAAGAAAAGACATTGTGTACTAAGAGGCTCACAAGGTTCACAAGACATCTCATGAGGTTCAAAGGTTCACAAGATTCACAATTAGTCAGAAAGTTTGACAATTCCCTCAGACAATGCATTCTCCTAAGCAATGCATCTTAAACTAGGGTTTTGACTTTCATCAGGCTAAGTGGACTTACAAGACTTCAAGTGAGCTTCATAGCATCCTATATGTGTTCAAGAATCCCCATGTCAAGTTTCAAGACTTTCCCAAAAGATTTGCTCAGTCAGATGATCAGATAGGTTATAATGAGTCAAAGCAGTCAAAAAGTCAAACTGACGTCAACTGTGGTCAAACCAAAGTCAAATTTCATAATGTTTTGCCAACATCAAGTACATGCGGTAAAATTCATCATTTGATCAAGGGTTGATCATGATTCATCAAGGAGATTTCAGATCATCAAGAATCAGGAGTTTCTAAATTAGGGTTTTCACAGGAAAAGTCAACTAAACTTTGACCAGCCATAACTTTCACATGCTTCATCAAAAATTTTCCATCCAAAGCTCATTTTGAAGGAAATTGAATTCTCTACAACTTTGTGTCTCACAAGCCAAGCCCAAAAATGCTTCATTTGGAAGGTATGAGCTAAGACATTATAGGTCCTTTTAAAAGTCAACAAAAAGTCAACAACTTCAAAAGAGCATAACTTGAGAATGGTAAAAGATATGGACATGATACCAAAAAGGTTGGTTAGAGGACTCTTTAAGATTTCCAAAATGTCCAAGAACACCTTCATAGCATTAAAATTGAAGGATTTGTGCCCTTGCAAAGTTGGGAAATTTTTGAGAGGTTTATGAAGTAAATGGGGTCTTAAAACCATAATTCATCAAATGGGCTGACTTTTTTGTGATCCAATTGGTTCCATGACATCATGCACGAAATTAAATTAATATTTTCATAATTTTATTCATTTTATTTTTATTTATTATGATTTTTTATATTAAAAGTCATTTTAAATTCAAATAAAATATAAAATAGTGATGATTTAAATTGATTTGTCTTCTAGAAGGTCATAAAGCATATTTGGATTTGATTGATACAAAAATTATGAAGATCATCCTAAAATAGCAAGCTTATATCAAGATATTTCAAGTTTTAAAGTCAAATCTTTTTCAATCTCAAACTATCCAAATATCCAAAGTTTTGTGTAATTTTTTTGACCTAATTCATTGTACCATATATATACAACACAAAGACAAGTGCTAGACACGATTTTGCAGCCTTCAAAGTCATCTTCAAACTTCACAAATTTCATCCAAAACACAAATCCGGTTTCTTCATTACAAAGGCTTTTAAGGTATTTTAAAGACACAAGAAGGATCCTTGGACTTCACTGAGTCGAAACCAACTCTCAAACACATCCAATTCATACTCATATGATCAACCCGAATGCATATTGTTCATGTTTTGATTTTTTCGATTTGAGTTATTTATGCAATGATAATGAAAACTAACTATGGATTTGTGTTTGTTATGAAGTTTAGAAGCTTTCTGGATGGTTTAATTTGACTCTTATGGACTATAGCAAAATCCACCATTGTTAGGGTTTGAGATTCAAATTCGGGAACTTAGCATTTAGGGCATTTAAATGGATTCTAAGAACATGGTTGTAACCTATAAGCTTCATATAATTGATCTGAGCTATTAATTTCCATTAATGTTGTGGTTTGCTTGATGATTGAAAAACGTAGGTTTCTGGTTCAAGAACGTGCAGGAAAATTCGCAGGAATTTTTGAAGAAGAATTCGCAGGTAATTCAAGCGGGGAAGATGAAGTTTGGCGCGCAGGAAATATTTGAAATTGCAAGAAGTCTTAAAACGAATGTGTTCCATGTATATGACAACTAAAGCGTTTGGCTCAGTTGGTGTGTGCGTATGGCTGGCAAATGAATGGTCCTGGGATCAAAACCTCCCCATGCCATTTTTGTTTTGTTTTATTTTTCAATATTTTTGCAGGATAAAGAACAAAATGATTACGACTTGGATTACTAACACCAGCGCATGCGCAGCCTAGTGGAAAGCTTGTTGGTCCAAGGGTGATGGAGCCTAGGGCGTGGGTTCAATCCCTGCCCCAGGTACTTTTTTATTTGTTTTGTTTAATTGTTTTGTTTAATTATTTTATTATTAAGTAAATATAATCATGTTTAGTATATATTTAAGTGATTTTAGGAAAATAATATGTAAATACTTTATATTTTATAAAAAAACCTCTAAAAATTATTTTCTAAATTCTAAACCTATTTATTTATTTATGTATTTGAATATGTATATAATTATTTAATTATTAGATTAATATTGTAAATTAAAATTAGAAACCCTAATATTTTTATATATAAAACCCTAATTATTTTTAAACCCTAATTTATTTTCTAATTACTCAAAACCCTAATTTTCTTTTAAACTTTAATTTCTCACTTTATTTATTTTGTTTAATTATACTTAATAAATATTTCTAATATATATAATTGAATTATTAATCATGTTTATTTTTGTAAATAAATTAGTATATAATTATTATTATTATTTTATTCTCATCTCAAAATTCTTTAACTAAATTTGTTTATTTAAATCTAAAACTTTAATTGATTTCTATATTGTATATTATTGTGCTAATCTCTTTTCTCTTATATTTATTTTTGTTACTAATCTTTTTATTATTTATTATATAATTGTTATTTAAATTGTTCTTATTATAATGTAGTTGTACAAGCCATGTAATAGTTGTAGTATTTTAATTGCTTATTTATTTATAAATTGCTATGGTTAGTAAAATAGGGAGTGAAAACATGTTTGTGTTTAAAAATCAATTTAGATCACTAATTTTAAGATAAATATATGAACTTGTACACGCACACACGTAAGTCGATCTTTGATCGCCATCTCACTTCTTAAGGATACCTCTCATGTTGCCTAAATAAAAAGGTCAAGTAAGGTGTATAAGGCAATGTCCCTTCTTCTAAAAATATCATCAAGTCCCTTTATGATTATAAGATCAAGTCCCTTCGAATGTTGCCTTCGTGAATGATCTTGTCCCTTTCGAATAAAAGATGATAAGTCCCTTCGAATTGCTAAAACACCTTACAGTTGCCTAATCACAGATGACCATTCCCTTATAACATCCAAGGTAATGACTACCTATTCCTTAATAATAGGGATAGTCTTACCATTGAAAGAACATTTAAGAACAGAAAAGATTCAAATTAGGGTAGGTTCCTCTTAAGTACTTGCTCACTCATTCAAAAACATTTCATAAACACTTCACATTTTCAAACAATTTTCAATACAAAGTCTTTATATATATCCGTACATGGATCATTATAAAGTACTTAAGAAAATTTTAAATCACACACTACACTTCTCAAAACAATTCAAAGTGAGCTAAGTAACTAAGAGCCCATGGATAACCATGGATGTAAAGGGTGCTAACACCTTCCCTTTACATAACCTACCCCCCGAACCCAAAAATATTTTAAGGTCTTTCCTGTTCTTTTATGCCCTTTCCTTTGGATAAAATAAAAGTCGGTGGCGACTCTTTCTATCCGCAACATTTAACTAAAGTCAGTTCTCCCACCGTGTTACAGTATGATGCATAGAAGTGTATTAGAAGTCACAAAATGGCTTGGCAAGTGGTTTTGCAAAATTCCTCTTTGGTGTATTCTTGAAAATTATAGGATTTTTGCCAACTTTGAAAGATCATAACTTGAGTTCCATAATGAATTAGAACTTGTTCTTGTACTTTTGAAAAGGGAATGATCCAATCTACAACTTTCATGACCAACAATTTTTCATTTGAAGCATTTTTGGTTGAGAAAGAGGAGGTTGAAAAACTTTCCCAAAATGGAAAGTTTCCATTACAAGTCATTTCCATTTTTGGCAACTTTTGGTTTAGCTCAATTTTCTTCAATTTTGTGAACTTCCAAGCACTTCAATGATCAAATAAAGATCATATAACTTCAATTTGATGAAAAATCCACTTTGGTTCCAATGTTGGGGGCCTCAGATGCCCTGATTTTGCTCTGACTTGCTCAAGATGTTACCCAGTGAACAAATGACTTCCACAATGAATTTATTCATCAAACTTGGTACACATGATCCTTATAACATATTGAGACCATTAGAAACAAGAATGACCAAAAAGTTTGGAGTTATGGCCTCTGAAACCAAAACCCTAATTTCAGGTCATCTGTGTAGTGAAACTCTGGCTCTGCTTCCATGCTTTCCAAGTTCTTGTGATTTTTTGACTTCCTTGATCTTTGAGGGATATAATATGATGATTGAACATACATGGACCCTCTTGGAATGATTGGAGACCTTTGGAGTGGCTCAGATGGATCCTTGGATTGCTCAAATCACAAACCCTAGATGCAGATGAACTTGAACTATGCAGTGAAGCAAGTATGCCATATGAGGTGTAATGCTTAAACTAATGCAAATATGAAAGATCATAAGCCATGGTGTGAAATTAGTGAGGGAAAATTTGGGGTGTCTGCAGCTGCCCCTATTCAAACATGAGTTAGCTGTGCAGGATGTAAGCGACGGGCTTAACAGACAAACAAAATAACTTGTGGTTGAATACCAAAGACAGTCCATAATTTGAACTCGCTGGGGAGAAGAAGAAAAGGGATATAAATTGTTAAAGAAAGTATAGTATGATTATCAAAATGCGGGCGATGGAGAACGACCATCGAGCAGAGGACGACTGTTGGGGATAAAGCAATGACGGGGACAACCGACATGCTGGGGAAATAAAGAGACCACGACGGGGACGGCCATCAGGTAAAGAAACAAGATTCTCTGGGGATTAAAAGCAATGATGGGGAAGGCCACCAGGTTTGCAAAGTAAAGTAAACAACGATGGGGACGGCCATCGGTTCAAAGAATTAATGAAATAAATGATGAGGTACGGTCATCAAAGGTGAAGGACGATCACCTAGCAGGGGACAGCTGCTCTTTATCACGACATAGGACGAATGCCGGATAGAAAAGAGGTCGACGATGGGGACGTCCATCGGATAAGCATGATGAAGGACGATCATCAAGAGGTGAAGGACGATCACCTAGCAGGGAACGACTGCTAAAAGAGTTTATCACGACATAGGACGAATGTCGGATAACGAGGTCAACGATGGGGACGGCCATCGGATAAAATGATGAAGGACGATCATCAAAAAGGTGAAGGACGATCACCTAGCAGGGGACGGCTGCTAAATATCACGACATAGGACGAATGTCGGATAATGAGGTCAACGATGGGGACGGCCATCGGATAAAATGATGAAGGACGATCATCAAAAAGGTGAAAGACGATCACCTAGTAGGGGACGGTTGCTAAATATCACGACATAGGACGAATGCCGGATAGAAAAGGGTTCCAATAATGGAGACTCCGCTGGGGAAAGGATGAGGGACAATCATCTAAAGGTGAAGGACGATCACCTGGCAGGGGACGGCTGCCGAAAGTATCACGACATAAGACGAATGTTGGATAGAAGAAAAGTTGCTCTGCTGGGGAATGGTAAACACAGACGAGTGCTTACACTGAAGAAATAAAAGGTATAAGTGTTTTGACGCTGTGTATAGATTAAAGATGCAGATGAGCATCCTTAAGACTATGATACGAACGAGTATCGGTAGAAACAAATGCTGACGCGTGTTCAGAGATGATGATACAGATGAGTACCAACTGGTTAACAAAGAACATAGACGAGTGTCAAATCTGTGGGGAATAAGTGTATACAAGATACGGACGAGTATCTGTATAAGTAAAAACAAGTATTGTGAAGTATGAGCAAGACACAGACGAGTGTTCGACTTGCTGGGGAAAAGTGACACGGACGGGTGTCAGAAGAGAAATTGTATAAGTTATGGACTTATGAGTGTAACAAGGTATTCTTGCAACCTGTGGGGATAGGATGACACGGACGGGTGTCGAAGGGAGTATATTATAAATAGGTACTTGGTTTGCAACAAGTGTTTAGGCAATCATGCTAGGGAGAGGTGACATGGACAGGTGTCAAGAGAGTGTATAGGTATCTGTATTCAAAGAGGATGCTTGTGGTTTACATCTGCGGGGGAATGATATGACACGGACGAGTGTCGGAAAGGGTATATATGAACATGTATTTGTTGGAAAGTGCAAAGGGGATGCTTTGGCTTTCTGTGGGGAGGTTGAGATGACACGGACGAGTGTCGAGAAGAACATGTTATGGACAAGTATTTGTACTTGAGAGTGCAAATGGGACGCTTTGGCTTTTATGTGCAATGGACGTATCTTGTATATTGCTGATGAGGTACTGTTGGTATCTACAGGTGACTAGTTCGAACCTGGCTTGTGATCATGCAAATGTTTGATTTTTGCCGTAATGCTCCATATTAGACGGAATGCTACACTTTGTGGGAAAAATAATGCGAATGCTATGATTATGCAAAAGAAACCGATCCGAGACTCGGATCCTGCTGCCGTGAAGATTTCCAGCTGATCTGCTTGGAAGGATATCCCAGTTGGGGATGAGATCATTGGCAGATCTGATAAATCATATGGCTCTGCTTGGGGAAGAAAATATCACTGGTAGACCTATTCTGCAAGGAGATAACCCAGCTGGGGATGAGGAAGCTTCCGTCACTTTGTTGTGTGATAATTTCAGACATTGCTCCTATGGGTAGAGGCTGGAACTCTGCAGGGAGATGGCTCCCTTGTCCTTGGGAGACCTAGCACTCTGTTTGGGAGAGGAAAGATCCCTGAACGATCTTCCTAGAGTTCTCTATGGGGATCCCGGCTGGGGACGAGGAGGCTTTGATAACTCTGTTGGGGGAAAAATCATTTCAGATGTTGCTTGGAGAAGATGTGTTGGGGAAGTGCGCTTGGCCTGCCCCATGCTATGTATCTGAATACCTGCAATCTTGTTAAGACAAAGAAACACGCGAGTATCCCGAGGTATCCCTTACCGAATTCCGTCATAGGAGTTAGATATTCCTGAGAGTAAATACATTTCCTGCAAGCATTTAATAAGAAAGGCACATTTGTTTTATGCAAATATTATATCATGGATATTGGACATTTTGCAAACGAAACAAAAATGTACGAAATGAGGTGTGACTGAAAATCTGATTTTATTAATTTGGGTGCCCTGAATTGGCAAATACAGTCAAAGAAACAGATCCCCTGGAATGAGGACATTGTTACAAATTGAAAAAATAAAAGTGTTGGCAATGTTGATGATGCTTCGGTGAGCTTCCTTTGCTATGACCTGTATGACCTTGACGTTCTTCTCATCTTGCTTTCTGAAGAAGGTTGATTATGACCGACGCTTTAACCTTTCGAGGCTTGCCGTGCTGTAAGTGATACAGACGAATTCAGAATGCAGTTGTTCGCTTATTCCCTGATTTTGCGTGGATCGCCCTTTTGGGTTTTCAATCCACCGGGATATCCATTTTTGCCTGAGCTGTCCAATGCGGCTTTTCAAATCAGCGGGTGTACATTCTTTTAATTTTCCCCTTATTTTTTCCCGAGTCTTTTATTCTGTTTTTGACTCGCCGGGATGCCCTATTTTTACCTGGACTTACATTCTGTTTTTATGTCCAGCGGGTCATTTTATGCGAAGTATTTTTTAACTGCATCCGAATTCACAAGGGATGAGAAATCTTCACCATCCATAGTAGTGAGCATTAGTGCTCCACCCGAGAAAACCTTATTTACTATGAATGGACCATCGTAATTTGGAGTCCACTTGCCCATGTTGTCTGTATGAGGAGGAAGAAGTCTTTTCAGCACAAGATCTTCCACTTGGTATTCTCGAAGCCTGACTTTCTGATCGAAGGCTTTCTTCATTCTTTTCTGATATAACTACCCATGACAGATAACAGCTAACCTCTTTTCTTCGATCAGATTCAGTTGATTGTACCGAGATCGGACCCATTCTGCTTCATTCAACTTTACATTCATCAGTACCCGTAAGGAGGGTAATTCAACTTCAACAGGTAGTACTGCCTTCATACCATACACAAGCTGATACGGTGTTGCTCCAGTGGATGTTCTGATTGAAGTACGATACCCATGCAAGGCAAATGGTAGCATTTCATGCCAGTCTTTGTATGTAACCACCATCTTTTGCACAATCTTCTTAATGTTCTTGTTAGTTGCCTCAACAACGCCATTCATCTTTGGCCTGTAAGGAGAAGAGTTGTGATGCTGAATTTTGAAGTCCCGACACAGTTCTGCCATCATTTTGTTGTTCAAATTGGAACTATTATCAGTAATGATTCGCTCGGGTACTCCGTATCAACAGATGATGTCTCTCTTCAGGAATCTGGCTACCACTTGTCTGGTAACGTTCGCATATGAAGTTACTTCAACCCATTTGGTGAAGTAATCAATGGCTACCAGGATGAATCTGTGGCCATTTGAAGCATTCGGTTCAATCTTTCCAATCATGTCAATGCCCCACATGGCAAAGGGCCAAGGTGAAGACATTACGTTCAACAGATTTGGAGGCACATGCACTTTGTCTGCATAGATCTGGCATTTGTGGCATTTCCTGGCATAGGTACAACAGTCTGCATCCATTGTGATCCAGTAGTAACCTGATCGTAACAATTTCTTAGCCATTGCATGCCCTCCAGCATGGGTACCGAAAGATCCTTCATGCACCTCGTGCATCAACAAGTTTGCTTCTTTCTTATCAACACATCTGAGCAGAACCATGTCAAAGTTTCTCTTGTATAATGAACCGTCGACATTAAGGAAGAAACTACCAGCCAGCCTTCTTAATGTCTTCTTATCATTGGATGATGCCCCAGGTAGGTATGTTTGATCCTCTAAGAAGCATTTGATGTCGTGGAACCAAGGCTTGTCATCTTTGGCAATGTCCACGGAGAATACGTACGCTGGTCGGTCTAGTCTGGATACCAAAATTCGAGGCACATAATTGGCAGTTTGAACTTTGATCATGGAGGAAATGGTAGCTAAAGCATCTGCGAACTGATTTTTGTCTCGAGGGATGTACTCAAGTTTGACTATTGTGAAGAAAGTCAATAATTTTCTCGTGTAGTCACGGTATGGAATCCGATGCTCTTGATGAGTGTACCATTTGCCATTGGTCTGATTGATTACCAAAGCTGAATCTCCGAATACAGTTAAAGTCTTGATCCTGAGGTCAATGGCTTCCTCAAGACCCATGATACAGGCTTTGTATTCAGCTTTGTTGTTAGTTCATGCAAAGGTGAGTTTCGCCGAGAAAGGCATATGAACCCCTTTAGGTGTAATGAGCACTGCACCAACTCCACGTCCATTCATATTGACAGCCCCATTAAACATCATTGTCCATTCTTCTTCTGGGTCAGGCCCTTCAGTGTGAACAGGCTCTTCATGATCTTTTGCTTTCAGGAACATGATGTCCTCATCAGGGAAGTCAAACCTCATTAGCTGATAATCATCAATGGGTTGCTCGGCTAGATAGTCAGACAGTACACTACCTTTTATGGCCTTTTGAGATGTGTAATGAATGTCATACTCTGTCAGAATCATTTGCCATCTTGAAACCCTTCCGGTAAGTGCTGGCTTCTCAAATATGTACTTGACTGGATCCATCTTCGAGATCAACAAAGTAGTGTGAGTCAACATATACTGTCTTAGTCGGCGAGCAGCCCACGCTAAAGCACGTCAAGTTTTCTCGAGCAGTGAATAACGTTGTTCACAGTCGGTAAACTTTTTGCTTAGGTAGTATATTGCATACTCTTTTCGACCAGACTCGTCATGCTGGCCCAACACACACCCCATTGATCCTTCTAATACTGTCAGGTACATTATTAGAGGTCTTCCTTCAATCGGAGGCATAAGATTCGGAGGTTCTTGTAAGTACTCCTTGATTTTGTCAAAAGCCTTCTGACAATCTTCGTTCCACCTGACTGTTTGTTCTTTTCTTAACGATTTGAACAGGGGCTCACAGGTTGTAGTAAGATGAGATATGAACCTGGATATGTAGTTCAATCTACCTAAGAATCCCCGAACTTCCTTTTCAGACCTTGGTGCAGGCATCTCCTGAATGGCTTTGACTTTGTCAGGATCTACTTCAATTCCTTTTTCACTTACAATGAACCCCAACAATTTACCGGAACGTACCCCGAATGTGCATTTGTTGGGGTTTAGCTTCAATTGGTATTTTCTCAGACGCTTGAACAACTTCAGTAGATTTACCAGATGGTCTTCTTCAGTGAGGGACTTAGCAATCATGTCATCCACGTAGAATTCAATTTCCTTGTTGATCATATCGTGGAATAACATCACCATAGCCCGTTGATAAGTCGCACCGACATTCTTCAGTCCAAATGGCATTACCTTATAACAAAATGTGCCCCAGGGTGTGATGAAGGTAGTATTCTCCATGTCTTCAGGTGACATCCTGATCTTATTATGCCCTGAAAATCCATCCATGAAAGAAAACACCGAGAACTGAGTTGTGTTGTCGACCAATACATCAATGTGAGGTAATGGGAAATCATCCTTCGGGCTAGCTCTGTTCAGATCCCGGTAATCCACACACATCCTTACTTTGCCATCCTTCTTAGGCACTGGTACAATATTAGCGATCCACGATGGGTAACTAGTTACAGCAAGGAAACTGGCGTCCCACTATTTTTGTACTTCTTCTTTAATCTTCATGGCCATATCTGGACGAGTACGGTGTAGCTTTTGTTTGACTGGAGGACAATCTTCCTTCAAAGGCAGCTTGTGCATAACAATGTCAATATCCAGACCCGACATGTCTTGATAGGACCAAGCAAAGACGTCGACGTATTCTCGAAGCATATCAATAAGTTGTTCCTTTACTGAATCTTGCAGACTGGCTCCAATCTTCACTTTTTTCAAGTCCTCTTCAGTACCAAGATTAACTGTCTCAACCTCCTCCTGATGAGGAGTGATCACTTTCTTTTCTTGCCTCAACAATCTGGCTAACTCTTCAGGTAACTCATAGTCTTCTTCAACCCCTTCATCAGCTTGATTAATCAGATTGTCAAAGTCATACAAGGTCATAGCGGTGCTGTTGTCGGTGCAATCTGGAGGATAATCTCTGCAAGGGTTGAGATTAGTTCATTTTAGTGATCAGTTTTAATCTTGTTTAGAAAAAGTGAAAATGAAATTATTTATTTTGAAAACATTGCCATTTTATTGTTTTGTACAAAAGTGAAAAATGAAAAGACAGTGAGCAAAAAAGAGACTCGTTTGCAAAAGATGTCTGATATTCATTGATTAATCATTTGCACAAAATTACAATATGGCCCTATTACAAAATGAGTCCTGACACCTTGGGCAAGATGCGGGACTTGATGCATGCTAAAAAGACAGGAAATAATAATTACTCTGCAGGAGTAACCCTTATAATTTCCTGGGAAGACCAGTTAAGGACTTGGTTCCCCGGGATCCTTGGACGTATCCAGCTCTCCAGGTTGCGGTCGCTTTCCTCCTCGTCTTCCAGATTGTTAACAGCATCCGGGGCGAGCATCCCCCCACTGACAAATTTGGGATCCTTGGCAGCCTCTGATTGATCTTGTCGGAATAGTCTGTAACCCAAACCGAATCTATATTCCTTCTTTTCCACTGGCAGCAGCTTGCCCCAGCCTTGAGCATTACCTTCTTCAACAACCTTCCGGCCATCCAATCCAAGAGATGATTGAAGTACCTATCCTGTCCTCCTGGGATGCAGCCAATACTCCAGTAGCCTCATTAACATTCAGGGCCTCAAACCCTTGGCTCATTGTCTCATGGATTTCACCATCCATCTCAATATATTTGTATGTAGCCAGATGGCTAACAAATATGTCTTCCTCACCACAGATGGTGATAATCTGCCTTCCCATTCATACTTCAGTTTCTGGTGAAGGGTCGACGTTACTGCGCCTACGGCGTGAATCCAGGGTCGACCTAACAAACAACTGTATGTCGGCTGAATGTCCATCACGTAGAAAGTGGTCTTAAATACTTGTGGACCGATTATCACTGGCAACTCCACCTCTCCCAAAACAGATCTTTTGGAGCCATCAAAAGCTCTGACCACAAGATTACTTGGCCGAAGAGCTATCCCATCATATTCTAGCTTGACAAGGGCTTTCTTGGGTAAGACGTTGAGTGAGGACCAAGTGTCTACAAGAACATGAGATAGTACAACTCCTTTGCACTCCAGGGTTATGTGCAAAGCTTTGTTGTGGAGACGTCCTTCTGTCGTCAAATCAGTATCAGTAAAACCTAGCCCATGGCTAGTGTTGACATTTGATACTACTGTTTCCAGCTGATTTACAGTGATCTCTTATGGCACATAGGCAGCGTGCAGAACTTTGAGAAGTGCATCCCGATGGGCTTCGGAACACAACAACAGTGATAGGATTGAGATTTTTGAAGGAGTCTGGTGGAGTTGGTCCACAAATTTATAGTCACTTCTTTTAATGATTCTCATAAACTCATCCACATCTTGATCGAAGGATGATTTATGAGTTTCTTTCGGCGCAGATTCTTCTGGTATCACACTCTTCCCCTTGGCTTTGGCAACAGCCTCTGCCTCAGTGTTGGTTCTAGGGACTTGTGAAGCGAAGAGACGTCCGCTTCGGGTGAAGCCTCCGCCTCCCCCAACATTATCCACTTGGGGAGTGAGAATTGGAGAATCAAGAAGTAATTTCTCTCCGTTGCAGTATAGATCAGTGTTGCACCCCAAAATTTTCCCTCACAATACAAGGCTTTGTGTGCTAAGAGGTTCACAAGGTTCACAAGATTCACAAGACACCTTATGAGGTTCACAAAGTTCATAAGACCTCTCATGAGGTTCATGAAGTTTACAAGACATCTTTCAAGGTTCACAAGACCTCTTATGAGGTTCACAAGGTTCACAAGACCTCTTATGAGGTTCACAAGGTTCACAAGACATCTTATAAGGTTCACAAAGTTCACAATGGGTCAGAAGATTTGACAATTCCCTCAGACAATGCATCCTCCTAGGCAGTGCATCCAAAACTAGGGTTTTGAATTTTATCAGGCTAAATTAACTTCCAAGACTTCAAGTGAGCTTCATAACATCTTATATGTGCTTAAGAATCCCCATGACAAATTTCATAACTTTTCTCAAAGGTTTGCTCAGTCAAATGATCAGATAAGTCAAAATCAGTCAAAGTAGTTAAAAAGTCAAACCGAGGTCAACTGTGGTCAAACCAAAGTCAAACTTCATGATTTTTTTTTCCAACATCAAGTATATGAAGTAAATTTCATCATTTGATCAAGTGTTGATCATGATTCATCAAGGAGATTCCAGATCATCAAGAATCAGGAGTTTCTAAATTAGGGTTTCCTCAGGAAAAGTCAACTGAACTTTGACCAGCCATAACTTTCACATGCTTCATCACATTTTTTCCATCCAAAGCTCATTTTGAAGGAAATTGAATTCTCTACAACTTTGTGTCTCACAAGCCAAGCCCAAAAATGCTTCATTTGGAAGGTATGAGCTAAGACATTATAGGTCCTTTTGAAAGTCAACAAAAAGTCAACAACTTCAAAAGGGCATAACTTGAGAATGGTAAATGATATGGACATGAAACCAATGGGTTTGGTTAGAGGACTCTTCAAGCTTTCCAAAATGTCCAATAACACCCTCATAGCATTAAAATTGAAGGATATATGCCCTTGCAAAGTTGGGAAATGTGTGGGTGGTTTATGAAGAAAATAGGGTCTTAAAACCAAATTTTTCTAAATGGGCTGAACTTTTTGTGACCCAAAGTGTTCCATGACATCATGCACGAAAATTATTTGATATTTTCATAATTTTATTTTATTTAATTTATTTATTATGATTTTTTATATGAAAAATCATTTTAAATTTAAATAAAATATCAAATGTGAAGATTTTAAATATATTTTGGTTCTAGAAGGTCATTAACATGATTTGGATGGAATTGATACACAATTGATGATGATTGGCTTGAAATAGAAAGGTCTCATTCACAAATATTTGAAATTTAAGTTCTAATCTTTTTCAATCTCCAAAAATCAAAAAGTCCATACAATGATCAAATCTTTTGACCTAGTTTCATTCTACTATAAGTATACAAGCTATCCCAATGCATAGGCCACGAATTTTCTGCCTCAAGGATAAGTTTCATAAGTTCAAAAGTTCATCAAAATTTGAAATTCAGTTTCTAACTTTGAGTGATTTTTCAGGTGAAATAAGGACATCAATCCCTTCCTTGAACATCCCTGATCATGTAGTAATAGGCATACGCATCTCAAACCTCAAGAATTGATGAATCCGAATCAAACTTTTCATGTCTTGATGATTTTTTCGTTTTCTTATATTTGTGTATTATAAATAATATTTGATCATTGTTTCATGTTTGTATTGAGTTGTTGATTGTTTCTGGATGGTTTAATTGGAGTTTCGCTACAGGTTTAAGGAGTTGCCATGGCTAGGGTTTCGGCCAAGCAATTAGGGTTTTACACTAAACCTAAAATAAATAAATTCTAAGGACATAGAATGATCATGTGAACTCTGGGGATCATAACACACCATTCAATTTTGAAAAATTTCACTGTTTTGATGGTATTCCAATTTCATAGGTTTCTATTTTGAAAAATTCGCAGGAAATTGCCCAGGAAGATTCGCAGGAAAAAACGCAGGTCTGGAGGAGGAAGAAGACCCCTGGCGCGAATTCCAGAATTTGAATATTTGATATAATATTTTATGTTTTATTATTGATATTGTTTCACAATTGCAGCGTTGGTCCAGTGGTGAAGGATGCGCATGTTATGCTTATAGGTCCTTGATTCGAATCCTGGGCTCAGCAACTTTTTCTTATTTTTCCATTTAATTAACAGACTTAATATATTATTCATTGTTGTGGGTTAAATATCAGTTGCACCCTCCCGGCTGGATGGTAAGTATGCTTGCGTGTTGTGTGAAGGTCCTGGGTTCAAATCCCCCCCAGGCCTTTTTGCTTTGTTGCTTTTATTCTGATTTTTTCCAGGACACGCATAAAAACATATGAGGACTATTTGTTAACACCAGACGCGCGCTGGCCCAGTGGATGGCATGCTGGTCTTGGAGGAGGCAAAGCCTAGGGCCTGGGTTCGAATCCCAGCCCCAGGTATGTGTTGTTCATATTTTTTTCATTTTTATTTTTGATTAATATATATTATAATTGATTTAATTAAATGATAAATGATTAAAATAAAATGTTTATATTATTTTGTATGTTTTCAAATTCATCTTTTGTTTTCTTAGATTTAAACTTTATTAAAATTACTTAATTATTTTGTATAAATCAATTAATTATGTTAAAACCTAATTATTTTTATATAAAACCCTAATTCTATTCTTTTTAATTTTATAAACCCTAATAGTACTTTTAAACCCTAATTATTTCATGTAAATGTTAATTATGTCCATATTTTTTTTTATTTGATATAATTCTTGTATATAGATAATTTTAGATAATTAATTAAAACTTGCTAATTTAATTTTGTAAATATAATTTATTTTCATAATATGTTTATAATTAACCTAATTTTTATAATTTGTATATAATTTAAAACTTTATAATAATTGGTATAATATGAATTGTTTATATTTTCTCCTTAATCTTAAATAATAATTGTTTATAAAAAATTGAACTTTTAATTATTATGCTAATATTCTTATTTATTTTATTATTAATTCCATTTATTTTCATATGATATTTATTTTATTATTACTAACCCCATTTATATATTGTGATTTATTATTATTATTGTTACTAACCCAATTATTTATTATTACTTATTTTGCTTATTTATTTAATTTGTTAATTATTATTATTATGTAATTGTTTCCTTTATGTAATATTTTAGTAGTAATGTTTAATATTTATTTTTAAATGCTATGGTTAGTAAAATAGGGAGTGAAACATGTTTGTATTTAAAATTGATTTAGATCATTAACTTAAAAGATAAATATTTAAAATTGTACACTCACACACGTAAGTCGATCTTTGATCGCCATCTCACTTCCTAAGGTTGCCTCTCATGTTGCCTAAACAAAAGGTCAAGTAGGGTGTATAAAGCAAATTCCCTCACTTCACATCATCTAGTCCCTTAAACAGATAAAAAGATCAAGTCCCTTCGAATGTTTCCTTCATAATGATCTTGTCCCTTTCGAATAAAGATGATAAGTCCCTTCGAATTGCTTATACACCCCACAGTTGCCTAAATAAACAGATGTCCCTTCACTTGTCCCACACATCCAAGGTAATGACTACTTATTCCTTAATAATAGGGATAGTCTTACCATTTAAAGGATTCAAGAACAGAAAAGACTTAAACTTAGGGTATGTTCCTCTTAGATACTTGCTCACTCTTCAAAACATTTCAAACACTTCATACTTTTCAAACAATTTTCAAAACAAAGGTTTTATATACATCCGTACATGGATCATTATAAAATACTTCAGAAAATTTCTATTCACACACTTCACATTTCAAAAACATTTTAAAGTGAGCTAAGTAACTAAGAGCCCATGGATAACCATGGATGTAAAGGGTGCTAATACCTTCCCTTTACATAACCTACCCCCCGGACCCAAAAATCTTTTAAAAAGGTCTTTCCTGTTCTTTTATGCCTTTCGTTTGGATAAAATAAAAGTCGGTGGCGACTCTTGCTATCCGCAACATTTAACTAAAGTCAGTTCTCCCACCGTGTTACAATCAGCACCATAATGCCATGGTATAGCACTGTCTTTGTCATATGGGATCGGCCCGGGCACCGTGATGGTGATTGGGCTTACTGCAGCTGTTGTTGGGACTACAATGGTCTGTGGATCATAAAATATTGTTATAGGACCTCTAGTGGATGTTGGTGAAGGGGAATTAAAGCTTTGTTGAGACTGTTGTTGAGGTTGAAAGTTGTTGGAACTCGGGACCGTTGTCGGGTCATAATAGATTGTGACAGTTGAAACATCATTATTGGTTGTTGAAGTTGTAGTACCCGGTGCAAATGAATTGTTGTGTGTTGAAGTGACAGATGGAATGATTGCTGAAGTTGTAGATGAATCAGTTGGAACAATGGTTGTTGCATTTGTAGAAGAAACACTTGGACAGATGGTTGTTGCATTTGTAGAAGAAACACCTGTTGTTGACAAAAGAGTTGTTGGTGTTGTAGAAGTTGTGGTTGTAATTTGCAGAATGCCTTCTCTGATCAAGCCATTAATTCCACTCCTCAAGTTGGTACACCCATTCTCAGAAAGTTTGCATGATTCACAACATGCCTCACAACCTGGAAACACTTGGCACTTTAAAAGCTGGGCTTTAACCTCTGCCAGAGGTGTCTAAATGCATGAAATGTCTTTTATTAAAATCACGGGTGAGCCATCCTCTATAGCATTAATCCTTGGCCCACTGTGGCTTGGCATAGGATTCTTCATCACATTTGGAGGAGGTGCAAAGTTCCGGGCTTTTGAATCTACCAGATCCTGAACCTTCATATGCAGAGCTCTGCATTTTTCCATAGAGTGACCAGGTGCGTTGGAATGAAAAGAACACCTAGCATTGACATCATAGTTTCTAGGAAGGTTTTGAGGATCAGGTGGAGCCAATGTCCTCAACTCAACAAGATTGAGCTTTAGGAGGTGTGGCAGCAGGGTAGCATACATCATAGGAATGGGGTCAATTACTCGGTTGACCTGAGATGGTCGCTGTTGAAACGGGCGTTGTTGTTGATTGTTGTTGTTATTGTTGTATGATCTCTGTTGCGGAAACTGTTGTTGTTGCGGAAAGTATTGTGGTTGTTGAGCATATTGAGGAGGTGGAGCAGGGATAGTAACAACAGTAACTGTTCTGGGCAGGTATTGGGGTCTCCCTCTTCCCATATGTACAAAGTTTGTCTCACCAGATCTACGGGGCCCAGCAAATGGTTTCCTTGTACTGCTCGAACTGGCACCGTTATCGGAGATCTTTCCCATCTTCAATAGGCTCTCTATTCTTTCCCCAGCTATCACCACATCTGCAAAGCTGGTAGAAGCGAATGCAGCCAATCTGTCAATGTATGTTCCTTGAAGAGTATTCATGAACATGTCTGCCATTTCCCTTTCAGACATAGGTGGTTGAACTGCAGCAGCAAGTTGCCTCCACCTTTGGGCATATTCTCTGAAGCTCTCGTGGGAAGATTGAGACATTCCCATTAGAAGGGTCCTGTTTGGAGCCATATCTAAGTTGTACTGATACTGACGGATAAAGGCTTCAGCCAAGTCCTTCCAGTTCCTTTATGTGGCTCTAGTCAAATGGGAATACCATTCTCGGGATGCCCCTGTTAGACTATCCTCGAAGTAAAACATCCACAGCTTTTCGTCCATGGTGTATGCTTTTAACCTTCCCAAGAATGATTGAAGGTGGGTGCGTGGGCAGGATGTGCCATTATACTTTTCAAAACACGGGGGTTTGAACTTGTGAGGAATTCTCACCCCTTCCACCAGTCCCATGTCCATTACATCAAACCCTAGGGAATTCTGGGATTCAAGAGACCTCAGCTTCTCTGCAATTTCATCCAGCCTACGGTCGTGAACTTCATCCCCAGTCCCAACAACTATAAACTGCTCTTCTTGAGGATCCTCTTGCAAGATCATTCCTCCAGCAGTGTTACCCTGAGTATTCCTTATGGCATTAACTTCTAGGTTTAGATGAGGCCCAAACTCTGGTGGATCAGTGCGAGGTTGCACCTGATCATTATTACTGGTACCTCCTATACCTGGATGGTATTCTTCAGGAGTTTGTCTTTCCACCAACTCCCTTAGCCTTTCCTGGCTCTAAGCTAAGCCAGTCATTACAGTGATGAATTGGGTCATCTGATTCCTCATCTCAACCCTCTCATTAGCCATTTGGGTCCTTACTTCATTCAAGTCTTGCTGAACTTGATCCATCTGAATTCCCAGAAGGTTGTTTCGCATCGGGTACCGGTGTATTCTGTTGACAGGGAACACTCTTCTGCGAGCAATGTTTCCTGAAATCACAACAAAGTGAGAAACAACAATAAAACAAAAACCTACAAAACAAAGAAAATGTTAGTATGCAATGCAGTATGCTTATTTGTCTTCCAAGGGTATCCAGTTTGGTTCTTTGGTTTTGACCTTTCCAGACCTCGAGGAAATGCTGATGATGTTGATAGACAAAGCCCACCATAAATAATACAAACTGATATATTACAAAGGATAAAAATACATAGTTTGATTACAATACATCCCCATGGTGGGTCAAAATACAACAACAAAAGAAAAGTACAATAAAAGAAAAGTACAAGCAAAAAGAATCAGACATCCAATCCAAAGTCATCCTCTCTGACTTCCTTCAGGAGGGCCTCAGTCACCGGACCCACTGGGTGTTCTGTAATAGTCCTGATGAGGAGGTTCCTGGTAGCAATGGCACTGGTTAACTTCTTATGCTTGTCCTGATCCTTTGACCTCTTCAACCCCGCCCAGAGTTTCAATTCAGATATCTCTTTTTGAGCTGCCAACAAAGCCTCCCGATGCTTCTTCTCACTAGCCTCCAAATGTTCTATCTTAGCCTGAGTCCTTTGATCTTCTTGTGCACGGGCTTCAATGATCCTGATCCACCTAGTCTGGCTCTCCTCTAGATAATGCTCTTCCCTAGCCTTCTGAGTCTTTGCCTCCTTGCAAGCATTCTTTAGTACTAACTCCCCTGCTCTTGCCTTCCTGATGTAGTCATTCGTCTTCTAAATCTTGGTCAAATGCTCAACCCTGAGCCTTTCCAGTCTCTCATTATCTAGACGACTGTCATTTCTCTCCCAGAGAGTCTTCTTTAAGGCTTCAGATAGTTGAGTGTTCCTTTCCTTCAGCTTTTCAAACTCTTCCAAACTGACAGTAGCTGCAGGTTGTACTATAGAAGGTCCAGGTACATCTTCCAAGGTAAATGGCATCTGGGTGATCTGAGCTCTGGTACGAGACCAATCAGAATACTGTGCTGAAGCAATGTTGTTGCACTTGCCAAGGATGGTTGTCCCTTTAGTCTGGATGTTATCCCAAGCCCAGGAAGTTTTCCTGACAACAGCAGAGTTGGGTTGGATTTCACAGTAAAGAGTCTCATCCAAATCTTGTCCTCTGGGAGGATGAACCAAAGCAAATCCTTATTGTCTCTTAAACAGTAAAGGGTTGTAGTTGATGCAACCTTTCACTCCTATCAAAGGCACATTAGGATACTGCCCATAGCTAGTAATGATGTCCTTGCCCTTGGTGCTTTGAGTGCACCACCTGATGTCATTTGTTGTCAAGGCAATGAATCTCTTAGCCCAGTTCTTCTGCTGATGAGGGTTCAAAAAGGCATCTGATTTTGGCAAGTGTCTTAGCAGCCAAGAGTAATAAAGAGGAGCACAACATCTGACCAGCCTTTCTCTTTGCTTCTCATTTCTCAAGTGTACTGAGTAGTAGAAGTCTCCTAGCAAGGTAGGAACTGGGTTCCTCAGCAAGAACAGGTGAATGGCATTCTTGCTCACAAACTTTGGCTCATCTACAAACAAGATAACCCCATATATACTGAGGGCTAGAAGTGCACAGATAGCCTTCCATTCCCCTATTGCAGCCTTCAGGGTAGCCTGGGAGATCAAGAAGTCTAGATGAAGGCCTGGAACCCCAACTTTGGTTGTCATGTTCTGATCAATGAGGGCAGGCTCCAAATGCAATGCCCTGGCTATGTCTTCATTTCTGGGAGCAGTCATCTCAGGGTTGAAAGGAATCCCCCTCCTGATGGGAACTCCTAACAACAAGGAAAACTCTTCTAGCAAAGGTCCCATATAGAAATCAGGGAAAGTGAAACATCTGAGTGGAGGATCATAGAACTGTAAGCAAGTATGAATCATGCTCCTCTGAGATGCATCTAGATCCATGACCATGTCCAATATGCCTCCATAATGCTCTATGAATAGTGGGACATGATCAGGAGTGATAAGGGAATGGATCTGCCTGATACCAGTCAGGGTGGGCTCAAAGAAGTGGTAAGTGATGTTGCTCTTTCTTGAAGTGTCCATGGATGCTAGTGAAGAGGCTGAGAACAACTACTGATGAAGGCCACTGAATGAGATGCTAGAGATGGGTCTCTGATGAAGATAACTGGAGGAAATATCACTGACAACCTGATGAAGGTGCTGGAGAAGATAACTGAAGCAGTCTGAGCAGCAGAAGGGGTCAAAACCAAACCAAAGATAATATGATGGATACACTGTAAAACAAATAAGCAAATGTTAAATGATGCAAAAATGATGTATGCAAATGATATGCAAAGGGTTTGTGATCAAGTGTTGGATCTGTTTATCTGCCTTGGTAAAGATCACTGTACGTTCATAAGTCCGGATGGAGGCTTAGAAATCCAGTAACCAGGTGGGGGGGCTCAAATAAAGAGTCACAAGTCCATGGTAATCACAAGAACTGTCCAAAGTGATGCATTCTTAAAACAAAATTAGTAACAGGGTATGATGTGGCCAAGGGTTCGTGCAAACCTGTAAACATCCCAACCCCCTCACATGTAATGTTCTATAACAAGGATCCTCAGACTTGGATCAGTTATGAGAAGTGTAAACACTTCTAACCCGGAGGTACAATGTTTACAATAACCATAAAATATCCTCCTCTAATTCACCTCATATGCTGAAGGTCATAAAAGGGTCATCCAGACTTAGCAGACTTCCCAGATAGCCCTAGTACTACAGGAAATCTGTAGCACAGAGTTCTCAAGAAGAAACCCATGTCTGAACCGTGTTTCATATTCCCGCACCTGACCGAAATGGAATGGGAAAGAATATGAAGCCACTCTAGCATATGTGTCACTCAGGTCCCATGTATAGGACCTTAATCACTCAATGAAACCCACCCACCAAGGAAAACATAGATCCAGCACATGATAATGATAGTATGAAATGCATAAGACTGTAAAAGAAAGCAATAAATAAAGTTGTACATAAAGCAATAAATAAAGAAAATAAATAAGCACAAGTAGCACATAACACCCCCGTAAACATAAATCAAAGAAGCGCTAGGAGGAACCCACAAAAAGAACCAGAAGCCCTGGTTGTAGTATAAGGGTCCCCAGCAGAGTCACCAAGTTGCCGCTTCCACTAAAATACACCCGGTCAGATAGGGTACAGACGCGAACTGTCGGCGAAAGGAGAAAATGAAAATGAACTGAAAAGAGTCGCCAGCTAGGCATTTTTATCCCGAAGGAAAGGTAATGTTGCATAAACCTAAGAAAAGATGGATAAGACGGTCGCGAACCAGAGAAACTGAGAAAAGGGGTTGGTTACAACCTTGGAAGGTATTAGCACCCAGATTGTCTGTCGTACTCGACGGGATCCACGCATGAAAGTTTGTGTTTAAAGGGGTAGGTGTCTGTGCTATCTGTGTGCAAAAGTTGGAAAATAGAATGTACAAGTGTCAGTGCAAGAAGGTGAAGTGAAATGCTCAGGTATGAGGCTTAAAAGAATAATGCTGGAAGAGGGGGAAGACACAGAGACTTTTGTTCGATAACAGTTAAGTTATGCCTACGTATCCTCTCGTGCAATGAGGAAGTCAGAACACCGTAGTTCGACACAAAGAGACTGAAAGATAAATTGACTGGTGAACTGCTTGCTTGTCTATGCTCAAGTGTATGACTCATCTGGCTCGAGTGCTAACTGTCTTGCATTATACGGAAGAAGCAAGTTCTCGTTTGTGAGTGGAGATGATGAGAAAAGAATCCCGAAGGAGACAATTATTGTTTGTTTTTGTGTTTTCAATCTTTTTATTGCTTTTTGTGTTTTTCATAAGTTAATGAGCTTAAGCCTAAACCAAGGGTTAGTAAACTCATCATATCCTCCCTTTGATTAGGGATAATGAGAATACCTTAAGTATGAGATAAACACCTCACACTTAATTACCATGATGATGTAGGATTAAGATCATTAACCTACTTGTGATTATTTAGATGTTTTTGAGTTTTTTTTAGTGTTAAGTAATGAGTTTAAGCCATAATCAAGGATTAATGAACCCATTACACCATCCTAATAGAAGGATAATAGATGAGCAAACTTAAGCTGAGGAAGATACCTCAACTTAATCCATGATTAGGGATTAAACCTCATGACAAAACAAGCCTTTATTAAAGTGGATTTTAATTAAGGGTAAGATTAAGAAGTGAATTTTATGGTATATAAGGCAACTTGAGGAGGACTTGTCCATTAAGGGTTAGTCCTTCTTAACCAATAAAGGAAGAATTAGAACCCTAATGCAAGGCCCAAGTTACAAGCTATTGTCTTAGTGATTATTAATATGGATTGATTAAGAGGTTTAAATAAATTAAGGGTTTAACACTTAGGATTAAAGTTATACACTCCATCCTAAGAGAAGGATGCAGGCATAACCCTAATCACAAAGTCTTAAAACCTTGAAGGTTTAGTCTTTGATGATGAGATGAGAAGAGAGACACAAAGAAGACACAAAGGTAAGAAACTAAAGGGGGACTAATCAAAACCCTAATTATTGTCATGCTTGGATGTTCTTATGGTTTGTGGGGCTTGCAAGAGATCTTCAGAGAAGTGTAAACACCCCAAATTTTCCCTCACCCATTCACACCATGGCTTGTGATCTCTTCATATGCATAAACTCAATCATAGCATCTCATACCACATTTTTTATTCACTGCATTGGTTCAAAGTCATCTGCATCTAGGGTTTGTGATCTGAGCAATCCAAGAGCTTCTTGAGCCACTCCAAAGGTCATAAATCACTTCAAAGGGGTCCATGTATGTTCAAGCATCATATTATATCCTCTCAAAGTCAAGAATGTCAAAAATCACAAGAACTGGGAATAGCATGGAAGCAGAGCCAGGTTTAACTGCACAGATAACCTAGAATTAGGGTTTTGGTTTCAAAGGCCATAACTCCAAATTTTTTGGTCATTCTTGTTTCTATTGGTCTCTATATGGTATAGGGATCATTCATATCAATTTTCATGAAGAAATTCCATGGGGAAGTCATCTGATCAAGAGTTGACTTTTTGAGCAAGTCAGTGTAAAATCAGGGCATCTGAGGCCCCCAATGACCCAACCAAAGGGTGTTCATCATCATTTTGATTATATATGATATTTATTTGATCATGGAAGATGTTAGAAGTTCACAAAATTGAAGAATTTCAAGCCATTTGCAAAGTTGACTTTTTGGGAAAGTTGACTTATAATGAAATTGCCATTTTAGGAAACTTTTTCAACCCTTGCTTTTTGATTCAAAAATGCTTCAAATGGAAAAACTTTGGTCATGAAAGTTGTAGAATGGATCATTCCCTTTTCAAAAAGTACAAGAACTTGACCTAATTCATTTTGGATCAAAAGTTATGGCTTGTCAAAGTTGGGAAAAATCACATAATTTCAAGTTTTCTACCAAAGAGGCAAAGTTGCAAAATCACTTGCCAAGGCAAAATGTGCTATCCAATGGACTTCTAATCTTCATACAAACATGAACCAAGACCTAAAAGTCAGATTGCATCAAAGGATCATTCATTTCCATGGCTTGTGGAACAAGAAATTTCAAAAGGGGCAAAGATGAACCAAGTTGCAAAACCTCATCCAAACCCTAATCCACTTGCTTGCTGACTTCATAATCAATCCTAGGGCTCTCCACACTTCTTGCTGCGCAGGACACCCCATTTGTCCTTGGCTAGCTATGAACCCATACCTCTCTTACACAAAGTTTGACATTTTGGCCAAAGACCCGTACCAATCACAATAGGCCAGCACCCACTCTCTGACCTATCACACTTGTTCATACAAATCAAAAGCAAGCCAAAGCACATAACCATTCATGCTGAAACACACCCAAAGCCCTAGTTCCAAGTTTATGCTTCATTTGCAAACCTCTTCGAAACTCATCACACAAGCTTCAAACACACAAATAAACTTCACCATTGATCTCCACATGCCTCACTGAGCACAAACCACCCATCACCATAGCCTGAAACTCACTGAAATCAAAACACGGTTTCTGCCCCTCTTTGAACAGAACTTCAGCAATCTTTCAAACCAGCCATTTTAAACTCCAAACAAGTATTGCAAGCTTCTCAGGAGGTCCATTAGAGGTGTTTTGGATCAAAGGGACAGCCAGAAAGTTCCAGAAATCAAAGCTTCGATTCAGGTAGCCATGGGAATTCATTTTTCCAGAACCTTTATTTCTTGTTTCTAAATGATAAAGCATGCTTCCCTGAGTTCACTGAACCTTTTACTTTTGAAAAAGATTGAGAAATGAGCTTGTATCGTGTTTTTGAAATTTTTACAGTTTTTGATGTTTGATTCGTATCTTGATTTTGAGTAGAAATAAATGGGATTTGTTGCTGGATTATGTTTTGTTGTTGATCATTGATTGTTTCTGGAGCTTTTGGTGAGTTTTCATGGCGTTTTGAGGGATTCAGGGGAGGGGATTGGCCGGAGAAGATGACCGGAACACTGTTCCGGTCATCTGAAAGTGATTAGGGTTAATTAATTAGGGTTTAGTCTTAATTGCGTGAATTTGAATGCTGGCCGTCCAGATGCGCGCCAAGTCAATTCGCTCGTGTCCAAGTTTGAATGTTGGCCCTTTGATTTGCATACTTTCTCATTTTCAGTTTAAATTCAATTTTATTTTCATTTAATGTCATTTGTTTTCTACAATTTATTAAAAATAGTAAAACATCTTTAAAAATTATGAAATTTTTTGTCAAAGGTTCAATTAATTTTCAGAAACCAAAAACATTTTTATTTTTATTTTTTGCATTAAAAATTATTTTTAAATCATTTAAAAGTTTATTTTTAATTAATTAATGAGAATTAATTAATTAAAAATACTTTTAGGTATTTAAAAATCACAAAAAAATTCATGAAACATTTAAAATCATTTAGAAACATTGTCCAACTCTCAAACCAAATTTATTTTTTGATCTTGATGTCTTTTGACAATTTTCCATGGAATTAATTTCATTTCAAGGCATTATTTTGATCCAATCTTCAAAAATTCATTTCTGCCTAGCCTTTAAGAGTTGGACAATGATTCTTCTTGCATTGTATCTTGTATAGCATGTAGTTTATAGGATTAAATTGGCATGAATTGATCTTGCATTTCCTATTTGTTTTTCATTTTTCTTGACAAGGTACCTTGAAACCCTAGCAATCTTAGGAATTTCATAACTCTCATTAGGTTAAGAGTTGGATCCCCTCCTTTGGGCAGTGAGTTTGTATAGGTTTAGGGTTCCTTTGAGTGCATTTTCAAATTTTTATCATGATGTTTGCTTCTGGTTTTGATTTTTGTTTTGTGCATTGATCATAAACCCTAATTTGAGCTTTCCTTTGCACCCATCTTCCATTTGCTTGCATACCATGACTTGCCATGACATTTTGTGCATCCATTTGATTCATAATACATCTTAGGACATGTTAGAATCATGTTTGATCATTTCATCTTTCATTTGCCATGTTATATGTCATTTGCATTTCATAACTTTTCATAAACACTCATGGTTCTAAGCATGCTTCTCTTACATCCATATGTTTGTATGATCATCCTCATGCCTTGCCTCATGTTTGCATCATCTCTTAGCATCATTACCATCATGTGTTTGCTTCTGACTTTGTCTTGCATCATGCCATTCCATCTCATTTGCATTGCATTTCATTTCTTTCACTAACTTTTCAGGTGGTAAGTTACTTTGAGAAGTGAATTTGCCTTCACTTCTCATGTTCTCTTTTCATCTCTTTCATATTTCCCTTGCTGCATTTTGTATGTGTATTGGATTGAGCTTGCTCATTCTTGTTCATCTCACCTTCTCTCTTCAAGCAAACTTGACTTCTTAAGTGAAGCAAGTTGTCTTGCTCCTCTTTGTTCCTCTCATCTGCTTCTCTCCTTGGTGGTTCTTTGAAGATCTTTCTTGTAAACCTCACAAACCCTAGGACTTCCAAGCATGATAACTTTTTAGGATTGTTTAGTCCCCCATTTAGCTTTTACCTTTGTGTCATCATTGAGTCTTCTTTTCTCATCTCATAATCAAGGACTAAACCCTAAAGGTTTTAAGGCTTTGTGATTAAGCTTATACATGCATCCTTCTATTAGGATGGAGTGTATAACTTTAATCCTAAGTGTTCAACCCTTAATGTGTTTAAATCCTTTAAATCAATCCACTTAATAATCATTAAGACATCAAGCTTGTAACTTGGGCCTTGCATTAGGGTTCTAATTCTTCCTTAATTGGTTAAGAAGGACTAACCCTAGTGTTAATGGACAAGTCCCCCTCAAGTTGTCTTACAAACCCTAAAAACTCACTTCATCATCTTATCATTAATTAAAATCCATTCAATAAAGGCTTTGTTTTGTCATGAGGTTAATCCCTAATCATGGATTAAGTTGAGGAGCTTTCCTCAGCTTAAACACTCTCATCTATTATCCTTCTATTAGGATGGTGTAATGAGTCTGTTTAATCTTTGATTATGGCTTAATCTCATTACTTAACACTAAACAAAAACACCAAAAACATCTAAATAATCACAAGTAGGTTAATGATCTTAATCCTACATCATTGTGATTAAGTGTGAGAAGCTGACTTCACACTTAAGGTATTCTCATTACCCCTAATCAGAGGGAAGATGTGATGAGTTTACTAAATCCATTGGTTTAGGCTTAAGCTCATTAATTTATGACAAACTTCCAAAAGCAATGAAAGACTGAAAATACAAAAACAAACAATAATCGTCTCCTCCGGGATTCTTTTCTCATCTCACTCACTCATAAACGAGAACTTGCTTCTTTCGTCTAATGCGAGACAGTTTGCACCTGAGCCAGACAGGTCATACACTTGAGCATAGACAAGCAAGCAGTTCACAAGTCAATTCATCCTTTCAGTCTCTTTGGGTCGAACTACGGTGTTCTGACTTCCTCATTGCACGAGAGGATACGTAGGCATAACTTAACAATTATCGAACAAAAGTCTCTGTATATTCCCCTCTTTCCAGTATCATTCTCTTAGCCTCATAATCTTGAGCTTCATTCATTTCTTTTACACTGACACTGTACATTTATACACTCCACATCCTTTTACACTGACACTTGCATTCTTTCCAGCTTTTGATACACAAATTGCACTGACACTACCCCTTTAAAACACAAATCTCATAAGTGTGGATCCCGTCGAGTACGGCGGACAATCTGGGTGCTAATACCTTCCCAGGTTGTAACCAACCCCCTTTCTCAGTCTCTCTGGTTCGCAACCGTCTTATCCATATTTTTCTAGGTCTATGCAGCATTACCTTTCCCCCGGGATAAAAATGCCTAGCTGGCGACTCTTTCTTTCCCTTGAGTTCACTCCTGTGTGTTCTCAATTCTCCTTTCGCCGACCGTTCGCGTCCGTACCCCTTCTTGACTTGAGGTGTCATTTTGGTGGGAGCGACAAGAAGCACCCAATGGAAGAAGCAGATGAAAGGAGGAGAAGCAGAAGAAGCAAGTTACTTACTTCACTGAAGAAGATAAGTAACTTGGAGAAAGAAAGTGAAATATGAACATGAATGAGAAAGCTCACTCTAAAGCAAAGAAAAATGCAGCAATGATGCATAAGAAGAATGAGAAGAGAGATGAGTTGTGAAGGCAAATTCACTTCTCAAATTACTTACCACCTGAAAATGTTAGCATAAAGAAAGGAATGAAATGAAAAAGAAATGTATGATAAGATGCAAACCAAAACCAGAAGCATATACATGATGCATATGATGCCATTTGATGATGCAAAGACATGTCAAGTGTTATAAATGTTCATACAAGAGATGGAATGCAAAGGATGCATGCTTTGAAGTTTGAAAGTTCATGAAAGTTTATGGAATGAAATGAATGCACATCATGGAAAATGAATGAAGAAATGATCAAGCATGATTCTAATATGTCCTAAGATGTCTAAGGTGACATGTGAATGCATGAAATGTCATGGCAAGTTCATGTATGGATGCATATGCAAGATGAATGCAAATGGACATGAGAAATTAGGGTTTTAAGGCAACATGAGATGCATAAGGTCAAAACAGAAGCAAAACATAAGATAAAAAAATTGCAAATGAACTCAAAGGAACCCTAATCCCATATGATATCACACCCCAAAGGAGGAGGTCCAACTCTTAACCTAAATAAATTTGTGATTTTTCTAAGTTATCTAGGATTTTAAGGTACCTTAAGAGGAAAAATGCAAATCAAATGGAAAATGCAAGATAAATTTGTGACAAAACTATGCTAGACACTACATGTTGTATGAAGATCAATGCAAAAAGAACCAATGTCAAACCCTTCATGGTTAGGCAGAAAAGAATTCTTGAAGTTAGGGTTCAAAAATGGGATTTTTATGAACCCTAAATTCAAGAAAAATGTCAAAGTTGGATCAAAACCAAAAAGAAATTTGTATGAATGGGTTGACAATGTTTCTAAATGTCCTAAGATGCAATGTGATTTTTTTTTGAATTTTTAGAAACCTAAATGATATTTTAATTAATTAATTTCCATTAATTAATTAAAATAAACATTTAAATATTTTTAAAATGGTTTTTTAATGCAAAAAATAAAAATACAAATGTTTTTGGGTGAAGAAAAATATTTGAAATCAAAATGCAGAAGAAAAATATTTTTTGGAATTTTCTAAGTATTTTAAATAAATTGTACAAAATAAATGCAATAAAATGAATTAAAAATGGATTTAAATAAAAGTCAGCTGATCCAAGGGATCAGATTCAAAGTTAAGGTTGGAGGGAAGACGACGCGCGTATCTCAACGGCCATAATTCAAACTGAGTAAATCCTAATTAATTAATTAATTAATCCTGATTTAAACCTAATGAGGCAATCTGAGCCCTCCACTGCCTAACCCTAATCACCATCCAACGACCCAAATTCAAACTTTGCCCTAAACACGTCATTAACCCTAATCTTTTTCATGTAGCCGGAGAAGACTTCCGGTCGTCTTCTCCGCAGAGACCTTCAACCCAACTTCTTCCCTAGGCCATTTCTGGAGCTCTAAAGCTCCAGATCAACTCCACTCCTCTCCCTAAACAAGAATCCACCCTCAAAACTAATTTCTCATGACTGAAACTCAAGATTCGAAGAAAAACTCAAAAATGGTGAAACTTTCAGACAGTCAGTACATGCTCATTTTGCAACCATTTTCAAAAATAAATATATCATGGTGATCAGCAAAGCATAAGGAACAATCTAAGAACTTAAAATGGCATTTCTGGAAAAAAAGTTTGAAGAGGTTACCTAAGCTTGAGCTTTCTCAGTTTGGAGCATTTGGACCTCTTCTCTTGTGCAAAAACACTCCTCTTGACCTCCTGATGAAGCTTTGATGCTTGGAAGAAGTTTATAATGGTTGGTTTGGGTGGTTGTTCTTCAGCTGGTCAGAAATCGTGTTTCAGTTTTGGGGGCTTTTTGGTTGCAATGAAGGGTGGGAAATGATCCTCTTGTGATGCTGAGTTGATTGATGAAGGAAGTTTTGAGTTGGAGTGTGTGTGCTGTGAGTTTCGAATGCTTTTGCTCTTGGGGTGATTTTTGAGAACTTAGTGATTTTGAAGTGTTAGGCTTGTGTGTCTTGTGTTATGAGCTGCATTTTGTCCACATAACAATGTTTGATAGGTCAGAGGAGTTGTTGTGGACTGTGGTGATTGGTATGGGCAAGTTGCCAAAATGTCAACATAACTTGTACTTGAGGTATGGGCTCATGTTGCAGCTGGCTTTTGGCTTGTCCTGGCTCAGCAAAGATCAAGGAGAGCCATGGAAATGGTTTTTTGGTGATTCAGCAAGTGTATGAGAAGTTATATGCTCTTTTGCAATTTTGAGGAAGTTTGGCCCCTTTTGAATTTCTTGAAGTTCAAGGCATGAAATGAGATGGTTCTTTGGGAAATTATGATTTTTAGGCAATGTACTATGTTTGTATGATGCATAGAAGTGTATTAGAAGTCACAAAATGGCTTGGCAAGTGGTTTTGCAAAATTCCTCTTTGGTGTATTCTTGAAAATTATAGGATTTTTGCCAACTTTGAAAGATCATAATTTGAGTTCCATAGTGAATTAGAACTTGTTCTTGTACTTTTGAAAAGGGAATGATCCAACCTACAACTTTCATGACCAACAATTTTTCATTTGAAGCATTTTTGGTTGAGAAAGAGGAGGTTGAAAAACTTTCCCAAAATGGAAAGTTTCCATTACAAGTCATTTCCATTTTTGGCAACTTTTGGTTTAGCTCAATTTTCTTCAATTTTGTGAACTTCCAAGCACTTCAATGATCAAATAAAGATCATATAACTTCAATTTGATGAAAAATCCACTTTGGTTCCAATGTTGGGGGCCTCAGATGCCCTGATTTTGCTCTGACTTGCTCAAGAAGTTACCAAGTGAACAGATGACTTCCACAATGAATTTCTTCATCAAACTTGGTACATATGATCCTTATAACATATTGAGACCATTAGAAACAAGAATGACCAAACAATTTGGAGTTATGGCCTCTGAAACCAAAACCCTAATTTCAGGTCATCTGTGCAGTGAAACCATGGCTCTGCTTCCATGCTTTCCAAGTTCTTGTGATTTTTTGACTTCCTTGATCTTTGAGGGATATAATATGATGATTGAACATACATGGACCCTCTTGGAATTATTGGATACCTTTGGAGTGGCTCAGATGGATCCTTGGATTGCTTAGATCACAAACCCTAGATGCAGATGAACTTGAACTATGTAGTGAAGCAAGTATGCCATATGAGGTGTAATGCTTAAACTAATGCAAATATGAAAGATCACAAGCCATGGTGTGAACTTAGTGAGGGAAAATTTGGGGTGTTTACACTCAGCAGTTGGCAAAGCAACAGAAACTTGATTTTGTCTATGCCAACTTACAAGAGAGTTAGAAAAGAAATGACAAGTGCCACTAGTGTTTTTCCTATCTACTTTGCAACTAGCAAAGTCAGAATCGGAAAAACCTACCAACAAACAATCACTACCCTTAGGATACCAAAGGCCATACTTAGAAGTACCACAAAGATATCTAAGAATGTGTTTAACAGATTTTAAATGTGATTCCTTGGGGAAAGATTGAAATCTAGCACACATGCACACACTAAACATAATATCTGGACGAGATGCGGTAAGATAAAGAATAGATTCGATCATACCTTGATACCTTTTTATATCCACATCCTTACCATTTTCATCACGATCGAGACTTGTGTAATACCCCATATTTTATTTAATGCTCTGAATAATATTATTTGGTAATAATATTATTCCGGATTACTCTAAGAAATTTTAACGGAACTAAATAGAGTAATCAACAGGATATTATTTTATTAATTGATGTTAATTGACTTAGAGGTTTTATAAAATATCGGATTAAGAGACATTTTCGGATACTCTCTAATTTTGGACACAATGGTAAAATATATGTTTTTATAATTATTAATAGGAAGGAAATAAGAATAAGAAGTTAGTAGGAAAAGAATAGAAAGAAGAAGGAAGAAAAGAGAGAGAAGAGAAGAAAAGGAGGAAAAACCCCAAGACTTCAAATTCATCTTACTTCACCTTTCGTCCGTCAAATCGACTCAATCTTTCCACCAATCTTTATCTCCCGAGGTGGGTTCTTAGTTAGAAGCTTTTATCTTTGATTTTGGTTGGGTTTTAGAGATTTTGTGGTTTAGGGTTTTATTGGAAAATCTAAGAAATTGAAAGTTTAACGGTTAAAACTCGATTAAAACTTAACTATAATACTCACATTATGTCTATGAACATGTTTGGCTATGTTTTTATGTATCGGTTGATGTTTAGAGTTGAGTTTGGCTTGGAAGAGTTTTTTCCCGTAAGCGTGGAATTCCTGAACTAGTATAGCTCACTCAGCGAGCAGTTCCATGCTCAGCGAGAATTCCAGAAGTTTTTTCGCTCAACGAGACCTGTAGGTTTCAATTTTGGTATTTAATTCATAAATTTTGATCCGGGTATCCGTTTGTAACTTTCCACATACCGTTGTGAAGCAAAAACTATGTATTTTCTTATGATGTCAAAGGATATTATTTTTACCCGACTTTTTCCGATTTTCCGACTTAACCGTAAGGATGCAAATTACGAAAAGTGTGAGCTTAACAAAATGAAATGGTAAGACTTGTGAGGTACCTAGGATTTTCCGTAGACTAGTAAGAAATGAGAATTGTATTTAATCGAATCCCCCATAAAGCTTGAGGTGGGTATTACATTGAGTCCCACAGGAAGCGAGTGTTAGCTTGAGGTGGGTATTACATTGAGTCCCACAGGAAGCGAGTGTTAGCTTGAGGTGGGTATTACATTGAGTCCCACGGGAAGCGAGTGTTAGCTTGAGGTGGGTATTACATTGAGTCCCACAGGAAGCGAGTGTTAGCTTGAGGTGGGTATTACATTGAGTCCCACGGGAAGCGAGTGTTAGCTTGAGGTGGGTATTACATTGAGTCCCACGGGAAGCGAGTGTTAGCTTGAGGTGGGTATTACATTGAGTCCCACGGGAAGTATTCGAGTGGCTTGAGATGGGTATTTCATTGAGTCCCATGAGAAGTCTAGTGGTTCATACTTGAGGTGGGTGTTTCACTGAGTCCCACGGGAAGTGTTATACGAAGTTTTGTTTGTATGTTCCATTTCGGCTTGGTTACTTTTGAGAGGAGTCTTTCGTATACGTGGAATTATTAGGTTTGAACCATAGAGCCGAGAGAACTCTAAGATAGGGAACTCACTGAGATGTTTTATCTAACCCCATGTTGATGTTGTTATTTCAAGTACTCCAGGTTCCGTTAAGGGTAAGGATAAGGCGACTTGATTATCCTTACTAGTTGATGGCTTTGTCTTCCACTGTGGATTTTGAGATCTTCGGATCTAGTTCTTAGACTTTTTGTAATTTGAACATCTTGTATTATTCTATAGCCTTATTTTAGTACCTTATGTTGTAGTGGCTATACTTATACAATGTGTTGCTAAGAACTTAATTGTATTTCAGTACCAAATTTTAAATATTTATATATGAAGAATATGCTTTATGTATGTCTTTTGTATATGGGTCTTACAGTTGGTATCAGAGCATGTCATATCCTCGACCTAGCCTTGAAATATTATAAGTGTTTTCTTCCGTTCATACATGTTGACTTGTGGTAGGACTAAATTTTATGTTTATGGCATTGAGCCTGATCAACTTAATCATGTTTTGATGACATTTAGGAATATGGCTGGTAGACGTGGAACTCGTGCTCGGCCCAGTGTCATTCCTCCCGGTAGCGATCAAGCAGGTGGTGATGGGAATGCTGATATGTTCCAATTTATGCAGCAGATGCAACAACAACAACAACAACTCATGCAAGAAATGATGCATTAGATGAGTGGGGGCCTTCACCCTCACGGGGTTGCTCCTGAAGCTATGGTTGGGACATTTAGAAACTTCTTCCACATGAACCCTCAGGAGTTTCATGGCGGATTGGACCCGGTTAAGGCTCATGAATGGGTGACTGGAATGGAGAGGATATTCCAGATTGTGAATTGTAGTAAAGAAGACAAGGTGACCTTCGCGTAACATTTACTAAAGGGTCATGCTGCTGGGTGGTGGGAGAGTGCTTCCAATTTGATGATTGGTACAAGGAGTTCCGAGAGTGTGGCAACAATTTAAGACAATATTTATGGATAAGTATTTACCGAGTTCCTTGAGGACACAAAAGGAGTTCGAATTTCAACAATTGAGGCAAGGTAGCATGACTGTGGCTAGTTATGCTGAGAAGTTTGAGAACATGGCAGCCTACTCTAGGCAAGCTATGTATGCCCCTGATGAAAGGTGGAAAATTGACCAATTCTTGTTTGGATTAAGGGATGAAATCTCGCATAGTGTCTCTCAAAGGGAGTTCACTACCTACTCCGAGATGTTGAGACAATGCTATGTTGTAGAACATAGTTTAATGAAAGTGCAAACAGAAGCAAGTGCTGGAAGGACGGTTCAAGGAGATAGGGGAGAGCTAGTTAATATTTTAGGTCGAGGCCTCAACCCTTCAAGGGGAAACATGTGTCGAGTCCTAGATCCAGTGCTCCTCCTTCTTGCTCCCAATGCCATAAGAATCATTTTGGAAGATGCAATCCGGGTACCATGATTTGTTTCCTTTGTTAGAGAGAAGGACATTTTGCTAGAGATTGTCCCCAGAAGAAGGACCAAGTGCAAGCGAGATTTAATACTATGGACGCTAGGAAGACGAAGGGCGACAATTCCTTGATTCGGGGTAATTGTCTTGTTAAAAATCATCCTTGTCTTGTTTTAATTGATTGTGGAGCCACACATTCTTTTATATCTACTAGTTGTGTGAAACGATTTGGGTTGCAGGTAATTTCGTTGTCTCCTCCAATGGTGGTTACTACTGTTATGGATGAAACTTTTGAGATGCCCCTTAAGTGTGAGAATTGTACGTTGCCGTGGATGGTAGGATCTTTCAGATTGACCTCATTTGTTTTCCTCTTAAGAAAATCGATGTTATCCTGGGAATAGACTGGTTGTCTTCCAATTCTGTGTTTATTGGATGTGAAGAAAAGTTGATCCTTATTCCCTCCTGTAAACACCCTAAATTTTCCCTCATCTTTTCTCACACCATGGCTTGTGATCTTTCATTTTTTGCATTAGCATAAGCATATCATATCCACTGCATAGTTCATTTCATCTACATCTAGGGTTTGTGATCTGAGCAATCCAAGAAGTGATCTGAGCCATCCCAATGGTCTTGAAGCTTTCTAAGAGGGTCCATGTGTGTTCCATGATCATAATATGCTCCCCAAAGTTCATAAAAGTCAAGGGATCACAAAGCATGGCAAAGGCATAAAGGCATACTTGAGATTTCCTGCACAGATGACCTAAAATTAGGGTTTTGGTTTCAGAGGCCTTAATCCCAAATTTTTTGGTCATTCTTGTTTCTAATGGTCTTAATATGTTATAAGGATCATGTGTACCAAATTTGATGAAGAAATTCACTGTGGAAGTCATCTGATCATTGGGTAACTTCTTGAGCAAGTAAAGTCAAAATCAGGGCATTTGAGGCCTCTATCAAGGGTACCAAAGGGTCTTCATCATCATTTTGAGTCTTTATGATCTTTACTTGATCTTATAAGTGGTTGGAAGTTCACAAAGTTGAATAATTTTGAGCCAAATGCAAACTTGCTATTTTTGCAAATGACTTGTAATGGAAACTTTCCATTTTGGGAAGATATTCAGCCTATTCTTTCATGACCAAAAATGCTTCAAATGAAAAATTATTGGACATGAAAGTTGTAGATTATGTCTTCCCATTTTCAAAAAGTACAAGAACATGTCTTGATTCATCCTAGAACTCAAGATATGGCCTTTCAAAGTTGGCAAAAATCCTATGATTTTTAAGTGTGCACCAAATAGGGAATTTTGCAAATTCACTTGCCAAGCCATTTCATGACCTATAATGGACCTCTAAGCATCATAACAAAATCACTTAAATTACCTTGATCAGAATTATGCCTTGGATTGCAAGTTTCATTAAGCCATTTTCACAAAATCTTCAAAGTTGGAAATTTGCAAAACACATTATATCTCTTCATCCAAGTGATCCAACTGCACAAATTCAATACTAGGGCTCTCCACAAACTCAACTGAGGCCAAGACACCCCTAAAGCCAGCTCTGAACCATGCCCATACCTAAAGTACACAATGTTGACATTTTTGCAACTTGGCCCATACCAATCAAACTGAGCCACAACAACTCTCTGGACCAATCAAGACCTCTTATGCAAACCCTAGGGAGCTCATTTCATAACACACACAAGCCTGAATCATTCCACAAGCTGAGTTTCACAAAAATCCCCAAAACTTTCATCTCTTCGAAACTCTCAGCATAACCATCAAACCTCAAAACTCTTTGCACCATTCAATCATACATATCATAAGGATCACAAAGCAACCCTTACAATGGCCTGAAAGCTTCTCAAACCAAAACATGATTTATGCACATTCATAACTGAAACTCACTAACCAAGCCATACAAGCTTCATTCAAGTCTTTCAGAAGCACAAGGGGACCAAGTGGGTTGGTTTTGCATCAAGAAAAGGTCCAGAAACTCAGATTGAGAAAGTTTCATCTCAGGTATCATCATGAACAAATTTTCTAGAACTTGCCTTTTAAGTTACAATATCAATCTACATGTTTCACTGATCATTGTGATGTGTTTGGTTTTGAAAATGAGTTGAAAACAAGCATGTATTTAACTTCTAAAAGTTTTGTGCAATTTTCCGTTTTTCTTTGATTCATGAATTTGATGGAATATAAATGTTGTTTGTTGGTGGATTCATGCTCAGTGAAGTTTAGGGAGTGATTCTGGAGAGTTTGGGAGGTTCTCGTGGCCTAGGGAGAGAGATAGAATTTTGGGGTCGTCGGAGAAGATGACTGGAGCTTGCTCCGATCACCTGAAAGTGTTTAGGGATTAATTAGGGTTTAATTAGTCAGTTTGAATCTTGGCCATTATATCTTAGGGTTAGCGCGTTTTTGGATGGACCAGATCACTTCAGTTAGCCCTAATTATTAATTAATTGAATTAATCAGTTAATTAGCCCAGATGCCATCCTGGCCCTTCAATAGCACGCGCAGTCAACCTTTCCCTCCCCAGTTTAAATCATGACCATCAGATCATCATACTTCTCATTTAATCCATTTTATTTTCATTTTTATTGCATTTCTTTTGTCCATTTTATTTAAAATAGCAAAAATCATCAAACAAATCTCAAACTTTGCATTTCTGTTTTAAATATTTTTCTTAACCTAAGAAAATTTTTTATTTTATTTTTTGCATTAAAAAATTATTTTAAAAATATTTAAATGTTTTATTTAATTAATTAATTGATTTTAATTAATTAAATATGCATTTAGGTTTCTAAAAATCACCAAAAAAATCATGAAGCATTCTTAAACATTTAGAAACATTTTCAAACTCACCATACAAATTTCTTTTTAGGTTTGGTTGCATTTTCACAATTTTCTTTGATTTAGGGTTCTTAAATTTCACATTTTTAACCCTAACTTGAAAAAATTCATTTCTGCCTAACCATGATGAGTTTGAACTTGGTTCTTCTTGCATTGTTTCAAATATTGCATATAGTTTCAAGGTTATTTGTCTCATATTTGTATCTTGCATTTTCAATTTGATTTGCATTTTCCCTTTAGAAGCACCCAAAAACCCTAGCAAACTTAGAAATTTCATAACTTTCACTAGGTTAAGTTTCTGACTTTCTCCTTTGGGGTGTGATCTTATATGGGATTAGGGTTTGTTTGAGTTCAATTTCAAATTTTTATCATGATGTAGGCTTTTGTTTTGGTCATATGCATCTCATGTTGTCTTAAAACCCTAATTTTGCATCTTCATTTGCATTCTTCTTTGCATATCATGAACTTATGAACTTGTCATGCCATTCCATTCTCTTGTATGTCATCTTAGACATCTTAGGACATGTTTGAAACATTTCTTGATCATTGTTGCATCATTTTGGCATGCTTTGCATTCATTTTGTTTCATGAACATTCATGTGTTTTTCAAGCTTCATTCATGCTTCATTTGCACTCATTCTCTTGTATGATCATCTACATGACATGTTATGTCTTTGCATCATATCATATGCCATTTACATTGCATATTCACTTCTAACATTGGCCTTTGCACCTTCATTTGTCTTATTTCTTTTCATTTCATTCCTTATGCATTCACACTAACATTTTAGGAACATTTGGTAAGTTATCTGGGAGGTGGATTTGCCTTCACCTCCCACTTCTTCTCATCTCTTCATATGCATTCTTATTTGTCCTTGAAATGAACTTGTTTCACTTATGTCTCTCTTGCTCCTTTATTTTCTCCTAATTACTTATCTTCTTCAGGAAGTAAGTAACTTATTCTTCTTCCTCCTTCTCTTTTCATCTGCTTCCTCCATGGTGGCCTCCTGAAGATTCTTCTCTTTGTCACTCCCAGGATTTTCATCCTAGTATAAACGCGAAAGTGGCGCGGAAAAGGTAGAGTCGCCAGCCAGACATTTTTATCCCGAAAGAATGGGAAAGGTAATGTTGCACACACCTAAGGAAGAAGGAAAGGACAAGGTCCTGCGAACCAAAGATCGGGGTCCGGGAGTCGGTTACGATCTGGGAAGGTATTAGCACCCCAGGCCGTCCGCCGTACCCGACGGGATCCACGCTTGCTTGTTAGTTTCAAGGGTGAGAAAGAATATAACTGCTGCTGAATAAAACGGCTAACTGGAACTGGAATGAGAAATGAGAAGGGAACTGGAAAAGAAAATTGAAAGAAAGGGGGAAATGTAGGGAAAATAAAGAATGTGCTCGAACGGGCCCTACCCCGCTGCCTACGTACCTCATCGGGATAATGAGGATCAGAGTCGACGTAGTTCGCCTAACAAAGGCGAGAACTATTTGTTTGTGTTTTTTATGGCTTGAACTGTGTATGTCTATGCTCAGGTGTTGCAGGCTCGTCTGGTACGAGTGCATTTACCGTCTTGCATGCGAGACAAGTCGTCGCGAGTTCGCGTTGTGAGTGAATGAGATGAGAAAAGAAGTTCCCGCAGGATAGTCGCTTGTTATTTGTTTTTGTCTTTTAAGAGAAATGTTTTGAATTTGTTTGTGAACAGTCTCATACTAAGACCTATCCATCGCGGGAAGTACTTACACCTCGCCCCGAAATAGGACGCGTATAAGCACTCCGCAACAAAGTCTTGTGTCGTACAAGAATGTTCGGTTTTCATTAAATGTTTTATTGCTTTTCTTCATGAGATGGGAAAGAATGACTCAAATTGCAAAAGGGCAAAATCTAAGGGGAACTAAGACACAACCCTAATTTTGTTGATTTATTTACAAGTGAGATCCTATGGTTAATGAGGTCTCTAAACCTAATGGAGAAAGAACTTAGAACTATTAGAATGCAATTTACTTCCTAAGGAAGTTAAGTTGATTCTAAGCAAAAGGAAGACCTATACAAGTGAAATATCAACCAATATACCAAAGCATTAAAAATTGAATGTAAGAATAAAATTCAAAGCAAAACAGTTAAAGACATAAACCTAAAATAGTCCTAAATTTATTCTAAGTCTAATTAGTATGAATCCTAAGCCTAAGTCCTAAACTAGGGGCATTACCTAATATTTTTTATTCTAAAAAATCAGAATCTAAACTAGTCTAAATCCATTATTAAATCCTAAGGTTAATCTAATTAAACTATTTTTTTTATGAAAACTTAATATCCTAGCCTAAACTAATGGAATTTATATGCATAAAGGCCTAAAGATTAATATCCTAAAAAATAGTAAAAGCTCTGGAAAAATTATGATATTTATTCTATAGGGTCCTAACACTACCTATAATATTGTGTTAAAAAGAATCCTAAAAATTCAGAATATTTCTATGCCTAAAAATCATTTATTTCTACCTAACGATTAACCCTTATTTTCTAAGGATTAAGCTACTAAAACCTGAGATAAAATGTCCTAAAAAATCCACTAAAATTATACTAATTACTACTATGAGTCCTCTAACTATGGTAAAAATAATGGGCCAAAAGAGTTACTGGAAGACTAAAATATAAAATCAACAAAATTATGTACAGTAGAAGGAAATCTATTAAAAACTAATTACATGAAAAATCAAAATTAATTCAAAAATAAAGAAAATTCAGAAAAATAAAATGCCAAATATTTCTAAATTGAATTAACAATCTACTTGATTTTTTATAGAATTTTCCTAAGCCTTTTCCTATTTTTTATGAATTATTTTCTAAACTATGGAAAACTAAATTAAAATTCTAAAGGAAATAATATGGGGGGTGGATTTAGTGATTTATTTAGTTTTTTTTCCTATGGGCTTAAAAGAGGGTGTGCAGATAGCAAAGGGACAAGCCCAATTGCGCACAGGATTGGGGGAGTGCAGTAGGCAATATTTTTATGTTGTTTTTTACATGGGCTTATGATGGGGGTGCGAAAAGCAGAATGAAACAGGCCCAGTTCGCTGGATTTTTAATGAGGGTGCAGCAAGCAATTTTTTTTTAAGTTGTTTCGCACTGGGCCTAACAGAGGGAGGTGCATATAGAAAGGACATAAGGCCCATTTCGCAGGGATTGAGGGAGGTGTAGTAAGAGACGTTTTTACGCTGTTTTTCTCATTGGGCTTATGATGGGGGTGCGAAAAGCAAATAAACTTGGGCCCATGCGCAAGGAAATGGATTAGTGCTGCTTAAATAGATTTTATGAGTATTAAATAGAATATTAATGGTTGATTATCATTATTTATCACTCTTAACTCTAAATTAATATGGGATATCAAATAAAATCAGGTTATAACAAAGCCTAAATCAGAACTTAAAGCCAAACGCTTCCCCTTCCTCTTCCCCAAATGCCTTCCTCCTTCACAAGAAACCCTAGCCGCCGCGGATTCACCCTCTTGCCGCCGCGTTACCTTCATCACCCTCGTCCCCTTTCTATTTCTTCCTCACCTTCAGCTTTCCGTCACCACTACCCTCGTCATCTTCAAACTCATCTCCGTCTTCTCCATCTTTCGTCCGCCATCACCAAACCCCCTCCTCTGAATCCACCATCTTCACCTCCTTTTTCTTCCGAACCAAGACAAAACCAACAACCTAACACTCTCCTCCTCCCAATCCGAATCAAAACCCTAAGTCCACAAATCAAAATGCTAAACAAATCTGGAAATTCATAAGCAACTACTACGACGTCGAATCGATGAACATCGATCCACACACTAATGGAGCAATAGCGTGTCGTACCTTAATATTACGCCACCAAAAAAGATGCGAACAAATATCCCTGAATCGGCGACGAGGGGACTTTGAAGAGGCACGGGATATGAACACGTTGAGGACGATCTCAAGCGCTGCGAATCTATTTCAGGTACGATACGATCTCGCTTCTTCTTCCTCCGATCTTGAAACGTTTTGTTTTGAGTTATTGTTGAGTTCTTGAGGGATTGACATACGGATATGAATCTCGCAGGTCACGTGAAGCATGAAGCTGCAATTGGTTGAAGAAGAAAGTGATGGACGAAGACTGCTGAAGATGATGATGGAGGATGAAGAGTGCGTAAGATGCAATTCAGAATCACAATCGAGCCATGGCGTTCAGAAAAGGCTGCATAAGAACGAGTTGCAGTTATGGAGAGGCATTGTAGCAATTGTGAGAGGAGTGATGAAATCGAGATGGGAGAAGTTGTGTGTAGCAGATTGAAGAAGAAGAAGAATGGTTGAGGGAAGATTGGAGGAGAAGGATTGAAGAAAAGATTGAAAAAAAATGGTGAAGACTGGAAAATGGTGAAGAGCCTCTGATTTATAGCTGCTGATTTTCTGGATCCTTCTGGAAGATAAGTGCTTTTCATTTTCGGTTAGGAGTTAGTTTTTTTTATTTCTGTTTTTGGGTTTCTGTTATGAATTGCTAACTGAAATGCTGTTAGGAATTTTTTGTGAAATTCTGCTGTGAGTTAATTTGGTTAACTGGAATTCTGTTATAACTTTGGGGAATAGGTTACTATTTGATATGAGTTATGGTTTCTATTTGAAACTTTGCTTGGCCTGAATTCTTTCTTTTGAGTTTGGTCTTGGTCTCTTCTTTTCTTTTCTGACTTTCTTACAGCTGTTTTCTTTTGCAGAATTAAGTCTGAATCTAGAAGGTGATTTGATCACAATCATTTGTGATGGAGAACTTATGTTAGCTGCAACGGGATCAAAGGGTTCCATGTGAAATTGTGATCCTCTTCAGATCACTTCCCGAAGTAGCTTGACGACTCCCACACCTCCACTGAATTCCTTGAAGCGCTCAGAATCATTCTGCCCAAGCCAACTTGCTAGTGAAGAAAAGTGTTTCATGGCTATGGTGTTTGGGAGGTTTCAGCAAGGTTCCAATGCATACAGAAGTTTACAAGGGATATGCTTGAGGTGTTTGTGATGTTAGAATAATGTTTGGAGATAGCGGAGATTGATGAAGGTGCTGATTTTTCCCATTGAAGTTGAAGAGAGGTTCTTCATAGATATATTTCTTAGAGAGTTTTGTAACTGCCATTGCTTTGTCGTTGTTGTTTTCTCTCGATTCTGAACTTCTAATCAATTATCCTCCCCCGATCTTTCTCTTTCTGTGTAAAAACTCTATCCATTTTCCGTGAATTTTTTGTGTCCCTTTTGTGTAATTCTGGTCAATTTGGAACTGATATCATTGAAAACGAAGTGTTGCGGATTTTATGATGTAGAACTTTTCCTGTGATTCTAAGTTTCTTTTTTTATTGAATTATTTTCCTGGTGCAAATTACTTCCATCCATTTCCTTTGGGGACTTGAAAGTAATCCCTTTTGTCCACAGGATAAGCATAAAACATTATTATTATTTTTTTAATGGGCTAGAATTGAATTGGACATGGCATTAGATGGTTGTTGGTTTAGGAAAAGAAGAAAATAAAGAAATGGACGTGGAATTTAGTAAAGAGATTTGAAAATGTAAAAGTAAATTGAATTAGGATATATGAATGATTGGAACAACATGACACCAAATCATGATTATTAGTGAGCATAAATTATGGTTTTTTCTCTTTAAAAGAAAAGCTATTGTATTAGAAGTAAACTTAAACATGTGTTTGGATCTTGAATGGGCTTAAAATATGGAATAGAACTCAAAAAGAATAAAAGGTATTAGAAATGGATTTTATTGGACATGGACTTGAACTTAAAATGACTAATTGGAAATTGGTTTAGCGATTTGGATACTAAGATGAAAACAAAAGAAACTGACTGTCGCACCTCGAAAAATACGACCTCGCGATAAAAAATATACCGCAGATAAAAATTAAAACAACAGAGTCGTCACCGAACTTATTTTATTCCAATTAAGGAAAAGGAAAATATCGAGAAACCTTTTAAAAAAACGGATAGAACAAGGTCTTTGAAACCAGATTCTAGGTTCGGGAGTCGATTCCGTAAGGGGAAGGTATTAGCACCCCTTACGTCCGTTGTACTCAACGGGAACCTCTTAGTTTAACTTGCGATCTAATGTTGACTTATGCTTTCTGTTTTCTTCGAATAATAAAATAAATGCGAAAGATTCTAATATAAGGTTAATAGGGGAAATAGGTTATTTTGTTCCTAGGGTGCTCGGCAAGGAGTAAGATCCGTGTGCCTACGTATTCCCTTGTGCAATGGGAAAGTCAGAGCTTCATAGTTCGTGGTTCTAAGGTTGATCGGCTTGTTTTAATGAACAGTTATTTAAACCGCATTCTACTGCTAAGCGTTGGCTTGTCTGCTCGCGATAGGAGGCTGAAGCGCTAGCTTGTTTGAGATGGAAAGGATTTAAATAATGTTCGTTTGAAGAAATGCTTGATTCGATTGAGGTTTTTAAGAATGAAAGGGTAAATAAACTGCGTCCTGAGGGGCGGGCCTCAGGAGAATTTATTCGAGAATTCGAGGAATGCGAGACTCCAAAATCCAATTCTTTTATTATTCGATATGTGGATTAAAAAGTTTTAATTACGGAAAGTCGAATGAACCGCATCCCGCGGGGCGAGCCTCGGGAGTGTTCATTCAAGAATTCGAGGAATGCGAGATTCCAAAATTCAATTATTCCGTTATTTAATTATGAAAAGTTTGAATGATTTGCATTTAGAAATATTTGGATGGCGAAGTACAAAATATTCGACTTACATGGATTTGCGAATCGATTTAAGCGATAAACAGAAAAATTAGAATTTAAATTAAATTACAATAATTAGAATAAATGTATAAGAATAATAAAATTAAATTGAATTTGATAGAATGCTAAATAATGGAAATAATATAATAGAATATAAATTAACTTAAATTAATTTTATTGAAATTGAACTACATGATAAATAAAATAAGGGGGGCCTCATATTAATTAAACTCTCCAATTAAAAATATTGGACAAAATTTAATTTGTTTTTATATCATTGGCCACGAAAAATAAAGTAATAAATCTAAAAGGTGCCCACCAAATAATCAAAACAAAATCCGAAAAAACCTAAAGATAAATCTGATAAATAAAGTAAAAAGTAAAATAAAAAATAAAGGTGAAGGGGAGTGCAACGCCTGGTGTATGTGTAAAAAGAAATGAAATCCGGATGGGACTGAAAGCCCATCAACAACAACAAAACAACTCCTTTATTTTATAAAAAACATACTGAAATCAAAAATTAAATTAAAAAAAAAGAAAACCCTATTTGGATCTATAGTTACCTAACCAATCACAGCAAAAGAATTAAAACAAATTACCATTAAAGGACCCCAATAAAACAATCACAAAATAAGGTATATACGATACAGATAAAGCAATAAGGATACCCACCGTCACGTGAGCAATCGAACACAGTAAAAAGAAAACCGGTGACTTTGTTTTCGTTTTCGGTTTCAGTGTTGGTTCAAGATGGGTTCGTGCGGTGATTTCATGGCTTTCGATTTCACTCGCGGTTCGTGTGTTCTGAGCGATACTCGCGATTGCTCCACGATGAAATCTCAGTCACTCTCTTAAATCAACTCGCCTCTCAAATCGATCTCAAAGGAGATCCCTCCGCTCGCGACGGTCAAATGGCGGATTCTCGCTCACGATAGCTTCTTTCTCGGTCTCACGGCGGCACTTTGTTCGGCGGTGAAGGTGGTACTGAAGGATTCGCGGAGGTTTCGGCTTGGGTGGTTTCGTGTTGTGGAGGATTGGTTCAGATGGTGGCGTTGGTTGCGTTTGGTCATTCTCGGTGAGATTTTTCGTTTTCAGATTTGCAGTTATTTCCAATTCGTTTCTGGGTTGTGTTGGTGGGTTGCTGGTGTTTCGACAGGTTTGTTGTGGATTCAGCTTTGTTTATGAATGGAAGTGATGTGATTTGAAGGATGGGGCTGAGAGTTTCACAGTGGTGGTGTTTAGAAGTTGCAGGGTGGCTCGCCGGTTAACAGCGGGTTGGTTTGGGTTGAAGATTTTTGACGGTGGTGGTGATTTAGATTGCAGATTATGCTTGAGTTATTTTTTGGTCTGTTTTTTGGATTTTCACCGTTTCGATTTTGAATTGGTATTAGTGAATTTCTCATCGCATGGTTCCAGTTCAGAGCTTTTGAATCTCTGTTTCACGATTTGCATTTGTTTGATATTTTCGTGGTTGATTTTCTGTGTTAATGGTTGTGTTGAAGGTCTAGTTTTAGGTTTATTATTGTGAGTACTGAAACGATGGTGATTTGGGGGTCTTATTGTTGAAGGGTCTGAAGTTGAATGAGTAAAGGGTTGGTGGCTAGATGAAACCAAAAAAAATGAAAAAAGGGTCGGTTTACTGCGAGAATTTTTGTGTTGTTTTTTTTTTTTTGAAGCTTGAAAAATGGAATTTGGCAGAGTATTATGGTGTTGTCCAAGCTCCCCTCTTTAAAGAGTGAAAATGGTACTAATTTATAGGAGGAAATGAAGGATATTTTGGGAAGGAATAAAATTGATGAGCTGTATATATGCAGAATTTGATTGTTTGTGTTGTTGTGGTAGTGGGATGGCTGAATGAAAAAGTTGTTGATGATGAGTGTGGTGAAAAGCACGAAACAAATATGGGACCATTGCAAAAATTGTTTGTCTGCCAAAAATACTTGGATTCATAAAAAAAGTTATTTGGTAATAATAAAAAAGAAAGTATGACTTGTGACAATAATAACCAGAATAATAACAACAAGCATGATATTAATAGTAAATAATGATAATAATAATAATACTAAAAATAATAGTAATAAAATTAAAATAATAGAAACTAATAAGTAAATAAGAAAAAAAAAATAATAATAATAATAATAGCAAATAAAATTGGGAATAATAATAGAGATATTTTTGTGATTTGTGAATAATAAAAAAAAACCCCTCTTTTTTTTAAGATGGAAAATGAAATTACGTAAAATATTTTTAATAGAAATAATAATAACAATAGACTTTCTTTTTTGTATTATATTTTTTTTTTATAAAAAACTAAATAATAAAGATAGAAATAAAAGACTAAAAATAAAATTCAAATTTCTTAATTTTGAAAATAAATAAATGCCCTTTTTAATTTTTGGAATATTTGCTAGACAGAAAAAATAAAATAATACATATTTTTTGGATTTTTTTTGAAATGATGGTTAGACAGAAAATAAAATAGTACGCATTTTTTTGATTTTTTATTCGAATAACAGACAGGAGAATAAAATGGTGTGGGTAGGACAAATTTGGGGTATGACACTGACCTCCTATTATTTTTGTAAAAATTTGTGATGATTCTAAAACGAAATTGCCATTGAGTTTAAATGGTGTAAAAATGGACAAGGGGAAAATATGAGTTTGAAAGATGGTTCAAAATGGATTACGGACAAAAGATAAATGGAAAAGTGAATAAAAGAAACGGAAGATGAATTGATGGAAACGTAAAGGATAATGGAAATTGAAGAAATGAAAGTGGAATGGAATAATCGGGAATGGCTTATAACAATGAGAATGAATGGATATGACGTCTCGATTTTAGCCCAAATCCTATTTTATATTCTCTCCACAAGTCTATAAACACAACCACTTCTGAGCCACTCAATATTTTTCCATATTAGTCACAACACTCTAAATCGTCTGAAACATGCCATGACCATTCGAATCCAGATGAATCACTGATAAACTGAAGATTCGAACTAAACTTCACACAAAACATTGTTCGATAAATGGATGAATCTCAGCACACGGCAACATGAACTTTGAATATGCACTATCTAAGAAATAGTCCAGTGGCCCAACTAATCTTGCAGTTACAATAATCTTCTGATAGTTTGACCAAAATTAGGTCAAGCTCCTATCTGAATCGAAACTCAACTGCACAATCGCATTTGAAGTGGAATCGTTGTCCCGTGAATATTCTCCATCATTCCCTGACAGATACAGATAAGGTACGAAACCCTAATTTCCCAGGGCCTTGATCACACGCCCTATGAAACAATGAAATGCACTAATATGATGTTAATGACTTAGTGAGAAATGCAGATGAATGCAAAACGATATGCCAGTAAAGGGAATAAATATGAGGGAAAATTTTGAGTTATTACAGCTGCCCCTATTCAATCATCTGCAAGCCTGAACGAATAATTGCAACCTCTTTTAGACGTTCAAGGCGTGGAGTGATTGAATACTCGATTAAAACCTGGAAATTTGAACTCAGGATAACAGCAATGCCATTTACTCATTTATTTATTTATATCTTTGTTTTGATCTCTGAATAGGTAGCGGAGGAAGAACCAGGTGGAATAGAACCAATGCAATCACTGCAACTACTGAGCGCATCAAAGCCACAACGAGGGTGCCTGTTGGCGAAACAAGGCTTAACGAAACCATCAATAAAACGGAAACTCATCAATGTGACTGCTGGGCAGGACCAAGTCACAAAGAAACACACGTGACTGTTGGGCAGGACCAAGCCACGGAGGATGCCTGTTGGCGGAACAGGGCTTAAATCAATATGACTGCTGGGCAGGACCAAGCCATAAAAAAAACACGTGACTGCTGGGCAGGACCAAGCCACGGAAGATGCTTGTTGGCGGAACAGGGCTTTAATGAGACCATTAGCGGAACGGAACTCGATCAATATGACTGTTGGGCAGGACCAAGCCATAAAGAAACAATACGCGGCTGCTGGGCAGGACCAAGCCACGGAAGATTCTTGTTGGCGGAACAGGGCTTAAATCAATATGACCGCTGGGCAGGACCAAGCCATAAAGAAAACACGCGATTGCTGGGCAGGACCAAGCCACGGAAGATGCCTGTTGGCGGAACATGGCTTAAACCAATATGACTGCTGGGCAAGACCAAGCCATAAAGAAAACATGCGACTGCTGGGCAGGACCAAGCCACGGAAGATGCCTGTTGGCGGAATAGGGCTTAAATCAATATGACTGCTGGGCAGGACCAAGCCATAAAGAAAACACGCGACTGCTGGGCAGGACCAAGCCACGGAAGATGCCTGTTGGCGGAACATGGCTTAAATCAATATGACTGCTGGGCAGGACCAAGCCATAAAGAAAACACGCGACTGCTGGGCAGGACCAAGCCACGGAAGATTCCTGTTGGCGGAACAGGGCTTAAATCAATATGACTGCTGGGCAGGACCAGGCCATAAAGAAAACACGCGACTGCTGGGCAGGACCAAGCCACAGAAGATGCCTGTTGGCGGAACAGGGCTTAAATCAATATGACTACTGGGCACGACCAAGCCATAAAGAAAACACGCGACTGCTGGGCAGGACCAAGCCACGGAAGATGCCTGTTGGCAGAACAGGGCTTTAATGAATATGACTGCTGGGTAGGACCAAGCCATAAGGAAACAATACGCGACTGCTGGGCAGGACCAAGCCACGGAAGAGAAATAACATCGATTTTGAATGACCAAGATATCTAGCAAATGGCATAAGTATCTTCTGCGGGGAATACTTCAGGTTGAAATTGATATTATAGGTTAACTGTAACACCTCAAAACTGGCCCGTGTTGGCATGCATATGTTTGAAATTTATGGCATAATGTTCCATGACGATGGAAATGCTACGCTTTGGAGGATGCAAATGTAATGATGATTATGCATATGCAAATGCAAAGAGATCTCCTGACAAGGAGACTGCAAGTATCCCAGATGGCTTGACTGGGGAGAACTGATGATTACTGCATTGATCTGATCCATCCTGATGAGGAGGAGACAACTCTGCGGGGAAAGCTGTCAATGATACACTGGCTCTGAACAGCCGCCATTGCCAAAAATAAATTGGACTTTGAGATTGGAATGCCAAGACCCTGCTGGAGATGGACCCTTCTTGAACTCTGGTGGGGAAGTGAGGACCTCCTGACTTTGCTGGGAACCAAAGACATGATACTGCTGAGGAAGCAGCTGCTGGAGAGGCAAGACACTCCTTATACTACTGAGAATTGCCCCTGTCTGAAGGGAAACTTCTGCTTGGGGATGACACCCACCTTCTGCTACCTTGCTGGGAGAAATTTCAACTTCCACTCTGCTGGGGATGATTGGAGACATCCTGGGAGACACCTGCTCATGTTCAACCATAAGGAAATGCTCCTCCTGGGAAGTTGTTGTTAGCTTTGTTAGAAACACCAGTACCTGTACCTGCATGAACACAATCGATAGTACCTGCAACATAGAGAGTTAGTTTGGGACCTGCTTGCCCCAGGCTCTTAGTATGAATCATTATCTGGGTATCTCGACACCCTTTCAGAGTTGTATTAAATGTTTTTGTCCTCCTGCACGAGTTAGAAAGCATTCATATGTTCACAACACAATGTAAATCACAATTTGCTAGCTGTTTTCACAATCAATCAATGCTAGATGAAAAAGCAAAAACAAGAAGCAAAATAGTCAAATTGACTGAAGTTGAATTTCATTGATTTGGAAAAATGGCAATGAATAAGCAATACAAAGGAAGCAGTTCCCTAGAAAGAGGGAACAGCCAAAAAGGAAAACAAACTATCCTATTGGTAACGTGAGAAGTGGATCTCATCAAGTCTCAACCCGGTTATGACTCGCATATCTTCAAGACGCTCCGCTCGCCCTGCTTCTTGAGAAAAAGTAAATGAACTGATCTTCAACCCTTAGGATAGCCTCAACTGTAGATAAGTTATGGATCTCGCAGATCGCAGTCGTTCGTGTTAATCCCTTTTTTGCGTGGATCACCTTTTCAGGTTTTCAATCCACCGGGATACCCTTTTTTGCCTGAGTTGTCCGATGTGGATTTTCAACTCAGCGGGTGTACATTTTTTTCAAGATTTCCCTAACTTTTGCCCGAGCCTTTTATTCTGTTTTTGGCTCGTCGGGATGCCCATTTTTTCCTAGATCTTTATTTTGTTTTTATCCAGCGGGTCCTTTTACACGAAGTATTTTCTTGCAGCGTCTGTGTTAACAGGGGATTGGAAGTCTTCTCCGTCCATGGTTGTCAACATCAAGGCTCCACCTGAGAAAACCTTTTTAACCACGAACGGTCCTTCATAGTTGGGTGTCCACTTTCCCCTGTGATCGTTAAGAGGAGGAAGAATCCTTTTCAGCACTAAGTCACCTGGCATGTACCTCTGTGGTCGCACCTTCTTGTCAAAAGCCTGCTTCATTCGTCGCTGATACAATTGTCCATGGCATACAACTGCTAGACGTTTTTCTTCAATGAGGCTCAATTGATTATACCTGGATCGGAGCCACTCAGCTTCATCTATCTTAATGTCCATCATCAACCTCAACGAGGGGATTGCCACTTCAATTGGTAGGACTGCCTCCATACCATACACTAGTGAGAACGGGGTTGCCCCTGTTGAAGTACGTACTGACGTTCTGTACCCATGCAACGCGAATGATAGCATCTCATGCCAGTCTTTATATGTTACAACCATCTTCTGCACAATCTTCTTGATGTTCTTATTGGCCGCCTCGACAGCGCCATTCATCTTCGGGCAATATGGAGAAGAGTTGTGATGTTCTATTTTGAAATCTCGACACAAATCGGCCATCATCTTGTTGTTGAGATTAGAACCATTATCAGTAATGATCCTTTCAGGAACTCTGTACCAGCATATGATGTCTCGTTTAATAAATCGGGTGACAACTTGTTTAGTGACATTGGTGTAAGACGTCGCTTCAACCCACTTCGTGAAATAATCAATAGCAACCAGGATGAAGCGATGACCATTAGAAGTTGTCGGCTCGATCTTGCCGATCATATCAATGCCCCACATAGCGAACGACCATGGTCAAGACATGACACTCAACGGATTCGGAGGCACATGGACCTTGTCGACATAAATTTGACACTTGTGGCATTTACGGGAGTATTTACAGCAATCGGATTCCATGGTAATCCAATAGTATCCCGATATCAACAATTTCTTGGCCATAGCATATCCTCCAGCATGGGTACCGAAGGAGCCTTCGTGAACCTCCTGCATCAACGGGTCTGCTCCGTGTTTGTCCACGCATCTGAGCAGCACCATGTCAAAGTTTCGCTTGTACATCACGCCATCTTGATTCAAGAAGAAACCTCCTGCCAGTCTTCTAAGGGTCTTCTTATCCTTACTAGATACCCCAGCCGGGTATTCTTGAGCCTTCAGGAATTGCTTGATATCATGATACCAAGGCTTGTTATCTTCACCATCGTCGACTGCGAAGACATAAGCGGGTCTTTCAAGACGGGAGACCGTAATTCGAGGCACGAAATTATCTTGACAAACTTTAATCATGGACGACAAAGTTGCTAGAGCATCAGCGAATTGGTTTTCATCTCGAGGAATGTAATTCAATTTGGCTTTGGTGAAGAAGGTTAGTAGCCTCCTGACATAATCTCTGTAAGGAATCAAATGAGGTTGATGAACCAGCCATTTGCCATTGACTTGATTTACCACCAAAGCAGAATCTCCGAAGATCTCGAGGTTTTTGACTCGCAAGTCGATTGCCTCTTCGATCCCCATGATACAAGCTTCGTACTCCGCCTCATTGTTAGTACATTCGAAAGTCAACCGAGCTGCTAAAGATGTATGGACCCCTTCTGGCGAGATGATAACAGCACCTACTCCACTCCCATTCATGTTCACAGCCCCGTCAAACATCAACTTCCATTTGGATTCAGGGTCTGGCCCCTCCTCCAGAAGTGGTTCTTCGTAGTCTTTCGACTTGAGGAACATGATGTCCTCATCCGGAAACTCGAACCTCATGGGTTGATAATCATCGATTGGCTGTTGAGCACAGTATTCTGACAACACACTTCCTTTAATTTCCTTTTGCGAAGTGTATTGTATATCGTACTCTGTCAATATCATCTGCCACTGGGCTACTCTTCCTGTCAGAGCTGGCTTTTCAAAGATGTATTTCACAGGATCCATCTTGGAAATTAAGAGAGTAGTGTGAGTCAGCATGTACTGTCTTAGTCGGCGAGCAGCCCATGCCAAAGCGCAGCAAGTTTTCTCGAGTAGTGAGTAACGCGTCTCACAATCGGTAAACTTTTTACTAAGGTGATAAATGGCGTGCTCTTTTCGACCAGACTCGTCCTGCTGACCCAGCACACATCCCATCGATCCTTCAAACACGGTAAGATACATAATCAAAGGTCTCCCTGGCACTGGAGGCATAAGAATTGGAGGCTCTAGCAGGTATTCTTTGATTCGGTCAAAGGCTTGCTGGCAGTCTTCGTTCCATTTAATGGCCTGATTCTTCCTCAGAAGCTTAAAGATAGGCTCACACATGGCCGTTAGGTGAGAAATAAACCGTGCAATGTAGTTCAGTCTCTCTAAGAAGCCACGCACTTGCTTTTCAGTCTTCGGCTCAGGCATCTCCTGGATAGCTTTCACTTTGGCTGGGTCAACCTCGATTCCTCGTTCACTAACAATGAAGCCGAGTAACTTACCAGAACGGACCCCGAAGGTACACTTATTTGGATTCAACCTCAGTCTGAACTTCTGAATTCTGTCAAACAACTTTGCTAGATTAACCAAGTGCTCTTCCTCCGTTTGGGATTTTGCTATCATATCATCAACATAAAACCTCAATTTCATGATGAATCATGTCGTGAAATAGCGTCACCATCGCCCGCTGATAAGTGGCTCCTGCATTCTTCAAACCAAATGGCATGACCTTGTAACAGAAGGTGCCCCAAGGAGTGATGAAGGTTGTCTTTTCCATGTCATCGGGAGCCATCTTAATTTGATTATAGCCGGAAAATCCGTCCATGAAGGAGAACACGGAAAACTGAGCAGTATTATCGACGAGCACATCTATGTGAGGTAGAGGGAAGTCATCTTTGGGGCTGGCCCTATTCAAATCCCTGTAGTCCACAAATATCCTGACTTTACCGTCTTTCTTGGGAACCGACACAATGTTGGCAACCCACGAAGGATAACTGGTCACGGCTAAGAAGCCAGCATCAAACTGTTTTTGTACTTCTTCTTTTATTTTTATTGCCATATCTGGATGTGTGTGCCTCAACTTCTGCTTTACCGGAGTACAATCTTCTCTGAGAGGCAACTTGTGTACCACAATGTCAGTGTCTAAACCTGGCATGTCTTGGTAGGACCAAGCGAAGACATCAACAAACTCTCGAAGCATAGCAATCAAACGAGTCTTGACAGATTCTTCTAATGCAGCCCCGATCTTGACTTTTTTCTTGTCTTCTTCAGTACCCAGGTTTATTACTTCGACGGCTTCTTCGTGCGGCTGAATCATCTTCTTCTCCTGTTTAAGCAGTCTGGCCAATTCTTCAGGTAGTTCGCAATCCTCTTCACCTTCCTCATCGGCTTGATAAATTGGATTGTCGAAGTTATACTCAGCCATAACAGGGTCATCATTGATAAGATCTGGTGACGAGCACCTGCATGAATGGTGATTCATGCAAGGCTTTAGCAACAACTTGAGAAAATGAGAAACATTACCATTTTAAAACTTTTCTTTCTTTTTTTGAAAAACAAAAACAAAAATGAAAGACAAAGAACAACATGAATGAATGTGAAACGTCAGCTTTATTTATGATTGTGTTAAGAACAAATGAACCCTTACAAAGAGCTACTATGCCCCGGGAAAGACATGGTGCTTTAATACAGGAAAAAAAGAAACAAAAAATTATTACTCTTTGAAAGAGGTGACCGAAATAAGCCTTTCTGATGTCCAATTGCTAAGATGAGTCCCTGGAACGGCAGGCTTGATCCATTCATCTAGGTCATAGTCACTATCGACTGCGTCATCCTGTACAGCACTGATGTTTCCGTAGTCTACCACTCCCGCACTCGTGAAAGTGATCGGGCTCTAACAACCTTTAGCACTTGGTCCAGACGATGACTTCCCAGGATGATAGCCAATTCCGAACATATCTTTCTTCTCTGGCACTTCTACTGGACTGCCCCAACCTTCTCGTACCCCAGATTCTATCAAATCAAGCGCTTGCTTATAAGAGGCTATGGAAACCCCCTTCTTCGGTTCTTCAGGAGAAGCTGCCACTACAGATGCTTGCTCAGACTTCAAGGGCTCAAAAGCCTGACATGGAGTCTCAACTATTTCGCCATCCATCTCCACATATTTGAATGAAGCCAGATGACTAACGAAAATATCTTCTTCCCCACTGACAGTTACAATTTGACCCTCCCAGACGAACTTTAACTTCTGATGGAGTGTGGACGATACCGCTCCTGCTGAATGTATCCAAGGTCTTCCGAGTAAACAATTGTATGCAGGTTGTATATCCATTACGTAGAACGTGGTATTGAAGATCTGTGGACCTACTTTGATAGGTAACTCCACCTCTCCGAACACCGATCTCCTCGACCCATCAAATGCTCGAACTACTAGGTCGCTGGGCTTTAGAACTGCTCCATCATAATCCAACTTCATCAGTGCTTTCTTAGGCAAGACATTCAATGACGATCCAGTATCTACTAACACGTGAGAGAGTACTGCACCTTTACATTCTACTGAGATATGCAATGCCCGATTATGAGCACGCCCTTCAGAAGTTAGATCCAAGTCCGTGAAACCCAATCTGTGACTAGCATTGACGCTGGATACCACTGCTTCCAACTGAATTACCGAAATATCCTGAGGCACGTACGCCTTGTTCAGAATATTCAGGAGAGCCTTCCTGTGAGAATTAGAACACATGAGCAAGGACAAGATGGAAATCTTCAACGGAGTCTGCTGCAGATGGTCCACAATCTTGTAGTCACTCTTTTTGATGATCCTCAGGAATTCTTCAGCTTCTTTGTCAAAGGTGAGGTCTGGATCAGTTGCTGGTGCAGGATCATTGACAACTACTGGCTGCTTCCCTCTCACTCTATCCTGGACTTCTGCGGTGTCTCTGGGTGGTATCACACTATTTCTTAGTGTTTCCGGCGCAAACAACCTTCCACTTCTAGTAAAGCCCCCTACTCCAACATTTTCTACTTGAGCTAGGGTTGTACTAGACGTGGCCAACTCTTGCTTCTGGCCGTTACAGTATACTTCACCACCATAATTCCAAGGAATAGCTCTGTCACTCTGATACATTACGGGTCTTGCTGTGGTGATGGTTATCGGTGCCGCTCTGGCCCGTGAAGGAACTTGAGAGGGATCGTAGAAGATAGTTATTGTGGAGACTTCACTTTCTTTTACAATCTTGTCAAACTACAACACTCCTTCATCAATCATACTTTGGATTTCTTCTTTCAACTGCTCACAACCATTTGTAGCTTCAGCACATTCTGGACAAGCTTCTTCACACCCAGGGAAGATACCTTTCTTTGACAAGCAAACTTTAACAACATTCAACGGAGTCTGCAGGTCGTTGACATCACATACCAAGTTCAGATTCTCCCCTTCATCAATTGCCCCAACCGTACCTCCGTGAGGAGGCATGGGGTTCTGAATTACATTAGGAGTAGGAGCTAAGCTAATCGCTTTGGAATCTACTAGGTCTTGGACTACATACTTCAAGGCCTTGCAGTTTTCCGTAGTATGTCCAGGAGCTCCAGAGTGAAATTCACATCTAGCGTTTGTATCGTACCCTTCAGGAAGTTGCCCCGGCCTCGGGGGTTGCAAAGTTTTGAGCTGAAACAACTGGAGTTGGAGGAGATTCTTCAGAAGTTGTGAATAGGACATAGGCGGAGTGTCGAGCTGACTTTCTCTGGTTCTCTGAGAATAGTATGGACGGGGAGTTCTTTGTTGATACCCTTGCGAGCGTTGCGGCTGCGGTGGTTGGACTTGCTGTTGAACAGGTTGAGCTGAGATAGTGACAGGGGCCACTTGCTGATAAAATCCTCTGTTGATTCCTCCCCTCTGCGTGTACACTGCACCAGTCTCTCCTTTTCTTCTCTTCATGAAGGGTTTCTTAATACCGGAACTTGAAGTTCCTCCGTTCTGAATCTTCCCTTGCTTGAGCCAACTTTCTATCCTTTCGCCAGTCAAAATGATATCCGAAAATCCACTTGAAGAACATCCAGCTAGCCTTTCCATGAAATGCCCAGGGAGGGTATCCAGGAACAGGTCTACCATTTCTCTCTCCAACAAAGGCGGTTGCACTCGAGCGGCCACTTCACGCCACCTTTGTGCGTAATCTTTGAAACTCTCTGAGCTCCTCTGAGTCAGACTCTGAAGTTGGGTGCGACTGGGCGCCATGTCGATATTATACTGATACTACTTGAGGAATGCTTCTCCCAATTCCTTCCAGTTTCTTACCGAACTTCTCTCTAGCTTCATATACCATTCCAAGGACCCTCCGGAGAGACTATCCTGGAAGTAGTACATCCAGAGTTTTTCATCCCGAGTATGGGCAGCGATCTTCCGATAGAATGCCTACAAGTGAGTTTTTGGGCAGGAACTACCATTGTACTTGTCAAAAGCGGGCGGCCTGAACTTGTGAGGAATAACTACCTCGGGGACTAGGCCCATGTCAGACACATCTATCCCCAAAATATCTCTACACTCGAGGGCTTTGACTTTCTCAGCGAGCACCAAAAAATCATTAACATTTCCTTCTCTAGTAAACCCCATGTCATTGTTGAAATAATGGAATTGATCCTCCTGTCTGTCTTGTACTGGAACGAAAGTTGTCGTGCCTGGTTCTGGAATATGAGGTCCACCAGGGCCATTGCTGGTGTTGGGAGGAGCCCCTTGCCCGTCAGAAGTGGCCACAGGAGTATTAGTGTGAGGAGGGTTGAGCCCTTGAATTGCATTCCTTAACTCTTGATGTCCCTGAGCCATCCCTTGCATCATGGTCATGAACTCTCCCATTCTGGTGCAAAACTCATTAAGCTCTGTTTGCATAGCGTCCATGACTGTCCTCTGATTGCTGCGAGTTGCGTAGCGATGCGGGATATCTTGTCGGAGATGCCGGGTCTTGGCAGCTCTCGCAATCTTTTCCTGAAACACAGATAAATTAAGCATCCTGTAGAAAAACCTGCAAAAACAAAGAAGAAATGCAAATGATGCGTATGCAATGCAATGTGTTCCTTTTATTCCCAAGTCTTTCCCTGTTTCCGGTCCTGGCATTAAGAGAGTAATAATTGGTAAGAAGACCCAAGTGATGTTCAAATACAGTGACGGCCATGGAGAATTGGTGCTCATTACCCCGTGTCGGTGCAACAAATAACGAACAAGAGATTAAAAACAAGTCAATCACATAAACTGAAGTTTGAAAACAACAAAGTCCCTGAAGGGTGCCAATCAAAAGAACAACAAAGTACATCAAATAAAAGGAATCCCACAACAAGCCTGTGGGTAATCCAAGTACAATAGCATGAAACTAAACCCTAGGGAGCTCTAAGTCTTGCAGCCTCCAGCTAAGACGCTTGACATTCTGGAACAACTGAACGATATTCGGATGATCAGGCTCCTGGATGAGTCTCTGGATGAGGAGGTCCCTCGTATCAAAGGAAGCATGTAACTCTTTAATCTGCTGCAGGAAAGTCATCTCGTTCTCTTTGCTCGGACCCAGCTCGGCCTTTGACCTCTTCACATCAGCACGAAGCTTCAGCTCTTCTATTTCTTTTTGAGCTTCCTTTACTGCTTGTTGACTTTCTGCTAAACGTTGGAGACGACCCTTCTCTTGATGATAAGCCTTCTGAAGGAGCTCTCTCTGTTCATCCAAAGAATCTTGAAGACTCTTGATTTCCAGCTTATGCTTGACGTCCAGCTCCTTTTGCTTCTTCAAATTGTCTTCCCATTTTTCTTTCCATAAGGTAACAGCTTCATTGACTTCATTTAGGTCTTTCCTCTCTTTCCGGAGCTGGGCCGCCTTGTGAGTCTCAGCTAATCCCTTTTTCTTGAAGTAAAGCTCTCTCTCTCTCTTCGAAGTCCTTCTGCTTGAGACGAACTGCTTCCTCAGCTTGTATAGCTCTATCCTCTAACTGACGGTTCTGAATCATCAATTTCTGACAAGAATTATAAGCCTCTTGATTCTCAAACCTAAGCTACTTGACCAAAGCTTCCAACTTCTGATAATCTTCTAAAGGCACCGTTGCTGGAGGCGGAGTTGGTACAGAAAAAGGGACTAGAGCCGTTTGAACCTCCTCCTTTATCCAAGCTTCAAATTCATGGAACATCCGGTTATTTCTCTTGCCTAGACATATCGTGTCCTTTCTTTTGATCACCTTCCAAGAACCTGCAACTTTTCTGACCAACGGAAGGTTGTCTTTCACCGGGAAGTAAAAAGTTTGGAATAACTCATATTCATCAGGAATCTCCTTGAGCGCATACCCTAACTGTCTTCTCAAAAGAATGGGATTGTAGTTGATACCTCCTGATACTCCTAACAAAGGCACATTAAGGTAATTTCCACAACTGGTAATTAAACTCTTTCCTTTCAACCTCAAAGTAAACCACCTGATATCTCTAGCAGACAAAGTACTCAACTTCTGGGCCCAAGTAGTATTAGGATCAGTAAAACTTTCAGTAGTAGGCAAGTGTCTCATAACCCACTTGTAGAATAAGGGAGCACAACACCTAACCAGACCTCCTTGCTTCTTCTCATTCTTATAGTGCACTGAATAATACAAGTCACCTAGGAGAGTGGGCACCGGATTCTTCAACACAAACAAATGAATAGCATCTATGTCCACAAATTTGTCCATATCAGCAAATAGGATGATCCCATAAATGGAAATGCTAAGATGGCGCAAACAGAATCCCACTGCTTTTCCACGGCACATTCTTCAGCTCTTCTGACCAGAAACTCTAAGGGAAAACCAAGTACTCCTGCTTTGGTGGCAACCAGATTAGCAGATACCTCTGATGGGCTCAAATAAAGAGCATTAGCGATGTCAGCATGAGTTGGTCTTGTCATCTCTGAGTTGAAAGGAATCTGATCCTTGATTGACACTCCCATAATCTCAGCATACTCTTCCAGCAAAGGACCCAACTGAAAGTCATGAAATGTGAAACACCTGAGCCGTGGATCGTAATACTGCAAAAAAGTGTGAATGGCGCTTCTCTGAGAGCTATCCAAGTTGAATACTAAGTCCAGAATATCACCATACTTTTCCTTGAAGTAACCCAAATGACCCGGGGTAATCAGAGACACCAATTGGTTGATCAGGTCCATCTTGCTATCAAAGAATTTGTAGTGCACAGTTCTCTTTCTGACGTCTTCCATTCTGAAGCAATGATATGACCAGGAACCGGGAGTGATGCAGACCCTGAGAATAAAAGAAACACAAATGATTAATTGAGATATGATGCTTATGCAAGGCGAGGCATGTGATCAGTGAAGTGTCTGTGATGTGCCAATCGTATAATCAGGTGTCGGTGCAAGGTCACAATATCCACATATCACAATAACAATCCCTCTGATCCGGGATCCATATCTTAGAACCAGAAATCCTGATCACAAAACTGAACCAAAGGCAAAGCGGGTATGCTGAAGGTATTAGGGTTCCTGCAAACCTGTAAACCCCTCCCAATCTCACGGGTGTGCTACTCGGGTCAACATCACGGACTCTCAAAGTCGAATAGCAATAATACGTTCACCATTTCCGAGAAATGGCTCATGACCAAATCAGGGAATCAGTTTGGCATTATGTACTACTCAGGGAGGCCTCAGTTGAGTCCGGAAAAACAAGCATCCCTCATAAGTCTCCAGCTTCAAGCACTGAGTCGAGAAACAATAGTACATTCATCCCGAAGGGTACAATACTACCGTCATACGATCAGTTTGCTTTAACTGAATTCCTATGAGAGAACCAGGCCATCCTATGTGAGTTCCCAATGGATCCTCGGATGCGAGTGGATTTGCCAACAAATGTGGTCTGCCACTGTCATCACTGGAGAGGGGTGTTCCCATTAAGGTCCTCGAAGATCGGTCACCAGATGCACATAACTATCAAGGTTGTACCCTGAAGTGGAGAAGAACCCCCACACAGAATAGTCCCGAGACGGTCGCAATCTGGGTGTGGAACATATTGTCACTCATCATGTTATATATATATATATATATATATATATATATATATATATATATATATATATATATATATATATATATATATATATATATATATATATATATATATATATATATATATATATATGAAAGTGATATATATAACATGCAAATAAATTTTATAATTGTTACAATCATGGATCAACAAATCACAGGCACTTGAATTGATGGTAAACTATTTGGGAGCTGACCCATGCGAGGCCCAAAAGGAGCTTGATGCCACGAGAAGTGCTCATGCCTAATTTTCATTCCTTGCGGAACTGTACAAATACCACCTGGATGTGGCAGTGAAGGATGAATGTGATGATGATCAGGTTTTGTTCCAAGTCAATGTGCATTGAGGTCATACTTCCTATACTTGGTTGACACGACAATATTTGAGGACAAAAATCTAACATACATTGATATTGTCTACCTAACATACTTCATCGTATTATAGCGGATCCACATGTACAACTTAAGGGTCTCGTGTTTGATTTATTTGTACTCCAAACTAGGTGAAGCTTATTTTTGGAAAATAAGACAGATGACTGGAAGTTGTACACTATTTATAATAATTTATTTGCATTCTTTATTGTTACTAATATTTTCACAACACTTGTGTTACACTTTTTACTAAAACTTTATCTGAACCATTTTCAGGCGTGAATCATCTCTCAATTTCCTTGCATATCCAGATGACTACCTATCGTGGACTACATTGAGAATTAGCAGTGTGCTTGCACCTTTTCCCCGTACAGAGGGAATCATGCGATAAAATTATTATGATTGTTTATTAACCGCATTGTAGCAGATGACATATGATTGTGCCTGTACAAAGATCATCTTCAAGCGCGTTCCTTGGACGACATAACCTTTTACTCTAGATGGTTGACTTGAGGGTCACGCATGATGTATCCAAAACTCCTATGTGAATCATGTGATAATTATGGTATCTTCAGATTACTTTAAGATCTCCCTATTTATCTTCTCCTTTGACACTCCACCGCAAAATTCTTGATGCCATACTCGATGATTTTTAGAATCATCTTATGCCAGATGATGCATACAAGGTACTAATGTCTGATCCTTAGGTTGCTATAGAGGGCTACATCCATTAATTCCATTAGGTGTCACATCCTTACATGACACCAGATGCCATGGGAGAACCACCTAAACCAACTCATCATGAGGTATTAGAATATGAGAAGGCTATGATCACGCCCATGACTTGTTCCTGGTTTGTTATCGTATTGCGGCAAGTGCGAAAGATGCCATAAAAAGAGGAGTTTTTTAGGAAGGAAGTTCTAGTATGGTTGTTGTACTTTTCATCTTACTCGAGGCACATAATACATTGGGGTACGTACATACAACATAGGAGAAATATAAGGGTTAGAAATACACAATAGTTTATTTTTAGGGGTGAAAACGGATATGCATGTCCGTAAATATTTTGTAAATGCATATACGACAAGTTTTTACGGACATGAGGTGGATGACTCACTTATGTGCATTATATGCATTTTAAATGTGTTCAGAGATGTATATCCGATATATAGAGAAACAAATTCAAATTTTCAATTTGTTCATCTTCACTCCATGAAATGAATAACATATTGTTCTTATTTTAATTACTTTATAATTACCAATATAAATATTACATCAACTCAATTGAAGAGATCTATCATACATTTAATCTCGTATTCATGTGTTAAACAATATTTTATTTTATAATTAAACTATTTTACTATAAATATATAAATACAATTTTATTTCATATTACAAATAATATTAGAGTAAAACTATATGTGAAAGTGATATATATAACATGCAAATAAATTTTATAATTGTTACAATCTATTTTTGTGTCGCATTGGTAACATAATAATCATACACTATTTTATTTACATAAATGGAACTATAATTTATTTTCTTACTAGCCTTTTTCAGTGATTATATCAAGGCTCTCTAACAAAAGACACTAAACAAAATATCTCATTTTACAGAGTTATTATTAATTTCTTCAACAGTGCAGTGAAAAAATGGACTATTAAAATAAATTTTCTTAATTTCTTTAAGAGTGAGGTGGAAAAGTGGACTAGTAAAACAAATTATATATATATATATATATATATATATATATATATATATATATATATATATATATATATATATATATATATATATATATATATATATATATATATATATATATATATATATATATTAATTATGTGACAAATACTTTTTTAAATTTGTATAAGTAAATTATACATTGAAGTCGTATATATGAGAACTTATATCATGATAATAATTTAATTTTAGAAGTATATATAATATAATATAAAAAATTTAAAAAATATTTTTGTGTATTTTACTTTTTTAGGTTTATATTTTGTATGCTTTATTTTATGAAATTATATTTATATATTTTTTCTGTTTGATATGATATAGACGATGAAAGATTAACTCATATCTATTTGATACTAATGAGTTTGAATGATATTAAATATTATATGTGAAATTTAATAAATCATTTATTATTTGAACTTTGTAATTTTATTTTAAAATAAAACTTTTTTCTCTAAAAATTTAGAAATATAGAGACGTAACATTTTAAAATGTGTTATTTTAATAATTTTTATTTATTTACCTTTAATAGAATTTATAAATAATGATTATTTTGTTTTTAAAAGGTAGAATAAAAATAAAGTACACTTTTGTTAATAGTTTACTTGATTTTCTTAAAAATAAATGATTATTTAATAAATTAATTATTAGGGATGAGTGAGCCCATTCAACTATATTTAATGGTGGAAATAAATGAGGAAGAGATGATGATACTTATAAATTAATTAAAGAAAATATTAATTAATTATTTTTTATTATAAAGATATGGAGTTTTCTAATTAATGTTTTTATCAAAATTTAGAGTACTATATTATAAATCTTGTGTTGTAAGTGTTTTTTCTCAAATAAATTTAAATATAAGCTAATTTTTTGTCAGAATTTTTTTTATATTAAATATCTATTTATTTTCTAATGATAAAATTTCCTAAGGTGTTAGTAAACAGGTTAAACAATCACTATTTATTATATAATTACCAAGTTTAAATAATAATCCCTTTATTAAAACTCACAAATGCGCATAATATTTTACCATTTTTACTTATACGTTTTTTAAATATCATTCATATAAAAACCAAACAAAATATTTAATATGGTATTATAAAATATATTATACAAGACATAAGAGTCTTAAAGAAATAAAATGCACAATTTTTATACTAAAATCTTTATGTGAAATTATGCATGACCTAAAACTAAATGATTCCAATATAACTTCCCAAACATACAATTTCCACACATAATACATCCATATCATGGAGAAAAATATCTTTCACACATAACATCCACACAAAATATACCGTTACCAATAGAGAAAATGCATCCCTCTTGGGTAAAAAAATACACATGCCATTTATAAACTTCTTTCACAAAAAATCACTTGTTTCACCCGAAATAAATTGACATTGTTTTAACATTCTTATAACTAGAAAATCTCATTATTCACATGATGCCTCAATTCATAGATTTTACGTTGTTTTTTCAATTTTTAATTTTTTAATATTATATTTATATATTTTGTTTTCTTATTATTAAATTTATTTACACTCACTCACTTTTTTCTCTCTTATTATAATACCTCTCTTTTTTTTTACTTTTCTTTTCTCTCTCTCACAAAACAACAACAATAGTAATTTATTTTTCTCTTCTTCTCAAACCCCACCACCATATCTTCCTCTCATATTTTCTAACTCAACAATCCTTCATTTTTCTTCTCCAATATTTTTACCTAACTTGGTTGTATTTATTTGTGGGTGATTGAAAATCAAAGGTAAAGTGAGTATTTTAAATTTCCTTCATTCTTTTATCATTTTTGAGTTGAACCCTAAAATCCAATTTATTAAAAATATCAATTTTTTTTTATTTCTCATAAATTTTTTTCTTTATAATTAATTGGTTTCATTATTTTATTTATAGAATGAAGAAATTTTTTCCGGTACTTTCTAGAGACAAAGCTTCTTCTTCGGCTAATTTAAAAGCATCGGAAACTCAACATCAAAGTGAGAGAGTATCAAAGTTGTTGATTATGAATTGTTGGAAACGGATCCAGGAATTAGGCCACCGATTTCAAGCTATCATCCTGACATCCAAAATGAGGTAAGGAAAGCTTATTTAAAAATAGGTCGTCATCAACCTCCTCACAATTTCGTTTACCCTGGTATATTCAAGGTAAACAAAAAAGTCGATTTTGCAAAAATTGGTTTGATTTGTATGATTGGATTGATTATAGTGAATCTAAGGACCTAGCATATTGTTTGCCGTGTTTTTTGTTTAAAAATGTCTCTAAGTATGGAGGGAATCACTTTGTGGGAGACCGTTCAGGTGATTGGAAGAATGCTCAAAGATTGGCTAATCATGACACTTCTTCCAATGATCATGTTGAATGTGTGCATATGAGTTATACTCTCATGAACCCAAACCAAAGTATTAAGGTCGAGTTTGTTAATCAAACTAAGAAAATGAATGTTGAATATCGTGTTCGTGTAAACACATCCCTTATAGCCACTATGTTTCTTTTGAGGTGTGGCATGCCATTTAGAGGGAGTGATAAGTCTCTTAACTCTTTATTTAAGGGGCCATTTCTTGAGTTGGTGGACACTTTAAAGGAAATTAACCCAGGGATAGCTAGTGTAATAGATTGTGCTCCAAAAAAAACCTTATGACTGCCCCTAAGATTCAAAAGGATCTTGTTGCTGCTTGGGCATGTGAAATAACTCAACAAATTATATGTGATATTGTGGATGATGTTTTTTGTGTTTTGATTGATGAATTTGGTGATGTTGCTGGTAAAGAACAAATGGCTATTGTTATTCGCTATGTTAATAATGAAGGTTTGGTAAAAGAAAGATTTCTTGGCATTGTAAGTGTTAAAGAAACAAGTGCTAAGTCACTTAAAGAGACATTTGAGAAGTTGTTGTCTATTAATGGCTTGGGTATATCTAGCATTAGGGGGCAAGGGTATGACGGAGCTAGCAACATGAGAGGAAGTTTGGTGGTTTGAGAACTTTAATCCAAAATGAGAATCCATATACTTATTATGTTCATTGTTTCGCTCATCAACTTCAATTGGCACTTGTTGCATGTTCCAAGACTCACAAAGATGTTAGTGGTTTTTTTTGGTAAGGTCAATATGCTTGTTAATTTCATATGATCTTCTAACAAGAGACAAGAATTGTTTCGGGACAAACAAGTAACTCAATTTGCTAAATTGATTGAAGAGGGCCAAATAGAGACTGGTAGTGGACTAAATCAAGAATCATCTATTGCTAGAGCGGGTGACACTCGTTAGGGTTCCCATCTTAGGACACTCACTAGTTTGATGACTTTATATGGTGCCATTATTTGGGTACTTGAAGAAGTTAGGAATGATATGTCATTTGAAAAATATGGTGAAACTATGCTTTTGTTAGATGTACTTCATTCCTTTGATTTTATCTTCGTGTTATATATAATGGTAGAGATTTTAGGATTTACAAATGATTTGAGTGTAGCGTTACAAAAGCGTGATCAAGATCTTTTGAATGTTTTGTCACTTGTCAATGCTACCAAACAAGAATTACAAGAAGTGAGGAATGATGGATGAGAAGAACTTATATCTAAGGTTATGGAAATTTGCAATAAGCATGATATTGTTGTGCCTGATATGGATGCATTGTATGTGCAAGGGAAGAAGCCTAGGCGAAATGCTACAACTTCTAGTGTTTCTAATTTGCATCATTATAAGCATGATTGTTTGTTTAGTGTTTTAGATTTGCAGTTGCACGAGCTCAATGCTAGGTTTGATGAAAAAAATACTGAACTTTTAGAATGTGTTTCATGTTTGAGTCCTTCATCGTCATTTGCAGCTTTTGATGTGAAAAAATTATTAAGAATGGTTGAACTTTATCCAAATGATTTTGTAGATGTGTCGGAAGTGGTGTTGCGACATTAGCTTCAAAATTATGTTAGAAATGTTCGATGTGATCCAAAATTTACAAATTTAATAGGACTTTCAAATCTTTGTGAAAAATTCGTGCAAACAAATAAGTGCAACACATTTGATATGGTTTATAAGCTTCTAAAATTGGCTTTAGTCTTACTGGTAGCAACTGCAAGCGTGGGACGTGTTTTTCAGCTATAAAGTTTGTGAAGAGTCAGCTATGTAACAAAATGAGTGATCAATGGTTAAATGATCATCTGGTAACTTTTATAGAAACAGATGTTCTTGGAATAATTAACAATGATGTTATTTTAGCTCATTTTCAAGAAATGAATGATAGACGATTTTCATTGTAAGGTATTGCATGAAACAATATTCTTTTTCATTTTTAATATGAGATTTAGTTTGTAATTTATTTTATGTTTAGCCACACTAAAATATAATGTCTAGATCCGCCCCTGCCTGTGCCTCATGCTAAACAAAAGAATCACAAAAGTCATAAAATTTATCCACATCACATGCATCAACTTATACAAAAATAAGATACATATAGAAATATATACATATTTCACAATGTATTAACTTTTACCATATATAATTAAATTTGAACATTCTTTTCTCTTTTAAAACGGATTATCAATCACATTTTTCCTATAATACCTAATAATTAGTCCGGTTATAATAAATATGGTAGAATGTTATTTGCCTTAGGCATTTTCCTTCCTAGCATAATTAGTGACTCACATGTTGCTTTTAAAGGATATCATTTTGATATTTGGCGTTACACGAAAATATAAAGAGGTAGATGTTAAACTTGAATTTTTGAAAATTATGATAGAAATGGAGCCACTAGGATTTTAGGTGTGTTTTGTAACTTGCAAACTTACAGTGGGAATGAACTTTTACCAATTTTATAAAATGAATCATTAGAAGCAAATAATAAGGAATTAATGAGAAAAAAAATTAGGAAATCAATTAGTAACTTCTTGGTCAAGGATGGTAAATGTATATGTTGCATTAAGAATAAAAAATGTATGGTGAAGTAATGAAATAGTCTTGGAACGATAGATCAAGCTTCTGGTACATCAAAGAGAGTGGGATCTCTAAGATTAACACTCAAACGTATAAGTTAGTAAGTGAGTAATAAAATAATAGAGTACGTTATCGTTAGAACATACTATAGGTCTCGTGTGAGATACCTTATATACGAGGGGAAATTTGAGATGCCTCATGCTTTCTAGCGTGATACATGGGGAACTATTAGATGATATCCAATGGTAAATAACCATCTATAGTGTGGATTGAGTACCAGTTTCAAGGTCGTGGGTGCATTGTACCTCCAATAACTTATGAATTTAGACTGATGAATGGGCATCTAGCCGACCCATAATAGTTTCTCCAAAGGTCTTACATAAGACAAAAACGGGAAGTTCTCGAACTTGGTCGGCTGTTAGGAAACTATGAAATATTTTCTCATAGTCAGATTCATGGAATAGCGATATAAATGCAGAATAATAACACACAAAGCTGCTAAGACTTTTTATCTACTGGAAAGATAAAATACACATTGTATTTAAGAATTTCTCTCACTAGTGTATTTCTCTAATTATTGAAAATGCTCTCAATGTTGGAATGAATATTTTTTTGGCTTTTACATCTTATATAGTCGAAGCATTGGATACATTATCCGTAACCCATTCATTACGGTTCCTATAAAGTAGTTAAATCTTCCATTTATTTCTAAATAATAAGAAAATAATGACCATCCACATAATAAGGAAACAATGACTTTTTCAACAATCTCCCACTTGAAGATTGACTTCAGTCAGTCTTCACATCTCGATCATGCAGCAGCCTTCTCTGGTATGTTATTCTAGCAAGCCAACTAAACTTGAGCAAAACTTCAGTTTATCAATAGTTACCACATTTGTCAACATGTCCGATGGGTTCTTACTTCCGAGAATCTTCCTCAATGTTAGTATCTCATCCTCAAGTAGAGTTCTGATAAAGTGATAACGGAGATCGATGTACTTCGTTCTAGAATGGAATGTTGAATTCTTAGCCAAATGTATTGCACTCTGACTGTCGCTGTGCAAAACACTCCTCTCTTGGATGAATCTCAACTCTGTCAATAATCCTTGAAGCCGTATTAACTTTTTTCTAGATTATGTTACTGCTACATACTCAGCCTCTGTAGTGGATAGAGCAACGATCTTTTGTATCCTCGACATCCAACTAACAGCTGTAGTACCAACAATAAATATGTAACTGGTGGTACTACTTTGATGATCAACTTCACCAGCAAAGTCTACATATACATGCCCTTGTACTTTTAATTCACCTTTACTAAAGCACAAACTTTTCTTCTTAGTGCCTCGTAGATACCTCAAAATCCATTTCACAGCTTCCCAATGGGTTTTACCTGGACTTGACATAAACCCGCTTACAACTTCCACTGTATGGCCAATGTTTGGCCTCTTGCATACCATCGCGTACATCAAACTTCTAATGGCTAAAGCATATGGAATCTTAGCCATCAATTCTTTTTCTTCCTCTGTCTTTGGGGTCTGGTCCTTTGATAAGCGAAAATGACCAACTAAAGATGTGCTAACTGGTTTAGCATTATTCATGTTGAATCTTTGTAAAACACGGTTGATGTATTTCGCCTGAGATAACTGCAAAATTCCTCTTTGCTTATCTCTCGTGATTTGCATTCCAAGAATCTTCTTTGCTGGACCCAAGTCCTTCATGTTAAATTCTTTTGACAATTGCATCTTCAAGTTTCTGATTTCATCAATATTTGGACCTACTACTAACATATCATCGACATAAAGTAATAAAATGATATAACTTGAATGATATCTTTTGAAGAAACAACAGTGGTCAGCATTTCACTTCTGGAAACATTCCTTGTGCATGAAGCTTTCAAACTTCCTATACCATTGTCTTGGAGCTTGTTTTAGACCATACAAGCTCTTCTTTAATCTGCACACCATTTTTGGTTTGCCTTCTTCTAAGAAACCTTTTGGTTGATTCATGTAGATCTCCTCATCTAAGTCTCCATGAAGAAACGCAGTCTTTACATCCAACTACTCTAGGTAGAGCTCTTCACTGGCAACAATACTTAACACATACCTGATAGTATTGAGCTTCACAACTGGCGCAAAAATTTTAGTGTAGTCAACTCCTTCTTTTTGCTGAAATCCTTTGACAACTAGTTGGGCCTTGTATCTCTTAGAGTCATCATGGTTTTCCTTCACCTGATACACCCATTTGTTGTGAAGTGCCTTTTTCCCATAGGTAAATCAGAAAGTTATCATGTCTAATTGGAGATTAAATACTTCATCTCCTCTTACATAGCAAGGTCTCACTTGCTCGCATCTGCTATCTGACATGCTTCTGCATAATCTTTAAGCTCCCCTTCATCTGTCAATAACATGTAGTCCATGTCTCTTCTGTTAGGAATATGAGTTCTAGAAGTCCTTCTCAATACAAGAGTTGGATTCGGAGGCTCTGATATGTCAGGTTGCTTCTCACTGCCTTGTTCAATTGTTTCATCTAGCTGAGGATTATTAACTATAGGACTTTCTAAGATATCGTCCACCTTTGCATAAACTGGCTCACTCAAATCTGAGTTGCTGACAAATATATTATGTTTGTCCTTGTATATCACTCTTTCATTGAAGATTACATCTCTACTGCGGATCATCTTTTTGTTTTCAGCATCCCATAAGCGATACCCAAACTCATCCTCACCATAACCGAGGAAAGTTCATTTCTTTGATTTGGGGTCAAGCTTGTTCCTGCCATGATCACTAATGTGCACATATGCTACACAACCGAAAACTTTAAGATGTGAGAGTTTTACCTCTTTTCCACTTCATACCTCTTCTGGTATACTATGCTCCAATGGTATCGATGGAGCTCGGTTGATTAAGTAAGTTGATGTGTTGACTTCCTCTACCCAGAACTACTTCGGTAAGCCTGACTGCACGCGTAAGCTTTTGGCTCTTTCAGTCAACGTTTGATTCATACGCTCAGCTACACCATTCTGTTGAGGCGTACTTGGCATAGTCCTCTCCATTCTTATTTCGTGCTTATAGCATAACTTATTGAACTTGGTTTCTACATATTCACCACTATTGTCAGTTCGGAGCTTTTTGATCTTCAATCCAGTCTCGTTTTCTACCATTACTTTCCACACCTTGAAAGCCTCAAATGCGTCAGACTTATATTTCAGAAAGTATACCCATAACTTTCTAGAATGATCATCAATAAAAGTCACGAAGTATTTCTTCCCACCAATAGATGAGACGGTAGTTGGACCCCAAACATCGGAATGGACAAGCTCGAGTCTTTCCTTCTTTGGAGTTATCCCACTTGTCTGAAAGCTAACTCACTTTTGCTTTCGGATTAAACAGTCTTCGCATATGTCAATTTCTATTGAGTGAAGACCCGATAGTTTTCCATTTAAGTGCATGACCTTCATCCCTTTCTCACTCATATGGCCTAGTCTTTGGTGTCATATATTGGAACTTTCATTTGTTACAACTGCAATCAAATGACATGCTCCAGCTGTCTTGTAAAGAGAACCACTCTTTTTACCGCGAACAAGTGTCATTGCACCTTTTGAAATCTTCCAATGATCTCCTTGGAAGATTGTTGTGTATCCATCACTGGCCAACTGGCCTACTGAGATTAAGTTCTTCGTCAGGTCAGAATGTGTCTAACATTTTTCAACTCCCAAACAGACCCGTTCAACTTGATCTTCACTACACCTTTTTCCCACAATCTCATAAGATTTTTCATTACCAAGGTAAACTTTATTGAGGTTCCCAAGAACATAATTTTTAAAGAACTGTTTCTGTGAAGTTGCGTGAAAGGATGCTCCAGAGTCTAACACCCAAGACTTTTCCTTGCTCTCTAAAGAACATATCAATGCATCACCTCCACTTGAGGTTGAAGCAATTTTTGCCTTATATTTCGCCTCATTGTTCTTCGATGCATTCTTGCACTGATTTTTGTAGTGTCTGGTCTTCCCGTAATTCCAACACTCGATAATCTTTGAGATGTTAGAACTATGATGATTTCTGGACTTTGATCGTCTCACCTTTGATTTTCTATGTTCGATTCCTCTGGTTGAACTTCTACCTCTTGACTCTATATGCAATATTGAAAGGTTGATGATTCACCCGACTTTCTCCGTCAGATCTCTTCACTGAGAACCAAATCGCGTACATCATCAAAATTTAACTTGTTGCTTCCTGATGAACTACTCACAATTGTGACTATAGTATTCCAACTTTCTGGAAGGGAAGACAAGAGTATCAAAACCCTTATTTCTCCATCAAAGTCGATTCCAACTGAACTCAATTGAGTTGTAATAGTGTTGAGTTCGTTCAAATGTTGCACAATAGACGCACCTCCTATCATCCGTAAATTGAACAATCGCCTCATCAAATAAACTTTATTTAAGGCCGACGGCTTTTCGTACATGCTGGAAAGAGCCTTCATAAGATCAGTTGTAGTCTCTTCTTTTTCAATGTTGAAAGCAACATTACGAGATAACATCAATCGAATGACTCCAAGAGATTTTCTATCGAGAAGGGTCCAGGCACCATCCTCCATTGTCTCTGGTTCCGTGCCCGTTAGAGGTTCATGCATACCTTTCGGATACAAATAATCTTATATTTGTATCTTTCAAAAGCTGGAGTTCGCACCATTGAACTTCTCAATTTTTACCTTTCCTTCGTCTGTCGCCATCGCTCCTACTCGAATCTGACTCCTCTGGATCGCTTCTAAAACGGAAAGAACTAACCAGCTCTGATACTACTTGTTAGGAAACTACACAATATTTCCTCATAGTCAGTTTCATGGAATAGCGATATAAATGCGGAATAATAACACACAAAGCTGTTAAGACTTTTTATTTACTGGAAAGATAAAATACACATTGTATTTAAGAATTTCTCTCACTAGTGTATTTCTCTAATTATTGAAAATGCTCTCAATGTTGGAATGAATATTGTTTTGGCTTTACATATTATATAGCCAAAGCATTGGATACATCATTCGTAACCTATTCATTATGATTCCTATAAAGTAGTAAAATCTTCCATTTATTTCTAATTAATAAGAAAACAACGACCATCCAAATAATAAGGAAACAATGAATTTTTCAACATCAGCATCGCCTTAGGCTGGGTTCTTCGCAGACGGTTCTTCTTAGCATAAGTGGAAAATATTTTGAAATCTCAAATAAGTGACCTTAGGAACACGAACATTAAATGTTAGTCTCATCATCTAGATGTTTCACAGGATTTTTCTTACATGTGCTCGTAGGTCCCTAATATAGGGTATGACCTTCCTTTTTAGGATGCTTAAGTATACTCGAGTGTTGATGTAATCTTGAGGAAAATCCGAATGTTGTTTTTTATCTGTCTATTTCTATTTATTTTGGGCCATTTAATTGTATATCTTACTCAACTATATCAAAATTATTTCATCCTTTGTTTAAGTCATAACCAATGCAAGAGATGGACTTGTAAATGTCGCAGAAATATATAATGGTGATTCATCTCGAACTAGGTAAGTAGACCTAGAAGAGGTGTTTCATTGATACTTAGTATATCTTATAAGCAAATACTTCTCAAGAGAGAAAAGATCTCTTTGGTGAGATAAGGGAATTGTCTTTTAGTTTTCTTCATTATCCTCTTAGTATTTTTCTAACATTCTTCTTTACCTTGTTTTGCAGATAACGTGGGGCTAGTTTGTAACATTTTTATGAGAAAGGTGTCAAAGAGTGCACCTTTGTCTCCTTTTATGAACTCCACTCTGACCCAATAGAGACAACAGGTAGTGCAACCCAATAGGATGGGAGTGCCTTGCTTGTATAGCAGACACACTTAGCTCAAGCAAAAAAAATGATATGCCTGATCAGAGGATTTCTTCCTCAAAAGGTCAAAGAAAAAAGTCCCATGATTGGTGTATGTCTTTTGCTGGAAAAACTACAAAAATACAATGTGGCAAAGATCAAGCATAAGAGGGGAATCCTACCAAAAAGTCTAAGTCATGGTAGCCCGACCCAATGGGACTTACTCTAGGAGGCAACCATATTGCTTTTCCATTCTTCAAACCTTTAATCCTTCATAGCCAAGGAAGTGCAGTCTTGCCTCACATAAAGGGAAACTATGCCAAATAAAAGAAAAGAGTATTTTTCTTTTGCCTTTAACAACGCTTGCCTAAGGTGGCGCTGTCATAGGTAAAGACAACACTTTTTTTAATGAAAAAGTGCTGCTAAAGGCCAACTTTAGGAAGCGCTTTACCTTTATAAGTGCTTTCTAAATAGGCCTTTAAACATCGCTTTAACCTGAAAAAAGCGATTTTTTAAGTGGACCTTTAGCAGCGCTTTTTCTATCCATTTATGCTTTCGATTGGCATCTTTAGGCAGCGCTTTCTCAGGAAAAAGTGTTGTCTCATGACTTCCTTTAGACAACGCTTTTGAAAGCGTTGTTTAATGTGTTTTTTTATTTCCACTTTAAGTCATCTTTAGGCAGCGCTTTCTCAGTTAAAAAAATGTTGTCTATTGTCCCCCTTTAGACAACGCTTTTGAAAGCATTGTCTAATGTATTTTTTATTTCCACTTTAAGGCAGCGCTTTTAGTAGAAAGCGTTTTCTTGTGTTTATTATAGGCAGTGCTTTTACTTAAAAGTGATTTCTTTTCTTCACGTTTTTTTTAATGATTTTTTAAAAAAAATCACATTTTCCTTCTTCTTTTTTCTTCAGAAACCTATATAATTCAATTCTAAATCAGAAACCTGTATAAATCACATTACCATTTCTAGGCCTTCTAAATCATAAACCATTCTAAATCACATAAACCATTTCTAGGCCTTCTAAATCACATAAATCATTCTAATCCTTATGTGATTTATATTTTAAGCAATTTCCATAACAACCATTCTAATTCATAAACCATTAACATAATAATTAAAGCATTCTAATCCATAAATCATTCACATAATAATTAAACCATTCTAGTCCATAAACCATTCACATAAACGATTCACATAAATGATTTCCATAGTTAAACGAAAATCCATAAACCATTCACAAAAAACATTTGTGCACATAATTAAACTGAAAAATTATAATCCATAAATCATTCACATTATTAAACCATTCTAGTTTCTAAAGATCTCCTAATATACAAAAACTTTCAAAACTATACAATTACACTTCATAACTACACACCAATACTTTATATGATTCTTTTCTCAATAAGGTATTCACACAATTCCTCCTTGATTTCTTCCAATTTATCTTTCGTGTAATGAGCATACATGTATTCATCAAAGTACTACATAAGAAAACACAATACACATGATTTAGTTTAATAAGTTATAAGAAGTATCCGATAAATATTAAAATAAATCCTAAGTTATAAATCCATATAGTGATTGGAATCTCTAATCGATCCAAATTAAGGATTTCTCTTATAAACTTCAAAATGAAATAGCCACAGTTTATCCTATTACGCTGACGAGGACACTACATATAGAAAAAAATAAGAATTAATATATAGTTGTCTTGTGTTATCAGGTAGCATCACTATTATAAGCAACATTGTGAAAATTAATATGCCTCCACTTTGATCCATGTATGGGCATCATACGAGATGGAATAAATTTCTGAGATAAGTGATATGAGGACTAAAATCACCTTCTATGTTCGGAACAAGTTGTAGGGGGTGAAAAAAGAGGAAAGGACAGTGCATAAGTCATTATGAGCAAGTTGAGAAAGTGGAGTAACCAAAAAAATAATGCATCTTGAAAATTTTCCAACTGTTAATAAAAACACGAAAGATCTTGTTTCTTAGTTGGCGAAGAGAAATGAGCCTACAATTGTGGCCCTTTGAGGAAGGTTTGACTTCAAAAAGGTGAAAGAAGAGATTCAGGGAAGCCAAATCCATGTTTCCTTTATACTCATTGTTAGCTCCTAAATTCAACTCCCACACTATGATTAAAGAATTAATTGAAGAAGTAGAATCCTTGAGGAAGTTAAAGTTTTCGACTAGACCTTTGTGGCAGAAATGCAAGTCGAATACGTACTTGTATAAAGGAGACATAAGTCTGTGGAATTAGAATTATTTCTAAGCATTTGAAGGAAGAGTTCGACAGAACACTATTGATGGTGTTTGACGCGAAGAACTTAAATTCAAATATGGGAGGGAATGTTTAGTTCTTATCTTTTCTGAAGAAAGATAATTGGCGCACATCTAGGAGTCAGCGGCATGCAAGGTGACACTTGTCGTATTTTAGTGTTTAGACCGTTAATGGTAATTAGTTTCGATTATTATAAATATAAGTTCTAGCAATAGGATTTGTGTGTGTGATCAATATTGTACAGGTTACTCAATAATCACTCAAAGTACCCGTGTGCAGAGAAATGAGTGTGTAAGAATGTACGTTATGTAAACACCATTTTTTACTTCAATATAATTTAATTGAGTTATTTCTTTAAGAGTTTATTCTTTACTTTATACAAGTTACTTTTTCTGCACTTTACTAGCCTTCATTTATCCAGCCTTTCGACTTTAAAAGCTTTTAAGCATTTACTTTACTTGACATTTTCAATACAAAACTTCGTCATGAACATTGTCAAAGTGCTTACTTTATTTTCCATACTTTACATAAAATAAAGACTTAACACATATCTTAGGATCAATCTGGTTGATCATGTAAGTAACTAGAAGTTTTATATTTTAGAGGACCAGCGGTTGTTTACCAACTTTCACGGTAAACACTCATACGAATATTGAAAGACTCTCACAAAGCCGCAGGAACAAGGATGAATCAACGGCGGAGGAATGCAAAGATAATCTAACACTTCCTTTTCCAAGGCGGTAAAGGAAGTAGTACACCTAATTTTCCAATATTATAGAAGTATAAGGGGATGGAACACCCTTCGAATTCATGATAAACATGTTTGCTTGCAGGGAACCCTAAAACTTTCCAATATGAAGGGGACCCAACTTCGCATGGAACCTCCATTTCATTATCCTCTCTAAGGAAACTAGAGGGTGTTCCCAAACATACTAGGTCTACCCGAGGAATAATCACATGCTCTTATCATCGTCATCATAATGATTGAATCATGTGTTTGTATTATGAATAGATCATATAGGTTAGCTACAAGGAACGTGTGATAAAAATATTGATCCTCAAAAATGAAAAGGGTAATAATGTAACTCTCTCTATAAAGAGGAAAGAAAGTAAAAAAGAAACCTAGACAGGGAGCAAGAAAGTCTATGACATAAACTTTGAAGGGAGTGACTATCTAAAAAGAACATAAGAGTGAAATTGAACCCTGAGGGCAAACCATATTTCTTATAAGAGAGTTAATAAGAAATAAACGACCTAAATCAAAAGAAAAGCATCAATAAAATGGTTGTTAACATGCTGTTCCACCATGCAAAACAAAGTGACGGGAGTACTCAAGTTCCCTTAATAGTGGAATCATTCCCTAGTTTGCTTTCCTAGGGTGATGGTAATGAAACATTCTAGTGATAAGAAAAGATTTAATGTTCTTGTCCCAATTACTTTTACAACTGACTCCAAGTGTTTCATTTCCGATTCATCCCGGTGAAATCCTTAAAGGTCGGCTAAAATATCTTAAGGCTTTCCTAGGGTTCTTCATTGTTTGACAAAGCCTTAGGGAAATTGTTTTGGGTCGGACAGAAGCCCAAAATAGGTAAGGCCTAATTCATCTCAAGTACACTCCACTAGACCCAAGGTACAATCAGTTCACGAGAAATTCTATGTACATTATCTAATCTCCATTTTTCACTATACTCATTTTGAATCTTGAACCAACTTGAGTGTTGAAGTGTTAACCATGCAACTCCATCATACGTCGTCGTGGTGGAGATCATCACCATTGTTTAAAGATCATCACTTTTTCAACTACATTAATTTCTGGATCCTAAACGGAACAAAAGGGTTATGAGCTATTGGGAGTGGGATTTGGAAGATCGAAGTTCATAAATCCTAAAAGAATTACTTTTAGTGTGTCCTATAAGGGGAAGAAGAATAAATATTTGGGGATGAAAATTTTAGAATCTAGGACGAAGAAGACTCGGTTTGAAGTGGAGGTTCTTATTATAGATACTAGTAGTAACGAGTGAACAATTAGAAAGGCCTCGGATTATTATTTAACTTTTGATAAGTTAAGGCATCACATTCTACCATCTCAAAGGGAAGGTTATGTTGGCATTGGGTGTTCTGCTTTGAATGTGGATTAAGGGTTACAAAACTCAAACATGGACATTTGGGGAGTTATTTGAAAGTAAGTAGAGTCACATATGTGGTAGAAAACCCATACTTGTGAGTTTGGAAACAAGTGACAGTATCAAGGTTCAACCAGGGCTTGAACTTGATAAATGTTGAATAATAATTCAAAATGGTAGCGAACAACAAGGTGGTTGTTGGATACATTAGCATCGATGTGGTTTCAATTTAAGGTGGGTATTGTTGAAGTATGTCTTAAAACCTTAAGTGATGAAGATAATGAAAACATATTTCTAGATTGTAAAAATGAAAAAGTCGTAAAAACAACCAAGAGGTTGTCAGAAGTCGTCATGACCGTAAGTAGGTTGTCAGACAAAAGTGGTCAGAGGGAGCGCAAGATGGCTGGTGAAAATTAGAAATTAGAGACGGCGAGGAGGCGAATGCAGAGTCACAAGGGAGGTAAACGAAGACATATAAATGTCAGGTGGAGGCAACGCTGGAACCACACGATAGCGGTACAACGATAGAGGTTGCTGGTAGTCTCTTTCTGCAGCAGGGTCGACCATATAGATGAACTCTTGTCGGCAACGGCTTGGCTGAGCGACTGTTCTGTTTAATCGCAGTGTTTCGGATTTTTAGTCATCCTGTATGATTTTCTCGATTCATGTGTTTTTGGCTTCTCTTTCAGTCCATGAATTTGTTCGTTAATGGTTGTGTATTGGACAATTACATAAGTCCATCGACAATTACTTAGCAAAATTAGATTTATTTACCATAATACCCTTTATTTAAAACTTTATTTCTAAATTCTCGAGCTTTCCAAACTTATTTTCACTGTTTTTAAAAAATCCACAGATAAAATCATTAAATACTAAAATTTAACTAATAAAACATACTGGTGTCAATCATTAAATACTAAAATTTAACTAATAAAACATACTGTGTCAATTGCAATGACTCCACAGACATTTCATTGAGTGGCGCCACTACATTCTGCAATTGACATCCTCTATACCAAAGTTGATTTATTTGAAACATGAGAACATGGTGAATTAGTTTGGAAACCTGTAAAATTTGAGAATAACGAAGAATATTGGAGTAAAAAATTCACAAGATTTAGCCAAATAAAACACAGGTGCTTCATGCCAAAACAATTTGGTTTAAAATTCTATATTAGTTAAATAGTAGTGAGAGTCAACAACTTAGAACTCAAAGAAAAATCACTTCAAAACATTTCCAAAAGCAACTTAAACTATACAAGTACTTTACTGTAATTATATAAAGGCAATGATTTAATCTTTTATCATCATAACCATAACCATATGTAGGCAACTCCAAGAAAGAAAAGGACCACATTAAAACATATCATATATCATTGTATAAACAACTTTACCACAAGCTTTATTCTTTTCATTTCTTTTTGGTAACATATAAATATTTTGGCTTTTCAACTCCATTTGCTTCTGCTTATTCCTTTAATCATGACTCTAGTTATTTTATACCTTTTTATTGCCACGTAATAATATGTTGGCATTACATTAAGGAAATGGATGAGGACAAATATGTCTGTCAGAATGTGTTTATTTGAGGAATCATAATTTTGGTTTAAATTAATGGGAAACGTATTCTAAGATTAATCCAAAGTTTGAAATTTGGGTAATCTCTCTATTATTCATGCGTATCAAAGTTTCTAACCGTAGCCTAATATTCAAATAATTGGATGATGAAGTAATGGGTAAGGAAAATGACATTTAACAAATCTACAATTTTTGTGTCATTGTCAATTTTTTGTCTTTATTTTATAAAAATATTTCTTTAAATTTTCTAAACAAAATAATATATTAAAATAATAATAAAATTTATGATTAATAGTCATTTATCCTCTGTCATATAAGTCTTATTAAAAAAACATAAAAAAATTGTAAGGAATGCTATATGAGGTACTACTACACATGTGATATGTAAATTAGTGTTAGCCAAAATAAGTCAAAGGGGATGATTGTTAATTCTATGATTTTATGATTGGCATTATGTTTGGTAAAACTAATATGGCTGGAACATGTTGAATAAGAAGTTTCATATGTTAAATTAACATGGTCTAGATTCTGGAAGAACATGTCAAACAAGATGTCCTGACATGGTGGCACAATACAGATGTGGTTATAAAGACTGGTTGATGTCTAGCCAGATGTTGAAACATCTGCAATTGTCATGACAACATTACTGCTATATGTTACAGACAGATGTCATGACGTCTTGGTCTGTGGAGCTGGAGTGTGGTGTTTATGATTTGAATTATGCAGAATACTTTATAGAATATTATGTTATCACAGGTGAAGTTGTTGGATTTGTTTTAAAGGACTAAAAGATTCAAGGTGGAGTTGTTCTTCAAGGTATTTTCAAGGAGAATCCTTAGGTTCTAATTGTGAAGATATTCTGGAGCTAATGATAGAAGTCCTAACTTTGAGGAGAATATTTTGGAGGTGTCTTTTGTTGTTCTGGAACATGTCAAAGAAGATGTCCTACGACATCGCGCATGTGCTGAACTGTTGTGATTGGTGCTGATTTAAAGATCTGGAAGATTCAATCAGAATTCATAAAGAGATATATAATTTCCAAATAAGGAGATTTTGGAAGATTTGATTGAAGACCTAATTTGTAGCAGGATCTTCTGCAGATTTGTAACAACAAATTTGTTGTTTTGAAGGCCCAAATCCAGTTGGGAAATAAGTTATAAATAGAAGCATTGTAACCTAGTTTTATATAGAATTTGTGAATAAAAAAGTTGTAAACATTAGGGCTTTGTTTGTGAACCACACTCTAGGAGAGTTGGTGTGTGTAATCCACTCGGGTTGTGAGTTGGATTATTGTTCCTTGAGTTGTAAGCTTGTGTTCTCACTCAGAAGCCCGTATGTAATGAGTTGAGTGTTGTTCTTGGATGAAGCTTTGAAGCAAATCCAAGTTGTGTTCTTGGTCAAGAATCTTGGCTAGGTATTGTCATGGAAGTATGTCTTATGGTTTGATCTTGTTAAGTGTAATTATCACTGAGATGATTTAGGGAGTGAGATGATGATTTCTTATATCTAGATGATGATTCATAGGTAGATGTTGCATTAGGTAGGGATTAAGTGAGAAGTTGTAAACTGGGACTATTTAGGCTTTGAATTAATATTGTTGATAATGGATTTCCTTCCTGGCTTGGTAGCCTTCAGATGTAGGTGAGTTTGCACCGAGCTATGTTAACAATTATTATGTTGTTTATGCTTTTTAGTACTGTTATTTTATAGGTTTTGCCTTGTTGTTTTTGTCAGACCATATGTCTCAACATATTGTAGGACAACTAGGATCTGTCATACCAGAATTTCAAAAGGACAGGACTCTGATAAGCGGAGTTTTTTTGAAGTCGTCGGTTTGGGTCAAAGATTGGGGTTACGATGGATTTAGGCTTTGGAGGAACATTCCACAATTGGACGAAGAGTTTACTCATATTTTTGATGATGTACAAATTGGAGACATTGTTTATCACAACATGTCTTGTAAAGTGGATGGTTAGATTTGGTAGAACATGGGGTTCAACAGATGATGGCCAAGTTGTTGAACCCTGATGTTGATAGGTTTAATGACTGCAATGAAGATGATAGTACAAATGATGATGGAGGCATTGATGACAGTGAAGAAGAAAGAGCATGTAAATTAGAAGATGAATAAGTTGATGAAGTGCAGGTTGAGCAAGTGCAAATAGAAATACCAGCTAGTGGGAATAGAGTTGAGGTAAATGAAAAATCATTGAAGTTCAAAGTTATGGCATCCAAGGATCCTAATAAGATGACACCCCTAAAGAAGGGGTCCAAAGTGATTGTTCTGGTTCCGAAAAGTGTGTTGGGATCTTCTTCAAAAAGGAATTCTAATAAATTTGGAAATAGAAAGGTTGATTATTATAGTGAAGCACTGGATAGTTTTGACCCTAATGAAAGTAATGAAAGTGACAAGGATGAGAAACAGCCCAAGTCAAAGTATGACAAACACAATTAGCTTCATTAACCAACATAACTTATATGTAACAAACCAGAACTTATATGTAACAAACATAACATATATGTAACAAACGCAACTTCTTCATTAATTCAACATCAAATTGTCTTCATTACAACCATGTAGAACCAAAACACTCAATATGTTACATGAACCAATCTATTACAACCTATTTGTTACATGAACCAAGAAGAAAAGAAAAGCATGTATAAACAAATATAACTATCACAAATTTCATCTTCTTCCTTAAGTCGTCAACATTTTTCTTCATATTTTCCAAGTTGTTGTTAAAATATTTATCCATTTTGCTCATCATATCTATAACTTCTTTGTTTGAGTATGTTGTTTCTCTTTCACCAAAAAACTCATTATCCCAATGAAGTAAGTTACAATTATCCTTTTTGCCCAAAAACTTACACTTTCAATACTTTCTGTAATGATTTGCGACTGATTTTGAAATGAACATCTTCATGTATATGTTATGGCCGCATTTAGAAATTCTGGAATTTGAAGAAATGCTAGAGTTAGAACAAATTGGGCTAGTCATCTTTCAAGAATAGAAGAACAAACAAGAACGATTGAGATAAGCAAGAAAACGATTTGAAGAGTGATTGGATTAGGGCATGAAGAACAATATGATTGGAGGAGGGGAGTGAAGAAGACAATGCTTATGTTTAACCATAAAGGGTAATTTGGTCAATTCAAAAACTATTAAAATATGTGGCATTTCATTTTAATAAAAAATGATATCACATCAACATTTTTTATGATGTGGCCTAGTAAAGGATAATATTAAAATATTTTTAAAAAGTTAGGGCATTTCATACAACTTTTTATTTATGGTGAAGTTTTTCGAATAGCGCCTATATAATAGGGGTAAATGAGTATTATCCCTAAAATTTAATATATCTACTAATTGCATGGTAAAAAATGCTAAATATTCAAGTTAAGGCATACAAAAATCCGCAATATTCTATCAAATTGATTTAGTTGATAACGAGTTAAATTATATTCGTGTATGATATGAGTTTTATTTCCATTGTGAAGGTAAACACTTTTTTGATATATAATCTAGGGTTAAATATGTTTTTAGTCCCTATAAATATTTCAATTTTGGTTTTTAGTCCTTATAAAAAAAACTTCGAGTTTTAGTCTAATTATTTTTGCACGCAGATTTAGTCCCTATAGAGGGACTAAAACTGCGTGCAAAAATAATTTTATAGGAACTAAAACTCGACATTTTTTTATAGAGACTAAAAATTAAAATTGAGATATTTATAGGGACCAAAAATATATTTAACCCTATAATCTATAAATAATTTTGCTAACATATTTCAATCATATTTTTTGGGGGAGTTTCAAAATTTAACTTAGATGATCTTTGTTTTATTTTGCATTTGATTTTTTTATTTTTTATTTTAGTAGTTGTAGTTTCATATGCTTTTAGAAAAAATGAAATGTCGTTGATTCAAATCTGTAATCTAATGTCGTAGATTCAAACTTGTAATCTAATATCGTCGATTCAAACCTGTAATTGAATATTCTTGCACAATTATCTACTAAACAAAATTCACTTAACAAAATTTTAAATCTATTAAGGGCTCGTTTGTTTTGACTTTTTTAAAAAATGATTTTTATAGTGTAACAAAAATTAGTGGAAAAACAATTACAAAGAAACTTTTCATAAAAGTTTCAAATGAAAATTTGGTTTGACTAGTTAGTTTTAAAATTTTATTTTAGATATTTCATTATTTTATCGGAAAACAATTTGGATATCAAAATTTCAAAAAATCACTTAATTTTGAAGCTATTTCAAATAAATTTTCATAAAAATCATTTTTGAGATACAACTTTTTTCAAAAATTATGATTTCGACTTTATTTTGATCTTCAATAATGTATGTTTATGTTGTACGATATCAAAATTAATCTTACAATTTATAAAAAAAAATGAATATAAAAAAACTTATACTATTTTAATAACCGATTTTACAAAATCTATTTTTAAAAATACAAAAAAAAAAATCTATTTTTTTAAAGTTAAAACAAACTAGTCCTAAATATCAACAATTTATGTGTTTTGTGCATCTATAAATCACTCGACTCCAAAAATGTTAAAAGATTATATATATATATATATATATATATATATATATATATATATATATATATATATATATATATATATATATATATATATATATATAAAATTCACTTTGACATTATTCATTTAATATGATATTATAATAGTATCACTTTGTTTTCATTGATATTTGTGTCTAAAATTGTTGTATACTCTTGATGCATATCCATTATTAGAGTACATGCAATAAGGGGAATCTTTGTGAGAAATAATGAACCGGTCCCCATCCATTATAATAGGCAGCACCATCATTATCTTAACTTCATTGAGAGAGAAAAAGAAAAGACAAAATAACAATGTTTTCAATCACACATCATCTTCTGCTTCATCCGAAAACAATGGTGGCAAAAACCAAAAGCAATCAAATTAGTAGTCATCACTTTGAATTAACTCAACACCCTCTCTTATCTCTATTATTTCCATTGGAGAGCTTAAAAACAAACACAACAAAACAAATAAATACCCTTCAAAATGAAAAAAAAAAATAAAAAATTAAATAAAACTTACTTTTATTACAATGAAATATACTATTAGTTATTACTATTACTACCAACCTAGTCATGATACCATAATGAGGAATAATAGAAAAAATTTGTCTGCACTTTCTCCTTTGCTTGTTAATTCTCATCCTCAAAACTAAGCATTAATTAGTACTTTCATATTCTTCTGAACTTTCTACACCATCTAAAACCATTTCTCTGTGCCTGCATTCTTTACTGCAGAAAGCTTTCTCTCCTCTGAAAATTAAAGTTACAATATATTTAAATACAATTATACAACACAAATAATTAATCTACAAAGGACATACACAATAAACATGTAATCACAAGTGTTAGTGTCGATTTCAGATTATAGATACAGAAACACCAACACACACATTTTCTTAGAAGTCTCGGTACCAACATCCATATCACCGGCCACGCTGAACAAATACGTGTTATGTATTTGGCATTATATCAGTGTCAGTATTGTGTCTGATGTCTGTTTGTTTGTGTTTCATAAATAATAACCAAAGATAGAAAAACTAGGAAAAGAAACTCACCTATAAATAAAGATGTCCTTTGTCTGCTCAAGATGTTTCTTGCAAGTGTAACAAACTCCAAGGAAATTACCATAAGATGAGTTAGATTTTTGTGGCAAAGAACAATAACTCTCTTCAACAACATAATTATTGAAAATATGAGTGGTTCTTGGATTAGGTCCATGAGATTTCACACATGTATATTCTTCAGAAAGTTCCATCTCACTCAAAGACATAGAATTTGGTTCATCTTTGACTATGGTTTGAGAGTGAAACTCAGAAGGAGAAAATATAGGAGAGGGCAAAGTTGGAATTTTAACTCTAAGCTGTGTTCCAAACAAAACATTTCCTCTGTTTGGTTCAACAGAATCTTTCTCATCAACAGAATCATCATTACCTATAAGAGCAAGACCAATGCTTCTTGATGAAAAGCTTTTGTTGGAAGCTGTTTGGATTTTCTTGTCATGAAAAAGTGATTTTCCAAAGGCATAAGGTGATAATAGTAATATTCTAGTGTCAAGAATTGAAGTTGGACTTTTCAAAGCTTCTGAGAGAGTAGTGTTGTTGGTGAAATCTCTGAATAATTTTGGTGAATTAAATAGAGAAGGGATTGATTTTTTAGCACAGTTTTGATTATTGGAAGATTGTTGAGAACTGTGATCAGCCATTAAATTTGGCTTAGTCACTGCTCTTGATCTGTTTCTTAGCAGCATAATAAGTACTTTCTCAAAATGAAAATTTCTCTGCAAAAAATAAAAATAAATAATTAGATTCAAACAATAATATTAAATAAAAACCATAGATATATGTGATTAATTAAAAAAAAAAACTCACCTTAGGAAAAGAAATAATTAAAAAAAATTAGAGGGAGTTTCTCTTTTTGTCAATTCTCTTGAGTAATAAGAAAAAGTAGTGAAAGACATGTGAATAATAGAAGCTCTGCCATGTTGTTGTTGATCAGGAACAGTTTTGATACTTCACATGACAAAGAACAAAGTGCAACTTTAGAATCTTTTCAGCAATCTCTATAAATTTTGCTAGCTGTTTTTCTTTTTTGTTCTTTGATCTAGTTCTGCAAAGTTAGTAATGGTTTAAAAAGCATTGGAGGGTGAAGCTTTGAACTTAAGAGTTGAGAGAAAGAGAGAGAAAGAGAGAGACGTGTTTGGATTCATATGCCAGTTATGTGTGTTAAATGGAAGAGAAGCAAAAGGTGTCGTGTGCATGAAAATCAAACGGTATTATTAGTATTACTTTATATATGCTAAAATATATATTGACACATATATAATAGATAGTTATCCTTAATTTTGACTTTATAATATTATTGTATCCTCTTGTTTACTATATATTGTTATAACGGTTAGAACTAGCAAAGAGAAAGCATTGTATTTTACATTCACGTTCAGTTTTTATTTGGGGGTGGCAAACGGGCATGCCCGTCCCGTTTAGACCCGCCCTGCAAAAGCTCGCAAAAAAATGGGACGGGGCGGGGCGATCAATTTTGTGGTTGCGAGTCTAAAATCTAAGCCCTCCCCGTAAAAAAGTGAGGACGGAGCGGGGAAAGCCCGCGGGCATTACACTTTTTAAGTCTAAAAATGTAAAAATTTAAGTAAATGTGCATGCCCGCAAAAGCCCGCGACGTAAACAGGGTGGGACGGGACGCACTTTAGAGGGTGCGGGCAAAATAGATATGCCCAACGGGCCGGGCCCGTTTTACCACCCCTAGTTTTTATTGTGTTACAATTGAGTTAATAATGTTCATTTTCTATAATTCGAGTTGGGCTTACAAACATTAACAAAGTGCATCAACTTAGGGTCGCATTCCAATAAGAGAGAACTTAATTAAGAGAGTAGTTTAGTTGTATCCGGGAGACTGAGACTATTTCATGTCTTTTCGATTCGTTGTTCGTTGAATTGTCCTCTCATCTCTTTATGATCCGTGGAATTGCATCCACTATTTGTTATAGAATTTTTAGATGGTCATTATTTGTTATATGACTTTTAGGTGGTTAAGGTGGTGTGTTGTCTTGCCCGGGGTGTCTTGACTCTTTCTTAGATGTTTATTTCTTTTGGTGGTAGCCCTGGGATTATATGGAGTTGAGGATGATTTGACATGTCTTCGTTTGGTCGATTTGGAAATTTATGAATTATATAGATTTTTCTAGTTCTTCGCACCAAATGATGTGGAAGACATGAGTATTGCTTTGGTTTAGAAAATATATTGTGAAGGTATCCTTGGATTGAAAATATTTAGTTATCTTGAATTCTCTCTCTGATCTCCCACTTAGTGATTGAGGTGGTTTAGTTGTGTGTAGTTCTTTGTGTTTTTCAATTGTGGTTTATTGTTTTTCGTGTTTTTTTTTCAAAGATGTTACTCCTTGTGCTTCCTATGTTTAGATGTTCCTTGTACACTGCCCGACAGTGCCTCCTTATACCTTTTATTTATCTTTTAAAAAAAAGTTAAATAATTTAAAAAGAAAAAAGATCAACCACCAACTTAATCAGTTTGTTACTTGTGTAACAAGTAACTTAACTAATTTAACCACCTTTAAACTTGAATTAAATTTCAACACTCTCTCTTAATTGAATGTCTCTCTCTACATTGATTGCACTAAACAAGCTTCTTATCTCTTTGAATTTTTCAATACTCAATGGCTTGGTTAGAAAATCTACCACTTGATCATTAGTTTTACCGCATGTCAAAGTAATTTTGTTATTATTTGATCTCTAAGAAAGTGAAATTTAATTTCAATGTGTTTGCTCATTCAATGTTTTGTGTGATGATGCCGTCGAAATTGCCTTCCATTTGATTTTGGAATGTTTGTTTGCTTTTGATGTTTGAAGTGGTGTAGAGAAATGGTCTGGTATAAATCCGAATCGGAGTGGTATAAATATGAATAGGAGTTTGAATTGTGTAGCATCTTTTTAGTAGTTTTGAAAGAAGTATGAGGAAGAAGAAAAATAAAGAAGTTGGTTTCGTTATTTGGACTTCCTTTAAGCCTAAGATCAAAGAGATTCATATAAATACTTCAATTATGAGGTTGAAAGGGACATTTGGTTCTCTCCTTTGATCATTACTTTATTCATTATGGTCTCTAATATAAATATCACTCTGATCACCGTCACTCACTGTGTTAACCAGCTCAGACATCATTCTGACCATCAATAATCATCAATATAATTTCAAGTTAACAACATCAATTACAACTCTAACCATCACTTCTACCCATGTAAATCATCATTAGCCATCACATCCAACTATCAGCAATCTAAATGAAAAAGGTATGCCTTGAAACCCAACTTTAATTTTGGTGCCCTTTAATTTATAATATTTTTTTATCTTTGGATTTTAGGAAAAAATGATTTTAGTAATCTAGAGTTCGATCTAAAAGATCATGAGTCTAGCTAAGTATTATTCCTTCCAAGAATCGAACTCGATACTCATTTATTTCTAAAATTTAGGACCATAAATTTTACTTTAAAGTTATACTTTAATTTTCAAAAATCATTAAGTTATAGGTGGTTTTCAAAATGAATTCTTCTTCTATTTCTTTAAGCTCGGAAAAATCTATTAATCAATGGTTACATACATAAGTAAAACACCGCACGCCATTCAAACTAAAACTTAGGTCAACTACCTGGACATGAACACGTTAAGTAATGCATGGTTGATTTGTAGATGCTTGTATTAAGCAATGATAATAATAGAAAAAACAATTATTCAGCATTGAAGCTTAAACAATTAATTGAGTTATTCATTTGATTATGAATTCTATTTTGAGAATCTTATTTTATTTTTGGCACTACTGCAATGATTTTCTTACAACAATTCTGATTTTTTTATGGGAAATGGATTATCATAATTTGAAATCAATATAAATATAAAAGAGGGAAGAAGATGGATTTTAATGGAGGGAGTGGGATTTTAATGGAGGGAGTGGAATGAAAAGATAAGTGAAAGAGTTTTATATATTTGGTTCAAAGGAGGAAGGGAAGAGAGAGATTTTAATTAAAAATATATTTAATTTAAAAAAAAGAATAGAGAATTTATTAATAATTTATATTTTTATTTATATATATATATATATATATATATATATATATATATATATATATATATATATATATATATATATATATATATATATATATATATATTCTGGACTGGGCCATGATGACATGCACGGCACGGCCCAATATACGTGGGGCAAAGGTCCATACACCCGAGCTGATGAACATGTCGGGCAAAGGCCCATACATCCGAGCTGATGACACTCTGCCTCGACACCCCACTACGTGTCGGGCAGAGACACATGCATCCCACCAGCCGACCCTCCTTCACACATCACCTGTCCATACTACGGGCATACGCACGATGTCGGGCAGAATCCATGTCTGTCAGCTCATCTGCCACGTCACCCAACTGCCCTTCATTATCTCCTGAGAGATAGGGGCAGTTAGACCAGGGAGCAGACCTTTGGTCTAGGTCTTCACGCTTCTTACGCGTTCCTTGGCAGCTCCTCCTTGGGCCTAGCTAGATCAAGCCCATTAGGAGCCTTGGCCCAGCGCTGGGGGCTCAATATAAATACCCTTTCATGGCAAAGGGTCAGGTATTCTAACTCACTCTGAAATAACCTTAACTTTGTACCTTTTCTGACTTAAGCATCGGAGTACTTTGCAGGTACACCCCCTCTCTCATCCCATTCTCTGGCCCACTCTTCAAGTCCTTGGAAGGTCCTCCTGATCAGGTAAGATCAATATATATATATATATATATATTACAATGTAATAGACAAAAATAAAATTAATGATCTAAAATATAATATAATACATAACAAAATTAAAAGAAACAAAAATAAATAAATATAAGAATAGAAAATTTTAATAAAAAAAGTAGTTATTATAATTTATATTTAGTATAAAAATATACAAAATAATTTATAATTAAAAACAATTATACAAAATTGATGAAAATAAGAAAATAAAATTACAACGATAAAAACAATAAACTAAAAGGAAATAAATGATTTTAAAATAATAAAATAAAACTGAAAATATTTAACATAAAAAAAGTTATATTAAAATTTATATTTCGTCTCCTCCTTTCTAAAAAGAGATCTTAGAAAAATACTTGGCCTTTTGTCGAGACGAGTGTCTTAAAAAGATATTCTAGTGATTTTTTCTAAAATACCAATCAGATTGGATTAAATTCTTAAATTAAATCAAAGCAACCGATAAGTCATTAATATGCTTTGGATTTCATAAAAATAAATTGTACAATCAATCCAAATCAAAATTATTATTTTTAATAAGTTGGGGTTTATTTTTATGATCATAAACCTAAAACTACAAATTACAAGCCGGGTGCATTTCATGTTTTTGATTAGATTTATTGAAACTAGTTTTTCAATATTTTAATGCATTCATTCTAAATCTGGAACGTGACGTATCCAGAAAGGGGTCAAACTTTAACATGTTTCAAAGATAGATGCAGGCAGGCAGTAGAAAGGTCAGGTGGATGAACCTAGTAACATAAACCCAAATGTTAACAAGCATTAGCATCCAGGCAACTCAATTATGCAGTGAACTTATCAGCTCAAGGTGTGGTGCATGTGTGTACCAGTGCATTCAGCATGGGATTCAGAAGGAAGTCGACTTACCTCACTTAAGTTACAAATAAATAAATAAAAGCTGGCCATAAAATTGATGGCAATCTATAATATGGTTTTAACATTTGGAGATACTCATTCTTCAGAAAATAATTAACAGGTGACAAGAAGTCTAGAATATAGTCTTTGAGAAATTCTAATCAAGAAAACTGAGCTAAGCAGCTACATAAATTAATAAAAACAAAATTTGATTGCATATAGTTACTCCTTTAGTTTTTTATCATTTCTGGTTTTCTTTCTATATTCTCTATTCTCGAAAGGATAATGCTTCTTTATTAATAGGTTACACATTGCTGCTTTGACAGCTTCAGCTGCTGCCAAAAAAGCATTGCCGTCAAAAGATGTGGTTCCTTGTAATGTTTCTAGCAGCTTTTCTCCACCAGGAATCTTATCATCTTCCAGAACAACTGGCTCTTGCTCAACATCAATACCAGAAATTACAAGGACACGAGCCAAAGACGGGTAATCATAACCAGGTAAACTAGAGACACCTGTAACCATCCACAATTCCTTTGAAGTGGAGCTGTTTGCCAGACATGTAGGGATAAAGGCCTCTCCTGCAATAGAAACAACCTGCAGTATTGCCACTAGTATAAATTTCTGCTTTTAGAAACAAATATTTTCCCAAACCAATACACCCTTCGGAATGAATTATAAGCAAAAATTGATCATATTGCATATATTAAGAATATTAGTTGATAACATTGAATTTATACAATCCCAATAAAAGGCAAGTATATTGCCTAAATAACCCACTAGCTAATACTGAACTGGGTCACTGGAAACATAAAAGGTTAAATTAAATGATGGGTATTTAAGAGATATAATCATTAAAAAGGAGAAAAGTTGTTGCCATTTGCTTATATTTCATTCCAAACAAAAATGAGTTACTATTGCTTATATTTCATTCCAAAGGATTTGCAAAAGCAAACATCGTCCAAAAAAATAGACACCAAGAGATAAACGAGACCAACTAAATTGGAAATAATGATAAAAATCCATGATCATTTCAATCAAGTGTTGTCAGAGAACAATACCTTGGCAAAAGAAAGTGTTTGGGCAGAAACATTGCAACTCAACAATACAATTCCACGCAAGCTACAGTGATATCAAATAAAGTAGTTAATAAACCATACTAAATTCTCCTGGAGAGAAATGTAACAGAATATAATAGTGAGAGACTTGCCTTTGAATGGCCACCGCAACAAGCAAACCATCCAGGGTGGTACATAAATCAGTAACAGCATGGTCATGCTCCTCTGCATTACCATTGGACTCTAGAAGCCCTGCCTTAGGAAACAGAAGATGAAGAGCGAGAAAGTGAACATCAAGTATGACAACAAGAGGTAACATATATCAGTCTGTTTAAAATTACTAGAATTTATTTTATGGTAACAAGTAACCAGTCGGTAATAATTTCCAATTCCATAAAGCATTAACAATAAAGTAAAAAACAAAGATATGCAAACAATTTGAGCATCTAAGAAATATAAAAAGAAATACCTTAATTGCAACCTCACAAGTATCCAAGAGTGCTCCAGAGGAGATATCCCACAATCGTACCTGGGGAAGGAAATATATGTTACTCGCACTTCAAAACAGAATTAAAGAAAAAGTAAACAAGATGCCCAAGTCATCAAGAAGTGTTTAAGGAATCACTTACTGTGGAATCACCACTGCCAGATAGAAGAAGACTGTAAGGGCTTTCCTTAGCTGAAACAAAGGCAAGGCAAGAAACAAACCTGCAAATAGATATCGGCTACATAAAAAAATCTGCAAACTTAAAGACAAATTTCACTTATCTTTTATCAAAAAATGTGTGAGATTCACTCATTTGTTTAGTAGGAGAGTGTACATATGGAAAGAATCCAGCTGGTAATAATTGGAATTGTAAAATTCTTATGAGATACTCCAAACATAATCAATTAAAATAAATTGCAATCAAATGCCAAACAACACCAACAACAACAACAAAGCCTTATCCCACTAAGTGGGGTCGGCTACGTGGATCAAATTCCGCCATAATGTTTTATATCTAATACCATGTTTCTATATCCAATTCATTAATCTCGAGATCTTTCTTAATAGTCTCTCTTATAGTTTATCTAGGTCTTCCTCTACCTCTAGTTGTTTGACTCCTCTCAATCTGATATACTCTTCTTGCAATCAAATGCCAAAATAAAATTATAATTGACAATTCTAGTTGACTTGAAGGTTTATCTAAGTATCTAAGATGTATTGATGTCCAACACTCATACAAAACCCATATGTTGAACACTCCATTCCGGTGAGACAGTGTCAGAATATAAAAATATTTTTCCTAGTTCCTACACATTGAGGACACAGCTTGGACATGACTCCAATACGGAGTCAACACTTCCATTCAGGTAAACATGAAAACAGAAGGGTTCAGATAGTACGTCGTCTCTTAGTGAGACTCATTGCCATATGGAAAATGTAATACTTAACAAGTTCTTCGATATAATGATGAATATATAAATCATAGTTCTCAATTTAGATCATTTATAAATGATTTGGATATATATAAGATTAATAAGAAGTTAGAAACAACTCTTACTCTGTATGACCGAGACAAAAACTCTGAATCTCGTGAGCTCCATTTAAGAGATTCTTGGGGAAATTAGTAACCTGTAATATGAAATGAACATAATCATAAACACAAACAAAAGAAGAAGAAAAAAACAGAATCAAATTACAAACTACTACTCATTATACCAATCAAAATCATAGCTTACACGAATTTTGAAATCCCTATCAGCACTGATAATAAACCGATTATCTGGCGAAAACTCCTGCAGAAATCACAAATTCAAAAGAAAGAAGCACAAAACAACAAGTTAAACAAAACAGGAACAAACATAAGTTGCAACTGACCAAACTAGTGATAATACTGCAATAATGAGAAAGAAGCGCTGTTGGAGTCAGTTTCTTATCCTGCGAAGTTTGATTAAGATCCACAACCCAAACGAGACCAAATTTATCAGCGAAACACACGTGCAAACCATCGTTACTTATAGCAACAGCAGTAACTCTCTTCTCCGACGTAACAGTGGAAACGCAATGCCAGGATTGCGTCGACCAAATTTTTAGGGTTTTATCATCACCGGCGGATACGAACAGTTTTCCTATAGCGCCGAATCGAATGGCTCTGATATTGTCTTTATGAAAGTGTTGTTCACCGGTGACGGAGTCGTCGAGTAAAGAAACTGCACAATTACCACTGTACACATGTTGAGAATGGATAATTTGAATGAAAATATGGAGTTAGGAAAAGGTAAGCTTACAGGAGGTTGAAGACGCGGAGCTCCGGTCCAACTGCTACGGCGACGGAGTGACCGTCTGGGTGGACGGCGATGAGTGCCGGTGCTACTTCAGCGTCTTTTCTGGTTTCGCCGGCAACTTCTTCGTCCATTGCGGTTGCTACAGTGGTTTCAAATTTCGTGTTAGGGTTTGCCGCTTCACTTCGATGCTCCGAGTATTAGGCTTTTTCGTACTCTCTTAATTTGTTAAAGCATTATCTTAGTCCGTCACTGTAAAAAAATTGTTACCATGGAAAACAAAAAATCAAAATAAATGTCTTCTTATATTAGGTAAAGTATTTTTCATCTTTTTTATAGAAAAAAAAATATAAATAAATAAAAACTCTTTCTTCCTTATAAACTACATCAATATAAAAATTCAATATAAAAATACTTTACCTAGAGGAATGCTACAGTGATTCCGATTATGGTGATTTATCGCTAAAAATTCAATAAAAAATTTATATTTATAGTAAAATTGACAAACAATCAAGAACGTTGGAAAAAGTTGAAAAGTTCTAAACTAAAATTGATCAGAAAATATCCTAGAATCGACACATTGTTTAATCAATTGAAATCTCAAAATCTCGTAAGTCAATCGTTCAACCCTTTATTAACTTAAAAAAGTGACATGATTTGTCATCACCCATAAAAGATGCAAGAGTAGTATATTATTGGTTCTTTCATATTCATAATTTCACTCAAAAAATGGTATTATTACGAGATTTCTATATGTTGCACACTACTGGATTACAAATCAAAGACAAGTCAACTCTAACTTTGGACATAATCCCTAACAACTTAAAAATCTCAAACAAGGAATTAAAACTCTTTGATAAAACCAAACACCAACCAAACCACTTAAAAATGTTGTACAAAACGGTTGATGATATCTCAAAGGTGACATTTAGATATCCAAAGGACTTTATACTATCCTAAAAAAAAGCACAAATGATCTCACAAGGTCCATGATAAACCTTCGTCTAAAAATACTTTTCTATATTGAATATATTCAAAATTAATTCTTAAGAAACAAACAATAGTCTTAGAAGGAACTCAATAATGTAACACATGAGAAAGTCAAGTCAAACTAATATTTATAATGGATTTTTCATTTGATACTTGATCATCCATGACTAAATAGGCTAATTGTAGACCATAAATGAGAACTCACTTTGAATCCTTACCCTACTACAAGGAATCAACACCCCACATGGAATAAAGTCAATCAACAACATCATACTTCTAAAAAGATTTTGCTCCTAAAAAAGAGACATGTCTTCCACCTAAATTTTTAGACCCAAACTCCTTCCAATCAAGATCTCATGTTACCCATATAAACATTTATCTAAGTGGAAACTAAAAAGAGCCACTCAAACTAAGTTTTGATAGACGCGTTCCTCGCCCAAGGATCCTCCTAAGAAGACTTATGAAGACCATCATCCCCTTTCTTAGACATGCTAACAATGAACAAATCTCAATCCACCAACTAGTATGAGCCAGGAAAGATATACACCACAACAAAGTTTTTTTAAAGTATAAACCTTATCTCCACCTATGATGTCACTTCTAAGATTGTCACCCTTCTGTTAGACGATGACACTGATCTAGAAGGGGGTTGAATAAATCATTTATTTTTAATAATTTGTACTTTAAATTTTTTTTTAAAATTATACAAAAGTGGTCTCGGATCAACACTCGTCTACCCGAACCTTTATTGGAAAGATCGGATATGCGAAACTGAATGGAAAAATATAGATGAGAGAATAGAATCAATATAGTTCCCAATCAATAGTTCAAACAAAATCCACTTAAAGTGAACAAATTCGCAATGCTTAATAGAGAATAAAACTTGAATTGCTAACTTAACAAACAATTTGTGTGCTATCAATTTATTAGAGACACTACAAACCAATTAAAATGTTGTTTAGCAATTGATTTCACACAAACTATAACAATGTAAAAGTAAAGAGATAGAGAAAGAGAGAGACATCTGATTTGCTTAGGCAGTTCTCCTTTCGTCCTCACTAAGGGTACGTTTTCCCTCAATTATAAAATTAGAATTGATATATGTATAAAATATGTGTGTAATATTCAGTACAAGAGAAGTCCTAGCTAACTAACAATATAACCCAATTGTTGAAGGTGAATCTAACCACTTCTCTTCCCTTGATTCAAGGTGAATCAAGTGCATCAAACACTTATGAATAAACCGTCGGTTACTGCTACTCACTTGACTGAACTTTTTGTTCTTCAAGTCTTTCACTCGGTTGATTTCGATCGCAATATGCTTGACCTCAAATCTTCCAAAATAATCCTCTGATTACCGTTACTCTTTTGATTGAACTCACAGTTATTTAAGACTTTCACTCGGCTGAATGTGTGATGCGGAAACTTATGCAACCCCCCCCCCCCCAAATATTTCAGGATCTTGGAGGACGAAACCTCAATGGTTTTATCGAAGAAAACTCCACTGAATCTCTACGAAAACTTGAATTACAATTTTATGTTTGGATGTTATCACTCTTGAACAAGCACAATCAATAATGATTAATGTGTATGATTGTTGATGAATGCAATGATGAGAGTGAAAATGAAGAGCAAGACAATGTTTCATTCAATTTTCTCCTTATGTTTAAAACGGTGTATATGAGTATATAAATGAGAATGAATTAATACAAGAAAAACTAAGTTTGGGAACACAAAATAATAGAAATTTGAGTAAAAACGCCCGACAAGTCGACCTATAGGCTCATATGAGTTGACATGTGCATTGCAGTGGCCAAAACAAAGATGAAAAGAAGTTATGTGTAGATCAATGCAAGGCAACAACTGACAAAAAGAATTTCCTACAATATGAGTCGGTTTATAGCAAACGATTGACCTAAAACACCATTTTTGGCAATGTACATGATCCTAAATGTATAATGTGTGTTTAAGGATGGTTATACACATTTGTATGGTATGAATGCATGGCTTAGACAAGGTGATATCATCCAAACTACACAAACACTAAATTTCCTAGTTTTGACATTATTAAAACATAGTAAAAAGGAATTTTTCCCTCACATACTCCCCCTTTTTTACAATGGCAAAACCTTCCAAAATCTAAGAACAATATTTGTATATTTGTGTTTTGTATGATGTGAGCAAGCTATTTGGGCGATCGAATTGAAGTTTATGGCATCATGTAGAACTAAATTGTTGGTTAATATGATGTAATTTGTTTCCGCCGATACTTTGAAGGTTGCAGTAGTGATAAAAATTTCAGTCTGACAGGTAAGTCAGGTAAGTGTTATTGTTTCGATTTACTCTGATTTTTTTCTAGAAGTTCATAAAAAATCTAAGAACAATATTTTTCTATTTTATTTTATTTATTTTCTATTTCCACATTTTCAAAAAAATCTAAAAAAAATTGTGCGCTATTTATTTGATTTTATTAGATTTTTAGCATCGTTTTAATATTTTTTAGATTTTATTTTAATCACTTTTCTTATTTTTCATTATTTTAAAATCTGCAGTGATTTTATCTGACTCTGTTTATTTTTTTATTCTTCTAATAGCATGATAAAAAACATATCCTCCTCTCATCTCAAAGACTCAATATTCTTCCGATCTTTTCGTTTCGATTATTTTACAATTTCTAAAGATAATGTAACTGCTAAAGCCTTGTAATAGTTTAGGTTTATTTTTCGCACTTTACATTTTCTGTCAGGTTTTATTTATGTATCTCTCCCAAAATCATGTAATAGTTTAGGATTTTTATTTTCCGCTTTTAATTTCCTCAAAATAATTAAACTGCGTGGTTAGTAAATTAGGGTGTGAAAAGAGTGTATGTTAATTAAAACTAGATCTAGCCTACTAAATTCAAAAGATAAATATCTAAAATTAATATTCACACACGTAAGTCGATCATTATACGATCGCCATCTGCACCCCCTAGGGTTTCTCTTCTTGGTTGCCTTACAATAAACATGGTCAAGTCCCTCGAGCGTGGGGGGTATCTTAGTAAAGTTGCCTGCGAACAATATCATTAAGTCCCTTCAAGATAAAAGATCATAGTCTCTTCGAGTTGCCTACAAATAAATGATCTCGTCCCTCGATGACCCTACGAAAATGATGATCGTCCCTTCTAATTACTAAGATATCCCTACAAGGTTGTCTTCTATACCATACGATGACCATACGTCCGTCCCTTAAACATCTAAGGTAAAGACTACTTACTCCCTAATAGTAAGGACAATCCTACCCTTAAAGGAAATAAATAACAAGAAAGACCTTACAAACTTAGGGTAAGTAGTTTTTAAGTACTTGCTCACATCTTTTCAAAAACACTCTTTACACCCTACTTTTCAAACATTTTTTAAAGCTAAATACTTTGTATATATCCATACGAGGATCATTGTAAAGTTAAAGACTTATGAAAATATTTTCTAAACACACACTACACTCTTTTTCAAACAAAAGTAAAGTGAGCTAAATAATTAATAGCCAATGGATAACCATGGATATAAAGGGTGCTAACACCTTCCCTTTGTATAACTTACCCCCCGAACTCAAATCTTTTTAAAGGTCTTTCATGTTCTTTTATTCCTTTTCCTTATTGGATAAAATAAAAGTCGGTGGCAACTCTTGCTATCCGCAACATAATTTTTGGAAACAAAAACGCCTAAGTCAGTTCTCCCACCGTGTTACACCCGCGAAGAAAACGGGGTAGGACAGAGTTGACACTTTAAAGGGTGAGGTCCTAAACCCTTGGTCCGCCCCACACTAAAATGCGGGCAAAACGAGCATGCCCGATGGACCAGACCCATTTTGTCATCCCTACCTACAACCTAGCCTACATAGGCTAATTTCAGAATAGATTTTTTTTAAATAGAAAGGGTTTGAGTTATTTTAAAGCCTATTTAGTTATAAAAAAACTAGGTCTCACACAATTAAAAAAAAGTCTTTTAAGCCTTTCAGACCAACCTATTTAAATAAATATGAATAATTTTTTTTTATCAACATTATGTTATGTTTTGTACTTTAAATCAAAATACATAAATAAAATTTGATTATCTTTGAGAACAATGTCATAAGTTGTTTTCATAAATTCTCTTAAACAAATAGTCTCAAAAAACTTTGCTAATAGGTAAATTAAAATAAATCAATGCAAACAAACTTTTAGGTTCACTGATCTTTTAGTTTGTTAGTCTATTTAAACATTATTTGAATGACTTATTTATATATGTCTAAAATAAATAAGCTTTTATGTAGATTAAGAGCATCTCCAATGGTGCAATTCAATTTTGAGTTTTTTGTGGGATCCATCAAGACACATCATATTCAAACAACTCATTCAATTTTAACTACAATAATACAACTCTAAAACATTCACATTCATATTAGATCTCACTACTTTACTTAATATATTAATATATTATTTATATTAAATTTTATTTTATTTAATCAATTCTACCATTTAATATTAGGTCCCACCATTTAATATTTCTTTTATCAATACGATTGGCAAGCTAGTAAACTTTGAATTTCATATTTTACACTTTCTCTCACATCCATGTGGCGAGTTTATTGAAAAAACCATCCACTGGAGATGGTCTAAGAGACTAACCAGACTTTCGAAAAAGTTAGACTTAAATCTAAAAATAAACTTATAACAGACTACCCATTAGGTTTCTGTTTTTTTGGGCAGACCATACCTAGTTATGTTAACAAAATTAAAGTTAACAATTAACTCAATCATTTCTTATATAAATGTTTTTTATGTTTATGTATGCTCATATTTCACAAGTTACCTGTTAATAAATCATAAAGCAGCACATTTTTTTAAAATTTTGCAGTTTACATAAACTATCCTTAAGTCTTACTATAACACAAATTAGAATGATAATTGATGGAAGAAATAATAAAATCCATCTCATAACCAAATTTAATTTCCATGTATTAACAAAATTATGAGATTATGATGTTTCGGAACATAATCCCTCTAAGATACCTCCAGAAAAGAGTTAAAGAAAAGAACTAAATGAAATTGTTGATGTGTGCAGCGAAGCAATCTTCAATAAAATTTGCATAGCACCAAATGACAAATAGCAAAGTGAGGTTGCTTAGTGACGAACCTAGCTGCGGTTATGCTTAAAACAGAACAGGCACAGAAAAAACTCACCTTGTTACCGCATGTTATCGACACAAATACCCTCGAGTACAAAGTACATGGGATCCTAACTATAGAGGGTCTAAATTCTCATAATTGTACAGCCAACAATGGTACCACGGCACCGTGTCATTGGAGCTGTTTGGCGCCAAGTTGGTCTCTCACTCCCAAGTGTTAGAACATCAACATTTGATAATGGCTTAATGTCCCAATTCCATCTGTCAGGTCCAATGACGCCCCCTATCATGTACAACTCATCTCCTAGTCCAATCATTGCAAACCCAATTCTCTGTTTAAAATCTGTTGCGGAACTTATAATCTTTTTCCCTTCTTTGTCTTGCTTCATGATAAATCCATTGCTCATTACACAAAGAGCATCCTGGACTACTGCCATTGGACCTTGAAGCCAGTCACAGTCCTCCACAATCCAACTAGCCCCTGCATTGTCTAAAACTTGCACAGTTGACATATCCTTGTGCAGTACATGCATCTTTCCACTAATCACTATTCCCGAACAGGCTGAATTATGTGTGCGATGAAGATCCGGGATTGGAGTCCAAAAATCCTTCTCGGGGTCATATATTTCTGCTTGAGATATTGTTTTTCTACAGCTAGTGAATCCCCCGGCGACAACAATTTTTCCATTCAAAACACAGCATGCAAACATAGAACGGGGAACAAGCATTGAAGCCCGAGGGGCCCACTGCTGGATTATGGGGTCGTATGACCAGACTTCATCGGTTGCAAAGCAGCCATCGTGATCACCGGTCGATGGATCAACAGCATCACTTCCACCGCCAATGACAAACAATTTTCCAGACACAGATACGACACCAAAGTGAGCAAGGTGCCTGATCTTTGAGGGAAGAACAGGAAGGGTAATCCAGATATCTCTTAGAGGGTCATACAGTTGCCATACGTTCTCTGGATCAAAAGCACAGACACACAAGAGATCCTCAGATGAAGCAATCTCCTGTCGGATTTTTAATAGTTCTGGGCTACGAATGGCTGCTTTCCAAGAACGAGAGACAACCTCTAACTTTGGGTGGAGGTAGAAGGGAACTCGTGCAAGGCACCTTATTGCAACAGCATCAGGAAGTCCTTCAATCAGTCCAGACATTATTAATATATAACCACTGCTACATCTATGTCTATTATGTCTCCACCACTGATGTCACACTACTATGGAAGGTCCACCTGCAATCACAATATTTATCCAGTAAATATACAGATAATGCGATAGTTATGAGAAATTAAAGTTCGACACATCAGAAGCAGAAATGATTGAAAAACATGGTTACTAGATCAGCATGTACAAAGTTTGAATGAAAATTTGTTGTTTGCAAAGCATAGTAGATTTTCTATACAAACAATATATTGAGCATTGAATGAATCAAACAGCAACAGGGACACAAGACAATAGGCACATGCAAAGACTCAGGATTTCAAACCAGTGGTCCATCCCTCCATCTAATGGTGGAAGCAATATTTCAGAAGCTATTATGTAGATACTACATAATAGCTTATGCTCTACCAGTCAATCAAAGGCAACTGATAGTTTATGCTAAAGCCAAAAGTGCTTTCTAAAGTGTCTCATAACCTCATACTTTCAACCACCTACACCCAGCAACAGTCTCATGTTTTCCAATAGCCTTTAAAGTTCTATAATGATTCGCAGTATACCTATCTTCTGCAACCCGCAGATGATTGAGGCAGCATATTTACTTGAAGAGATATTGTTTCTAAATTCATGCCTTAAAAAAATTAAACTAATAATTGCTTGAATGAAACTATAAATACTCGGGCCAACTAGTCTGGCCTTCAAAGTTGAACATGCCCATACTTATGGAAATTAAAGGGAAAAAATCTCAATTCAAAAAGTGATTCACGAAGCTAATTTTTTTGAATCATATGCCATATCAAACCATAAGATTCAAAAGCACAAAAAATTGTCGAAATAGATATAAATTATGTATTGTTTTTTATGATTTTTAAAGGAAAATGTTAGTTAATGGATGTTATTTTGTTAATTGGGGGGAAGGGGTAGTTGAACTCTTGACTCTTAATTCTTATCACTCCGAGTGCTGATGTAATAGTTTTTTAATCTGAAATTCACAAAGCCATTTATGAACCATCACATGATGCAAATCATTGGCTTGCTGCATCAAACCGTGTGAATCAAATCACGAATCATGCCATTCCAACAACTATAGAGGTATGATAGATTCTATAAGGGTTATTTGACTAGGAGCGTCTAATCCTTAAATCATGCCCAGAAACAGTCTTAAAATTTTTGTTTTTCATTTTTTCTCGAGGGGGTGCCACTTGACATCAGTGTTGTCCATGGCAGAGAGCCAAAATCACACCATACCAGCTGCTTTGCGGCGCCGTTATAGCGGATTATGGCAGAAAACCCCCACAATATCGGCTAATGTTTACCATTGCGGTGAGCCCAAAAACCATCATGTATATCCGCTATAGCGGCCATGGCACTGCAATTTGATAACACTGATTGATGTATCAGACACCTTGGGTGGGTTATAACCACACAGCTGTTGCATCACAATTCACATGCCTGGACCTATTTACTATCAGTTATATAGACCCTTTCTAGGCTGCATTAACTTTAGCATTATACAGGACACATTACATCAAAATTCCATAATAAGGGGGTCAAGGAAGAGTTGGTTCAAAATATTAAACCTCCAAAACTAATGGTCCCACCCAAATAACACAGACCTTACAAGTTACAAGCATAAACTAGGATATTATAAATACCCATGTCAAAGTTGCCTATTTCATTGAAATTGCAAAATGGTCGGGTCAAACTAAACTCCTTATGTTGTTTCACACAAAATAGAGCAACAAATTGCTTTGTCATTTCGAAAACCAAGAATGACTTCAGAAGAACATTAGGATGCAGACACTCTTAAGCAAAAGCAAATTTAAAAGAAACATTGATCTATAAAATCAACAATGAATTCCACATGAAACATATGCATGAAGGCCATAAAAACAACTCATAACCACCTCAACACAAGCAAATAAAACCTAAAGTAAACCTAGAGCAACAGAAACACAACACATTCATAACAAGCCTATCATAGACTCAAAGAAAATCAACAGAAGAACAAACAACACCAATTGTCAGTATCACACTACATAATCCAAAAACCAAAACACACAAATTTCCTTAAGAAAATATCTTTACTAAGAAGCAACAAACTCAGCTCTACCAATAATAAAGCAAAGAACCACGACAAACAAACAAGTATAACAAAAAAAAAAAAAAAACGTGTGACCTTGTTTATGGATTCATGAACCACTCCATACATAAGCAATAACAAACAAGTCTTGGAATTAAAATTGGGGTTCAAGCCCTAACATTCAGAAGCAGTTAAAAGAACAAGATAAAAATTCAAAGTAAACAAAAAATTGGGTATTCGATTATATCCTAAAAAAAGGAAATTGAAAATGAACAATGAAATTACATAAAATTTTACAATAATCGAAAACAATAAACAAACGATAGCAAGGAAAATTGTTTACCTGGAATCGGCGAAGAAAAAAAGAGAGTTTTGTTTGTTGCAAGGAACAAACGCAGAGTCAATGTGAATACGAATGGGCGTTGCGTTGTGTTGTTACTTCCCTTTCGTTTCTCTATGAGATGAGATTTTGTTTGTAATTGAGAAATGCTTCTATCGATTATTATTGATTGATTAATTTTAGATGAGGATAATATAATATATAAATATTTAAATAAATAAATAACGATAATAAGTAATAAATCTTGTTGAGTAAGGAACTTAGGGTTATTTTTGTTGCGTGTTCCCTGGAGTAACTCGTTGATTGCACAGAGTCACAGATCAAGAATAATTTTTTGGCATATTCTTTTTTTCATTACATTAGACTACACTACACGTTCTGGAATCTCTCATTTTCTCAACGTTTTTCTTGTTTTTTCTTGGTCCAAGGGGTTATTTACGATAAGAAGAAGATTATTATGATAGCAATAACGCGTGCAAAACGAATTGGGAGTGTATAACAATCTATAGCTGGATATGTTGAGATGGATATTGACACTTTAGTTTGTTGCCATCCATTCATTTCGTTAGTCAAACTTGTCGCTACTTTTTCATATTCACACTTATAAATTATTATTATTATGAAAATATATATAGGTTAAAACGTGGAAATGATATTTCATAATTTGTTTGTTAACACAATTTATTAATTTTACCTAATCACTTATTAATTTTAAAATATTTGTGTGAGTTTGTTTAACTATGTTATTCATAAATACATGTGAAAATGATCGATAAAATTACAAAGTTTATCAAGTGACAATAATCTCACTAAAGCGAAATAGGGGATCGTCCGGCTAAAAAGACAATTAGTTACCTTGTCAAATAAAGTAAAAATCTGCTAAGCCAAAAACAGGATAAAAACTTCCAAGGATCTCCTTGTCAAGTGAAACACGGGGTCTCGCCAAGCGAGATATAATGGTTCAAAGAAAGCTTTAAAACAAAGTTATTTCACAAGGAAGAAAGATACTCGTTAAGCGAGACAAGGGGATTCAAAGACTTATTGGTTAAGTTACTTTATAGTGCGAAAATTTGTTTGCTATTCAAGAAAGGGCGTCGCATTAATCGAAGTATGGCGACCAAAGCCACTTGGGGATAAGTTGGACATGACTTATTGGAGAAGAAAAGCAGGCTCGCTAACCAAGAATGCCTTAGCATAACTTTCTAAATATCAGTCCAGACCATTCAATTAAAATATCTTGAAAATCATTCAAGTCATAATTTTCCAAAAATTTAAAGACAATTGGAGAGAAAGAAGTATGGAAGATTGGAGATGGAATGGCTTTCCGAGAAATGGACGCATATGTTATTCCAATTCTTTCTTCTAGATCGTCATTGTACAACTACTGTGAGTAAGAAAGAATAACTAATTTCTCTTTTGTTGGGATTAGATGTAGTCGTATGAATATTCATATATCAATCTTGATTATGGCATTTCATGTTAACTCTGATTATGCTTTAATATTGATTATTGTCTTCACGTATAATGCTAGTTTTAACGTAGTTAACTAGAACTTGTTTTCATGGTTTTGAATCGATATTGAGAAATACTTTTCTTTATTGGATTAACGCTTCTCATCTACTAAATAATAAACTCTATACATACACTACTATGGAAAATACCTATCATAATGGTTGGAAAAGAGATACAACCACGTCCAACCAACCGTTGTGAGGTAAGGTATGATTGTATTATGGTGTTTTCCAACACGGTCGTAGGACCATTGTAATAAACTAGTAGCGCACTATATATCACAACTGTCAAAGTATACAACAGTTATGATATAAAGCGTAAAGTCATGGGTTTGAAACACAATGATTGTATGCTTTATAATATTTTGCGCACTATCTATAACAACAGTTGATATAAATGAGACTGATTAAATATTTTGTTTTATTTTATTTTATTTTTCCATATATTATAAACCTATATTGTTTTTGATATGTACTGACCTAGCAAGTGCCCTACGCCAAATTGAGGCCTAATCCAGTATTCGTCTGGGCATAAGCCTAATAAGAGACCAAGCGAAAATATGATTGTTGAATAAGAGAGCCATTGGCATGTAGCCGTTGAAGATCTCTCCACACGCGTCATAATGCCCTTCACACGGCTAACTGCCCTCTGAATCTACAGGAGGCAGTCATGCACAGTCAAAGACTATGCACCCACAATCCACGAGCATATGCCCTTATATATACCCTTCATCTTTGGAGGGCCAGGTATTCAATTCTAATCACTCTCAATCTTCCTAACGCTTTAGTTTGTATCGCACTGAAACTTACTTGAGCGTCGGAGTACCTTGCAAGTACATCACTCCCTCTCCTACAAGCACCATCACAGTCCTAGTTGAAGACCACGAGGACCTTTCTGGATCATTTATGTACAGTTTTACATGTATATTATGCATATATTAGCTAAATATTTACAAAATATCAAATTAAGCAATAAAATTATATTTAGAACCATCAAAGACGAAGTCATACAATATCCCCCCTTTTTTCAACTAAAGCATTGAAAATAAATGTCCAACATCTTCTAAGTCATCGGGAGAGAAATGTGGTATGTCGTTAAACGTCTACGTAAACAAGTGAAAAAATTGAATATCACATGATTAGAATTATAATAGTAAATTACTTTAACATTAATATGTTATTGTAAACATTTCATGATGTTATGTATAACTGATCAACAATGTCGGCAAAGACGATGTTAAACATGTGTTTTGTTACATACTACCCACACTCATATCCTTCTACTTTTTTATTAGTCTACAAATTTAAGCATTTCATAAATATATAACCACACATTTCAAGTATATATATATATATATATATATATATATATATATATATATATATATATATATATACACACACACACACACACACACATTAATCGACAGCCGAAGCCATTTCATGAACGAAAAACAAAAATTGAACAAAAAGAACACAACTTTTCTGAAAAAATACACTTTTTTTTTTACATAAAATGGTCAAACTGGGCGTGACAACTTGTTTATTAGTGATTTTAGTAAATAATCACGAGTTTATTGCAGAGAATCTAAAGAGTGGATGCAGACTCACATTTCTCATAAACTATTTCGCTCGATGACTTGGATACTATAGTTCTATAGAGAATGATGTGTGTCCTGCTACATGGGCTATTTTTGCTCTAACTTGCTTCCACGCGTCTAAAAAGGGAAACTATTGAAAACCAAACAAAACATGGTGATGATTGGATTGATAATTGTTTATGAATGCTTTAAATGCCATTGTCAAAGGATGAGATATCTCCCTATCACATAGTATTTGAACTTGAAAATATATTAAGTCCTTAACACTAAAAGGTGTCGACTTTGACGTCGTGTCAAAGGGTTGCTATGTGATATTTCAATATTCTAAATATGTTTGGAAGAGAGAGTGATCCCAATCTTGTGGATTTATTCTCGAGACTCCTCCAAATCATTCTTGACTTCAACTCTACTTAGATGTCATTTGAACCAACAAATCATTACAAACAATATTTTAAAGCTCTTGGCTTTGTAAGAACAAGATATATTCTGCAAGTCATCTCTAGGTTTTGATGATAACAAAGAGTATTTGTGAAAGAACCTTTTATATTCTAATGTGTGTTTATGTGCATATCTTATTCATTGAAGATAAACACCATCAGGATGTGCATCAAAGATGATATGTTGGTTACTATGTGTGACACAAGTTGCAAGCATACTGAAGAAACTAGTACGCTTCTGTATCTGATAACAATCACTACGCCAAAAATGACTTTTACTAGTGCATCTTAGACATCGCTTTTGCTATAAGTTAAATAAAAAATAAAACACGTAAACTGTTTACGGAAAAGAGTAAAATCGCTGCTAAAAGGCCTACCTTAGACAGTGCTTTTTAAAAAGCGTTGGTAAAGGACAACATTAGTCAGTCTTCTAGAAAGCACTGCTAAAGGCATATATTAGACAACGCTTTTCTCAAAAGCGTTGTCTAGAGTCATATAAATTTTAAAAAATAATCTCAAAAGCGCTTTTAAAGGCCCATATTAGCCAGTGTTTGTCAAAAGTGATGCTAAAGGTCTATATTAGCCAGTGTTTTTCTCAAAAGCGGTGTCTAAGATCATATTAATTAAAAACAATTGAATAGTATCAATATTCTATTTTTCATATTATTTTCTTTCCCTCTCTGCTACGAATGCGAACGAACAAACAAACAGCTCTCGCCACCGTTGTCCACCATCTCGGTTACAGTCTCACTGTCATCCTTCCTCCATTTGTCCTCCACCGTTCTCCACCGTTTCGGTAAGATTTCTTCTTTTTTTGTTAGGTTTAAGTGGTTTTCTTCTTTTGTTGTGGTTTTAAGTGGTTTTCTTTTGTTCCTAAGTTGTATGCTCAAGTTTGAAGAGTGAAATGAGTGAATGTTTTATTGGCTCATGTATTGTAGAACTTATATGTAATGAATGTATCATTGAATGTAAAATTGATAGTCTGATCAAAATAGAACAACATGGATGTTATGTTATGACATATTCTGATTTCTCATTTATTTTGTTTTGTTTTGTTGCACCATATTTTAATTAATGATTTCTGATTTATTTTGTTTTGAAACTCTATTGGTCATGACATTGAGTACTAGTGACAAAAGAGAAATGTTATCATGTTCTGTGTGATTGCACCATTTATTTTGTCTTTGTTGATACCATGAACTATTAGTTTTATCAACTATTTAACTAGAACAACATTGGACGACTAGATTTGTTCATGTTACCATTGAGCATGATTTGTTTGTTTACAAAGAGTATGTCAAATGTTGGTTGGTGTTGGCAGAATCTTGTAATCCATGTCAATGTGCATTCTCTGCCATTAGAAACATTGATGGAAGGGGAGTTCAAAATTTAGATTTGAACACAGATAATAGACACCTAAAATGTCTATTTAATATTTTCAAGATTGCCTTTTAGGTCTATTTGATATCAGTAGTAGAAATCCTTTGAATATTTAAAGATTGACCTTGTAGGAGAAATGTCAATGATGGGTTAGATAGAAGACTGATACATCAATAATTTCTCGGATCTGCACCCGCATGTTATTAAAAGCACGATTTTGGTAGTGTAATTTATCCGAAATACACTATTGAAAAACTCTTTTGATATTGTATTTAGACAAATTTTGACAATATATGATAGATTGAGAAACTGTTCGATACATCCTTACAGTTAACTCTTCTTTTACCAATAGAGCACCAAACCATGATTTAATTACTGCTTTCTCATTGACATCTTCTAATTTATCATTTACATCTTCAATTACCGATGGACATAAGTTATAGGAGTTGTTTATTTGAGTTTTATAATCCCATTAGTCATATGCTCTAGTCACACAATAACAAACTAGAGTCATATGCTCACTTTTATCTTACAACTCTAGTCTCACCCTCCATCAACATTAACTCATATTACCTTCTAAGTGTTTAAAGATTTACCTTCTTAACCTTATCACCACCTATATAATTCTAACAGAAAATCACATACTTCCTTAAACACTGTTTTGCCAATTTGGTTTTGATTTCATCAATCATGTTGAATCCTCTAGCTGGATTATTGGTAGCTGATGTTGTTTTGAAGTTGATATTGATTGCTTTCAATTGTGATTGTTCTTTTCAGATTGTTGTTTGAGGAGAATTTATTTTGAATCAAGTCCTACTACGAGAAAGGTATTTTATTCTTGCTGTCAAATCTTCATATGTAGACGATACGTAAAATAAAAGTTTGTATTAATCTTCTTTCTGTGACGCGAAAGTGTTTTTCTTAGGAAAATCTTCTTTTATGTTCTTTTGAAATAGTTGCGTGAATAATTATAGTATTATTTTTGTTTACCTTAATAAGTAGGAAAACCATGGATAAAAATGGATGTCTGTCAATCGATTGTCTAAAGAGTACGAGAATGGGGTATTAGAATTCGTTAAGTTTGTTGTTCAACACGTTGAAGACTCCAATCGAATGAAATGTCCTTGCTTAGGTTGTTGTTATGTGGGTAAAGTTGATATAAATGGATTGAAATCGCATTTACTGATGCATGGAATTGATCAAAGTTATAAGTGTTGGATATTTAATGGTGAGAAAATTAACGAGAATGTTGAACCAAGGGGGAAAGTAATACGACCTATGCTTCAGACGACAAAGACACGGAAACATACGATTGTGATTGAGTCGAAGAGATTGCAGAAGCACTTGAAAAAGATCTTCATGATTGTGCCAAAATGTTTGAGAGGTTGGTAAATGATGCAGAGAAACCGTTGTATAAAGGTTACACTAAATTCACAAGATTGTCTGTGGTATTAAAGTTGTACAACTTAAAGGCGGACAATGGATGGTCGGATAAAAGTTTCACAGAGTTGTTGGCCCTTATGAGAGAAATGCTACCAGAGGATAATGTTCTTCCTAATCGAACGTATAAGGCCAAAAAAATGTTGTGCTCTATTGGCATGAGGTATGATAAGATACATGTTTGTCCAAACGATTGCTTTTTGTTTCAAAATGAATATGCATCGTTAACTGAGTTCCCTAAATGCGGTTTGTCTCGATATAAGAAAAATTTGTCTCTAGCAAAAGTCTTATGGTATTTTCCTATAATTATGAGATTTAGGCGCATCTTTTGTAGTGAAATAGATGCAAGACACCTGACTTGGCATGCAGATGAAAGAATTATTGATGAAAAGTTTCGAGATCCGACTGATTCACCACAATGGTCGAAAATTGATAATGATTATCCTGACTTTGGAGAAGAAGCAAGAAACCTTCACTTGGCATTATCTACTAATGGAATGAACCCGCATGGTCTTCAAAGTATCTCACATACCACATGACCTATGATTCTTATGGTTTATAACCTACCTCAATGGCTATGTATGAAGCGTAAGTACATGATGTTATCTATGTTAATTTTTGGGCCTAAACAACCAGGGAATGACATAGACATATACTTGACACCTTTGAAATATTTTGTGGGAGAACGGTGTGGAGGTTTGTGATGGATATAGGAAATAAAGTTTCAATTTGAGGGCGATGTTGTTTGGCACAATTAACGATTTTCTAGCATATGAGAATCTATTTGGGTATAAGATTAAAGGTCAACGTGCGTGTCCTGTTTGTGAAGATGAAATCGATACGACCCGATTCAAACTTTGTTAGAAGAATGTGTTTCTCGGTCATCGTAGATTCTTAAACTCTAAACATCACTACCGTGGGTGGAGAAAAGCATTCAATGGAGATATCGAACAACGTAAAACTCCACCTTCATTGTCAGGTGACCAGGTTTTTGAAAAAGGTGAAAGATGTGCGTACTCAGTTTAGTAAGCCTTTTACACATAAGGTTGTCAAAGGTTTATGGAAGAAGAGGTCGATATTTTTTGAATTGCCATATTGGAAGTCTTTGTACGTGAGACATTTTCTCGATGTTATGCATATTGAAAAAAATGTATTTGAAAGTGTTATTGGTACGTTACTCAATATAAAAGGAAAGTCTAAGGATGACCTTACAGCAAGAGAGTACATGTTAAAAATGGAAATAAGAACTCAATTAGCACCTGTGAAGAAAGGAAGACGAACATATCTACCACTTGCTGCTTTTACTCTATCTAAAAATTAGAAAAAATACTGTGTAAGTTTCTGAGTGAAGTTAAAGTTCCAGAAGGATACTCTTCAGATATTAGAAGACTTGTGTCTATGAAAGACCTCAAGTTGAAGAGTTTAAAGACACGTGATTGCCATGTTATAATGGAACATTTTCTACCAATAGGTATACGTTCTATTTTTCCAGAAAAATTAAGAAGCGCTGTAACTAAATTGTGTTTTTTCTTTAAGTCAATTTGTAGTAAGGTGATCGATCCTAAGATCTTACCAACGCTACAAAAAGAAATAGTTATTACCTTATGTGAGCTTGAAATGCATTGTCCTCCCTCTTTTTTTGACATAATGGTACATCTAGTTGTTCATCTTGTGAAAGAGACATAGTTGTGTGGACCAGCTTATATGAGATGGATGTACCCTGCTGAACGTTATATGAAAATATTAAAAGGGTACGTGAAAAACCGAAGTCGACCTGAGGGTTATATTGTTGAACGATACATTGTTGAATAAGCGGTTGAGTTTTGTACTGAATATTTGTCCAATGTTCAATCGATTGGACTCCCCAAAACGCATATTTTCGAAAAAAAGGAAGGTAAAAAATTATTTTGAAATAAAATTATGACATTATCAAGGGATGAACGGGATCAAGTGCATTTGTATGTTCTGCACAATGATAATGAGGTTGAGCCATATGTTGAAATGCACAAGGATGTACTCCGAAGGTTAAATCAAAACAAAAATGAAAATTGGATAGTACGAGAACACAATCAAAGTTTTATACAATATTTAAAGGATCATATTTATTCGAAGCGCTCTTTAGATCTCGCTTCAGTAATAGAAAGGTTGAGATGTTTGGCATATGATCCAAGTTTGCATGTGTTTTCTCATAGCGCATACGCAATTAATGGATACACATTTTATACCAAAGAACAAGATGATAAAAGTAATATGAAAAATAGCGGTGTCACCGTGCTAGCTGGAGCAATGCACATATCAAGTATGAAGGACTTAAACCCCAAATAAGCAAATCTGTCATATTTTGGAGTTATTGAGCACATTTGGATGTTTGATTACGAGAAGTTTCAGATTCCTATCTTTGGTTGCAAGTGGATAAATAGTAGTGTCATACGAATGGATAACTCAAGATTTTGCAAGTGGATCTTAATAGGGTGGGGTACAAAGACGAGCCTTTTATTCTAGCATCTCAAGCTAAACAAGTGTTCTATGTCACTGACCCGATGAGTACAAAATGGTCTATAGTGCTTTTATCTAACAAAATGGTTGATGATAGCGGTGTAGATCAATGTGATATTGATGTTGAGAATGAGTCATGCATTAGACGAAATGAGTTGTATAATAGAAATGATCAAGATGAGGATCTTATAGCGGATGAGTCACATATCAGAAATGATCATAACAATGGAATTTGGATCAATTCATCTGTTCGCATTGCTAAGAAACAACTAATTTATATTCCAACCAAGAAAAGAAAGCGATGTTAGTGAAAGAGGTAATATAATAAAATGTTATATATTATATCATTTTCAATAAATTTATATGCTCTTCTTTATTTTTCATTTTATATATCATTTGGCATCATAATTTATAACTTAGACAAGTGCTTTCATCATAATTTATATTTGATATCCTTGTTTTCTTTACTATAGGTTAGATGGCTACTAACGAGGATCACCCACATGATGATTCTATTCATGATGGAGGTAAGAAAGTAGCTAATGCGGAAGAGGAAATTAAAAGAGGAATAACAGTTATGAAGAAAGTGATTCGTGATAGAGATCGAGGCATCATATTAGATGTGCATTGGAGCCTATAAGGCCTTCTTATTGAGCCTAACAGTTATACTTTGACAAGTTTTATTGGTGCACTTGTAAGGAATGAGGTTCCAATGACTTGTGATGATTGGAGAAATAAAGAGTTGAACGAAGCTAAAGAAAAAATTTGGACTGAGATAAAGGTACCATAAATATGTCTTTAATTATGCCAACTAGTTATGTCTTTTAAATTACTTGTACTAATGCACAATGTGTATGTTTTTCTTAGAGGTGTTTCAACATTGATGATAATAGAAGACCTTTTTGTCTCAAATTGGCCGGAAAACTACTAAGAGGGTTTAGAACATTTTTATCAACCAAGTTTCTTAGGGATGCAGAAGGTAACTTTGTTGATGCAGAGCTTCCATCTAGATATGGAAGTTTGATTTCACAGAAAGAATGAGACATGTTTAAATCCAAATGAAAAACCCCATAATTTAAAAGTGTAAGTGAAACAAATCGGGAAAGAGCATCAAGTCTTGCGTATCCATACAAAAAATGACGTGTTGGATATGGACACTTAGAATAGTCTATGGTAAGTATCTATAAATTGCAATGATATACTTGCTCATCATGAGTTATATTTGATCATATTATTTGGCTTAATGTGTTGTTACAAAAGGAGAATAGTTCTGAAACATCTCTTCTGGCACATGTTTTATGGAAGGAAGCCCGTGTGGGCAAGAATGGAGTTGTTTAAGAAGATGTTCAACAAGTATTTGAGAAATGTGTAAGTATAGCATTATTTCTTTAATTAAATCAAAACTTTATTAACAAATATTTGAAAAATATTCGATATTCATTTGATTTTTAGGAGGCTTTATCTCAGTCTTTATCTCCAAATGATTCCAGGAGCATACTTAGTCGGACATTAGATGCCCGTGAGTATTCTGGTTGGGTGAGGGGTAAGGGAATTAAGATCACTCCGACATCCTCGAATATTAAAAAAAAAGGCTCCTAGTAAAGAACTTCATCAAACATTGGAAGCACTGCAAGCTGAAGTTCGTGAATTAAGAAAGGAAAAAGAAAGAGATATCGCTTCAAGTTTTAAAGATGCTTCAGACAAAGATAGTATCAACTATAACTTTCAACCGAATATTCCAGAGGTAATTATATATATATATATATATATATATATTTATGAAATTAAATTATTAGCTTAAATTATTTAATTGACATATATACACATTAACAATGTCATATTTATTATTGGTTTTATGGCATTTCCCCTTGTCACATCTACTTGTCGTCACCAACTTATCGGATGGTTAGCAAGGGAAAAGTGTATAACACTTTGGGAGAATTACGTCACACTAAACCGCTCCCTAATGGATGTTTTGAAAGTCTCGGTTGATATTGTTTTAGAGATGGATGCATTATTACCAATCCTGGTGATGTTTCAGATGCAACATTGGTGGGAGATACAATAGGTTCGTTTGTTGCATGACCGTCAGGCCTCATTAGCATAGGATATGAGGTATGCTTAAAACCATTATGAACCTTTTGAGTATTCAAAGTTTTTACGCGCATTTTACGTACATTTTTTACATGGTAATGTTAATTAGACTCCAACAAAATCCAAAGAAAAAGATAAGGGGATTTCGTAACATACCGAGTTCGTTGTTTCAAAAAAAGAGGTACATCACAATTATATGATATTTATGCATGGAAAATGTTAAATTCGTGATCTTATACTTCATCTAACTAATTATATGATATATAGCTTCATGGTAAAGAGATTAGCAACGTTTCCACACAAAAAAATGGTTGTTGCTAAGAAGACCGCGCCTAGAAAAAAACCTACTTCCAAGTATAGGTCGTGCCTTTAGACATTTCTAGAAATGACAGATATTCTGAAAGGAGGTACTCGTCTTGTACCAATGGAGGAAGGTATTTATGGCTTTCAATATGAACAATCAATTGGTAATGAGGAATTTGAGCAAGTTTTTAGTCATGAAGAATTAGGCGTTAGTGTTATCAATACATACGTGAGGTATATCCGATCTACTTTGTTATATTAATTGAACAACTTATTTACTTTATATTTCAAATGAATAGTCTAATGTTAATGATGTTTTTATTTAAGGTTTATGTATGAAAAAGTGATGCGCCCATATGGATTGGAGAAAAGATTTTCATTCTTAAGTCACATGTGTATCAACTTAGGGTTAATCATAAATAAACCAGATGATACCATGGTGTATGTACGCAACCTCTTTATGGTCGACAAAGATACATAAAAGTTATTCTTTTTACCGTTTAATACTGGGTTAGATTTTCATTCTAAATTCATCTATTATAATTTTTTTTTTGTATTTTGACATCGTGTAGAAAGTTTCCATCTAACATTTGTATAATCTTACAGTGGACATTGGTTGTTGATCGAGATTAATCCTATCAGAGAAGTTGTGTATTATCTGGATTCCTTAGGAAATAATTGGACAACATACCCGAATATGAAGAATATGATTGATACGTAAGTGAGATTGTTCTAAATATTCATGTGTATATTTATTTATTTATGTGAATTGTTCTAAATATTCATTTATATTTTATTAACATTATACAAGCTTTTCGAGCACAAAGAGATATCCAAGTACCAAAGAGAAGAGCCAACAATATTACATGGATTAGAGTGGAGGTATATTATTTATCACATTTTTTATTATATTAGTGATGATACTTGATAAAACTTAGGATTTATTCATATTTTCTTTTCACGTGTAGTGTCCTCGATAACATAATGGTATTGATATTTCATGTTGAGGTTTATGAGAGAAACTTTTTCTTTGGATCGAATAGAGATTTCATTTGATGTATGTATTTCTAACTTATGAGTTATTTTAATATTTAACACATATTTCTCATATAATTAAATAGTTGAAACTAAATCAAACTATGTTATATTATTATGTAGTACTTTGATGAATTCAAGTGTGCGTATTACTCAAGAGATCATTTGGATGAAATTAAAGATGATTGATGTCAATTCATTATGGAGCTCAGAGTTTTATAAGGTATATTGTACTCTTACTTTAATTGATGAGAATTTTGAGTATGTATAACTTTGTAACTATTGACATTGTTTATGTCTTATTTTAATTGAATTACAATCTTTTTGTATTGTTTTAGGTTATATGTGCAAAGTAGAAGATAAAGTTATATTGATGTGCATTGTTTTTTGCTTAGCATTTCTATAAGTAATATGTAGATTCGAGGCAAAATGTTTTGTTGGATGAAATGATTTGTATCATCAATTGTTTTGTATATATAAATTGTTGGATGAAAATTGTATATATAAATAGGTAAAATTGGTGCATATATATTGGTTTGAAGCTCTAATTTATGATATTTTGGTGCAAAACGTGGTTGAAAAACAGGTGCAAATTGTGGTTGAAAACCTGGAGTAAATTGTGGTTTAAAAGCAGGTGCATATAAACTGTATAAAATAAACAACGCATTTTTTAAAGTAATTTATATAAAGAATTTCGTATATCTTAGACAACACTTTACACTAAAAGCGCTGTCTAAGGTGGGGTTTAGGCAACACTTTCACAAAAAGCGTTGGCTAAAGTGGGGTTTAGACAACGCTTTGACCAAAAAGCATTGTCTAAGGTATACTAAAAAAAGCAAAAGCATTGTCTAAGGTATACTAAAAAAAGGCAAAAAGTGTTGTCTAATGGTAGTCTAAGAAAATAAAAAACGTTGTCTAAAGCACCATTTAGACATCGCTTTTACAATAAAAGCGTTGTCTAAAATATAAGCAAAAGCGCTGTCTATTGTAAAAGCGTTGTTTAAAGCGGTGCTTTGACAATGCCTTTTCAGTCAAAACACCCCTTTAGACAACGCTTTTAACATTAACCAAAGCGTTGTCTAATCTTTTAGCATTACCCGTTTAGACAACGCTTTTAAGCGCTATGTAATGCCAAAAAAAGCATTGTCTAAAGGCTTTTATGGCATAGTGAATCAGAAAGATCCAAAAATGTTGTATATTGCGGTTACAATGCTCTTGTGGTTCTGTTATGAGAAGTGGTTTTGATTCTGAAGCTAGCGAAGCTTCTAAGAAAATAATCTTCTGAAGAACTAAAGTGCTGAAGACTCTAATGACTTGAAGATCGGAAGGATGGAGCCTCTGATGACCAAGTCTAGAAGACTCTGAAGACTTAAGGGTTTTGAAGATTAAGGTTCAAAAGATCAAATGCTTAAGACAACGTTCTGAGTGAACAAAATTCTGAAGACTCCAAAGACTTGAAGATTATGAAGATAAAGGTTTAAAGAACAAAGTGCTGAAGTCCTGAAGACAAGACTCTGAGTGAGCGAGTTCCGAAGATTGAAGACTTAAGTTTTTGAAGACCTAAACCACCGTGTATGATCAATGCATTTTGGTGCATATTCCTCTATGTTTACACTTATGCATTTTCATACTTTACTTTGGTTATTTTTCTATTTTAATGTGTTTTTATAAATTAGTTTATTTTCACTTTTCTTTTCACGAATTTTATTTTGCTATACGGTCAAATGGAGAACTAATTCTGAAGGCAAAATTCTGTTGTTACGGATTCCATACTTTGAGGTTTTTTAATCTTTAATCCAATTTCTTTTCCCTTTTCAATATTAATCTATATGCTTTGTTTGCTTAATTCTAATTATATAGAATACTATTGATTTATATTGATTGATTAATGTTCCTTGAGTTTTAGCGTAGTTTATTGTTGCTTAATCGTTAGACCGCATTTGTTAGAATCACGTTTGCTTAATCCGTGATTGTGCTTATCCGTTTGCTTTATTCGGAAAATAAAAATGCAATCTTATAATGCCAATTTCGCTTGTTAATTGGTGTTTTAATTGGTAGGGGAATAGAAATCGTTTAGGGGATTGAAGTTTATTGAACCAATGATAAGTCGGTACCCGAATCAGTAGAATTATCGTTTCAGCTTATTTGTTAATCACTTATTTTAATCCGTTTTTATAATTTGACCTTAAAATTAAGCCCCCCATTAATAGTTACTATCGTTAGTTAATAAGATGAAGAATCCTTGTGAGACGATTCGAGTCATTGTCGCTATACTACGTTTTAAAGAAAATTACTCGTTTTTGATCTGTGCGCGACACGCGGATCAAATTGGCGCCATTGCCTGGGATTCTTGTAGATTTTAACCAATTTTAGGATTTTAGTTTAGAGTTTTGCTAGAGTTTTGTTTTTTGTTTTTTGTTTTTACTTGTTGATTTTCAGGGTTGCAATACAGTGATACGAATTTCAGCCTGTCAGGTAAGTTTGGAAGCTATTGTTTCGATTTGTTCTGAATTTTTTTCCAAAAAATCAGAAATAAACCGAAGAACAATACTCCTTTAGAATAAAATTCAAAAATATTTCGACCCTCAAAATTGCAAATTATGCATTTTTCTATTTTATTTGATTTATTTTCTATTTTCATATATTCAAAAAATTCTGAAATTTTTTGTGCGATCTTTATTTGATTTAATTAGATTTTTAGCGTTATTTTTATATTTTTTAGATTTTATTTTAATTGTTTTTCTTATTTTCCATTCATTTTAAATATGCAATGATTTTATTTGATTCAATGTTGATTTAATTCTGATTTTAAATTTGATAATCATATCATGACTGATCAAAGAACTCTTAGAGAACTTGTTGCCCCTGATGTGAATTATAATGCTTTATGTTTCATTATCCTGTTGTTGCTGCACCTTTCGAATTGAAATTTGGTTTAACAAACTTGTTACCAAGTTTTAATGGTTTTGCAGGTGAGGATCCGAATAAGCATCTAAAGTAATTTTAGGTTGGGTGCTCTACACCTTCCGAACCTTCACTAGATAACCTTGTCAAGCAAATGGCTGCAAATAATCTCCAGTTTCAACAACAAACAAATTATAGTCTTCAGGCTTTGCAAACACATCTTGATCAACTTACCACTTCGATGAATGCCATGCAACAAGCTCAAGGATCAAACTAACAACCTTTGGAAGAACATCCTATTTTTCAAATAGAGTTGCCTTCTGAAATTATTGATGATATTTGTATTAATTTATTTGCAGCTGATTTTCCATCATTGTCTGATTTTGATGATGTTTACTCTTATGATGTTTGTATTAACACTAAAGTTTGCTCTATTTGTGCTGAAATTGAGGTTGCCTTGCAGGTTGATATTATTACTACTGCAGATGAGGTTGAAAATGAAGTTGTTCATGTCAATGAAGCTCTCGACACCCCGGTTGTCCGGAACAAACCATCCATCGAGAAATCATCCTCTTTAGAGCTGAAGCCACATCCTAATAATTTATTTAAATCTGTGCAGGAAGAGAAATCATTATAGGAACATAAGAAGGGATTGGATGGACTTTGGTTGACACATGTGATATTAGCCCATCCATGAGTATGCATAGGATCTCAATTGAAGATGGAACAAAAGTAGTGAGGCAGCCCCTTAATCCTTTGATTTTTAAAGTTGTAGAAAATGAGATCACTATCACGTGCACATTCAACACTTTTACTTATCAAATATTCTTCTTTGATCCTGAAATAAAAGGCGAAGACACTAATAAAAACTTTAAGATTAATGGATACTACCCAAAGCTACTCTATGAGATCCCCACTTTGGAAAAAGAGACTATAAAATAACTCTCTTTAGGAAATGCTGCATATGTGATAACCTATCCACCTTAACTACTCGGGTGTGTTCTTTCTTTTCTCTCCCTCTTATTTTATATTTATGTCCTTTCATTGAGGAAAATGTTTGTTTTAAATGTGGGGGAGGGAATAATTTATTTTCTTTGTTTTTGTTTTGTTTTTGTTTGTTTTGTTTTGATATAGAAACACTAGGCATTTTTTTTGAAAGTTTTAGGCTATGGATTGTTTTGAGGTTAGTTGTGGAGACTTGGGAAAAATTCATAAGATCGATATCGTTTTAACACCTTAACTCTTCTAAATATAGAAATCATTTTGAATACTTGCTATGTCATAGCCTTGAGTTCTCATCCTTTAATAGTTCTTAAGTAGTTTATATAGCAGTCAACACCATCTAGAAATCATACACTAAGCAATTAAGTTGATGCAAATAAGTGAATGATCCCGTACTTAATAAGAAATCTGAATAAGAATCCTCCTTTTAAGTTAGGTGATCCTCACCCGGTCATTTAGCCTAACGGATGCGAAACCTTCAAAAAAAATTGTTATTGCTCAAGTAAATTTAAAATATTGACAAGATTTGGATCATAGTCACTAACAGACTTATTTACCATGTGTATGAATAGATAACGAGCTTAATGTGATTGCGCTAGAATGAAAGACAGCAAAAAGGAAGATGAGTAAGTTAGGATTAGGCATAATAACATGATTCAGATTGGTTTGTATAGGAAGGAGGCTTATGACCGCACAATTGTGGATTTGTGTTCTTACGATATCCTTAGTGTTCAAGATTAATACCTATCGATGTTATCTTAACCGAAGAAAAGTTTGTAGCCTAGAATGAGTATCTGAATGCTGTTGTGTTTCTTGAGTTTTGATTTCTATTTTGCTCGGAGTGCAAAAGTTTAAGTGTGGGAGAATTTGATCAGTGCATTTTGGTGCATATTCCTCTATGTTTACACTTATGCATTTTCATACTTTACTTTGGTTATTTTTCTATTTTAATGTGTTTTTATAAATTAATTTATAGTTACACTTATTTGATTTTTGCACTTTATTTTCAGCATTAACAGTATGCACTAAAATGATCATAACTGGAGCTATGAGAATCGGCTTGAGACGTTTTACCAGTCGATGAAAAGCTAAGACAGAGAGCTACAACTTTCATGTTTTTATGAAAAATATGATTCGGAGTGCACAAGTCTCAAATAAGTCATGGAAGTCAGAATTCAAATTCTGAGTTTTAAAAATAATTAGTTTTGGGTCGGGTTTGTTATGTTTCTGACCCAGTTGGGTTAGAAAGGGAATTTGTGGTACTTTCCTATACCTAGAGACCGTGTCTTATGTACCGGAACCCTTTTTTCACTTTTCTTTTCCCGAATTTTATTTTGCTATACGGTCAAATGGAGAACTAATTCCGAAGGTAAAATTCTACTGTTACGGATTCCATACTTTGAGATTTTTTAATCTTTAATCCAATTTCTTTTCCCTTTTCAATATTAATCTATATGCTTTATTTGCTTAATTCAAATTATATATAATACTATTGATTTATATCGATTGATTGATGTTCCTTGAGTTTTAGCGTAGTTTATCGTTGCTTAATCGTTAGACCGCGTTTGTTAGTATCACGTTAGCTTAATCTGTGATTGTGCTTATCCGTTTGCTTTATTCGAAAAATAGAAATACAATCTTATAATGCAAATTTCGCTTGTTAATTGGTGTTGCAATCGATAGGGGAATAGAAACCGTTTAGAGGATTGAAGTTTATTGAACCAATGATAAGTCGGTACCCGAATCAGTAGAATTTTCGTTTCAGCTTATTTGTTAATCACTTATTTTAATCTGTTTTTATAATTCGACCTTAAAATCAACCCCCTATTAATCATTACTATCGTTAGTTAATAAGATCAAGAATCCTTGTGAGACGATTCAAGTCATTGTCGCTATACTATGTTTTAAAGAAAATTACTCGTTTTTGATCTGTGCGCGACACACTCATGCTTCATAGGATATCATCAGAAGCATCCGAAGAAAAGGATTTCATACTTTCATGGTCATCGGAAATAGTTGAAAAGATCAACATTGTTATTGCAATTGAAACACGACCATTGTTGTTGATACTCAAAGATTATCAATCAACACAACAACAATCAACAAGCACAAGAGTTGATGAATGCAAATATTATTGGGAAAAAATCAAATCATTAACCACTTCATCATCTGAGCTTATTGAATATCCAAAGCAAGAGTTGTTGTTCGAAGCTTGCACAACGAAGAAGATTAAGAAGTTTTACAAGATGTCATTCAACTGTCAATCAAATACATCTTCGTAGACTCTGAAGAAAGCATGGAGTTGTTGCTCATATCATTTTCAAACACAATTGTGTTTGATTGTACTTAAACTTATGAGTTTATCTACTTATTTAGAAGCATCAAATGTAATATCCAGAATATTAATTCTATTTAAAATTAAGAGTCCCTTAAGTGATCGAGTGAATATCAGAATACTTGAAAAGACAATGATAGTCATATCATTAAGAGGACCAAGTGAAGGTCAGACTCTTGTGAGATCCCTGATGGATATCATTGTAGGAAATTCTAAACAGAAGATCATGTTGATCAAATTTTGTTAGGTTAATGAACGACATATCTGGTTAGATCCCTGAACGTTTCATTATGGGTTAATCATCGGCAATAGCCTATGTATCTGTAATAATCAATGTTGATTATAATGGATTAAGTTATTGAGATCAAAACAAAATCACCTTGGAATGGTGGACTGGATTAGTTTGAGAGTTGCTCAAGTAAACCAGGATATATCATGTGTCCTTTACTTCTACCTTATTATTTATGCTTCTGTATTACAGAATCTAATATGTTTATCTGTTACGCTTCCACATCACTATTCAGAATCTACCTTGTAGACTCTAATAATCATTCAAGCGCAGAAAAAATAAGAAGCAAAAGAATTTAAAGGCTGAAATAATTCAAATCCTCTTCCCTTTTTTGCATTTCTCACACCTTCAAACTTAAATTTTAGACACTTAGTAACGTCAACGTAACTATAACTATAGTTATCATTATGTTAACTTTTCACTCAAATAAAAAAATCCCAGGTTCTATCATTATCATTATGTTAACTTTTCACTCAAATAAAAATATCCCAGGTTAAAACTATAAAATTTCATTCTTCTCATTTTCTATTACGACCATTCCACAATTTTTGAGAACATGTTAAGTCATAATCACCAAAAGTCCATAAGAGATAGGATGCACAAACTTGCATCTAATCATTTGTTGTTTTTTATTTCTTTTCATAATCTTCATGATATTATTGATTCTTTCATGACTATCAATGTTTTTTTCGAATTCTATTTTAACAAAATTCTATGCATGTAGATGGTAGGTCTTATTCCTTTTATCTCATTCATTTTCTAATAAATGCCTTTTTCTTTGTACTTTTAAAAGATAGCTAGGAAAGGTATACTCTTGAGTAAGTGAAAAGTTAGATAATATGATGATTGCAATATTTTGTTTTATCATTTTCCAAGTGTGCATATATAAGACGAGGAGGAAATTATTTCAATTCTAAAATTGGAGGTATTTTTTAATTAATTATGCATATTCACAAAATTCTTATATATTAGGTTTTCAAAATTGTGATCCCCATAATTGTGATGCTCTAATACGTTGCACATAATCAAAATAATGTGTTGGGCTATTCACTTTTACAATAAACTATCTTTTTTCAACATCAATAAGGTCTTTTCCAGTGGAAAAGAAATGTCTTTCTAAAGTATGATGGGACTTTCTTCATCAACAATGAAGTCTAATATGTGATTAACTCAACTAGGAATTTTTTTTGTAAACATTACTAAAATATCTTCAATCTTTTCCTAAGGGTAATAGATAGATATATCAACAAGTTGCAAGGTTATTATGATGGTCTTACAACTCTAATACTTATCCTATTAAATATTGACATGACATTAGATTGATTATTACATCAACATTTTTATGGTCAAATTGTGACTATGAGCCACTTGAGAAGCAAAAGTAGTAGTTTCCCTTATTTTATGATCTCCAAGTGTTTTTCTAGGAGCAAGGGAAGTTATCGTAATCCATCACTGGTAGTTTCTTGATATAGTCTCAATGCAAAATCTTAAGTGTATGACTTGTAGGGATGAGAATATGCTGAATTGAATTAGGTATTGTCAAATCTAGTCTGGTCTGTTAAAAAATTTCAAATATAAGTCTGGTTAGTAACCTATTAAAAGTTTATATTTTTGTTTGAGTCTGATCTTTTTGAAAGTCTGATTGACCTATTAACCTACTTAAAAAATTTATATCATTTAAATATATGTAAATAATAAATTCAACAAAGATTTAAATAGACTAGAAAATCAAAAGTATAATAAGCTTAAATATTTGTTTTCATTGACTTATTTAAACTTACTTAGAAACATAAATTTTGTGAGATAGTTTGTTTGTCAGAACTTATGAAAACACCTTATAACATTATTTATAGGATTTCTTTCAACTTATTTTCATAAGTTTTTAAATATAATTAAGTTTTACTCTTACATTTTAACATAAAGAATAAAATACAATATAAAAACAATAAATTTATTTATATTTAATAAGTAGACCGATCTGATAGATTTATAAGACTATTTCAATGGTCTGCGACCTAACATATTTAACTAAGTAGATTTATAAAAAAATTTAGACTTTTTCTATCTAAAAATAAGTCAAATCTTGACCTTGATCTATGTAGGCTATTATAGGTTCTTGTTAGTTGACATTGCCTATTTTCACCTTTAATAATTTAGAAAGTCTCGTGAAAATGCATTCAACATGTTCCTTGGTAAAAATGTTAACCCTTTTGTAAAAAGTCTCAAGTTTAATACATTGAGGGATTCTATGGCTAACATACTTCCTAAAACTAGTCAAGAAGGATTTATGTCATCATACCACTAGAGGAAAAATGAAAGCATTAATACTTAAATAGGTAAGCACACCAAAACAATGTTTTATATCAAATGTCATGTTTATTTTGGAGGACACAAGTAAAAAATTATAAAGGAATTTGAATCTAAGACCTTGAAAATAATATACTTTTAAGATCATAATCTTCACTGTTAGATCGCACACACGCATTTAATGAATAAATAGTCCTTAACGAAGATTATAGAAATATTTCTTCACCACCTAAAATAAAAGCCGAAGAACAAATTTTCAATAGAAAAGAGGCCTAATATAGTTGTATACAAGGGCTACTATGGAAACATAAAAGAAAGATGGAGCAGACCCTGAGTTAGATCCTTCAAATATCACCATACTTGTGGAATGGTTTTTATAATTAGATGAAAATATTTTGAGATTAAGGAGTTTTGAAAGAAAATACTAGTAGATTAAAATTTGAATATCAGGAAAATAGTGCTAACAAAGGTGAAAGAGGTAATCATAAAGAAGGAAAATATATAGCGAAATGGAAAAAAAAAATTGTATGATATTATTTATACCATAGTTTAAATCTCTAATAAGTGTTCCCTATAAATTTTATATTTTAGTCAACACGCTCAATAAATTAAACATTTTTTTTATATAATTTATCCCATTAACTTTTTGTGTTCACTTTATTTATAAAATAATTTAATTTAATGCCTCACAATAATTAATTCCGTTAGTAACATTTTTTTTGAAAAAATTAAAATACTACAATAAGTTTTGTAAATCAAGTGACATAAGAAAGTCTTTCAGCCGATATATTTCAACAAAAATATGAATAAAATATATGGCACTATTTGTACTTTAGAGTTTCGTTTATCACATTAAAGTTTAAACATAAGTTAGGTAAACACGCCTAATAGTTTTGTTGAAAATAAGAGACTTGAATATCACGATTTCTTGAATTCGTTACATGAGCAATAACTTGGCCAAAATACTCCAACATCAATGGTTCTTTATATATGTTTTTCTTAAGTGAACACCCACCCAACTTTCATGATTCATTTGTTTTTCTTTGGACAACTCTAATTAGTACATTTGACTCCCATATAGTACTCTAAGGTATCTCCACAAGCTTCATTCTTTTAGATCAGTTTTAAGATTTGCCATGAATAATAATGCAAAATTAAGTGAAAATAACTTATACAAGTAAAGGAGGAAAATATTCATAGTGTTATTTAACAACTATCATATCACACCTGTGTTTCTAAAGAAGCTTTTAAGGTTTTAAATCATAAGGACTTGTTATAAATGTTAAGAGATCAACCACATATATATTATTTTAGAGTTTAATACTTATTCACTGTGGCACCGTAAATGTATTTTAATTAAACTCATTATCTATTTAATCTAAATTTAAGATTGTCATTATGACAACTTTGATGACAACCCTAACCCTAATTTGTCTATGTGATAATTTCCTTAGTCTTAAATGTCTATTTGACATTTTCTTAGAATATTCAATAATAATAATAATAATAATAATAATAATAATAATAATAATAATAATAATATACATGCAAAATAAGTTACAAATATGATTATTATAAATACTATTATTACTATTATATACTATTATTATAAGTTGCAAATAAGTTATAAATACTATGAATATATAAAATAAGTTACAAATATTATTATTATTATTATTATTATTATTATTATTATTATTATTATTATCTCTGTTACAATAAATAAAATTATTACTATATTACCATATTACTATATAATCATACAAATAAAAATAAAAATGATGATAACATTTAAATTTAAAATTTTAAAATGTTATTATTATTATTATTACTATATTTATTATAATTTTATTGAGTAACTACATATTTGATAGGGGTAATTGTCGCTCCCGGGATTTTCATCCTAGTATATACGCGAAAGTGGCGCGGAAAAGGTAGAGTCGTCAGCCAGATATTTTTATCCTGAATGAATGGGAAAGGTAATGCTGCACAAACCTAAGAGAAAAGAAAAGGACAAGGTCCTGCGAACCAAAGATATGGGTTCGGAGTCGGTTACGACTTGGGAAGGTATTAACACCTCAGACCGTCCGCCGTACCCGACGGGATCCACGCTTGTAAGTTTGTTTCAAAGGGTGTGAAATAAGATGTTGTTGAATAAAGAACTGCTAACTGGAACGGAAGTGAGAAATGGAATTGAAAAAAGAGAACGAAAAGGGAGATGGAAAATGTAGGGAAAATAAAGAATGTGCTTGAACGGGCCCTATCCCGCTGCCTAAGTACCTCATCGGGAAAATGAGGATCAGAGTCGACGTAGTTCGCCTAACTAAGGCGGGAACTATTTATTTGTATTTTTTTTATGGCTGAAACTGCTTATGTCTATGCTCAGGTGTTACAGACTCGCCTTGAACGAGTGCGTTTACCGTCTTGCAAATGAGACAAGTCGTCGCAAGTTCGCGTTGAGAGTGAATGAGGTGAGAAAAGAAATCCTGTAGAAAAATATGCTTATTGTTTGTTGTTTGTCTTTTAGAGAAGTGTTTTGAATTTGTTTGTGAAACATTCTCATCTAAGACTTGTTCATCGTGGTAGACGTCTTACACCTCGCCCCGAAACAGGACGTGTATAAGTAACCCACGACAAAGTCTCCGAGAACATTCAACCATTATTAGATGTTTTTGAGTTATCTTTATGAGATAAGAAAGAATGACTCAAGTTGCAAAAGGACAAACTAAGGGGGACTAAGACACAACCCTAAATTGTTTATTGCATGCAAAAGGAGATCCTAATGATTTATGTGGTTTTCTAATCCTAATGAAAATGGAAAAGAAGAAAAGAGAATTAGAACTCAACTTACTTCATAAGGAAGTTAAGTTGTTCTAAAAAGGGGAAAGCCTATACAAGCAAAGCACCAAGTGCTAAGGCAAACTCAATTAGAAAGCATAAAGAGCATGAGGGAGAAGTTATATAACCAAGGCTTACCTCAACCTCCCTACAAAACAAAGGTTAGATTTACAAAGCATATTGAAAACATAAAGCATGACAAAAGCTCAAACTAGCTCACACTAGCTAAGGAAAAGCACTAATGACTTCCTAGAGTACCACTACAACAAACAAGACCTTAGACAGCGCTTTTTTTGGCCTTAGACAGCGCTTAAAAGCGCTGTCTAAACCTCCGCTGCTAAAGGTTTAGACAGCGCTTTTTAAAATGTGAAAAGCGCTGTCTAATCCCCCACCCTTAGACAGCGCTTTGGCCAAAAGCGCTTTAAAAGACCCTCTTAATTTAAATTTTTTAGGTACACCTTAGACAGCGCTTTTCAAAAGCGCTGTCTAAGCCCCCTACCTTAGACAGCGCTTTTGGCCAAAGCGCTGTCTAAGCCCCTCCTATTTTAATTTTTTTAGGTATACCTTAGACAGCGCTTTTGGCCAAAGTGCTGTCTAAGCCCCTCCTATTTTAATTTATTTAGGTATACCTTAGACAGCGCTTTTGGCCAAAGCGCTGTCTAAGCCCCTCATATTTTAATTTTTTTAGGTATACCTTAGACAGCGCTTTGGACAAAAGCGCTGTCTAAGCCCCCCCTTTAGACAGCGCTTTTGCCTAAAGCGCTTTCTAATCCCCCCCTTAGACAGCGCTTTTGGCAAAAGCGCTGTCTAAGGTATACGAAAATTTTTGTAGGATTTGTTTGTAACCACATTTTTTCCAGGTTTATAAACCAGAATTGGTACCTGTTTTCAACCAGATTTTTGCAGTCAATTATCACATTTTATATATGCCATTTTGGCCTTTTTTTACCAAAATTTGGCTAACCAATTCAAACCAATTCAAACCAAATTTGCCATAAATGTATCAAAATATATACAAATTTATGTTTACATTTATAAGTCATTACATATACTACTACAAATGTACACATTAATTACACACTTTGAGCTCTATCATGTATTGACACCACTCCTCTTTGATTTCGTCCACTTGATCCTTTGTATAAGATGCACACTTGAATTCATCAAAGTACTACATAATAATATAACATATTTTGAATTAATTCCAACTATTTAATTATATAAGATATGTGTAAATATAAAAATAACTCATAAGTTAGAAATACATACATCGGTGGGAATCTCTAATCGGCCCAACATGAGAGTATCTCGCATAAACCTCAACATGAAATACCCGCAATCTATTTCATTACGTTGACGAGGACACTACATATGAAAAAAAAATATGAATTATAAATCCTAAGTTTTATCAAGTGTAGTCATCACTAATATAATAAAAAACGCGGTAATTAAAAATATACCGCCACTTTAATCCATGAAATGGAGTTGGCGCCCCTCCTTGAGGTCTGGATAACTCGTTGGGCACGAAAAGCTTGTAGGACGCTAATAAAATAAAAATGAAGCAATTAGAACAATTCACATAAACTAAGAAAAATTTTGAACATTCTCACTTACGTGTCAATTAGGTCCTTCATAACCGGGTATGTTGTCCAATCATTTCCTAACGAGTCAAGATAATACACAATTTCTCGGATAGGATTGATTGCGAGCAACAACCAATGTCCACTGTAATGATTAGGCAAATGTTAGATGGTAACTTGGAAAATAATTATAATAGATGAATTTAGAATGAAATGCTAACCCGGTATTAAACGGTACAAAAAACAACTTCTCCGCATCTTTATTCTCCACGAGGATCCGAAGAACGTACTCCGTCACGGTATCCGGTCTACTTATCATTAAACTATAGTTGACGGTCGCGGGTGCTAAGAATCCGAATGACACGTCCAAACCATTGGGGCGCATCAATTTGTCATACAAAAACCTAATATAAAAACATCATTAACATAAAGTAAACATCATTAAAATAAGTTGTTTAATTAATAAAACAAAGTAGTCCGAATTTACCTAACATATGTATTGACAACGGTGACGCCGATTTCTTCACGACCAAAAACTTGCATGAAGTCCTCATTACCAATCATTTGTTCGTAATCAAAGCCGAAAATCCCTACCTCCATAGGTATAATCCGAGCACCTCCGGTCGGTATATCGGTCATCTCTAGAAATGTCCTGAGGCACGACCTATACTTGGTGGTAGGTTTTTTCCTAGCTACGGACTTCTTAGCACCAGAACTTTGTACCCGTGCGGAGGCGTTGCTAACCTCCTTTTTTTGTTGTGCGGAGGCATTGCTAGCCTCATTTTCTTGAACCTACATGTCATATAAATAGTTAGATCAAATTAAGAATGTAACAACTTCCATGAATATATGTCATATAATTGTATATTACCTCTTTTCTTGAAACCGTGGACTCGGTATGTCGTGGAATCGCAGTGTCTTTTGATTTGGATTGTGTGGGAGTCTATTTAACATAGGAAAATATGAAAGTACAATTTTAAGCATAAATTTTAAACTTTGAATAAACCAAGGAAAGTTAACATAAGTTTTAATCATACCTCATATCCTACGCATATGAGGTTTGTCGGCCATGCAACAAACGAACCTACTGCTTCGTGCACCGTTGTTGCATCCGAATCATCGCTAGGATATGGTAATGCTGCATTCGGCTCAACTGCAATATTAACTGATACCTTCAAACATCCAGCAGGGAGCTCTCTAGTGTGGAGTAATACTCCGCTAACGTTATGCACTTTTCCCTTGCCAACCATCCGATAGTATGGTGACGACAAATACAGCTGACAATGGGAAATGCCCTAAAACCAATAATAACAAGAAATCGTTAATGTGTATATTAGTCAAATACATAATTTAAGAAAATAGTTCAATTTAAGACAATTATATGTAATTACCTCTGGAATGTTCGGCTGAAAGGTACAGTTGATACTGTCTTTGTCCGAAGCATCTCTGTATATTGTTGAGGCGCTAGCCTCTCTTTCTCTCCTCAATGCATCAAGCTCAGCTTGCATGGCTTCCATTCTTGCATGAAGCTCCCGATTACTAGGAGCCTTTCCTTTTTTAATACTCATGGAGGTCGGAGTGACTCCAAATCCCTTACCCCTCACCCGACCAGAGTACTCAGGGACATCTAATGCCCGACCAAGTATGCTCCTAGTATCATCGGGAGATAAAGACTGAGATAGCTCCTCCTGAAAAATCAGATGAATATCGTACACTTATCAAATATTTGTGTATAAAAATGTTATTCAATTAATGAAAAAATGTTATACTTACACATTTCTGGTATACTTGTAAAACTTCTTCTTGAGGAACTCCAGATTTGCCCACACGGGCTTCCTTCCACAAAACATGTGCAGGAAGAGATGATTCTGAACTTTCCTCCTTCTGCAGCTACACATTAAGTCATACAATTTTATCAGATAAAACTAATATATGATGAACAAATTTGTTATCGCAATTTAAAAATACTTACCATGGATTGTTCTAAACGTCCATATCCGACACGTCCTTTTCGGTACGGATATGCGGGACTTGATGCTCTTTCCCGATTTGTAGCACTTATTCTTTGAAAAACCGGGTCTTGTCTTTTGGATTTGAACGCTTCCCATTCTTCAGCCGATATCAAACTTTCATATTTTTTGGGAAGCTCCGCATCCACAAAATTACCATCCGCATCCTTAAGGAACTTGGATGATAAAAATGTCTGAAACCCTCTTAGAAGCTTTCCGGCCAATTTCATACAAAAGCCTCTTCTTTCGTCTTCGATGTTAAAACATCGCTAAGAAAAACATACAGATTGATAGTTAGTATCGGTAATTGAAAAAACATAATTGAAAAAACATGATTGTACCTTTATCTCACTCCAAATTTTATCTTTGGACTCTTTCAGCTCTTTGTTTCTCCAATCATCACATGTAATGGGAATTTCATTCCTTACTAGTGCACCGATAAAACTAGTTAAGGTATGCCCATTAGGTTCTATAAGCTGTCCCTGGGTGCTCCAATAGACATCTAGTATGATGCCTCGAGATCTTCCTTGGACCACCCTTCTCATTACTGTGATGCCTCTTCGAATTTCTTCTTCCGCGGATACTTTTTTAGGAACTTCCTCAGGTTGGTCATCAGCCATGTCTAACCTGTAATAAACCAAGGAAACCATCAAATATCAAATATAACTTATAATCAAAGCAATTGAAAACAAAAAAATAAAGAAATCATGCATTATCATATATAACTTATAATCAAAGTAATTGAAAACAAAAAAATAAGGAAATCATGCATTATCACATATAACTTATAATCAAAACAATCGAAAAAATAAAATAAAGAAACCATGGATAATTTACCTAAGTCACTAACATCTCTTTCTTTTCTTTGTTGGAATATTAATCACTTGTTTCTTAGCAATGCGTACGGATGAATTGATCCAAATTCCCTCATTATGATCGTTTCTTATATATGACTCATCCGGTATAAGATCCTCAACTTCATCATTTCTATTCAACTCATTCCGTCTAATGCATGACTCATTCTCAACATCAATATCACATTGATCGACACCGCTATCATCAGTCACTTTGTTAGAGAAAAGCATTATAGACCATTTTGTACTCTTCGGGTCATTCACATAGAACACTTGTTTAGCCTGAGATGCTAGAATAAAAGGTTCATCTTTGTACCCCACCCTAGTAAGATCAACTTGCAAAAATCCAGACTTATCCATTCGTATGCCACTACTATTCACCCACTTGCAACCAAAGATGGGAATCTGAAACTTCTCGTAATCAAACACCCAAATGTGCTCAATAACTCCAAAATATGACAAATTTGCATATTTGGGGTTTAAGTCCTTCATACTTGATATATGCATTGCTTCAGCTAGCACGGTGACACCACTATTTTGCATAGTACTCTTATCATCTTGTTCTTTGGTATAAAATGTGTATCCATTAATTGAATATGCGCTATGAGAAAACACATGCAAACCTGGACCATATGCCAAACATCTCAACCTTTCTGTTACCGAAGAAGGATCTGAAGAGCGCTTCAAATAAATATGATCCTTCAACCATTGTATGAAACTTTGATTGTGCTCTATAACTATCCAATTTTCATTTCTGTTCGGATTTAACCTTCGGAGTACATCCTTGTGCATTTCAACATATGGCTCAACCTCATTATTATTGTGCAGAACATACAAATGAACTTGATCCCGTTCATCCCTTGATATTGTCACAATTTTATTCCCAATTAATTTTTTACCTTCCATTTTGTCGAAAATCTGAGCTCTGGGGAGTCCAATCGATTGAACGTTAGACAAATATTCAGTACAAAACTCAACAGCTTCTTCAACAATGTATCGTTCAACAATACAACCCTCTGGTCGACTTCGGGATTTCACGTACCCTTTTAATATTTTCATATACCGTTCAGCAGGGTACATCCATCTCATATAAGCTGGTCCACACAACTGTGTCTCTTTCACAAGATGAACAACTAAATGAACCATTATGTCAAAAAAAGACGGAGGAAAATACATTTCAAGCTCACACAAGGTAATTACAATCTCTTTTTGTAGTGTTGGTAACATCTCGGGATCGATCACCTTACCACAAATTGACCTAAAGAAAAAACACAATTTAGTTATGGAACTTCTTACTTTTTCTGGCAAAATAGAACGTATACCGATCGGTAGAAAATGTTCCATTATAACATGACAATCATGTGTCTTCAAATTCTTCAACTTGAGGTCTTTCATAGAAACAAGTCTTCTGATATCAGATGAGTATCCTTCTGGAACCTTAACTTCACTCAGAGACTTACACAAATTTTTTTTCTCCTTTCTAGATAAAGTAAAAGCAGCAGGTGGTAGATATGTTCGTCTTCCTTTCTTCACGGGTGCTAATTCAGTTCTCATTCCCATTTTTAACATGTCCTCCCTTGCTTTAAGGCCATCCTTAGACTTGCCTTTTATATTGAGTAATGTACCTATAACACTTTCAAATACGTTTTTTTCAATATGCATAACATCGAGAAAATGTCTCACGTACAAAGACTTCCAATATGGCAATTCAAAAAATATCGACCTTTTCTTCCACCCACCTTTCACAATCTTATGTGCAAAAGGCTTGCCAAACTCAGTACGCACATCTTTCACCTTTTCAAAAACTTGTTCACCTGACAATGCGGGTGGAGCTCTACGATGTTCGGTGTCTCCATTGAATGCTTTTCTCCACCCACGGTAATGATGTTTAGAATGTAAGAATCTACGATGACCGAGAAACACATTCTTCTGGCAAAGTTCCAATCGGATCGTATCGGTTCCGTCTTCACAAACAGGACACGCACGTTGACCTTTAATGCTATACCCAGATAGATTCCCGTATGCTGGAAAATCATTAATTGTGCCAAACAACATCACCCTCAAATTGAAACTTTCTTTCCTATATCCATCATAAACCTCCACACCGTTCTCCCACAAAATCTTTAAATCTTCGATCAGAGGTGTCAAGTATACGTCTATGTCATTACCTGGTTGTTTAGGCCCAGAGATTAACATAGATAACATCATGTACTTACGCTTCATACATAGCCACGGAGGTAGGTTATAAATCATAAGAATCACAGGCCATGTGGTATGTGAAATACTTTGAAGACCATGTGGGTTCATTCCATCAGTAGATAATGCCAATCGAAGGTTTCTTGCTTCTGATCCAAACTCAGGATAATCATTATCAATCTTCGACCACTGTGGTGAATCAGCCGGATGCCGATACTTTCCATCGGTGATTCTTTCATCTGCATGCCAAGTAAGATGTCTTGCATCGGTTTCACTACGAAACATGCGCCTAAATCTCGGAATTATCGGAAAATACCATAAGACTTTTGCGGGAGATAATCTTTTCTTATATCGAGACAAACCGCATTTGGGGCACTCAGTTAACGTTGCATATTCGTTACGAAACAAAATGCAATCGTTAGGACAAGCATGTATCTTATCATAGCTCATGCCAATAGAGCACAACATTTTTTTTGCCTCATAGGTTCGATTAGGAAGAACATTATCATCCGGTAGCATTTCTCTCATAAGGGCCAACAACTCTGTGAAACTTTTATCCGACCATCCATTGCCCGCCTTTAAGTTGTACAACTTTAATACCGCGGAAAGTCTTGAGAATTTAGTGCAACCTTTGTACAACGGTTTCTCTGCATCGCTTACCATCCTCTCAAACATTTCAGGACAATCATGAAGATCTTCTTCCAGTGCTTCTACAATCTCTTCAACTCGATCACAATCATATGTTTCCGTGTCTTTGTCGTATGAAGCATAGGTCGTATTACTTTTTCCACTCGATTCAACATTCCCGTTAATTTTCTCACCATGAAATATCCAACACTGATAACTTTGATCAATTCCATGCCTCAGCAAATGCGATTTCAATCCATGTGCGTCAACCTTACCAATATAACAACAACGCAAGCAAGGACAATGCATTCGTCTGGGGTTTTCAGCGTGTTGAACAGCATACTTAACGAATTCCGCAACCCCACTCTCGTACTCTTTGGTCATTCGATCGGCACAGATCCATGTTTTATCCATGATTTTCCTACTTAAAAAACATATACATAACCAATGTTAATATAAACTTCAATGACGTATCCGATACGCCAATATACCAACTTTAATTACCTCATCACTTTCATTTTTTATATTACAAGAATCAAACTTTTTCTATTACAATATACCTATAACTATACCTATAACTATATAAGAGTTCGTTCAATCATTTTATGGGAGAAATCTAAAGGAAACTTAAAAGAATAATCGAAATTAAATTCAAAGCAATAAGTGATTTGAAAGTAAAGACTTATTTATAAAATGGAGCACATATACGTACATTATGACTCTTTTCTAACAAACACACAGATACTTTGAGACAAATTTATGTATGATTGCGAACCTTTAAAACTATTAGTGAACACTACTTATATATTAATTGCCCCAAAATGCTATATTTCAACTATCCTTTTAATAAGAAAGGAGAAAAGTGTCATTTTTGAAATTATTTTTGACACTGTTCTAACTCTTTTGCCGACATCAGTGTCATCGTTACAACTTTAATGCAAATTTTCATTTTCCAAAAGATCTTTTTAGAAATTCATCATTAATCTCACTTTCTAGGAAATCATGGGTTTGCACGACTTCACTAATTCCTTAACTACTATGAACTTTCCCCCTCCATGAGAAATGAAACATTTCACTTCAAATATGTGTCTACCATGTGTCAGTCATTGAAAAGATAAATATCTATATAAATACTTCATTTGCATCCTCTTTCAATCTTCCTCACTTTTGCTTCAACATTTTACACACACAAAGAACACTCTCTCAGAACAAGCTTTTCCAACTATGATAAGTGGTAACAAAAAGCATGCTAAATCAACCACAACCAGAACCAGAACCAGAACAAAAAGCATGCTAAAACAGGGAAATGAACAATTCCTAATAAAATCAAAACTGAAACACATACCGTAATGAGATTCTTCAACAACTTTCAGAAATGACCGATTAAACTATTGCAATGCCTGAAATCCAGACTGAAATCCGAAAACAGAAATGACTTCAATGACGTGAAGGAAGAACATGAGTGAATGAATGAAAACGTGAATGAATGAATGAAAACGTGAAATACATACCGCGATGAAGACAGGAGAACGATTCAAACAAGTTTCAGTGACTTCAATGACGACAAAGTTCTTCTGGAAACGTTCGATGTTAGGGTTCGTCTGGAAACGTTCGCAGGAGGGAAAACGAAAAGAACAGAGAATGAAAATAGAAGTATGAAATTTAATTTTAATTAGACCTTAGACAGCGCTTTTGGTTAAAGCGCTTTCTAAGGTATCCCTTAGACAGCGCTTTCCAAAAGCGCTTTCTAAACCCCCCCTTAGACAGCGCTTTTGGTTTTATTTTTTTTTTAATTTAAAAACTTTAAACAGCGCTTTATCAAAAGCGCTGACTAAGGTAAATATATAAAAGCGCTTTCTAGAAGCACTGTCTAAGGGGGGGTCTTAGACAGCGCTTTTTGAAAGCGCTGTCTAAGACCCCCCCTTAGACAGCGCTTTCATTATTTTTTTGGACCATTTTTCGTGTTTAATTTTAATTTTAACCTTAGACAGCGCTTTCTCTTAAAAGCGCTGTCTAAGATGCGCTGTTAAAAAGCATTTTTGGCGTAGTGAGTTAAGCCCTAGATCTAAAGGATCCTATAGGATAACAAGCTTCTAAGGTCTATAGCTAAACCCTATTAAAGTACTCTAAGGTTAAGAAATCAATCAACTACAATCCATGTCCTAATGAGGTATTAAACCATAATGGAAATCTAAGGTGGAGTTAGATGGAGACATTTGAATGAAAGTACAAGGTAAACTTGAATTAGGTCAAGGTGAATGTTAAAACCAGAACCTAACACTAAATGAAAGTGTCTCAAGATGTAAACCAAAGTGGGAAGAAAAAGATTCAAGTTATATGGATTCAAACATAAAATTGAAGGATGAAAGAATGAGAATTGAACATGTGATTTCGAAAGGATAAAAGGGACAAAAGAAAAAGTCAAACATAATCAATGAAATTTGAACTTCCCTTACAAAAATCAGGGACTTAATGAAAAGTTAAAATGAAGCTTAAGCTCAAAAAAGTAACCACAAATGAACTATAATGAATTGCATTAGAGTTAAGGAACAAAGAAGTTTGATTTTGAAGCTTTTATGTGTGACATGACACTAAATGAACCACCAAGGCCTATGACTTTAAATGAAGACATGAAAATGGATGTATGACAATTATAAGATGTATAACAGTGATAAATCATTACTATCATACTCACAAATTTGACTTAGAAGTATGAAGATGAAAGAAGAATGTGAATTAGGGCAAATATGACATACATGAACACATAGGTGACTTAGGGATCAAGTAACCTAAAAATTCCAAGTGTGATGACCAAAAATGGATACAAATTATCTAAATACATCAAAGGAGACCTTGGGAACTCAAATTTAGATCTCAAATGAATGGCATAAATGCATTCTCAAAATGGAATGAAATGGATGAAGAAATAAGGACCAAAAAGTAACTTGCAACACAAGGTACCTAAAAAATATCAAATGATATGGAAAAAATGTGAAAATTGACATTCAAGGTAATAAACTAGGGACAAACAACCCACTAAAATATCTCACACAAAATCACATTTTAACTCACTCAAATGAAGGTTCAAAGTGTATTAGGGTTTTGAAGATACAAGCTCAAAGAATGGACTCACAAATGAACTAAACATGACCTAAAAAATAAGGGAAAATATTTTTAGGAACCTCAATGTGTCTTCTAAATAGGGCAAAAAGAATGGTATCAATACCATTTTTAGTTTGGGAGAAATAAAATGGAGAAGGATAAGAAGAAATTAATGGAGAAAAATAAGAAGAAATTAATTGAGGAATTAATTCTGGTCAGAAAATAAAAGAAAATGGAAATTAAAACTTTTGGAAAATTTGGGAAAATGTCAAATATGATCCATGAATTAATTGAGAATTGTTTAGAGTGATTTAGTATTTTTAGAAAATGCAAATGAAAAGGAAAAATAAAATGAAATGGAAAAGAGAAAGAAATGAGGAAGAGGTGCAATCAGTGATGATTTTAGTTCAAATGTCATTGGGCTTATGAGACTGAGGGTGTGAATATGAAAATAAGCCTAAGTCCATGAGCTGGCTGACACACGCGCGTTACCATGGAAATCAGGTCAAAAGTTGACCATAACAAGACCACTGGATTGATCTGAGGCTCACAAACGCATCAAAATAAAATGATCAAGTGTACCACATTGGAGAGCACATGGCAAGAAGCTGGACATGCACGCACACAATTACTAAAACACACTTAAGTTGCATGTGAATGCCATGTGCTTCATTTATTTGGTGGCAAAACAAGGGACACACGATTGAGATGATCAGACGTCTGGGACTTATTCTCACATAAATACCTAGGGCACTATTCAGGCACCGGAGAAGACCTCCGGTCATCTTCTCCGGTGACCTCAGGGGGAGCTCAAGTCTGAAACCTCACTAAAATCAAAACCAAGGCCATGGAAATGTGCACTACGCCAAGTACTTCAAGAATCTCACCTCAAATTTCATTTATCATACACATATTGCTCAAATTGAAGAGGATAATATCATGCCCTAAAAACTGAAAATAGGCACTTAGTGTGCATATTAACTAGCCATATGTCACAAGCTTCTATTAAGCATCAATCAATATAAAACAAGTGAGAAATAAGCAAAATCATGCAAGTGAAGGTTGATTGAAACCTTTGATTTTCAGATATTCAGATGTTGCAGAAATCTAGAGAGTAGGTTCCTCTTATGCTCTGCACTTGATCTTGATGCTTGACTGAATGGAGTAAGCTCTCACAATGCTTGGATCTTCACTGAATCAAAGAGAATGCAGAGATTTCTGATGCTCTTACTTTTGATCAATCAAACTGATTCCTCCATGAATGATGATGAGAGGATGATAATGATGATGAACTGATGAAGAATGCACTGTAACTAAGAAAGATCAATGAGAAACCCAATAAAGTGCAGGAATATGCAGAAGTGCAATTTTGGAGATTCAAGCTTGATCAACCATGGATCTTAAGCACAATGTGATACTGATGAAGAATTGTGAAAGCTTGAAGGATGATTGAGGTGGATGAAGCTTGCTCGAGCAAAAAATCAGTAGTGAACTCTTCCAAACCAGAGAGAAATTCAGAGAGAATTTGGTAATCTTTGGTTTCAGTTTTGATCAAATGGAGTCTCTGGTGCAATTATGTTATCAATGAGCTTATATATGTGAGGTTAAGCTTCTAACCACTGCAGTTAACAGTTAGATCCTTAGTTAACTGAGTCAAGTTAGTTATGGCTGAGTCAAGTTTTTTATAATGAGTTGAAGTGAGTTGAAGCAAGTGAAATTCATTTTGCTCGAGCTGGATTCCATATGGTGATGATCATGACAAGTGTAATGAGGGTTAATGATGAGGTGTGAAGCTGATTTGATCATGGTTGCAGTATGCTTTATGTTTCTTCCTTACTTAGATTTCATGGAGTGATCTATATCACTTATGGTGGTCATGCAACATTAGATGCCTTACACCATAAGTGATGGATCTTAGTGAACATAACATGAAGAATGAGGCTTACAAACTTGGACTGAATGAAATTTGAACATTGTGACATTTCCTTAGTACACAAGAAACCAGATTGCATATATTGATCTTCCATGGCTTGAAGCTTCATGATCAAGGCACTAAATGATGAAGTTCTTGTGATCAATTTGAAGATCAAACTTCATACAACATGTTTGAAGTTCATACCAAGATGAGACAATGCCTTTAAGCACCTCAAACCTTTCATTGAAGTCAATACATAAAGGCTTCATGTTTGGACCAGGGAGTATAGGCATGCCTTGGGCAAATGGCCTATGTATTTTTAGTTTCACCATCCCTACTTTGATCCCTCATATGCCCATGAAACATTGATCAAATAAAAATTTGTCCAACATCAATCTTGTAGGAAACATGGAGAGGAACAAGTTTCATGTTGGAAGATTTTCCTTTTGAAGTCATATTGATGGAGAAAAATATCCATAAATTTTGCACACCACCTGTTTCATAGAATGTCTGGCCTGACACGCGCGCAGGATGCAGGGCATGGCTTGGTTTTGCCCTAGTTTGCTCAAACTTTGAATGATCATAACTTCTTCAATTTTAATGCTATGAACATGTTCCACCTATGGATTTGAAGCTTAGGATGCCCTCTTTCAAACATAACAAGTGAAATTTTCATTTGACTTTTATTTTGGGAGAAGACCTATCTTGAACTTGGCTGCAAAATGGCCAAAACTTGCCATATTTGGAAACCCTAATTTTCCAAAAATGGTAAGTCTTGATTTTCTTGATTTCTAAGGATCCCTCCATAATTTCTTGATAAATTTTTGTCCATGGACTCCTTGTAACCTTAATTTCATGAATTTGACCTCAAAAAGTTAGGAGTTGACTTTTTACTCAGCATGGTTGATTTTTCCCCAATTCCTTAATTTTCAAGTAACAGATCAATTGAAGACCCTCCAAAATGATTCAATGGATGAAATTTCAACCATAGATACTTAATACCATGTAGAAAACAATGAGATCAAGTTTGAACAAAAATTTCCTTGGGAAGCACATGTAATCAAAAACCCTAATTTCATCCCCTTTTGTTAGGAGATATTTCATTGCTTTAATTGCTTGGCCAATCCACTTCTTTCTAAGACTTGTGGAATTAAATGAGGTCTTGTGGGATGTTGTGGACCCTTTTCACAATGTTGAGAAGCCATGTTGCCTTTTGAATGCCTTTGGATGACCATCAATTTCTCCAGTCACTGATCACAAGTCTTATGCCTCAGCTATGTTGGTTATGATGCAATGTTTTGTGCCATTGTATGGATTTGAGTAAGGAATGTGATATGCTAAGGCCATGAAAATGAGAGGGAAAATTTTGGGGTATTACAATAACAAAACGGGCTCGGTCCGTTGGGCATGCCCGTTTTGCCACACTTTAGTGTGGGACGGGCCAACGATTTAAACCCTCACCTTCTAAAGTGTTCGTCCCTCCCCATTTTCTAAGCAAGTTTTTGCGGGCATGCATATTTACTTAATTTTTTTTATTTTTAGGCTTAAAAAGTGAAGTGTTCGCAGGTTTTCCCTGTCCCACCCTTACTTTTTTGCAGGGAGGACTTAAGTTATAGGTCCACATCCTCAACTTTGACTACACTGCCCCACCCTATTTTTTTGCGGGCTTTTCCTATTTCACACACATTCTTTTTGCTCTCATAACATGTACAAATATACTTTTTATATCAAATCAACTGACAACTTAGTTCAAGACCTAGTTATAAAAGATTATCTTGTATCAAGAATAAAGATTATCTTGTATCAATACAAGAATATATTTATTTTGGAAGCTAGTTACTTCAAATCCGATTTAACTTTCTATCATAATAATAAACAATAGACTTTGATATAATGTATAACTTGACATGATAGTTATTCCCAATATAGAGTATATACAAATAAAATAGTGAAGTACATAATAATATTGATAATATCCATATATTATGATTTTTCACATGTAGTTTGAAACTGAAAAATTACACAGTTTTAGGTATTAGATTGACCATGACATTTCACTTTTATATCAACTTTAGAGCCTTTTGAAAGAAAACAAAAAGTAGAATCATATATACTTCAATTAGAGTCTAATTGTTCCAATAATATTAAGTCATCATTCTCTTTGGAATGAAAATACACGTTTACTCACTATCATTTTTTAAAATGTAATAAGTAGTCAAAACCTTATGGTAACACAACTATTGAAATCCAAAAAACATGAAAAACAACACACGAAAAGTGGTGTCCAATGTCCAACAAGGTCGAGGGTGCCCTACGCAAGCATTCAAGACATGGCCGACCCAATAAATTTTAAATAAAATATTTATAAAAATAAAAATAAATATTAATTTATAATTAAAAAATCATAATTAAGTTCTTAAATTATTATTATTTTATTTTATTTAATTTTTAAGTAATATAAAATTTGGTAAAAATTTCTAAAACATATGAAATCTATCAATTTAATATGATATTAAATTAAAAATTAATATTACTTTTTAGCATCTTAATAAAAATAATACTTTTTATATGTATACACTTAAAAATAAAATTACAAAATAAATATTATTTTATAAACTTAATTTATGGCTATTTATTAATAATATTAAATTTTATTACAATAGTATATTTTATTCAAATATTTTAGATTTAGAGTAGATAAAGATCAAAATTATATATATCATCATTTTAAATAAAAATTTAAGCTATTTCACATTAATAATAGCTTTTTACTAAAAAAATTATATTATAAAAAATTGAAAATAAATCATTAATTAAAAATGTAGCGAACTATATAATTTTTTCAAATAAAAGAATTAATTATAAATGCAGTTATTTAATATTAATTATAGTTTTTTATTAAAAAACTATAATTATAAATTTCTAAAAAATGATTAATTATAGATACTTGATTATACTGGTACCTTGAACATTGATTTGTCTGAAGAACACATAAACTCCAACTTTGTTGGTAGGATTCCACACATAATTAGTGAAGTAACTTGAAACAAAGACTTCTTCTTTTTCATGTTGGATTGTCAAACTCTAACAACACCACACAAACTAAATCTTGACCTGCAAGTTAAGAACTTCATAAACATAAAAAAAGAACAAACCTCCTATACTATAGATCTCACATTATCTAAGAATTAAGAAGCATCTAATGTTAATCTTCCTAGAGATTGAAGATGAATTCAAATGCAAAAGATAGATGTCAAAAGATATAGTTTGAAAGTGGGTTTCCAAGTTTTTAGAAATACTTTCAAAGATATGATTATCATTACAATAATCACTAAAACTTAATGGTGAGGGAGAGAGTAAAATAATTTATACAAGTGCTTGAAATTATGCACAAAATGAGTGCAAAAATGATGTTTGATTCTAGTCATAAGTACGTGTATGATTTTAGTCAAGTAACAAAGTAATTTGGAACAAGATCTACATTTATGAGAAACCCATTTTATCCATGATTCGAGTCATGAATAATGTAATTAGAGTCAAGACTGGAGTATTGTTCGAGCCATGAATTGTGTAATTAGAGTCAAGACTGAAGCATTGTTCGAGTCATGAAAAGACGAATCAAACAAGATAGAAGGTAAAACATGGGACTGCATCACTTCATGATTCGAGTCAGGAAATCAATTATTCATATAACAGGGTTCTATAAGTCAAATCAAGTGTAAAATGTGATTCTAATCATGATAGCTTCACAAACTTCTCAAAAGTTTTTGTTTCATTTGATCTGAGTCATATGATGTGTGATTCGAATTACACACCTATAATCTGATTTTTTTTTTGCAGATTTAAAGGTGCTTTGAGATTCTAATAATGTAATGACTTAAACCAAATTATGGAAAAAAGGGTAGGATTTGCTGTTAAGTGGTGAAGTAACACAAATTTTGTTTGGTACTTACCATATCTAGTAAGTGCCAATGTTGTGCTCTATGTTGGAGCATTAGGCATGGCATCTGGTCCTGGTCCTTGTATTAGTGAAAACAAATATATTTGTGTTAGTAGTATTCATTACATATTATGATATCAACTATTAACTGATTGTATGTGCATAGTATGTGAATGTTTGCATACTAATATATGTTAGTTGGTACGATTATATGCTATTAACTATGTGACACTATATTCATGCATGACCAATGAACGATTGGATGATTGTCTGTTTGGTTTGGAGCAACTGAATGAATTATATGAAAGCATCTAAATGTTAATGCTTATGACTTATGCTGCTGGTGGTGCTTAACTATAATACATGGAATTTTTTACTGCTTAAATGTTATCCAATACATCTACTAGTTGTCACATGTTCTCATGGAAGAAATGCTATTTATCTTGAAGAGTTGTTTAACCATAATTTTCCAAAGGGCTGAGTTTTGTTCCTAGTGGATTGGTCATTTGGAATAGATGCATTCAGCAAAACAACACCTTAGAGAAGTGTCCAAGTGTTTAATATTGGTCTAACTTGCTAAAGATGTATGAAACTACAATAGGGATACATATTGGGCGCGATGCTCCAGCATGTTGGTACGACATCTTAGTCTTGTGCAACATATGCCAGATTATTGTGTTTTAACAAAATCTTTTGAGAAGATTCAGTTATGTTTTTTTGTTATGGTTTAACAATATGATTATATGATTTGTTGGACAACTATGAAGATCAAATATGATTTAATAGAGATTTAAATTTGAATTTATAACAAACCAAATCATATATTTTTGTTGGATATATTCAAGGAGAAAATCAAATATCCAACAACTTGTGCAAATATTTTGGACAAAAATAATTGTAGATCCACAAGGAAAAAACCCATAGTTATTTTGTTATATAAGAAGCTTAAACCTACATTAAAAAGCAATCATTCACATTGAAGATTTTATAGTGCTAGGGTTTATAAGAGTCCTTGTTATTTTTATATACATCTCTATGTTTCAGTAACTTGGCATAAAAGATTTGTCTAGTTGAGTTGTAAATTATCTTATGCACACTTTTATGTTTCAGTAACTTGACATGGAAGGTTTGTCTAATTGAATTGTAATTTTCAACATTCTTTCATCTTGTTAAGATTGTTGTTGATCACTAGGATTTATGGATTGTTATCCCATATCACGGGTTGTGTGACAGAAAAGAAATTGAATAGGTTCGCATGTTTATGGGGAAACTCCAAATTGAAAGTCATTGGATACTGTTAGGAAGAGGCATTGAACAACATAAGGTTTGTTGTTGTTTGTAAGACTAATTGTACTAAACTACTAATAAGTGATTTTCCTTTCTTGGGTTATGCACTCGACCCCCAGACGTCGATGTAGTTTCATCGAACCGGGTAAACAATTGACTGTGTTGTTTATTGTTTTTCTTCTCCATCATCTAGTAATTATTATCGTAGTGATTCTAGTGTATCTTATCGAACATGTTATTGGAGCATCGTGTTTGACATATGTCCCTTGAGGAACACAATTTCAAGAGTTTAATATATAAGCACTTCCATAAACTGTTTTTTAGCTCCTATATCTCAAATATCTTATGCCAAGTTGTTCCAGTATATGTTATATTTTTACCTATTCAAATCTAAAAATAGTTCGTACACAAAATCTTGTATAATAAGAACTTATTAACAAGCATTATTAACTAAATTGTACATTCGAATGTAATAAGAACTTATTTTTAGGAGCTCCAAATGATCACAAAAGATTACAAATGAGTTTTGTAAATGTGATGAATTTCTGAAAAATGGATTTTGGAAATGGGATGATGTTTTGAAAAATGGTATGAATATTGCAAGAAAGGGATGCATTTTTTTGACAATAGTATGAATAATGCAAAAAAAATTGGGTTTTGGATGAATACGTCGTCACATCAACATCAAGTGTATGTCAAGTGACTATTCATTTTGACTTTGACTAACAGGTTTAACAAAAAGAACTAGTGTGATGATATTTGAAGACATAAGGACAAAATGGTCTTTTTAAAATTGAGAGACAAAAAATGAACCCCGCCCTAAAGATACGAGATGGAAAAAAACTATTTTGTCATATAAATATAAATTATTATTTTTCTTGAATAAATTAAAGTATTGTTTTAATCTTGCAAATATATAATTTTTATTATTATTATTTTATTTTAAATTTGAAATTATATTCAATTACTACCTATTGAATCTAAATCTAAATCAATATTTACAAGCCAGAGAGAAATGCAGAGATTTAGTAATGCACAAATGAGATAATTTTTTATTTATTTTACAATAAGAGCTACATGGTCATTTTATATGCACAAATGTGGTGGGGTGTCACATATAGGGGTAGGGGTGACATGCAAGAAAATCTTAGAAATTGTAACCACCGCCACACAATCTCTTTATTATTATTATTTTTATTTTTTAAATTTTGCGCCCCCTAATTCATATTTTATTATTGTTTCATGGTAAGATATTATTTGACAACTTTAGCGCATAGTTTTTAAACCAAAATTTTGTATAGCTTACGTTAGTAATAAAGAATTTGCATTATAGTAGAGCTGACATGACATTTAATGAACTAAAGTTTAGTTTTCATTATCTATATTGTTAACGTTAACTATTTAATGTGAAACATATTATAATATTATATTAATATTAATAAAATATTTCAACGGCATTAAAGTAACGACATGATATTTGAAAATTGTAACGGTCATATTACCATTTTTTACCTTCTATAAATTCTATAGAAATTTTAATTTTTTTTACACACAATTTTACTTCTAATTTTTTTTCTTTCAATTTCCAATCTTATTTATTTATCAAATGGATCCCAACCAATGGAATCCTTATTATAATTATTTACAAACTCCCACCGGTGACAGTTCTCAAAATTTTCAAATGTGTTCGCGACCATCGCTCCCTATTGGTGACGGTTCTCAAAATCTCCAACATTTTATGTTTCAATCGCCACCATTCTCTACCGGCAACAATTCTCAATATACCCGGCCGTTTATGTTTCAACCACCACCAACCATCGACATTGTAGAGTCTCCTAACGTTGAATCAAAATCACCAATTGGGTCCGCTACAGATTCTCAAGTGCCAGGAAACTCCACTCAGGATGGTCTAGAAAATATTACTTTTACGGAAGAAGGAGAACGTTCAACCCAAAAAAAAAACAGCGTCTCAGGTTCTTAGAAGAAAAAGATAAATTGCTTATTCAGACATGGCTTAACATTTTCAAAGATTCAAAATAGTTGGAGTTGACCAAAAAGCAGATAGTTTTTGGGGTAGAATCAAAGATGGCTATAACAACTATCGTGGACCACTTATAGCGAGAGAGTGGTCTACATTCAAATCTCGATGGCATCTACTGAATAAACATTGTCAATGGTTTTGCGGAAACTACAAACTAGTTGTTGCTAACAAGGAAAGTGGACAGTCTGAGACATACGTCATGGAAGAGGCACGTAAATGTTTTGTCCAAGTGCATCATCGACGTTTCACAATGGAGCACGCGTGGAGGTTGTTGAAGGATGAACCTAAATGGAAGGGGTAAGAAATGAACAAATCTTCAAAGAGATCAAAGATATCCTCTACCGGGACATATTCATCGTCATCTAATCCAGAAAATCCCATAGATTATTCAGAATACAACATTGCAACTCAGACCGACCGACCAGCAGGACAAAAGGCGGCAAAAAGGAATGGCAAGGGAAAAGCATCTCCATCTATAACACCCATAGTGGATTTGACTGGCATGGAAAAGGCCTAAGAAAAGAAATTAACTATCTATGGTAAAATAGCTGAAGCAAAGTTGGTAGAGAGTATACTCGTGTTGTATGAAATTATCATGAAGGACAAATCGACAATGGATGATGAGCAACGCCGAGAGCATGAAGAAATTTGTTAAAGTATCACGGAGAAGTACTTCAAGAGAAGCTAGGTGTATTATTAATATTATTATTATTATTATTATTATTATTATTATTATTATTATTATTATTATTATTTTGTTGTTGTTGTTTAGGTTTGAATATGCATTTCATATTATTGTAGTTTTGTTTTAAATGATTGTTATTTTAATTTTGTATCTATGTTTCAAATTAGCCGTTGTAAAACTAGTTGTTATAAAAACTAGCCGTTATAAAACTAGCCGTTGTAAACTAGCCGTTATAAAAAAAACTAGCATATATATACCTCACATGTTTTCCCATTATATTATTTTCATCATATCTTCCATGGATCCAAATGTTGAATGGGATAAAATATGGAATGAAGTCGTAGATGATTGCCTTAACGACAACATTGAGGAAGATGTGATAAGGTTGGTATGAGAGGCACGACAACAAGCCAACAATACAAGTAAGCATAGAAAAAGAAGAACGGTGATAGATCGAAGTCGTGAAGAAGGGCATCATCGATTGTTCAATGACTACTTCTCTGAAAATCCTATATACACGGAGGCTCAATTCAGACGAAGGTTCCGTATGCGAAGACATGTGTTCCTTCTCATTGTTGAAGCTCTTTTAAATCATGATGAGTACTTTCAAAGAAGGATTGATGCAGTGGGTAGAATGAGTCTTTCACCATTGCAGAAGGGCGCAACTGCTCTTCGTATTCTAGCATATGGATCACCAGCTGACAGTGTGGATGACTATGTTCGAATTTGAGAAAGCACGACATTGGAGTGCTTAGACAGGTTTGTAATAGGCGTGTGCACACTATTTGGTGCTCAATACATGAGAAGGCCAAAAAATGAAAACATTGCACGCCTACAAGAAATTAACGCGGCATGCGGCTTTCCAGGTATGTTGGGTTCAATTGATTGTATGCATTGGGAATGGAAAAATTGTCATGTCGCATGGAAAGGTCAATTTTCCAGAGGTGATCATGGTAAACCCACAATCATGCTTGAAGTTGTGTCATCTCAAGACTTCTGGATTTGACATGCATATTTTGGAACTGCGGGTTCTAACAACGACATTAATGTGTTAAACACGTCTGATGTGTTTAATGATGTTTTGAATGGAAAAGCTCCTGCAGTACAATACTCGGTGAATCGAACAACATATCATATGGGATATTACCTAGCGGATGGCATTTATCTGGAGTGGACAACATTTGTCAAGACCATCCCTATGCCGCAAGGAGAAAAGAGAAAGTTATTTGCCCAACGACAAGAATCAACACAAAAGGATGTTGAACGGGCATTTGGAGTGCTCCAAGTCCGATTCGCTATTGTACGTGGTCCAGCGCGTGCTTGGCATGTGAATACAATGAAACACATAATGTTAGCATGTATCATATTGCATAACATGATTGTCGAAGATGAGTGAGACACATATGCTGGTAAATTTGATTACGACCATGTTGATAATAATTTCTCCACAACTGAAGTATTTACTGGTCTAATTCCCAGCTTGACAACAATGTTTGAAAGGATAGCACATGTTCAACAAAGGCAAAATCATCGCCAACTTCAAGCAGATTTGGTGGAACATATTTGGGAGAGATTTGGTCATGAGAACAACGAAAGTTAGTTTGTCTTATTTTATATTTCTGTTAAAATATAATTTGTTGCTTATTGTCATGTATTATTTTATATTCCTATGAAAATGTAATTTTTTTATGTATTATTGTTGTGAATTTTGTATCATTTTTAATTTTATAATAAAATATATTTAATATTATTTCTAAGTTTTTAAGATAAATTTTATTAAAAAAATTGTATGCATTTTAATTAAAATAATTAAATTAATGGTAACTTGAATAAAAAATATAAAATGTGGGGTCAAGTTTTAGTTTCTTATAGACAACCATCATTAAAGTAAAAACTACTCAAATCAACTATAAATTTTTTAAATCCTACAAAACACTTTGGGCCTAAAAATAATATCTTAGTTTACCCATTTAGTTTACTCCCATTAAAGATGCTCTTAGTGAATCTAGTAATTTTGTTTCTATTTCTCTTTAAATTAAATATTATTGTTTATAAAAATGATTTATTTTAATTATTTATACAACTTTCAATTACACTAAGACCATTTTGAACTTGAAGTTTGTGGCCTGTTTATTAAAGATCTAATCTAAATTATAGCAAAATTACTATTGGAGTTTGTCTGGTAAAGATCTTTGGTATTGTGTATATATGTCTTAATAAAAAAGTTTAATAATTATTTCATTAATATAAATATTATATTTAATTTTCAATTCACGATTCATAATTTACTTCAAATTGTTAAAATTTATATTCAAACTTTCTTACAACTATATTTTTCAATAATTTCTTTATTTATAATTTCATATAATTAACTTTGATTCTATTTTCTTATAAAAACTTAATTCAATTTTATTAATTAATTTTATTTCATGTTAATATTAATTAAAATATTTAAACTAATATTTAAATTTATAATAAAATAAAATATAAATAAAATATTAATATATGAGATAAAATTATAAAATTTAATATAAATTTCTTAGTATTGCACCATCAAAATCAAAATTAAATGAATTACTTCAAAAAGTTTCCCTAAATTGCGGATCTCGCATAAGTAAAAGTTGATTGCTTAAGAATTTTCTTGGGTTATTCTCTTTTTCTTCTTTCTCCTCCTTAATGTCATTTCACACAAAATATATAGCACTTTCAAACATGAACATGATTATGTCTTGTGACTTTTATCCCATGACTTGGTTAATGTGTAAGGGAGAAAAACAAGGGTATACTACAAATTAGTAAAATTTAGACAATACTAATAAGGTTTACAAAAACATGCACGAAACAACCTAAGTGGTTATGAATATGAATGTTAACTTAGCAAAGATAACCAGAACAAGCAAAGAACATTGTAATTTTCCAGAACTTGATGATGATGTTCTATAAGACGACGATGAGCCACGGATACTTTCACTGCTTCCAGTTGTTGATGCAAAACTCCCTATAACAAAAAATCATCAATATATGTAAATGTTACATCTATTCAGCAAGAAACTTTTTGTTCAAGTTTTTAAGAATTTGTTTTAAATTTGATACCTGAAGGAGAATTCGGAATGTTGGAAATAGAAACACCTGCCGGAGGAGAAGAAGAAGAAGTTGAACCTGAAATCGCAATATATAGAACTAAGTTTATCACGAACAAATATTCATACAGATAGACAGATAGACACAGAGAAAGACAGATATATTTAATAACTCGTACCATTACAAGTGTTGATAGGTGTTTGGATATTACAAGTCGTTGGAAGTGCGAACGCGCGGGTTTGATTGATGTTAAAACTAGCAGCAATAGACGAAGCAGCGCCACCGTTAACAACCTCACATAGACACTGTGGCTGTGATCCCATAACAGAAGCAAGCTGTGAGCAGCAAGTAGAGGAAGGAGTGGAAGTTTGTTCTGTGATGTAGTCAAGGCATGGAGAAAGACTTATGAACACATTGGTGCAACTTGAGTCAGTCTGTGCCACAGTCACACCCCAAAGAGACACTACAACAAAGAACATGCTTAGCACTAGCAGCATCTCATTGCTTCTGAATGCCATTGTTGTGAGATGTTATGACAATAATGTTGTTGATCAAATATTTAAATGGTTTCTTTGTTTTCAAAGTCACTAGAGAATTGCTTGTGGTGACAAAAAGAAAGTTTGAGAGCACTTTTTTTGCTTTTCATTTATATTATATTCTTAACAAAGAATTTGATTTAATAAAGTTGCACTATGTGTTCACTTTTTTTGCTTTGCATTTTGATTTGTCCTTAACATTTGAAGATATATACTATGAGAAAAGCACCAATAAATGCATTTAGTTTTCATGATCAATTTTACTTTTGAGATTGAATTGGGATCAAAATAGTGTTGATATCCAATGTTTATGATTTTAGTGCTACAATTATGAAGTAAGTTACTAAAAGGGGATTAAACTTTGAATGCATTCAAAAATGAAAAAGAAAAAAAAACTAATGCTTAGCAGCGAAGGCAGGTTTTTTTTTTTGAAAGTATGTTCCGTCTAACATGAAATATATAATATACTTTCTTTATTTGAACAACTTTAGGTTTTTTATTTTTTTTATATCTATTTTCCAAGTTTTACACACACACGCCATAGAATACTAGGAAAAGGACAAAACAGTATTTAGTTCCTCCAATTACAGGATTTTTTGTGTTCATTGTTGGGAAAATAATTGTTTGAATTCGATTTTTGTAAATTTTAACATATAATTGTTTTCAATTTAAATAATAGTTTATTGGGTCATATGACATAATTTAATTAGGATACATTTCGCGGAAAGATGTTAGACTAGGGATGAACATTATGGACCATAATTTATGGTGTATATTACACCAAAATTGGCATGTAGCAGTGTGATAAAGACAAAGTTTTTTGGAAAAAGCGTTGTTTAAGGTCTTTTAAAAATTCCGTTAAACAAAAACGCACTTAAAGTCATCCTTTAGAAAGCGCTTATAAAAGTGTTGTTAAAAGTCATAAATTGAAGCCACCTTAGACAGTGCTTTTTCTCAAAAGCGCTGCTACAGATAAACCTTAGAAAGCACTTTCTTGAAAGCGCTCTCTAAAGTCAATAAATATATTGAACTTTCAGAATATCAAAAATGTCAAGTGGGGGTTCGAACTCACGCCCTTGTGGTTATAAATAAATATAGTAAACCTAAGACAACGCGTTTTTGTAAATGTGCTCTTATAGGTTATATTTTGAAATCCATTGCGTCGATACAATGGACATTAATTTCAAATAAATTATATTTTACCTTAGACATCGCTTTCTTAAAAAAACGCTCTCTAAGGTGATTTATTTAATTAAATTATTATATATTATCAGAAAACCTAAGAAAGCGCTTTCTAAGAAAAACGTTGTCTAAAGTATTTAAAATTTTATTTATTTGAAATTAATGTCCATTGCGTCGACGCATTAAGTGAGCAGGTCGACGCAGTGCATTTCAAATTTGTGACAGCTTGCTCTGTGCGCATGGGAAGTTGCTCCACTTTATGGGAATTTCAAATTTTAACTCTTCAAATGGTTAATATTATTATTTGATTATATTTTAAATCATTTTCTATTCTTCTTCTTCCAATTCTTCCCAAAATTCCTCCAAAACCCAAAAACTCATATTCTCTTTTCCAAAATTTCTATTCTCTTTTCCAATCTCTTCAATATCCTCATAGCTTCAACAAACGTTGCTGGTAAAAGGCCAAGCAAGTATGCCTCAACATCTCATTCGCCTATATCGGTAAGTGCTTTATCACTCCTTGGAGATGAAATTAATTATGGATTTATATAATGAAGAGTTCAAGGATAGAAAAATTATTCTACAATATGTCTATTCTAGACTTACTGCTAGTCAATTGCACTTGGATTATATTGTGGAACTCATGGACCATCAAGACATAAATTCTTTCCTAGGATTAAGAACTGGGTATAATGAGGATTTAGTTCGTATGTTTTATGTTGGCATTATGGGAAAATTTGAGGGCTATGAATTTGAGTTTAGGATGGGAAATTTGGTTTATAAGGTTGATGCCAAAGTTTGGCAATCCATTTTGGGTATCCCTCCTACTAGATTTGCAAACAAAGCCTTGATAATTTATGCCTCCCCTATTACTAGTTTTAAATATAAGATACATTTAAATAAGATGTTGTGGTATCCTCATGATAACGATACGGTAAATAATGATATATTTCCAAGGGAATTCACAACTGGCTGTTTGAAATCGAGTACCCAGGTCTTTCATTGGATTGTGTCGCATAATATTCTTCCCAAGAAAGGCGGATATTCCAGAATTGACAAAGCCGAAGTAGCCTTGATGTATGCTCTCACAAACAAAGTCAAGGTTAATTGGCCTTACTATATTACTAGTTGCATTTTTGCACTGAGAGAAAAGAAAAATATGGCTTTGAGTTATCCGTCTCTCATTCATTCCATCTTGAATAATGCAAAGGTTGTTGTGAAAGGGTTTCCTATGATGTCCATCAATCCAAATTATGAATTTAATAACAAATATCTCAGTCTTATGGGACACTCATGGGATCCTGTTCGAAAGAACTTTGTTATAACTTTGAGACCTGGTAGTCAAATGGAATCTGCTATAGCGTGCAGCTGGTGAGCAAGAAAATGCTCATAGTGGTGACAACATTGAGTCTGATGAAGAAAATGATGATGATCAAACTCAACCTATGGAGGAAGATCATGGCAACTGGGTCAGAACAGATGTACATGAACATGACTATGGTTGGAATATAAATGAAGAAGAGGTTCTCTATGATAATCAAGGTTGGGGGAGTGACAACACACTGGCTGGACTCAAAATCAGTCATCTCATACATATTCTCCACCAGATTACACTTCGCCTTATACTGATGAGTTGACTATTCGTGTTATGTTGCATAATATGCAACTTCAACAACAAGAACACTATGAGGCTCAACATGCCTGGAATAACGAAATGGAAAAACAAATCAAAGGTCAGAATGAAGCTTTCAACACTTTCAACCAGAACTTCAACCTGTTTCTCGAGATGTATGAAAATGATATGGGTTCATCTTTTGGCACATCTGGTCATAAAGGGCAAAGGGGAAGATCTGATCATATAAGGGAATAGGGTTCATCTAGTTTTTAATGTGTTGTTATGTTGCTTTTTTTTAATGTAATGATACTTGAATTACTTTGGTTTATATTTATCTCCATTTTTCAATCAATCTGTTATCGTGTTATTGTGTGTAAGAAAATATTGAAAAACGAGTTTTCACCCTGAACAAGTCAACCTGTATCACTTTCAGGTCGACACATTTTGTTCACAAAAATTGATTGGCAGATTCTGGCACTGCCGGGTCGACGCATTATGTAAAATAGGTCGACATGTCTTTCTGGGTAGTAAAAGGTCGACCTACATTCTAAGGAGGTCGACATGTCCTCATAGGAAACCCTTAGACAACACTTTTCAAAGAAAGCGCTCTCTAAAGTGTATCATATGTTAACCTAAGAGAACGTTTTCTCAAGAAAGTGCTCTCTAAGGTAATTTATTAAATAAATATAATTAATAAAAGAAATCGATTTTAAATATTTAAAGAAGTTAATCAAATATTTTATTTAAATGTCTTATTTGATTAATTTTAAATATTAATCAAATAATAACTATTTAAAGAAATTAATCAAATATTTTCTTTAAAATATTTAAAATTAATCAAATATTATTATGATTTAAAAATATTTAAAAATATTTTAAAGTATTTAATCAAATATTTTTAAAAATTTAATCAATTATTATTATTTAAAATATTTAAAATGAATCAAATAATAATATTTCAAATTAATCAAATAATAATATTTAAAAATTAATCAAATTATAAATAATTGAAAAATATTTAATAAATAAATTAAAAACAATAGGAGAAAGTCATATATTTAACTTTGTATTTTAAACATTGAATGTATCACCACCCAGTGATAACATCGGAGCTATATCCATGGGAGTTGAAGATCAGAGCTACGTCCATAAATGTAACAAAGACAGAGGAAGAAAATCAAGATGGGATAATGTTCATAACATAAGCGTTGGTTTTCTTGGTGAGCAAAGAACAAAAAGCTCATTCATTTTTAACGTTGTTTTCAGAGGATGTTGGGGCGACGAAAATGTACGAGGAGTTTAAACATTATAGAGACATAGATGAAGTGGTAATCCCTAACAAAAGAGATGTAAGAAGCAAAGAGATATGGATTAGTTAGGTTTTAGAATGTTGAAAATGTTAGATGTAACAGGAACAGAATAGAAGCAAATAAAGATTCTGGGAATGACTTGTTATTTCTTGTGAAATGCAGTACAATAAATAGAAAATAAAAGGACTGTTGCTGTAACAAACTACAACCCACTTCTAGCTAGAAATAAGGAAACAAACTGGACTGAAACAATAAACAAACTAGACTGAATCAATTAACAAACTATCCTAAAAACTAGGACTTTTATTTGACTAAATACTTAACATTCCCTCCCTTGAACTAGACTGCATTTGCAGCTAGTTAACATGTGGTACTTCACACACTCCAAGCCTCCTTCTTAGCTCCTGAAACAGCTCCAATTTAAGCGGTTTGGTGAAAATGTCGGCTATCTGCTGCCTTGTACCACAGAACTGAAGCTGCACAACTCCATCATTCACTAGCTCTCATAAGAAATGGTAGCGCACATCAATGTGCTTGCTCCTGACGTGCATCACCGGATTCCTCACCAACTTAATTGTTGAGCTATTGTCACAAAAGATGACAGTATTCTCGCTGCCCATGTAGCCAATCTTCTTTAGCACTTTTTGCATCCATATTGCTTGACAACTACTTCTTGCAGCTGCAATGAATTCAGCTTCAGTTGTGCTTAGTGTTACGATTGGTTGCTTTCGAGAAGACCAAGTCACTGCAGCTCCACTAAGCATAAAAACATAGCCTGAGGTGCTTCTTCTATCTTCCACTGATCCAGCATAATCGCTGTCAGTAAAACCAATCAACTCATGACTTCCTCCCCTTCTGTAAAGAATGCCAAATGTCGATGTACCTTGCAAGTAACGTAGAATTCTCTTGGCTGCCGAATGATGAAGTTCTGTAGGCCTTGACATATACCTGCTTAATAAGCTTACTGCATACATTATATCCGGTCTCGTAGCGATCAAGTACATCATGCTCCCAATCAGCTGCTTGAAGAATGAACCATCCATCTCAATACCATTTTCATCTTTGGAGATTTTGAATCCTGGAACCATTGGATTTTCAACGGAATTGCTATGCTCCATTCCAAGACGTCTCAACACTTCCATCACGTACTTCGCCTGACTGATGAATATACCACCACCAAACTGAACTACCTCAATACCAAGAAAATACTTCATCTTACCCAAGTCCGTCATATCAAATTCCTTCATCATGGACTCTTTGAATTCAATCATCATATTCTCATCATCTCCGGTATAAATTAAATCATCAACATACAAGCTAATGATTAAATGTTTACCTTGTTTATTAACTTTCGTAAACAAAGTTTGCTCGCTGTCCTCCTTCCCAAAACCTTCTTTTCGGAAATATGATTCAATCCGGATGAACCATGCTCGTGGTGCCTGCTTGAGTCCGTACAAAGCTTTGTTGAGTTTATACACCTTATGTTCCTCATTCTTTATTTCATAACCTCTTGGCTGCTCCACGTACACGTTCTCCGTTAACTTCCCGTGAAGGAAAGCTGATTTCACGTCCAGCTGAAACACACACCATCTTCTTTGTGCTGCAAGTGCTAAAATCATTCGAACCGTGTCCATGCGAGCTACGGGAGCATATACTTCTTCATAATCAACTCCGTATTCCTGAGCATACCCTTTTGCGACCAAACGAGCCTTGTGTTTATCTACTTCTCCGAGTTCATTCAATTTTGTTTTGTACACCCATTTGACTCCTATTCTTTTAGCTCCTTTAGGTGGCTCAATAAGATCCCAAGTTCCATTCTTCTCAATTGATCTTATTTCGGCATCCATGGTTGTTCTCCATTTTTCCTCCTTTACTACTTCTTCAAACAAAATTGGATCAGAATGAATGGCACTAGCAAACAAGGCTAAGTGATTTTGTATCTCTTCCCCTTCATCTGAAAGACCCTCACCAGAGACAAAATCACTCAAATACGCTGGTGCTCTTCTAACTCGGGGTGTTATCGGAGGATCCGCTTCATCTTCTTCATTGCCATCGCTGGATTCGTCCCTCACCGGAGAAGCTACGGTTTCTTTTTCACTACCATCATCGGAAGCCTCCACCTCTTCATCGTTACCATCTTCCCATTCCAAATCAAATGTGTTATCTTCTTCAGATTTCTTCTCCCAATTCCACTGCCCATCTTCTTCAAAGACGACATCGCGACTGATAATAATCCTCTTAGAGGTAGGATCATATAGTCGATATGCCTTTGATTCTGCACTTACACCAAAAAAGACACAACAACGAATTTTATCCTCAAGCTTTGTTCGCCGAGCATCCGGTACATGAGCATATGCTATACAACCAAAGACTCTCAAGTGCGTAACTGAAGGTATCACCCCACACCAAGCTTCCTCTGGCGTCGTTTCCTTCACCGATGATGTTGGACATCTATTGAGAACATAGATTGCCCAGTTTACCGCTTCTGCCCAGAATTTTCTTGGAACATTTTTCTCAACCAATAAGCTCCTCACCATATTCATCACGGTTCTATTTTTCCACTCGGCGACTCCGTTCTGCTGCGGTGTATATGCAACAGTTAATTGCCTCGTGATTCCATTCATTTTACAATATTCCTTGAACTCATCTGATGTGAACTCACCGCCACGATCTGTTCTTAAACATTTAATGGACAGGCATGTTTCTTTTTCAACAAGAGCTTTAAACAGCTTAAAGGTAGTGAATGCATCTGATTTACAAGTCAGAAAATACACCCATGCCTTCCTACTGTAGTCATCAATAAAGCAAATGAAATACCTCTTGTTTCCCTCTGAAAATGGAGAAATCGGGCCGCAAATATCAGCATGAACCAGCTCCAATTTTTCCGACGCTCTCCATGTACTTCTCCTTGGGATTACATCTCGACGCTGCTTCCCTTTCAAACAATTTGTGCACACAATTTCACCTTCCGGGAAACCGGGCAAGCCTCTCACCATGCTTTTTGTTTGCAAAGTCTTCAATCCTTTGTAGCTGAGATGACCAAATCTTCGGTGCCAGAGGTGAGCCACGTCTTCGGTGTCGTTGGTTGTTGCTTGGAAACACTTTTCTTTGCTTTCACTTTTGATTGATTTAGTGCTCGAAAACAACACAAACATTCGATTTGCTGCCATGTTGGTTTGGAATACCAAACCCTTTGTGCGGTGATAAATCCGACACTCATTTGACTGCATTAGTACAGCCAAACCCTTTTCTTGTAGCTGCCCAACACTGAGAATATTATTCTTCAAACCGGGAACATAATAGACATCCCTTACAAGGAAGTTTACTCCTTTTATTGTCAATCGAACACTCCCTTTTCCGGAAACGTTCATGCTTGCATAGTTCCCCAATCTAACCACCTTGTTGAACCCTTCTTCTAACTCACAAAAAAGTGAAGAATCACCACACATGTGATTGCTGCACCCAGAATCAATATACCACATAACATCTCGATCGTCTCCAACCGTGTCGACATACGCCATTAGCACCATCTCTTCTGATTCCTCCAAACCAACATAATTTGCTTGGCACTCGTACTGGAAGTGTCCAAGCTTATGACATTTGTAACACTCAACTGTTTCCTTACTCCTCGGTTGGCTGCCCCTGCCTCTGCCTTGTCCCCGACCTCCTCGAAAAGTAGCTCTTCCTCGCCCTCTTCCACCATAGCTCTCTTCATGAGTTACCTTCAAAGCATGTTCCTCTTCTCCACTCACTTTGAATTTTTGCTCATGAACGAGCAGAGAACTTTGCAAGGCATCCACAGATAGTTGATCTATGTCCTTGGCTTCCTCAATGGAACAAACAATATAGTTCCATTTCTCAGTGAGGGTTCTCAAAATCTTCTCAACGATCTTGACATCATCCACATCTTCTCCATAATTCCTCATGTCGTTTGCAACCGTCATTACTCGACCAAAATAATCAGTGATCGATTCACCTTGCTTCATTGCTAAGACCTCAAAGTCCCGCCGTAGACGATTGAGCTGAGCTCTCTTCACTCGAGCATTGCCGCGACACTTCAACTTCATGGAATCCCAAAGCTGTTTAGATGTCTCCTTCTGCGTGATCGTCTTCAGAAATGACTTGTCAAGCGACTGAAACAAGTAATTCTTAGCCTTCAAATCCTTCAGCTTCATTTCCTCCAGGTTCTTTATTTGCTCTGCCGTCATTCCCTCTCTACTCTTCGGCTCTGTGTAGCCTGATTCAACAGCAACCCAATACTCCTTGGATCGAAGGAGATTCTCCATGACCATGCTCCAATGATCGTAGTCGCCGTCGAACTTCGGAATGGAGGCTGCTGCAAAAGTTGCTTCTGAACCCATCTCTTAAGTCACTGCTCTTGATACCAGAATGTTAGATGTAACAGGAACAGAATAGAAGCAAATAAAGATTCTGGGAATGACTTGTTATTTCTTGTGAAATGCAGTACAATAAATAGAAAATAAAAGGACCGTTGTTGTAACAAACTACAGCCCACTTCTAGCTAGAAATAAGGAAACAAACTGGACTGAATCAATAAACAAACTAGACTGAATCAATTAACAAACTATCCTAAAAACTAGGACTTTTATTTGACTAAATACTTAACAGAAAATGCAAGATCTTTGGCCATGAAGCTGGACAACTTATTCATGATTAAGCAGTAACTTTTTGTCAACATACCTCGTTTTCAAAGAAAACAAGTTGTTGGAGATCGTAGTGAGGATGAAAAATGCAGAGAAGATGTTCAAAACAAGCGTGCAATTCTGGCCAAAAGTATATTTGATCGTCTAACTTATAGAGAGAGACGTCGGGCGAGTGATTTGGATTTGGAGACAATCGTTCATACGTAAATGTGGTGAAGAATAACTTCAAAACCGTCGCACATGGAGAGAATACCAAACCGATCTTTGTGCATCTAGAGTACCACATTGGTGATGTTGATATGGAGAGATTCAAGAAGGCTTCTGTTGGTGTAGTTGAGAATGTCGGGCTATCTTATAACATGCAAGAGATTTTTAATACTGAAGGTTATTTCGCCATTCATGTTACGCCTTTGGAAGCAAACTTATGCCTACTAGAGGATAGAGATGGGGTGAAATGGAAGCCTTATAGGAGGAAGGTTGTCACTGGTTGCAGCAATGGTTTAAGGAAATCAGAAAATGGTGTTACTTGGGTTTGATGTTTTGGTTTTCCTTGTCACGCATGGTGCCCTAGTTCATTGAGTTCACTATAGCTCCGTTAGGAAAATATATGTGTTCATATGATAATACCAAAAATCACACTAATATGGATGTCGCATGGATTATGGTAAAAAACAAATACATATTGGTTTTGAATGAAACCTTCAATGTTCAGATTAATGAAGAGGTGTTTTGGATTAAAGTTGTGGAAGATTCTCAAGGGCCATTAAGAATTTGTCTCCCATGGAATCATGGAGGTTGAGATTCGTCATCGGATTCCCTTACTGATACCTCATTCGATGAAGGTTTTGAAAACAATGTTTTATCAGTTGCGAGTGAAGAAGACGATGGAAACGTCGTGCTTAAATCCAACGGGCAAAAGCGTAGTTCAGTGCAAGTTTCAGTTGGGAGGGTCCAAGAAAATAAGGATTCAGTGGTTATTGATGAGACTTGTCTGCAAATAGGAGGTGATGATGGTGCTTTGGTTTTGGAGAATGTTGAAGCTCAAGGCGTTGGTGATGTGCCCAATGTTTAGTGTGTTGCAAATTCAAAGGGATCTAAAAAAGGGAGACAAAAGGTGATTAATGCAAATCCTAGGTTGGCTAGGTTAGACAAAATGTAGATTTCTAAGAAGCACCGCCTTCGCAAGAAATCACAGATGATGAATGACATTTTTTCCTGTAGTGTGATACCAAATGGGCTTAATTTGGTGGAACATATTGGCTTGTTAGGCTTAAAAAATTCATCTAATAGACCAATTAAGCCCACTGAGTTGACACATGCAATGCATAGTTGTTCAACCCAAATCGTTTCTTCTAGAGATCATTTGAGCTTGATTGATTCCTCCAACTCTGATTCCCTTCCTTCATTACCACCTCTATCGATACCGACTATTCCTTATCCACAATCTGCCTCTACTGAATCCTCCCCTACATGATATTCTCAGGGGGGGCTCTATTATGTATTATGATTCAATAGAGGATTATGATATGGAGATGGGTAATTTTCGAGCGAAGTCATATGGGAAGGGTGATGTAGCTAACATAATTTCTGATAAAGCAATCCAACTAGGAGTCGGTGGACCTGAAAATTCAAAATTTTATATGGAGAAATTAAGGATGGTGGAAAAGAAAGCTCATGGGATGCGTAGGTCAAAGGATGCAAAATCAAAATTGGTCACATGAATTTGTTATCTTTCAATATAAGGGGAGTTATAATCTTGTCAAATGGAGGTGCATTCAAAAATTAATTCATGAAGAAATATTTGATGTATGTATTATTCAAGAGATAAAAGTATCAAAGATTGATGAGGTATGGCTAAAGGTGTTGGTGGAGCAGAATGGACGACAAAAGGAGCTCAAGGAAGATTGGGGGACTTGCAATAATATGGAAAGTAGGTTTATTTAATTGCTTATTCAACTTCACGGGGGATGGGTTTGTTGGCATCCATTTAGAATGTCAAGGTTAGTTTTACTTATTCGTTAATGTATACTCTGCATGCGATATTTGAAATAAGAGGAAATCATGGAATGACTTGCGTGCTGTCAAAACTAAATTTGCTAGAGAAAATTAGGTTGTTGTTGGTGATTTCAACGCGATTAAAGATGAAGGGGAAAGGAATGGTGCTAACAACATTGTCAACAACATATCAGAATTGAGAGATTTTAATGAATTTATTCAATTGATCTAATTCATTTTTCGGTTGTTGGAAATAAGTTCACTCAGTAATGTTGATGATGTTATATGCAAAATTTTCAACCATTTTCAGCAAAAACGTTAGAGCCTGAATTGAATAGGCCAAACATGCTTGGGGTGAACTTTAGGCGGTTAACATTTGCAGATAATAACTTCCTAGAGGAACCTTTAATTTTGGAAGAAATTAAGGAAGTAGTTTGGAGTTCTGAAGGTGAGAAAATTCCAAGACCTGGTGGTTTTAATATGGGGTTTTATAAGAATTGTTGGGAGGTAATTAAGCTCGATTTATTTGGTTGTGTCACAAAATTTTGTTGGAACACCATTCTTCCCAAAGCGATTACTACATCATTCATTTCCCTTGTTCTAAAATCGAATAACCCTCAAGGTTTGAACAATTATCGTCCTATTAGTCTGATTGGTAGTATTTACATAATTTTAGCGAAAGTGTCGGTAGATAGGTTGAAAAGGGTGATAAATGGCTTGGTTTCTTCATGTCAATTGGATTTCATTCAGGGAAGGCAAACGGTTGATGGAGTGCTGGTAATTAATGAACTAGTGGATTTGGCCAAGAGAAAGAAGAAGTATTGTTTGCTCTTTAAAGTCGATTTTGAAAAAGCTTATGATTGCATGGCATGGGACTATTTAAGGGATGTGATGAGTAGAATGGGCTTTGGTGGTAAATGGATGAAGTGTATGGAAGCTTGCGCATTCTCAAGCTCAGTTTTGGTAAACATAAGTCGAACCAAAGATTTCAAGGTGGAAATGGGTTTGTGGCAAGGAGATCCAGTGTCACCTTTTCTTTTCTTGCTTGTGGATGAAGGACTAACAGGGTTGATGCAAAATGCAAAATGATTAGGCATATTTCGTCCATTAAGGTTTCAAATGACTAAAGATTTGACTTATTACAATTTGTGGATGATACGTTAATTTTCGGGGAAGGTTTTTGGCTCAATCTATAAACTATCAAAGCAGTACTGAGTGGTTTTGAAATAGCGCCAGGTTTGTCAGTTAATTTCAATAAGAGCAGAGTTATTAGCCTCAACCTTAAACAAGGTTCCTTGGAGGTAACCTCAACATTTATAGATGTCAACATCTGCTCAATTCCATTCCAGTCCATTGGCATTTCAGTTGGAGAAAATATGAGACGATGGAGTACTTGGAGTTCACTTTTAGATAAAATCAGAAATTGACTATCCAAATGGAATGGGAAACATCTCTCGATGGGTGGTCATGTGACCTTACTGAATTTTGTTCATAATTCCTAAAATTCTGGTATCAGATATGAGATGTCAAAGGAGATGTCACAACATTAATATCTGAATAATGATTAAAATATGAATAAGATAAAATAAGCAGTACACAATTGTAAAGGATACAATCAATTATTAACCCAGTTCGGTGCAAACAATCTCCAGTTTACAATCTTCTCACCTAATCTCTACATGTGTGATTTCTATCTAAGACACACTCAGATAATAGATACCTCTAACCCCCCCCCCCCCAATCACATGCAGTGATAATAACAAAACAATACAAAGGAGAAAAATATTCTTCAAAAACAAAAATTGATCTTGCTTAAAAGCTTCAATCAAGAACAATACACTATTGCTTAAAAGCTTATAGTGAACAACTTACAACTCAATAAAAACTCAATCCAATTCAAACATCTAGGTGATCTGTGAATGGCTCACAAATAACAAAAACAAGGACACAACCCTAATACTTGAACACACAACTTTTTTTCACTATTGTCCCTGTCCAGTAATTAGGGTTAACACATCTTTAAATATAGAAAGATCTTCATGGGATTGGGCTATGGAAACAGACAAAATTGATCTTCAAATCTTCAAGAAGCATGAAAATTGAAACAACTGGTTCTTCCAAAAATGTGATAGCCAGCTCTAAAAATACCATCAATTATTGCGTAGCCAATCACTCAACATAAAAGCACAAAATATTGTGAAATAACCACGTAGCAGATAAACCATAACATTCTGACGAGAATGTTCTGTCATTATATGTTAGAATGTCATGTTTGACATCATGAATAGACTACTGCAACAACACAAATAACACCTGCAGAATTCTTAACACACATGTCAAGACATCAATCATAACATCATGAGGAAATAACTTTTTTTACCAAAATTTATTCCAATTACAAAACAAATAAACTCCCCTTTTTGCAAATTTTGGTTAAAACAATATTATAGCACATAACTACACATACACATCCAATCAGAGAACATCAACAGCAGAAAAAAACCACAAACAATCAATAACACACAAATAATACTAGTACTCCCCCTCAAGCCACAGAGCCTTATAGCATATGTCAAGAACACATTACTCCCTCTCAACTCAGAACCAACATGCAGAGCAACCAGAACAAAACAAAGCAGACATAGCAGTATCTCTCCCCTTTTTAGCCATAATTAGTCAAACTAAATTAAGGAGAACCAGTATAAACTAGGGCAAGAAGAAGCACAACCAAGTATCATAAGAACCATCTAGGTCAAGAATAACATTAAATATTATAGCCCAAGCACATAAAGTTCCAAAAGAGAAAAAAAACTAAATAAAAGAAGCAAAATTAATTATCATCCAAGCAAGAACACCATCAACAACATCAATTGTCTTCACCAGAAGCAGATGTCCCAGCATCATCACTAGTAGCATATTCAGAATCCGCTTATTCACCATCAATATCAGATTCATACATGTCCTCATCACCATCACCATCATTATCTCCAGCCTTCTCAACAGAATTTTGATCATCACCAGCTTTTTCTTTTTCACCACCGACTTCAATGTTATGCCCTTTAGTTTGTTGCAAATTCCTGATCAATTTTTCCAACTCCGTTTTTATTTCAGTATTGATACGAATAACATCACCTATCTCCCTATAGGTCTTCTTAAGAGTATTTATGACTCTAGTCTTAGTTGTAGGTTTCTTCTCCTCATATGTCATAACAATGTATGAGACATGCCTGCCATTAAACAGTTTGTAGTGGACATACAACAAAGATTCTCTTTTACTAGCCACATCAGTACTTATAAATATACCAGGGTATTGATCCAGAATTAAGCCAAAAATCAGGGATGGAAAGGAAATAGGCATTTTGATAGCCCTAATGGTTGCATGTTTCAGAGTTTGTTCAAAAATATAGCTCCCGTAATCAAACTTACAGTTTATTCCTATAAGAAAAATGAATTTTCCCATGCCAAAAACAATACTGAAGGTATGATTAGTTAAGACCCAGATAGAAGGATCAATCCTATGAAGGATGGATTATTTCGCACTGAAAAAACCAACATAAAGTTTCTCTTTCAAATGCCAAACATGGACTTGATTGGCAGTTATCACTTTGCAAACTTGATTGTCTGTTATCTCAAGCTCACTTTCTTTTCTTCCACTTCTCCCAAGATATTTGTTGATAACATCAGCAGAGAAGTCAACACACTTTCCTCTCACAACGACTTTTCTAAAATCCACACTTCTTCTATCAACAATATCAGTGGGTATGTTCACAGTAAATTCCTTAACCAACACTTCATAGCACTTAGGAAAATCTGACACATTATTTAGTAAGCCAGCAACAGTGATTAAGTTAATTACCTCTTTGATTTCAAATGCATCATTCCCTAGATCTCTCTCCAAAGCCACTCTTATTTGGTACACAAATTTCCACTTCTTCACATTATCAATTGTATGAAATGAGATATTGTCCAAGGGTGTCTCAGGAACCTTGATAGAAGATTTCTTGACCAGAGATGTCTTAACATGTGGGATGTCCTGAACATCATCAACATCTTCCTTAGACTCAGAATCTGACCTAATCTTTCTCTTTCTGGTAGAGATAGCAACTTTGGACCAGGATCTAGAGGGTCCAATCACAGTCTTCTTCTTTCAACTCCTAAAGGGAGTGTTCTTAATAATAGCTTTACCTTATCTAGACTTCAATCTCTTGGCAACACTATGGGTTACATTGACCTTAACCTCGACATCAGAGGGAACATCAACCAAATCAACAATATTTTCAGTCCTTTTCTCACTGGGACCAACATCCTTCTTCTTACTAGAACCACCAATGTCTATCCCAATCTCAGTAATCTCTTTTTCAATCACAGAGTCAGCCAACTTATGCAGGTTCTTATCATCATGATTCTTCTCAAAGTAAGAGGAATCAATAATTTTCTCATTAGAAGGGTCGGACTCAGAAGGTTGAGCAACAACCATTTGCGAAAGAGGAGTAGATATACCATGAAAATTATGTCTTTCAAACAAAATTCTACCAACAAGACGCCTAATAGCCCTATCCACATAAATGCTACCTTGTTTGTAATCATAATCTGAAGGCACATCATGAGAGGTTTCAGAAAGGTTGCCTTTGGAAGAGATTTCAGGAGCCATATCATCAGTCTCAACACAATGATCCATTACAAAGGGAGCATAACATCATCAACAAAAATGCTCATTGGATGAGTTCTGGCCTTTGAAGGAGACTCAGACGACTTGGGAGGAGTGGAGTTTTGTTGTTGAGACATTGTGAATTGGTTGAGAGTGAAAAGAGTTGAGTCACAATATTTTTGTGAGGTATAGAATGTGAGATAGCAGTTTGAATGAGAACTAGTGGTATTTGAAGGGACGAAAAACACAAGAAAGGGGGGGGGGGGGTTGAATTGGGGTTATTAAAAATAAAGACAATGAACACAACGAATTTATCCTGGTTCGTTTGAGCTCAAACTACATTCAGTCCACCCACCAAGGTGATTTTGCCTCTCTCAATGAGGTCTTAATCCACTATTCAAGATATTATTACAATCCACAAAGACTTACTATCAATGTCTTCTTGAGTCTACTGACTAACACTTTAGTCACTCAAGGAACATCAAATAGTTTTTATTACAAGTGTGTAAATGATTGCTTCTAAAAAGCTATTATCACAACTGTGTAAATGATTGCTTCTAAAAATCTATTATCACAACTGTGATATTGTTACACAAAATTATTTCAAAATGAGAGTGAAGAAAAAATTATAAGAGTTTATAAATGTGCGCTAGAGTTCGTCCATTTTTCTTCCAAGTAACTCCTTTATATAGATAGATATTTGAACCTTTGGAGACACCTACAAATATTTTTGGGTGATGATAAATGTCTTTGAAGAGTTTCCAAATATAGATATTTATGTCTGATAGCCGTTAAATCTTTGATAGTCAATTAATGAGGTTGATTATGAAATCAGATTTTGCTAGCATGTGAATATCAGAGTTTGATCAAAGGAGCAACTTGTGTTGAGCGTGATACGTAGTCGGATCATCCTTATAAACTTTGTGAATATTTCTTGTTGTAGAACTTCTATCATATGTGAGGAATTTCTTGTTGATGCGTCAGAAATTCTATCATCTGTAAAGAACTTCTTGCTTTATATCAGAACTTCTTGCTTTATATCAGAACTTCTTGCACATTAAAATAAATTATTTTAAGGAGCATATTTTGTTTTTTTAAAATAAAGTAACGTTTGTTATCATCAAAACTTTATTAGAGAGAGTAGAATCAATTCTTATTCTAACAATCTCCCCATTTTTGATGGAGACAAAACTCTTATATTTTGAAGTATTTAAATAAGAACAAATGGTAGTGAGACTCCCCCTGAGTTATAAAGTTCCTTGAATATGTTTTCCTTCTGAGTTTTTGGTTGGAAGATCTTATAGGAAAAACTCCCCCTAAGTTAGAGCCTTTTCCTATTTACTTATCAGCATATTAAATTTATCAGAATATTAGAATGTTTGAGACTTAGTCCTGGTGAGATTTTATTAATCAAAATATTTTACGTTCTCCCCCTTTTTGTCATGAATAAAAAATCAATGTAATCAGAGTTGGGCAAAACATATATAAACAGAACATGGAATCTTTCATTTAAAATAATCAGGATAACATAGAAGCAACAAACAAAAAACAAAACAAAACAAATAAACAAACAATAGAAGCAGAAATTAAGATTGCGGAGGAGGAGGAAGTCTTGTGAACAATGCCTCCAGAAGACTTTTTATCTGAGAAGTGGATTCCACTTGCTGACCAATCATATGCTTAAGTTATGCATTTGTTTCATCTTGTTTGTCCATCTTGTTCTTAACAACTTCATTCTCTTTCTTCAAGTCTTCCAGAGTTTTCAGCACAAGAGAGGATGAAGTTGTATCTTCAGCAAAAGTTACCATTTTCTCAGAGATTGTTACAGGAGTTTGTGTTGGATAAGTTGCAGCAACTTTGCCTTTGTCTTCAAAAACGACCATGGCCTGAAGTTCAGAAGAAAATTCATTTAGTTTTGTCCAAGGAGTATTGTCCAGAAGGCCTAGCAGCTAACAAATTCTTCTTTGAAGATATTAAGCTTTTCATAGAAGTTCTGCTGAGCTATGTCATAGCCGAGATCCTTCAGCTTCTTAGATTCATCATTGAACCATTCTTTCAAATTTTGCTGAGCCATATATGGTCAAATGCTGTGGGATTCAAATTTTCTGCACAAGCAATCTTCAGAGAATTCACTCATTCTTTCATTTTTGCTTCAAAAGCCAGCAGTAAAGTACCAACATTTGATTTGGTTGGTTTAGATTTAGTTTTTGGTATGGCTATTTTCTTGGAGTTTAAGGCTAGTTTTTCTAAAGCTTATATGTCTATGACAGTTTCGAGAGGATCTTCTGGTTCATTTATGGGAGTTGGAGTTTCTGGAATTGTAATGAAGGCATAGGATTTTGGTGGTGTGGAATTATAGGAGGAAAGGGAATCTTCTGGTGGTGTAGGTATGTCAAAAATGAGTAAAGTTTGAGAGGAGTTAAGGGGGCAGGTGATGCCAGAGATGGTTGGTGTAGTGGCAGAAGGTGGATTGAGGGTGTTTGATTGAGAAGTTTCAAAGTAGGGTTGAAACTGATCAATATTAGAAAGAACTTGTTGGAGTTTTGGTTGGGTTTTAACAAACAATGTGGGATTTGGGTCAAAATGAGGATTTGTGTCGATGGGAATGTCAAAGTCTTCAAGAGTTTTTGGGGAATAATGTTCAAAAGGTATGGGAGAAGAATGAATGTTTTCAGGTTGAGGGTTTTCAGAAGGAGGACTTTCAGAGGATGGGGTTTCAGAAGTAGGAATTAAAGAAGTATGAGGGATAGGAGGAAGGTTATCATATGTTGTGTGCAATACTGATTGAATGACAGAAACGAAAGTTGAAGGGTTACCCTTCTTTTTAGCTACTTTTGGTGTCTTATGATAAGTTCCTTCAGAAGCTTTCCTTTTCTTTGCCTTCTTGAGAACAACTTCTGGAGCTGGTATTCTGAGATCTTCTAGATTGATCTCAGGAGTAGTTCCATCATGTTTGCATGCCTCCAGATATCTGACAATGAGTTATGGATGAGTGTCAGCTGAGAAAAGAGGAAAATATTTCAGAGGGATCTTCCTTGTGGTAATCACTTCCCTCGAATGAAGAATTGGGTCCTTCTTGATGTTATCAATGAATTTCATTTTCTTGAGATTCTTGGCATTAAGGGGTCTTCTAGCAATTGCTTCCAGATCATCAACTTGTTGGGCTTCAATCAGATGTTCTACTAGTTTGTTTTTTGTTTGAATATCTGAGATTAGCCTTCCCAGAGGTATCCAATCTCTTTTTTTTCTCCTGTTCTCTAGTTTCCTTGACGTTGTTCTTCAGATGATTGAACAGGCTATGAGCTAGGTTAACTTTCTTGTTGGTTGAGATAAAGTAGAGAAGGTATTGTTGATCAATGTTGATGTAATCTGGAGAACTTGTGGGTTTTCTGTGACTGATGTAACCTGTAACGCCTTGAGTTTTTATTTAAATATTTTATTCAGAATATTGTGTGTTGGTGTATATAAAATAATAGATTAATGAATATAATATTAAACTGAAAATTATATTGTGATGGATAATTGTATTATTAAGTAATAAAATAAATGGAATAAAATATGAGGTAGAGGGCAATGTTGTCATTTGGTGGTTTTAGTGAGGGTAAGAATGGAAGTCCCTAAGTTGGTCTAAGGGATTAAGTTGTAAAAAGAGAAAATGATCGTATTTTGGAGAAAAAAGGAAGAGCGGTCGTGAAAGTTATGAAGAGGAGAAGAAGAGGAGAAGGCTTGATCGTGAAGAAGAATCTGCGAGGAAGAGAAATTCTCAACAAAACCAAAGGTAAGGGTGGGATTCTTCCATCTCTAAGGGTTTTATAATGGGAATTGGGTAGGTTAAAGATGAGACATTGGGGTTTTGGTGGTTGAGTAGGTTTTGGTTAAGTTGTTGTTAATATGTTGTTGTTGGTTGATATTGTTATAAATTAAGTGTTAAATAAGTAATTACTATGAATTCTGGTTGTGAATTGGTGTTTTGGGGATGAAAATTCGTGCAGGTATAAGTGCAGAACAAAGAGAGGGGAGAACTGCAAAATCGCAGATCTCGCATAGTGAGCTGAAGCTCGCTTAGCGAGTGAGACAGTTTGTGTAAAAGTAAAGAGTCAGTGAGTTGCTCGCTTAATGAGCAATGACCCTCGTTGAGCAAGACCTGGAGCATGAAAAGTTGATTTTTAATTCTGAAAAATTATTGAAAATTACATAATTATTTTAGTAATGCTTAGGAATTGATGTGGTGTAGTTGGAGGGAGTGAAGGAAGAGTTATACACATAATTGTAGGGATAATTAGTGTAACTTGACTATAAACATAATTAATATGTTTGTTCGTGTTGTCGATTGTTGTTGTTATGAGTAGTTGTTGTGATAATGTGTTTCATATGTTTGTTATTGATACACGAGTATGTGATGTGTTGTAGCATATGTTATGTTGCGTTGTCATGGTCTAAGTTGGGTTATGTGATTATAAGTTAAGAATGCATGATAATCGTGATGGTAACGAATCGTTGTATATTGATCGATGTTGTGATAGATATTTGTTGTTGTTGATGTTGTATGATGTAATCATTGTGAGTATGCATGTATGTCATTGGTGTTACATGACATGTTGCATAGTTGAACAACATACCAAGGTGGGGTGTGTTAGTTGTTGTGATGTTGGTGCGATCATGAAATAGAGATCGTACGAGGGTGTGATTGTGAAATAGGGATCATATTGGACCATGAAATAGGGGTCGATGGATGTGATCATGAAATAGGGATCATATTGGACCATGAAAGAGGGGTCGAGTGTTCCGACGGGAACTGGATCTTGAAATAGAGATCGACACATGGTACCGCATGCATTGAGTCAAGTAGGGTCTCATTGGATGATTGTTGTTGTCGTGGTATATGATGTTGTTGTGGTATATGATGTTGTTGTGGTATATGATGTTGTCGTTGTATATGATATTGTGGTTGTATGTGATGTTGTCGGTGTGTAAGAGGTTGTTGTGTATGCAATGTAATTGAATAACTGTTGTTGAGAAGTGGTGTCTTGTTTCTGATACTTGCTAATTCTTGTTATATTACTCTTTTGTGATGTAAGTATGTCACTCTTTCTATTTGAATGACCCTTATGTTGGTAACGTGCAGGTGAGCAGGATAAGACGAGTGGTGGTTAGTGAAGTCGGTGTACTTCATGTTATTAGGGTGTCAGCTCTGATACGTCGCTTTGGTTGTCGGGACGATGTTGCTTTTATTGATTTATTTCTTTTAGAAAACTTTTTTTTAATCGAAGTTGATTGATGTTGATTTAAAAAAATATTTTCACTGCAATGTTGAATACTTATTTGGAAAACTTATTATTGAGTCGAGTTGTTTTATGTTGAATTGTGGCACTCAAATAGTTTTAAATGGGAATTTTACTCTGATAATTACAATTAATTCCATGGGGAAATTTGGGTGTTACAGAACCCAGAATGATCATTGCCCAGATTCTCTGATGATCTTTGAGATCCTTGATTTTATTTGAATGTTGCCCAGAAGTAAAAATCTCTCTAAATATTGTTGTTAGGTCAGAATGTTTTTCCATGTCACTGCACTTAATCCCATTTCCATCAGGTTCAATGAGTCTTCCAATAAGATCTTAAGTGATGATGATCTTCTTCCCCGTGACGTAGGACGTAACCTGATTGTTTGATGTTGTAGTAAAACTCCATAATTCTTTGACCAGCTTAGGGAAAATAGGACCTATAAGACGATCAAAGTACTTTGTCCAGCCTTGAAATTTAACTTCAGGTGTGAGATCATAGCCATTTTCCTTCATGTTGTTAAAATCCACAAACAGTTCACAGAGAACTTCTAGGTTTTCAACTGGAGTAAGAACAGTTTTGATCGGAGTAACATGAGTTTCTTCAGATGTTTGACTTGCAGAAGCTTGTTGAGAAGATGAAGAAGCTTGAGTTTGTTTAGAAGATGAAGCCATTGTTCACAAGAAGGTTTTGTAACAGAAGCGCAGAAAGCTAGAGAAAACAAGTAGAGCAAGAAAAGCAAGAAAAGAGTGAAAGTGAAAGTGTGAAAGTGTTTGCAAGGTGAGAATGAACACACACACACACACACACACACACACACACATATATATATATATATATATATATATATATATATATATATATATATATATATATATATATATATATATATATATATATATATATATATATATATATATATATATATATATATATATATATATATATATATATATATATATATATATATATATATATATATATATATATATATATATATATATATATATATATATATATATATATATATATATATATAGTTTTCAACGGATATAAAACATAATTAATGAGATATTAAAACACAAATAAAATGATTAAAACCATTAATGATTTCTGACAAGGGAAATGGCGTAAAATATTTTTGAACAATTACCGATGTGACTAGCGCCTCAACTTTGTCAACTCAGCCATTTCAGTTTCTCAAAGTTTGAACACATATTCAGCCTCAGAGGACACCTATAGCTTAGGTTGACAGTTGTTCATGTCATGAACAACTGTCAACCTAAGCTATAGATAGTTGTTGAGGTTATGAACTGCAAGTTCTGCCCTTGAAATGAAAGGTTCTCAGAAACAAACTTTCAGATCTTTCTGATCAGATTCTGATACAATTCTCCTTCTTACTTCAGAAGAAATATTGGTCAGAAGTTCAAAAGAAGATAAGTTATGAGAGTTAAATGTATAGAAATAACATATTCATTCTGGACATAATTCCATACTGAGGTGTTTCATAATGAAATTAAACTTATCTTCAGCAAGGGGTTTTGTGAAAACACCAGCCTATTGATGGTCTGTGTCTATTAATTTTAAACATAAGATTCCCTTATGAGTATAGTCCCTAACGAAATAATGTTTAATTTCTATATATTTAGCTCTAGAATATAAAATATGATTTTTAGAAAGACAAATAGCAGAAGTATTATCATAGAGGATAGGGATGTTACTCTCATAAATATTGAAATCCTCAAGTTTATTCTTCATCCATAACATTTGAGTATTGCATTCAGCTGCTGCTATGTATTCTACTTCAGCAGTTGAAAGTGTAATTGTAGATTGTCTTTTGCTGGACCAAGATATTAAGTTGTCTCCCAGAAATTGACAACTTCCAGAAGTACTTTTTCTATTTTGTCTCCAGCAAAATCAGCATCGCAGTACCCTACAAGTTTGTATTCTATGGATTTTCTATAGCAAAGGCCAAGATTAGTAGTACCTTTCAGATACCTGAAAATTCTCTTAATTGCTGTTAAGTGAGATTCTCTAGGATCTGATTCAAATCTAGAATAGAGGCAAACACTATATAGAATATTAGGTCTTGAGGCAGTTAAGTATAGGAGAGGGCCAATCATACCTCTATAGATCTTCTGATCTACTTTCTTACTTACCTCTTCCTTTTCCATAATACATGTAGGATGCATTAGAGTTTTAGAAGGTTTACTTTCTGACATATCAAATTTCTTCAGAAGTTCTTTAATATATTTGTTTTGATGTATGAAGGTTCCTTCTGATGTTTGATTGATTTGGATTACCAAAAAGAACTTGAGTTATCCCATTAAGCTCATTTCAAATTTTGCCTACATAGTCTTAGCAAATTCTTTGCCTATAGAACTTTTAGTAGATCCAAAAATTATATCATCTATGTAAATTTGATAGATCATAATATTGTTTTTTACTGTTTTACAGAAAAGAGTTGTGTCCACCTTCCCTCTAGTAAAGTTATTTTCTAAGAGAAACTTACTTAGTATTTCATACCAAGCACTGGGAGCTTGTTTCAGGCCATATAACGATGTTTTAGGTTTATAAACATATTATGGATGTTTTGGGTTTTCAAAACCAGGGGATTGATGCACATAAACTTTTTCATCAATGTAACCATTTAAAAACGCACACTTGACATCCTTCTGATAGAGAGAGTGATGTCATTATTTAAAGCAAAAGAAAATAAAATTCTGATAGATTATAAACTTGTGACTGGTGCAAAGGTTTATGCATAGTCTATACCCTTTTGCTGACTATAACCTTGTGCAACCAGTCGTGCTTTTCTAACAACTTTTCCTTATTCATTCAGCTTTTTTCTGAAGACCCATTTGGTTCCAATGATGTTGAATCCTTTGGGTTTAGGAACTAGATCCCATACATCATTTTTGGTGAATTGATTTAGTTCTTCCTGCATTGCAAGTATCTAATCATTGTCTGAGAGTGCTTCATTAATAGAAGTGGTTTCAATCAGACAGACTAATCCCATTAGAGATTCTTCAGAGTTTTTGAGTGAAGATCTTGTTCTGATTGGATCATCTTTCTTTCCCAGAATTTTATCTTCCGATGAGCTAGAATGCTTTTGGATTGTCTCTTCTGAATAGGTTCTTCAGAATTTGTTGTGGCATTCGTGTTGTCTTTTTCTATAGATGGTTGTTCTTTAGATGTTCTGGTTTCTGTACCTGTAATTTGAACTTCTATATCTATAAGAGATTCATTTTTCTTTGGCTTTTGGAAGCCAATCTTATCATCAAATCTAACACAAATAGATTCCACCACAATACGTGTTATGTGTTATATACTAAGTACCCTTTCGAATATTCAGATTATCCTAACATGAAACATTTTTTCGCCTTAGAATCAAACTTGTTCAAAGGATCATTAGTGCTCAGAATAAAACAAGTACATCCAAAAGGATGGAAATAAGAAATGCTAGGCTTTATGTCCTTCCACAATTCATATGGAGTCTTCTCTAGAATAGGTCTTATAGAGATTCTATTCTGAATATAGTACGTTGTATTTACTGCTTCTGCCCAAAAGTGTTTACCCATGTTAGTCTCATTGATCATGGTTTTGGCCATCTCTTGTAAAGTTATGTTCTTTCGTTCTACAACTTCATTTTGTTATGGAGTTCTAGGACAAGAGAAATCATGAGAGATGCCATTTTCATTAAAAAAATAATTCCAGTTTTTTGTTTTCAATTTCTCCACCTTGATCACTTCTAACTTTTACAATTCTAAACTCCTTTTCATTTTGAACTTGTTTGCAGAAGGTAGAAAATACAAAGATTGACTCGTTCTTATGTCTAAGGAACTTTACCCATGGCCATCTACTATAGTCATCTACGATCACTAATCCGTACTTCTTGTCACTGATTAAGGCAGTTTTCACTGGTCCAAACAAATCAATGTGCAGAAGTTCTAATGGTCTAGAGGAAGAAACAACACTTTTTGAATTGAAAGCAAGTATATCAAACTTACCTTTCTGACATGCTTCACACAGAGCATTTGAGTTGAACTTCAAATTATGAAGTCCTCTGATCATATTGAGTTTGTTAATCTGAGATAATCTTCTCATACTAGCATGCCACAATATTTTGTTCCAGAACCATTGCTCGTTGTTAGCAGACATAAGGCCTTTCACATTCTGACTTTTTAGTTCATAAAGTTTTATTTTGTAAATGTTGTTCTTTCTTTTTCCATTAAAAAGGATAGTTCCATCTTTCTGACTAACAGTTTTGCAGAACTTTTTATTAAAGATTATATCATAACCGTTATCTCTTAATTGACTTACTGATAACAAGTTATGCATCAATCCATCAACTAACATAATATTATATATAGAAGGAAGAGTATTGTTACCAATGGTTCCAGAGCCAATGATTTTTGCTTTCTGATTACCTCCAAAACCTACATAGCCTCCAGCTTTAAGCTCAAGACTTTGGAACTTATACTTTCTTCTCGTCATCTGTCGGAAGCATCTAGAGTCCAGGTACCAAGATTGGTGTTTCAATCTTTCTGTTAAAGACATCTGCAACATAGAGAATTTTATCCTTGGGTATCCATATCTTTCTAGGTCCTTTTTTGTTAGAGTTTGCATAATTCTGATTGAGTTTAGGTTTCTCAATAGAATTTGTAGAATAAGATGACTCGCTGATGTATTTTAAATCATGTTTGTGTCCATATGTAAAGTGAGAATTTAAAGGTGTGTATTTTATGACCATGACATCAACTTGTTTAAATTTATGTGGTGTTTCTCCTTTAGGTTTAACATATCCTATGTCTCTTCTACTGTTTTTGCTAACTCCATAGATCATTGAGGAAATTTTTCTTCTGTCTATGTTTTTAGCTAGAAATTTTTGAAAACTATGATCATACTGATTTATGATGCTATCAGAACTAGATAGAACTTTTGAGTCAGATTATTTATGAGCTTTATGTTTTCAAAAGAGTTTTCAAGTTTTGAAATGATTTCTTTTAGCTCAGAGTTTTCTGCTTTTAGTTTCCTAGTTTCTTCAGATTCAGATACTAGACCATGTTTCAGGTTTTTGTATTTGAATTGAAGTTTCAGATATATTTCAAGAATTTGTGATACACTATCTTCTAATTGAGATCTAGATAGTTTAGAGAACACCTCTTCTATTTCTGAGTCTGATCCAGATTTTGATGAGTTGATATCATCTGATATGTTGGCCATTAAAGCAATGTTAGCATGTTCATCTTTTGATTCTGATTCAACTTCAGAAGATTATGGGTCATCCCAAGTAGCCATAAGACTTTTCTTTTTGTCTCTGTTGAATTTCTTCTTAGGATTTTCTTTATGTAGTTTAGGACAATTACTTTTGTAATGTCCAGGTTCCTTGCATTCATAGCACACTACTTCTTTGCTTTTAGACTTCTTGTAACCAAAGGATGATTCATAGTGATTGCTTGATCTTCTAGGGTTTATGAATTTCTTTTTTATGTGCTTCCAATGTTGTTGAATGCTTCTGGAAAGGAGTGATAATTCGTCTTCTTCTGATGAGCCACCAGAGCTTTCTTCTTCTCCCTGAAAAGCTTTAGATTCAGATTTGTTAGATTTAAGAGCAACAGACTTACCTTTCTTCTAAGGTTCATCTTCTTCAAGTTCTATCTCGTGACTTCTTAGAGAGCTGATTAATTCTTCAAGAGATATTTCATTCAGATTCTTTGATAGCTTTATAGCAATGACCATGGGTCTCCATGCCTTTGGCAAACTTCTGATTATCTTTTTCGCATGATCTGCTATTGAATATCCTTTGTCCAGAACTTTTAATCCAGCAACCAGAATTTGAAACCTTGAGAACATTTTCTTAATTGTTTCATTTTCTTCCATTTTGAACGCTTCATACTTCTGAATGAGTACCAGAGCTTTAGTCTTATGTACTTAAGTGTTGCTTTCATGCATCATTCTCAGAGACTCAAACATATGTTTAGCAGATTCTCTATTTGTGATCTTCTCATACTCTGTGTATGATATGGCACTCAAAAGAATTGTTTTGGCCTTGTGATGATTTATGAACTCTTTCTTTTGGTGGGCTGCTATATTTTTTCTTTCAATCTTCTAACTGTTGTCTCCAACTGGATGAGTGTAACCATCAGTTACCATATCCCAAAGGTCTCTATCAAGATCCAGAAAAAAGCTTTCCAGAACATCCTTCTAGCTGTCAAAGTTCTCACCATCGAACATTGGAGGTTTTCCATTGATTTTGTCATTCTAATTGTCATTATTGTTCTTGAGTAGTTCCGCCATAGTGTTTTTCTTAAGGATCTTTTTCTGACACGGTTAAGTATTAGCACCCAGAACCAGGCGCTCTGATGCCAATTGAAGGGGCAAAAAACACAAGAAAGTGGGGCTTTGAATTGGGGTTTTTAAAAATAAAGACAATGAACACAACAAATTTATCCTGATTCGTTTGAACTCAAACTACATCCAGTCTACCTGCCTAGGTGATTTTGCCTCTCTCAATGAGGTCTTAATCCACTATTCAAGATATGATTATAATCCACAAAGACCTACTGTCAATGTCTTCTTGAGTCTATTGACTAACACTTTAGTCACTCAAGGAATATCAAATATTTTTTATTACAAGTGTGTATATGATTGCTACTAAAAAGCTATTGTCACAACTGTGATATTGTTACATAAAATTATTTCAAAATGAGATGAAGAAAAAATTTGGAGAGTTTTTAAATGTACGCTAGAGTTCGTCCATTTTTCTCCAAGTAACTTCTTTATATAGATAGATATTTGAACCGTTGGAGACACCTAAAAATATTTTTGGATGATGATAAATGTCTTTGAAGAGTTTCCAAATATAGAGATTTATGTCTGATAGTTGTTAAATCTTTGATACTCAAAATAAAATTGGCTTTGATATTGTCATGAGAAAAGAATTCCCGAAGGAAAGACGTCATTGTTTGTTTTGAAGTTTTTTAAAAGTTTTTTATTTGAAGAGTTTTGTTGAAGAGAGTGTACTTAAGTCTCTTACAACGGAGTGTGTATTTCATACATAACCCCAAGATGGGATAATAATGGAGCACACTAAGTATGTGATTCTCAAACTTATTTTCAATGTTTGAGGCCTAAGCACACTAGCTTACTCTCATTATTAAGTATTTTTGGTGTTTTAGAATGAAGTAGTGTCTTTGATTTAAAAAATTAATAGTATAATTGCAAACATTATTAAAAAAATGAATAGTATAATTGAAAACATAATCTAAATATAGCCTACTAAATAATTTTATATGCAAATAAATACTTAAATATCAACTATTATAACAAAATATAGTTTTATTTCTAATATACTCATGCGAAGCACGGATCGACGATCTAGTAATAATAAGAAAGTTGTGTGGCGGTGGATACAATTTCTAAGATTTTCTTGCATGTCAGCCCTGCTCCTATATGTGACATCCCACCTCATTTGTGCATATAAAATGACCACGTAGCCCTTAATGTAAAATAAATAAAAAAATTATCTCATTTGTGCATCACTAATTTTTTGCATTTCTCTCTGGCTTGTAAATATTGATTTAGGTTTAAAGATTCAATCGGTAGTAATTGAATATAATTTCAAATTTAAAATAATAAATAATAAAAAATTATATATTTGCAACATTAAAACAATACTTTAATTTATTAAAGAAAAATAATAATTTATATTTATATGGTAAAATAGTATTCAAATCTCCTCATTAAACTTAATTAATGGACAGATTAGTTCACCATCATGCACTTCCTCTATGATTAGCAGCACTTTCACTCCTTGTGCTAACATCATTACAGGAAGTACTAATAATGGTTTAGTACCATCGAGTACTTGTTGTGAATCATTAAGATCTTTGATTAGTACTAATGTGGATTGTGCTTGTCTTATGATGTCTTCCAATTCTCCTTTTTATCAAGTTCTTGCTATGTCTCTTTCACAAGCATGTAACATTATTAATGGAGCTTCTGTTCAATGTAAAGGTGTGAATTCCCCATTGCCTGCTCCAACTCCCTTAAGCCCTCAAGGTAGTTCAAATTTTTTGTCTGTGGATGACAAACACATATATGAGAATCTGCAGTTAGCAGAGGCAGGGGGACTAGCACCATCATCAGCACCGAAGGAAGCAGAAGCGCCGTCTAAAACTTCCAGAATTATACCAGTTTTGACTCCGCTTCCTCAGTCAGCGTCTTCTCCGTCTTATTATTCCTTCTTACCTTCTGCATTATTCATAGGAATAGCAATAGTATTGGTTTGTTGATGTGCAGCAGCATTCATACACACTCGTACCGATATTATGCCGTCAGGTCCACAGTCGCTGCAGACTTGTGCTTCTTCATCAGGGAGCCAGTTGAGGCGCTCGGAGAGCCTTGGACCAAGGGGCCCGACCCAGAGCCACTTGTCTCGGTCAGCTTGGTCTGCATAACCCTCGATCTTTTCTTTTGCTGCTGGAGCAGGCGTTCCTGGATTTTGTCAAGCTGGTTCGACAAAGAGCCTGAAAAAGAAAAAGATTAGATTAATTATGGACGACAGAATAATATCAAAGATATGACTATTAGAAATAAAACAGATACCAAAGAAGTCGGATACTTCCTGCCCGGTATTGCAGGCCAGCAATTTTGTAACATCGATCAAGGGACGCTCCATAGCTTCCCCCCCATCGTGATCGAGCATAACTTTCCCCTCTCCGTCCAGCAGGGGGGTCGGAGTGAAAGACGCTATCAACATTCTGAAGGCCTCGAAATTGGCCGCGTCGTCTTCATTCAAAGAGTCCCCCACCTGGAAGAACTCACCAACAGACCTCTCGTAATGGGCGTAACTCCAAGAAAAGGGGAATAACCAAAGCCTCCTCGGGATCACCTGCCCTTGATCGTCGAGCTTGGGTTCGTCGTTCTCTTCGGTGTCTATCCCCAGAAAGCTCATCGCCCTCACAGCCACTACGCTCGCGGGTTTGATCAGAAAGTAGTCCATCTTGAAGGCTCGGATGGATTCTGAATGGGCCTTGAAAATTTGCGTCCTATGTTTAAAAGACACGAACCCCTTCCGATCAGTTCCTCGCCCGACATGACGCTGCAGGGAGAATAGACGGAAGAACAGAGGAAGCGTGGCACCAACACCCAGATAGGCACACGTCAACTCAAACGCCTTCGGGAATGCATACGAGTTAGGATGCAGCTGGGAAGGAGCAACACACAGGTGCCCGAGCACAGCAGACACCAAGTCACTGAAGGGCAAAGTTACCCCCAGGACCGAAACTGCATACTCGTACATGGAGAACGCCCGACCTCCAAAATCTGAGAAGATGCGGTCGTCATCTCCTGGGCAAGTTACGACCCAATCAGCAGGGTTGCCAACGACAGGCAGCGGCTCCGCTCGAGGCCTTGAAAATGAGGACACCTTGTCCAGCAGATCCTCCACCACCCATTCTTCGGGCGAGATCCTTGTCTGTTCGGGACATTGTGGCGAGTCTGTTGATGCTCCCTCTTCTGTAGTGCTCGCGCCCGAATCTCCCGAGGAACTCCCGAAACCAGAGGGGACTGACGCAGAAGATCCTGAATCTTCCGAGGACGTCTCTTCCGAGGACACGTCTAACGGATCCATAAGCGATATTTCACCTGAAAAGCAGAGGAAAGGCGCAGTGAATTCGATTAAGAATATTAAATCCACCCTTCCACCGCTCGACAAGTGAAAGGGCGCGCATCAACTCAGGGACTGGGTCCCGAGCTGTAGCCCTGGCTGACCATCGCTCGGAGCGATGGCTTACGCCCAACGTCATGAGTTGAGGGATCTAACCTAAATACTTGTCAAATCCCAAGTCAAGGTCGACCAACACCTATGTCGACCATGAGATAGGGTTTGCAGTCAACCAACAACGGTGGCAGAAGTTCTAAAGTTTACCGGTTCTAAATCTAAGACTACCGTTAAAACTATCCTAAACCACATACATTTCTATGATATCTAACCTATAACCACCGAAAACAGCGAAAAGGAACCGTACCTTGTGCTTGGGAAGACATTTGCAGAAGATAAAGGTTCTGGAATCGGTGGTCGACAATGAGATACGGTGGTCGACGGCTGGGAGCGGTGGCAGTTGAACGAGCAAGACGTCGGAGAAGAAGATGAAGCGAAAAGTTCAAAATGGAGCCTGGAAACCCTATTTATAAGAGGGAAAACACGTGCAAGCACGCGTGACCCCTATACGCTAGCCCCTAGGCTAGCCTTCAAATCATTAATAAGCGCGAATTCCCAAAAATTCCATCTTTTCGTTTCACATTCTCCCGTCGAGCAACGTACCAACTGCTCGTCCCTCGAAGGTCGGCAGCATGAAATTCCTAGCCTTGACACTTCCCGTCCTCGAGTACGAAATCATTACTAAGTCACTACTCTTCCGCACGAGCAATGACTTGGGGGGCTCCTGTGATACAATTTCTAGTAATAATAAGAAAGTTGTGTGGCGGTGGATACAATTTCTAAGATTTTCTTGCATGTCACCCCTACTCCTATATGTGACATCCCACCTCATTTGTGCATATGAAATGACCACGTAGCCCTTAATGTAAAATAAATAAAAAATTATCTCATTTGTGCATCACTAAATTTTTGCATTTCTCTCTGGCTTATAAATATTGATTTAGGTTTAAAGATTCAATAGGTAGTAATTGAATATAATTTCAAATTTAAAATAAAAAATAATAAAAAATTATATATTTGCAACATTAAAACAATACTTTAATTTATTAAAGAAAAATAATAATTTATATTTATATGGTAAAATAGTATTTTTCATCCCGTATCTTTAGGGTGTGGTTCATTTTGGTATCTCAATTTTAAAAAGACCATTTTGTCCTTCATGTCTTCAAATATCATCACACTAGTTCTTTCCGTTAAACCTGTTAGTCAAAATCAAAATGAATAGTCAGTTGACATAAACTTGATGTTAATGTGACGACGTATTCATCCAAACCCCAATTCTTTTGCAATATTCATACTATTGCCCAAAAATTCATCCCATTCTTGCAATATTCATACCATTTTTAAAAAATTCATCCCATTTCCAAAATCCATTTTTCAAAAACTCATCCCATTTGTCAAACTCATTTGTAATCTTTTGTGATCATTTGAAACTCCTAAGAATAAGTTCTTATTACATTTGAATGTTCAATTTAGTTAAGTGTTTGTTTAATAAGCTCTTATTATACAAGATTTTGTGTACCAACTATTTTTAGAATTGAATAGGTAAAAAGATAACATATACTGGAATAGCTTGGCATATGATATTTGAGATATAGGAGCTAAAAATAGTTTATGGAAGTGCTTATATCTTAAACTCTTGAAATTGTGTTCCTCATGGGATATATGTCGAACATGATGCTCCAACAACAGGTTCGACAAGATACACTAGAATCACTATAATAATAATTACTAGATGATGGAGAAGAAATACAATAAACAACACAGTCAATTGTTTACTCAGTTCGATGAAACTACACTGACATCTGAGGTTGAGTGCATAACGCAAGAAAGGAAAATCACTTATTAGTAGTTTATTACAATTAGTATTACAAACAAAAATAAACCTTATGTTGTTCAATGCCTCTTCCTAACACTACCTAATGACTTTCAATTTAGAGTTTCCCCATAAACATGAGAACCTATTCAATTTCTTCTATGTCACACAACCCGTGATATGGGATAACAATCCATAAATCCTAGTGATCAAGTTCAATCTTACGAAGATGAAAGAATGTTGAAAATTACAATTCAATTAGATAAACCTTTCATGTCAAGTTACTGAAACATAGAAGTGTACATAAGATAATTTACAACTCAACTAGACAAATCTTCTATGTGAAGTTACTAAAACATAGAGATGTATATAAAAATAACAAGAACTCTTATAAACCCTAGCACTATAAAATATTCAATATGAATGATTGCTTTTTAATGTAGGTTTAAGCTTCTTATATAACAAAATAACTTTGGGCTTTTTCCTTATGGATCTGCAATTATTTTCGTCCAAAATATTTGCACAAGTTGTTGGATATTTGATTTGCTCCTTCAATATATCTAACAGAAAGATATGATTTGGTTTGTTACAAATTCAAATTTAAATCTCTATTAAATCATATTTGATCTTCACAGCTGTCTAACAAATCATATAATCATATTGTTAAACCATAGTAATAAAACATAATTGAATCTTCTTAAAATATTTTACTAAAACGCAATAATATGGCATCTGTTGCACAAGACTAAGATGTTGTACCAACATGCTGGAGCATCGCGCCCAATATGTGTCCCTTTTGTAGTTTCATACAAATTTAGCAAGTTAGGCCAATCTTAAACACTTGAACACTTTTCTAAGGTGTTGTTTTGCTAAATGCATATAATCCAAATGACCAATCCTCTAGGAACAAAACTCACCCCTTTGGAGAATTATGGTTAAACAACTCATCAAGATAAATAGCATATCTTCCATGAGAACATGTGACAACTAGTAGATATACTGGATAACATTTAAGGAGCAAAAACTTCCATGTATTATAGTTAAGCAACACCGACAGCAGAAGTCATAAGCATCAACATTTAGATGCTTTCATATAATTCATTCAATTGCTCCAAACCAAACAGACAATCATGCAATCATTCATTGGTCATGCATGAATATAGTTTCACATAGTTAGTAGCATACAATCGTACCATCTAACATATATTAGTATGCAAACATTCACATGAAGGAAGGAATGTGGATGTCCTTAGTATTTCATTTCAACCAATGGATTCCTAAGGATGATTTCAAAACTTTGTCCTTATACTTTATCTTAACCATTGGGAATACATGCCTTGTGATCCTAGTACATGGTTTGATGGCATAATATCAAGAACATTGGATTCCTTACAATGTTCTTAGCATAAGCTTTTTGAACACATAAAAAACTTTGTAGTGAAAACTATTTTGTATATAGTTTGGTATATATGAATGTTCCGGACTTTCAGTATATATAAATGGAATTAAAATTTCACAATTGAAAATATTTTCATATTGTAATTGAAATATTAAATTAGAGTATTCTATATGTATTACAGTATAGCAATGTCATGTTTTTTCTCTTTCTCTATATTGTGTATTATATATTATGTATATATTACATTATAGAAAAAATTTCATTGCAATATTTTATTGGTTAGAGTTTTTATACGCAAAATAAATAAATATCTATATTAGCAATCTATACAATTTTACATATTTTTTCTAAACTTTCTATATGAATGCATAACTCATTTTAAATTTGAATTGGTTTCCTATAATTTCTTTTAAATTTGAATTATGACATACATATAAATGCATATTACAATAACTTTAAAATAAATTATAATAAATTTTTAAGTAATTTTAGTTTCAAAAAATTTAGCGGGCTAGCGGACCAACCCCGTCCCATTATGTATTTCGTCATCGGGATTTTTGTTTGACGGGACGGACAAAACGGATAGGCGGACCCAAAATCCCAACACAATCCACCATTTTTTGACGGGTGACGGATGGGCCGACGGACCCCGGTCCGTTTTACCATCCCTAGTTCTAGTTAACTCGGTGACATTATAGTATGATAAAATAAACTTAAATGAAATATTTTTCTTATTTATTGTAAAAAAAAAACTATCAAACTTAATGTATTGTTAATAGATAATATTATTTGATTATATTTAAATGTTACGTTTTATTTTTAAAGACAATCAATTCATTTGCATTTAGTATGGGTTTATATGAGAACTAAATGAAACGTAAAATCAAATGATAGTAACTGATGAATTTAAATAAATTGTAGATTAAAAATATTGTTATATATTTATAAAATATTACACTAAAATATAAGATTACTATTAAAATTAGTAATAAAGTTAAAATATTAGAATATTAGTTTTTTTCTTAGAGTTATACATTTTGTATTTTAATATATTATCTATATTATAAGGATTTATATATTATCTAAAATTATATTTTATATAGGAGTATCTATTTTTTTTCATCTTTCCTTAATAAAAATGTGATAGAAAATATGACCAAAAGAAATAGTATATCAAAGACTATTATAATTTTATATTATTAGAATATTATAAAGTATACTAATTAAGTCTGATAAATGTGACAAACTCCATTCTAGCCAACTATACCAAACTATAACATTAATGGAAGAAACTAACATGAAAACCCTTCCACTAGAAAAATCAAGGTAGTTGAACTCCTTTATCATATATTCAAATCTACCACTTCTCTTCTCCAAAATATGACTCAACCATTACACTATATATTAATCATAATCCTTACCTTAATTTAATCAAAACATAAACCATGGCATTGATATCATTAACACTCCTAATTATAATCTCCTCTTTAAACTTAATTAATGGACAGATTAGTTCACCATCATGCACATCCTCTATGATTAGCAGCACTTTCACTCCTTGTGCTAACATCATTACAGGAAGTACTAATAATGGTTTAGTACCATCGAGTACTTGTTGTGAATCATTAAGATCTTTGATTAGTACTAATGTGGATTGTGCTTGTCTTATGATGTCTTCCAATTCTCCTTTTTATCAAGTTCTTGCTATGTCTCTTTCACAAGCATGTAACATTATTAATGGAGCTTCTGTTCAATGTAAAGGTGTGAATTCTCCATTGCCTGCTCCAACTCCCTTAAGCCCGCAAGGTAGTTCAAATTTTTTGGCTGTGGATGACAAACACATATATGAGAATCTGCAGTTAGCAGAGGCAGGGGGACTGGCACCATCATCAGCACCGACGGAAGCAGAAGCGCCGTCTAAAACTTCCAGAATTATACCAGTTTTGACTCCGCTTCCTCAGTCAGCGTCTTCTCCGTCTTATTATTCCTTCTTACCTTCTGCATTATTCATAGGAATAGCAATAGTATTGGTTTGTTGATGTGCAGCAGCATTCATACACACTCGTACCGATATTATGCATGCAGCTGGTTGGTTTTTGTTCATGTTTTCTACCTTTTGAGCTCTGATTATATATACTGATACACTTTAATAATGGTTACATACTTATATGGATAGATTGCAATTCAAAAATGTTTGATCTTGAGTGAATTTTATTAATTTTTGGCATAAGCATGATCTTTGAATAATATGAAAAAAGAACAACTTGCTTTACATTTTGGGCATCATCTCAATTTTCCGCCCCTTGTGAACCAAACAGACTCTTAGTCACGTACTCGAAAGCTGCCACCAAAGCCTGCAAAAATCAATAAACGAGAAACTTAATTCTCTCGTAATGATTAAGTGAAATTCTTTACTAAGTTTTAGTATGAGACAATTTTAATTACATTATCGCATTATAAAGAATTCAGACGCAATTTTCTTTGAATCACATAGCCTTCTCCCACGCTTAATCAGATTGTGAGCTGTAGATATTCATACTCAATAGGTGTTGACAAACCCTTACACTCTGCAGCTGCAACAATGAAACATGGACAAGTTTTAGCACTTTAGCAAAGGAAAATTATAGAGAAGCCGAGAAAAGGAAAGTGGACAAACGACAAACCTTCTATGGTCTTCGAGGGAATCAAAAGTCTCCTGATCACCATTGCAGCTAGCATTCCTCATAGCATTGCCTACCTGCAAGAGTTCAAATTACAAATAATTAATAACAAAGTAGAGTTTGAATTTTTCATAAGCCAGACGCAAATCAAAAAAGAAAATATTGATGATTTTTTTACCGAGGTAGATTACCTTGTGTGACAATACAATTTGATGTTTTGATTGAAGTTCCCTCAATTAGTCAAGTTGAACTCCGAGAAAGAAAATTACATTTACATGTGTGCATTCAATAGAAATGGAAATCAGTGTAGCCATAACCGTGTGAACGTGAATGCGGCAATAACTCTTCTACTTCAATTCTGGAATTTGAACAAATAGAGCCTTTCTTTACTTGGTTACTATTAATAGACTCAACTTTCGCCAAGAATATACTACAGACTGGCCTATGATCAGAGAATCTGGACTCGCCACGAACGTAAGATAATTGTTGTAAGCCACTTCCAAACCACAAGATACGATCACACCTTCACGAATAGATATTTTCATTTGATTAGATCTATATAAAATAACAACATTGTTTCAAAATAATGACATTTTTCACTTCATCGAGAAAGAATAGTAGTACCATGCTGGAGTTCTTCTCTTTTGTTTCGAGCGTCTGTCATCACCTGCATAACTGTCGGAATTGTTTGAATACTTATATGTGGGAGGGAAATATATTTTCCCTTCACTCCATCCTGTAAAGACTCGACCTTGCCGCTTCTCTATACACAGCTGAAAGAAAAAGCTATTGCATTGTCAGGTAAATCTTAAAAGTAACCAATATGGGAATAAAGCATCGTGGTTATTCCGTGGACAAACTAACATGCCTGGTCATTTTTCAACAAAGTCTTCCAATCATGCATCTCAACAAGAGCTTTTGCTCCTCGGTACGAAAGAGATATCCGATAATTTAAATCCCCCAGCCAAATTATACGGCTACACCAAATAAACCAATGCAAGTTAAAAATTAGAACTTAGTTGCAAATAAATTAGGAGTAGAGATGGACGAGGGACATACTCGTGTTCAAGAATTGTCTGAGGAGAATTCACATCATTTGTGTCATGGACCTGTGGAAACCTTGTCTTTCTGAGAATCTCCATTACGTCGGAATTTCTCCTTAGCTCATCACCATCCCTTTGACCGGAAGTCAGATGACTACAGACGAAGCAAAAACTTGTTTCGCGCAATGACATACTAATTGATATTGAACCCTGGAAAAATAAAAGAAAATGAGATTTTCTCTTTCCCTAGTACATTATAAGAACTCTAGTATTAAAAATAAGCTAGCAAATGTACCTTGTTTCCGAGATATCCCATCAATCCTCTTCCAACGCACGACACTTTCATGTTATGAACATCATCTCTGATATCACTTTTCACCCAAACGGTTAGAAATACGCCTACCATTTGCTTACTAGCAACCAAACAGTATCTTGAGTTTCCTATCGGTCTGTCACTCTCCTCCATAGGTAAACAACCTCCATTTGACATTGGCGAATAATCTGTTGTAATCGGTGAGTCGCCACCTCCATTTTCGTCATCTGACGATCCCCACCGACAATTGGCATCATAGTCACTTGTCCTGTGACCAGATATCATTCTATCACATACACTGAGACGTCGATCAAGGCAAGATTGTGGAAGCGACATGTCATTATCCATTCTCATACTACGACTCATGGCTTGGAAGGATCTCCGATGGAAGAAAGAGGTTGCCTTCTGTCTCATCGATCCTTCAAAATCAGCATCTTGCTCCACTATAGGAGCGGGAATAGGAGATGGAGTATGGTACCCACCGCTTGTTCCCGGAAGGTTGTTCAGCGTCTTCCTTATAAGAGCTAGCCATTTTTTCGCAGGACCATTGTCTTCTGTTCCCAAAACATTACCGGCATTGAGAGGCACAATTTCTTGAAACCTGAGTCCAAAAAATGGCAAAAGTATAACACATTCCAAACCTTTTCCCAATTAAAGATTATAATGATATGGGACATTATATAATCCCTAAATTACCCAAGAACATAGATATCCGCCGGCGGAGCAATGTGAAGCCAATCTTCAAGACTTAAATAACTCGGAGGCGACTTCCCTGCCACATTCCAAGTAGCAACAAAGACTCTGCATTCGGAGGGGAAAAAGGTTAAATCAATTGAATAAAATTCTTAAATTTCATCATAATCACAACAAACAGGGTAATTTACGTAATCAAACATACCTATAATTACATACATCGTTAACCTGAGCTTCGCCAAGGTAATTCTTACCTCTTTGCATTCTATCTATGTACCTTCTGCTTGATCTTTCTATGTATCGAAATGATGATTAAACATACAAAATTAGTAGGAGTTTGAAAAATATGAAGGTAGTGATAGTGATAGTGATGCTGAACCTGTTTTGCTTTTCTTGATAGAACATGTCTCAATCTCTGAGTAGTTGCTCCTATACTCTTCATCAACAACTTTAAAAAAGGAAAAACCATATAAAGTTAATAAAAGTTGTGAAATTTGCATCTTTCCATGGTTAATTTACTATCCTATTCAATCAAACACAACAAAGTTAACAAAATTAGTATTAGCACAAAAAGGGTTGAAAATTTAAATGAAACCATTTAAGAAGAAAACAACAAAGGGTAGATCTTGTGTTACAAGTAGCACACACCCCTAATTGAAAAAATAAAAATTTGATATTTTTTAACCAAGATTTCCAATCCAATAACCCCAAATTACATAAAAATCATGAGATTAAAAAACAAGTGATTAATTAATCACCTTGAGAAATGATATCATCTGCTTGAAAGTCCTCAGATTTGCTCTTGATATTGAACCATTTTTTGACCAATGTTTTTGGCCATGAAAGCTTCACCAACAAATAAAAAAGCTATAAGCAATTCCAATAATCACTTAATACAAAAAATAGATAAACGAAAGTGAAATAGAATAAGCATTTCTCAAAAAAAAAAAAAAAAAAAAAAAAACCTTGCTTTTCTTCAAATTCTCATCTCTCATTGTTGAGACAAGTTAATATATCAAAATATCATTCCTGCTTCAACAAAATAAGAAAATATCTTAAATGGGCAACAATGTTTGAGACTTTAAGGAAGACAATGCAGAAGAAAAGATGAGAGAGAGAGAGAGAGGGTAAAGAAACCTTGTTATGAGTAATAAAGAATGGTCGTACAGAGGTAAAGCAGGGAATTTGAAGGGGAATAAAGTGCAGGCAGGAGAGGTGAGGTTAGTTGAGTGTGGAGGGGTTTCCTTTATCTGCAAATTCAAAGACTTAGTTAAGAAACCCCAAAAGAGACAGAGTGCAATGGTTACATTGGTAATGGTAACCCACTCACATAACCCAACATAACATTGTCTTTAATCTTTATGCACTCACTAAAACTATTTTCTTTTTTCTTTTTTTTTTAATTTTTTATCCAAATAATCCACATTTTCAAATTAATTTCTCAAATAATTTATGTTTTAGAAAAATTTCTAAAATACCCCACTTTCACCAAAAAAGAAAAATGCGACCAAATATCGTTACCAAACGAATTGGCAACAACACTATTTTTTTTTTAGGAATTGAATTGACGATTACACATGGTGTTGTCAATTCAATTAATGTTAGTATACAGGTGTATAAAGGAGACGTCAATTGGTCGGACACTAGTATATATGCAGTGTTTTTAAAAAAAAATAGAAAACATTAATATTTAATTTAAATTACTTATACAGGCACTAACGATGACGATCGGGTTAGTCATCACGATCACCGATTTCACACACACTGGTTACCCTAACGTGTTGCACTCGTTGTTGATTCACTCCAAATGTTTGAGGATTTGAGGTCTCAGGAACATCAGCAGAACCTCTAAGAAGTTCTTGCATTTCTAAGTAGTCATGTGTATGGAGCTACACATTATCGTAACTGAGTTTGCGACCTATGCCATAGTAGTTTGGATGTGTTGATGAGGTCATTGGTATGCGGCTTGGACGATTGAAGGGGAACATTGGTGTGAATAATTCATTGGAGAAATGTTGAAATGGTTGTTGTGGTGTTTGATATATTGGAGTAAGTCCTAATAGTAAATCAATTTTGGCTTAATATGCTTTTGTATCTTGATATATATTGTGATCAGGCATTGTATTTATTGTGTTATTTGTATATGACATAATAAAGTTCTTAGAATAATTAGTCTATTTAATGATACATTAAGTGTGACTTAATTGTGAGACTTCACTAAACACAATGACGTTATTCTTAAAGTATATGTAGTCAAGTTTTACTGTTAAATAGGACAACAGTAATGCATAAAGACTATTATGTGATTAGGCTGATGACTATATCTCACAGATCATGGATATGAGATATCAAGTCTTCACATAAGTATAAATATTATGAGTAATATTATACTAGATTGACCCACCATGATAATACTACATAGTTTGTTATGTAAGTTTCATAAGTTATTCTCATAGTGATAATGATGTATATCATCACCCTTCGACCTGAAACCACTATGGACCCTAGATGTGGAGTCGAGTACTTTATTGTCAATCAAATGTTGTTTGTAATAGGATGACCATAAAGATGGTTGATGGGTACTTCACAAATCATGCTGAGGGACATAAGTGACCTAAATGAAATTTGTCCCTCCTACATATACGGGAGTAATATTTATGGGCCATTTGATAGAGTATGACTGTAAAATGCATGACCGTGCTCAAATAAGTCAATATGAGATATTTGGCTTATTTGTTATTATCAAGAATACTCGGGGATCAAGGAATAAAATATTGGACTATACAAGGGTGACACATTCTATGTCTTGTGTTCAATATATATATATATATATATATATATATATAAGGGGCAAAAGGGTAATTGTACACATGATCATTATCGCAGACAGGATATGTCAGATCACACGACATTCTCGTCACTTGGGTAGCAGTAATGTGTTGCTTGAGATCGTTCACTGTTTATAATATTAAATAGGTAGTTTAATATTATTGCCAACGTTACGAGAAACTATAGGGTCACACGCATAAAGTACTGATAGTGGAATGGACGATTAAATTAAATATGATTTAATTTAATTGTGTTGATATTATTTAAATTGTTTAATACATTAGCACATATATAGTTTATTTGATTAAATTTGATTTAATTAAATAAATAAGAATTGACAATTAATTAAATTAAATATGATTTAATTTAATTGATATTTATTTTATTTTATTAAAAGTGTTTAGTTAAATATAATAATAATTTATTTAATTAAAATAGTTTAATTAATAAGATTGAGTTTATTTTGGAAAAGTCCAAAATAAGATCATTACGGTTTTAGAAGCTCTCTATAAATAGAGGAGTTTTTTTCCCTACCAATCTTAATTGTCAATTTTCTTAGAACGTACAATAGACGGCTAGCACCGCGTTCCACTTTATGCTCGCGTGGACTTTGTAGAGACGATGGTATTTTTCATGTCCGTGATCAAAGTTAAAACACACTTCAAGAGTTAATTCTTGAATCTTATTAGATATTTGATTTGTGATTAACGATTTAATCAAGATCCGTTCATCGGGATTATTCAGTTAAGAGGATTTTTTTTAAAAACCCCTCTTAAATCTCAACAGTTGTATCAGAGTCTGGTTCTGATTAAATTGTTAATTCAAATATGATTTCGGTACAATAATAAGTATATGTTGATATAATTATAATATGATTTTGAATAATGATTCAAGAGAATTTAATATTATAATATTTATGATGATTTATCCATGACACTATTGTACGAGTCCAAGAGACGCATGTCATGGTTTATCCTTATTCCTATAAAAATTATTGCATCTGAAATTTTCACAAACATGGTGTTACAACAAATAAAGGTTAGAGTTTATTTGTTTTTTACATTAATAATAATAATAATAGAGTTTATTATTATAATTAATAATAAAATATAAAGTGTTTATTATTTAAAATTAAATATTGGCATCTTTTATTTGTATAATTTGGATGTTCAGTTATTGACTATGCTTCGGAATCCGACATTTGTATAGTGAAGCAGCGATACTTCGATCATCTACAATTTATACAAATATAGTTGATAAATTTATATGTGATATGAATATTTCTAATGCGAAGTTAATGTATTTGATACACTATTTTATTTCGTCCATTAATTAATGTAATGATTATTATACATTTGAAAGATCAATGTGCATTCTGCTTCGGAATCCAACATTTGTATGATGAAGCTGTGACATTTTGATCAATCATATTGAATAGTCGATCATTACATTTTGATGGTATGAACATTTTTTGCATTAGGGTTTGTGACGGTGCAAGAGTTGTGCCTTTAGGGTTTGCAAAAACATCAAGTGTTGGTGCGTCAATATTTATAATTCGATAATCTATTATTATTTATTATTTAATTATTTGTTATTAAATAAATTGGTATACAATTATGACCTTAGATTTCGGCGTTTGTTTATTTTAAATACGACTTACGTGTTGTGATTTATTTTATTTAAATATGACATGTGTGTCGTGGTTTATTGTAATTAAATACATCTTGCGTGTCGTGCCATTTAGTTATTATTTTATTTATTTAAATATTACAAATTGTTTGAGTTCAAAAGTTGAAGAGAAAACAACGCCAAACGATGACGTCGGTGGAGAGGCTTGAGAAGCTTGCTCGTGTGTCAAAGAACTGTAATAAAGTAATTTATTTAATTCTTGCATTTTAGGTGGTCATAATCGTATAACCAACTTTTATTTTATTTTATGTATGTGATGCGTGAAATGTATGTTTATTTGCGTGTGTATAAGATACACAATTATGTGAGTGTATGAGATACACAAATTAGTGAGATCAAATTTAATTAAAATCCCTTCAATTAAATATTAAGTTAATTGCTTTCTAAAATCTAGCACTCATCAAGACTAGTATTGAATAGTGTATGTTTTGTCTAACGCGAGGTGCATGTTTTATATTAGTAAGGTACGATGGGATAAATGTAATATCCAACTGCTAAATTTTTGGGTTTGACTTAACTAAACTAGTTATAATAGGATTATATATGTTTAGAAGTAAGAGTTGAGAATAATCCATAATATGGATTTGAATAAGGAGTTATTCACTCAACTGATAAAATTCGAGAATTCTATTAGATACAATTGAAAAGAGTTTCTACCTAAATAACGGAGTTTTGTGTAATCTGTCTACGCAGACTTAAAACTAAGTGAAATATGGATCTCGGCCCACTAGAAAATCTTCCAACGAGATTTTATGAATCAAATGTTGAGGGTCATTTGGTTTGAGTAAAAATAGTGGGAACATTTTAATAAAAGTCCTTATTAAAATGATTTTGATACAATATTTTTTCAGGTTTTGTATTTAGAATTTCTTTAGCATTTTATTTTATATTTTACTGTGAAATGTCCTTATGAAGGACATAAGGATCATAAAGGAGTTTCTGAGTTGGTACAGAAATTGAGAATTGTTCTTAAGCGCGAGAAAATTGTATGTTCTCTCAAGCAACCAATTTCTAAAAGAAGTATAAGTTGTTTAAATTCAATTATGGATTAGAGCATTATTCTTGGAGGTGAATCCTTTTATTAATGAAGTTTTATGTAAACTTGGATTAATAAATGTCACATTTAAATCGTGTGCACATAAGGTTAGTGGGAGTATTTGCATTAATCTAGTATAGTATGTAGACGACATACTAAGCATCAAAACAAATTCCCTACAACACCAATGTAGGACATGGTTAAGGAAATGGTTTTGATGAAATTTTTAGGTGAGGTTTCCTAAAAGGTTAGAAATTATAATCTATAGAGATTGATGATTGATGAATCTCAATCCTAGCACAAGTACATATCTCGAAGAAGGGTTGGGACACCCAATATGCATAATCTCACATTAAGATTATTGAATGTGTGGCATGATGTTTTGTCTAATGGACAATGTCTTACCTCATTGGATGAGAAAAATGACACCATAATATGTACTGCACTAGATGCACCATATGATATAAGCATAAACATTAAGTACCAAAATGATTGATATGTTCATCACTAGATCACCATCAAGAAGGTCTATATATATCTTAAAAGGATCTGGTCTTCCTTTTCTTGATAGTAGATTGGAATAATCATTGTAAAGGAGTTACAAAGATGTTATTTCAAAATTCATATCATAGTGTAAATTAAATGTTATGCTTTGATGACAACTGTATAAGTTAAAAGGAAAGGCTTAAGTCAATTGTCGTTTCTAGTACAAAGGTCAAATATATGACTTGAATCGTATTTTTAATTCTTGGAAAGAAATTTATGTTTCTTATATTGCAGATCATATTGATTTCATTCACGATGACAATGGATTAATCTTGCAAGTTAAGAAAACTAGATCTCACTAGTGATCCATGTATGTATATTTTGACACTTCTTTTTCTCTTCGATAGAAGATTGAAAGTTGAAATTTGAAGAGGTGTATATTACCAATGTAGGAAAGAGTTCCTTATATCCTAATAAAGTATTATAGTTAGATGATGCCTGAAGCACACAAAGAGCAGATAAATGTTAAGTTAATATCTGATTGGCTCTAGTGCTAGTGAGAGATTGTTGGAGTAAGCCATAATAGCCAATCAATATTGGCTTAATATGCTTTTTGTATCTTGATATATATTGTTATCAGGCATTGTATTTATTGCGTTATTTGTATATGATGTAATAAAGTCCTTAGAATAATTAGTCTGTTTAATGATACATTAAGTGTGACTTAATCGTGAGACTTCACTAAATATAAGGACGTTATTCTTAAAGTATGTAGTCAAGCTTTACTGTCAAATAGGACAACAGTAATGCATAAATACTATTATGTGATTAGGCTGATGACTATATCTCACAGGTCATGGATATGAGATATCAAGTTTTCACATAGGTATAAATATTAGGAGCAATATTTATACTAGATTTACCTACCATTAGAATACTACATAGTTTGTTATGTAAGTGTCATAAGTTATTCTCATAGTGATAATGATGTATACCACCTTTCGACCTGAAGCCACTATGGACCCTAGATGTGTAGTCGAGTACTTTATTGTCAATCAAACATTGTTCGTAACATGATGACCATAAAGATGGTTGATGGGTACTTCAACAATCATGTTGAGGTACATGAGTGACCTAGATGGGATTTTCCCCTCCTATATATATATATATATATATATATATATATATATATATATATATATATATATATATATATATATATATATATATATATATATATATATATATATATGAGAGTAATATCTATGGGCCCCTTGAAAGAGTATGACTGTAAAATGCATGGTTGTTGATAACACCGAATTACACTATGTTTTTGACTCGAATTGCACATGTTTCTTAGGTTTTTATTATTGTTTTCTTGTATTATGTTCGTGTTTTGTTTTCAAGTTCTAAGTGTTTCCAAATCCATTCTTGAAGAAACGAAGGAAATCAAGTTAAAAAATCAATTTTTGAAGGAATTACACATGTGGAACCCAACATGGTGGCGCCATGGGGTAGGCCATAAGTTGGATAGGACTCAATTGCTGACAACTTCCACGTCTCCCACTTCTTTCCACATGGGTTCATGTGGCGGGCGCCATGGAGGGGGTGGCGGGCGCCACCTTTGGCTTATTTTTCCTCCCAAAAGAAGTTGAAGGGCGTCATTGTCTTTCCATGCTTTTTCCTCAGCCTATAAATAGAAGGCCTTTAGTTCATTTCTCATCATCCAAACTTAGTTGCAACACTTAGGCATAAATAATCAGTTTGTAAGTGATAATCTTCTCACATCGGGAAGTTATCGAGTTTGTAATCGAGTTTGAAGCACTTGGTGGAAGTTAATCATGCGGCCATTTTCATTTCTTGTTCATTTTTCAGTTGTTTTCAGACACCAACCCTCCGATTGGAACATGTTTCTATTTATGAATTTTGCTTTTACTTTTATTTAATTTCTCGCACCGCTTTACTTTTATTTACTTTCTGCACTCGCTTTACTTTTATTTAATTTCTCGCACCGCTTTACTTTTATTTAATTTCCGCACTCGCTTTACTTTTATTTACTTTCTCGCACCGCAATTTTTTTCAAAACCTTTTCATCTAAAAAGAATTTACTTTGATATAACAAAATCCAATATGTTTATTTACATTTCCATGTTTGGCTAAATCTAAAAAGGGAAGAATGTAAGGATCGTAGTTAAAATAACATTTCACACAATGCGTTGATAGAAATGCTTAGGTTATATTTTGGTCTTTATTAGAAGTTTTCCGCACTTTATTTTTGTTGGGTAAGATCGAAAGTCGTCCAACCTTTAGTAAACTTGGTTAGGCTTAATTGTTCAAAGGAAGCGACAACGCTTTGTTCAGTTAAGTAGGAATTTTTAATACTTTAGAAAAAACTATTTTCGGACGCGTTAGTGGGTTTAAAATCCGGTTCGTTTGAACCTCTTTTGTTTAAAAGTTTCAGATCAAAATACTTTTCAACTTAGTCAATAAACTATATTTCTTAAAAATAGGTTTATCTCTTTAACGCAATGCGCGTCTTTTTATAAGCGACAATAAGAGGGTTTGTTTAAAGGTTAAACTCGGTTCTGAATACGTGAAAGCGACAGTTCCCGTAAAATTAGTTATTTTCATAAACTAGTAAACATTTCCCCATAAGTAGTTTCATTTACTTGCATTGGAATGTTATCTGACTGCGTAAATTATATTCAAGCTTGTTACTTTCATTTAATCTACAGCTTCTTACTTTACCTTACTTTACTTTTACCGTGCACCCTTATATACCTCGTTTTTATTCGCCTTGGATAAACATCGTAATAATAGGATTTGATAGATTGGAGTTTGGTCTCTGTGGGATCGATAATCTTTTATATTACTCTGACGCAATTCATATACTTGCGAAAACACCGCATCAAGTTTTTGGCGCCGTTGTTGGGGACCAATTACGTCAAATTTTGCACCCTACCTTTACACCGTTTAAACTTAGCCTTTGCTTACTGGTAAATGCAAAGAACCCGCAGTACCAGTAGTCTTATAGATTCTTTAGCAGAACGTGAATGTTACGCTCGTGAACGTCTCTCGCTTCATAAGATTAGGGAAACTATGGCTGAGGACCGCAACCAAAGACCCCTTAAGGATTTCGTTCAACCATTAGATGACGAACCCAGTTCTAGTAAAGTAAACTCTATTATCCCTTCTAATAATTTCAAACTGAAACCATCCATATTACAATTAGTACAACAAAAACAATTCACGGGTCTCCCTTCAGAGAACCCAAATCAACATCTAAAAGTGTTTATTCAGGTGGCTGATACTTTCAAAACCAATGGTGCTACTCCTGAGGAGATTCTTCTTAGATTATTTCCATTTCCCTCAGAGATAAAGCCCTTACATGGTTAAATTCCTTTTCAGCCAATTCTATAACAACCTGGGAAGACCTTGGAAGAGTATTTCTTGCTAGATATTTTCCCCCAAGTAAGACTGTCGTCTTTCAAAACCAAATAACTAGATTTACCCAAAACCAAGGTGAGTCACTCTTCGAAGCTTGGGAGAGATATAAAGACCTATTAAGAATATGTCCACATCATGGTCTAGAATCTTGGCTGGTCATTCATACCTTCTATAATGGACTTCATTACAACACGAAGATTGTAACACCCCGATTTTGTAATTTAATTATGTAACTTGTTGTTGTCGATTAAATGGTGCTAGATGATCGTTGTTGCATTCTTGAAGAGATTATTTGAATTATTTTAGTGAATAATAATACTAAGGGTAATTATTTTAGATTATTCAAATTATTATTATTTCATTAAAATAAAAGAAGAAGAAGAAGAAGGGGTCTTGAGGATAGGTTGGTAATTGTGGAGAATAAGTTTAGGGAAAAGTTGGAAAAGAGTATTTGGGGTCCTAGGGGAAACTTTGACAAAAAGGGAATTGAGGTTTGGAATACGATCAGTTGCGATCTCTTTTGGGAAAAGAGGAGAGAAGAGGTATGAAGAACGATGAAGAGGAGCGAAGGCTTGAAGAGATTTCCGAAGATTTTTGATGAAGAACGCGAAAAAGCTCCACTCTAAGGAATGAGGAGTATCACTTTTCAATATATTTTGATGTAGAGTTTCAGTAATGGGGAGATTTGGTGTTTTAGGAATGATGAGATGTGATTTTCTTTCTATTGTTTTCATTATTAGATATCTTATCAATATCTTTTTGTTGTTGCTCTTATAATCGTCAATATAATTTAGGAGTTTTATTGTAATCTATTATTAGTTTTTAAGCCTCTGCTTTTGGTCTTTGGCTAGCCCATGATAGTTTTTGAGCTCATCCTGGTACATAATCTTTGTTGGTTCGAGATTAGCCAGTGTAAAATCTCATTGCAGTTTGGACGTCAGCCTATGTAAAATCCTAGTTCGATTCAAAGTATAGCTAGCATAAAAATCCATCTTGATTAGAGATCAACCTGTGCAAAATCTATGTTTGGTTTGAAGGATATCAATAAAAAATCTATTCGTTTTTTGGTTGGAAGTTAGCCATCAAACTTCAAATCCTTGTAAAAAGAGATACATGGACATATCATATTAAAAGCTCTCAAGATAGTGGAAACTCTCGAGAAGAATTCTTGGGGATAGGAATAGGTAGAGTGATTAGGCTAAACATGTATAAATCCCATGTGTCTTTTTCTTTCTCTCATCTCTTTTACATTATTTATTTATTTTAAGTTTTTCCATCTATTTCTCTATTTTACTGCTTATTTACTTGTTTGATTTACAATTATTTTCAAACTCTAATGTTATTAATGATTTTTTAATCAACTTTTATCAAACTCGTGCATTTCACCCCCTCTTGCGTTTGGAGTCACATGTCGAACACCACTTCCTTCCTATGAGTAGTGATTTCTTCATCAAACTAGCCAAAGTAGTTATAACTTTTGTATCCATACAAGTATTGTGATAAATAACCATGTGAATATTTAGAAGAAGAATACTTTGGAATTCATATAAAGAATTATAGTTATGTTACCTTAGTACTTTAAACATGTCACAACCAAAAAACATTTGAACAGGAATATGCTTCAGTCAATCAGTCATTAAGGGTGAATCAAGTTCACAATAATATTTTCCCTTTTATTTTTCTTCTTGATAAAATATCATGATTTAATGTAGAGTAATGATTACAATGCGAGTTTGACATAATTTCTTAAGGGAAAGGGAAATGTTAACTCTTGTGATAGCTAGATGATACATGTGATGGAATGAGAGAGACTCAATATGAATTACTAAAGTTGAAATAAAAGTGAAAGGTCGAGAATAATGGAAGATAATTGAAGGAGAATATGGAAGACTATTTTTGAAAAATTAGGGTTTCTTCAATCTTTAAATGTATTTACATAATTAGTTTTAAAATTGCTTTGAACGTTATCTTTCGTTCTCGTAGACAACGTCAATGTTTCTTTCAGTAAATAAGTTTTTTGTCATAGGAGAATATAGTCAGGTTTTAGGCGTCCTGGGTCTGAGGATATGACTTGTCTTGTTTGCTTGGTTGATTTGTTGGAGGTGGCACTTATAAACACTCTGACACCCAAGTCAATAATTGTCAAATATGAGAGGTATACAATTTTAAGGATTTTTTGTATGCACCTTGATTTGACGTTTGTGAGATTTTATAAACGGATATTATTAGGGTTTTGATAAATGGTAAATGCATCACATTTCTTGCTTGTTTTCTTTCTGTTTTCATGTGTGTTTTCGGCATTCTAGTTCAATTTCATGTGTTTTTGTCTTCTTTTTATGATTTTAGGTAATAAGATAGTATTGGACCAAATCAAAGCGAAAATGCCAAAGATCGCGCAAAAAGGAGTTTTTTCCATACAAAAATCATGTGAGCAACACAACCTTGTTGCCTGACATGAGTTGTGTTTCCCTTAGTATTGCTCTCATACAAAGAAGTTGGGGCATACATGGGTCGTGTTAGCTTCTCAGGAAGTTATGAAGTCTTTAATTTTAGATGTTTTATGACTTTTAAGCATCCATAACCTCCCTAGGCTTTATGTTAGTGAGTAATGATGATCAATCATGAAATTACTGCTGATTATAAGTGAATTATGGTTAGTTTTAGTATAAATAGGACTTGAATATCAAGCAAAGGGACATCACTTATCACCTATCATCCATTACATTTTTTACTTTTCTCTTGTAATTTTCTTCCATCTTTGAAGCTTTAGTTCTAGCTTCCTCTTGTAATTGCTCGGTGCTTAGGTATATAAATCTTGCCTTTTTCATTTCAAGTTATTATTCAATTTAGTTTTGCCTGCTTTACTTTATTTCTATTTCAATTTACTTGTTATTATTTGATTGTTGTTTATGTCATCATGTGTGAGTAGTCCTATAAGGACAAGGGGTTGTGAGATCCTATCTCATGACAACCCCTAATTGATTCATCTATTATGTGTTACTATAAATTTTAAGTCTTTTTTTATTTTAGAATCTGAATTCCAAAAAAAAATGTTTTTGTCGATTGCGAAAGCAAAGGCAACATAGACACGATCATGATCCAAAAGGACATTCATCAATGTCGGATCACGGATTACTAAACATTAGAGTAGTGGGCGTCCTCCATGACAAGGTTATTCACTTTCTATTGAGAAATTTGTTTGGTCATACCGAGAACCATGTCTAGATTGCGCACACCACGAAAGTAGGTGACACACACTTTTATCTACTTTTTTTTTATAAAATTTATTAAATAAATCTCGTAATCAAAACTTGAATGATCATTGGGGGTGATTCTAGATAAATAACCATAAACCCCATGTCTTTTCTTTATTATTTTCTAATTTCAATTTCAATTTCAATATGCACCAAACAAACACTTTTGTGACCGCTTTAGATAAAGAAAGTTAGAATAGAATTTCGATATTCATACATCTCTCTGTGTGTTTGATCTTTTTGTACTACTTGTCATAATCGTGCACTTGAAGCTTTCACACGTTGGGTTTCTAAAGGCCTTTCTGCATCCATTAAATTCAATCATATTCGTACAAGTTGACAAATGTTTGTATATAATTCATTATGTTATTTGACAACCCTGTTTTGGTTTCTTATCTGGATCAGGTGCTTTCTAGGGCAGGTATATGCCTACTCCACAGGTCCTAGAACCTTCTTCTTAGCAACCGATATTGAAATAAATATTTTCTTTTTGACGTCATCGTCACATTGTCACTCTTGCCATTAATATTTATACCTTTGGGATTTATGACTATATTGTGCCTCTTCTTATTGGGCTTGTTTTGGGGTCGAGACCGAGTAGGAACACAATACTTTGACCAATAAGTGTTATAATGCCTTTGAAACTATGACATTTGTAAACCTCTTTCACTGTATATACCTTAATTCGGATCAAACTGGTAAAAACTAGTTGATTAATATCCTTCCACCAAACTGATTTATGCATTCCCCCAAACTGACTTCCTCGTATGTTGTCCCATATTTGTTAACCAGAGCCTTATACCATAAAACCCTCTTTTTCAATTTTGACTTTCAAATCCCATTTACCTAGTAAATCAACATTGAGCACCCTCAAATTTCTAATCCTCGATCCCCTTTCTTCGATAGGGCTACAAGCGTTTTCCTAACTTACCGAATTAGGTGCGTACACAAATGATTTTAATAATACAACCTGACCACCAAATAATTTTTTTTTGTTCTCACATCTTGATAATATATAATTCATTATCTCTATCATCTTATAGCAAGTATATTTCCTCGGTATTCATCCATATCAAAATATCAACATAATTAAAGGGATTGAAACTTATTTTAGTATTTAGAATCCTTGTTGTCTCTACTACCCAACCTTGGGGAATATTGATTCTCACTGACGAACATTTTTGAAAATATACTTTTAAACATGATATTAATTCAAATAACAAAATATTTGTTTTTATGATCTTGGTATTCAACCAACTTTTCTCGCCTATAATCATAGTAGCATATTGCAACTTGAATATATCCCCAAATCCATAGCTTTCTTCATTAGAAAACTAAACCAGTATGCTGCGATTAGGAAAAGAAATAGGGGAGTTGAAATCTCATTGTCTTAAACCTTGACCCATATTAAAAATTTTTGTTGGACTCACATTCACCAACATCAAAACGAAAGATGAACTTAGATATTCCTTTATCCATTTCGTACATTTCTCATGGAATCTCATTTTTCCATCACAAAAACTATGAAATTCCAATATTCGATCAAATCATATACCTTTTAAAAATTCACTTTAAATATAATCACTTCATTTTTCTTTCTCCCAGTTAATGATTTCATTAACAACTAGAATCCCATCCAAAATTTGTCTTTATTGATTTTCTAAAATGAATGCACACTTTTTGAAATTTGTTAGTCAGCATATTAGAAATGGTTTTGTATATGTATTTTATTAGAGATATTATTCTATAGTCTAATTATTTTTTCAAGATTGTTTTTCTTCAATATTAGAATCAAGAATGAACATTGCTCCTTTTACAATTTTGTCGTTTGAATGACTTTTTTTTTTTAAAACTCTCATAAAGTCGACTTTGATTCGAAAGCTTAAAACTCATTTATAAAACCGATTTTATTATCCACCAACAACTCTTTTATAAACTCAAAATTACTAATAAAGAAGAAGGAAGAATGAGTGGTCGAGAAGAGCGAAAGAAGATTGAAGGAGAATGTTAAGATCTCTAGTTCTGAAAGAAGAAAAAAATAAAGACTAATTTTAAAAGAAAAAAAAAATGTATTTAAACCTCAATAAATAATACCAACATAGTTGAAGGTATTGCTATGTAATCAAGATTTCTTAATTAAATGTTTATCCGGCATATGGTCAAATGTTAAATAAACAAAATTGGCTTGTGTTTTTTCCTGATTCAAATTGTCCTAGGAATCATTCGCAAGACAACAAGTTCCAAGACTTTGAAAACTTGTTGATTTAATTCTCAAGTGGTTGATGCACAACGTTTGGTTGTGAATCATGTATCTTAATCTTGACCGGTGAAAGGTCACACCAATGCACATTTTCCTCCTTCATAATTGTCCTAATGATGTTTACAAGAAAGGGCAATATCAAAATTAAAGATAAATGGGACCCTATTCATGGAATGCATAACTAAAGGCTAGTAGCGTTTACTCTAAATTTGAATCTTCTAAATGGCCTAGTGAAAGGTCAAAAAGATTGTGATCTATTATTATCCACAACAAGAGTACCCTATAATTGGATTCAATAATAGAAGTAGATAACTTTTTTTTTGTTATATGGGTTTTGGAAGCTTGAAATTGATAAATAGCACACTAGGTTTTTTCCTACACCCTTTTACTCTTTTGTATATTCAGAATGTCCTTTTTCTTGGCTGTCATTTTCTTAACAATCTGGCAACGGACTGGAGAGAGTGGGATACATGGGCCCTATTGTACATTTGTACTTGCTAATACAGATAGTGACGTAAACGTGCCTTTTTTATTTCTCAACTAAATTTTAATATTAGAGGATTCTTATTGATGGTCATCATGAATCATGAATTAGAAAAACACACATGAGAGGAAAAACCAAATATTCATTTAAAGATCAAAGATTCACTCAAATAAATAAAATAGATTTAAATATTCTTCTAAAATCTTAATGTGATAGGTGTATAAATTATCTTGCTTATTAAGTGCACAACCTCTATTTTTCTTAGTAATATGTGACTTAGAACTTTCACTTGTTTTTCAACACAACTCATTTATTTTCTAACAGTTATGTGTTGGACAAAAAAAACATTCGGATTGACGATGATCATAATTAATTTTGACAAAAGTGAATTGATTTTTATAAAATTGAGTTTAACATAATTGATTTATATATTATATTTATTTAAATGTGAGTTGATATTTACATTTAAATTCACAAGATATAAGTATAATCAATTCTAAAAATAGAATCATTTCTACTTTAGAAAAAATGAAAAATCTCAATCATTTCGGAATCAATTCTACATTTCAAAAAATATATTTTTAATTCTTCCAAAAGACAAATCAAACATGTTGAATAGACTTCAAGTAAAATATAAAATAATATTCAGCTTCATACTTCTAAGTTTTTTTTTGTGGTATTAATAATGTCAAATTATGTTCGTCTAACTTTGATGTTAAAAATATATATTTAAAATTTTAATTTTGAGATCATTTACATTAATAATATTATATGTTTATTTTATTTTTCCTTTTATTTTGTTTTCATTAATATCATAATTTTTTCATATGTTGAAGTATGTGAAGACGTAAAACTTGCACTACAAGCTAACGATTATATCCATCATACAGTCCACCATTTTTAAGTATACACCACATATAGAAGAGCTTTACACATTAGAACTATAGTTACAAGTATAGTTAATTAAGGCTAGTTAGAAACTAACTTCTATATAAATTTACACAATGTAACTAACTCTATTCATACAATTTTTTCTAGTTCTTCTTGATCGTTCTTGGTTGTCAGAACCTTGTGTAGGCCATGAATATTGTTGATGATGTTCGGACGTCGAAGAGAGGAGAGTGGTGTACTTGCAAGATATTTCGATGTCAAAGTAAGAAATGAGCAGAAGAATGAGCAAGTACGAGAAAGTGTATTGTTAGAATGAATATTTGATACCTGACCCTCTCATTTGAGAGGGTTTATATAATGCCCCCTATGTGTGGCCAACGGTCCCTATTTTGGGCCTAAATCTTGGATCGCCCGAAAATAAGTAACTGCCATAAACTAACGGTCAGACGGGCAGATCTGCTCAGGTATGATTTGCATCGGGAAAATGACGAACCGAGCAGGAGATATCCTTGGTTGATCCTAGGTGACACTCCTGAGGTGTCGGGAAGATATCTTGGACAAAGCGAGGAGACCGACCATGTTGGACCAGGTCGATGAATCTTCCTCGGTTGAGGGGAAGAGGGCAAAGTGGGTCCCTTTCTCCCTAATGAGCTGAATTTGGACCATTGAATCGTCCTGGATGCATGAGTGGATTGGGCCATGTCTAATCGTTGGGTCAGTCCGGAATAGGAGCCCCCCAAGTCGTTGCATCTGGTCGTAGAAGTGATGACTTAAGGTCAGCTCGTTATTGGGGAATGAATCACGTGATCAAAGTATTTTAAAGGTCTGCCTGAATGAAGGTATGTTCAAACTACCCCGGGCGTTGCGTCTTGCTCGGAATACGGTGAGTCTAAAGGTTAAAGGAAGACTGAAGCGTCTTTCGCCACGTGTACCTCAATGTGGGACAATTAATATGAAATAACAGCTAGCCCTAGGCAATGATGATGCTGGTGCACGTCCCCAAGGTGCTCGTGCTCGTGCACGTGGGATGGGAACGCCTATAAATAGGACTTCGTTGGTTATTTTTGTAATTTCTTCTTTCCACCAGTTTGCTCGGTATCTAGCCGTAAAAGCCTTCATATCTCAAGCTTTCAACTGCCATCAATTGTCTCCTTCAACGAGGACGCAGTCCCGAGCACGCATTAACATCTCCAAAAACACATAATTCCCTTAGTTTTGCTTTCGTTAGTGTAGTTTTAAGCTTTTACTAGTGGAAATGCATGCGGCCTGGGTCGAACCATAGGGTTTTTAGGAGATACTAGCATGAGTGTTGGTGGTTTGTGGTGTTTCTGGAATTTTTTTACGGTGGTGTTGCTGTGATCGCCGTTTGTCATTGTTTCGTCGTTTTAGAATGTTGTTGTAACTAGGGCGAGCCTTTGAACTTGTGTGGCAGATCAAGCAAGAGCAATGTTGGAAGTTTGTATGTTGAGGGTTTTACTTCATTGCATGTCTCTCTTTGCGTATTGTTTTCTGGTGTTCTTCATTTTGTATTTTGATAAAGGGCTTTGGTCGGGGGTAATATCCTCGTTCCTTAGTACACCATTTCACTTGATCAGTAGTGGAAGGGTGGATTTGATAATCTGATCGAATTCATGTTCTCCTTGCTACTTTTCAGGTGTATAATGTTAGATGATTCTGAATACTTGGAAATGAAGGAGAGCGAGCTTTCCAACGAGAGTACGCTTGCTATTGATAGCACTGACGAAGCCACGTCGGTCATGAACGACCAGGGTGCTCAGGATGAGGTGCCCATGATTCTTGAATACTGTGTGGCTTGGGAATCATTGACTATCATGTTTGTCTTTTCCTTAAATCTGACAGGAGAGGGGACGGTGATCGGGAAACCTTGAGGACTAGAGGGTCATGTCGCCCGGGGATGATGGCATGATATGCATGGGGTTTCGTGGGACATACTTCTTTATGTACAAGTATATTTTTAAAGAGCTGAAGTTCAGGCTCCCCTTCTCCAATTTCCAGACCTTAGTGTTCGAGCACTTGGAATTAACTCCCTCGCAACCTCATCCCAATCCATTCGCTTTCCTAAAGATGTTCGAGCTGACTTGTGATTATTTGGCCATAAGGGCTACTATCCCTTTCTTTTTTCACGTCTTCAACATCCAGCGCCAGGAAGTGTAGGGAAAATATGATTGGGTATCGTTTAAGCAGAGGAAGAAACTTTTCAAGGCTTTCTCCTAATCAATTTGGTTGTTCAAGGATCCATTTTATCTCGTCGGACCGATGTCGAGCAAGTCCAAAGATAGTGTGTATATCTTGGAGGATGAAACATATGATTTCGGGGACCCAATGTTAGACAAGCAGGGCAGGACGAAGCAACGTATAACGTCAAATTTCCACTTTTCGTGGTCCTATGATCACTTTTCTCGAGGGACCAAATTTGTACCTAACACCTCCGAGCGAATTATGCACGGAGGACAAGAAGAGTTATGAATGTCTGGTGAACCTGGTCTCTAGCTTCCCTATGATCCAATGTGTGGATAAGCATGGTAGGCCCATTTATGATAAAGATGGAGGCCAGAAGGTTCAGGCTCGTTATATTGATGTAGCCAAGCTCCTTACGTGTTCGACGAGGGAGGAGGTTTCTGAGTATTTTGGTAGATTAATCTATATTTTTATGCTAGTTTGATGATTTTGCTCCGTGCGTTATCATTTTCTAACACATTTGTTGTTTTGTTGTAGTCATCATGTTCGGTCCTCTTGATCGTATTGTAAAAAATGTCCTTGCTAAGAAGAGTAAGAAATTTGTGCATACCAGGTTGCAAATGGTGGTCGGTCCTGGTTCGGGGACATCCTCGACGGGTTCGAGGATGAACCAGTAACCTCTTTCTCAATGGAGTAAATGGGTAAGGATAAGTACGATTTCCCTCTCTGCTTTCTCAAACCAAAATCTTTTGAAGCCACCTCTTTGCAACTTCCGCGGGCTGAGTCTCTCCGTTTAGAAGAAATGGATCGGCCCAGTAAGAGGGTGATTGTCGGACGGGATGCCTCTTCGGTAATGAGGGTGCTGACCATGGCCTCCATGTATGCTGAGTGTAACGCCCCGATTTCATAATTTAATTATTTATTTAATTATTTATGAATATGTGGTATTGTGTGGTGTTGTGGTGAATTATTTTATTTCGATAGTAATATTAGAATAATTATGATTATTATTTAAATATTATTACTAAAATAAAATAAGAAGAGTTGGAGGTCTTGGGGGGTAATTTGGTCTTTTTAGAATGTTATGAGAAGGGAATATAGAGAGTTTTCTCATAACGCGTATTTTGTGAAGATTGAGAGAAGTGCTCTGAAGAACAAGGAGGCTAGGTTGAAGATTCTTCAAGAATCGATTGGAAGAGATCAATTGACTAAGGTATGGGGAGTAAATTTTATGTTCAATATCTATAATGTAGCGGTAGGTTTTATGAGAAAGGGAATTATGAGGGAAATCATAGGGTTATGAGGATTGTTTGTAAGAGTTTGATGAATTGTTGTTGTTAGATGTTATAGTTGATGAATATAGGATGATAGTAGGTTATAGGATTGAATTCTTTGTTTTTCTGCTGTTAAAATATGGTTTTGGATGAATTTTATCGCAGCTGAGTCGTGTTAAAATCGCAGGGTTTTTGCAAAAAATCACTGTCTCGCTTAGCGAGCAAATGAACTTTTGAAAACATCGCAACCCGAGACCAAGTCGCTTAGCGAGCTCGCTACCCGCTTAGCGAGACCTGGAACTTTTTGAAAAATGTTTTCTTTCCCCAAATGGTTTGAAATGACTTGGTTTGTTGCATTAAGTTACTATGATATTGTTGTGAATTCTTTCCATGATGTAATATGCTAAATGTGTAAGAATTTGTGATGAAATGATGTTTATATGATTACGTTGTATTATGAAGATATGTAGCATTTGATGATATGATTAGGAAAAATATTAGAGGTATGAATGATGTATGAGGATTTATGTTGAATGTGGATCCAATTGCTGATGGATTTTGATTATGTATGGTTGTATTGCGTCTTACATTCATGGCATAATTATGTCGGGGCTTTGGTATGTTGGTAGCTTCAATCTTATTGTGTGGATTGAAGTGATATGTTGCTTATGTTGTGCTCCATTATGGAGGGTTGATGATCCAGTGTCCATCTATGATGATGATTCGCCACCACATGCATATTATGAGGATTGCATTTCATTCTTGGTGGTATAGGATGATTGCATTTGTATTTTATTTGATAATGTGATTGATTTTGTTGTACATGGGTGAGACTTGAATTGATTGATATATTGATGCATGTTGTCTTGTAATTCCTTCTTTATATTATTTTATTAAATGTGGATTTACTCACCCTTCCTGCCTTGGTGATGGTCTATTATGCCATCCTGCAAATATTCAACAATAGTTTGGTGCTTGGAAGTAGCTTGGAGTGTATGTCCTTTTATCGTTTATAGAGTCTAGGGTGGTGTCCTGCTCTATGTCGTGTAACATCGGGGACGCTTTGAACTTTGTTGTTTTCATTTGTTTTAATCCGAGATGATGATGTTTTTAATTAACAAACAAAATTCTTATACTATGTTGATTAAGTTGTTGAAATGATAATCTGCTCCGTATAAAAGTTGTTTTAATTATGATGCATGTTGTAACTCGTGCTACAGGACAAGACACATAGATGAGTTTTATTGATGTTTTGATGAAATGTGATACCCTTTATGTTGGTAACTCTGATTTTATTGCAAAAATTTGTATCATTATGTGTGGGGTAAAAATGAGTTACAATAGTGGTATCAGAGCAGGTCGGTATGTTCGGTCATGTGTCGTTGTTATCGGTCTGTTGTCGGTCATTACTTATTAATGATTATTTCTTTTCTGATGTTATGAGTGTTGTGCAGAATGGATGGAAACAACACTCGTGCTCTTGTTGAAGCTGTTGCGGCGCTTGCTGAGGCTACGACTCGAAATAACGAACAATATGAGTTTTATACTTTGGAGAAGTTTAAGAGTAATAGATTGTTGGTTTTTGAAGGATTTATGACATGCATAGTACACATAAGTGGTTCAAGGCAATTGCGAAGATTTTTAGAGTGATGGAGTGTACTATGCGTAGAAGGTACAGTTTGGTACCCACATGTTATCTGAGGAGGCTGAAGACTGGTGGTATAATATATGTCAACGTTTGGAGGATGATGGTACTGTAGTGACCTAGCCAGTGTTTGGGAGGGAGTTTTTGGGGAAGTATTTTCCAGAAGATGCTCGTGGTAAGATGGAGGTGAAGTTCGTTGAGTTGACGCAAGGAAACATGACGGCGACAGAGTATGCTACTAAATTCGGGAGGTAAGTGAAGTATTGTCCTTACTACAATCGTGTTGATACTGAATTGTCTAAGTGTCTCAAGTTTGAGAATAGGCTGAGACCAGAGATCAAACAAGGGATTGGATGTTAGCAAATCCGTAGGTATGCTGAGTTGGTGGACAAAAGCAAAATCTATGATGAAGACAACCAAGCTCGATCTGCTCACTATAAGAAACTGAGTGAGAAGAAAGAAAAAGGCCAGTTTCGAGGAAAAACTTATGTGACTGAAGCTGAGAAGGGGAAGCAAAAGGTTTCAGATGGTAAGAATCCAAGTGGGGGAGCAAGTTCCATTCCTCCCAAGTGCTACAAATATGGAGAACCCGGTCACAAGTCTGATGTGTGCAACAATCCAGTGGTAAGATGCTATAGATGTGGCAAGAGAGGTCATCAGGTGGGTAATTATCCAAATGAAGGTCCAACTTATTTTAACTGTGGTGAACAGGGGCATATCAACACCCAATGTCATAAGCCTAAGAAGACTACTACTGCTACTCAGACCAATGGGAGAGTGTTCACTTTGAGTGGTTCTGAAGTTCCTAAGAAAGACAACTTGATTTGAGGTACATGTTTTATTAATGGTGTTGAGTTGATTGCAATTATTGATAATGGTGATACACATTCTTTTATTTCTCTTGAATGTTCTACTAAGTTGGTTTGACGTTGTCTAGTATGAATGGTGGTATGGTAATAGAAACGTCAGCTAATAGTTCTGTTACTACTACATATGTGTGTTTGAAGTGTCCTTTGACTATTTTTTGAGAAGGAGTTCTTGATGGATTTGGTGTGATTGCCTTTACACCAAATTGATTTTATTCTTGGAATGAACTGCTAGAGTTCAACTTTATGCATATAAATTGTTATGAAAATACCGTGGAGTTTCCTTAAATTGGTGATCATGGTGAATTGATGTTCTTGACGGCTAAGCAAGTAGATGAATTGTTAGAAGACGAAGCTCTAATGTTTTCAATTTTTGCATCGTTGCAAGTTGAAGGTAAGACTTCGAGTATTGAATTGCCGGTTGTTCAAGAATTTCTAGATGTGTTTCTGGAGGACATAAGTGATTTTCCCCCAGAACGTGAAGTTGAGTTTGTAGTGGATTTATTACTTGGTACTAGTCATGTGTCTATGGCTCCGTATCGGATGTCTACTGTGGAATTGAGTGAGTTAAAGAATCAACTAGAAGAATTGTTAGAAAAAAAGTTTGTTCGACCTAGTGTTTCTCCGTGGGGTGCTCCTGTTTTGTTGGTCAAGAAGAAAGATGGTAGTATGAGGTCGTGAGTTGATTATCGGCAGTTAGACAAGGTTACTATCAAGAATAAGTATCCACTTCCAAGGATTGACGACTTTATGGATCAGTTGGTGGGATCTTGTGTGTTCAACAAGATTGATTTAAGATCTAGTTACCATCAAATTCGTGTTAAGTCTGATGATATTCCGAAGATAGCTTTCAGGACGAGATATGGTCATTATGAGTACACGGTGATGTCGTTTGGTGTATCCAATGCACCCGGTGTGTTCATGGAGTACATGAATCGAATTTTTCATGAGTACTTGGATAAATTTGTGGTGGTTTTTATTGATGATATTCTGATTTATTCCAAGACAAAAGAGGAGCATGCAGAGCATTTGGGGATTATGCTACAAGTGTTGCGAGAGAAGAAGTTGTTTGAGAAGCTGTCAAAGTGTGAGTTCTGGTTGCAAGAAGTGAGTTTCCTTGGACATGTAGTTTCCAGTAGTGGAATTGTTGTGGATCCATCGAAGTTTGATGCAGTGTTACAGTGGGAGACTTCTAAATCTTCTACTGAGATAATATGTTTTTTGGGTTTAGTAGGTTATTACCGGACGTTTATTAAGGGCTTTTCGAAGTTGGCGCTACCTTTAACTCAGTTGACTCGAAAGAGTCAAGCTTATGTGTGGGATGTTGCGTGTGAAAAGAGTTTTGTAGAGTTAAAGAATAAGTTGACAACTGCTCTAGTGTTGATTTCGCCTAATCCGAATGAATCGTTCGTAGTGTATTATGATGCATCGAAGATGGGACTTGGATGAGTTTTGGTGTAGAATGGTCAAGTGGTTGCTTATGCTTATATCAATTGAGAGTTCATGAATGGAATTATCCTACGCATAATTTAGAGTTGGAAGTTGTGGTGTTTATGTTGAAGATTTGAAGACATGATCTCTTTGGTTCAAAATTTGAAGTGTTCAGTGATCATAAGAGTTTCAAATATCTGTTTGACCAGAAGGAACTGAATATGAGGCAGAAAATGTGGTTGGAATTGTTGAAAGATTTTGATTTTGATTTAAATTACCATCCTGGTAAGGAAAATGTGGTTACAGATGCTCTGAGTATGGAGACACTGCATATGTCGATGCTTATGGTGAAAGAAATCAAAATGATTGAAAAGTTCAGAGACATGAGTTTGTTGTGTGAGACTACTTCTGAGAGTGTGAAGTTGGGAATGTTGAAGTTGACTAGTGAAATAGTGGAAAAGATCCGAGAAAGACAATAATTTGATCTGAAGTTGGTTGATCAGTTGACTTTGATTGACCAAGGTAACAAGGGTGAGTTCCAAGTTGATGAGAATGGTATGCTGAGATTCTGAGATAGAGTGTGCATTCCAGATGTTCCAAAAATTAAGAAGAGTATTTTAGAAGAAGGGCATCGAAATAAATTGAGTATCCATCTTGGTGCTAAGAAGATGTAACATGATTTGCAGAAATTGTTTTGGTGGCCAGGTATGAAGAAGGACGTTGCGGAATTTGTGTATGCATGTTTGACTTTCCAAAAGTCGAATATTGAACATCAGAAACCGTTAGGTATGATGTAGCCGTTGAATATTCCAGAATGGAAGTAGGATATCATTTCCATGGATTCTTGTCGATAAAGATTAATTATTCTATGCATAAGATAGCTGAGATGTATATTGAAAAGATTGTGAAGTTGCATAGGATACCGTCGAGTATCGTATCAGATAGAGATCTACGGTTTACGTCGAAGTTTTGGAAGAGTTCACATGATGCCTTGGGTACTAAATTGAGGATGAGCTTTGCTTATCATCCACAGACATATGGCCAGAAAAAGAGGACTATCCAATCTTTAGAAGATTTACTGATAGCTTGTATGTTGCATCAAGAAGGATCTTGGGATAGTCATTTTCCATTGATTGAGTTTACCTACAATAATAGTTATCATGATAGTATTGGAATGGCACCGTATGAAGCATTGTATGGTAGACGATGTCAGACTCCTTGTGTTGGTATGAATTAGGCAAGAGTGCAGTACTTGGACCTGAGATTGTGCAGGAGACGACTAAGAATATTAAGATGATACAAGAAAGAATGAAGGCTTCTCAGAGTCGACATAAGAGTTATCATGATAAAAGGAGGAAAGCTCTTGAGTTCCAAGAGGGATACCATGTGTTCTTGAGAGTTACTTTGATGACTAGTGTCGAAAGAGCTTTGAAGTCTAGAAAGCTCGCTCTACATTTTGTTGGTCCATATCAGATTTTGCAAAGGATCAAAGCGGTAGAATATCGGATTGCGTTACCACCATTGCTTGTGAATTTGTATGATGTGTTCCATGTGTCGTAGTTGAGAAATTATGTGTGCGATCCATCACAGGTGATTCAAATGGATGACGTACATGTAAGGGATAATTTGACTTTTGAGGCATTTCCATTGCGGATAGATGGCCGAGAAATGAAGCAGTTACGAGGAAAAAAGATTACCTTGGTAAAGGTATTGTGGAGTGGAGCAGCAGGTGAAAGTTGGACTTGGGAACGTGAAGATCAGATGAAGGAGTCGTATCCAACTCTGTATGTTTCAGGTACATTTTCGAGGACGAAAATTCTTAAAGTGGGGGGAGTTGTAATGCCCCGATTTCATAATTTATTTATTTATGAATATGTGGTATTGTGTGGTATTTTATGGTGTCGTGGTGAATTATTTTATTTCGATAGTAATATTAGAATAATTATGATTATTATTTAAATATTATTACTAAAATAAAATAAGAAGAGTTGGAGGTCTTGGGGGGTAATTTGGTCTTTTTAGAATGTTATGAGAAGGGAATAGAGAGAGTTTTCTCATAACGCGTATTTTGTGAAGATTGAGAGAAGTGCTCTGAAGAACAAGGAGGCTAGGTTGAAGATTCTTCAAGAATTGATTGGAAGAGATCAATTGACTAAGGTATGGAGAGTAAATTTTATGTTCAATATCTATAATGTAGAGGTAGGTTTTATGAGAAAGGGAATTATGAGGGAAATCTTAGGGTTAGAAGGATTGTTTGGAAGAGTTTGATGAATTGTTCTTGTTAGATGTTGTGGTTAATGAATATAGGATGATAGTAGGTTATGGGATTGAATTCTATGTTTTTCTGCTGTTAAAAGATGGTTTTGGATGAATTTTGGCGCAGCTGAGTCGTGTTGAAATCGCAGGGGTTTTGCCAAAAATCATCGTCTCGCTTAGCAAGCAAATGAACTTTGGAAAATCTCACAATCTGAGACCAGGTCGCTTAGCGAGACCTGACACTTTTTGATATATGTGTTCTTTCCCTAAATGGTTTGAAGTGACTTGGTTTGTTGTATTAAGTTGCTATGATGTTGCTATGAATTCTTGCCATGATGTAATATGCCAAATGTAAGAATTTATGATGAAATGATGTTTAGATGATTATGTTGTATTATGAAGATATGTAGCATTTTATGATATGAGTAGGCAAAATATTAGAGGTATGAATGATGTATGAGGATTTATGATGAATGCAGATGCAATAGTTGATGAGTTTTGATGATGTGTGATTGCATTGCATCTTGCATTCATGGCATAATTATGTTGGGGCTTCATTCCGTTGGTAGCTTCAATCCCATTGTGTGGATTGAAGTGATAAGTTTCTTATGTTCTTCTCCCTTGTGGAGGGTTGATGGCCCAGTGTCCATCCATGATGATGATTCAGTACCACATGCATATTATGAGGTTTGCATTTCATTCTTGTTGGCATAGCATGATTGCATTTGTATTTTATTTGATGATGTAATTGATTTTGTTGTACACAGGTGAGACTTGAATTGATTGATATACTGATGCACATTTTCTTGTAATTCTTTCTTTATATTATTTTTATTGAATGTGGATTTACTCACCCATGTCTGCCTTGGTGATGGTCTATTATTCCATCATGCAGATATTCAAGAATAGCTTGGTGCTTGGACGTAGCTTAGAGTGTATGTCCTTTTGTCGTTTATAGAGTCTAGGGTGGTGTCTTGATCTGTATCGTGTAACATTGGGAACACTTGGAAGTTTGTTGTTTTCATTTGTTTTAATATGAGATGGTGATGTTTTGAATTAACAAACAGAATTCTTATAATATGTTGATTAAGTTGTTGAAATGATAATCCACTCCGTATAAAAGTTGTTTTAATTATGATGCATGTTGTAACCCATGCTACAAGATAAGACACATAGATGAGTTTTATTGATGTTTTGATGAAATGTGATACCCCTTATGTTGGTAATTCTGATTTTATTGCAAAATTTCATATCATTATGTGTGGGGTAAAAAGGGTGTTACACTGAAGGTTCCTCCGCTCATGAGCGAGAAGTGAAAGAGTTGAAGTATTCACTGTCTATTACGGAGGATAAGTACCGAAAGGTCGCTGAAGAGAGGAAGAAACAAGTCGAGAAAATCAAGGAGCTGGGTGAAGCCCTGACCACAGAGGAGACGAAGAGGAAAACTGCCGTAGACCTGGTCATCAAATTGCATTCACCTATGGAACCCCCCGACGATGAGACTGATGAGCAGAAGCGATAGAGAAGCCGAGCGGAGTTGATCACAAAGATAGATCAACTCGAAGAGGATCTTCAGGCGGTGGCCTTCTTTCTTTCACCAATATTGTGGACCAGTTGAAAACGGCCAATCCTCAGGTCGAGCTGGTACTTGTGGAAATAAGCTACCTGTACTGCATGGATGATGGGGCCATCATCGTACTTGTCGAACTGCAGGGACATCTTGAGAAGAATCAATTGGAAGGACCCAAAACGGAGGTGCATGACGAGGACCAGCCTGAAGGGATTGTGGTAGCTTGATAAATGGGCTTGTTGGTAATTAGAAGTAGTAATTGTGGGAGGTGTGTGGTTGAGGCCCATTAGAATGATTAAGACTAATTAAAAGAAAAACCATAAGTTAAGTGGAATTAGTGGAAAATATATTATCAGTAAGAAGAACAAGAAGTTGGAAAAGAGGTGGTTACGTGAAGTGCATAGGAGAGGCAAAAGCTAGGGTTCCGATCGAAAAGTGTTAGAGTCGCCTTCAACCCAAAGGTAAGGGTGGGGTTCTAATCTTATAATCGGGAATATATGATGAATTCATATGGGATTGGGTACATAATTTATTGCTATCAATTGTTTTTTGTGTGGATTAATAAATTGTTTTGATTAATAAGTTGTTTTGATGAGTAAGTCGGTGGGATGAAAAAGTTGATTTAGATGATTAAGAAAATTGTATCGATGTGGTATTGTTTGTTGAATGGTGTGTCAGATGATTGGTGAAATAATTGGAAAAGAAATTGGACTGAGAAGAGTTACAGAGACGAAACAGAAAGTACATGATTTGGCTTTTGGACGACCGTCCTATTTGCCAGATGACTGTCTGGGATTTGTGACTTCCGTCACATCCCTAGAACGATCGTCACAAAGTGTGACAAGGGCATATTGATCAGTGAATTTTAATGCACGTGCTCTTATATTTGTACGTAGGCATTCCTATAGTTTATTTGAGTATTTTAACTATTTTAGTGTGTTTTCCTATTTAAGTTTATTTTTGCACTTATTTAATTTTCGTATTTTATTTTAAGCTTTTGCAGCTTTTAGTAAAAAATTCATAACGGAAGCTTTGGGGATCAAATTGAGACGTTCTACCAGTCAATGGAAAGCTAAGACAGAGAGCTACAACTTTTGTATTTGAAGAAAGTTCTGATTTGGACTGTAGAGACCTCGAAAAAGTCGTTGAAGTTGCAGCATTAGAAATATTAAGTGTTTCGGGTCAATTAGAATTGGGTCTGGGTCGGGTTTTCCGATCTGATTTGTATCAGAATTGAAACACATATTTTATAAAAACTCTTTTAGGGGCGGTATTGTTCACGACGTGTTCACTATTCACAAAATTATTCAGAAGCTTGGTACGAATGCAAATGGCGAACTAATTTCCAAAAGAGTCGACCTATTGTACTTGAGTTCCACTTTGAGGTTCTTTTATAAATTTCATATTAATCTATTTACTTTGAATTCTACCTATAATCTCAATTATTTGCTTAATTTGACTGTTGTTATATGATATGATTCTTAAATTCGATTGTTTGTATGATCTTGAATCAGTTTCGCGCATTAATGTAGCTTTTGCATTATCGCGTTCAATCAAGTAGTATTTGCTTAATTCACAATCGTTTTTATCTGTTTGCTTAATCCAGAATTCGGGAACATACATCGTATAATTTCTATTCCGCTTGTCAGTGGTTATTGTAATTGAATAGGATTAGATCCGTTTAGGAAATTGGAATTTATAGGAAATAATGATAAGTCGGAAGTCAATCCAGTAGGTTGATCCATTTCAGCTTTTTTTTTTTGTTAATCACTTATTTATTTAATCACTTTTTCTAAATCGAAACCACCCCTTTTACCGTTCAATTGATTAATAGTTTCAAGAATCCTCGAGAGAACGATTCGAGTCATTGTTGCTATACTACGTTTTAAAAAATTACTCGTTTTTGATCTGCGCATGACACGCGGATCAAATTGACACCATTGTCGGGGAGTCTTGTCATTATTAATCGATATTAGAGTCATGGGTTTAGTGTTGTTGCGCTTCGGCCCTAAGTTCCTCATGTTTTTGGCCTTCTCGCGTTTAGAGTCAAAAATCGGTTTTTGGAAAAATTGTGTCCGATCGTAAAATTGTTTCGACTATCCTAAGGGCTCCATTTTCCCAAATTCCTCTTTTTTCTATTTTTAATTAATTTTTTACTGTTTTTGCAGTTTCGAAAAAATCAAAAAAAAATCTAAAATTCTTATATTGCTTAATTGGATCGAATTTTGTGTTTTTATATTTTTTTATCATATTTCTTCTTATAGTTTGTTTTTGCCTACATAGGGACATTGTTGGTTTTTCTACATTTTCGTGTTCTGATCTTTTTGATTTTGACCCTGAGGTAGAAAGAACTTTACACATACGATGTAGAGCAGTCCAGGATAGTTCACCGCTCACTTTTGATTCTGATTCTGAAACTGTTTGTGATAATATGGCTGACTAATGAACTTTAAGGCAGTTGGTTGCTCCTGATGTTAACTATAATAACATGTGTATTGAATATATTGACCTTGCTGTTCCTTTTGAATTAAAATCTGGATTAATACACTTGTTGCTGAGATTTAGTGGTCTTGCAGGTGAAGATCCACACAAACATCTCAAAGAATTTTGTGACACTGTCGAGAAATTTAAGGTTTTCGATGCCATGAAACATCCCTTGGAAGAGCATTCCGTTTGTCATCTCGAATTGATCTCTGAATTGGTTGATAACACTTGTTTTGAATTATTTTCACTTGATTTCCCTACTTTATCTGGATATGTAATGTTTACTCATGCACTGATTGTATTGACACTAACCTTTGTGTTGTATGTGCTGCCTTGCAGGGTGACATGATTCCTACAGGTGAAGTTCATGACAATGATGTTGTTTATGCAGCTGATGCTCTCGACATCCCGACTGCCCCGAACACTTCATCCATCAAGCAATCCTTGTCCTTAGAGTTGAAACAACTTTCGGATAATCTGAAATATGCTTATTTTGAGAGTAATGAAAAACTCCCTATTATCATTTCTTCTAACCTTGATTCAGATCAAGAAAATACGCTTTTGTAGGTTTTGAAGAAGCACAAGAAGTTGATTGGATGGACATTAGCTGACATTCTAGGCATTAGTCCTTCCATGTGTATACGCGGGATTTTACTTGAGGATGGTGCAAAAACAGTAAGGCAGACCCAAAGGAGGCTTAATCCTTTGATCCTTGATGTGGTAAAAAAGAGGTAATCAACTCTTGCAAGCAAGTATTATTTATCCTATCTCTGACAGTAAATGGGTAAGCCCATTGCAGGCCGTGCCTAAGAAATTTGGACTCACAGTGTTGAAAAATGAAAAGAATGAGCTTATTCCTACTAGAGTTCAGAATAGCTGGAGAGTTTGATTGATTACAGGAGATTGAACCAGGCTACTAGAAAGAATCACTTTCCTTTACCATTCATTGACTAAATGCTTGAACGGCTGGCTGGTAAATCGCATTATTGTTTTCTTGATGGTTTTTCCGGTTACTTTCAGATTCATATTGCATCTGAAGATCATGAAAAAACCATTTTTACTTTCCCATTCGGTACTTTTGCTTACCGGAGGATGCCTTTTGGTCTTTGCAATGCTCCTGGCACTTTCCAGCGATGTATGCTTATCATTTTCTTTGATTTTATTGAAAATTGCATGGAAGTGTTTATGGATGATTTAACTGTTTATGGTTCTTCTTTTGATGCATGTTTGAACAATTTGAATAATATTTTAGAGAGATGCATCGAAACCGACCTTGTTTTAAATTATGAAAAGTTTCATTTTATGGTTGAGCAGAGAATTGTTTTGGGTCACATTATTTCTGAAAAAGGAATTTTTGTAGACCCTGCTAAGATTGATGTGATTTCTACACTACCTTACCCCTTTTGCATTCGCGAGATTCGTTATTTTCTTGGTCATGCAGGTTTTTACAGGCGCTTCATTAAGGATTTCAACAAGATAACTCTTTTGTTGTCAAACTTGTTGAAGAATGATGTCACTTTCAACTTCGATGACAATTACAAAAAGGCATTTGACTTCTTGAAGAATGCATTGACCTCAACTCCCATCATCCAGCCCCCCTGACTGGACCCTCCCTTTTGAGATTATGTGTGATGCTTCTATCTATGATGTTGGAGAGGTCCTCGCACAAAGAGTTGACAATGTTGCCCATGTTATCTATTATGCTTCTAGGACTTTGGATTCTGCATAGTCTAATTACAACACCACTGAAAAGGAACTTTTAGCGATTGTTTTTGCTCTTGACAAGTTTAGACAATATTTTCTAGGTTAAGTTGTTGTTTTTATTGACCATGCAGCTTTAAGGTACTTATTGAAGAAACCAGAAGCAAAATCGAGGCTGATTCGGTGGATGCTGTTGCTCCAAGAGTTTAATGTGGAGGTTAAAGATAAGAGTGGAGCTAAGAACTTGGTGGATGATCACTTGAGTAGGATAGAGAGGGATGAAGTTCCTTTCTTGATTCAGGATGGCTTTCCTGATGAGGAGCTTTTACTTTTGCATGGCATTACTCCTTGGTTTGCTGATATTATTAATTATCTTGTTGCTGGTGTTTTTCCTGTAGGTGCATCTAAGTCACAAATTCACAAACTCAAGAGTGATGCCAAATACTATGTGTGGGATGATCCTTATCTTTGAAATTTTGGTAGTGATCAGGTTATTAGGAGGTGTGTCCCCGACTATGAGATTGAATTTATTTTGAATTTTTCTCATGCCTCTCAAGTAGGGGGACACTTTGGTCCGCAAAAGATTGCAATGGATAACAAATGCATGACAAATGGATAATAAGCTGCATTGATATTTTCCTTGGGATGACAAAAATCCTTTTAAAAATAATATTAAAAAAGACCTGACACCATTGCGATGCAATATTTTTGCATTCCGTAAAAGAGTTGCCATCTCGAATGCTAGAAAGTCAAAAATGTCAAATGTTATAAAAAAATGTCGATTATTCGAACATGTTTTTATCATGTTTGGCCAATTGCTAACAACTTTAAAGATTGTCTATCCCACCATAAAATATCTAGTTCTCAATCTTAGAGATACCCCAACACAAGTTTGCACATGTATTCTTTTCCTTCTATCTATATGTACGCCAGGACATATGATTGTCTAAGTATTGATTTTTTTCTCTTGTGGATCTGTCTAGAAGTTCACAAAACGTCTATTTTTTCATATTTACTCTTGTCTACCTAATATATCAAAACAGACATCCTTAACAAAGTAACACCAATATTTAAAGTCTTGAAACTTTTTACATTGAATTGTGTGCTCCTAAAGATATCCAGACACACATTACAACAAACAAGATTAATTTCATCAATAAGAAATAATATAATCATTGTGACCATATCAAGCTTAACTTCCATGTCATGAACAATTTTATAAAAAAGACTAGCCAACACATGTTCGATTTTAGGAGAGACGATGTTCTTACTAGCAAAACTATTATGGTCAAAAGTCAAAAACATACCACTAAGGACATTTAAACTATCAAATCTGAGTCGATATCACATATTACACCGTCTCTCAATATATGATCTTATAATACTCAATATTTGACATTAAAAACCGCAAAAATACATAATGTAACCTTTAGTACAGAGTACAAACTCAACCCAAATCCCTAATAGATAAAATAGTCACCCTCTATTAAAAGTCTCCAAAGAAATGACCTTCATCAACCCTAATGTTTTCAATCACCCCCTCACATCTTTTAATCAAACCAAATAGTTACATTCTAAATTGTAGTGATTATAATTTTGACAATCTCACCGTGAATGTAAACATTGCACAAAAGATAAGTGCTATTAATTTCTCTTAAAAGGGTTTAATGGTTACACTATCATTTAATTAAAAAAAAACATTATTCTATTATATTATTAAAAGAATTTGAAAAAAATGTATCATAGTTGATTAATTTACCAGTGCATCACCCATTTTATCTTTAAAAAAATGTACAAAGGCATCAAGAATGAAGTTTATGCCGTTATCATCATATTACCCTTCCCTCTCAATTTTCGTTTTCTAGGTCAACACAAATTTGACTTCTTAATACTGAATCATGGAGACCATTACTTGAAAAACATCTATTTAAAAAAAAAAATCATTCGCTTAATAATGGAAAGCAGATTATATAGATTCATGGGTTTGTTTTTGTTTTTAAAAAGTAAATTCTTTTCTGTAAATTAAAAATATATATTTTTTTTAAATATTAAAAGTTATTTTATTTTATTTATTTATGTATTATTGACACATTTGAAAAGAGACGTATCAATGTCTGTATCAAACATTGTACTGACATTTGTAATTATATTTGATTTATTAATTTTTCAAAATTATTACATGTATTATCGTGTCAGTGTCAATGTTGTGTTCGAATGTATGTAATTCATAATATTATATAAATTACAAAATAACTCGATATTATTGAATTGAGTTATTTTTCTTTTGAAGTCTGAGTCATATTTAGCCATATTTAAGATTGGGTCATTTGCGATAAGTTATCATACAATCTTTAAATCAGTTTTGTAGACAATTATGAAATTTTCACGGTGGTTTTAAATTTTTGTAAGCTCTGTGTATATTAGCCATAAGATAATTTTGAAAAAACAAATAAAGGTCATATTTAATTATGATTTAGGCTTGATGCAGAGTGATTCGTTATCACCATTTTTGTTTGTCATTATGGCTGAGGGGCTGATAAAGATGATTCAAAGGGTAGTAACTCTCAGAAACTATTCTAGTTTTAAAGTTAAGGAGGAATTGGTGGTTGAAGTTATCAAGTTCGCTGACGATACTTTTAATGTGCAGAGGAGGTTGGGATAACATTTGGTCAATTAAATTTATCTTGAGAGGTTTCGAGTTAGTCTTGGGATTGAGAGTCAATTATCACAAAAGTCGTCTGATTGGTTTGAACGTGAACAACCATTTCTAGTTGGAAGCCTCCATTTTTTTAGCTTGTAAAATTGAAACCGAAGGTTTTACTTTCTTGGGTATTCCCATAGAATGTAATCCTAAGAGAGTGGATTATTGGAAACCGTTGATAGACAAAATCAAATTGAAATTAATGTCGTGGAAATGTCGGTTTCTGTCCTTGGCCGGTAAGATTTCGTTGATCAATTCGACTCTTTTTAGCCTTCCAATTTTCATCCTCTCTTTTTATAAAGTACCTGTTGTTGTTTGGAATTTGATAGATCGAATCAGGGGGGGCTGGGGATTAAATGTATTAAAGAGTTTAATCTAGCTCTGATAGATAAATGGAAGTGGATGATTATTAAAGCGCATTATAAGCTTTGTAGGAGGGTTCTCGAAGCTAGATACGGAAACATATCCTGCTGGGTTTTAAGAGAAAATGTTAATCGGATGAGTGTTTCGTCTGCTTGGTGGAACAATATTCTTAAAAGTGGTTGAATTGTTAATGAATAGAGGTATCATTTTAACGAGGGGGCGGTTTTTGTGGTGGGAGACGGGAAGAACACCCCAGTTTGGGATGTTGTTTGGCTCAGTCCAAACCCTTTAGTGAAGAAATATGAAAGTTTATTTCTCTTGAGTTTGAAAAGAAATGTTATGGTGGCTGACATGGGGTTTTTGTTAGATGGTGTTTGACATTGGATGGACTTGGGTGTTAATTTGGTGTAGGAAACTTTGTTGTGGGGTTCACTGCATAATTTTTATTCTGAGTTGGAAGCCTTTGTTCCTCAGGCAAATCAGATGGATGAACCAAGGTGGAAAGATGCAGTCGGTTATGGTATTCGGTGAAAAGTGCTTACAGCTTATTGGTGGGTTTGCAGGTCAACTTTCCTCAAGTAGAGAATAGTTTTAAGGCATTCGATTGACTCTGGAAAATTAAATTTCCGACGAAAATCAGATTGTTCGGTTGAAAATTTTGGTGGTATCGACTTCCAACGAATGATCAAATTATCAAGAAGAGGAATCAATATAGAACATTTATGTGATTTTTGTTCTGAAATCAATGAAAATATAGTTCACCTATTCTTTTATTGTAGGATTGCTAGTAGGGTGTGGAAAGTTATTATGGGTTAGAGTGGTATTAATGTGCGGTTCTCCGGTTGTATTAGGAAGTTTTTTTAGTTGGTGTGATGAAGGTCGTCTCTCTAACGAAATTTTATTGAAGGTTGCAATTTGGATGACAGTAGTTTGAGTTATTTGGATTGATAGAAATGAGAGTATTTTCAAGGACGTTAGGTTTTGTATAGACGATATTTGTTGGAAGGTCAAATTATTAGTTTGGAAATAGGATCATTGTTGGGACATTCCTTATTCCAACTCTTCTTTTCACGCCTATTGTATGAAACATTTCTAAATGGTAGAAAAGTGTTGGTGGAGAATTTTTCTATCATTTTTTTTAAGAATAGGAATACTCCTAATATTATTTTTTTATTCAATTGCTTTTAAAAAAAACTAACAAATATTTTATGAAATCTTATTAATTATAATTTAATTCTGATAAATTTGAGGATATATGTGATAACCCTGGTTACACGGTCTTAAAATAGTTTTAATTTGAGTCTAGAAAATAACATCCAACCTAAAAGATCATATTTATATTAAAATTTGCAAATATTTATTACATAGAAAAATAATTGTAGTATTTCTTAATTGTATTTAATATGTGCATGGAGATTGCAGAACAAGCCTACCAAACCAAGATGACATTACAAAATACATAAAGATTTTGAGAGGGGCCATTTTACGACACTTAAAACATAGATCATATGCTATACCAAAACCACAGAAAGGACAAAAATGAAGCATTGAAGCTGCTGCATTTTAAATAACATAAATGATTTGCAGTATGTGGAGAACCAAAATCCCAGAAAGCTAATATTGATGTGAAATTTTTCACCAAGGATTGAAAAAATAACAAGGTTTTTCACCCAAACAACTTTGTTACCAGTTTAGTCCCTTTCCTCATTTTCATTGAACTATACAAAAGTTAATATTTTCACTGTGTATCATGCCTTGTCCATATCATTTTTCTAACCCTTTCTTTGCATATCGGTTGATCAGTGATAGTTGAAGGTCCAATTTGGTAACAGTGTAGGCCCCTTGATTGTTTTCTCCTATTAGAAAATGTCATGAACTGTACCCTTATAGAAGTTATAATGATATAATAAATTGCAGCAAACCTAGAGGGACTAGGAAAATGACTGGTAGGTACATGGATAAGAGTTAATAATTGGCCTGATTTGGAAAGTTATCTTTGTGGTTAAAATGTTTCACCCACCTATGGTTACTATGTAACAAAGTTTATTTCTTTTCCTGTTTTACTTCTGCCACATTATATTGGCATGCAAAAATAATGATATGATCTCTAGCTTGTATGTTGAGCTAGCTCTTTTTTTTTACTTGTTTAACATATTTCTTGTCACTGCATCTCTGCATTTCTATTGTGCTTACTTGTAGAGCTCTTATACTGATTGATAACCGTGAACACATCCGTTTAACAGAGTCGTCTCGAGCTTTTCAGAGATTCTATGTAAAATGTTGAAGTAAGTTTGTGATTATTTTTAATGAACCTTATTCAACCATAAATTGTAAAATATATGTATATGGAGGTCTTTTTGACATAACATAATCTTGAAAATTTATGAGATGCAGTTCGTCTCGCATACTCTTAAAGATGATCCTACAGTTTAATCCGAGACCCGTGTGAATTTTGAATAACTATTTTTAGTTCATTTAAATTTTAACTCGTGTGCTTTTGACCATTTAAATAGTCGGTTATGCGGATAAAAACCTGTAGCTTCACAGGTTCATTCATAGTTTGTTTAAAAAATATTTGTAGGGTTAACTATATTTTTATCTCTTATAATTTTGTTTATATATGACAAACTTTATGGATAAAAAAAATGACTACTGATTTCATAAATATTATAAATGATTCAATTTGAAGTATGAATTAAAATTATTTTTAAGTGTCTTTTGGAATTTCTGTTGTTAGTACTTATATTTTATAAATTTTAATTTAAAATAATTAATGTTTTGAAAAAATTGAATTTTTAAATTATTTTAATAAAATAATTTATTTATGTATTTTGTTAAAGTCACCTGATTACTGGTGAACTAACTTAGATCAAGATATCAGAATCCATTTATAACTCTGGACCAGGATAGCAGATTCATTATTAGAAGATTGTATTTTATATCGCTCATTTATACTTGTACCCCTATATAAATATTTTTTGGACAAAAATGTCCTCATAAATAGTTAAAAGAGTAAATTTTTTCGTCACTTTCACTTTTCACTGCGTCTAAACCAACAGAGAGAATTTTCGCCCATTTTACCGGAAGTCTTCAAGTAAGTCTTCCGGTTTGTTTTTTTAATACCGGAAGTCTTTGTTCAAGTCTTCCGGTTCGTAAAATGTTTGATTTGTACACCGGAAGTCTTTCATTAAGTCTTCCGATTTTTCAATTTTGCGCATGTGATTTCCGAAAGACTTACACAAAGTGTTTCGGTTTGAGTTTTACAAAATATTGTACCGGAAGACTTATGGAAAGTGTTCCGATTTTCATTTTTTTAAATAATTTTTGTTGTTGCAGTGGTACGCACACGAGACAAAGATGGTAGGATACCTGTTTGTTCTGTGGGACAAGGCGATACCTCGAGAAGGGCATAAGAAGATCATATCGGTACATCTGCTGCAGCAGCAAAACCAATTGGATATCCCGGAGGACCGTACGATACTAGTGTTTTTGTGAAGTACGAACATCAAGTCTCTACACGTTTATAGACGCAGTGAGAAGTGAAAGTGAAGAAAAAATTTACTCTTTTAACTATTTATATGAGGGCATTTTTATCCAAAAAAAATTTATGTTGATATAATGATATAAATGAGGTGGTATAGGATACAATCTTCCATTTTAACTTGTTTTTTTTGTAATGTACTGGCCTTCATTTAACTTTTTTTCTTTCTAGTTTTGTGTTTTTAATTGTATTTCTTAAGAATACAATATCTAAATTATGAGTTTTATATAACGTTAAAAAACAATCCGAGATTTAGTGTAGGTTTGGATACGCTTGTAACACTCTATTCACGCGTTACAATGCTATGTTATCCTAAAATTTGAGAAGTTACAAAACTAAGTTTTTGTATCACCATGTTTTTGGCAATCCCAACCCGTATCCAAACACATCCTTAGTTTAAAATTAATTTTAATTAGGGTTGACAAAAGTGATGCAACCTATTGAGCAGGTTCATTGTGCACATATTTTAGCGTCATTTTGTCATATTTTAGTGTGATAAACGCCAAGTGTTTATACTCATTCTCAGATATTTCCGTCTCGTCACATTTCTTTTGTTTTTATGTTTTATTTTTCACGGACATGGACATTTTATATTTTTAAACTTAAAAGATATATATCAGAATTTATCTTATAGTTTTAGTATCTTTATTATATATTTATGAATTAAATTCTGATTTAAAATAATATAATGAACTTAAATATTTTGGAATAAAATAATAAAAGATAATAGTGATTTTATTATCTACCAATATTGAAGATGTCTCTATGATGTTAGATGTTGATGGAGGAAACATAGTTGCTATTGGAGATGGCAAAACCATACAACTCAATTCTAATTTTATTGTCAATGCTGTAATGGCGGGCTCTGGTCACCAGGCCTGCCAAGATAAATGAATGTTATTAGCTGGAACTGTCGGGGCTTAGGTAACCCGAGCGCAGTTCTAAATCTAAAATACCTCGTCTGATGTCATAAACCGGACGTCTTATTCTTGTTTGAAATAATAAGCAATGGAAATAAAATTGAAGAGTTGAGATATGTGTTGGGGTTTTATCATTCTTTTTCAGTTGATAGAGATGGAAGAGGAGGGGGTAGCTATTTTCTGGAAAACTTCATCTTTGTGTTTTATTCAAAGTTACTCGAGAAATCACATTGATCTAATTGTCCAAAATCTCAGTCTTGGAAATTGGAGATTAACTGGGTATTATGGTCATCCCGAAGGTAGTCGGCGCAAATTATCATGGAATCTTATTCGACAATTATCTGAGGCTTCTAATTTACCTTGGTGTATTCTGGGAGATTTTAATGATATTCTTACCGTTGATGAAAAAAGAGGAAGAGTGGAAATACCAAATTGGCTTATCAGAGGTTTTAGACAAGCAGTTCAAGATACAGGTTTAGTAAATGTTCCTATGGAAGGATATCCTTTAACTTGGTTTAAAAGTCTTGGAACGGATAGAGCGGTGGAAGAAAAGTTAGATAGAGCAATGGCTAACAATGATTTGTGTGTTTTATTCCCAGAAGCTAAGGCGACCTGTCTTTCTTCCACTACCTCTGATCATTATCCCATTTTGTTGCATTGTGATAATCGTCAGGTGTTGCACAAGCCTTCAAAGGAATTTAGATTTGAGAATGCCTGGCTTATTGAGCCAGGTTTCCAGGAGTTTGTCATCGATCAGTGGCATATTATAGAGGCAGATGATATTCTGAGTAAGCATGAAACTTGTGGAGAGCACATGCTAAAGTGGAGTAAAAATAATATTCACAAGACTAGAAGAGAAATTGAGAATCTAAGAAGAAAGATAGAAAGAACTCGTCATAATTTAGGAGAATGTAATATCAATTTTTTCCTTGCTCTTAAAAGGCGTATGAACTCCCTGTTAGTGAAAGATGATTTGTTTTGGAAACAAAAAGCTAATGCGCATTGGTTTAAAGATGGGGACCTAAATACCAGATTCTTTCACATCTCAGCTATAGTCAGGAAGAAAGTTAATACTATTTCATCTCTTACAAACAATAACTAAGAGGTGAGTACTTCCAATGAAGGGATGTGTCAAATTTCTAATGAGTATTTCTCTGATTTATTCCAGAAAAAACCGAGTTCTCGTGATCAGGTTCTACAGGCGATTGGTACCATCATTTCTGATAAAGACAATATTATGTTGACCTCACCATGTATTATCGAGGAGTTCAAGAAGCTATTTTTTTGATGAATGCCGATAAAAGTCCAAGTCCAAATGGTTTTAATTCGGGGTTCTACCAACACTTTTGGGAAACTCGTGGAATATAAATATTTACTGCTAGTTGTACTTGGTTGGTGAATGGGGCCTTTTCGAACAATCTCAATATGACTAATATCACTCTTATCCCTAAAGGAGAAATTCAAACTTCTATGAAAGATTGGATACCGATTGCATTGTGTAATGTGTTATACAAAGTGATAGAAAAAGTTGTAGCTAATCACTTAAAGAAAGTGTTGGATAAATGCATATCAGAAAATCAATCAGCTTTCGTTCCTGGTAGATCTATCATTGATAATGCTATGGCAGCCATTGAAGTGGTTCATTATATGAAGACCATAACTAAAGGTAGAAAAGGGGATATAGTGCTCAATTTGGATATTAATAAATATTATGACAAAATTGATTGGGATTATCTTAAGGAGGTTCTAATCACTATGGGATTCAGTCAAAAATGGGTACAGTGGGTCATGCTCTGTGTGGAAACACTGGACTATTATGTTCGTTTGAATGGTAACATGATAGGGCCGATTACTCCAGGTCTTGGGCTTAGACAAGGGGACCCCCTATCCCCTTATTTATTTATTCTCTGTTTAGAAGGTCTTTCTGCTCTGATTAAGCAAGCGGGACTCAGAGGCGACATTCACGGGGTTAAAGTTTGTAAGAATGCCCCTATCATTTCTCATTTACTCTTTGCAGACGATTGCTTTCTATTCTTTAAAGCTGCCACAAATGAAGTTAATGTGATGAACAGTATCCTCAAAACTTATGAGGAAGTGTCAGGTTAAGCTATAAATCTCCAAAAGTCTGAATTATTCTATAGTAGGAATGTAGATCTTGTTGATAAGGACAATTTAGCTAATATTCTTGGAGTTCAGCAGGTTCTTGGTACGGGTAAGTACCTCAGTATGCCCTCTATGATTGGTAGAAACAGAAAAGCTACTTTTAAGTTTGTGAAAGATAGAATCTGGAGTAAGATTAATTCTTGGAGTAGTAGAAGTCTCTCGCAAGCAGGTAGATAAGTACTTATTAAATATGTTCTTCAATTCATCCCTTCCTACATCATGAGTATATTCTTATTACCCACTACTCTAATCGATGAGATTGAGAAAATGATGAATTCATTTTGGTGGGGTCAGAAGAGAGATCGGGAAAAAGGTATTCATTGGTTGTCTTGGGATCGTTTATCAATGCTTAAATCTGCTGGAGGAATGGGGTTAAAAAATTTGAGCGCTTTTAGCTACGCAATGTTAAGCAAACAAGCATGGAATCTTTGGACCAAGCCTAATAATTTAGTTTCCCGACTCTATAAGGAGAGGTACTTCCCGAAGAGTGATTTCTTGAATTCAGATATTGGTCACAACCCTACTATGTGTGGCGAAGTGTTTGGAGTTCAAAGTTTATGGTAAGAGGGGTTATAAGTGGATTATTGGTAACAGAGAAAATATTCCTGTTTGGGGTCAAAAATGGTTGTTTGACAATTCGGTTCTTGTTAATTTGTGGCCTAATCACCGTCTAGTGACGAGCTCAAAGTGTCTGGGTTGATAAATTCTGATGGTAAACAATGGAATACCAATTTAATTTACCCTCTATTAAGGAATGAAGGTGCGATCAAGATTCTCAACACACCTTTATATGAATCGATAAAGGAGGATAGAGTAGTTTGGAATCTGGAAAAGAACAGTAGGTTCTCAGTGCGTAGTGCTTACCGTTTATGCATTAATGAGGCCATTGACACTTCTTTCCTAAGAATTGATAAAAGGTGTAATTTAATCTGAAACTTGAAGACCCCACCCAGAATAAAAAAAATTATGTGGCGGCTTTGTAGAAACTGTTTACCGCCAAGAGTGAGATTACATGATAAAGGTGTTAATTGTCTAGTTAGTTGAGGTTTATGTGGGGAAGATGAGGAGTCGAACAAGCAGTTGTTCTTTCAGTGTGCGAAAAGTATTGAGTGTTGGAAAAAATGGGGATCTGGTCAAATTTACAACATGTTTTGGATGTTGAAGAAAATATGGTATCAGTATTGTTTCAACTCCTCCAGAGTTTTAATCAAGATCAACAAGTTTTATTTTCAACCATGTTGTGGAGTATATGGAAAAGTAGGAATAATCTCGTTTGAAATCAGATTGAGGACTCTCTAGAATCCATTTTCTTTTGTGCTTCTTAGTTGATCACAGGTTGGACTAATGCTCAAATTATCAGAGCAAGCACCTCAAACAACACTCAGAGCCCGAGTGAGGTTAAATTGACAAAACCATTAGAAGGGCGTCTTAAATGTAACATCGATGCTTCTTTTTCAAATAACAAAGTTGGTATTGGAGCTTGTATCAGAGATTGCGAAGGGAGGTTTATTGTAGCTTGTACGCACTGGTTTTCACCAAGTAATAGCATTGATATAGGAGGAGCTTCGGGTCTTCAGCATGCTATTAGATGGGTCCATGATTTAGGCTTGGATAATGTGGACTTTGAAATGGATGCAAAAGGCGTAGTAGATAGTGTGAATCAACAACATCCAAATGATTCAGATTTCGGTGTTATTACAAAAGACTGTAATCGGATGTTAGCTCTTTCTTTCAGGAACGCTCATGTGAAGTTCGTGAGGAGACAAGCAAATGAGACCGCTCACACCCTAGCTCGGGTGGCCCTATCGTTAGCTAGTTTCCATAATTTTAATGAAGAACCTACATGTATCTAATTTTTTATTTTTAATGAAATGAATTGATCATTTCCGTCAAAAAAAAAAGAAATGAATTTATATTTAAATAGCATTTATTTAAATTTAATATATTATAATTTTCTTTAAATAGCATTTATTTAAATTTAATATGTTATAATTTTCTCAATTACTAATACAATTAATTTTTCTATACAATATCAAATTTAATAAAATATAATTGTCTCATGTCATATATATATATATATATATATATATATATATGTTCCGGACTGGACCGCAACGTAATACAGGTCACGGCCCAATACACGTCGGGCAAAGGCCCATGTGTTCGAGCAGGTGAACCTCTGCCATAATATCATACAGGGGCACACCCCTGTACACGTCGGGCAGAGACCCATGTGTCCGAGCAGGTGAACCTCCTTTATAAACCACCTGCTCAGATGACGGGCATACACCTGATGACGGGCAGAGATCATGTCTGCCAGCTCATCTGCCACGTCACCCAACTGCCCTTCATTGTCTCCTTAAAGGTAGGGGCAGTTGGACCAGGGGTAGACCTTTTGTCTAGGTTTTCACGCTTTTTACGCGTCCCTTGGCAGCTCCTCCTTGGGCTTAGTCAGGTTAAGCCCATTGAGGGGCCTTGGCCCAGCGCTGGGGGCTCATTATAAATACCCTTTCTTGGCAAAGGGTCAGGTATTCTAACTCACTCTGAATAAAACTTAACACTTTGTACCTCTTCTAACTTAAGCATTGGAGTGCTTCGCAGGTACACCCCCTTTCTCATTCCATTCTCTGGCCCACTCATCAAGTCCTTGGAAGACCCTTCTGATCAGGTAAGATCAATATATATATATATATATATATATATATATATATATATATATATATATATATATATATATATATATATATATATATATATATATATATATATATATATATATATAACGTGTACTACTTATCAAAAAATGAGAACAATATTTTTCTTATAAATAAACTTAAATATCTAAATACGAGAAAAAAATAAATGTCTCTTATAAATTAATTTAAAATATTTTTAATAAGTGAATGTTAATAGTTTTTTATGAGAGCAAATTTATTATTTATAAAAATGCTGGAAAATATTTTGACATTGACAAACAGATACCCATGCGAATTCACGGAAAAAATATTATTGATAAATATGTAATACTAATTTCTCAACTACTACGATATATAAAATATGTAACTAATTTCTCAACTACTACAATAAATAAAATATGTGATACTTATAAATATTAATAAATAAATTAACTATTTTTACTACTTACAAATATATAAACTCATATTTGTTATCCTAACTAAATATTGGACAAAAATATTATAGTTTTTTTTCTTTTTGATTTGCGAGGATTATTCAAAAAATCTGGACAAATCTTTCTTTTTCTTTTCTAATTCACAATGATTATCCAAAAAATACGGGACACATTTTTTTTTCTTCCAATAACTCACCAATATCTCTGCAAACGCACGATTATTTGGACTAGAATATGTGTAAATTACAGGTTATTACACATACTTATTACTATTAAATAAATAAATTTGAAATTATTCGACAAATATTTATTATGCTATTAACACTAATTAATTCTACAATAAAATTCAAATAATTATTAAAGATAAATATTTATTGTGCTATTAACACTAATAAACTTAAAATAGTTTAAAAATTATTTATATGTTTTCAAATATATTAGTTAATTCATAATCACTATACAACTTGGTTTTCAATTAAATGCAAAATTTTATTAATATTATAATAAATAATTGTTACTTTGTATTTAATATATATTTAATTTTAAATTAATTTTATTTTTAATTTAATTTAAATACAGGGAAAAGTATGTTATTTTTCAAATATGGAAAAAATGTGTTATTTTTCAATCAATCGAACGTATTTACAATAAAAATATGCGATTTTTTTTATTTTATTTTCTTAAAACAAATATGTTTCACCGATCGATGACCATGAATATTAATTTATCTCTTTTTAATATAAATTATGTTTTTTATACTTATTGATTTTTATTTATTCTATTTTTAAAAAAAATTTAAATGTAAACAAATATGCGTCAGCAACAGGTACCTGTGCGAATTTCAATTTTAATTGACCTTTTAAAATTATAAAAGGTCAATTAAAATTAATTAATATTTGTTTCTAATAATAATAATGATAATAATAATTAAAAATATTATTTTATTAGATAAATAATATATGATATTAAATAATACTTAATTTAAAATCTTATTATTATTAATCAAGATGGTTTATATATTTGATATCCTTATCTAAAATAAATGATATTAAATGAAATTTTTGATAATATGAAATAAAATTATATCAAAATTTATAATGATATGAAATAAAAGTATATAAAAAATAAAATATGAAATAAATATTAATTACTCTGAGTGGTTGTTATTCATTTTATAAAACATATTTTAAAATATAAGGATTATTTTAATATATCTGTATTATAAAATTTATGTAACTAATTTCTCAATAACAATAAATAAAATATGTAATATTAATAAATATGTAACACTTATTTCTCACTTACTATAATATATAAAATATGTAACTAATTTCTCATCTATAATATATAAAATATGTAACTAATTTCTCATCTACTACACTAATACTTTTAAACTTAAAAGATACATAGTTTAAGATCCACTGCATCCTATTTTTTTTAGGTCACCGAAAAAAAACAAAATTTTAGATCACACACTAATATTTTTAAACTTAAAAGATACATAATTTACAGATCCACTACGTTCTATTTTTTTTAGGACAAAATTTTAGATCTACACTTTAGATCACACACTAATATTTTTAAACTTAAAAGATACATAATTTATAGATCCACTACGTTCTATTTTTTTTAGGACAAAATTTTAGATCTACACTTTCAACTATGTCCGTCTCATTGGACATACTACCACCCCTAATTTCAATATCTACATCAAATAAAGTCATCTCAATTTCAGTTTCATAATATTCATATATCTGAATTTATCTTATAGTTTTAAAATAATATTATATATTTATGAATTAAATTTGGATTTAAAATAATATAATCAACTTAAATATTTTGGAATAAAATAATAAAAGATAATTGTGAATTTATAGGTTCATCATGCCGCTATATTATATTTTTATGGGTATGACTTTGCCTTTGATCAATATTTTAATAGCACGTGTGAAGTATAAAAAATGTAGGTATTTATAAAAGAAAAATAGTACAAGTAATTAATGGTCATTTCTTTTTTCAAAATTGAATAGAAAATCAAAACAAAAACATCTTTTCCTTCTAGTCTAATGCTATTATCCAGACAATAGCTTCAATGACAAATTATGTTTCAAGTTACAATAACCTGTAAATTTTTGATGATTTAAACTCATTCTCCTTCACTCGATTTATTGAGTGTGTCGAAAAGAAAATGTTAAGCCATGTTTATCTTCCCCTCTCGGCTCAAAGTGGCAACATGACCAATTGTAGCTGCCAGCGTTTGCACATTTACCTCCTGAATACGGGCATCACTCTGTCTTGAATCGACTGTTGTATAGTGTCTTGTATATCCCTCTGATCGTAACAGGAGTCGTTCTACAACAGCCACCTATAAGGCAAGCCCCTGACTCACACCATTTACTAACATACGAGACAAAATTTTCATCTGTAACACCTGTATTTTGCTGCAACGGGAACAGCCTAATATCAATATCATGTAAGAAATATTGTCTGACTAAATCTGTGGCACACGCGGATTAAAATCTTAAGTTTGACTCTTAGTTGACTTAAGTTTGACTCTTAGTTGACAGCATACAATTTAATATAACTAAGATAGCACAACTTTTATCAATTATAGATCTTTGTTGAATTTTAAAGACAGATATGACAGCCATAAAATGCAACAGTACAACTAGATGAAATGAACTTACCATCCACTCCTTTCGATCACCGTCATAAGTTTCCCCGCTATTTGGATATATAGCAACTGGTTTTGTAGTCACCTGAAAATTACATGTGAATCAGGTCGTGTGTTTCGCACAGATAAATTGAAAGCTATAGTAATTTATGAATACTGACATATTATCTGACACGAAACTAATGAAATTAGCAAATAAAACAAGTAAAAAATCCTTGTCAATATTTAAAAAGACATAGTTGCACATGATCATGAAGACCGAAACAGTATATATATTTAGTACTATAGTCAAAGAAGCCTCCGTTTACATCACTCATTAAATCGAGTGAAGGAGAATAGGTCTATATGCAGATTAAAATCCACTAATGTTTTAATCCATTCAAATAGTATATGATTTTTCAATGAGAATGCAACTAGGAAAAATAGATAGAGTCCCGGAGAAGTGAAAATGCATAGCGGTTGTTTGATACAAAATATTTTGATGCACGGATAAAAAAGTTCAACAATTAACCTGCATATTCAGTTAGAAAAGAGAAACCTAAGGTCCTACCAATTAACCTGCATATTCAGTTAGAAAAGAGAAACCTAAGGTCCTACCTTCTTAAGCAGAAGTATAAGATCGTGTATAAATCTTGGTGGGGTACAGTTGATTCCAACCGCAACAACTTTGTTGCACGATTCAGCAATGGAGCCACATTCCTCTAAAGAATCACCACTAACAACATTAATTCCATCCTTAGAGTTAAAACAAAACCATGCTGGAGTCTTTGTGTTCTCTTCTTCCAGAAGTTCTGCATAAGCCTGCATAGAAAAGACCAATGAAATTGTAAATGGAGACTTAAATTTTATGAATGTCCAAGCTTATTATTTCCCTTTAGATGGTTGTTTATTACGTACTTGTTTTTGTTGTTATTTATTACGTACTTGTTTTGCAAGTTTAATAGATACTGGAACATGAATCAAGAGTGATTTTTTATTGAGAAATCCCTATTTTCCAATCTGCATCGGTGGGGATCGTAGAGTTGGAAAAGGGGATCGTAGAGTTGGAAAAGGTAGAATGTACAGTACTGCATTGTGGAGATATTCAAATAATCTCCATGCCACTTAAAATTTGGAAAAGGGGATCGTAGAGTTGGAAAAGGTAGAATGTACAGTACTGCATTGTGGAGATATTCAAATAATCTCCATGCCACTTAAAATTCCTAGTTCTCTCCCAATCTGAATTCCTCTCTAGAAACCATAGATATCTTTGAGTTCTCCAATCCATCTTCATCTATCTTTTAACAAAGATCGATTTTTGAACGGGAATTAAGGAAGTTGTTAAATAGCCTCAGTTAAAAGCAAGCAGAGTTCATTTAACTTAATTACCCCTCAATGAAATACTTAAATCAAAACATTTTATCATTCTATCGATCTACTCTCTGGGTTATTAATATTGAGGGTAAAGTTGGAGGAACAAACAATTAATGCTCCGTTGATATTTTTAAAAGATAGACAAACAAAAAGATTCTTCTAAAAGAACAAATACAAATATCATAGAGGGTAGATTTAGTATTTGACTGTCCATAGCTTCTAGGATACCTGAGCTTCAATCTTATTTGGAATTGTTTCAAATGCAAGCAGATCTGCACCTGAATCTGCCAAAATTTGAACTCTTCTTCGATGAAAATCTTTGAGAGTTTCCAATGTGATAGCATCACCATAAATCCCACTGCAAAGAACATGTCAAGAAGCATAGCAATTGTGAAAAATATGATTTTCATAAGTGCTGAGAATAGCAGCATAAGTTGATCAAACCTAAAGCTTTCTAAAACATTAATCATTCTATTTGATAAAGAAAAAAAAAAAAACTCCAAAACATACATGCAAGATGAACACATTTATTTCAGACAACCTTCTGATATTGTTTCGATTATGTGCCAGAGTAGTCAATAGCAGCCAATAGCGGCGCTATCCCGCAATAACGGAGCGGAGGCCGACAGCTATGGGAATAGCCTTAGCGGTGCAGAACACTATAGGGTAAATAGCAGGAAAGCGGAGCATAGCGGTTCCCGGCCCGGTTTCAGGCCCGCTATCCTTTTCCCCTTCAAAAAACCAAAATTACCCTTCAATTTACAACGTTTTAAGGGTAATTTTGGGTTTTTCAATCAAATTTGAGTTGAGACTCAAGCTTAAGTAACCTTCCATCATAATCGTTTATGCACTTCAAGAGTCACATGTGCTTTGATTTATGAATATTTTATGAGTTATTATTTGTTTAATTTTACATTAAAATTAAGTTTATAATTATTATATGTAATTTGTCAAAAAAATATGATCAAATAGAGCGGCCAACTTTACGCTATCCCGCCATCCCACTTTTAGGATCGGCCACTCCGTGCCGCTATGTTACTTTCCAAGAATGACTACTCTCTTGTGTGCAAAATATTTGTGCCAAAATAACTAATACCAAGTTAAACACGCAAGCTCAGAAAAGTAACATACAGGATCATAATATCATTTTGATTGTTAAACAATAAATGAACTACATAGGTAATATAAAAAATATACTCCACGGCACAAGTTGGAAGCAAAAAAACATAAATGTTACTAAATTCCAGAGATCTTGGGCATTTCACCTGTACTCTGATCCATCAGCCAAGTAAGCTCCATAGCTCCCAATAGATGCTGCAATCAGAATTGTCCGTTGCTTGAGGATTCTAACATCAGTCTCATCACCCGAAGAGCTCGCAGCACATCTTTCATAATACAAATCGCGAGCCTCGCGCGCAATTTCAACACTTCTTCTTAGCATGTTTTCACCTTCTTCATCAGAAAATCCTTTTTCCTTAAAACCTTGAATAGTGGCCTATGAACAAAATTACAAACAACTACCTCAGCTTCAGCTTTTATTAGTAACAAAATGCAAAAACACCTAAGAAGCACGGACACCCTTACACGACCCCGACACCGACACAATGACACCAGTGATAATTTGAAAAAATGAATAAATTAAACGTAACAAGTGTCCGTGGAGGTGTCCGACACCGACACACATTTTTTCAGAGGTGTCGGTACTGCATAGAAAAACACATAACTACATAGACAACACATTTTTAGTAAACAGAACTAACTTGGTAAGATGCAGTGGTTATAATGTCTGCACCATTTTCCAAGTAATCAAGGTGCACCTGCTCCATAGAAAACATTATCATAGCATCATATGATTAAGTTAAATAATTAACGATTTCAATAACAGTTTATAAATCAATGATATATGAAAAATGCATTAAAAACAGGTTAATCGAAATGAAGTTTAACGGTAAGGGTGAAGAAGGAAGTGTACCTGGCGAATGAGGTCAGAGTGAGGGGAAGAAATGAGGCATTTGGCGCTCCAAAGGGGGTCGTTGAGGTCCGCGCCATGACGTTCAAGCTCTGTCGCTAAACCGCCGTCGATGACAGCAGCTCCGCCGGCGTGACGGAGAAAATCCGATATCAGTGACGACGACATTTTGACACGGACAGCGGAGGGGGAGAAATTGATGTTACTGCAATATAATTTGATTTAGGGTTTGGACTTTTCTCATTATGTTTCTCTCATTTTTTTTTTAATAAAGATGATTTTCTCATTTTTTTTTAAATCAAACTTTGTTACTCCTTTATTTAATATTGTTGTTTTAATTAATTCAATTTAAAAATTGGAATATAAAGTATTTTTTTATAGTTGATCTTTAATTTTATTTTTTTATTTTTCGTATTCGGACCACTGGTCTAATCTGGTTTGGAGGTTGGTATTAAATGATCTCAACTCTCTTTTTACTGTATTTGTGGGATCGAATAATATTTTTCTCTATCAAATTTAACATCAATTATCAATTATCAGTGAATTATCATAAATCAATTCAGAATTAGTTTAAATCCAACTTATTTTATATTAGGTGATGCACTTAATATTGATTAAAGAATGTGAGTCAATCACTAACCATTTATAGAAAGTTTGAGCACATGAGACCCAAAACAAAACAAATTATGTAAGTGTTATAATAATAAATAAGAAAATGATTTATTATTATTTTAAAATATTTATCTAAAATGCCAACTTAAAATAATAATTATCTATTCAGTTTAGAATAATAATGTTAAATACTACAAAAAAATGTTGGAGATGAGTATTGAATCCATTATTAAAATCTCATATGCATATGGCATTATCACTATGCCAATTGCTTTCTATTAATATACTTTACTTTTCAAATATATATATATATATATATATATATATATATATATATATATATATATATATATATATATATATATATATATATATATATATATATATATATATTCAATTTACTTACTATATATTTTATAATTTATTAAATTATATTGTTTATTTTATTTAGTTCCATTTTGTTAAATTAATAGCGTATATAGTGTGTAAAATTAATATATTATTTAGTTACTAAATAGTTTATATAGTTATAGTTTAATTAGTATATTATTTAATTATGATTAAAACAAATCAATTATTATATAGTTAGCATTTTAAATAAATAATTATTTACTTAGCTTATATACTTAATGTTTTAAATAGTTAATGTTTTAAATATAGTTAACGTTTTAAATAGTTAAATTTCTAAGTAAACTAATTATTTAAATAGTGAACTTTTTAAATAACATATATACAAATTTAATTAGTTTATATAGTTAATGTTTTCAATAAATAAATAATTTTAATTAATTAATTAATTAATGTTTTACTAATAGTACTTTACTATAACATATAATTAATGTTTTACTAATATTTTACTGTATCATATAAACTAAATTAATATATAAATCAAATTAATAATATTTTAACATATAAATTAATAATTAGTTAACATTTTTTAAACTAAGTTCATAAATTTAAATAATTTTTATTTAGTTTAGTTTAAAATTACTAGTTTTAGTATAAATAAACTGTAACTAAATTATTAAATAGTTTAGTTTAAATAGCTTTATATATTAAAATTAAATATTTTTACTAAATTACTAAAGTATTAACATATGTTTTATTAAATAATTTAGTTTAAAATTATTGTAGTTAAATTATTAAATAAACTGCAGTAATAAACTAATTTTAGTTTTAGTTTTATTAAATTAGTTTTAGTTTTAAAGTTTTAAACTAGTATAAACTAATAATATAATGAAAATATGTAATATATACATTTAAATGTATAATAATAATAAGACTGGTTAGCTAGTCTAGTGGAGAGGTTTTGCTCTTGTATTGCAAGAGTCATGGGTTTGTTTTTTATGACAGGATGTGATAAATGTCAAAATTGAGAAAATCGTCAAATATTAGAGAATCTATGACAAAAATTATGGTTTTTTTTTTCTTTCCAAAAGTGCATATATGGTAGGGGATAAATGACTATTAACTTTTTATTTAATAAGTGTAATTCTAGTAGTATAATAAATACATTTTTTGTTCATGTAAAGATGCATCAATTATAGTTAAGAAATATAAGATATCATCATATTTTTTTTTCTCTAGTTTGATTCAAATATCTAGTTTTACTCATGTTATCAGCACAATCATTTCTATTGGAAGTTCTTACTACACTTGGCACATCTTTACCAAAACTTCAAGAATTATTGGTTTCAAGACAACGTCTTCCTCAACAATAACAAATCCTCATAATTAAGGTCTAAAATCAAACTAGATGTTGAAGATGAAAGAATTTCTGTTTACAAGAGTTTTTTAGCTTTCAAAAATGAAAATGGTGTTGATTTCACAAAAAATCACAATGTAGATTATGAAATTCGCTTTTTGAAAAATGATGGCAAAATGAATTTATACGTGCTTGATATTCAACACAAAAATGGATGGAAAAATTGGTTAGATTCAAGTTAAGAACATTTCATGATTTGAGTCAAATGAGCAAGTGAAGTGGAATAAGAAAACATACAGGTTTTGACTCATTTCTCGTGTGATTCGAATCAAGCACAAAGTCTTATTCAAGTTAAAAGGCATGTGATTCAAATCAAGTGAAAATTCTGATTTAAGTCAATTTGGACAGAGCCAAATATAGGAATGTAAAAAATGGATTGATTTGAGTCAGGTGTAAAGTCTGATTTGAATAAAATGAAATAATGGTGACCTAGTTCTCCCTGATTCGAATCAGGTCCAACTGATTATTTGAGTCACAAGGTTGCCTGATACAAATAAAGTTAAAACATTGATTCAGGTCATAGGTTTTGAAATTTTTTATGTTTTCCTCTGTTAAATTTGATTCGAGTCAGCAATTGTACACAATTATATTCATGCACACAAAATCTCAATTTTTCATAATTTCAAAATACTTTGAGATTTTTCTTTCCACCTAACTGAATAAATAACACACATATGATTCTTGTTCCATTGACTCATACAATTGATTAAAAACGTTAGAATCAATCCCAAATATATGCTAAAAACAAATCAATTCAAACTTGATTCAGAGATGTGCAATTATGAAGAAGACTCAATAAACAAAAACAAGCAAAGCACGAAAGCGATAAGACAAGCAACAAAACCGTATTAGGGTTCTCCCACTGAATGTATTAGGGAATGCAACTTCATACTAGTGCATAGATCGACATGAATGAAAAATAGTCGTCTTCAACCAAAGTGTTGATACGTAGACCAACACGAAAATAAATGATCATCGCTAGACGGTTCATTGGTACTTTGACTGACAAGAAAGGTAAATGACATATCTAGGCAATACACTGGTTCTTAGATCAACAAGAAAGTCAATGATCCCCATTAGGAGGTACACTAGTCATTAGATTGACAACAAGGTAAATGATCGTTGATAGGTTATACATTGGTTCTTAGATCGACTAGAAAGTAAATTATTGTCACCAAGCGATACACTGGTTCTTAGATCGATAAAAAAAGTAAATGATTGTAACCAAATGGTATGTTGACTCTTAGATCGAAAAAAAGTAAGTGATCATCGCCAGACAATACACTATTTCATAGATCGACAAAAAAGGTAAATGATTTTGGTGTCAATGGATATTGCGCTTTGAGGGTGCCAATAAAATTTAGGCTTTGTGCTAATGAAAATAAGGCTTTGGATGCCAAAGAAAATTAGGATTTAAATTTTGATGAATGTTGAATATGACTCGTGTTATGCGTGATGACAATGAATGCTTGGCGTAGTGCCTCAAATAAGGAGGTATGATCACGTGCATGATAAAAATGATCACTTACTTTTATTTTACACTTGAATAAAAATCATGCCACTTTTGATATCAAACAATAATCACTTAACACTCTGGGATCCAAAAAATAATATTATAATAAAGAAGATTTGAATTTGTATAAGTTTATTAGAATTTCTAAGTATACAACATACAAGAGTAATACTTAAATGCTCAATTTTTTTATGAGTGAAACTTTAATGATGCTATAAAATTATATGGGGAAAGTTTCACAAAAAGTTATAACTCAAGTCACTTAGTTGAAATTTGAGAGAGTTTTTGAATTTGAGTTTTTATAGAAGGTGTATTTTGAAATTCATAAACAATTACTATTTATAATGTGGAAAACCCTTTTGAAACATTCTAAAATCATCAAGCATTTTCATGATTCAAGGACCAAGTTTAAAACACGTTAGAATATGATTTTTCATGGAAAATTAACATTGTTTCAGTGGTAATCGGGTAACACATCATCGTAATAGGTTATAGTTGAAGCTAAAAAATATTTAAAATTTTTTCGTAGTTGTAACTGGTTACGGGGTTTTGTTGACTGGTTACAGTTAAACAAATTTTCAAATATATGGTTTTCCTGTATGTAACCGGTTACAGTTGATAGAAAAGTTAAAATTTTGTTTGTAACCAATGTTAACAAATGAATAAACTTTTTTTTTGGAATAAAAGGATTATATTGCCAAAAAACAATTGCATACAATGCTGATCCAATCGATCCAGGCTCAAGTAGACAAGGAAGACAATTAATTTCTAGTGCAATACATAGTCAATTTCCTTAGAATGCTTAGAGATGAAATATGCATGTTTGTTCTGAGCAATAAATGTATTAATCAATGCATAATTGTAACTCATACCTTATGTATTTAATCAATTCATCAATATCCAGTTGTCTCTTGAAGATTACTTGAAATCCAAGTCTTGTAGCAAGAGAGACTTTTAAAATCTATGATCTTTTTCCTTCTTTGATAATACAATTGATCTTAAGGCTTTGTCTTCATCAAAACACAAAATAATGTTGGAGACGGTTGTCTTCACATAGTCTTACCACACATCCAACATAACAACCTTATCTCTAATACACTTAATTTATCCCGTGTTGATTCTTAATCGTCCAATATTTTGTATCGTATATCCCAAATATTATCATTGTTCGATAAAATTTTACCTTATTCTTAAGCAGTACTTTTGTGTCACACAAACCTCTAAGGCTCTCCTCCATTTTAGCCACTCAACTTAAATTTGACGTTTTACATTCCGATTAATTTCTACATCATTTTGTATTAAGAGCCAAAGTTTGTTAAAGTGTGTGACTTATGGGATGATATGGTATTCAACTTTCACCTCTATGTTGGAAACATTTCTCCTTTTTGTTGAAATTACATTCTGCGAGATATTGGAACGAACTCTAGGTTTAGTATGTCGTTGAAGTTCGCTCACATGTTGTTGTCAAATTGGGCCTTGTGTTATGGATCTGATTATTTAAATTAGCTTGTACCCTAAGTTAGTTTGTAATGAGTAATTGTTAAAAAGCTCAGTTGGTTAGTATGTTAGTTTTCTTATAAATAGCATAATAGTCTCTCATCTTTTGAATAAGGGAAAATAGAAAGATAAAACCTTAATTCAAAAGTTAGAGAGGTTATTTGTTATTTTTGTATGCTTGTAATCTTGTTTCAAGAGAAAGGAAAGAATAGCAGTTTATAACAAATCCTTGTTGTTATCCTTGGTTACCCTAAACCCTAACCCTTGTGGGTTTCTTGATCATAAAGAAACCTATTATACTTTGTTTCTAAGGTATCTGATTCACAAAAAATTGGTGCACTGAGCATGGAGAAAATGCCTTCAACAAAGTATGAGACTGAAAAGTTCACTAGTCTAAACGACTTTGGTTTGTGGTGCTAGAAGATGAAAGTCTTACTTGTTCAACAGGGTTGCTTGGAAGCGTTGAAGGGAGAGGCGACCATGAATATTGCGTTAACGGCAGCTAAAAAGGTGGCCATGATTGAGAAAGCACACAACGCAATATTGTTAAGCCTTGGTGATAAGGTTCTTCAGCAGATATCAAAGGAGACGACAACGTCAGGGTTATGGTTGAAACTTGAAGGTTTGTACATAACCAAATTGTAGGATATCGACTCTACCTGAAACAAGCTTTGTATTCATTTACTACTAAGAACTTCGCCTTTAGTGACCAAAATAGTGACTGAAAAATATTCAAAATCGGTCACGATAAGCATTAGCGACCGATAATGCGACCTACTTTTTCCGGTTGCTGAATTGCTAGTCGCTAAGCTTTTGCGTCGAAATCATCGACCAAATATCAATGTCCGAATTTGTGACAAAAACAGTAATTGAATTTGTGATCATTTTCAGTGACCGAAATAGCGACTGAATTCGTGACCATTTTCAGTGACCGAAATAGTGACTGAATTTGTGATCGTTTTTAGTGACCAAAATTGTAACCAATATTTTAATTAGTGACGAGCATGATATTGATGTTTTGATCTGACAATAGCAACCGATTGACAATAATAATTAATTTAATATTATCACAATCTCTAAATTTTAATCCAATATTTAAATTATTATTTTTATAAAAAAAAGGGCCTTTAGACCCCATTTTAAAATTTTCTTTTATATGATGAATATATTTTTAACATCCGTTAAAATATTGTGTGAATAAAAAATATTAAATACATTAAATATTTTATTGTTTTTAACAAAATAAATACTCATAAAAAGTATAATAAAAATATGTATAAAATACTACTAAATACTCATAGAAAATTAAAAAAAAATTACAAAATAAAAAACAATATATTTGATGTATTCAATTTAACAAAAAAACACATAAAATATTTATAAGTATTCTTAGGGAAAAAAACACAACAAACTTAATTTAACTAAAGATAGTAATTGTCTTAACAAAACATAATATATTGGATTTAAAACCACCTGTCATTCTAAGTTCACATCTTCATCACCAACCTCATCATTAGAGTCATCATTATCATCACCAACCTCATCATCAATCATCATGAGCTTCATCTTCTCTATAATATAGCTTTGGTTGAAAATTCAAATTGTCCAACAACTTTATTTGTGTTAGCCAATTCATCCCGAAGTTTATTCCTTTCATTTTTTATTTCTTCAAATTCATGTCTTTGAACCCACTTTGTTGATGAGGAACATGAACCACGATATATAAGTTGGTTTCCCTGCTATTACAGTAGATTCCATTCCAAGACCATATACTCTTGCTTTTCTAATTCCTGCAACATCACATCACACATCTAATTCATTTGGTGGAAGAGTTCCTTGTTGAGATGTTTCTTGGATCAATTTTTCCCATTTATCTTTAAACTTTTTCTGTTAACAATATATGAGTAATTAATATTATACGATAATAAATAAGAAATAAATAATAAAGAATATACAACTTAAATTAAGAAAACGTTACATGAACATATTTTGATATTCTATCGACCCAAGTATTATTCTTGGAGTTAATTAAATAAAATAAAAAGAATTAGAGGACAAATGGTAATGTGGTCTTTTGGTAGAGGACTAGTGAGAGTATTATGGGGAAAGTCTTATGAGGTCTTAGGGGAAAGAGTGACTAAATAAATAAGTTGGTTTTGTGTACAATCAATTGGAATGATCGCACTCTTGGAGAGAAAAGAGAAGAACCCTGAGGAAGAAGTCTAGGACTTGAAGGTTTGTGAGATTCTTCGAGGAGTTATCGAAAAGGATTACGAAACCTAAGGTATGTGGAGTAATTCTATTTCGGTATTGTAATTTAGAGATAAGAATTTGGGGATTTGAGGGAGAACTTAGGTTTAAGGGGTTTTGTGATGAATTGATTATTAATGATGATTTTGATGAATATAATGATGTTAAATGATGTATATGATGTTATTATGAATAATGTTGATGTTGAATATGATTTTGTTGTTATGTTGATGCTGAATGTGGATTTAGATGAGTGAAATCGCAGAAGGGCGATTCTGAAAATCGTAGAAAACCTACAGAAATTGCGAAGCTCGCCAACTCGCTTAGTGAGCATAAACCCGAGGGTTGGTCGCTAGCGAGACTTGGAAATTTTGAAAAATATTTTTTATTCAGAAAAATGTTTTCTCGAAGTGGTTTATGTCGTAAGCTAATATGATATTTTAGAATTGTTGTATGATGTGTTTTTAGAGGCTATATGAGTAGGATTAGTGATTAAATGATGTATGATTACTTAAATGATTTTAAGAGTTATGAAGTATGATTACATGATGTAGATGTAGATGTATGATGTTAGATGAGTATATAACGTGATGACTAACGATGAATACTGATGCAATGTTTATGATGTTTTGAGGATAATGTGTGTATATTGTGTCTTGCATTCATGGCATGATTTATGAGGGGACTTTTGGTCCATTGGTATCTTCAATCCCATTGTGCAGATTGAAGTGATTTGATGTTATGATGTGCTCACTTAGTGGAGGGTTGATGACCCAGTGTCCATCCATGAGGATGTTTTGGTACCACATGCATAATAAGAGGTTGCATTTCATTCTAAATGACATAGCATGTTTTGCATTGAGTTTGTGTATTGATGTTTTGTCTTCGATGTTGTGTATGAATGAGTTGTTGATGATGGTTTTGTTGTCGTTTCTTATGTTTTTAAAATCTCATTTCTGTATTACTTTATTAAAATGTGAACAATTATGAAACTCAAAGCATTTTAGATGCTTGCACAAACATAATATTTAAATGTAATAGGTGGGATAGAGGTTGGAATATGGAAGCATTTCCACACTCCTAAAACTTACCAAAGCCCCTACAAGGTTAGCAAATGAAGCATAATAGTTCATAAGACATCATAAGACATAAAATGAAAGTTACACACAATAGGAACAAAGTGAATGTATATTAAGGTTCACAAACCTCATAAGTCAGAACCTAATACTAAATGAAATTAAAGAGTTCAAGGTACCTAAACCAAATCAAACAAGTTCAAAGAAAGCCTTAAGAGGTAAAGAAGTTCTAAGACTTGCAAATGAAGAAGTAAAGGAAAAAAAGTGAGCAAACATGGATGAAGGCATATGAAAAACATCAAATTCAGAATGTCATACCAAATTATAAGGTCCAATGCTACCCTAAATGATCATACCAAACTTCATGTGTTATTTCATGGTAGAGTGAGAGATAAAGAGAAGAAAGCATTCACATATTCATATAAGAACAAGTAATGAAAAATGAAAGTCAAACATGAATGACATGAGATGCTAAAAGTAAGTAGAAAACATCCCATATTAGTTTCCTATGATGTCTATTAATGAACATACAAGTCTTGTTAAGAAGCATTTGAGTGATTGAGGGACTAAGATGAAGAAGAAGTAAGATGAATTTAGCATGTATCGTGTAAGGATGAACACAAGTTAAGATGAAAGTCATATGAACTAAAAGGATCCTAAGATGATGAAAGTCAGTGATACGTGATGAGAATGACATGTTAAAGATACACACACAATCAAGTTGATTTCACATGTCAAACAAATTCAAGCAATTCACATGAAGATGCACAAGTTGTCACATAATGCAAAGGTATGTCATACTTGAAATGAATGGCCAATGATGCAACATATCATGCAAGTATGAAAGATTATACATGAATTCAGAGGCATACATGATTAATAATGCAAATGATATGATTGATATGAACATATTAAAGGCAAACAAGTGAGTATAAGAAGCATGAAATGAAGGATGTGGAAGAATTAGGTCAAACATGTACAAAAGTGCATCATACAAATCCAAAAGGCAATCCTAAGTCTAATGGACCTATAATTGATCAAACAAGACCTATAATATCCTAATCAAACATGGCAAACACTTACAAGTGAACTATAATTATGGCATAAATACCCACAAGCAATTAGGGTTAGAAATGATTAAGAAAGTTCATGAAAAATTTACTTCATTTACAAGTAATCAAACATTCATCAAACAACATTAAAAAATTGTCAAACAAAAACCATAGAGACCTAAGCCAGAGGATAAACATGTGATAAAAGTTCATGCAAAAATTCACAATAGAACTAGTTAAAATGATGCCTTGAAGTTCAAGTAAGAACCAATGAACAAGTATGCAAAAAGGAGGGACCAAAATGCAATAAGAAAGAGTTTAAAAATATGCAAAAATATTTTTAATGAAGTTTAATGTGTTATGAAATGAATTCAAAAATAATCATTAGAAAATGATTAAGGAGCCATGTGAAATAAATTTTTGAAATTGATGTGTTAAAATAAAAACAATCCAAGAAGAAAATAAAAGTAAATGTTCAAAATATGGTGAAAAATGCATAAAATCAGAAATGAAAAATATGCAAAATTATTTTAATGTCTCAATATGATTCCTTATTTTTTGTATGAATTTTAGATGCTTGAAGATGATTTTAAAAAAATAAAATGCAAAATGTATGAAATAAAAAAATGAAGAAATGGACCAGGGGGTGCTACACTAGCAAAATGCACATTCAAAAATGCCTTGGGCTCAGATTTGGGGGTGAGAATAGGAATCTGAGCCCAACCCATACCCAAGCGCAGGTCAACATAAATTTTGTGGACTCAGTAAAACATTGACCTCACCATCACCACAAGATCAATCTAATGTGTATCCTTTAGTCAACCAATTCAATAAGTAGGCTAGATATATGGCTTAGATTAACAAGTGCACACTAAGTAACATGGACTCACGCGTAATCAAATTAAATGTTATAAGTGAGGCATGTGACTACCAACACCCTTTTTTTAATGCGCTGACTTCACATACGCCCTTAGATCCAAAATATTAAGGGCCATGATTGTGTCTTCAACCTCCAAACTTAGGCCAACTGAAACAAACTCAGGTGACTGGAGCCCTAGCTCTAATCATCTTCTCCAGTGAGCTCCTCCCTAAAACTACCTAGAAATGCAAGATTGTACCATGGTTATACTCTAAATGATATCCTGAGTTCAAAAATCACATCGATTTTCTCATATCATGCATGAATTAAGAGAATCGAAAGTAACAAGTTTGATCTGAAAAATTTCAGATCAACATAACAACCATAATACACGTCCAATTTTTAATTTAAACACATCCTAATAACTAGCACATCATCATGAACACAATTCACAAAAAATAAACAAGATTCAAGAGATAAAATATTGCATCAACCTGAATCTTGCAGAGCTTGAAATACACCAAGAAAACCCTCTAGAAGCTACAGATCAAGTCCTTAGCACCTCTAATTGCAAAATAAATGAAATTAGAGCTTGATTGAGGCTTGAATATTGGGATTTATAGAAGAACTTGATGAAAACCTTGATCCTAGCTTCAAACGATAGATGCTTCTTGTTCAGCACACTTCACTGATCATGAATATGGAAGAGAAATGCAAAAACTCCTTGAGACGAGAGAGAACGAAGGAATGAAGTTTTGTGCAATTTTGGTGAAATCTGAAATTCTGTTACTCCTCATTTCTAACCAGTGCAGTTAATGGATTTTATTTGATGTATTTTGGGTCTAACCATGGTTAGGGATCCATTGGATCCATGGTTAGTTAATTTGAAAAGATTTTGCAAAAATGCAACTTTGAATGTTCACCATGGTTCACACGTGCATGTGAGCTATAATGGTCATGCATTGCCTTACCTTGGATCCCTGATCAGCAAGGTATTGAGTATTAGGCTTGTGGTTGCTTGGTTTTGGTGTCTTGATCCTTCTTGCATTTTTGCATGTTATGAAATAAGTGAGATACAATGCACCAAAGGCCATGATTCAATGACCAAATTTGTGTCAAATGGGATGTACTTGGATAATGTGGGCTGAATTTTGCAATTAGAATCAATATAAGTCATGTAGAAGGCTTTTTTCAAAAGTGGAACAATATGGTTCAGGTGAAAACCCTAAATCACTACCTTTGATCTTCTGATCATATCTTGAGATTCACAAATGGTATGAGGATGATCTAGTACTTTATGAAAAGGGGAGAGAATTATCTTCAACTTTCATGTTTGCAAAAATTCCATTTAAATCCTTTTTGATGATGTAAAGTCAAGTTGAAGTTGGCTTAGAAAGCTTCTAAAAATGGAAAGTCCAAATTACAAGTCATTTTCATTTTTGGTAACTTTTACCATAAGTCTTGATTCTTGATGAATGATGGAAATCTTGACATTTTGAGACCTAGGAAGATACAGGACTTTGAAAATCATGATTTAGGCCTTAAGAATTCATAGTTGACTTTTCTTTCTCCACATTTGACTTTTCCTTATATCACAAGCAACTGCCTGATTCAAAACCTTCCTCAAGGAACCAATGCACCAAGTTTCATTCATAGACACTTGGTAACACATAGAAGACCATGGGAGCAAGTTAGAACCAAAAATCCTTCAAGAGACCCCTTTACACCAAAACCCTAATTTGGGCCAGGTGTATATGAGGTGATGCACTGCTTGAGCTTTCTATTAATCCATTTCTCCTTGTGACTTGAAGTATCATTTGAGATTGTATGGGATGTGAGGTACCTTTGAGACTTTTGAGACACTTGGCCCTTGATCTTTGACTTTGAATGACCATAAACTTGATGAACCACCAACCGCATGTCTTAGGCCTCAATCAAGGAATGTATGCTTTTATTTCTTTTGATTCAGATGCAATGCAATTGATAACGAGAAAAAGTATCGATTATATTGCTATGTTTCAATACCGTTTTATCGCATAATTGTCGTTTTAACACCCGATTCCTCGAGTTTTCTTTGCCATTTTGCAGGTACATCATATACAGAGCTAAATCAAGAGCCACAAATGAAATGAGCAAAAACAACCATTAAAAGATGAAGAAAAAGAGAATTCTGCATAACCTACATTTTTTGTTACACTCACGGTCGTCACCTAGGAGTCACGACCGTGACACGCTAAAAGGAGCAGTCACGACCGTGACAAGTCCCTCACGACCGTGACGCATATCAAACAAGGAAGACGAACGTGACACCCTTGTCACGACCGTGACAAGGGAAAACTAGGGTATTTGACTGAAGACTTGGTCATGAACGTTACGCTACATGAAATCCAACGTGCCTATTTTCCAGCAGACCAAGTATTCCCACGTTCCCTGGATTCTCTCATTTCCTACGAGGCCCAAGCACAAACTCCAACTGCCAGGCCCAAAATGCTTTCTATAAATAGATTTGTTTCAATGAACAATCTACAGAGTTTTAGTTTTGAATTTTCTTGCGGAAGCTCTGCCGATTTTATTTGCACCCTTTATTTTTCCAGCATTAGTTTTTCTTGCTTTAATTTTCTTGTATCCCAACCAACCTTATAACAATTTCCAACATCAGGAAATTGTTATAAATTAATTTGTTTCAAAGCCTTCAGATTCTTTTAGAATTTTTATTTCCGAGTCCGGTCAGTACTCCGAGCTTTCCAGCCTGTGGAAGAAGGAGTCTACTACTTTTATTGTTATCCAGGTTTATATTTAAATTGCATTTATATTAATGTTGAATATTTATTTTTCTGCCATGCATATTTTATTTTATATTTCTCTGCCTCTGTCTGGTTCAACAATAATGAGTAGCTAAACACCTTAGGGCGGTATGTAATTAAAACAAACTAAATCGGTAAAATCAACTCTAGGCTTAAAATAATTAAGAACTTAAAATTCTGGCTGAGACTTTTTATTATAAAATCAACCTTTTTGTTACGAGAGTAAGGAAAGTGTATTAGGTTTGGTCAAGACCACGAGAGTGTGAAATTTTAACCAGATAGGTAAAGTTAGGCATTTAATTTAAACACAGCGAGAGCGCTTTAAAATGAATTAGAATTACTATGTTTCCAAAAATTATTTCTAAACACTTATGGGCTAGCGAGAGCAGGCATAGGGCTTTAGGGGTAAGATCTGAGATAAGACCACGAGAGTGTGAGTTAAAGATATTTAAGCTGGTAACCTCTACACAATAGATTAAGTGAACCATCTTTATAAGCCTAGGTTAGATTGACCCGCCTAAGTTAAGATAATTACATACCGACCGCCTTAGTATTATTTATTAAACTTAAATTTAATTCCCGCCTTTAATCTTTTAAAACAACCAAAAATCGTGACAACCCTTCACCTTAGCTAAACTAGAAATTCCTCTAGCACTAAGTAACCATAGAGTCCCTGTGGATCGATAATCTTAAATATTACTTTGATAGGCTGTGCACTTGCAGTTAAGATACCGCTAGACACATAATTAGATACGTCTTTAGCCCATCAAGTTTTTGGCGCCGTTGCCGGGGACCTTAATTTAGTTACTAGTGCACTTTAGGGTAGCATTGTCTAGACTAAGTTAACAACTATTTTCTTTTCTTAATCTAAATTCCCGAGTGTATGCCAAGTACTCGCTCTCAAGGCGAAGACTTGCAACCTCTAATCCCAGAATCGGAACGCTTCGTACACGTAAGAAGACGGATATTCGATTACGAACAAAATTACAATATTCCAGATCTTCAAATAGATCCACCTAAACCAGTCGTAACATCAAAGGACGCAGAGATGGCTGAAGAACAGAATCACCCACTCAAATATTACGCTAGTCCTTCGCAAGCTGAACCACATTCCAGCATTGCCGCACCGGCTATCAACCGAAACGATTTCGAACTAAAACCTTCGCTGATATCAGCCGTGCAACAAAATCAATTCGCCGGAAATCCTACCGAGGATCCGAATCTTCATCTTTCGATCTTTGTGCAATACGCAGATACCGTAAAAGCCAATGGAGTTACCCAAGAAGCTATTAGACTACGTCTTTTTCCTTTTTCGCTTCGAGACAGAGCGAGAGCCTGACTTCAATCTCTGCCTTCGAACTCAGTAACTACGTGGGAGGAACTAAAGAGAGTTTTCTTGACCAGATATTTCCCACCTAGCAAGACAGCTATGCTGAGAGCTCAGATCAACGGATTTAAGCAAAGGGAAAACGAATCACTTTTCGAAGCTTGGGAACGCTATAAGGATATGCTGAGACTTTGTCCACATCACGGATTAGTAGAATGGATGGTCATCCATACCTTCTATAATGGACTCTTGTACAATACAAGAATGACAATTGACGCTGCCGCAGGCGGTGCACTAATGGACAAAGAATATAACGATGCTTATGCACTTATCGAGAGTATGGCTCAAAACCATTACCAATGGGGAAACGAGAGAGTTGCAACTGAGAAACCAACAAAAGGAGGTATGTACGAAGTGAGTAGTATGGACCAAGTCAATGCAAAGTTTGACCAACTAAACCAAAAGATCGACAACTTGGCCATAACACCAACAACCACCGTGGCTGCAGTAACACCTAACTGTGAGTTATGTGGAGTTCCAGGACATGAAGTTCCTGATTGTCAACTATTAACAGGAATTCCCACAGATCAAGTGAATTATGCTCAAGGAAACCCATACTCAAACACATACAACCCAGGTTGGAAGAATCATCTGAACTTCTCCTATAAGAATAACAATGCTTTATACGCACCAGGTCAAGCACCAGCTACACCACCAGGATATCAAAAGACTGCTCCTAATGTCCCTAGAAAATCGAACCTTGAATTGATGATGGAGAACTTTATAGCTAACCAATCTCAAACAAACAAGGACTTCTTAAACCAAAACATACACACTAGTGAGCAGATTAAGCAATTAGTGAGCAAAGTAGATGCATTAGCTACACACAACAAAATGCTTGAAACTCAGATTTCACAAGTAGCTCAACAACAAGCACCTACCGCTGCACCAGCTGGAGTATTTCCTGGACAACCTCAACCTAATCCGAAAGGACAGGCCAATGCTGTGATATTAAGAAGTGGCAAGGAACTTGACGGACCTACCGATCCAAGACTTGACAATCCAACCATGTACCAAAAACCGGATAAACCGACTGAAATGGTGAATGATCCAGAAGAAAAGGAAGATGATAATCAAGAGGCAGTGGAGAAAGAAAAGCCTTATGTGCCTCCACCACCCTATAAACCACCAATTCCGTACCCTCAAAGATTAACCAATTCCAAGACGATGGGCCAGTTTAAGAAATTTGTCGAACTTCTGAAACAGTTGAATATTACTATTCCGTTTACAGAAGCTATCACTCAAATGCCCTCGTATGCTAAGTTTTTAAAAGAAATCTTATCCAATAAGAAAAAGATAGAGGATAACGGAACCGTTACACTTACTGCTGAGTGTAGCGCCATAATTCAGAATAATATGCCTCCTAAGCTAAAAGATCCAGGAAGTTTCTCTATACCCTGTGTAATAGGAAAATTCGTCATTGACAAAGCTCTATACGATTTAGGAGCCAGTATCAGTGTTATGCCCTTAACGATTTGCAAAAGGCTAGACATGGGAGACCTAAGACCAACTAAAATGTCTATTCAACTAGCCGATCGCTCTGTTAAATATCCTGTAGGCATACTAGAAAACGTCCCAGTACGTATAGGACAATTCTACATCCCTACTGATTTCATAATCATGGACATCTCTGAAGACTCCACTACACCTATCATACTAGGAAGACCATTCTTAGCTACCGCCGGAGCTATAATAGACGTAAAGAGAGGAAAGCTAACCTTTGAAGTAGGTGAAGAGAAAGTTGAATTTATTTTAACACAATTCTTACAATCACCAGCTATAGAGGATACATGCTATCTATTGGACGTAATTGACGAATGTGTAAGAGAAATGGAAATGCAATGTACAAGACCAGTTATAATAAATTCCAGTTTAGGAACAATCGAAACAAAGAAACTTTTAGATGTCTTAAAGAAATATCCAACTGCATTAAGATATAACATATCTGATCTCAAAGGAATATGCCCTTCAATCTGTATGCATCGTATTCTGCTAGAAGAAGATTGCAAAACCTCCAGAGAATCTCAAAGAAGAATTAACCCAATCCTTAGCACTGTAGTAAAGGAAGAAGTTAAGAAACTACTAGATGCCGAAATAATATATTCAATCTCTGATAGTAAATGGGTTAGTCCAGTACATGTAGTACCAAAGAAAGGAGGTATCACTGTTGTGAAAAACGCAAAAGGCGAATCGATATCACAAAGAGTAGTGACGGGACATAGAGTGTGCATCGATTATCGTAAACTAAATAAAGCCACTCGAAAAGATCATTTCCCACTACCCTTTATAGATCAAATGTTAGAACGATTAGCCAAGCATTCTTATTTATGTTATCTTGATGGTTACTCAGGATTTTTCCAAATCCCGATCCACCCAGATGATCAAGAGAAGACTACATTCACATGCCCCTATGGAACGTTCGCTTATAGACGAATGCCCTTTGGATTATGCAACGCTCCTGCAACCTTTCAAAGATGTATGATGTCAATCTTCGCAGATTTTATAGACAACATCATGGAAGTGTTCATGGACGACTTCTCTGTATGAGGGCAAAGTTTTGAAGGATGCCTATCAAATTTAGAAATGGTGTTAGAAAGATGTGTAAAAGTAAACCTCGTACTTAACTGGGAGAAATGTCATTTTATGGTCAGAGAAGGAATCGTATTAGGACACGTTATATCCGACAAGGGAATTGAAGTGGATAAAGCTAAGATAGAAGTCATAAAAGATCTTCAACCCCCTAAAACCGTTCGAGAAATACGAAGTTTTTTAGGACACGCCGGTTTTTACCGACGATTCATCAAAGATTTCTCGAAAATCACTAAACCTCTTACCGATTTATTAATGAAAGACGCTGAGTTTATATTCAATGAAGATTGTCTTAAAGCATTCGAAACTCTAAAAACAGCCCTCATCACTGCACCAATCATGCAACCCCCTGACTGGAGATTACCTTTTGAAATCATGTGCGATGCAAGTGACTATGCTGTAGGCGCAGTTCTAGGCCAGAGGAAGGACAAGAAACTTCATGCGATTTACTATGCCAGTTGAACCTTAGATTCTGCTCAGATGAACTACGCCACTACTGAAAAAGAATTGTTAGCAGTTGTCTTTGCGCTTGACAAATTCCGTTCTTACCTAGTGGGAGCGAAAATAATCGTTTACACAGACCACGCTGCTATCAGATATCTATTGACTAAGAAAGATGCTAAACCAAGACTCTTGAGATGGATTTTACTCTTACAAGAGTTTGATCTCGAAATAAAAGATAAGAAAGGTACTGAAAACGTCGTAGCGGACCATTTATCTAGAATAGAAGGTATTAAACCCGAACAAGTGCCGATTAACGATGATTTTCCGTATGAACAGCTGATAGCACAAATAGGAAGCGACGCAGTTCAGTTAGACTTAGATGAACCAGAACCCGTGGAAACAATCCAAACGACTGTAGGACTGCCATGGTACGCTGACATTGTTAACTACCTAGCTGCAGGAGCTCTTCCACCTGATTTAACCTATCAGCAGAAAAAGAAATTCTTTCACAATCTCAAACATTACTATTGGGATGAACCATTATTGTTCAAAAGAGGACCCGATGGAATCTTTCGTCGATGTATTCCCGAAGAAGAAATAGAAGATGTCATTGCTCATTGCCATTCATCTCCTTATGGTGGACATGCAAGCACTTCCAAGACTTGTGCAAAAATCTTGCAAGCCGGCCTATTCTGGCCTAATCTATGGAAAGATGTCCACATCGCTGTTATAAATTGCGATCGGTGTCAACGCACCGGCAATATTTCAAGAAGAGATGAAATGCCTCAAAAAGGAATATTAGAAGTAGAAATCTTTGACGTCCGGGGAATAGATTTCATGGGACCATTCCCATCATCTTTCGGTAATAATTACATACTCGTAGCGGTTGATTATGTTTCAAAGTGGATTGAAGCTATAGCTTCTCCTACAAATGACACACGAGTAGTAATAAAGCTTTTCAAAAATATAATCTTTCCCAGATTTGGTGTGCCTAGACTCGTCATAAGTGACGGTGGCTCACACTTCATTTCAAAAATCTTTGACAAATTACTATCTAAGTATGGAGTAAGACACCGTGTGGCAACACCATATCATCCACAAACAAGTGGACAAGTCGAAGTCTCGAACAGAGAAATCAAACAAATCTTAGAAAAGACTGTCGCCATATCTCGGAAAGATTGGTCATCTAAACTTAATGAAGCTTTATGGGCTTATAGGACAGCTTATAAGACACCCATAGGAACTACACCTTTCAAATTAGTTTATGGAAAATCTTGTCACCTCCCGGTAGAACTAGAACACAAAGCTTATTGGGCAATCAAAACTCTCAATATAAACTATAATGCTGCAGGAGAAAAGCGAATCCTAGATATTAACGAATTAGAAGAGTTAAGGCTAGATGCTTATGAGAATGCTAAGATATATAAAGAAAGAACTAAGCGATGGCATGATAAACGCCTATCTAGGAAAGAATTTAGTGTGGGAGACGTTGTACTCCTCTTTAATTCAAGACTTAGGCTCTTTCCTGGAAAACTAAAATCTAGATGGTCAGGACCCTTTGAAATAACTAGAGTGTTCCCGAGCGGAGCGATAGAAATTAAGGGTAGGAATAGTGAACCATTCACAGTAAACGGACAACGTTTAAAACATTATCATAAAGTTGAAAATAGAGATTATGCAAATAGTCTATGGCTTTTAGAGTTGTTCACTAATTTCCCTGATTAATCTAACCTAAGCATTACGTCAGGCTTTTGACGATAAAAACAACGCTTAGTGGGAGGCAACCCATTTAATCATTTAAATCATTTTGATCATTTTATTATTTTTTCATTTATCATTTTATTATTCGTTTATTTGTTTTGCCATTTTATATTTTTATTTCATTATTACTATTATTGCTTTTATTTATGCATTTTATTTTCTTATTTTTCCTTATTTTAATTTCAAATCACTTTTACAGATTTTCTAAATTCTTTTCCACTTTCCTTCTCCCCCTGATTTGTTTCCTCCGTATTTACACTAACTATGGCTAACCAACCGATAAACCTTATGGAAACCAAATTTAGAGGTAGGAACCAAAGAATGAAATTTGAAGAGTTATCACAGAGACCAATGGATTTGACTCTGTACCCGGATGATCTGACTATGGAAACCTTAGGTATGCATGATAGCATCCTATACTTGTTTAACCGACTTGGATGGGAGAATGCACTGATTCAACAAAATTTTGTAACTTACCGCGAGCTCACCCTTGAGTTCCTTAGCTCCTTAGTTTACCTACTCGAGCGCGGTTTTGGATTCAGGAAAGGATTTATCAGTTTCCGCCTATTTGGAATAGAATATGACTTTAACAATAGAGAACTAGCTGACTTATTAGTATTCCCTAGTGGACCCTTTGTTTTTACTACCACACAGGTAGAATTGATGGACGTTGAGCTGGATTTCTTTTGGGGAACCTTAACCGGAAATTACCATCCTGAACCAAATAACATGAACAATGATGAGATACATAACCCTGTTATCCGTTACTTCCATAAGATCCTTGCCCACACCTTCTTTGGAAAATAAGAAAACCTTACTGGAGTATCTAAAGATGAGATATTCATTATGTCATGTTTCACTAATGGACAGCCAGTCAATGGTGTGCCTTTCATGATGCAAACCTTCACCCGAATCCAAAAAGAACCTGATCTACCCATATTAGTATGAGGTCTTGTAACCATGATTGCTGATGCCTTAGGACTTAGATACCAATTACACAGGTGTAACCGTTTAGGTACCATCCGTCCTATGAATCTTAACTTTTGCTTTAATCGACATATCATAAGGAATTTAGGACATCCACCTTTCGAGTACCTAATCAGGAACGAAGTAGTAACCCTGTTCACACTACCAAACCATGCTAGAGTAAGTGTTCACAATAAGGATAATTGGCTTTATGAGTTAACCCCACCTGACTATCCATCTACTCCTGAAACACCTCAATCTTACAAGATAAAGGATGATATAATGACCGATGTAGAAAGTGACCCTGAGACACCTCCTGGTTACCATGACATTGACCACACTGACGAAGTGATTGAAACCCCTGAAGTGAATCAAGTAGAATATGCTGACAACTTAAAGAAAATCATGAACACTCTTGAAGCTTACCAAGCCGATATAAATACTATTAAGGATGAGATTAAGAGCATGCGATTGGACATTATAGGTTTAACTGAGATAACATGTGAGCAATTCTACCACCTGAACTCTGCAATCGAAGATTTGAAGAAGCACTTTTGAAAATGCTGTAGTGATCTAGCTTATTTTACTTATTGTTTTCGTTTCTAGTTAGTTTTACATTTCGCAAACATTTTCGTACCGTATTTTTATTAATGTAATTTCCCTTCAAGTATCAAAAGCAAAGCATTTCTAGTTTACAAAATTTTCCAATTTAATCAATTTCTATGCTTTCAATTTATTTACTATTATGTTTAAATTGATTAATGTTTTATACAATCTCTTATGTGATGAAATTTACAAGTACTATGTTGGTATTATATATTATATATTGTTTGTGTTTAAAATAAGTGAGAAGTGATCATCAAAAATATTATATAAATTATATTGAGCGTGAGAGAGATAATGCATTCTGGAAATATTCTAAGTTTTTAAGCCCTCACGGTCGTCATCACCCTCTAACGATCGTGACAAGCTAATTAGCGCGTCACGACCGTCATCCCCCCATCACGACCGTGACGACCCCAGTTATAGGAATCGTGAGAAACAGAACTGTTCTTCTTCGAAACCTCTTCCTCTTTCAACTTCCATAACTTTCAAAATCCCCCATTATCTCTTCCAACTCCCGTAACCTCCCATTACCCAAATTAAACTCCATTAACCTCTCCATTTACACCACACCTATCACATTCTCACCTTGCATTATTAATCCGAACCAATTTCCTCTCATTTTCCACTTTTCTCACAAAAACCAAAAACCTCTCATCTCCCACTCTTGTTCTTGCATGCAATGGAAGCAATTCAATTTAGAGATGGTGAGCATGGAGAAAATCAGAGAGAGAGGTTCATCAGATTCCAGAACCGTGGTGTTCAACCCACGCGATATGTCGACACTGAATGCTTGAGAGAGTTGGGAATGCTCAACAGTGTCAAGAGCCTGCTTCAGAAGATTGGTATGTGGGATCTTTGCAGTCAACCCCAGCCCACATTCGAGCTTCTGACATTGGAATTCCTAAGCTCATTTCATTACATCACTCCTACCGGTTCTCAGAGTCAACTCACCGGCGTTGCTAAGTTCAGATTGCTTGGCCGGGAGTTCGAAGTTATGCAAACAAGGATCGCCGAGCTGCTAGGCTTCGATCACGGGAATGAAGCTCACCTCCGCGTGTCGGACAATTTCAGTGAAACCGCTTTCACCTTATGGCACGACATCACTAACACCCGTGCCTCAGCCTTTCAGAGCCTGAATGCTATGCATATCCACAACCCGGCGATCAGATACTTTCATCGCGTCATATGCAACACCATCTTTGCACGAGAGAGTAACCACAAGCTCAACTCCAAGGAGCTTTTGTTCTTGCACTGCGCCCTAAATGACGAGCCCATTAATGCTGCCCCGTTCATGCTATCCCATATCCAGTCCATAGCGCAAAGAGGCGCAACCCCCTTTTACATAGGCGGCATTGTCACTACCCTCGCCATTCAGCTGGAGCTTGGTGACTTGGTCGTCAATTTGCCTAGCAGAGCCGCAGATTTCCTAACGAAGAATTATTGCAGGTCCGCCCACTTGATTGCTCAGAGAGAGGATGGCAGGTTTAGCCCTGTTATCCAAGGCACTGTTTATCACCACATCATCTTGCTGTGCCGTGACCGCATCGATCCGTCTAGCCGAGCTAACTGGCTATTTGCTTTACCGGATGCTGCCAGCCACGCCCCCATTCCTGATGAGCAGGCCGATCCACCAGCGGACGAGATGCAAGACACCATGGATGCAGCTGAGCCTGTCCAGGACATTCCTGAGTCATCCACCCGACAACCTCCTGCACAAGAATTCACACTTGAGGACTTCCTCTGTGCGATTCATCAGCAGAACCAGATGAATGCCGCACTAGAGCGAAGGCAGAAGGAGCAACATGATGCATTACTCGTAGCTGTTGCCACCAACCAGAGGACTACTGATGAGAAGCTCGGAGAGATCTTTAGCGAGCTAGAGGCTTTGCGCATTGATATCACTGCTATCACCGGTACCGGTTCTGATCCTGAAGCGACTCCGACCAGACGCTCCCGCACCAGAAGCCGCGGCCGTGGTCATCAGCAGCCTTAGTTTTAGTTTTAGTTTTTGTTTTTCCATTTCCGTTGTTTGTATTGTACTTTAACCGCTATTATATCACAACATTGAGGACAATGTCTGATATAGTGTGGGAGAGGTACCTTTCATTTTCCGCATTTTTCCCTTTCCGCACTTTTCCATTCCGTTGTATTTCCTTTTCGTAAGTTAATGAAACAAAGCAATTTTTGTGCTATTTTCTTTAGTTTCGAACTTTCCCCGTTTATTTAGCCATACCGAAAAAATCTTTAATTAATTCTTCGCATTACCCGACTTACCTACGAAATCATAATTAGGAAGCTGAGAGCGATTCAACAAGATCAATACAGTCTTGACACCTTAGACTTCCCACTTAAGCAATTCCGTTCCGATAATTGTTACGAATACACCTTAAGTTTCAGTTCAAAAGTAACCCCTAGTAGTTTATACTAGCAGTCAGCACCGTCTGAACACAAACCACGTGGGGAGCCGATGAATATAAGTGTTTGATGCCTAATCTATAATGATCCTTCATATCTCGATGCAAATGAAAAGAAATTGCACCAAAGTACACGGTCGCATATAAGAAACGAGAAATATGAGAAGGAGTCCATTGCGGGTTGGTTCAGAGGTACTGGTTCTGAACTTGGTAGGGCGTGCTACGGCTCGATCCCCCACAACCTCCAAATTGGATAATGTATGTAGGGTTACCACATTCGTGTACCAGACCCCGTGCTTATAAAGGATCAAAGTCGCTAACCGGCTACTCCACTACGTGCGTGCTAAGGCAAAGGGCTTAATGTGATTGCGCTAGAATGAAACCGGGCGAAATAAGATCGAAAGACTCTAGGTGAAATCGTAAAGCAATTACCGAATGTTTCGTTTAACGGGAAGTCGACGACTTAGCTTGTTGCTTGTGTCATTAGTGTATCGTTAGTGTTTTATCAAAGTACCGGTTTATCTGACAAAATGGTTCCTTCGTACGGTTTGTTATGTGTGTGCGTCGATAAAAACTTGTTCGACAATTTTCAACCGACTATTTGCTTGTGGACAAGCAAAGGTTTAAGTTTGGGGAAGTTTGATAACGAGAAAAAGTATCGATTATATTGTTATGTTTCAATACCGTTTTATCGCATAATTGTCGTTTTAACACCCGATTCCTCGAGTTTTCTTTGCCATTTTGCAGGTACATCATATACAGAGCTAAATCAAGAGCCACAAATGAAATGAGCAAAAACAACCATTAAAAGATGAAGAAAAAGAGAATTCTGCATAACCTGCATTTTTTGTTACACTCACGGTCGTCACCTAGGAGTCACGACCGTGACACGCTAAAAGGAGCAGTCACGACCATGACAAGTCCCTCACGACCGTGACGCATATCAAACAAGGAAGACGAACGTGACACCCTTGTCACGACCATGACAAGGGAAAACTAGGGTATTTGACTGAAGACTTGGTCATGAACGTTACGCTACATGAAATCCAACGTGCCTATTTTCCAGCAGACCAAGTATTCCCACGTTCCCTGGATTCTCTCATTTCCTACGAGGCCCAAGCACAAACTCCAACTGCCAGGCCCAAAATGCTTTCTATAAATAGATTTGTTTCAATGAACAATCTACAGAGTTTTAGTTTTGAATTTTCTTGCGGAAGCTCTGCCGATTTTATTTGCACCCTTTATTTTTCCAGCATTAGTTTTTCTTGCTTTAATTTTCTTGTATCCCAACCAACCTTATAACAATTTCCAACATCAGGAAATTGTTATAAATTAATTTGTTTCAAAGCCTTCAGATTCTTTTAGAATTTTTATTTCCGAGTCCGGTCAGTACTCCGAGCTTTCCAGCCTGTGGAAGAAGGAGTCTACTACTTTTATTGTTATCCAGGTTTATATTTAAATTGCATTTATATTAATGTTGAATATTTATTTTTCTGCCATGCATATTTTATTTTATATTTCTCTGCCTCTGTCTGGTTCAACAATAATGAGTAGCTAAACACCTTAGGGCGGTATGTAATTAAAACAAACTAAATCGGTAAAATCAACTCTAGGCTTAAAATAATTAAGAACTTAAAATTCTGGCTGAGACTTTTTATTATAAAATCAACCTTTTTGTTACGAGAGTAAGGAAAGTGTATTAGGTTAGGTCAAAACCACGTGAGTGTGAGATTTTAACCAGATAGCTAAAGTTAGACATTTAATTTAAACACAGCGAGAGCGCTTTAAAATGAATTAGAATTACTAAGTTTCCAAAAATTATTTCGTGTGAGTTAAAGATATTTAAGCTGGTAACCTCTACAGAATAGATTAAGTGAACCATCTTTATAAGCCTAGGTTAGATTGACCCGCCTAAGTTAAGATAATTACATACCGACCGCCTTAGTATTATTTATTAAACTTAAATTTAATTCCCGCCTTTAATCTTTAAAAACAACCAAAAATCGTGACAACCCTTCACCTTAGCTAAACTAGAAATTCCTCTAGCACTAAGTAACCATAGAGTCCCTGTGGATCGATAATCTTAAATATTACTTCGATAGGCTGTGCACTTGCAGTTAAGATACCGCTAGACACATAATTAGATACGTCTTTAGCCCATCAGCAATGCATGTGAATAATATGCTAAATGTTATGAAAATTAGAGGACAAATTTTGGGATATTATAGTGTGAAATGTAAATCTTATATCCTTTTAGTTTTGTATTAAAAAATTTGTCCCTCGATGCTCTACTTTTCTACTTATTTGTATGAAATATGAATCTTATACCCTTTTCGTGTATACTCTATAACAAATGTGCCTTTTCATTATTTTTAAAAGCAAGATTATCATTTTTGAAATATCATTGTAAGTGACGTAGTGGTTTTGAAATGAGAAATGCTAAGTTGACACCTATTATCACATAAACACCGTATATAAATACTACTAGATGTGTCTTTTGCATTTTTAAATAACTTTTTCCCTGTGCATTGCACCACTCTTTTGAAAATAGTTAATGAATATTTAGCCTTCTTTCAATATTTATTTCCCTGTGCATTGCACGGGTGTAAAAACTAACTAGATAACTTGTACATTCTGGATATAGAATATGAAACAAATTATATAGTTTAGTAAATCCCTAAAACTAGACACTTGAGTTGTGAACAATGCAATTAGAAAAACTTCTAAAGCTATTCAAATTAGAAAAACTCTTGCTTTTCAAGCCACAGTCAATGTTCTATCTCCTGTCCAAAACACTTTTAGTTGTCAAAGTGAAGGTCCAAAATGCATTAGATCTAAAGTAAGTGCTACGAAAAAGGGTTCTTGGAAGCCAAGAAAAATGAATTTTCTAAGAGACTAATCTCTTTGGATTCTTGGAAGCCAAAAAAAATGAATCTTCCAAGAAGAGACTGCAATGAATCCTTCTTATAAAAAATAAATGAATGATTAAAACTTTAATTCATATCAATGTTGGTGGGAATGAATTAACTTATAACACATAAATTTACTATAAATAAACAACACAAAGCTACAAAATAATGAGTTGACATTGTTCATTTACTTCATCTTTAAGCAACTCATGAATAAGATTCCGTTCATACCAACAACAACCATCAAAGCCCTGGGTCCATCTTCCATCACCGATATATAAATCGTCACGAGAACTAAAAGTAATTTGTTTAAGGGATTTTGCATTTCTCAATAGGTGACTAGCCAACTCAATTACATTTGTGGAGCAAACACAACCATGTAACTTGACATATTTTAAATCATTATGAAAAAACCCTCCATATTCTCTTCTTTGCCGATGAGATCCAATCATATGTGATTCTTCCTTATGTACATTTTTAATCTGAATATTGAAAATTAATTATATAAGATTGATTTACAAGTTTCATTAGGCATATAAATACAAGTTTAATTTCGTAAGATTGATTTATATACGAATAATTCACCGTTAGAGAAAGTTTTTGGAGACGCTGAGAAGCCATTGCAATATCTAAAATCCAAAAGTAATCTATATTAGGATCATATGCTCTTCCCGTAATAAATAATTCCAATTGCCTAAGATTTTGAAATCGAACCAAATCCTTGGTAAACTTGGGTATCTGTTTACAGCAATAACATTGAAACCGAATTAAAAGAAATTATAGAGAAACACAGCATGTATGGGTTTTGAATGACTCACCTGGTAAGAGCACATATGCATAGCTAAATTCTCAAGCTGATGTAATTTTGCAATTGTAGCAAAGTTATATGTATTTATCTTTCTAAAACCTGCAACCCAGAAAACCTTCAATAACTTTGGAGCTTCAACAGAGATTAGGCTCCAGTAACCTCTATATTCAAAGGATGAGAGATTCAAAGCATCAATATGTATCTTGTAAAAAAAGAGATTCATAGTACTACAATTAATTATGCTCAAATGACGCAACTTTGTACTGATAATTTTCAAATCACAAGTGAACATGCAGTTCTTAAAGACGACGTCTTCAAGTTGGACACATTTAGAAAGCAAATGAGGTATGACTTCAGTTTGAGTACATTCACGGAGTCCATCCAACACAATTGTTGTCAAATTTTTCAGCTCAGAAAAATCAATAAATTTAGAAATTTTTCTAGCTATAGAGCTAAACTTGGATAACATGTGAGACTTAATGTTCACACTGTGTGAAAGTCCAGAGTATCTAGACTTAGAAGAATATTCAAAGGATGAGAGATTTGAGGCAATGATATCTATATTCCACGGGTTCCAATTTCTATCCCAGCACTTAATATTCAAATGAAGCAATGTTGGACTAGTTATATTTAAGTCAGATTCTGATAGAAACCGACATTGATTAAGTGTCAAGTTCTCAAGATGGATGCAGTTAAAACACAGATCCTGAAGCATATTCTGCTCCACAGGAACTAGTTGCAACACAAGAGTTCTCAAATTCTTCAATCCAGAAAATTCCATTGTTGATGCTATATCGCAGTTCTGTAGGTGAAGATATGTCAGAGAATTAGGGCCAGACATGGAAGGAAATACAAATTTGTATGGCTTCATCATTTCAAAATCGTCATCATCAGTTTCATTTGCGAAAAGCAGTTCAATACGATTGGCCCCCTTAAGAAGTCCTTTGTGAATCAATTCATCAATGGCATAAGTATGATCGACATCTAATGGAAAATTTACTCGGATTGAACTGATCGTGTCACCGGGATATTTCTGCATGAAATTATCCAAACTTGCGGCAAATTGAGATTGAAGTTGTTGAAAGAGTGGAAGGAGTATTGGTAATTCTGAAGTTGTATTATGATCAAGGATGTTATGGAGATCAAAATTGAGGTCTTTTCTTAATCCCCATTGGTGATACCATTGTTTGGACAAAGCACTAGTTTTCACCAAAGTCTTCAAATTCAACATGGAAAAGATATGCGATATAATACAATCAGGCAACTCGGTTGACTCACTCTTGAGTTTTTTAACTCCATTCATTGTTGCTGCAATGCAAACAATAATGAATTTTAATTAACAGCATAACCAATCAATCAAACAAAAAGTACATTTGATTTTAATTATTTCATAATGATAATAACTACAAATGAAACATGAGAATATGTACCTCCGAACGGAAGGAAACAATAGGTAGACTGTAGAATGAAAAATTGTTGGGAGATTGATTTTGACCAACAATACTGCCGACGGCTTGGATAGAAAGCTAGAGAAATAGGGTTTATTATTTCAATTTAAATTAAATTGTACTAACTACAATAATTTAATTTAGCGATTCTAATGCATTCACTGGCCTTTTTATAGGTTTTCGCCTGCGATTATTTAACAAATAGTTTGATATATAATCTTCATTTTTCTATATAAATTCTAGGAGTTTAATTTAATAATTAAAAAAATGGAATCCTTTAAATTTTGTGAATTTATTAACGTATTTTGGAGTCCACCACCATCATTTCCTCTCTATCAATGGGACGGAGTTGAAGATATTTTTCCATTTTTATTTCCGCCATCAAATTCATTCTTTGTTCACGTCTTCATTACGGGATAATTTTTATCCTCATTCTCTTTTTCGCTTTCCGTAGATCCATGTGGATCCTACATTTTTTTAATATTTATATTTTCTATAATAATAAAAACATAAGTATCTCACAAATTTATTTTGTTATTAAAAAATATTAATATTTCATATTTTTTATTTTTTATTAAAAATACTAATAGGACACAAAATAATATTTTTTTATATAAAATTCTATAAATAAAATTCAACACGTTTGAATTGTTTTGTGATTGCTCATTCATCTTGTCATAAGTGTTCTTCCACTTTTGAATTGTTTTGTGATTACTCATTGATTGATTAAACGAAAGTCCTGATTTTCTTCCCTGTTTGGGGTTGTAACGCGTTTTTAATTGCCGTGGATTTTGAAGTGGTGACTTGATGATGATAGATGGTGTTTGATACCTTATGATTCTTTGCCATTTATTGTGAATCCTTATGTCTCTGTCATTCCACGATTTCAGGAGTTTCTCTTTTTTATCATGCCTTGTACGTTAATTCAAAACGGCATGATTTCTAACATTCCATTTTTATCAATTGCGCATCGTGGAAGCAAGGATGGGGGTGCAAGTTCTGAAGTAACATGAGGCAAAATTGATTTCTTTTGTGCTTGTGAAAATAAATGCCTTTTTAGAAGAAAATGTAGTTTTCTTTGTTATTCTTGTGACCTCTATGCACATTTGTGATGGTTCTGTGGTGAAACCTCTTCTGCTGCTATGTGAATCTTGTATAGTGGATAAATTTGGTGTCGTGAGGTTTTGAGTTTGTTCGTGTGGATGTTGACATAATTATGAATTGAGAATTTGTTCAATTTCATTTGGTTTTGCCCTTGTATTGATGTTCCCGTTCCTGGACTAATTTTTCATTTGTCTTTTCATGCATATTGGCTTGAGGTATTTTTATGAAGACAAAGAGAGATTGGACTATGAGTGATGCAAGGCTTGGCGCGGAAAGACGAGGAGGTCATAACACAACGATGATGAAGTCTTGGGCATTGTGTTTTGAAGAATTTGGGGATCAAAAGTTTGATGATCCAATGCGATGAAGAGTTGTAACTTTGAATTTGAGCCTTTGGTCTTTGTGTTTTTTTTTAGTAGTGCTTTCTAGAATTTGAGTATTTGGGCATTGTGTTCCGGAGTGTATTTTTTTCTCAATTGAAAGTAACACCCTTGTTATTTCCAGTATTTTTTTTCTCAACCGAAAGAAGCATCCTTGTTACTACATGAGTGTATTTTTCTTTATTTTATTTTTCACTGTAGTTAAAAACATGAATGTTCCTTTGATAATATGCGACAAAGACTAGACAAATATAGATACAACAGAGATATTCTCAACTACAGAAAAATAGAGTCACTGTTATAATAATTTATTTCTTCTTCTCTTACCAGTCTTTGTGTTCGAACGAGTTATTATAACAGTGACTCTATTTCTGAGTCCAACCTCCCTAATCCACCTAGTCGACCTTTTCTCTTGTAGAAAATTTTGCCGCATATCATCAAAGGAACATTCATGTTTCTTAACTAGAGTGAAAAAAACACTCCGGAAGTAACAAGGGTGTTACTTCCGATTGAGGAAAAAATAAAAAAGTACACTCTGGAAGTAACAAAGGCGGTTGAAAAAAAATACACTCCGGAAGTAACATGGGTGTTACTTCCGGTTGAAAAAAAAATAAAAAAATAACATTCTGGAAGTAACTCTGGAAGTAACAAGGGTGTTACTTTCGGTTTGAAATATTTTGTATTCCAAAAATTAAAAAAAAAATAAAAAAAAATAAAAAATAAAAAAATAAAAAAAGGATAAAATTGGAATTTTTAAAAATATGTAAGGGTATGGGGTTAAATGTTGGGGTACAAGGTAAAATTTTCCACTTGAAATTCATTTTAGGATTAATGAACCAAAGCCCAATAAAATCACTTTCCAAGAATTTTAATTGAACCTGGTGGATTATGGTCTCCATACTTAACTTACAACAATACCTTGAGCCAAGATCACCTTGAAGTTGAATTTGAAAATGATCCTTCAAAAACTGACAAAAACCTATTTGACACATAACTTGAACATGAACCAATCAACTTCTTGAGAATGAGTTTTGTAAGTATCCTAAAACTACTTGGAAACCCTAAGATTTCTTATTATCAGTAAGATTCTAAATGATTATGCCCTGACCTTAATACACCTATAAAACATGTTAATTCACACTGAGCACACCTATAAGATTTTTATGACCTAATTCTCAGGAGATCATGGCCAAAGGCCAGATGATCATTCAGAGATAAAATTGAATAGGATAAGACAAATTTGAGGTATGACACCCCCCCAAAAATCCTAGCATTCCACTATAAATAGAGGTCATTTTGTGAGGAAATAAATGAGCTTTTTGAGACGAAGGAAGTGTTGGAAAATTTGAGAGAGGAAGGAATTCTTAGAAAATTTGATAGAGAAAGAGAGTGTATTTTATTGTGAGAGTTGGAGTAAGAAGTCTTTGTTAGTCTTGCAAATAGTACCAATGTCCTCTTTCTCCAATGCTCTTCTTATTGGTAATTATCCTTCCACCTTTACCTATCTTGTTTTGTTAAGTTTTTGTCATGTTGTAATATGATATGTTATGGTTGTTTATAATGTTTATATTGATTATTTTTAATCACACCATAGTATTAGCATATAAGGTTTACTTGCTTTCTTGAAAGTTATTTTGATTTAAACTGAAACCATGTGTGTTAGCTTGCATATGCTACTTTTTAAACGTGTTAAGTCTTGATTTCTTTTTGATAGTTGACTTGTTATGAATGTAAGGTCACACTATCAGGAGTAGAAACCATCACAAACTAGGGTTTAGAATGTCTAAGTGTAACACGGTGGGAGAACTGACTTTAGTTATGTTGCGGATAGCAAGAGTCGCCACCGACTTTTATTTTATCCAAAGGAAAGACATAAAAGAACAAGAAAGACCTTTTAAAAGATTTTTGGGTCCGGGGGGTAGGTTATGTAAAGGGAAGGTGTTAGCACCCTTTACATCCATGGTTATCCATGGGCTCTTAGTTACTTAGCTCACTTTAAAATGTTTTTGAAATGTGAAGTGTGTGAATAAAAATTTTCTTAAGAGTTTTATAATGATCCATGTACGGATGCGTAAAAAACCATTGTTTTGAAAATTGTTTAAAATGTGTGAAGTGTTTGAAATGTTTTTGCAAAGTGAGCAAGTATCTAAGAGGAACCCACCCTAAGTTTAAGTCTTTTCTGTTCTTGAATCCTTTAAATGGTAAGACTATCCCTATTATTAAGGAATAGGTAGTCATTACCTTGGATGTGATGAGACAAGTAAAGGGACATCTGTTATTGAGGCAATTGTGGGGTGTATAAGCAATTCGAAGGGACTTATCATCTTTATTCGAAAGGGACAAGATCATTACGAAGGCAACATTCGAAGGGACTTGATCTTTTTTCTGTTTAAGGGACTAGATGATGTGAGATTAGGGACTTTGCTTTATACACCCTACTTGACCTTTTGATTAGGCAACTTGAGAGGTATCCTTAAGGAAGTGAGATGGCGATCAAAGATCGACTTACGTGTGTGAGTGTACAATTTTAATATTTATCTTTAAATTTAATGAGCTAAATTAATTTTAAACATACAAACATGTTACACTTCCTATTTTACTAACCATAGCATAAAATAAATATTAAATATTACTATTACAATATTACATAAAGAGAGCAATTACATAATAATAATAATTAAAGCAAATTAAATAAATAAGCAAAATAATAAATAATAATAATAATTGGGTTAGTAAAAAATAATAATAAAAATAATACAAAGTTGAATGGGGTTAGTAATAATATATGGAAATAAACAAAATTAATAATAAAATAAACAAGAATATTAGCATAGTAATTAAAAATTCAATTTTTTTATATAAACAATTATTATTTTTAAAATTAAGAAAATATAAACAATTATATACTAATTATCATAAAATTTTAAGTTATATGCAAATTATAAAAATTAAGTTAATGAAAATAAATTATATTTTACAAAATTCAATTAGCAAGTTTTAATTATTTTTAAACATATACTAAAAATTATTTGCATACAAGACTTAAATTATAAACAAATTATAAAAAAAATAAGCACATAATTAAAGTTTTACAAATAAATAAATTAAAAGTTATAATTAAATTGAAAAGAATTATAAAATTAAAATAAATAAATAAACTAATATTCATAATTAGGGTTTGTAGAAATAATTTTAGGGTTTTTAAAAAAATAGGGTTTATATATTTTTAACCTAAATACAACTAATTTATTTATACAACTCAAATAACATTAATAATATATAGTAAAATAGTTTTAATAATAAAGTTTTAATTTTTTTTGAAAATATAAGTTTGAAATTCATATACAAGAAATAATATACATTTTATTTTTAACATTTATAATTTACTAAATTATTTAAAAACATAAACAAGAATCAAATAAAATAAGAAGAAAAAGTGATAAAAAAACTTACCTGGGGCTGGGATTCGAACCCAGGCCCTAGGCTTTGCAATCTCAAGACCAGCACACTCTCCACCAGGCCAACGCGCATCTTGTGATAGGGAATGAGTGTGAACCATTATATTTTATATCCTGGAAAATTCATGACAAAATAAAAAGAGAAATAACACAAAAGGCCTTGGGGGGATTCGAACCCAGGACCTTTAAACAATACACAAACGCACTTACCATTCCTGCCGGGAGGGCGCAACTGTTAGTAGGTTCATCACAATACATAATATATTAAGTTTAATAATTCAAATGAAAAACAAGAAAAATTGTTGAGGCCAGGATTCGAACACAAGTCACCAAGCAATATACGCGCACACTTCACCACTGGGACACACGCTTGTGTGTGATATATAATCAAACAGAATCAACAAAATATTAAAATTAAATTTTAAATCAAAATTTGGAGCCACTGATCATCTTCTTCTTCCTCCAGACCTGGGAATTCTCCTGCGAAAATTGTTAGGAATTTTCCTGCGAATTCATCTTCGCAGGTTTTCCTATGTTCTTCAATCATCACCAAAACTGTAAGATTTTTCAAAATTAAACACATCAACAGAATCAATATATCATTTACAGTTCAACCATGGCCTTAGAATTTATTTATATTTGCTAAATCGATAAACCCTAAAAATGGCCGAAAACCCTAACAATGGTGGAAATCGTTCTAGTCCATGAAACTCAAATCAAATTGTCCAGAAAGCTTCAATACTTCACAATAAACATAAATCAATGGTTAGTTTTCATTATTATTGCATAAATAACTCAAATCGAAAAAGATAAAAGTATGAACAATATGCATTCGGGTTATGGATATGAGCATGATTCATGTGTTTTTGAGAGCTGGGATAGGTTTAGTGATGTCCAAGGAACCCTTCCATGTCTTAAAAATACCTTAAAAGCTCTTGTAGGGAGGAAACCGAATTGAAGTTTTTGTGAGATTTTTGAATGTATGAACTTACTCTTGGAGGTCAGAAATTCGTCCCTTGTGCATAGGGTTGTGTTGTATACTTATAGTGGATTGAATTAGGTCAAAAATAATGGATCATTGTGTGGATATTTTGGATCAATGAGATTGAAAAAGATTAAGGCTTAAAAATCAAATATTCTTGAATAAGACCTTTCTATTTCAAGCCAATCTTCATCAATGTTGTATCAATTCAATCCAAATTGTATTCATGACCTTCTAGAACAAAAAAAATATTTTAAATCTTCACACTTGATATTTTATTTAAATTTAAAATGATTTTTAATATAAAAAATCATAATAAATAAATAAAATAAAATAAAATTATGAAAATATCAAATAATTTTCGTGCATGATGTCATGGATCACTTTGGGTCACCAAAAGTTCAGCCCATTTAGCAAAATTTGGTTTTAAACCTCCATTTGCTTCATAAACTTCCCTAAAATTTCCCAACTTTGCAAGGGCACACATCCTTAAATTTTAATGCTATGAGGGTGATTTTGGACATTTTGGAAATCTTGAAGAGTCCTCTAACCAACCCCATTGGTTTCATGTCCATATCATTTACCATTCTCAAGTTATGCCCTTTTGAAGTTGTTGACTTTTTGTTGACTTTCAAAAGGACCTATAATGTCTTAGCTCATACCTTTCAAATGAAGAATTTTTGGGCTTGGCTTGTGAGACACAAAGTTGTAGAGAATTCAATTTCCTTCAAAATGAGCTTTGGATGGGAAAAATGTGATGAAGCATGTGAAAGTTATGGCTGGTCAAAGTTCAGTTGACTTTTCCTAAGGAAACCCTAATTTAGAAACCTTTGATTCTTGATGATCTGAACTATCCTTGATGAATCATGATCAACCCTTGATCAAATGATGAATTTTACTTCATATACTTGATGTTGGCAAAAAATCATGAAGTTTGACTTTGGTTTGACCACAGTTGACCTCAGTTTGACTTTTTAACTGCTTTGACTGATTTTGACTTATCTGATCATCTGACTGAGCAAACCTTTGAAAAAAGTCTTGAAACTTGTCATAGGGGTTCTTAAACACATATAAGATGTTATAAAGCTCACTTGAAGTCTTTGAAGTCCATTTAGCCTGATTAAAGTCAAAACCCTAGTTTGGGATGCACTGCTTAGGAGGATGCATTGTCTGAGGGAATTGTCAAATCTTTTGACTAATTGTGAACTTTGTGAACCTTGTGAACCTCATAAGATTTCTTGTGAACCTCATGGGAGGTCTTGTGAACCTCCTAAAGTGTCTTGTAGACTTCATGAACCTCATGAAAGGTCTTGTAAGTATTGTGAACCTTGTGAATCTCATAAAGTGTCTTGTAAACTTCATGAACCTCATGAAAGGTCTTGTGAACCTTGTGAACCTCTTAGTACACAAAGCCTTGTATTGTGAGGGCAAATTTTGGGGTGCAACACTAAGATCCAAACATAAAGTTATTGTAGTCAATAGGGGTGAGAATAGGCTAGGTCGAGCTTGGCTTTGCCATGTCTGGGTCTGGTCTGCTAAAATATTCAAAGCCTAAGTGTTCCGGACTGTTCCAACCCTTAGAACTGGGCCATATCTATCTTGCGGCCCAATAAACCCAACTATGCTCGGAACCCTATAAATCAATTGCTCGACTTACCCTAGGTCGGACGACTTCAATGCCGAGCAGGAACAAGTCGAGAAGCTCCTTTCTTGCCCCAACGGCTAGTTCCTAATCACCGTCGATCATTATCGGATCCGTGATCCGCGCCCAACAATTTGGGCCAATAAACACCCAATTGGACCAGTATATAAGCCCTCTCATTTGAGAGGGCCAGATATTCAAATCTTGACCCAAAAATATTGTACTTTCTCACTCGTTGCTCGCTTTCTGACTTTAGCATCGGAATACCTTTGCAGGTACACCCCCCATTTTTCTCCATCATCAACTGTGCTCATCCACACTCGATACGGCCACATCGGATCCTGATCTCCAGGTACGATCAGGTGACGCCGTCTGTGGGAAACAAACTTTCATGTTCTTCTTCACCAAAGAACTTCAAGAACCAAAGTTACTATTCATAAAGATCCATGGTCGCTAACGACATACCGTGCGTAGCCCGCACTGCTGATGGTGCCCTCATTACTCAACAGGGGAGCAACCTTTTCACCCCCTCACACGAAGAAACCGTCCAAGATCACCAAGACGGAAGGACAGCTTCACCATCTCCCGAGCGTGATCATCCGCTCGAGAGCCAACCAGAGATCATACCTTTCGTGGTCGCGCCCACCGGATCAGACTTCGCTGCATTGGTCAAAACTTAGCCCCATATATTACTAGTATTTTATTATAATAGTAATAATCATATAGTGTAAATAATTAAAAGTTTTCTCAATAATCTTTAATTGTTTATCTCTAAACTTAATTCACTTTTTTCACTAATTCTAATAACTTCTAAAAAATCTAACTTGTCTAACCTAAACTTTTACTTTTTTTTTAATTAAATGTTTTAATTTATTTTAACTTTATTATTTTTTCTTTATTAGTATTATTATTGTTTTATTATTATTGCTTATTTATTATTTTATTATATCTATTATTCTTGCTTTATAATTTATTTTTATCCTACTATTATGTATCTGCCAAAGCCTTGTAATAGCTTATAGATTTATTTTTTCGTCTTTATTTTCTTTGTAAATATTTAACTGCGTGGTTAGTAATTTAGGAAGTGAAAAACTAACTGTAAATAATTGAAAAAATAACACTCACACACATAAGTCGATCTTTGATCGCCATCTGTACTTCCTAGGGTATTCCTCTTGGTTGCCTTATTTAAAATGGTCAAGTCCCTCGAAAATGGGGGTGTTTAAAAAGCAAAGTTCCTACAGAATAAAATCATCATAGTCCCTACAGATTTAAAAGATCAAGTCCCTTCGAGGTTGCCTACGGAATAATGATCTTGTCCCTTCGAATAAATGATGATAGTCCCTACGAATTGCTAAAGACACCCCTTAAGTTGCCTTCATTGACCATACGATGATCCTACGCCCGTCCCTTAAAAAAATCTAAGTTAATGACTACCTATTCCTTAATAATAGGGATAGTCTTACCCTCTAAAGGACATATAAGAACATGAATGACTTAGTCTAGGGTAGATACCTCATAATTACTTGCTCACTCTTCAAAAATACTTTTCACACCTCACAATATTTTCAAATATTTTCAAACAAGGCTTTGTATACATCCATACGAGGATCATTACAAAGTACTTAGAAAATTTCTAATCACACACTACACTTTTCAAAAACATTTAAGTGAGCTAAGTAACTAAGAGCCCATAATTACAGCTAAGTAACTGAAAGCTGTGAACATTGCTGTCATGAGGAAAGGGCCTCAACTCAGCATGGAGCAAAGAGTTTGGTTGGAGCAATCAGTATCTGAATAAGAGATTAAGAATGCTCTAAATGGTATAAATGACAACACTGCTCCTGGAATAGATGGCTATGGGGCTAAGTTTTTCAAAGCTTCTTGGGAGATTATTAAAGAGGATCTAGTGAGAGCTGTGAGGGAATTCTTTGCAACCAGCAGACTGTTAAAAGCTGTAAACCGTACCCTTGTGACTCTCATCCCAAAGTGTCCTAATGATACCAAGGTAAAAGAATACAGGTCTATCTCCTGCTGCACCACTGTGTACAAAATTATCTCTAAGGTCCTCACCAATAGAATGAGTAAGGTGTTAGGAAGTGTAGTTGATGATAGTCAAGCTGCTTTTGTGGCAGGAAGACACATCCAGGATCACATTCTTCTGGCCACTGAACTTATCAAGGGTTACAATGCTAAAAATGGTGCTCCTAGGGTTATGATCCAAATGGATCTTCAAAAAGCTTATGATTCAGTTGAATGGTGTGTTGTCGAAACAATTTTGAAAGAGCTGAGTTTCCCTAACAGATTCATAAGCTGGATTATGGAAACCATCAAGTCTGTGTCTTATAAGTCTAATGTGAATGGCGAGCTGTCAAATCTGTTGCAGGCTAAGCGTGGCCTAAGGCAAGGGGATCCTCTCTCTCCCTTGTTTTTTGTGGTAATGATGGAATACTTAAGCAGAAGATTACAACAATTGAAACATAACCACAATTTCAACTTCCATTCTAGATGTGAGAAGCTGAGCATAATAAATGTCAGTTTTCCGGATGACCTGCTGGTGTTTGTGAGAGGGGATATCAAGTCAGTTGAGCTTCTAATGGAGGCTTTCCATGATTTTTCTGCTGCAACTGGTTTAGTCGTGAATCCTGACAAATGCCATGTTTACTATGGGAATGTGGAGGATCATGTGAAGAAGAAGATTCAGGAAACAACAAGATTTAATGAAGGATCTTTGCCTTTTAGATACTTGGGAATCCCTTTATCTAGTAAAAGATTATCTGTGGGGCACTGTCTGGTTTTAACTGATAAATTAACTTGTAGGATTAGGTATTGGAGCTCCAAGCTGCTGAGCTTTGCAGGCAGATTGCAGCTAATCAATAGTGTGTTATTTGCCACAGCTAACTATTGGATTCAGTGTATCCCACTTCCGAAAGCTGTGATATCCAGGATTAATGGCATTTGTAGGTCCTTTTTGTGGTCAAATAGTGACATAATCACAAGGAAGGCTCCCATTGCATGGAAGAAAGTCTGTCAACCCAAGGAAAAAGGAGGGCTGAATGTTTTTGATCTTCAGGCTTGGAACAATGCTTGTATGTCTAAGCTTTTATGGAAGTTAAGTACAAAAGAGGATAGTCTTTGGATCAAATGGATACATAACTACTATATAAAAACTCAAGATATCATGGCAGTCACTATAAAATCTGGCAGCTCCTGGATTTACAAGGGAATTCTGAATATGCGAGCAGCTGTTATGCAATTGAGAGAGTGGAATAGCATGGTTCAAAATGGTAATTTCAAAACAAAAGCGATCTACCTGGCCCTCATAGAAGATTCAAGCCGGGTCAACTGGAGGAATCTTATTACTAGCAACTGTGCTAGGTCCCGGGCGGTCCATTTGCTTTGGCTTGCTTGCCATAAGCGTATCGCCACGAAAGATAGACTTTGTAAAATGAAATTCTTACAGGAGGACTCTTGTTGTTTCTGTGGAGAAAAAGAATCAATACAACACTTATTCTTTGGTTGTGTGGTAACAAAGCAAATATGGCAAAATATGTTGGATTGGTTGGGCGTTACTCACAAACCGCAAGAATGGGACATGGAATTGGAGTGGCTCATTAAGAAATGTAATGGGAAAGGTTGGAGAGCTAAAGTGCTAAAGTGTGTGGTGGTTGAAACCTGTTACAACATTTGGATTCATAGAAATGACATATGTTTTGGTCATGTTTATGATAGGAACAAGGTGGTTCCTACTACCATCAACTATGTGCTTCAAAGATTATGGGGTATACCGAAGCTTCGACAGTATGCTAGTAATTTAATGTTACCTTAAGTGTTGGTTTGTAGTTGTTTTAGTGGTTGTGGGCTGGATCCTTTGATCACCTTTGCTTGTATTGTTTTTGGTTGAGTAATAAAATTTTTGCTTGTTCCAAAAAAAAAAAAATAATACTAGTAATATATAAAATATTATTGACAAAATGTTATTGAGAAATTTTTTAGAGAAAAAAAATTAATTTAATATGTACAAAATAATAAAAGAGTTAGTATTTACAAAATAAAGATTTATTGTTATAAATAAGTAATAAAATAAGTTTATAAAAATAATTAGCATTTACTTACAAAAAATATAAAGATTATAGAAAAATATTAAATAATTAATTTAGTAGGTTTTCACGCCCTACATTACTAAACCACGCAGTTAATATAAGATCAATGACATGAATTTAAATGGCAGAAAAATAAAATGGCAAAAACTAAATGGCAGAAAATAAATGGAAGAAAAATAAAATCCTAACTATTACAACGCTTTGGGGCAGTTACATCATTATAAGGCGAACAATAAAAGTAAATCCAAAAATACAGATGAGAGATAATCACATAAAAATAAATGGAAGATGAATAACATAAAAAATTAATGAAAATAAGAAATAATAACAGGTTTGTTAAGGTTTGAGAAAAGGTTTATGGTTTAGAGGAAATAACACGGTTAAAGTTTGTTAAGGTTTGAGAAAAAGTTTATGGTTTAGAGGAAATAACACGGTTAAAGTTTGTTAAGGTTTGAAATTTAGAGTTTGTGGCGAAGTTATAAAGGTTTACGAAAAAATCAGGGCAGTTAGTTAACATAAAATGTGCAGATCTAAATATATGTAAAATAAAAAATATAAAGAAATTTAAAAAATACAACGATGTTGCTAACGCAAATATGTGATCATCGCAACTGGATCAGATCAATATCAGTGTCACGCATCATGCACATCAATGTATAAACAACGTATCGACACGATCCGATCCGAATAGAAGAAGAAAAAAACAATTTAAAACAAAACTATATTATATATATATATATATATATATATATATATATATATATATATATATATATATATATATATATATATATATATATATATATATATATAGAGAGAGAGAGAGAGAGAGAGAGAAAATAGAAAGGATCTTAATCCCGTCTAGACATAGTATCAATTTGCTACCTCCAATTTTTTTATTATAAAATGTTTATTTGATTTTACACATATTAAGAAATTGAAACTATAATTGAGTAAAAACAAGAACAAGAAAGCAGGTACAAAGTAAGAGGAAAACAAATAAGAACAAGTATATGCATATAGAAATATAAAGGTCAATTGTAGAACTGAAAATCAAAACATGTACTATACCGCAACGCACGTATAAATAAGAGGATAGTATGAAAACTGTACACAAATAAAAGTGCCGCTCTCTTTTTCTTTTTCTTCTTTCCCCGTCCCTCTTGCAGCACACAACATAAGTATATATAAGGATCAATTAGGGTTAGTGATAATGGGCCTAAATATTTATTTTGAAACCTAAATAAAATATTAAATTCAAAAACTGAATAAAGTTAAATAATTAAAATAATTAAATTTAAAATTAAAACTAATACTCCTACTTATTTATTCTAGACACAATATAAAAATAAACAGACTAAAAAAAATCGGGCGCCAAAATGCTCAAAAAAATAAAATGAACATGTCAAAATAATCAGCGCGAAATAAATGACTCGGAAAAATACAGGGTTTGGTCAGATTTTGAAATAAAAATTATGACCATTTAAACTGCTCAGACTGATCAACATATGACCCAAAATAGTCGTAAAAATATTTTTTGCATGTCAGGTTAATCTACATGAACCGTAGATTAATATTACTTACGTTTGCAAATTTAAATGCGACATTTTTCGTTTACTGGTTTTAGGCACAATTAAAAATTAATTTGACCAGTCCGTCTGTAAATCCCGAGAAATTATTTCGGCTAATATTAAGACGAAATACATGTTATGATATGAAGATGATGCAAATGAATGCGAAACAAAAAGTCGGTTAGAGTTAAAATAGAGGGCAAATTTTGGGGTACAACAGCTGCCCCTGTTCAATTTTCTGAAATCTGAGGAGTTAGATTGGCATGTACACCATTCATGACTTGAAGGTTGAAGAGGATTGAACATCAAAGCCCAAAAATTTACACTCGTCGGTGCGTAGAATGATATTGTTGGTTGGTAGTGATGCTTGAATGGGCTTAAAGATGTCATTCGGAGAAAAATTCTTCAGATATATTTCTTTGAGAGGAAAGTGTCGCTCCCCGGATTTCCATCCTGGTACAAACGCGAAAGTGGCGCGGAAAAAGAATAGAGTCACCAGCCAGACATTTTTATCCCGAAGAAAGGGAAGGGTAATGCTGCACAAACCAGAAGAAAGAAAGAGGAAGGACACAGGTCCTGCGAACCAAAGAGACTGAGCTCGGGAGTCGGTTACGACCTGGGAAGGTATTAGCACCCAGATCGTCTGTCGTACCCGACGGGATCCACGCTTGCAAAAGAAACTGTTTCAAAGGGTGAGGGTATGAAAACTGCAGCAAAAGAAATGAAAATGAAAAGAAAATGGAACTAGAAAAGAATTGAAATAAGGAACAAAAGAGAAAAATGAAGGGAAAATAAAGATTGTGCTCGAACGGGCCCTACCCCGCTGCCTACGTATCTCATCAGGATAATGAGGATCAGAGACGCCGTAGTTCCCCTAACTAGGGGTACTAAAAGGAAATTGCTTGTGAATTAAGGTTTGAACTGTCTATGCCATTGCTCAGGTGTTGCAGACTCGGACGACGAGTGCGTAACCGTCTTGCAAAATGACAAGTAGGAGCAAGTTCGCGGACGGAGCGAATGAGGTGAGAAAAGAATTCCCGAAGGAAAGACGCTTATTGTTTGTTTGGTGTTTTTTAGAAGCTTTTATGAGTGAAAGTTTGCATAGGTAAGTGTACCTAAGTCTTACTCAATGGGATGTGTACATCTCACATCATCCCGAAATGGAATGCGCAAGAGGCACACCTATCTATGGAGGAAATCCCCAAAGCTAGTCCCACAAGTGAAGGCTTAAGCACACTGGCCTATTACCATTATTAAGTATTTTTGTGGTTTTTTTTTGTTAAGAAGTGTTTTTTTTAGCTTTTCTTTGTGAGGTACTCATGCTAAGACCTATCCACCACGAGTGATGACTCACACCTCGCCCCGAAACGGAACGCGTGCAAGCATCTCATAGCAAAGTCTCATGTCACATGAAAGTACTCAACCTTTATTAAGTGAATTAGAATTAAGTTTGAAGATGAGAAGAGAGATCACCAAAGGATCTCAAAGGAAAAACTCTAAAGGGGGACTAAAATAATCCTAAGTGTTAACATGCATGGATGTCCTAAGGGTTAGTGAAGTTTCTATCCTAATGAAGAAGGAAAGAAGAAGATAGAAGAAGGGATGAGAAAGGCCTAAGCCCAACAACAAAGGGTTAGTTCACACAAACATAAGAGGGAAAGATGAGAATTGGAGATGTGGAACTCAATTCCCACATCTCACACTTACCATAGCCCCTGCAAGGTTAGTATGCACATACATGAAACAAAATGAAGCAAATGGGATGCTAATATCATACAATCAGAAGTTACATGCTATGAATAAATGCACAATGCCAATGCAACTCAAAGAAATGAAGATAAGAGACTCTGACTTAAAAGGATGCAACATGAATACATATGGAAACAAATGTGCACTTATGAAATATGCAAAACAAAATGCACAAAATAAAAACACAAAGGTCAAGACCAGAACCAAAATGAGATGAATAATGGCTTATGAAGCCAGCAAGATGAAGAGAAACAAGATACAAGACCAAACAATGCCAAATGGGAGCAAGAGAAACCAAAAGATGAAGTTAAAACACTTAAAGAATCAAATGACTTAAAGAAGAAGCAAACTCAAAAATTCAGAAGACACAAGACCTATCCTAGGACCAGGAAGGTACCCATACCCCAAAGGAACCCCAAATGAGAAGAAGAAATGGGCACAAGTGCTTTTTTAGGCTTATGAGAGGCTTAAAGGTTCAAAGGAAGCAAAACGGGACAAGATTCAAGATAAAATCCACAAATAATCAACCAGCCATCTAAAAATTCCACAACTGAAACCAAATGGTCCTCAAACATGTTATATCAATTAGCCAAAAGTATTTGCAAATATTAAGAAAGGAACTAAGTCAAATGGGGGAAAGAACACAAGCTAAGACAGAAAACTTACATCACAAGTTTCCAGACCAAGACTCAAGAAATAAATTTCTAAAAATTCAGAGAAAAATCACATGAAAAGTACAAGATCTCAGGAACACAATTAAAAAAGAATGGGATCAAAACTCAAAATATTGAAGGCTATGGAAAATAAACAAGGCAGACTGGTCAAGAAATGAAGCAAAAGAAGCTATGTGCAATAGAGAATTAATTCTGGCACGTGGATCAATGAAAATAATAAAATAAAAATATGAAAAAATAATAGAGACATAAAAGAATGTTCAGGATTTTTTTCGGAATTTTTAGGTGATTTTTAGTATTTTATACGAATTTAAATGGAACTGAATTGAAAGAAATTAAGTTGAAGAAAAAGAAATAAAAGAAATAAAAGAACATAAAAATAGAAGCATTATGGGACACGTGGCGCGCTGTAAACGGCCAGATTGAAGATCCGATGACTACTGTTCATCTTCTCCAATGGAACTTACAAAACAAATTCCGGCGACCGGAGACCAAATCGGAAGCAAAAATTCATCAAATAATGCAAACCAATAGTCCAAATTGACTAACTCGACATCACTGAATCCAAATATGACATCAAAAATAGCTAAAACTCAAAGGATCGGCCGGATCGAAGCAAAAAAACATTGATCATCAAACTTTAAATGCACATAACTCATGATATAATGCACCAAAATCAAATCTACAAAGTGCAGCATGATCAGGGAAGCACAAGGAACACATATCAACCATAAAATTCCATTTCCAGAACAAAAAGTTTCAAGCCATACCTGAGATGGAGATCTCGAAATGTTGAAATAGAAAGCCAAATAATCCGTGCATTTGACTCCTCTTACTCCTTAGATGCAAAATAAATGCATCTAAGACCTTGGAATGGTGTAGATCTGAGATTTCAACACAAGAGGCTTTGAAATGGTGAACCTCAAATTCTGTGATCTAAGCTTGAATGAGTTGATGATTCTTGATCTAAATGATTCAATGATCAAGTATATGGAAGAGATTTGTGGAGAATGTGAAGGAATGGAGAGTTATGAAGCAAAATGCAAAAATGCAAGAAGGTTGAGAATGAGAGAGATTCAGATTTGGTTCTTTGCTCAATTTCCTTAGAATGATGTTTAGAGTGAGTGCTGAAGGTGTGATGAAAAATGCACGAAAATTGAATGAGCAAAGTGTGTTTATGCAAATTATGCACAAAGTTAGATATGAATGCTTCCCTCATGCTTCCTTGGGCTTCTCAGCATGTTTGAGTTGCATTCTCCACCCTTGATCCAGATCCATTAACTCCTGGCCCTTAGATCAAACTCTCACACTTAATTCATGAATTTTGCAAATTGGAGTGTTTTGGAGGGAGTTTTCAAAAGTGTATGAAAATGACTATTTTTTTTGGAGCAAATTAGTCTTAAGGCAATGTATTTCAAGTTAGAAACAAGTTTGGTCCTGAACCAATTCACAAAAATCAAGATTGGAGCCTTCTTGCACATGATGCACTTTTGGAAAAGTGAGTTTTGGCCTAGATGAGAGGAATTTTCGAATGGCCTACAAGGAGATTGGTAAATCCGGTGAAAACGCACTTGTACTTTTTAAAAATGGCAGCCCTTACTCTCCAACTTTCATGTTTGACTTTGGTCCATTCGGAGAATTTTTGATCATGTTAAGGCCACTTGAAGATTAGGGCCAAAGTTGCCAAATTTGCAAAATTTCAAAAAACCAACTTTGTACCATTTTTGCAAAACCCTTCAAATCTCCATGATCCTTGAACTTTAGGCATTCCAAACCTCTTATAACATTGTAAGGACCCCTCTTGGCCAAAAAAATTGGGTTGGACCCCTTGAAATTGCACAGTTGACTTTTTCAAGGCTTTGTTGACTTTTTCCTTCATCTGCAAGCAACTGAGGCATTGTCTGACTTCCACATGGAATTTTCTCATGAAATTTGACACATAGGATCCTCTCAACATATAGAAGACTTGGCCCACAAGAAATGGCCAAATTTGTGAGGTCTTGGTACTTGAATCTCAAACCCTAATTTGAGTGCACTACATAGGAGCTTTGACTTGTCCTGAGATCTCTGACGATCATGAAATCTTCTGAGCTTTTGTCAATGGACTTGATCTTGTAAATGGAGTGTAGACTCACCCTAATACTTGTACAAACTCATTGGGACCCTTGTCGTGGCTTGAAAGGCTTCCGGGAACTCCACAGATGACCATATGCTTGATTCTAGGACATGAGGGATGTTATGCTTCATCTTTCTATGATATGATGCTGAGGAAATGATATGCTCATGATGTATATGATGTGATATGATGCTTAAAAAGAATAGGGCAAATTTGGGGTGTTACAGAAAGCAATCCCCAATATGAAGATCTAGCTCTTGGGTGGATAAACAACGGCCCAAGGTGATGATATGTCTTTTGAGAAGAATAAACGACGTCTCAAAATAACCTTTGGGAAGAATAAACGGCGTCCTAAAATAATGAGATAACCTTCGGGAAGAATAAACGACGGCCCGAGGTAAAAAAATGGCTTTTGAGAAGAATAATCGACGTCTCAAAATAGCTTTTGGGAAGAATAAACGACGACCCAAAATGAGATAACCTTCGGGAAGAATAAACGACGGCCCGAGGTAATTAGATAACCTTCGGGAAGAATAAACGACGGCCCAAGGTATCACTATGGCTTTTGAGAAGAATAAAAGACGTCTCAAAATAGCTTTTGGGAAGAATAAACGACGGCCCAAAATGAGATAACCTTCGGGAAGAATAAATGACGGCCCGAGGTAACAAAATGGCTTTTGAGAAGAATAATCGACGTCTCAAAATAGCTTTTGGGAAGAATAAACGACGACCCAAAATGAGATAACCTTCGGGAAGAATAAACGACGGCCCGAGGTAACAAAATGGATTTTGAGAAGAATAATCGATGTCTCAAAATAGCTTTTGGGAAGAATAAATGACGGCCCAAAATGAGATAACCTTCGGGAAGAATAAACGACGGCCCGAGGTAACAAAATGGCTTTTGAGAAGATAATCGACGTCTCAAAATAGCTTTTGGGAAGAATAAACGACAACCCAAAATGAGATAACCTTCGGGAAGAATAAATGACGGCCTGAGGTAACAAAATGTCTTTTGAGAAGAATAATCGACGTCTTAAAATAGTTTTTGGGAAGAATAAACGACGACCCAAAATGAGATAACCTTCGGGAAGAATAAACGACGGCCCGAGGTAACAAAATGGCTTTTGAGAAGATAATCGACGTCTCAAAATAGCTTTTGGGAAGAATAAACGACGACCTAAAATGAGATAACCTTCGGGAAGAATAAACGACGGTCCGAGGTAACAAAATTTCTTTTGAGAAGAATAATCGACGTCTCAAAATAGTTTTTGGGAAGAATAAACGACGACCCAAAATGAGATAACCTTCGGGAAGAATAAACGACGGCCTGAGGTAACAAAATGGCTTTTGAGAAGATAATCGACGTCTCAAAATAGCTTTTGGGAAGAATAAATGACGACCCAAAATGAGATAACTTTCGGGAAGAATAAACGACGGTCCGAGGTAACAAAATGACTTTTGAGAAGATAATCGACGTCTCAAAATATCTTTTGGGAGGAATAAACAACGGCCCAAAATAAGTTGTTGATGAAGTTTGTCTACTGGAGAATTAACCTGAAAAACAAGGTTAGTTCGGTGCAAATATCATGATATATATAACATTCTACAAGATAATATTTTATGAGAATGCGTATGATATGATATGATATGATATGATATATGAATTATGTAGCTGAAGCGTATAAGTAGCTTCGTAGAACAATTGCTGGCTGGGGAAAATAAATCCCGATTTTTTGAGGAGTATGAAGACTTCGTTCCCGTCCTGTTTAAGAACATCGTACTTAGAACTTCCGGTTTTTCGTTCTTCGTACTTTATTGAAGGATTAAGTTCCTGAATATCCTGATTGAGGATAAAATAGATGGACATAGATCCGAGAGACTTATCCGGTCAAATATTAATTCTTCGGAGGATATGAAACTGTTTGGAGACTTCGCAGAGTTGGAAGTATAAGATATTACTTGAAGTACTCCGTATGAATATCCGTAAAGATTAATCTGTGGGGATGAACCGACGAAGACTCGTTGATTTCCTACCTCCGTTCGTTCTTAGTAAATGCTATTATTGTATTTTATGCATTTATGGTAAACATCAATCATATTCAAAAGCATATATACCTTCCAACATATCCAACGTACATTTCTCGCTTTAGTAAAAGGGGAAAAGTAAACCTGAATTCGGAAAGCATTTCCTACTTGAATAAAGAGGGAAAAGTAAACCTGAATCCGAAAATAGGATTATATCAATTTTGAAATTATATAACCAATTGGATTTAGAACTTCTGAGGTTCTTAATTTTCTTGAATAATTTCCCAAAAATTCTCATGGCTGGATCCGAAGACATGATACTGACACCATCTGATACTACTGGCGTAGACAGTTAATTTCCACAATGGCTTCTGCTGAGAATCCAATATCAAGGTAATACAATGAGAGGAACGTGCTTTCAAATTGTGATGGACCATATACGCTCCGGGTATTAGATTTGGAAAGAGAGTGTTGCCCCTTGGTTGAGGATGAGTTATCCCATAATGGAAGTATCTGTATGGAGCTACCTCAAGAGAAATAAGCATAATGCCCCACAATAATACGCCCCTAGCATCGTGAACTCTGTAAGGTTACCTTTGGTAATTCATATAGATGAGAAGATCTGCTCCTGGCTATCATTAAGCATTGTTGAATCCTGACCTGACTGCCCCAAATGATTTGGATAGTAACATGACATGCCCCCTTGATTGGGAGATAATGACTATGCCCCTTTGTATACATGGGCTTTGATCCAGTAAATAACTTTGTTTATCGGAAGGACTTTGGTTCATTGAACATTCATCCTGTAAGCTCCTCTGTGTGTCAAACACTTAGTTATATGTAAACAATGATATTCAAAATGCAATGCTTATGTCGGTTTTGAAGTTTTGAAAAAGAGTTATTTTAGTAAAACAATGTTTGTAAAAACTGTGATATTAACTCAAGATTTATAATAAGCCCTAAAGGAGTCAGGATACCTTTTTTGTGGCAATACACTTTCAAACTAACCATGCTTCAATTAGGACTTTTAAAGCGTAATAACGTGGTCTGGTTCACGGTTTAAGAAACAAAAGATAAAGGCTCAAATTTTATTTATACCTAACCCAATCTCCATGATGTTCTTCATTCCTATGTTTGGCTAACTTATGCATTGAAGATTCGAAAGAATTTAGAATTGTAACACTGTCATTTGTGATGGTTCAAAAACCAAAAATTTATTTGAACATTCAGTCATCTTTCTTTGTTGAGGATTCATAGTGACCTTCCTTTTTTTTTTTTTTTACTTTATTATCCTTTCTTTTTGCCTGAACTGTTTATTTCAAGATTACAGTCAGCGAGATATCTCAATTTTTTACTAAGTCTCCTTCATAGGTTTTGACTTAGTGGGCTTTTCCTTTACTGGATATTGACTGTTGAACTTAGTGATTACAGGGAACCATCATTAGTTGTGTACAACACAAACAACTGACATAATTGAGTTAACCGAGTAACTACCTTGCCCCAGGTTATGAATAAGGGTTTTAATTTGCTTGAGAAAGAAAAACTCCTACTTCTTTGGCTTAAAAGGGTTAACTAGGGATTAACTTCCTTATAACCCCACTGTTTAGGAATTGAAACAATGCATGTACATCGTCAACCTAGTCTGTTCAAAATCATACTGCATAAGATTATGGTATTGATTTCGTCATCCTCCCTCTACAGGCTTATAACTTTATCAGGAGTTAAATATCACAAAATAGAAATATGAAGTATAGTTCAAAATATCGTGAAACGAATGGATTAATTCAAGACAAACCTATGCGATGCATTAATGAAAACAATAGTTTAACATAATAGTAAATGTTTAAACAAATAAAAGAAATTACAAATGAAAATTCAAATGTCGTCCCATCCAGTTGGCTGAATATCTTCGATTGCAATCTGTGAACATTTAGGAGCAGTATATTTCACCATGAAATCAAATTTGCCACTTCGCTGTCCCAAGGTGTCCCATATTTCAAAAGGAATATGTAGGCTTTCTTTCTTGCTACCTCTGGAAATTTGTCTTGCAGCTTCGATGTTTGATGGACGATAGTAGAATTCAATTTGACCTTTTGGTGTAACCTCAAGGATTCCTTCGTCAATGAGGTCTTGAATCTTATTCTTCAATGCCCAAAAACTATTAGTGTTATGTCCGGGACAATTGGAGTGATACACACATCTTGCATTGGGATTATAGCGAGGAGAAGAAGTATTGGTTTTTCGAGGAGCGTCTTTCAAGATAATCAACCTCATTTCCAACAAGCATTGCAAAGCTTGTGACATTGGCGTGTTGAATCAGGTGAACTGTCTTCTACACTCCTTGTGTTGTGACGGATTAGACCTACAAGATATTCTTTCTTCAACTAAAGAATTATCAGTAGCAGTTGGTCTCTTCCCTTCTTTTATCATCATCCTCCTTTTAACTAAGTCAATTTGTTTCATCAGAGGTTGACTGATGATTAGATCCCTAGCTCTGTTATCTTGAAGCTTGTTGACAAAGATTCTCAGCTCTTCTTGCCCCTGGGCTAAACTCTAGATATAAACCACCTGGCCATTCATATGAATTCTCATCTCTGTTATCTCAGTTTGCAGTTGTTCCAACTGATCACCCTTGTTGTCTTCAGGGTTCTTCTTTTTCATGTCCTTAGTGAGAAGTGCTTTCAAATCTTCTTGCCCCTTGGACAAGTTCAAGATCACCTCTTGAAATTGAGAAAACTGGGTTTGGAGATCTTTGACAGATTGTTCGAGATCTATTTCTGCTGAAATAAACAGCGAGAAGATGAGAAACCTGCTTATAAGAAACTTGTGATGTAATGATATGGTATGTATATGTTTATGCAATGTTTTCAAGGACCGCGGGATTTAAATTTGTTTAAAGAAAACAAAAACAAAATTTTATTAGTAAATATTTAATATAAGTTTTGCCCCTTGGGCTTACAAGGAAATAACAATAAATATTTAATATAAGTTTTGCCCCTTGTCAGCTCCAGAATTCTTTCTTGACCAACTCTAAAATGAGTCTCAAAAGTATCCTTTTGCTCCTTCAACTGAATCCAGGACTTCTGCAATTCTTCCAAATCAGTGGGCATGTCCGGATGAAGGATGGTATAAGGAATATCTCCTTCGGCAACAGGCTCCATAGTGATTGGTAGAACAGCAAGATATGGCATCATAAGAGTCTGAGCACGAGATCGCACCCATATGAGATAAGGCTCCATAGGAATAGAATACTTTGGCTCCAAAGTCTTACTATCAATCCTATTTACCTTGTTCCAAGCTCGTATAAACCTTTGACGGTAACCCTGAAAATTATTGTCATAGTCAAACACAATACCATGAATAAGCACGTCATGAGGACCATTACTCCGAGCATAACCAAACTGACGTAGTGCTAAAGAAGGGTTGTAGGTAATGCCCCCTCTTATGCCTAGAAGTGGCACATTAGGGAACTCCCCAACACGGTCAATGATAGTAACATTCTCCATAGATCGAGAGCACCAATAAATGTCTGAATGAGAAAGTGACATAATCCTCTTAGACCACCTTAACCCTTGTTCATTTTTCATCACTGATCGAGGTAGGTGAGAAATAAACCACCTAGACAATAAAGGTATGCAGCACATCAGAGTTCCTCTCGTCTTCGTAGTACGAGTGTGAAGAGAATGTAAGATATCTCCAAATAATGTAGTCACTGGATTATGAGTCAAAAATATGTTGATGGCGTGTACGTCTATGAACTGGTCTGGATTAGGGAACAACACTAAGCCATAGATCAATAGGGCTAGGATCTCCTCAAAAGAATCATAACTCATAGCCTTCAAGAACACTTGAGATTTCTCCATCAATACCTTAGCAAGAATTCCCTTAACTCCGCTTCTTGTTTCTATGACAATGTCTGATTTCTTCAGATGTAAGGCTGCAATAATGACTTCAGGTTTAGGCTCCTTCTCTAAGCCTGTGAAGAGTCTCTGATCAAGGATAGGTATACCGAGCAGTTTGGAGAACTCATCCATTGTAGGAACCAACTGATAGTCAGGGAATGTGAAGCAATGATGTTTAGGATCAAAGAACTGAAATATGACACTCATCATGTCTTCATTGAACCCTGAAGTGACTAGATCCAGCAGGTGACCATGTTTCTTGATGAACTGGGAGTTTTCAGAAACTTGAGAAACCAATTCCTTAAGCTTAGAAGGTATCCCTATAAAGTTGATCCGGATAGTATTCCTACGAGCAGAAGTCATGACCTGCAACAAAGAACAAAGATAAATCCTTTGGTCCTTGAAATGGTTAGTGAAAATGCTATGCTTATGATGTCATGATGTTATGATCAATTACAAACATGTGGCACACACAAACAAGTCACACAATAGCCCTAGGTTTGAAGGCTTGCATGAGTTTTAAAGGTAAGTACCCTCCCCTAAAGTTTAGATGGTTCATCCTGTCCTACAAAGTAACCAGGTTCTAAGGGATCTCAATATCACCGATACTTCCCAAGGGTGGTTATTCAGTAGGTAACTTACTTGCCAACCAAAACCCTCCAAGTTTAGGATCTCAATTAGCATAGTATCGAGTATCAACCAACTTTAGACTTCTCCAAAGCCGACTATTTCACTACTTTCTAAAGGCCGAGATGGGATGACTAAGGTTCTAAAGGTCAGTTAGTGTATTGACAACATATGGCAGCCCCATCTTATCCTTAACTTAATGAAGGAACATAAGCACCAACCAAAAACTCACACTAAATATGGCCTCCAGATCAACCATATCGGTATACGCCGTACAGTTTCCTTGGTCTATTGTCATTTACCTAGGGTACACTAGATCCGGGTTAGGATCTTTCACAAATAAGCCCGACAAGTAATATAAAGCAAACAAAGCAAACAATTTAAGTGATTTAATTCCTAAGGGTACCCCTCTTTTACTTAGTAAGTCCCTAGCAGAGTCGCCAGTTCTGTAACACGGTGGGAGAACTGACTTTCTATAAATGTTGAGGATAGCAAGAGTCGCCACTGACTTTTATTTTATCCAAGTGGAAAGGACATAATTGAACAGGAAAAACCTATTTTTAAAGACTTGAGTTCGGGGGGTAGGTTATATAAAGGGAAGGTGTTAGCACCCTTTATATCCATGGTTATCCATGGGCTCTTAGTTACTTAGCTCACTTAAATGTTTTTGAAAAGTGTGGTGTGTGATTAGAAATTTTCTAAGTACTTTGTAATGATCATCGTATGGATGTATATAAAGCCTTGTTTGAAAATATTTGAAAATATTGTGAGGTGTGAAAAGTATTTTTGAAGAGTGAGCAAGTAACTATGAGGTACCTACCCTAGACTAAGTCATTCATGTTCTTATATGTCCTTTCGAGGGTAAGACTATCCCTATTATTAAGGAATAGGTAGTCATTACCTTGGATTTTTTAAGGGACGGGCGTAGGGTCATCGTATGGTCAATGAAGGCAACTTAAGGGGTGTCTTTAGCAATTCGTAGGGATTATCATCATTTATTCGAAGGGACAAGATCATTATTCTGTAGGCAACCTCGAAGGGACTTGATCTTTTAAATTTGTAGAGACTATGATGATTTCATTCTGTAGGGACTTTGTTTTTTAAGAAACCCTCATTTTCGAGGGACTTGACCATTTTAAATAAGGCAACCAAGAGGAATACCCTAGAAAGTACAGATGGCGATCAAAGATCGACTTATGTGTGTGAGTGTTATTTTTTAGATATTTGTCTTGAATTTAATTTTCTAAGTTCAATTATTTACAGTTAGTTTTGCACTCCCTAAATTACTAACCACGCAGTTAAATATTTACAAAGAAAATAAAGACGGAAAAATAAATCTATAAGCTATTAGAAGGCTTTGACATATACATAATAGTAGGATAAAAATAAATTATAAAGCAAGAATAATAGATATAATAAAATAGTAAATAAACAATAATAATAAAGCAATAATAATACTAATAAAGCAAAAATATAAAGTTAAAATAAATTAAAACATTTAATTAAAAAAAAAGTTTAGGTTAGACAAGTTAGATTTTTTAGAAGTGATTAGAATTAGTTAAAAAAGTGAATTAAGTTTAGAGAAAAACAATTAAAGATTATTGAGAATTTTTTTAATTATTTACACTATATGATTATTACTATTATAATAAAATACTAGTAATATATAATATATTATTGACAAAATGTTATTGAGAAATTTTTTAGAGAAAAAAATTAATTTAATATGTACAAAATAATAAAAGAGTTAGTATTTACAAAATAAAGATTTATTGTTATAAATAAGTATTAAAATAAGTTTATAAAAATAATTAGCATTTATTTACAAAAAATATAAAGATTATAGAAAAATATTGAATAATTAATTTAGTAGGTTTTCACGCCCTACATTACTAAACCACGCAGTTAATATATGATCAATGATAGGAATTTAAATGACAAAAAAATAAAATGGCAAAAAATAAATGGCAGAAAAATAAAATCTTAACTATTACAACGCTTTGGGGCAGTTACATCATTATAAGGCGAACAATAAAAGTAAATCCAAAAATATTACAGATGAGAAATAATCACATAAAAATAAATGGCAGATGAATAACATAAAAAATTAGTGAAAATAAGAAATAATAAAAGGTTTGTTAAGGTTTGAGAAAAGGTTTATGGTTTAGAGAAAATAACACGGTTAAAATTTGTTAAGGTTTGAGAAAAGGTTTATGGTTTAGAGGAAATAACACGGTTAAAGTTTGTTAAGGTTTGAAATTTAGAGTTTGTGGTGAAGTTATCAAGGTTTACGAAAAAATCATGGTAGTTAGTTAACATAAAATGTGCAGATCTAAATATATGTAAAATAAAAAATATAAAGAAACTTAAAAAATACAACGATGTTGCTAACGCAAATATGCGATCATCGCAACTGGATCAGATCAATATCAGTGTCACGCATCATGCACATCAATGTACAAACAACGTATCGACACGATCCGATCCGAATAGAAGAAGAAAAAAACAATTTAAAACAAAACTATATTATATATATATATATATATATATATATATATATATATATATATATATATATATATATATATATATATATATATATATATATATATATATATATATATATATATATATATATATATATATATATTATTCACATTGGAAGTGCTTTAAAACTATAATAATAAAGAGAAAAAATAGAAAGGATCTTAATCCCGTCTAGACATAGTATCAATTTGCTACCTCCAATTTTTTTATTATAAAATGTTTAGTTGATTTTACACGTATTAAGAAATTGAAACTATTATTGAATAAAAACAAGAACAAGAAAGCATGTATAAAGTAAGAGGAAAAAAAATAAGAACAAGTATATGCATATAGAAATATAAAGGTCAATTTAACTGAAAATCAAAACATGTACTGTACCGCAACACATGTATAAATAAGTGGATAGTATGAAAACTGTACACAAATATAACTGTCGCTCTCTTTTTCTTTTTCTTTTTTCCACGTCCCTCTAGCAGAACATAAATATATATAGGGGTCAATTAGGGTTAGTGATAATGGGGCTAAATATTTATTTTTGAAACCTAAATAAAATATTAAATTCAAAAATTGAATAAAGTTAAATAATTAAAATAATTAAAATTAAAATTAAAACTAATACTCCTACTTATTTATTCTAGACACAATGTAAAAATAAACAGACTAAAAAAAAGTCGGGCGCCAAAATGCTAAAAAAAATAAAATGAACATGTCAAAATAATCAGCGCGAAATAAATGACTCGAAAAAATACAACGTTTGGTCGAATTTTGAAATAAAAATTATGACCATTTAAACTGCTCAGACTGATCAACATATGACCAAAAATAGTCTTAAAAATATTTTTAGCATGTCAGGTTAATCTACATGAACCGTAGATTAATATTACTGACGTTTATAAATTTAAATGCGACATTTTTCGTTTACTGGTTTTAGGCACAATTAAAATTAATTTGACCAGTGTAAATTTCGAGAAATTATTCCGGCTAATATTAAGACGAAATACATGTTATGCTATGAAGATGATGCAAATGAATGCGAAACAAAAAGTCGGTTAGAGTTAAAATAGAGGGCAAATTTTGGGGTACAACAATGACGATATAAGAGGGCCCCTCTCATCTGAGATTATGACCACCAGATTGCCAAGAGGGCTTGAGAAGCCCCCACCATTGGGTTCATACGACAGAACGATTGATCCCGACGAGCACATTGAGAACATCGACGCTCTACTCGACTACAGGGGCGTCCGAGGAGCAATCAAATGTCATCTCTTTCCGACCACCCTAAGGAAAAAAGCGATGACTTGGTATAAAAGCCTCGAGCCCGAATCCATCACTTCCTGGAGACAGCTTGGTCGAACCTTCTCCAGGCATTTCACCGTTTCCAGACGCCATCCAAAGACGGGAGCATCGCTTAAGACCATAATCCAGGGAAAAGACGAGCCCCTCAGAACCTACATCGAGAGGTTCAATAAAGAAGCCCTTCAGGTCTCAACCACGGACGACATGAAGAAGTATTTGCTGGAACGTGGATTACGCCTCACTACCGACTTTCACCGAGCAGTGGGTATTGAGACACCCGCCACTCTAGATGTGTTCCTCTTGAAAGCTCAAGCGTATATCCAATATGAGGAAAAACAGGCAGCCAGTTCCGTCAGCGATGCTCGACGTCGAGAGGACGCAAACCTTTCCAAATCCGACGAACCCTCGACATCTTGTCGGGGAAGCGACATAAGAAAGGAAGATCGCTCCCGTGAATTGCGGGAGCAGAGAGGACCGGTGGGCCGATTTCGTGAATATACGCCTTTGCTAGTGTCGAGGGAGAAAATACTGTCCGAATGTGCTATTTCGGAGTTCCGTCAAGCAGAAGTGCGCTTCCCCAAGCAGCTACCCGCCAAACCGGGCACCAATAAAACCAAGTACTGCAGGTTTCACAAGAGCCATGGACACAACACCGAGGATTGCATCCACCTACGCAATAGAGATACTCATCAAAGATGGCCACCTCAAACATTTCACTAAATCCAAAGAAACCTTCAGGCCAGAGATGCAAGAAGCCATCAAAATTGAGGAAGCAGTGGCAGTCCCCGTGGACACCAATATGCAAGTGGCCCTCAACATCTATCGCCCGAAAGACTTCTTTCTGCTCGACCGTCCGACGAGTACAGGTTATCTATCTTCCCATAGCCCATGGGAAGCCTTCCCATCCGTCATGGTGATCTCAGGCGGGGGATTCAACAAGATCACAGTCGGCTCCGTAAAAAGAAAAGTCGACCAGCTAATTGCTAAAGGGTCGGCCCTGAACGCCATACTGGACCCTCCCAGAGACAATTCAGTGCCCATCTCCTTCTATAAAGAAGAACTATTAGGAGGAGCACCTAATGCCAACATTCCACTGCTCATTCGAGCCCAAATGGCCAACTTCGACGTCCGTAGGATACTGGTCGACCAAGATAGCTCATGCGACATCATGTATTTGCAGCTATTCGCTACACTCCAGCTGAACGAAACTCACCAGACACCATACTTAGGATCTGACCTCCAAGGTTTCAACGGTACGGTGTCACAACCATGGGGTTACGTTGATCTCATAGTCACGTTCGGAGCCGCAGAGACTGCCCGATCAATACGCGTCCAATTTTTGGTCGTTGATTGTCCTTCTCTGTATCAATGGATTCTAGGTCGACCAACATTGGCCAACCTTCTAGCCGTCCCGTCCACCGTCCATCTGAAGATGAAATACTACACCACTTCAGGAAGAGTTGCCACCCTGCATGGTGACGTGGAGGCCGCCTGTCGTTGTTTTGAAGCAACCTCTAAAGGCCTTAGATTGATATCTTACCAGCCTAAAGCTTCCACCTCGACTTCCTCCCTGAACATCAATGTGCCCGCACCTCTCCCCGGGTCGATTCCATCGACCTCGATTGCAGGTTTCCAGAAGAATTCGAAAGTTCCCAACAACCCTCCTCTTCACTAGCCCGACATGTCCCCGACGGTGAAGTTGAACTAATCCCGTTGGGAGAAGAGCTGAGCAGATGCGTGAAGATCGGAGCATACCTCCCGGAACTAGCAAAGAGACAGCTGGAAGCATGCCTGAAGGGGAACACCGACCAATTCGCATGGAGTGCAACAGAAATGCCCGGACTCGATCCAGACGTAGCATGCCACCATCTATCCATCGACCCAAATCACAAGGCCGTCGTCCAACGGAGGAGAAAACAGTCAACTGAAAAAACTAAAGCGGCCAAAAAAGCTGTAGAAAACCTCATAGAGCCAAACTTTGTAACGGAGGCCAGGTACACCACCTGGCTTTCCAATGTTGTACTTGTGAAAAAATCTAATGGAAAGTGGCGAATGTGCATTGATTATACCGACCTTAACCGGGCTTGCCCGAAAGATGCTTACCCTTTGCCAAATATTGATAAATTGGTCGACAACTCGGCCGGTTTCAAACTACTATCATTTATGGATGCTTATTCAGGATATAATCAAATTCCCATGGCCGTGGCCGACAAAAAATACACGGCCTTCATGACCGAATCAGGCAACTACTACTACAACGTTATGCCGTTCGGTCTAAAAAACGCGGGCGCCACTTATCAGCGCATGATGAACAAATTTTTCCGAGCTGAAATTGGGGATATGCTCGAAGTGTACATGGACGACATGATAGGAAAATCTCAGGAAGAAACAGATCACGCTTCCCACCTACGAAAGGTATTTGACCAAGCTCGAAAATGCAAGATGCGTTTCAACCCTGAAAAATGTACATTCGAAGTTCGAGCATGTAAATTCCTCGAGTTTTATTTAACCGAGGGAGGGATCAAAGCCAACCCGGATAAATGTCGAGCGTTCACAGAGATACCTACCCCGAACTCTAAAAAATCCATACAATCGTTAAATGGAGTGCTCGCCTCTCTCGCTTGATTTATAGCCAAATCTGCCCAACACGCACTCCCGTTCTACAAACTCCTCCGCAAAGAATCAGCTTTCGAATGGACTGACGAATGCGAACAAGCCTTAGCTCACTTGAAAAAAGCACTATCCAAACCACCGGTACTCTCCAGGCCCAACGAAGGTGAAACAATATACCTTTACCTCGCCGTAGCAAATGAGGCAGTCAGCGCGACCCTTATTCGAGAGCTCCCTGAAGGGCAGAAACCCATATACTTCACGAGCAAGGCATTGAACGGCCTCGAGATCAGGTACTTACAAATTTAAAAGGTAGCTCTAGCCCTACTATTCCCAGCAAGGAGGTTGCGACACTACTTCTTGGCCCATACTATCATCGTTAGAACCGACCAACCCATCAGACAGATGCTCAGAAGGCTAGACATGGCCTGACGGATGCTAAAATGGTTGTTAGAATTAGCTGAGTTCGACATCAAATTCGAAGGACGGCAAGCCCTCAAGGCTCAGGCTTTGGTCGACTTTGTAGCAGAACTTACCTTCACCGAGCAAGTGGTAACATCTCCATCTAAATGGACCATCTTCGTCGATGGAACGTCTAGCTCGACAGGCAGCGGGGCCGGGGTGATGCTAGAGAATGAGGATGGAACATTCATCAAAGCATACTTAACCTTGTCTTTCCCCACATCCAATAATCAAGCAGAGTACGAAGCTTTCTTGGCCGGTTTATGCCTTGCAGACGACCTAGGAGCGGAAGAAATTATAATATGCACGGATTCACAGTTGGTCGCTAACCAAGTACGAGGCGATTTTCAAGCCAAGAACGACAACATGGCCGAATACTTAGCCTTGGTCAAGGAAAAACTAAAACGATTCACATCCGTAGAAGTCAGGCACGTCCCGCGCGAGAACAACATCCGAGCGGACATATTGTACAAACTGGCGAGCACTAAGAAGAAGGGGGCAACAAATACGTCATACAAGAGATACTCCCTCAACCCAGTATTGGGAAAATGTCGATGACAATGGACATCAACGTCATAGGTGACGCTAACTGTTGGTTGAACCCAATATTCAATTACTTGGCCAAAGACGAGTTGCCAACAGACCCAAAAACGGCCAGTACCATACGGCGGAGATCATGCTCGTACATGATGGTCGGGGGAAAAATGTATTTCGGAGGCTTCTCCACACCGCTCCTCAGATGCGTCGAGGAGGAAAACATCCTGCACGTGCTAAGGGAAGTCCACGAGGGGATTAACGCATAACACCCCGGTGGGAGATCACTTGCCCGTAAGATTCTATGAGCAGGATACTATTGGCCGACGATGCAGGACGATGCGAAGGAACACGTTAGAAAATGTGACAAATGCCAGCGACATGGCGACATACACATAGCGCCCCCTACTGAATTAAAATCAGTGTCGTCCCCGTTGCCGTTCGCCTGGTGGGGACTAGACATCTTCGGACCCTTCGTCACCGGCACCAGCCAAAACAAATATCCCATCGTGGGCGTCGACTATTTCACCAAATGGATCGAAGCAGAGGCTTTAGCCAAAATCACCACGCTAAACATCCTATGCTTCTTCAAATGAAATGTCCTCGCTCGATTTGGAATACTGCTCGCCATTGTGATGGACAACGAAACACAGGTCACAGACAAACATTTCCAAGAATTCGTATCCTCGGTCGGAACCAAACAACACTTCGCTTCTATCGAACACCCCCAGACTAACGGGCAAGCTAAAGCTGCTAACAGGGTAATCTTGAGAGGCCTCAAGCGAAGATTGGACGAACACAAAAAACGTTGGGTCGAAGAGCTACACAACGTCCTTTGGGCGTACATGACCACACCTCATTCGACGACTGGAGAATCCCCATTCCGACTGGCATACGGAACCGAAGCTTTCATCCCCATAAAGATGCACATACCGTCCATGCGCACAGACTCGCCCATAGAACAAGATACTAACTCAGAAGCGCTGAGAGAGGAGCTCGACTTGGTTGAAGAAATCTAATCAGGAGAAGCTCTTCGAGAAGCCACGCTCAAACAAAAAATTGCAGCTCAACACAACGCGAAAGTTATTAAACGAGCGTTCGAAGTCGGGAGCCTCGTATTGAGAAAAACCCACAAAGACTCCCGAGAAGGGAAGCTAGCACCAAACTGGGAAGACCCGTATCGCGTCCGAGCAAAGACCGAAAACGAAGCCTACTACCTAGAAAATCTTCAAGGGGAAGAACTCGCACGGCCATGGAACATCGAGAAACTTAAACAATACTACAACTAGTATGAAGGTCGCCTTACCCCCTACGAAGGGCGAAAGGCCCGACCAAACCTGCATGCCCGGGTACAAGCATTGTAGTCCAAAATGTTTGACCAATAGAAACTCCTCGTCGTGACGAGGAAAGTAACTGTCGTACGGATAGGTACTCGAACAAGCCCGACGTCGCCTAAGGAACACGATCAGGCAGAACCCCAACTCGCGATGGGACGTTCAAGCCACGGATATCCGAGCCACAATCTTGGCCCGAATGCCGACTCAAGATCAACCTCTATACATCCGATCGGTCCCCTAAACCGATGGATCACACCCCCTACGAGCATTCGTCCCCTTATCGACCATTACGTCACATTCCTCGCATCAAACGAGCGCAAACCACTTAACAAAAAATAAACGTTTAAAATGAAAGTCCTCCGACGGACGAGCAATCATACACATAACTGAAAACACTGCATAAATCGTAAAACGACCACCAAGGTCGGAAATGTTAATTAAAAATTTGTGACCCTTAAAGGCCAACTTGTTCGAGATTACATGAAAAGGGGACCACGTCCCCAAATAAATATTTTAAATTACAAGTAATTTAGGAACACATGCCGACCTAATTACCCTCTCCCTCTTGCACCCCAGGATGGTTTTCGTTCAGAGGTTGCTGGACGGCTGGCTGGATCGGATGCTCGGACTCCCCAGGTTGAGAATCGTCCAAGATCATGTAATTAGGGACCACGACCCGACCATCTTCGACTTTATACAAGTATCTGATCTGATCGGCATCGAAGTTCAACTCGGGATGAAGGGCCTTAATCTTGTCCACATCATTCTGGAAACTCAACTTGGTTGAGTCCCTCAGATCATCGAGATCCTGATCCAGTCGCGCGAGGAAATGCGCCAGAGTCATCAACCCATTGGTGTCCTCATCTTCATCATCCTTGGAGAATAAGGTGTCTCTCAGCTTCCTATTCTGATCGACGACCTTCTTTTTGTCTACCTCCAGCTTAGCAATCACGTCCGCACGCACCGCCAACTCTGTGGTCGCAGCCGTAGCATCCTCGGCAACCTTCTTTGTCCTCTCTTCCGAGGCAGCCAAGAAAGTCTTCAAGCGATTAATTTCAAGCTCCTGCCCAGAGCTCCCCTCAGCGAACATGGATGCCATCGACAGCATCCGCACTACCGCGCTGGCATCCTGCGCCAAAGACAAACTCCGAGAGGAACAATCCATCTGCTTAAGGTACAACGAGTCTGCCCGGTCGACCTCCAGGGATGTGCATTCAAAGAAGTTCCGCTGCACGAAGCACGAAGATAGAGGATGTTTTGGTTTTGCGGGGGGCGTTCGTCGTCAAATCAGTAACAACCGCTCAAACTTTGTGTTTTTTGAGGGTCGAACCCAAAGACACGCCCGAAGATCCTCGAGCAATAGGGCCTGAACCGGAGCCACTCGTATCGTTTCCTACCAGTCTGGTCTGGATAGTCTTTGCCTTCCGTTTGTTACCCTCTATCAGCCTCTCCTGGATCTTGTCCAGGGACTTCATCGAGCCTGCAAAACAAAAGAAACGAGGGTCAGATCAGTCACAAGCATGGAATCATAACAAACAAACAACAAAAATAAAGCAAGAAATACCAAACAGGTCAGACACTTCTTGACCGCTCTTGCAGGCCAAGAGAGTTGTAACGTCGATCAGTGGACGTTCCATAGCTTCCCCTCCGTTAGAGGTCAACACCACTTTCCCTTCCCCGTCGACCATTGGGATCGGAGTGAAAGACGACACCAACTTACGAAATTCCTCGAAGTTGGTCGCATCATCCTCACCAAGGGCATCCCCTATTTGCACAAACTCACACACCGGTCGCCCGTAGTGTTTATGATCCCAAGAGAAAGGGAACCTCCAGATCCTCCGGCGGATCGGACGACCTTCAGCATCCAACCGGGGCACATCGTTCTCGTCAATATCATTTCCCATGAAACTGATCGACCTTGTCGCTCCTTTAGTCAAAGGCTCGATCAGGATATAGTCACCTTTGAACGACCTGATCGACTCCGAATGCGCTTTAAAAATCTTAGCTCGTTGCTTGAAAGATATAAACCCTTTCCGAGCGGTTCCGCGCCCCACCTGGCATTGCAGAGAGAACAGTCTAAAGAAGAGAGGAAGGGTAGCCCCCTCCCCCAGGTGCTCACACGTCATCTCAAATTCCCTCATGAAAGCATAGGAGTTGGGGTTCAATTACGAGGGCGCTACCCCCAAGTAACCGAGCACTGAGCACACCAAGTCGCTAAAGAGCATCCTAATTCCCAAGGTCGTGATGGCGTATTCATACATAGAAAACTTCCTTCCACCAAACTCCGATCAGAATATCAAATCCACCCTTCCACTACCTATCAAGTGAAAGGGCGCGCAACGGCCCGAAAACGGGATCCCGAACAAAAGCCCCCGAGCGATCGACGTCCGAGACAGACGATCAACACTCAGCGGGGCACAAAAACCTAGCCTTGGTCGAGCATCGACCAAGACCACCGCCCACCGTGAACCAGAGTCCAGAATAGGCAGAAATACAGCTACTACTAAAACCTAAAATCTATACATTACTCTAATCTACCGATAAAACCGAAACTTAATCCGCATGCATCACTACTTCTTAAAAACTAAGTCTAAAAAAGCCAAAATAGAGGTCTAACCTTGGCCTTGAGACGCCATTGCAGAGAAATGTCTTGAGAAGTACGGTGGACAACGACGGTTTGCGGTGATCGATAGCGGTGAACAACAGACAATAGCGCGAGCAATGAAGGGAGGTAGAAGACGAAACGAAAAGTTCCCTCTGTGGGACAATGTTACTATTTATAGGGAAAAGGGCACGTGCAACTGAAGCGTGACCCCTATCCCTAGGCAATAATAGCCTACGCGCTAGGCCTTATACTAGCCGTTAGAGCATTAAATTGACACAAATCCCAAAACACGCCACCTTCTCGTTTCCACTTCCTCCGCGCCGACCTTCATGCATGATGCTCAGAAGATCAATCCCCTGACGTTCGCCCATATTCCCGAGCACCGAGCTACCTTTAAGTCATCACTTCCTTGACCGAAAGCAATGACTTGGGGGGCTCCTGTTCCGGACTGGCCCAACCCTTAGAATTAGTTCATATCTATCTTGCGGCCCAACGGTCCAATAAACCCAACTATGCTCGGAACCCTATAAATCAATTGCTTGACTTACCCTAGTTCGGATGACTTCAATGTCGAGCAGGAACAAGTCGAGCAACTCCTTTCTTTCCCCAACGGCTAGTTCCTAATCACCGTCGATCATTACAGGATCTGTGATCCACGCCCAACAATTTGGGCCAATAAACACCCATTTGGACCAGTATATAAGCCCTCTCATTTGAGAGGGTCAAGTATTCAAATCTTGACCCAAAAATATTGTACTTGCTCACTCGTTGCTCGCTTTCTGACTTTAGCATCAGAGTGCCTTTGCAGGTACAACCCCCATTTTTCTCCATCATCAACTGTGCTCATCCACGCTCAACGCGGCCACATCGGATTCTGATCTCCAGGTACGATCACTAAGTATGGTCAGTAGCCTATCATAGCCTTACTTTTAGGCCTGAGTCTGGCTTTTTGAAGGCCTGATTAGCCTACGAGTCTACTTAAAAGCCTATTTTACTTGAAAATTTGTAAATAAGTAATTCAATTTATTTTTAAATAAAGTAGCAAATTAAAATATCAATGAAACTAAATGTTTGTTTGCATTGACTTATTTGAGTATACTTAGTAGCATACGTTTTGTGATACTATTTGTTTAAGAGAACTTATGTAAATAACCTATCACATTGTTCATAATTTTTTTATAACTTATTCTAATAATTTCTTTAAGATAACTAAGTTTTATTTTTATATTAATACAAAGTACAAAATACAATATGATAATAATAATAATAAAATTATTCATATTTATTTAAATAGGTCAGTCTAATAGGCTTAAAAGGTGTTTTATATGGCCAGTGGCCTACTATTTTTTAACTAAATAGGATTATTAAAATGCTTATCCCCTTTTTATTTAAGAAAATTTTTGGCCTGTGTAGGCTAGATCGTAGGCCCTGTTAGTCGGCTTGACCTATTCCCAACCCTAGCAGTCGATACCACGGGCGAACCCTATTCAAATACATGTTTGGTTAATGCCTGAAAGAATTGAGACCATCCCGTAATAAGCAATTACAATCGTAATTCTTGCTGGGGAAATTATGGTCATCACATTATTTCTAATTACGGCCATAATTCCCCCAGGCCATACAAAATCTTCATTTTTTGCATTTTTCTCATCTTGGGACAATCAAAGTTATAGCTAGACCGTAATTTTATATTACCCCTGTAATTTTGTCTTGATTTTAAGGTTTTTATAAGTAAGTGTTCATAGTTTTAAGCCATTGTGGCTTACCTTAAATCCCATCCTTTCCAAGTGTTTAAGGCCAAGATTTTGAACACAAAAACTCAAAAGTTGTTTTGTTTTATTTCCTAATCAAAATTCGAAAGTAATAACACTTTGAAAAAGTGGTTGAATAGAAGTATATATATCTTAATTGCTTAGTTATCGAGATGTAAGTTATACAATTTGATAATTTTGAATCTCATATTTTTACAAATAAAACTGGATTAAAAATGATTAATTTGATGTACATCCATTTTACCCTCAAGTGTTCGGACACAAGTTGTATCAGTTGCTTGTTCGAATGTTTTTCTTCCTTTCAAAAAAATTAACAACTTGATCTTTTTGAGTTCATCTGTTTTATCGGATTAAAACAGATTAATTGGATGTACATCTCTTTTATCCCTAAGTGTTCATACACAAGTCGTATAACTTGTTTGTTCTAACGTTTGTCTTCCTTTAAGAGATTACAACTCGGTTCATGTTGAATTGTTTATTTTATCAACAAATTTGGATTAAAAAAGGGTTAATTGTATATACATCGCTTTTATCCTCATGTATTCAAACACAAGTTGTATCACTTGATCGTTCTAACACTTGTCTTCCTCCTAAAACAATCACAACCAATCAAACAATGTTTTTTTTGCTTTTACGCAATCAAGACCATAATTTTACAATCATGAAATGGTTAGATAAAACTCCCCTTGTAAAAGATTGAAATAAATAAACTCAAAAAGATCAAACAAGTTATACGACCTGTGTACGAACACTTACATGCCAATGAATCTTGAAATAAAATCCAAATCGGAGCTATGTGTATCGTATGTCATCAACCATGCCAATGACATCACCATGAAAAGAAACAGGAAACACATTTAAATTTTATTCAAGATTCATTAGAACTATTAAAATGCAGAAAGAGATTGACTAATATCATGCAATATGTAATTGCACATCCTACCAACTAACAAATCTTTGTTGCATTTTCTCTCAACGATTTATGTTTATGGTTTGAATTTTATTGGAACTTTATGGATAATATGCTTATTTACATAACCAATGGTTGTTCCACCATTCCATTTTAGCAAATAACTATGATTAGAATCCTTGAACAAAAGATGATTTTTGGCAAAGTTTGTAATGATGTAGGAATTATTGACCTAAAACACGTGGTAGAATGCAGCTTTAAACAACGTAAGGACTATATTTTGAAATTAGGACCCTAAAAAATGCAAAAAACTTTAAAATGTTAAATATAGAAAATATACATTTAAATCTAAGTATACAAACCTCATAATCGAGTATAACCATTTTGACACGTTCTTGAGTATTTGAAAGAATAATCCACGTGTGGGTGACCTTTACAACTAATTTCCATAGTTCTTTCTTGCATTAACTTCCTTGAGTATTTGCTCACTTACATATCAAAGGACCGCATATGGGGTAAATGGATACATGATATACATTTAATAAAGTGGAATAAGGAGAAAAAACATAAAGACACGAAGTTAGAAAATAACACCATATGCAGGAAAAATATAACACTCTTTTAAAACTAATAAATTGATCACAATCTCAAAAATAGAGGTCGAAAGAGTTGCGTATTATATAAATGGACAAAAAATGGAAGCAAGATTTGGAAGAAGAAAAATTAAAAACATACATGGTTCTATCATATTCACATATTCCTACACAAAATGGAAGCCTAAAAAAATATGGATACCCAACAAATAGATAAAAACGAAAGTTGAAAGTTTAAAACATAGGCCCTCTAAATTAAAGACCCTTAAATTTCAAGTAGGGCTTCAAGGCCCCAACATTTTTAAAAAGTTGATTTTTTCATAAAAAATAATAACTTTTTTATTTTAAAAAAATATTTTTTAAAGTTTTTAAATAAAAATCAACATTTTTCATTTTCGGCAAAAATCGACTATTTTTTATTTTCGAAAAAATGACCTTTTAATTTTCATGAAAAATTATTTTTTTATTTCGAAAAAATAGAGTTTTTTTTTCCGAAAAAATTTGACTTTATTAATTTTCGGAAAAAATCGACTTTTCTATTTTTGGAAAAAGTCAACTTTTTTATTTTGAAAAAAAAAACAATTTTTTTTTAATTTTCGAGAAAAATTGATTTTTTTCTTCGAAAAATTCGATTTTTTTTTTCCGAAAAAAATGACTTTTTATTTTCGGGAAAATGGGCTTGTTTTATATTTTAGAAAAAGCTGATTTTTTTATTTTCGAGAAAAATCGATTTTTTATGCGATATAAAAATGATGAGTCGAACTTGATGTTAGACTTACTAGGGAAAACCATTGTCTGAAAATGTAAAGATTTACAAACTTCTCTGTTGAGATGCCATTTGCTAGAGAATTTTCATCATACTTCCCTTCGAGACTTCTTTCACTACGACAAATAAGGGCTTAGAGAGCGTTTTTTTGACCTTAGAAAGCGTTTTAAAGCGCTGTTAAAAGTTGCGCTGTCTTAGGTAAAGACAACGTTTTTTTCTAAATAAAAAGCGCTTTAAAAGGCCCCCCATAGAGAGCACTTTTAAAGGAAAAGCGTTTTCTTAGGTAGACCTTATAAAGCACTTTTTATTTAAAAAGCGCTCTCTAAGGTATTCCATTAGACATCGCTTTGAAGCGCTTTCTATTGTATACTCTTAAAAGATTTATAATTATTTTTACATTACTTTAGATAGCGCTTTAATGAAAAAAAAAACGTTTTCTTTGGTCCCTCTTTAGACAACGCTTTTGAAAAGCGCTCTCTAAAGGCTACCTATAATTTTTATTTTATTTTTTCTATAACTTTAGAGTGCGCTTTTATGAGAAAACACTTTCTATTGTGGACCTTAGAGAGTTCTTTTAAGAGAAAGCGCTCTCTAAAGTGTACCTATAATTTTAATGATTTTTTAAAACATCTCATTTCTTCCATTTTTATACGCAGAACCTGTATATGCTTTTTTTAGGCTGACCTGTATATTCTCATTTCAAACCTGTATATAAACCAATTCACCATTCCAAACCATTTCATCATTTACATATAAACCAATTCATTTATATTCATTCCAAACCAATATAAACAATCTCAATATTCTCAGTATTTATCACCGGAAATCGCAATATAAACATTTACATACCACAAGTCATGTACATACCAAAATATAAACATATATATATATATATATATATATATATATATATATATATATATATATATATATATCTTAAATTATTCTTTTTTCTATAAAAAATTCGCACAATTCCTCCATAATTTCACCAACTTTTGCGGCCGTGTAATGAGGACACGCGAATTCTTCAAAGTACTACATAACAAAACAAAATATGCATTAATTAGTTAATATCCGATAATATGCATAATATAAGATATTAAAATAGATTCTAAGTTATAAATCTATGCATATCTGATTATGAATCTCTAATTGATCCAATTGAATGATTTCTTTCACGAACCTCAAAACGTAGTACCCGCAGTCTATGTCATTTTTCTGTTGAGGACACTACACATAGACAAACAAATTTGTGTTATCAAGTAGCATCACTAATAAGCAACATTGTGAAAATTAAATTAATCTACATGCACATGGATCCATAGAATAATGTTTGCTTTAGCCCGTGCAACTCGATAATCTCTTTGTGCTTGGTACACTAGTATAGATCTATAAAAGAAAAATGTAAATTTAGAACAATCTCACAGAAATAATTAAATATACAAATACACACGAATTTTTCGAACAATCTCACTTACGTATTAACCACTTCCTTCATACTCGGATATGTTGACCAATCATGCTCCATTGAATTCAAATAATAGACCACTTCTCTTGTAGGATTAATGGCAACCAACAACCAGTGTCCACTATAAAATATAACAAAAGTTTAGATGGATAATTTCTACGCAAAAGATACAAATATTAGAATGAAATTAGAATAACAATCTTACTTGTGTCCAGTATTATACGGTAAAAAAACAAAGTTTCTGTATTGTATGCCATGTATCTATCAACTAAGTATTGTCTTAGTGTATCCGCATTCCAACCAATTATCGTACAGTTGAAACTAGTGGAAGCAAGGAAATAAAATCCGTTTGACAATTTCGTCCCGCGCATGAGTTTGTCATACAGGTACCTTAAATAAAAACATATAATAGACATTAGACTATTTTCATTGAAATGTTCCAATAAATTGTTCAAGTAAATAAATAATAGATTGATCGGAGTATCAGATGTAGGCATGCATAACACCGATGCCTAATGTTTGATGCTTGAGAATCTGCTCTATGTCCTTTATTCTGATTATCTCAGAATGAGGAAAACCAAAAACACCTTCGTCCAAGTCTATTTGACGAATACAACCTTGAATCACATCTGATGTTGACACAAGTGGCTCAAGACAAAACCAAAAGCGATTTGCAGCAGCTCTTCTTGCAGGAACCTTTTTCTTGCTTTTGACCAGTTGTGAAGCTTGAGTATGAGGAACTTGTGAAACTTGAGCAGGAGGAACTTGTGAAGCTTGAGCTTGAGGAACCTAACAATCATATAAGTTAGGTAAAGTATAAAATCATAAAACTTTTGAATATAGATCATAGAATACCACTTTAAATGTACCTCTCTTTTTTGTGATGCAACAGACTCTTTTTCCGGAAAAAGCCCTTAAGATGCGGGTTTTATAGGAGTCTAAAATTACCATATTGCAAACAAATGTATGTAAGGTTCATAATGATTTTCATATTGGTTCAGAATTGACATTTGAATACTAAGAGATTCATAATGATTTTAACCTTACCTCATCATCTATGATAATGAGGTATGACGGCCATGCAACAAACGAGCCTAAAGCCTCTCCCAACGATGTTATCTCTGAAATCGTGTTAGGTATAGGTAGTGCCGCACCCATATCTACAGCAATATCAACTGACACTTTCAGAAATCCATGAGGGAGCAGATTATGGTGAAGTAACTCTCCGGCTCTGTTATACACTTTTCCCTTACCAACCATGCGATAAGTCGGTAACGACAAATACAACTGACAAGAGGAAATGCCCTGAAGCAATAGTGAATGCATAATTGTTAATGTGTGTAAAGGTCAATTAAACTAAAAGTGTTAATTTAATTAAGATAAATATGTGCTATAATTACCTCAGGAATTTTATTTTCACAATTGATACTAGCTTTTTTCACTAGTATCTTTCAACCCGGAACTGCGCTTAGACGCCTCATACATCTCTTTATCTTTTTGCAATACACTGACTTGCGCTTTAAGTTCCTCCAATGTTTTCATCACTTCTTGATTGCTAGAATTTTTTCTTTTTGGTTTCTTATACAAGGAAGAGGGCGTCACACCAAATCCTTTACCCCTCACTCGACCAGAATACTCAGGAACATTTAGTACTCGACTAAGAATGCTCCTGCAATCCTGACCCTCACCGATGGTTAAGGATTTAGATAGATTCTCTTGAAATTCATTAACAAATCGAAAATTATTAGTGGAGATTAAAGTCATAATGTTAAAGACATAATGTTATACTTAATGTTATACTTACACATTTCTCATAAACTTGTTGAACGTCTTCACTAGGAACTCCACTATTTTCCACACGAGCAGCCTTCCACAAAACATGTTCCGGAAGATATTTTTCTGCACTTTTCTCCTCTTCTAACTACACTTTGAAAAAAATAATAAGACCGCCAATTATAACATATTGAGACAATTAATAAGATCATATCATTTATATATAGTTACCATTTGTTGTTGTAAGCGTGCATATCCCTTTCGACCTTTTCTGTATGGATATGCAGATTTTGAGGCTCTTTGGCGATTAGTGACACTCAAATCCTGGATAAACAAGTTTAAGTCATATCAGAACAAACTAATGCAAAGACAAACAAGTATATAATATAATTAATAGACATGAAATTAAAAGATAAACAGGTTTACATTGAATTTTTCGGTTTTTCGTTTGGCTACAAAAGTTTTTCATTCTTTCGGTGTAATCAAATCCGCATACAATGGTGGAAGTTCTGCTTCAACAAATTTTTTTTATCATCCCTCAGATATTTGTTTGACAATAAGGCTCGAAATCTCATATGTCTCTTTCCGGCCAATTGGAGACAATACCTTTGTCGGCTTTCATCAATATTAAAGGACCTCTACAAAAAACATACACATATAAACATAAAATGTGTTAGTATAACTGTGTTAGTATAAGTCAAAAGAAATCTAATAACACATCAATCATGTTTGGTAATCAAGTACCTGTATCTCACTCCATATCTTTACCAACTTTCAAGAACGGTTTCCTCCAATCATCACTGGTAATTGGAATATGTTGGCGGATAAGTGAACCAATGTATGAAGTCAACATTGAACCGTTAGGCTCAATTAGTTGGTCCTCATCACTCCAATGTACATCAAATTTCACCCTTTTGTCTCTAGCACGGTGAATTGACCTCATAATTGTTATTCCATGTTTTATTTCACTTTCTACCTTCGAAGCTTTTTCCTGAGTTTCATTTGTATCATGTGTCTCATGTGTCTCATGTGCGTCTTCCTCATTACTAGCCATTATACCTGTAAGAAAGAAAAAACAAAAATTAAATGACAAATCTAAAATCCAAAAATTAAATGACAAATCTAAAATTCAACATGTCAAATCTAAAATCCATAATCTATATTCCATCGAATGATATAACATGTCAAATTATAATGACAAATCTAAAATCCAAAAATTAAATGACAAATCTAAATTTTAACATGTCAAATCTAAAATCCATAATCTATAATCCATCGAATGATATAACATGTCAAATTATAATGACAAATCTAAAATTCATAATCTATAATCAATTACTAGCCATTAGTACCTTTTTTAGGCACGTCTATTTCTTTTCTTGATTGGAATATGTTCTACCCATCTCTTAACAACACGAACAGTTGGATTGATCCAAATACCCTCATTATGATCATTTCTAGTAAATGATTCAATATCGACATCAATATCACCTTGATCATTTCTAGTAAATGATTAAGTATCTACATCAATATCACATTGGTCTCCAATGTTATAATCAATTACTTTGTTCGATAAAAGCACTATAGATCGCTTTGTACTTGTCAGATCATTAACATAGAACACTTGTTTAGCTTGAGAGGCAAGAATAAAATGCTCATCTTTGTATCCTACCCTATTAAGATCCACTTGCAAAATTCCCGACTTATCCATCCGTACACCATTATTGTTTTCAACCCACTTGCAATGAAATATAGGAATCTGAAACTTCTCATAATCAAACACCCAAATGTGCTCGATAACCCCAAAATATGACAGATTTGCAAAAGGTATAAGAGCCATTGGGGTTCACAAGATTTTTAGCTATGTGGATGACGCTTTGGTTGTCGCAGTAGATGTTGACGGGATGAGTATGAGAGATGTCGAAGTCTTGTAAAAGGTATAAGAGCCATTGGGGTTCACAAGAAGTGTTGGCCAAGGCGTGATACTCTGCTTCGGAAGATGAACCGGGAAATAACAAGTTATTTCTTTGATTTTCAGTACACCAGGTTGTCTCTAAGGAAAAATGTGAATCCAGTTGTTGACCGTCTTGTGATGGGGCATGCTCCCCAGTTTGAATCAGTGAAACTCGTAAGAAGTAATGGAGAATCTGAGTGAAAGAAAAGTCTAATTGATGGCTTGGTTTTAAGGTAGAAGATGACTCTGTATTTTTCCTGAATATGACTTTGAGTTGGAGCAAACATATGCTGACTTAACTTACAAACATAATACACAATTCAAACCTAGAGTGAGTTAAATATAAAGGTTTACTTGTGATAAATATGTATTGTGTAGGATCTTTGAGAATAGGTTATGCAGAGTTGTAAATTTTGTGTGATGGGTCCATCAGTGTAGATGTTGGTTTAGCACCAAGAAGACTCGTGGTTTGTAGAAGGTACAAACAATATTTTCGTTGGCAAAGAGTGATGTCTTTGGAGAAACGAACAATCTTGAAACCAAGAAAATATCAAAGGAACCCTATGTCTTTTATGCTAAACTTGCTATCTAGAACTTGTTTGGTGTTGTTGATGTGTTGTAAGTTAGTTCCTGAAAGAATTAAATAATCTACATAGACCAGGACAACAGTAAAGTCAGTTTCATTTTTATGAGTGAATAAGAAATAATCATACTTAGATTGTAAAAAGCCACTGTGTTATAAAGTGTTAGTGAGTTTGTGATTCCATTTACGACTAGCCTGTTTAAGGCCATAAACATACTTGTTAAGTTTACAAACCATATTTTTGGCAAGGTTTAAGCCGGGAGGACATTTCATGTATATCTATTCCTCGAGGTCACCATAAAGAAAGGTCGTGTTAATGTCAAGTTAATGAACATCTCATTTAAGGGATGAAGCAATATATAGCAATATTCTAATGGTGATTATCTTTATAACAAGGCTAAAAGTCTCTAAATAGTCAAGGCCACGTGTTTGATTGAAGCTCTTAGCGACAAGTCAGGCCTTATATCTCTCAATGGTACCATTAGGGTGATATTTGTGTTTGAAAATCCATTTGTAGCCTGTGGCTTTTTTGTTGGGTGGGAGAGAAGTAATGATCCAAGTGTTGGTGTCATTGAGAGATTTAAGTTTATTGGATATGGCTTGTTGCCAATTAGGGTCAAGCATGAAACTAGTATAAGAAGAAGGTTCTTGGACAGTAGAAATATTTAAATTAAACAATTTATGAGATGTAGATAAATTATTGTAAGTGATGAAATCAGATATAGGGTAAGGAGTTTTATCTGAATTCGGAAGATTGGTTAAGCTAGAGGAACCAGAAATAAGGGAACAGTGACAATCCTGGAGATAGGTTGGAGGTCTTGAAATCCTAAAGGGTTGCCTTGTGGTGGTGATATCATTGGACATGTTGGGAGAAAGAATAGGAATGGGGTGAGGAGAGTTAATGTGAGGGTGTACATTCCATGGGAATGGGGGATTCATGAGTGGTATTGGGTAGGTTGTAATCAAGAGGATCGTCAATGTTGGGATGGTAAATAGGTTTTGGGGATGTGAATTCAGTATTGTGGGGGTTGGCAAAAGGGAATATATGTTCAAAATGGACTATATCACGAGAATTGAAAACATTTTTATTCATAATGTCATTCAATATAAAGCCTTTAACACTATTATTTGAATCCAAGAAAAAAAATGCATCTTTTAGAGCGAGAGTCTAATTTAGTCATAGCTGCAGTTTTACTACAAGCATAAATAAGGCAGCCATAGATTTTTATATAAATAATCAGGAATTTTGTTGTAGGTAAAGGGACAATTATAATTCAACAGTTTAGAAGGGAGATGATTTATTAAATGGACAACATAGGAATCAACATAAGACCAGAAGTTCTTAGGTGTGTGAGATTGGAAAAGAATAACATGTGTCACTGCAACAAAATGTTTGATGTTTTCTCTCAACTATATCCCATTTTATTAGAGTGTGAATACCTTGAGATTCATAGTAAGTTTTTTATAAAAAAAATAACATTTATGAAAATATGATATTGAGATACAACAATCTCACATTTGTTTAGTTTTTAAAAATTGTTTCGGGATAATTTTTTATTTCTAGAAATTATATTTGCACATAATTTTTCTATAATTATGGGAACCCAATATTTTTATGAGAATAATATTAAACCAACTTTAACTTCCTATTACTTCTCACATCTATTTTTTTATTTAAACTTTTTTATAATTGTAAATTAAATTAAATTCATAAACATTTCAAAAAAAATTAATTTTTTACCAAATACATCCATAGGAATATTATTCCTTAATTTCTTAACATGAAATAAACAGATCTTAATTAAATTATTTTTCTATATGTTTTTTTATTATAATTACAAATGAAAATTTTCACCATGACAGAAATTTACAGATTAAATAGTAAAAGTCATAGTAGTGATAACGATTAAAATTATAGGTTTTAATTAATTAAAAAACCAAAAAAAAAATTATTTAAACACATCAGTTCTAAAACTGATTATCAAATATATTTCAATTTTAACACATAAAGATATACATAGAAATGTTAAATTTTCACTGGCAGATTGCTTCATATAAAGGGTTTATAGGTGGGCATTTTCTAGCTGCGGGAATGGGGACAAAGGGAGAAAAAACCCTGAGTAGAAATTATGAAAGGGGACCAGAATTGCTTTAACACATCATTGTGTAATTAGCGTTGGAAAATATATTCAACTAAAATACATAATATTATCTAAGGATTATACTTTTTCACACTAAAATAATAATAACAAAGGAACAATATAACCATATCTTCAACGTAAATTAATGTAAAATTATTATTATTATAATATAATAAATAAAAATGCTGGTTAAACTCTCATTTAGTTTTTATTTCGACGCTCCAATGTTATTATAAATGAAACAAAATATATTTTTATAGGCAATCCATACAATAAATACATATCTATAATATAAAGAGAGTTTTTCTTAAAATTATTTTTCTATTAATTTACTAAAATTACTCTTGTATTCAGATTAATTTTATCTACTGTTTTATAATGTGCTTATCCTTCTTTTCTTTATTTAGGGAAAACTCATCAATTACTATCATCTACTATTATTTATAATTAAGAGTTTGTTTTTTTATATATTGATTAGCTAATATATTAGTTATTTAATAAATTTTAAAAAGTAATTTTTGTATAATACAACTATAGAGTAATTTATAATAAAATTTATCATTGATTTTAAAATAAACAAAATGATAATATTAAAAATATAAATTATCATGTGCATCATACTAATACACACTAGTACTATAAGATGTAGGGATATTAACAAGAGAATGTGTGGAGTGTAACACTCCATTTATACTCGGTTTTACAATTAAAATCAGAGTTATATAAAAATTCATTAAAATATGGGATATTATATTTTTCAACTTAAAACAATGATTATAAACTCCATAAATAAAGTACTTCGAAAACAACGCAACAGATTCAACATGTTACAACATTGAAATAACATCAAATATTTACAACTTTAAACTACTTCAACATTGATTTTCAACCTGAAACAACTAAAACAAATCTTTCAACTACATAGAAATCCAACATAAAATAAAAACATGCGTTCATTCCCCCGAAGTGTTACGTATCAGAGCGACAAACACCAACTCGAAGCTACTAAGTACTCGACTCTTGGTTACCTGCATGTTACCAACATAGGGCAACATTCAAACAGAATGAGTGAGATATTGAATAACATAAACATGAGTATGATAATCAATACATAAGCAAGAAATCATACAATCACACAAGTCCACACAACTAGCAACATCAACGTAAAACTTGCAACCAACAACCAATAACAACATAGATAAAATGTGACTCGAATGCGACCCAACTTATATATACATGTGGTACCATTTGAAGTAAACTCCCAACTTGAAAATCTTGTCAGTTTATCGAGGCATCAACAACTTATTTGTCAATCCAGACCAACTTGAATTGAGCATTCGCTCCAACTTAGAATATGCAAATGTATGCAATTATGAATGGCATACACCAACAACGATGTAAACAACAACTTAACAACTCAACAACATGAATCAACATTGGTCAATCAACCTATAACTTAATAACTCTCTATGATCAGAGGACAACACAACTTATAACAACTTAAATACAACTCCAACATGAAAATGATTAATTACGGTTTAATCAATTAGATTTCTAAGTTAATCATTTTTAGTACTTAAATCTACTATGATCAAATTATTTTATCCCTACTTAAAGTCTAAGATCAACTCAACTCGAAACGGATGCGAAAACAGGACGAATCGCCAAAAACTGCACTTTTTGCATATCACTCTGTCCATACGCGTATAGATCTGCCCATACGCGTATGGCTCCTCCTGTTACGCGTAATACTAGATCTGTTACGTGAATCACCATAATGCACACCAGTTCTACTTCTGCTACGAATTACATAACTCCATCACTCCATTCAAGCCTAATTGGGTTTCTACATAATTTTAGACGTCAAATTTTCTGTATCTATTCATCTATTAATTGCTACGACTGATTTTACGAGTCCTAATCTCCTATTCTACATGATTTTCCTGCAATAACTAGTCCAGCAATACAACAACAGATACAACAATAGATACATCAACAAGGACAACTCTCATGACAACAACACAACAAGAACATCGTATTATGCATATCAGATTTATACGAATTCCAACAACAAATCATACGAAAACACAACAATAATTATACGAAACCCCAACCTACATACAAATTATCTAATCCCGGTTATGGAATTCAAATCCCACCCTTACCTTGGATTGAAGGCAACTCGAATTCCCAGCAAAAATCTCTACGAAAATCCAAAACCTAGCCTATTCTTCTTCCTCAAGACTTGTTATTCTCTCAAAAATTTTATTATTCTTCTAATTAGGTTTTTCAGCTTATTATCACCAAAACCTCACTAATAAACTAATTACTTATGGGCCTAAAATAGCACCCCCAACTTTACTACTCACACACTATAATTAAGCCCAACTCAAAGTTATTAACAATTATTTTATTATTCGACTTAATTAATACAATCACCCAAATACGACTTAACCCTCAACATAATATCAACTTAAACCGCTTAAACAACTCAACGACACAAACGACAACTCAACAACAATTAATTGGAAAAACACACAATAATATTTAATTAAATTAATTAATTAAATACGGGCGTTACAACTCTCCCCCACTTAGAATATTTTCGTCCTAAAAAATCTTATCTCACTCAAACAACTCAGGATATGATTCTTGCATCTTGCTTTCCAATTCCCAAGTTATACTTTCTCCGACAGCTCCCAACTAAACAACTTTCACTAGAGAAATCTCTTTGCCTCTTAAAGGCTTCATTTCACGACCCTCAATTCGTACCAGCATTATCTTCGCGGTGATATTATGTTGTACTTGCACGTCATCCATACTAATCACATGAGAAGGATCTAAAATATACTTCCGGCGTTGCGACACGTGGAACATATCATGCAAATTCGACAAATTTTACGGTAAATCCACTCTATAAGCAACATTTCTAACTCTATCTGAAATCTGATACGGACCAATAAAACAAGGAGTAAGCTTCTTAGACTTCAACGCTCGTCCAACACCAGTTACAGGCGTAACCCTTAAGAATACATGATCACCTGCTTGGAATTCTAAATCTTTCCTTCGCTTATCATGATAACTCTCCGACCTTGAGAATCTTTAATCTTCTCTCGAACCAACTTCACCTTCTCAGTAGTCTGTCGGACTATCTCTGGTCCAAGCACTACACTTTCACCAGATTCATACCAACACAACGGAGTCCTACATATTCAACCATACAATGCCTCAAAAGGTGCCATTCTGATACTAGAATGGTAACTGTTATTATATGTGAACTCGATCAATGGAAAATAAGTATCCCACGGACCTCCCTGCTCAAGTACACAAGCTCTCAACAAATCCTCCAATGACTGAATCGTCCTCTCAGTTTGACCATCTATCTGAGGATGATACGCTGAACTCAACCTTAACTTAGAACCCACCACTTCTTGTAGACTCTTCCAAAACTTAGATGTAAACCTCAGATCTCGATCTGACACCATACACAAAGGAACACCATGCAACTTCACAATCATTCTGACATGGATCTCTGCCAACTTCGATACTGGAAAACTGATGTTAATAGGAATAAAATGGGACGACTTTGTAAGCCTATAAACAATCACCCAAATCGATTCATGTCCTCTTGAAGTATTATGAAATCATGTTACAAAATCCATAGAAATGCTATCCCATTTCCATTCTGGAATTTCCAACGTTTGCAACAGACCAGTAGGCTTCTGATGTTCAACTTTCGAATTCTAACAAGTCAAACATGCATACACAAAACGTGCTACATCATTCTTCATCCCCGACCACAAACAACTTCTTCAAATCTTGATACATCTTAGTCGCTCCTGGATGAATACTCAAATTACTTCTATGACTCCCTCAAGAATCATCATTTCCATCTCCATATCATCAGGAATACAAATCCGATCATGAAGCCTCAAAACACCATGCGCATCCAACTTAAAATCGTTATTCTCTAATTCACCGCAATCAACTATTATATCCACTAGTTTCACATCCAATTTCTGAGCTTCTCTAATATTGTCCAGAAAATCATTATTAATCTTCAACATACCCAACATAACACTCTTTGGTGTCACCTTGCAAACCAAACTCATATCTCGGAATTGCTCGATCAACTCTAACTCCCTAACCATCATTGCCGACATATGCAACGTTTTGCGACTTAAAGCATCAACTACAACATTAGCTTTTCCTATATGATAATTCAAACCAAAGTCATAATCCTTCAACAGTTCCAACCACCTTTGTTGCCTCATATTCATCTCTTTCTAATCAAACAAATACTTCAAACTCTTATGGTCACTGAACACTTCAAATCTAGAACCATAAAGATAATGCCTCCAGATCTTCAATACAAAAACAACTGCAGCAAGTTCCAAATCGTGTGTAAGATAGTTCTTTTCATGAACCCTCATCTATCTTGATGCATAAGCAATCACCTTACCATTCTGCATAAGAACACCTCCCAAACCCATCAGCGAAGCATCACAATACACAACAAACAGTTCCTCTGAATTCGGTAGCATCAAAACCGGAGCCGACGTCAATCTATTCTTCAACTCTACAAAACTTTCCTTGCATTGGACACCTCACACAAAAGCTTTACTCTTACAAGTCAACCGAGTCAATGGAAGTGCCAACTTAGAAAATCCTTCAATGAACCTTCGGTAATAACCGGCTAATCCCAAGAAACTTCTAATCTCAGTAGCCGACTTTGGAGTTTCCCATTGCAACACAACATCTATCTTAGAAGGATCCACAATAATACCACTACCTGAAATCACATGACCAAGAAAATTGACTTCCTTTAACCAAAACTCACACTTGGACAACTTCATATACAACTTTTTATCCTTCGAAACTTCTAATACCGTTCTCAAATGCTCTGCATGCTCTTCTTCTGACTTGGAGTAAATTAGAATATTATCAATAAACACAACCACAAAACGATCCAGATAAGTGTGAAAATACGATTCATGTACTTCATGAATACTCTCGGCGCATTAGTCACACTGAAAGGCATCACCGAATACTCGTAATGTCCATACCGTTTTCTGAACGCCGTCTTATGAATATCCTCATCTTTCACCTTAATTTGATGATAGCCCGATTTCAATCGATCTTGCTAAACACACGAGCATCTACCAACTGATCCATCAAATCATCTATTCTTGGTAACAAATACTTAGTCTTAATTGTCACCTTGTTCAATTGTCTATAATCTACACAAAGCCACATACTTCCATCTTTCTTCTTAACTAATAAAACTGGTGCTCCCTACGGCGATACACTTGGTCTTACAAACTTTTTCTCACGCAACTCTTCCAACTGCTTCTTTAATTCAGCTAACTCATATGCGGACATCCTGTATGGTGCCATAGAAACAGGTCTAGTACTAGGTACAAAATCAATCGCAAAATCAATCGGAAGAAAGTCAAATTTGATGAGTTGAAGAAAAGTGTTAGGATGAAAAGCCTTGAAATTTGAGTTTGACTATGATACATTTGACTTAGTCGAATTGAGTTGTTTAGAGATGAATGTATTTGACAAAGTTGAATACAACTTGTAGTTGTTGTGTCGAAGTGTAACTTGTAACTTTGTATTTTATGCTTTGTAAGTTTTAGATATGAGCTTTTGTTGCCTATATAAAGGGTATGATATGATGTAAATGATATCAACTTCACTTAATAAGGATTTTGTTTTCACAATTCAGTTTTCTCTTTTCTTTCTCTTATTCTTCTTCATAATCTTTCTTGAAAACTCTATTTGTTCAATCTGTTCCAACAAAAGTCTCAACAAGAAATTACGTCAAAAATAATTCTTGAAGAATCAATCTTTGGAAGAGATTCTTCATATCTTTTTTTTTATGAGCAAATTATATATTAATAATATGGGGTACTAGGGGTACCCCAACCTACAATAGAAAATCCAACACCATCCAAGAGAGACTTAAAAATTACAAAAATAAAAAAGATACTTGTGCCAATCATAAAAGTTACAACACCTTTTACCCTTTGATAAAGTTAAAAGCCACACCAAGAAAAGTATTTGATTCTCGTCACAATTAGCTTTGAATCACCAATTTCATTGTTGAAAAGGACTTGATTTCTCGTCGACCAAATGCACCAACAAAAACTCAACCACAAGCTACATGCAATCTTCTTCAACGCCCTTCCGCCAAAGTTGTGAGTCCAAGACAACAAATGATGAGATAAACATAATTCACTAACCTCCTTGATGTTCAAAAAATTCTGAAAATTTTTCCAAACAATATTAGTCTTAGGACAAGAAATGAAAATGTGACCAACAACCTCCAAGTGGTTAAAGCAAAAGACATAAATAATATTGGGCAAATTAACTAAAATACCACGACGAATGATATTTCCTCTCGTTGGTAACCTTTCTAACAATAAGCGTCATCCAAACAACTTTACTTTCGAGGGAGTAAATATTTTCCACAAACTGCACAAGGCTTCCTTAGAAAATACGTCCATTATTCTTTCAACTGCAGATGCTAATATAATTTAGTAAGACCTTACAGAAAACAAACTCATACTGCCCGAAGGCCACAACACCTTATCTGACATGTTCTTGAAGGGTTGAACATCCTACAACAACAATAATAGGTCGTGAAGTTCGTCTGCTGCAGACTGAGATAAAACCTGGTCATGAAAATCCAGCTTCCATGTCCAGACATTAGAAGGCCACACACCCAAGTCACACATCAGTTCACAGTTATTTTCAGCCAAAGAGAATAATCATGAGAATTGAAACTTAAGAGAATTGTTCCCACCCATCTCGCACTCCAAAACTAGACCCTTGATCCATCTCCAAACCTTACGGTAATGAGGTCTCCGAAAGGCACATCGACATCCATAGTATTGATCCTAATCACACCCTTCCACCATTATGAGTCACAATGTTTTGCAATGTAAGCTTCCATTGCTATGATAGCAGAAGCGTAATCAACATACTTATTTCGCAAAATACCACACCAAATAGCGTCGGGCTCGTTGATGAACCTCACAACCATTGTGCCAACAATTCCACATTAAATAATCACAAATCTTTCAATCCCTGGCCTCCCTCCTCAGTTTTGAAAATAATTTCCCAACTCACCCAAGCGATGCCTTTACTATCCATTGAATCGTGCCACAAGAAATTCCTTTGAATAACAATAAAATCAACCAAGACTTTCCTTAGCGCCTTAAAGAAGGAAATTGGTGAATAAACAAGTTAGTCATCACTGAATTAATGAGAGTCACCCAACCGCAGATGGAAAGAAATCCCCCTTTCCATGGTACAAGCTTCTTCTTGAATCATAGTTACATAATTCGTTGGTATCCCTAGGAAACCACGAATTGGTTCGTGAGTACCGGTTCGCGGTACTTTTGTGAACCGGTTTGTTCAAATTCTCAAAGAATTCACAGAATTTAACGAACCCATGAACCATTAAATTTTTTGAACTATTTAATACTACAATGCATACTATTAGGCAGGTTTTGCATGTCATGCACTACAACCTATGAAGGGACCCACACAAAGCCCAATTGTTTGATTGGTTTCTTAACATGCTTGATTCTTTTATTTATAAAGTAATTTTACTTTTCATACTAGTTGGGTAATCGATGTGGGACATCAGTATATATGCAAAACTTACCAACACCAACCAATCCAGTATGTATAAACTTCAATAGTTTAAAAGGATATTTTTTCTTATTTAGTTTTTTTATCTTAATTTTTTTAAATTATTATATATGTATTATATTAATTATTATATTTGAATGTATCACGAATTCTTATAACGTACCACAAACCGAAATAATGTACCGACTATGCATACCCCCTAGTACCGAATTCTTTGAGAGTTGCGAACCACGTACCCAGATTCGTATCACGAACCAAAGCGAATTGCGAACCGTGTGACTATGTCTTGAATAAATCAATACTCAGATTCCAATAAGCAAGTATATTATGTTTGTCACCCACCTTGGGACCCAAGAATTTGAATGGAATCAATCCCATTTTACACGCGATAAATTGTTCAAAAGCATTCATGAAATACTCATATACTCCAATACCATATAAACAGCTCTTTCTCGTATTCACTCTCAAATCAAAAATCATTTTGAAACCTTTCAATAGATATTTGAAAGCCCAAAGATTAGACAATTCACCATTGCTCAAGATAACGGTATCATCTGCAAACTGAAAAAGATTATAGGAGACATAATTACTAACCTGAAATCCTTTCAATAAACCTACATTTGTTGCCCTATTTATTATTAAAGAAAAACTTTCTACAACTATAGAGAAAAGAAAAATGAAATAAGGGGGTCTCTCTGCCTCAAGCCACGAAAAATCCAAAAAATTCTTCATAACTAACATCAGATAAATAAGAACATGTTTGTTTGAAAGTTTTTAAGGAAGAAGATGATTGTGAGGCAACAATTCTCTCTTTTGCTTATATCATCTATATATTTGGGAACAAATTGATGACTAACCCTTAATTTATTAGATATGTAGATTAACATATTTTTGTCTTCCAAACTACATATTCTTAATTTTCAACATAATGTCAATTTCTCACACTAGTATATTGGGTTTGTGACGTTATATAAGCATGTTTGCCAAAATTTACCTACCATTATTCCTATATATTTTTCAGTTTAGAGGCGTTAATGTCTGATTTTTTTTTTAATCCTTAAATATTCTTTTTTACAGTCTTAAAAGTTTCTGTATTGTGATTACGTTGTTTATTTATTTTTATTATTTTGACATCTTTTAAGAATAAAAATGAAAAGAAAAAAAAAACAATAGTTACGTATTTGTATTTTGCGATGAAGTTAACTTGGGAGTGATGGAATTACAACCGTTAGTTTGAGACACAACAATAGTAGTGTTGCTTTTTCACTTTTCAGTGTTGGCCAAAAAAGCACTGCACAAACACCATTATTCAGAAACAACTTGTTTTTATCATTACATGGAATAATCAAACCCGAAAATCACGTTGTATCTTTATTTTTTGCAAAAACACGCATTTATTTTCTCTCTTTTTTTTTTCCGTTCAAACACAAACACAGATCACTCCCAAAGAATATAAAATAAGTTTACACTATCAATTCACTATTATATTTTTCATTACATCGGATTACAATTTTTAAGTTAATAATACTATCTCTATGTTATAAGAGATAATTTATTTTTTAGGTTTATTAAATAATCAATATATCTAATTTATATGAACCTAAAAAATAAATTGATTAAATATATTAATTATTAAATGAACCTAAAAAATAAATTATCTTATATATGAGGAATTTTTAATTTTTACTTTGTGAAAACGTATTTAAATGGAAGCAGTTTTTTTTTTTTTTTTGAATAAAATGGAAATGGTTTTAGTATACATGATATTTAGAATATAAAATATATATAATCTAAAATAATTTATATTTCTTTCTTTATAGTTGGTAATTAGTTTTAGTATACATCGATATTAATTTTATAATTAAAAAAATCTAAAATAATAATGAGAATCCAAATTCAAAATTACAAATGCTCTTCTGATTTGGCATTTACTTCAATTACAATTACTACTAGTAACGAAATTTCCTCCACGTTCCAAATCAACCGTAAAGAATGTGCGTATCCAAGTTTAAGCTATTTATTTTATGATTTTATTTTATTAAAATAATTTAGTAAAATATATTATAATTGTTTGTTTTTTTCTTTTTACGTACTTTTCTTCTATCATTCCTCTTGGTCGGTCTGAATTTCCCTTTTTACCCCTGCCAACTTTATTTTTGTATTTGTAGTTGTATTGGTTTTGGTTTTCACTTTACCAAGTTCTCAGATTCTTAGAGACAGTACCAACCTATAGTGCCTAAAAAGCAAAGCATAACAAAAGTGAGAGAAAACAACATTGTCTACATGACACAGAGATCTAAAATCAACAACATGGGATGAACTTGTTTATCGATGATGATGATGATGGTGTTATTTGGAACAAAATGGTTTCCTCGTGTTTTTCTGTAAGTAATTTTAACTTGAATTATGTGTTTATTTTTTGTCGTTTATGATGTGCTACTAATAATAAGTATTGATCTCATTTTTACGTTGTTTATGTTGTTTATTTCTTACGTTATTTTGTCGTGTTTGAACTTCAATTGTATGACAAAATCCATCTCATGATCTTCATGAAAAATAGCTTTTGTTAATTAATTTTACTTTTTCTGACTGATGAAAATTTATGGTGTTGTTTAATGGTAAAATTGTGATAACTTTACTTGGAATTTTGTGTTTGAGCAGTACTGATTCTGGTGTGTCAGTTGTTTGTTCCTCCATTCTTGGAATTTGAGACTTGAGAGAGAGAATTTAACTGATCAGGTATTTATTTTATTTTCTGGTTTTGTTTCTGATTATTTTATTTTTACTTTGATGAGAGAAAAAAAGTTGGAAGAAACGGTAATGAAACATTTGCATTCCTAGAGAGAAAGTTCAATTGATAAGTTTTTTGTTGTTGTTGTTGTTGTCGTCGTGACAGAAGCAGAAAGATTGATTGTGTAGAGTGATTCTGGTTTTACTTTCAACATCAGAAGAGAGAGTGTTGGTAATGACTTCTCTGTCTCGTAGTGATTCGAATAAAAAGTATTCATGGTGGTGGGACAGTCACATAAGCCCCAAGAACTCAAAATGGCTCCAAGAAAATCTCACAGGTAAATGCATACTCTCTGGTATGTAGAAATTCTGATATCTATGATGCAGTGTTATCAAATTGCCCCGCCATGGCCATTATGGCGGATTTGCATGGCAGTTTTTGGGCTCGCCGCAATGGTAAATATCGGCCGCTATTGCGGGTTTTTCCGCCATAATCCGCAATAACGGCGCCGCAAAGTGGCCGTTATGGCGGGATTTTGCCTCTCCGCCATGGACCGCCATCCGCCATGGACAACACTGCTATGATGATAATTTGGTTATTATTCATCATCTTCCGACAGATTAACGGTTTGAGTCGAGATTAAATTCAAAACCTGATTGAATATTTTTCTTCTATGTCTTTTCCTATTCTTTTGGTATCTAACATAATTACTTACATTGGAATGGGGCTTACAAAAGGTCATGCATATTTCGGTTTCACACTTTGCATTCATGTTTAAACCAGTTTTTGGTCCCTATTGCTACAACTTAGTGGTTTGCTATGTGAAAGTTTTATGCGGGTGTCGGGTTCGATCCCAGGTTTTCACCCTTCCCCGTCCGTGTGTGCGCACACGTGTGGCCACTTATTAAAAAAAGTTTCCAGTTTTACTCACAAATCATGATGCACTCAATTTGGTACATAATCAGGGATATATGGAAGCATTTAACAAAATTATTTGTATGCATCTTTCTGAACCTTCTTTGTTGCTGCATGTCTTCAAATTTAAATTATTTTATTTTTCCTTTCACTTGTATCATCTATTTTCATAATTATTCGGATTAGATACGGCGGTAATTCTTATTGTAAATAGCAAATTTTCTGTTTGCATCCATCTGTCTCCTTTGAGCACATTAATTTATCATAATGGTGCTTGATCGTGAACAGATATGGATGTCAAGGTGAAGCAAATGATAAAGCTTATCGAAGAAGACGCGGATTCCTTTGCCCGAAGGGCAGAAATGTATTACAAGAAGCGTCCAGAGCTTATGAAGTTGGTTGAAGAGTTTTACCGGGCATATCGAGCATTGGCTGAGAGATATGATCATGCAACTGGAGTGATACGTCAGGCTCATCGTACGATGGCGGAAGCTTTTCCAAATCAAGTCCCACCAGTATCAGCAGACGATTCACATGCCGTTTCTTCCATGGAGATTGGGCAGCCACATACTCCAGATACTAACCGTCATTCACATGCATTTTCTGACTCGGATGAATTGCAAAAAGGCGAATCTACTCATGAAACAGATATTGCATTAAGCCGAAAGGGTTTGAAACAGCTCAATGATCTCTTCATGACTGGAGAATCAGTAAGTCATATAAAGTTTGCCGAAGGACGTGCTAGAAGGGGGCTTAATTTTGATGACACACAGGAGACTAATGGAGTAAACAATGAAAGCCATGAGAATAATCTCTTATCAGATTCCGACCGGATGACCAGAACCGAGACAGAAGTTTTGGCATTAAAGATAAGCCTTGCTAGATTGGAAAGTGAAAAGGAAGACGACCTGGTTCAGTATCAGCAGAGTCTGGAGAGATTATCTAATCTGGAATCAGAAGTGTCTCGTGCAAGAGAGATTTCTCAAGGACTTGATGACCGAGCCAGCAAAGCCGAAGCCGAAGTTCAAACCTTGAAAGAAACCCTTGATGAATTGCAGTCTGAAAGAGAAAATAATCTTCATCAGTACCAGCAGTGCTTAGACAAAATATGTACTCTGGAGAAAAATATTTCTTCCGCTCAAAAGGATATAGGAGAATTTAACGAACGGGCTACCAGAGCTGAAACTGAAGCCGAATCCTTAAAGGCAGACCTTGCTAGATTAGTTGCTCAAAAGGAAGCTGTTCTTTTTCAGTATAACCAGACCATGGAGACATTGTCAAAACTAGAGGAGAAATTAGTACAAGCCGATGAGAATGCAAGGAGAATTAATGAGCAAGCTAGTATAGCTAAAAATGAAATTGAGGACATGAGATTAGAAATTGATAAACTTACCAAAGAGAAAGAGGATGCGGCTCTTCGTTATCAGGAATGCTTGGAGATAATTTCTAGTTTGGAGCATAAACTCTCTTGTGCCCAAGAGGAGGTGCGTGAGCTAAATTCCAAGATAAATGATGGAGCTCAAAGGTTACATGTTTCGGAGCAGAAGCGTGTTCTCTTGGAAACATCAAATCACACTCTACAATCTGAATTGCAGTCTTTGGCACAGAAGATGGGGTCTCAAAGTGAAGTACTTAGTGAGAAGCAGAAGGAATTGGGTAGACTCTGGACTTGCGTACAAGACGAGAGGATGCGATTCATTGAGGCTGAAACTGCTTTCCAAACTCTTCAGAATGTGCATTCTCAATCTCAGGAAGAACTTAAATCTCTTGCAGCCGAGCTTCATAATAAGGTTGAAATTCTTGAGACAATGGAATCACGTAAGCTGGCTTTAGAGGACGAAGTACACAAGGCCAAGGAGGAAAACAAAGTTCTAAATGATCTCAAACTGTCTTCATCTTTGTCTATGAATAATTTGCAGGATGAGATGTTAAATCTCAGGGAAACAATAAAGAAACTCGAACTTGAGGTTGGATTGCGAGTAGATGAAAGAAATGCTCTTCAGCAGGAAATTTACTGTCTTAAAGAGGAGCTGAAAGATGTGAACAAAAGATACGAATCCACAGTGGAGGAGGTCAGATCAACCGGATTCGACCCACAAGGCCTTTCCTTATCTGTGAAGGTATTGCAAAATGAAAACTCAAAGCTGAAGGAAACAAGTGAGGCGGAAAAAGTTGAAAACGCAGCTCTTAAAAAGAAACTACAGATCTTGGAGAAGCTTCTGGAGAAAAACGCTAATTTGGAGAATTCCCTTTCGGTTTTGAATGCTGAGCTGGAGAGTGTCAGAGAAATGGTAAAGGTATTGGAAGAAACTCGTGAATCCTTGCTGGCAGAGAAATCTACTCTTGCTGCTGAGAAGGCAACCCTGTTTTATCAGTTGAAAACCACGGCTGAAAAGCTGGAGAAGCTTTCAAAAAAATATCTGATTTTAGAAAATTCACTATTTGATGTGAATGCCGAGCTTGAAGGATTAAGGGTAAAGTCAACGATTTTGGAAGAGACTTGCCTTTCACTTGACCTTGAGAAGTCTAGTCTCACCTCTGAGAAAGAAACCTTAGATTCACAATTGAACATGACTCGTCAAACACTTCAAATTCTTGAGAAACAACATAGTGAGTTGGAACTGCAACATTTGGAATTAAAAGCAGAAAGAGAGTCTGCACTTCAAAAGGTGGAAGATCTACTGGTTTCGTTATATGCTGAAAGGGAAGAACATTCTAGAATTGTGCAATTGAATGAAGGTCACTTGGTTGAGAAGGAATTTCAAATTCATATTCTACAAGAAGATGCAAATTACCAGAAAAAGGAATCTGAAGAGGAACTGGACAGAAATCTGCGCACTCAAATAGAAATTTTCATCTTGCATGAATGTATTCGGGAATCGGAGAAAAATAACTTTTCCCTTCTAGCGGAGCGTCAGAGATTCTTGGAGGCATCCCACATGTCTGACAGATTGATATCTAAATTGGAGAATGAGAATGTTCAAAAGCAAGTTGATGCAAATTTGTTGTCTGAGAAAATTAACGTTCTAAGGATTGCGCTGCTTCAGGTTTTAAAAACTCTTAACAATAAGAGTGGGCATTTTCCCGACGAAAATGTTGAAGACCAGAAGCTTCTGAACAATATACATGACAAACTTCAGGAGAAAGAAAATTCTTTTGTCGAAGTTTTTCATGAAAACCAGCAAATGGCCATTGAGAACTCCGTTCTTGTTACATTGCTTAGCCAGTTGAAATTAAAGGCTGAAAATATTTCAACAGAAAGAGAAACTCTTGATGAGGAGTTGAGGATCCGGTCTAAGCAATACTTGGCATTGCAAGAAGAGGTACAAAAGATGCTAGAGAAGAATCAGGCGTTGAAGTTAACAATAAGCAGAGGAGAAGAGAAAATGGAAGTAATGACAACTGAAAATTTGATGGCACTTACGGAACTAAGCAAAGAACTGGATAAACTTGTTTCAGTAAATACCAAGCTTGAGGAGAGATTGAAAGTAGTGATGGGAACATTAGAAGATGTGCAAATGGAAAACTCATATCTTAAGGAGTCATTTGTAGTGTCGAACACTGAATTAAAATTAGTTGAATCTGTCAATGATAATTTAGATTGTCAGATTAGGAATGATAAGGAGTTATTGTCTCAAAAGGAAAACGATATTTTGGAAGCAGCAGAGATGTTTAGTGCTTTACAGGGAGAAAAAAAAGCATTGCAAAAATTGGTGGTAGATCTGAAGAGTAAGTACAAAGAGGTGATGGCATTACTTGAAGACCAAGGCAGTCAAATTTTAAAATTATCCTCAGACAAGAATCATCAAATTGAAGAGCATAAATACCTCCGTGAAGTGAACAAGAAGTTGGAGGAAGAAATGAGGCACCTGCATCAAGAACTCAGAAAAACTAAACTGATGGAAAAAAAGCTAAGTTATGAGATTGAACAATGGGAATCTCAGGCTGCCACATTCTATACTGGAATGCAGATTTCTACTGTCAATGAGACATTCTTTGAAGGGAAGGTCCGTGAGCTAGCTGATGCGTGTAAGAATCTTGAATACAGATGCAGCTCCAACGTTATGGAAAGTGGAAAGCTGAAAGAAAGTGTCGACAAGTTGGAAGATGAAAACAAGAAATTACAGGTCCAGTTGGCTGCTTATGTCCCAGCTGTCAGTGGTTTGAATGATTGTATAACATCCTTGGAGATGCAGACGCTTGGTCAAGCAAAACCTCATGACTTCAAAGAATCAAAGGTATTAACATACTATCTCTAGTGTCCCGGGGAAGGAAAGAAATGGTGTCTTTTGGATCAAATAAACTAGTTGCGGTTTTTAAGATCGAGGAACACTTGTGTGTTAATGACAGATCATTTGTGATAAAGTGAATTTAATATTTGATCCAGCATCAATTCATTTTTGATATAGATATATAACATAGTTTGTGCAAATCTTTGTTTCCAGGTTAAAAAGTTGGTGAATATCAAATACGCTGAAGGCGATCCACGAAAAAGCGAAGATCAAAATGCTACGGAAACAGATGCACTTCCCGACTTCCAAGACATGCAGAAAAGGGTTAATGCAATTGAAATGGCTATTAGACAGATGAATGAAAGTTTCAAACCTAAGGATGAAATGAGAGAGATTCAGGTTTTAAAATCTGGAATCAGCTGGCGCCAGGGAAATACTCAAGCAAACAAGCATTCTACTCAAATGGATGAAGCCAAGGAGCATCAATATGGGGCTGTTTATGGACATAAGACGAGAAAATCATTGCAAGATATTCCTGTATCAGAAATCGAAGTCCTTCAGAAAGACATCATGCTTGATCATACGTCTGAATGTTCATCGTATGGGATTAGTAGGAGAGGAGCTCATAAGTCTGATGAGCAGATGCTTGAATTGTGGGAAACTGCTGATCAAGATGGCATTATTGGCGTGACAGTTGGCAAGGCACAGAAGGACACTGCACCTAATGGATACCAACAAAGGAGACTATCCAAGGAATCCAAAAAGAAGTTTCCTTCGGTAGAGTCCTTGATTGAAAAGGAATTGAGTGTAGACAAATTAGAGATCTCAAGATCACAGTCGCGGCCGCTGCTGCTTGAAGGCAATAAGAGAAAGGTTTTAGAAAGACTTGATTCAGATGCGCAAAAGCTGATGAACCTCGAAATCACCGTACAAGATTTGATAAACAAGATGGGCATCATTGAGAAGAGCACAGCGGGAAAAGGTGTTGAGTACGATGATGTGAAAGGACAGCTTGAAGCTGCTCAAGAGGCTATCACAAAGCTGTTTGATGCCAACCGCAGGTTGCTGAAGAATGTAGAAGAAGGAACTCCGTCCTTTTCTGGGAAGTCTACAACAATGTCAGATGAGAGTGGAAGTGTTGGCAGCAGAAGAGTTTCAGAGCAGGCTCGAAGAGGATCTGAAAAAATAGGACGGCTACAATTGGAGGTGCAAAGGCTTCAATTTTTACTTCTAAAATTGAATGATGACAAAGAAGGCAAAGGAAAAACAATGATTGATGATCAAAATCCAAGAGTCCTTTTGCGAGATTATCTCTATGGTGCGACAAAGAAAAGCTACTACAAGAGGAAGAAGAAAGCCTCCTTTTGCGCATGCATACAACCTCCAACCAGGGGAGATTGAATCAGCAAGAATTTTAACATAGTTTAATATACAAGGGACAAATGATACATTAGCTTTCTTTGTAAACTTGCCTTTATAGTCTAGACATGTTTAAATACCTTGCATATTTTACTATGGAGAGGATCTGGGGTTAACATAGTATTTAGATCCTGACATCCTATTGTACATGTAGCGTACCAGTCGCTCAGTAGAAAGAGGCTGGGATGAAATTCTCGCCACTTCATTTTCTGAAAATCCGCTGTCTTATTTCCTTCTTGGTTCGATGTGCAGTTATGGTTTATATAGTACCATTTGAATCATCGCGCATTGTAATTGTCTATTTTGTTTATTTCGCTCGTCTCTTAAAAGTCATTTGTTCAGCATAAAGTGAAATACAAATGAAGATATTAGGTATCATTTTTGTTGGAATGTTACTGCTGACATTTCTTTTCAAATAATAACAATAATAAACATTCACCAATAACAAGGGGGATAAGAGAAGCTTTAGTTAATCACAACTCATCCAAAAAAAAAAAAGAGACTCTGTCTAAGTTCAACAACAGAATGCTGAGGCCAAACGTTAAATTCTAAAGACGATGAACATCGGTAGCAGAAGTACCATTAGCATCTAATTGCACTACATGATGTAAATGTTTGGCCAAATTTTCTCGTACGGTCTTTCCTGAAGGATCAACTTGCTTACAATACTGTTCTCGATATCCTGAATCATGATGACCAGACAATGCAACCTCTAGACCTATGGTGTCTCCGCAATCAATAACTATATTTTGAAGCAAACAACAAGTCAAGATAATGCTTGGCAATTTTCGCTTATCCGGTCTCCACATAACCTTACTAAGGATCCTCCAACTTCCCTTCAACAGCGAAAATGCCCTCACTGCAAGTAGTCGTGCAGCTTCATGTTTGTTATTAAAAGTGAACTGTGAATCTGATATGCCATTCGTTTCATACGGTGTCATAAGCCACGGAAGAAGAGGATAACTGTACCCACCAACTACATATTCTCTCATCACATCTCCATCTAAAGTTCTCACATTTCCATTCAAACGCTCTCCATTTTGCGAGAGCTTGAAAAACGACGAACACTTCAATAATCTTGAAAACGTCATGCCACCAGGCAAACCTGTCACGATATCAATGAACCTCATTTCATGATCAACAATTCCCTGTAACAACATACTGTAATTCTTTTCTTGATCACACCAATCATCCGAGGTTTGAACTGCTGGAAGTGTCATCATGACATGCGTTGCATCAATGGCACCACAACAATTAGGCAAACCACAAGACGCTTCGAAGCCAAACTTGATTTCCTGCATTCTATCAAAATCCGGCCAACTGAGATGACGCTTAGCACGTTCCTCAAGCGCTTCAATGAATCTCCAAGTCACCTGAGAAACCGTCGACTGACCGACTCCAAAAGAAGCTCCAACCGAGACCTGAGACTCACCAGATGCCAACCTTCTCAGCGCAATCGCAACCTGCTTCTCAACACTAAGAAGCCTTCCCTCGATATTGATAAGACCCGACGGCGGCCTCGAAATGAGATCCTCCCTCACAAGAGAACATATGTAATCAAATGTAGTCTTTGACACTCTAAAGAAATACTTAAACCCTTGTGCCTCATCATTAGGTACTGAGTATCCTGTGCAAAGGGTTGCAGCAATCATATAAATTATCAATAAACACATCTTAAAAAATCAATTAATTAACTATAATGATGATAATAAATCATGCCCTTAAATCCCTATTTTGAACTGAAAAGGAAAGGGTTTTTTCATTCTAGAACAACATGGTAAAAACAAAGATTGAAACTTTACAAGGAAAATGGAATGAAGATACCTGGGGCAGTGGAATTTTTGTGCCAGAAAGATTGCCACCAATCGATTTCATTGGGTTTGGGTTCAACAGGGACAACCAGGCTCACTTGTTTGGGTTTCTTCTTTGATTTCTTGTGGAGGGGTGCCATTGATTGATTCGGTGTTCAGGATAATGGGTTAAAGCTTCAGCTGAGACAGAAGAGTAACCAATGTGAAAGACAGGAGGAGTTCATACACTGATTCAAGTCAAGTTGAATTCTACAGTATTTAATGTTCACTCTATGTCTGTTTCAAAGACACTGTAGCGTATCTTTAGTTTTTTGGGTTTTGGTTCTTTTTTATTCTTGTCCATTATTTATTTTTAGGATTTTAGAATGTAGTATTTTATAAAGTTAAAGTATAATTACACCTAGTTACTTTTATTTAGTTTTTAAAAGGGCCAAAATTTTCCCGCGATTTTTATAATAATTTAGTTTCTTTTTATTTATTTTTGAAACAGACTATTTAATTGGAAGAAAAAAGAAATATTTGCATTAGTAATTGTTTCGGGTTGTTAAATTAGTCGTATATTGTTTGAGAATTGAAATTAAAGACAACTTATACACAACACTCATACACCTCATTCCAATTAGGTTTCTTTTCTAAAGAGCAAAGTCTTAAGGATTCTCAAGATCAAAGCGAATAATACTTCGTAGTCACAGTGGTTGAACAATACCTTGTAACTTCGTTCACTACATCAAATAATTATGTCAAATATTATGATATCGTCCTACCTCAGTGATCATCTATTAATGAGATCTGCAACGTCGTAATATCAGTCGTAGATCTGACACCATAGTGCCTCTTCCAAACAACAATTAATGTCAAACCACAAAGCGAGGATCGGATGGTGATAGTTTTCCTAGATCGTGACAAGATAAATGGAGCTCCTGACGCCAATTTGCCGCTAATCTTAACAATCACCGTCACTGATCTTACTCTGACATGATTTCTTGTAGATGATAAAAGTTCTTGAAATGTCCTTTACACAGCGCTGTAGAATAATTAGGCATCCAACAACCATATATGAACTTGTATCACGACAGAGATCTGTTGGCCTTCAACGATTTGATAACTCACCCTAGCGAAATGACATATCTAGCATTGTCGTTGGGAGAAAGAGTAGGTGAGAGAAAGGTAACCCTTAGCTTTCGTGTAATTTTGTTTAGAAGCGCGTTCAGGGGTACCTTAGATAGATCCTTTATAGCAAAATTAGATGTAATAGGGTCCCCGAACCACCTTAAAGTAACGTACCACGACAATGAAGGAAAGCTGACCAGGATCCACGTTGACCTCGAGGAAGCAAAACATATCAAATAAGTCATTCTTAAGGACCTCCTTGCTTAATCGATAATGATAAAGGAAGGCTCAAGGAAAGTTAACATGTTTGATTGGATTCGCGTGAAGACGAAGTTAGGCCGTCTCGGATGGTGATTTCAAAGTTATCTAGCTCAGTCATAATCTTGTCCATAATCGTAGTAAGTTTAATCTTTCGCTCTTTATTGTTATGGTTATGAATTCCCTAAGGACGAATGACTAGTTCTCTTAGATTATATCCCATTTAGATGAATTTTCTCCAAAAATATGAACTATGTGATCCACTTAGCTTTGTCTCATGTAAAGAACCTCTTCTTATGATTATTTTATTTTATTTTCGCTAACGTCTTCTTCTGAATGTTATAACTGATATATATATTTATATATATATATATATATATATATATATATATATATATATATATATATATATATATATATATATATATATATATATATATATATATATATATGAGAACTAGTTGTAAATTTCATATATAAACTAAATAAGATTGAGGGAATTTTTATAATTGCTAGAGATATGGCATATTCAATCATGGTATGATAGAGAGTATCAAGTAATATTTTAGTTTATTTAGAATTATTAATTTAAGGTTTTATATTAGTTGGTATTTTAATTTAATTATTATTGAATTGGACATCCATGTATTTGAGCACTTTAGTTAATGGCCTATTAATATCATTATATATGTAGTGTCTTGGACACATTAGAAATGAATCAAAGAAATCAGATGAAGTTTATTTATATTAGTTTAATTTTATTTGTCTTTTTATTTCTTAGCTTTCTATTGTTTTGTTAGGGTTCTATTTTTGCTACCTAACAATTAGTGCTTTCATTATTGAACATCAAAATCTCTCATGACATATCCATATTATCATTCTTTCATCCCTCCATATCTTAGTGCTTCATCACCATTTTATAATCACTTTATTTCTCCATATTATTCCACTGTCACAACCATACCACCTACATCATCTAATCCATACACATCATATCCACCTTCATATAACACATACATTTCATACCAACAACAACCTCAAAATTCCATTTCACAACCAGAAACATTTCACCAACAGTTAGAAACTCTCAAACAATATTTGATTGAAACTCATGAGATCTCAATCAAATACAAAGAACAGTTAAAGGAACAAATTCAAGTTTTTTCTAAAAAAAATAATCTGATTCACAACATAAATTGAAAGAGGATTATGTTGTGTAGAGAACTACAAAAAAAGAAGTAAAAATGACGAAAAATATATCTCCGACGATACTTCCGACTCTGACGACAATCCTAGCGTCTTCTCCGGTAACACTCCCGACTCCGACAACTCAAATGTCACTTCTGACATCATCTCCGATATCATCTCCTCCGACAAAACTTTCATATATGATATCATCTCCCCCGAAGAAACTTTCAGATTTGCAACCGCCTCAGTTCAAACCACCAAATCTACAACTATTAACGAGCAAAATTATGGGATCTGGAACAAACACCGAAAAAACCATTGAATTTACAATGACCACCAGAGAAACTAACAGGTTTGCAACAACCACCACCTAAGCCACCGCTATTTTTTATTTTCATTATTTTATTCTATATTTAGTATTATTGAGGCTATGTTTGGATACAGTAAAAAGAACGAAGCGAAATGGAGTAGAACGAGATGAAATGGAGTGGAGCGGAATGGAATAAAGATGTCATTCCATTGTTTGAGTATTTCACGACGGAATATAGCAATTTTATAATTCCGCCTAAATTGGAGGATATAAAAATTGATGGAATGGGATGGAATACATTCCATCCGGTTCCGCTCCATTCCATTCATTTTTAATTAATCCAAACAATGAAATTTAAGTTTATACAATTCCATTCCATATTATTCCATTCCATTTCATCAATCCAAACATACTCTGAAAGAAAGAAATAAAAAAGAACAAAGGAAAAAAAGGAAGAAGAAATAGAGAAAGAGAAAGATAAGGAAAAAAAAGTGAGAATGAAAGAGAAAAAAAAAGCAGAAAGAAAGAGAAAAGAAAGAGAAGAAAGAAAGAAAGAAAAGAGAGAAAAAGAAAAAAAAATCATTCATGTCCTATTGGTTTTCGGTAATGCCTCACATGTCAATTTTTCAGTGAACTTTTTATGCATATTTGTTGGTGCATTGTTCTTTTTTTTTCTTTTAAATAAAAAAAAAAGGTTATGTTGTTTTTTTTACTAAATCTTGCCTCAATCATTTCCAATACAAGTGATATATACATGTGAGTCCCTTCAATTTTATTGAGATGATGTACATCTTGTTGTTTTGACATAGATCATGTGAACTGATTATAGTGTCTTTTCCATTAGCAATATTTCAAAGACGTGACAGACACAACAAAAAGAAGTTGATACCTCTCTTTTCTATTCTAAAGGTGTAAGTGACTTAAATTTGGATTACTCTATTATTAATTTAAGGTTTTATGTTAGTTGATATTTTAATTTAATTATTAATGAATTGGGCTTCCATGTATTTGTGCATTTTAGTTAAGGGTCCATTAGTATCATTATATATGTAGTGTCTTGGACACATTAAAAATGAATCAAAGAAATCAAATAAAGTTTATTTTTATTAGTTTAATTTTATTTGTCTTTTTATTTCTTAGTTTTCTATTGTTTTGTTAGGGTTCTATTTTTGCTACCTAACATGGTAGTAGACACTTTATGCGTGATAGACCTTCTCAAGACAGTAGGATCATAAGAGAATGAAAATAACAAAGAGAGTTACACAACGATGAAATGATTTATAATTATTTTGTAAATTGGTTGTGATTTAAGAGGAATCACTATGGGTTCTAGCAAGAATTAACCACATGAAAATGGAAAAGAATTTATGGGGGCTTAACCGTTAGCTTAGTCTATTTATTTTCATAGTTATAGCACAACCAAATAAATTGGACTTTACGCATCCCCATTGCATTTACATCTTTCAGGGTTCTGATAACAAACATACTCTCAGTTTTTTCAAATTAAAGGGGAATCCATGTGAATACAATTTAAATTTACTCAAATTTGTAACCAACATGATCCTAGGGATAAATATCACAAGAAACCTCAAAAGGAGTGAGTTGTTCTTATTTCAATATGGTTAGTTGAAAAAAGTGGTGGAATGGTTTAAAATGCACGATGCTAAAACCATAAACACTCTTTTGGGTCATCACATGAAGATTTAGGTCATGCAATGTCCTAAAAGTGAAGAATAAAAGATGACGATGAAGATAACTCCCTATGCAAGTGGGGTTGGAAGCATAATGTATGATATGGTTTGTAGTAGATCCGAATTAACATATGCAGTTAACATAGTAAGTTGGTTTATGAAAAATCCTAGTCAAGTTCATTGGGAAGCTTTGAAATGGATGTAAAGATATTTTAATGGTTGAGTAAAGGGTGTTTTGAAATATAAAAAAAATCAACCCAAGAGGAAGATGTTTTTTAATGTTTCATGGATGCAAACATGCGGAAAATAAGGACATTAGAAGATTCTTATCGCATTTTGTGTTTACGTTGTTTGAAGAAACTATAAGTTGGAAGAAAAATCAACAATAGGTGGTTGCAATATCTATTACTCAAGCATAATATATTTTCCTTGTTGAAGGGGGTCAAGGAAGCCATATGATTGAATGTCAGGATTTTGGGGAGTTGGGAATCACTTAAGAATGTATGAAGATACATTGCGATAGTCAAAATGTCATTTACTTGGTCAATCATCAAATGTATCATGAGATAATAAAACTCATTGACATTCATTTGTACTTCATAAGAGACAAGACCGGATTGAAGGAGATTGTGATTCAAAAGCTAGCTTCAAAATGAGAAACCACCTTATGCTTTCTCCAAATCATTAGATCAATATTCAAGCCCTCCTTGGACTTGATAAAGTTTGTTGATGAATGATTCTAGCTTTGGAGATAAAAACTAGGTGGTAGACGAGGAAATTGACATTATCATTGGTTTTAAAGTCAAGGTGAAGAAGTGTAGAGATTGACTCAAGAAATCTTAGGAAAATATTTTCCAGAACGCAACCTGTTTCACCTAGAACTTATAAAATGCATTTTCAACCCTTTTTCGGGGATAAAATTAAGAGAGGTGGAATCCTAAAAAGAGAAACTTAGAGAGACAAGTAGATATATTCTTAGGATTTATTGTTCTAAGAATTAAAAGATCTTTGGAGATATCTAAGAGGATTGAGATTCACTTTTAAATATCTTAGATTTGTGTGATTCATATACCGAAGAGATGAGAGATTGAGAAACACTTGGAAAGAAAATAGAAAATGTTCTTATGAATATGGAAAGACTATTTTCTTGTAACTCATAACTCTTAGATTATAGTAGATTAGATAACCGTTCTCTCTTCCAAAATAAACTGGTTTGATTGAACTGGATAAATAAATTATGTGTGTACCTAATTATTATTTTATCTGTACTCTTGTGGATGTGCTTACAATGTATGACATTAATTTTACTTGAGGTCCTTGAATTTAATTGTCACTCTTCTTTGTTATGTCACTAAACAATACAAGATATAAGTTTCTTTTCTTTTGCCAGAAATCTGGATAATCATTATTAATTTTTGTCCATTGAAGTGAACCTGCAAAATGTTAAAACATTCCATCAATAATCCTATCTACATGTTTTATGCATCTTCTATACTCTTTTTATTTCGTGGAGTACACTACATTTGAAATACATCTTAATTATGCTGAGTTATTGCGAAATAAAATACAATCATAATGATAAGAATAAGTATATATTTTCCAATAAAGACTTTGTGAATTGTTATGAGCTCTAACATCATTTCCAATTTCATAACAGCTACTTTTCATTTGAAACCAGATTATAAGGATACATAAATATTCAACAACAACCTATGTTGGAAACATTCTTCCAACTCAAGATGCAAATTTGAGAAACTTATTAATTTATAATACTCTACCACTCTCTATGCCTCACTATATATATTATGTAGCATGCTTCAGAAACTATCATGCCACATATAGTTGCAATTAGTAGCTAAGATAAACTCTATAATAAACAATGCTTCTTCTCACACACTGTTCAAACCTTCTGGTTCATCTTTCATGGGATTAGCCTTTTCTGAATGAAGCATGAAGCTGCATACTCCAACAGCCTCTTCAACTGTCACATAAACCCATTTATGTCCTATTTCTTCTAGGAACTTTGATTTGTTCAACTTCTTCGTCACCTCGCTTCCCGGATTGACCAAAACAAGCTAAAAACAGAAATGTAGAATACAAAAATTCAGTTAGTACCCGCTCGAATGGCCGATATTATAGTGAAATAATTGAAAATAATTACTTGTAGTCCTTTTCTGTCGACCGTCTTCTTGAACTCTTCAAGCATGCTTATTCCACTTGTATCAATGTTCGCAACAGCTGCGAATCAAAATAAATTTCAAGTTAAACTCGAAATCTTTTGAACCAGATTGTTGACTAATCTCTTAATCACTTTTAATCTAGAACTTACCTGTCATATCCACTATAACATACTGCAAACTAGTACTTCCTGCACCTTTGATTTTCTCTTCCTCTTCATCAATCCACCTTGTGATCCTATCAACAAAAATTTCTACTAAGTTTCCAGTTTTTCGAAGGGAATTTTTTTCTTTTCCATACAACTAATTAGTATCTCACCTCTCTCTTAAATAGCTTGCATTTGCAAAGTAAATCGGCGCATCAATTTCCAGAATTAGTATTCCAGGAACATGATGTGCATTTGGATATTGTTCAACATTTCTGTATGCCGATGAATTTGGAATGTTGCCTAAAACAAATGTTCTTGGCCTTGCTATAAATAAAAGTACTCTAAGTACAGATATTGCAACCTGCATATTCACAAAAAAAGCATACATTAATTTCATATATAAAATTACTTTAGAAAAAAAGATGAGCATAGTGATACATACTGCAAGAACTAAGCCAATTTCAACACTGCCAAAGACAACTCCAAAAAATGCAGTGAAACATACTAGAAAATCAAATTTATCGATTTTCCACAAATGAATTGCGGCTTGATAATCTATGAGTCCAAGCATTGCAGATACGATTATGGCTGATAACACCACTAGAGGAGTGTAATGGAACAAAGGTGTAAGGAATAGTAATGTCAACATCACTGCAATTGACATTACAATGTTTGATGCCGCAGTTTTGCAACCAGCATTGTAATTCACAGCCGAACGCGAAAACGGTCCTGAAACAACACAGTGAAATTTGTTAACAATTGTAGCGGATACTAATTGATACTAATTGATGATGAATTTTTTACCTGTTGTGAGGTAGCAAGAGGTTAGTGAACCAAAAATATTCATGGTACCAATAGCTATCATTTCTTTGTTACCATCAATATGGTAATTTTTGAACATTGAAAAGCTTCTTCCTACTGCTATTCCTTCCTGCATAATCATGAATTTGGTTTTCAAACATGATTAACTATGAAGCACAGATATCGAAAACATGACACCGATACTGATATATTGACACCGATAAATATTTAAAAATAAATAAATTAAACGTAATCATAAGTGTCAGTATCAAACATTTTCTGAGGTGTCTGGTACTATTAAATGAGAATTGAGATGTACTCACCGCAAGAGCTATTATACCAGTGACGAGTCCAGTTTTGATGGCTGTTCCCATATAAGGTGACACAAACACTAAATCTGATGCTGAAGGTGGATTTAGCCCCTTCTTCAAGTTTCCTATCTGAAACAAGATTTTAAAATTCAATAATAATAGTGTTACTTAACTTTTAGAAAAAAATAATAATTAAAAAACACTAATGTATTTATTCAATATTTGTCTATAGTAAAAGTCATTTGAAAATTTATACAAAATATAGAAAATATTTTGAAATTAACTATTATTATGTTTTCTATTGGTAAACACATACTCAAATAAATATTTATTAAAAAAATGTAATGACTCAAATTCAAACTTAAAATTTTACATAAAATATTCTCACAGTTATATATATATTTTTTTTGACATAATAATACACAACCAAAGGACAACAACAAAACAATACCCACAATAAGTGAATGGGCCCAATAGGAATCGTATCAATGGGCCCACAGTAGTTGACCCAAAAACAACAACAACCCAAAAGGCCCCTATAAACATGAGATTGTGACTTCTGAGGCATAGTATGACAGTGTCTGTACTAATGGGCCCACAAAGGGAACACTTTTGGGCTGGCCCAATGTCAATAATCGGTGTCTATCCTAGTGCCGTATTTGGCTGTGTGTGATTGTCACACAAGAAAATCAATTATTATGAAAATAAATGATTAAAAAAAAAGCTCACCACTTGAACGCCGTGCTTCTCAGCATGAGTTAGATAAACCAATATACTTCCCAATATCACCGATGTCAATGGTGCCATGGCTGATACCCAAAAGAACTTTGGTTGTCGTTTGCTCTGTCATCATCACAATCACAATCACAAAATAAACAAGATTAATCATTTAAATATTGTGGAACCCATTTTTATTACCATAAATAATAAAAAATAAAATCTGCGCCTAACATGTACAGAAGAACTACAAAAATGTAAAAGAGATGAGAGTCATGTGGTGTTAACAATATAGCATCTTCCATGCATGATGCATCTATGTTTTGCTTTTTTAACTTATAAGACAAGGGTCCCACAATTGTGTTAGAATTTGTCTCAATGTTAAAGCTTTTCTTAATTAAAGTTTAACGTAAAAATTATACTTATAAATATAAATATAAATTAGAATCTAGAAACAAAATTATCGATACTCAAAATGAATATCAGCATAAAGGTGTTAAATACATGATTTAGTATCAACATTTTTTTAATATAAATAAATTTGTGTTTGTGTTCAAAATATATTTATAATTATATTTAATTTATATATATTTTCTAAAATTATTATTGGTGTTGATACATAGGTGTCAATGTCATTTTTCCGATGTTTATGGTCCTAGGTTAGATATGTCCATTTCCACAAGATTCACGGAATACGTGTTCCTAAGCAGGAACGGAATTAATGTCTACAAGTTTAGTTAAAAGAATATTATTTTGTTTACTATATAGACGTGTAGTATACTAATTTGTCATGGGCTTAGGTGGGAACAACACCAAAAGAAGGATCTAATGTCAATTACCTTGAAAATTCGCTAACTTTATAAACAAAGCATAGTTTGGTAAATAAAATTTGACAATAATGTAAGAATAAGTAGGTTTTGAAATTCCAATCCCCAAGAATTAATTAACTAAAGCAAAGAATATGAGGTTATAAGATCATAATCAATATGAGTAGAATAATTAACAAAGGTATGTGTTAGGTAATACTTACGAAGTATCTTGTAGTAAGGAGGAAGAAAATAAAACAACACCCTAACACAGCACTTTCCCATCTCCACTGCAGTACACGAATAAGAAAACAAAATGATTTCTGTAATGAGGTGCACAATAATGTGTTGTCTTATTGTGTCACGGAGGTACAAAACAAATAATGTTTCAACATGTTGTATTTACTATACCTCGTGAGTTTGGCTAAAAACAGAGTTCATAACTGACACAATATCAGCTTTATGTGTGAATTTTTCAAGTCCTAAAATCGATTTTAGCTGTTGTAGACAAACCACTATAGCTGCTCCTCCCATGAAACCTACTATAGCTGCATGTGATAGAAAATCCACAATAAACCCTAACCTGCACTAACACAGGGTTATTCATTAATCATTCAAAAAATTAATTATGTTATGTGAAGGAATAATTATTCGTCAATCATTCACACTCATGGTTATTTAAATTAATTTTGGGTATTGTGATAGTGATAGTACTGTTGTACAATCCATAGTTGAATTGGACTGAAATTATAGATCAATCGCACTTAACACTTAACAGTTTTATTTCAGAATTTAATTTATATTATATTATATTATAATGTTTATATACGTGGTGTGAATCTCATAATTGCCAAAATACAAAATGGTTTTGACAAAACAAATTATTAAAAGACAAAAAACTCCAGCGCAACTCACAGCCTATTGCTAAAACATCATTCCACCAATTTTCCTTATGTTTGTTTATAAAATTTTACCAATAATCTATTTATTACTAAAGTTTAAAAAAACCGTTGTTACCGTAAAAACGATCGTGACAAATGACAACAAAAAATAAGATACTGATATAAATATTCATGGTTTTATGATAAAAACGAGAAGATACTGATAGTGATATTCACCGTTTTTATGATAAAAACCAAAATAGTGATCAATATCATAACACTTGTATCGATCAGAATTGCAAAAGATTTTACATGACCGCGTCGTGACGGGGCTCTTGTTATTTAAAACCATAGTGCATATGAAATAGTAGTTACCTAAAGAGGCCGAGTGATAATTGTAGAAGTCCTGCAAAGAATGTAGCAGTGAAAGCAAGGTGGAGAAAAAGCGTCGGATTCTCGATTGGACTAGCTACACGGCTCAACATGGACGCCATCAGAAGCGATCCAACCGCCACCGTTCCCACCGCCAAATCCCTCGAGCTACCCATCATGGCATAAATCAACGGTGGTATAAAGCTTGAATCTGCATCCATCATCCACACATACAACCTTTAATTTTCTTTGTAAACTCTAAACAAATTTAAAATGTGTAATTCAATATCAATTCATATACTCACAAAGTCCGAGAATCGGAGGAAGATTTGCGAGCTTAGCATAACTAATCCCTTGAGGAATAGCCAAACTAGCAATGGTGATCCCGGCAATAAGATCCGATTTCAAGAACGGAAGAGTATATTTTGGACCCCACTCTAAAATGGGAAGAAAGTGTTGAAGAGCAAGCACAAACTTCTTTAAAGCAGGTTGATTCTTGAACTTTCTCAATGGATCATCCGGGAATAAAGTCTCTTTCATAGAATATTTCAACGACTCGAAAAACGGTTGCGGCGGCGGTATGGCCACACGGTGAACACTCTCAACATTCATAGCAGAAGAGTAAGAAGCATAGTCACCATTACCCATCTTAAAGATGATTTTGGCGGTGTATAGTATATAGTTTTTCTATGTATGTAACTTAATATAGAAAAGTTATAGCTTGTAGGGTAAGACTATATATATATAATTATACATATGTTACCAAAATAATGGCGGTTTTGTTTTGAATAACTAGAATCATAAAAGGGTAAGGGATGGTTGGATTGAGAAGAGTTGGGAAGTGAGAAGGGATAAGGAAGAAGGAAGAAGGAAGAGGAGGCAACTTACACTGATTTGTGTGAGAGAGTTAAGAATTATGGCATGGATTTATATTAACAAGTTTTTGACTATGTGATGTGTATAGTTGGCGGATTGGAATTTTTATGTTATGTGATATGATTAATTGATTATTGTTTTATGGAAAATGCTAAAAAAATGTTTATGGGTACTGGTTAATAGATTAAATAAAAGAAAGTTGAATATTGTTTAAGAGATTATAAATACATATTTTTTTTCAAAATATATGCATTCTATGTTTTGAAAACATAAATTATTAACTTTTTGATGATAAATTCTCTGTCCATCATAAAAAGTTGGAAAATTTATCTTCAATCAATCACATGATACCATTTAATTTTAACACATATAATTATTTATTAAATATATATTTTTTTTTTATTTCCAATACATTTTAACTTTATCCAACTTTTTAAATTAATAAATAAAAATTCATCAAACTTTTTAAAAAATCTAAAAATTTAATGCGTATTCAGTGAACTAAATATATAAATTTTTGAATGAAATTATTAAAATAACTTTTTGAATGAAAATAATTAATACACTTGAGTCTTGAGCTGTCAATTTGATAGGGTCTTTTGAAACTGAATCTTACATTCCATGTTTAGAGGTTTATAACTTTACAATATTTATTTAGCCTAAAATAAAAGAAAACCCAAAATTAAAGTTGAATAGAAATCCAAACATTTTAATCCATTTTTGTTTTTTATAGGAATAATTATTTGCTACAGAAATTATAGTGAAAAACTAAATGTTTTTAGCTAGAAATATTTCTTTTTCAAAAGTTATATTTATTTTTGTAAAAAAATTAAATAATTTATTCGGGATTATTTTTGCATTATTTTCCAAATAAATATGGTCTTGAGTCCCTTTATCTAAGCCTAAATAAATATCACTAAAAAAAATTGATATTAATACTATAAATATTTTATTACCAAGTTTATTATTTATTTTTTTACAAAAATTTAAGTTGCAACTTCTAAATGATTTCTATATGGTGTTATAGATAAAATATTGAAATATTATTAACTTAATTATTTAAATAAAAAATGTGTTGCTTACTATGTATTTATTTATTTTTAAATATATTTTTTATATTTTTATTGCTTATTGTATTTATTTGAAATATGTTCAATCTATTTAATTATATTTGATAAGAAGTTAATCATGGATATTTATATCGAAACTCATAATGTTTGAATTTAAATGTGTTTGAATTTAAATGTGACAGGTAAAATAATATTCTCAGTTATTCTCAGTTATTTTGTTATTGTTTATTATTTATTTGAAATATGTTTAATATATTTAATTTTATTTGCTAAGAAGTTAATCATAGACAATTATATTAATGATCTTTAAATATGTTTTTGATAATATAAATTATTATTCTATTTAAATAAAGAAGAAAAATATTTTCGCCATTATTATATAATTTTTAAGTTTACAATATATAAATTTTTTATAAATTTTTTAATAGTTATTAAAATAAGTGTTACTCTATTTTCTAAATCTATATTCTTTAATATTTATTTATTTAATGTTATTTTTTTATAAATGAACACAAATTAAAAATAGTGGAAAAATAAAAATAATAAAAATATTTTTAAAATTCCAAAATTAAAAATTTGTTTGAATTTCAAACTTGTATTTAAATAAAAAAATGTATTGCTTATTATGTATTTGGAATATGTTCAATGTATTTATTACTTTTTGAAATATGTTCAAAAAGTAGAAGAAACTGCCAAGCTTGCCAAAACACCTCTTGATTCTTGATTCATTTGCTAAATTACATAAGACTCAAGTGCACCTTTTGAAGATATACTCACTTATAGATGATTTGTTGGGAAATCGCTTTATCTCACAACCACCAGACATGACATTGCTTTCGTGACATAACATCTGAGTCAATTCCTTACATCACCAACCATTACACACTATGACACAACTTGCAGAGTTGTGAGATACTTGAAAGGTTCACTTTGGAGAGGATTATTATTCAGAAGATATTCAGATCTATAACTTCTTGGATTTATAGATACTGATTGGGCTGGATGTTTGGATACCGTGAGATTTACTTCGAGCTATTGTTTCTTCATTTGTTATTCCTTGATTTCTTTGAGGGTTAAAAAACAACAATATGTTTCCAATAGCTTTTTTGAAGCTGGATATCAGACTTTATCTTTTGCAAGTTGTGAACTTCAATGACTTATCTATTGATTACAAGATCTAGGAGTCCAATGTAGTAAGCCACATATACTATATTGTGATAACCAATGTGCAATCCATATTACAGTTAATCCAGTTTTTCACGAGTTCACAAAGTATTTGAAGATTGATTGTCATTTCGTGAGAGACAAGTTACTGCAAGGAATGCTAAAATTGCTACATGTCAAATGTCAAGGCCAACTTGCTGACTTCTTCACAAAGCCACTGCCACCGAAAAGCTCTAATCACTTTAGTTCCAAGACTGATTGTCAACCCTTCCCCGATGGATCATGCTTTTGGAGCTCTAGAACCCACTATTTAGGCATGATTATTTAATCTTTCTTGCTTCTTTTTGTATTTCTTTATTGTTACACCAACTACTTTTAAATAAATATTTTACACCTTAAGATGTACTACTACCACTTTTAATGTGTTTTTGAAAGAGTCCAATATTACAATATGCACACGTTAGCGCAATAAAAAAACGGTGGAACGAGCACATACAAACATTAGTATATATAAAGTTTATTATTATTTTTATTTATTAAAGTATTTATCAATAAAATATAGTATAATTGGACATACACCAAAAATCTCTTGAAAGACATACATGCGTTAGCGTAAGAAAAAAAGCAGACAACACACTACTAACAACTACCGACATAAACGATTCTTCTACCTTTCCTATGGTAATCAATTTCTCTTTTAAACGTTCTTTCTGATTCAATATTTGTGTTCTCTTGATATATGGAAGTTTTTTGGTATTTGATAGTTACTGTAATTATGCAAAAGCTGTTTTATTTTACCACTTGATAAGATCATTTTTCCTAAAAAAATTGCAAGGTTAAACATTATATTAGCTAATTTATCAATGTTTTATGAAATAGTTGCTAAGAAATTGAAATATTGCATACCTTTTGACGTGTAGTTACAATATAAGTTTTTGGTTTTGGATGATTTATAGGTTATACTAAGAAATTGACAATGTTCTCACGTGCCCGTTTGTCCGCTTTTTAAAGGCGCACCGCGTGAAAATATTAAGAGTTTCAATTTTTATAAGTTTAATTTTAACATTAACTATTTATATGATGAAGCTAATGATATTAATTCAGAAATTTTCAAAAAAAATTGTACTATGTAATATTCGCAAAATAAATCTTATTATGAATACCGAAAGGTGCATTGTGACAAATTTTATTTACCTGATTTTTTCCCAATCAAATCAATAATGTGAGTGAAATAATCTAGAGGTTAGAAAGGGGTAGTACGGAAAAAGAAACATGTTACACAAAAACTAATTTTTTTGTACTTTATATATTGTTATAGATTACTCAAAATCATAAGAAGATATAGATCTATTAATAAGAAAATATCATTTGCCAAAGTTTATCAAGCAAATAAACATACACATTAACAAAGACATTAAGTGACGTTGTTGCTTAATAGGAAGGTCAACCATGGAAGCGAAATTATAAATATATCTCGTTTCCCTGCAAGACAAATGAAATAAAATCTATTAGTCAACAATATAGTTTAATCTAGCGAGTACACGCCAAGTGTGATATTATAAAAGTATAGTTGAACGATTAAACATAATAGATAAATACCTCGGTTTGTGACAGCAAAATTTCTTTGAAGATTATAATTTTGGTAAACTCCCCTTCTTCCCCCCTCTAATTTTCTGTGTCATGCACTTGGAAACTATGAAAAAAATTTCCCTTCTTCCCATCTTCCTCTTTAAACGTTGAACACATAGTGAATGAAAATGACTTTATAATACATTCTAGTATATGTTCAATGTATTTATTACTTTTTGAAATATGTTCAATGTATTTAATGTTATAATTTAATAACATTAAATGGTAGAATTAAATACGTTTTTTTTATCTTCTTTATACAACATTCATTCTTAATTTATCCAAAAACAAATTAAAAAATTAATACTCTAAATATTTTATTACCAAATTTATTATTATTATTTTTTTAAAATTCAAGTTGCATCTTCTAAATGATTTTTATACGGTGTTATTGATAAAACATTGAAATATTATTAATTTAATGATTTGAATAATAAATCTTTAATTAATTTATCTATAATTTCTAACTTGTATTTAAATAAAAAAATGTGTTGCTTACTATCTATTTACTTTTTTAAAATATATATTTTTTATTTTTAGTACTAAATACTTTAGATTTTTGTGTATATATATATATATATATATATATATATATATATATATATATATATATATATATATATATATATTATGAGTTAGGATCAACTTACTCCAAGAGTAAGTCATTTTAACTTACTCCATGATTATAGCATTTAAATTAGATTCAATCCAATGGTTATAAGTATAAATATTAACTTAACAATTGATTGAATCTAATTTAAAGGCTACGATTATGGAGTAAGTTAAAAATACTTACTCTTGGAGTAAGTTGATCCTATATATATATGAGTCAGGATCAACTTACTCCAAGAGTAAGTATATATATATATATATATATATATATATATATATATATATATATATATATATATATATATATATATACTTACTCTTGGAGCAAGTTGATCCTGACTCATATATATATATATATATATATATATATATATATATATATATATATATATATATATATAATTAGTCCAAAAATTATTATAAATGGTATTTGATCTGACCTGATCAGGAGGGACCTTCTAGTGATGAGCAGATTTGGTGGAGAACTGAGGGGTATACCTGCAAGGCACTCTGATGTCAAAGTAAGATAATGCAAGTACAGAAAGGTAGAAAAGAAAATAGAATTCAGAATACCTGACCCTCTGGTGAAAGAGGGTATTTATAATGTGGCCCCAACGCTGAGCCAAGGTTCTCCCATAGGCTGGATTAGCTAGGCCCAAGGAAGAACTGTTAAGGATTGCATAGAGCAGATAAAACCTAGCACATGATCTTGCCATTGGTCCAACTTCCCCTATATGTTAGAAGATAAGAGTGGGCATTTGGGTGACGTGAATCATGTGGGGGAGACACTCTCCTCACGTCCCAATATTGGGTCATGGGTCGTGCCTGACAAATGGGCCTCTGTCCGACACATACCGCGTAGGCTCACTCCAGAACATGAACCCCCTGAGTCGTAACTCCTGAGTGGAGTGATGACTTAAGAGTAAGCATGTCATGCGTAAGGTTCATGGTGACGAGACCAGTCAACGTCGAGGACATTTGTCGGTGACCGTGGAGTAATGCTTGATGCTTCTTATGCTTTACATCGTCGATGATACGCTCTTCAGTGCTTTTGCAGCGTCGAGGACATAAATGTCTGATGTCTGTCGTAGTTTCTTTGGAACTCCGCTATTTCGGGAAGAACGACCTGCTCAGGCAGATTGCCAACGTCTTTGAGGTGTCGAGGACGTGACTGCGTTTGTTTAAGGTGTCGAAGATAAGTGTGCCCGGTGTCCTTTGAGTTTCCCAAGAGTGATGTGTTTTGTCTTTTCATTTCCCTCCTTAATGGCATTTAATCCGCGTCGCTTCGTTTTTCGTGTGACGGTGCATTAAATTTCTGATGCCCTAGGTAATGAGGGATCACTTCTTCACTTTTAAAATCTCCTCTTACGCTCGTCGAACGTTCACTTTCTCTCACCAGAAACGCATCACTGCCGTCGTTGTCTTCATACCGTCACTTCATCAGAAACATGTTAGGTAAAGCCTTTTTCCCTTTTCTGGTAAATTAGATTTAGTTTGTTATCCACACGGTGGTTTTCCCACCGGAGTAGCTGAGGAGGCCCTTCCGCGGGCCTGTTTTGGGAGGATTCTGATGAATGTCTTGGGCACTTCATGGGGTTGTCATGAATATGTCGAGCAATTTTCATGAATTTCCGTTGAATCCCCTAGGCACCGTTTGCATGTCTTAAGCACCCTTCGGGTTTTCCATGAACATCCCGGGCATCTCTTGATGAATTTCCTGGGCGTTGTTTGGATGTCCCAAGCATTCTCTAGGTTGATATGAGTGTGTCAGGCACCTCTCTCCCCGGTTTTAACCCTGACCCTTTCACTTGAACTACGCTGGAAGGGTGAATTTGATGTAACATCGAATTTATCAGTTTCCTCTGCTTTTCAGTTAATGCAGATCAAAGAGTCGAGGATGTCGACATAAAAGTGGATGAGGAGGACTAGGACAACCAAGAACCTTATATGGACAAGAATGTGCCCGCCTCCTCCGGGTATGCCGATCAATCATGGGTCGGGGAGGAGCTGTTGGAGACGGGTTTGCGCTTTATCCAAGATCACCGTACGAACCATACGATCGTGGAGGACTTGGCCTCGGGGGAACCTCACAACTGAGAGTGTTATGCCCATCTCCCCGAGCAATGGATCTGCTCGGCTTTTCAGGTAACACGGTTCCCAATGTATGAGTTTGCTTTCAGAGAGATGGGGATCTGGATCCCTTTCACCAGGTTTCAAGTGGGCATATTTAAGAGGCTCCTCTTGGCTCCTTCTCAACTTCATCCTAATGATATTGCATTCATTCAGGCATTTGAACTGGTATGCCAACATCTTGATATCGGTTGCACCTTGCCCATCTTCTTTTATATCTTCCACCTGCAGTGGTCGAGCGCACATGGGCGCCATATATGGGTTTCCTTCAAGCAGTCGATGAGGCTTTTTAAGATATACCATGACTCTGTCCGAAACTTTAAGGACATATGGTACATGATGAAACCCCTCTCTTCACGTACTCTGGACAATATCTACAGTATGCAATGAGATGCCCGGGGCGAGGAACGTCTTGTCTCGACTATTCCCTTGAGTGGAAAAGAAATCATTTCAATTGGCCGACCGATCATTTCTGCGTGAAGCCCGAGAACCTGACGCCCGAGGACGTATCGACCTATGAAAAATTGGTGGCCTATGTCCAGAGTTTTACTCTCTCGACATGTGTGGACCGGCTAGACAACACTATCTTGGATGACGATGGGGTGCCCTTTTTCGAGGTTCGGCTGATCAACACCAAAGTCATGCTCGAATGTAAATCAGATGAGGAGTTTCTCCAACATTTAGGTAGTTTGTGTTTGCTTCTGTTTTACCTTTGTTGTTTTTATTCGTCTAGTTGACTTGTTCTCTTTTTTTGTAGCTGCCATGCCTAGCCTCAAGGATCGTGTTCTGAAGCTGGCCAACAAAGGCGCAAGCAAGGCTCCAAAGAAGGAGGGCAATAGTCGCGTCTGCCAAGTGGCTGTTGAATATGTGGGTGGTGGATCTGGGACCCCTAATCCTCCCCCAAACTCTCCTCGCATCATGGCGACGCCCTCCTAGTTGTCGAGTGTGAACGAGGGTCTGTCGGAGAGCGAATGGACTTACCTCCTGCCTTCTTGCCATCTCCAACGGGATGTCTTCAGCGCTGAAGGTTCTATCGGGGTATCAACTGTCGAAGCTAAGGCTATCCTAGACATGGACAAGGAGACGAGATGGAAAAATTTGTCCCAGGACATTGCTGTTGTGATCAGGGTCATGGAGACGCCCTTGGTCCTGTCCGGCAACACTTGTCCATTGTCAGAGCTGGGGGTCATGAAGGAGGTGCTAAAGTCGGCCAAGATCAAGAGGGATCAGCTTTCCCACGACTTCTTCAACTACATGGAGAAATATAAACTCCAGGAATGATTGATGATCGAGTTGGGAGAGGTTAAGCTCGAGCGGGACGACTTATTGGATGAAAATAAAAAGTTGAAGGATAAAGAAGGTGAGTTCGACGAAGATGTCGAGGAGAATAAGTGCTTCCGCTTGAGGGTTGCGGAGCTGGAAAACCTAGCTGCCCCCGCCTGTAACACCCCAAAATTTGCCCTCTTTTTTCATGACATTTTCATATCATATTGCATATATATCATTGCATATTTGCATAGAAAAATGAAGCATATCATTCATAGATTGAAGCATATGGCATGTGGTCATTGGTTTGCCAAGCTGTGGTTCTTCAAAGCCAAAGACAAGATCCAAGAATTTTCCAACAAGTCACAATAGGTCCTCACATCTCACACAAGTTCACATGATGTCTAAATTCCCTGGAAGAGGGAAATCCATTAAGGAACTTCATAAGGGTACATTTTCCCACACAAAGCACCCAAATTAGGGTTTTATGAAAAAGCAAGAAATCTTTAGGGAATTGATCCAATCTTGTTGTCAAGGGTCTCTATATGTTATACAAGGCTTAAGTTTGAATTTTGGTTCAAGGATTCATTATGGAAGTCATTCAGTGGCTCAGTTACTTGTACAACAAGAAAAAGTCAACAATTCAAAGGAAAAGTCAACCATTAGATTTCAAAGGTTCAAAGCATGTTTATTAAGTTCATGGACCCTCATTTGGTCAAGCAATGGCATGGGTAGTATCATTCATCAAGAATCGGGAGTTTGTGGAAAGTTACTAAAAATGGAAATGACATACTATTTTGGCAATTTGTACATCACCTTCAATTCAACTTTCCATCACCAAAGAAGTTTCAAATGAATTTTCTTCAAGCATAAAAGTTGTAGATCTTGTTTTTCCCTTTTCTGAAAGTACAAGACCATTTTCATAGCCTATGTGGATCAAAAGTTATACTCACTTGAAAATAGGGTTTGATATATGGAATCCCATGCACACCAAATTTCCACCTTTTGCAAATTGGTGTAATTTGACTTATGATGACCTCTAATTGTTCAAGTCAGGTTACCATATTAACATACACACCATAATGATCATTTTTGGCTTTTGAATGGTGTGAAATCGTGCCATATACATCACACGCATTTCATGTTGCCAAAATGCAAAATCATCTCAAACTCAAAATCTCTTGACTTTCCCTCCAAGCAATTACTTCACATGCACTAAACAAGGGAAATGAGGATGAACCATGCCCTTTTCATGACCTGAACATGTGGGATAGGGTGTGTGCATCACAAGTTGCCAATTTTCAAAACACCTCATAACTCTCTAACCAAGAGTTTAACAAAACCCTACCCTGATCAGAATGATAACCAAGCATACATAAGAAGCTTCACACGTTCATCACACTCATGCAGTCTCAATTCTCAGATTTCAAATTTTTTGCTCTCACCTTCTTCCTTTCGATTCTCTCAATTCACTAAGGATCTTCCTCATTTATTTACATTTCCGACATCCTTGAAGCATAAGGAAGCTTTTGGAACCACTCATTGAAGCTCATGCTGAGTTTTTTGCCATAACCGAATTTGGATTGCAATTTATCAAAGCTCTAGTTCTATGCAAATTCAAGCTTCTATTTTCATTTATTTTGCAAATAGAACTCAAAAGGAGAGGATCTGCACATGTACTCTGGATTTCTGAAGGGTTTAAGCTCAAGAACACTTTTCAGGTCAACTTCAAATCACATCCTATAACTTGAATTTTAAGCTTGCATGATGATCTATGATGTTCAATGATGATGTTGATGTATTTTGTTTTGATTTTGGACGTATGCATTGCTTGAATTTTGAGATTGAAAATTTTCAAATCTACTTTGATCTCTTCGATTCTCTTGATTGATGTGTGATTTGTGAATTTTGTTTGTGGATTTGAGATCCCGAGGTTCCTCTGAGTTGATTGGTATAATTATTGTAAGTTTTTGGAAAATTTGTGTGAGATTCAGGTTGCAGGTGACCGTAGCTAGGGCTCCGGCCACCTGAGGTTCTCCATTGTTGTTGCAAGCCGAACGAGGAAGATGAAGTGTAGAACGTTGATGGTTTTGATCCAAGCGCTCTTAGCTTGCCAGCACATAAATGAAACCACACACCACTCACATGCCTCTCTTTTTATTTGTTTTATAACATGACCATTGGATATGATTACTGCCTGCTTGAATTATTGAGATGCGTTAGATGATCATACTTTTGGCTGACTTCCTTTAGTGTGTTAGATCTGATTATTGGATTGTTGAATTGATTGGTGTGCGTTGATTCTGATTACTTTGTGGAATGTTGACTGATTATGGTTCACTGGATTAATCCAAGGGCAATGATGGAGTCAACTTTGGTCGATTCTAAGTCTTTTGTAAAGGCGCTTTGGGCCTTTGTGCTACACGTATGTCGTACCTCGAAAAATACGATCCTAAAACAAACAACAGAGTCACCACCTAATTCTATTTATTCTAACTAAAGAAAAGAGAGATATAGATACAACCTAAATAGGACAAGAAATGGTCAACGAAACCACTAATCTAAGTTCGGAAGTCAGTTACACAAAGGGAAGGTGTTAAGCACCCCTCACGTCCGTTGTACTCAACGGGAACCTCTTAGTCTAATTTTCACTTTAAATGTTAACTTGTATTATTGTCTTCTTTTTGTTAAGATTGCTTTTAAGGAAATGTTTTGGTTATTATTTGTTACGGAGGAATTGTTAGTTTTTTATTTATTATTGTGCTCATGAAGGATTAAAATCCCCGTGCCTACGTATTCCCTTGTGCAATGGGAAAGTTAGAGCTTCGTAGTTCGTACAACTATGGTTTGTGTTTTTTAATTGAACGATTGTTTGAAATGCTTTCTACTGCTAAGCATTGGCTTATCTGCTCGCGATAGGAGGCTGAAGCGCTAGCTTGTTTGCGAGATAGAAAGATTTAAACAATGTTCGTTTAGAGAAAATATGTTTGACCTTTGTTAAGGTGTTTTAAACGAGAGGAAGAATGAACCACAACGCGTGGGGCTAGCCCATGAGTGATTGCATTCAAGAATGTGCGGAGTGCTAGACTCCGGAGCTCAGTTACTCGCTGATTAATTATAAAAAAAGATATGGATTGGTTGATAAGTTTTAAATTGTATTTGAAAGAAAGAGACAAGTCGTCATCTTTAAAGGGAGGTATCCTGCCTATTCCACCACAAACATTTGAGGAATGAGAAATCGAAAGAAACTTTAAACTTGAATGCGAGGATCGACAAGCAATGCCACATTCTTTCTTTAAGAAATAAAATCGGAAGAAGCTTTAAACTTGGATATGAGTATCGACAAGCAATGCCACATTCTTCCTTTGAGAATAATTGTTTGTGTTTATGGGGATAGAAGGAATATCTTCCTATGGGGATGAACCATGTCTAATACTTTAAAGTTGTTGAATTGTTTTGAATACGAAAGAGTGAATGAATTACAACCCGAAGGCTAGCTTCAGGAGTAATTCAGTTCAAGCACCCGAGGAATGCTAGATTCCTGAGTTCAGTTCTTTGTATAATTAATGTTTATGTGTTTTAGGAACGAGAGGGTGAATAAACCACGTCGCGTGGGGCTAACCCAGGAGTGATTTAATTCAAGGATTATGTGGAGTGCTAGACTCCAGAATCCAGTTCCTCCGTTATTTGATTTGAATTAAGACGCGATTGTTTTGGAGATGAAATGGCGAATGAATTACAGCTTGAAGGCTAGCCTCAAGAGTAATTCAATTCAAAAAACCCGAGGAATGCTAGATTCCTGAGTTTAGTTCTTTCAAAAATTTAATTTAAGATTTACATTTTGAAAATGAAAGAGCGAATGAATTACAAATCGGGGGCTAGCCCCAACAGTAATTCAATTCAAAAACTCGAGGAATGCTAGATTCCTGAGTTTAGTTCTTACGTTAATTAATATGTTAAATTAGAGACGTCTTGCGATTATTTTGGATGAATTAAGATTTAATGTTTTTTTAGTAACGAAGGAGTAAATGAAACACTACGCGTGGGGCTAGCCCAGGTGTGGTTCATTAAAGACTCGTGGAATGCTAGATTCCGAAGCTCAATTCCTCGTTAAGTAAATTAGACATGTAATGTCGTGCAGACGGCGATCACATAGTGACCAACTTACGTGTGTGCGAAATGTGGACGAGATGAATTGTTTATTTGATTAATTAAGTGGATTCGATTCCTAGTTCCTATGGATATTCTTAGCAACGCGAAATTGTAAAATAAAGGCGGAAACATAAGCTACGTACAAAATAAACGAGAGATGGATACAATAATAATTTACACGGGATTGCGAAGAAATAAATGGTATCGTTGTATTTTGCCCAAGAAGAAGCGTGTGTGCAGTGTACGAATTAATCGGAACTGTTAGTATTAATTATTGTATAAAAGTGTGAGAAATAAATAAAATAAATAAATAGACTAATAAAATGAGATAAACTATGAAATATAAAATAAAAATACAATAAATAAATGGCCTCATATTGGTCACGATTAATCGGAAACGATTTATCGCGACCTTTTATCATATCATCGACCCTAAAATAAAGGAATTAAGATCAAACGACTCACCAATATATATTTTTTAAAGCATTTTCTTGAGTATAGAAGTTGTTAACAAAGAAATTAAAATTATAAAAAGTAAATTATAAGAATTAATATGGAGAAAAAAATTCTAACATCATCACAATAATAATAATAATAATAATAATAAAGCAAAAAGATAAAATAAAAATAAACTATGGAGGGGGGGTCTGTGTGTCAGACTTGCTAGTGTGCTGAAAGTAAAACATATTGCGATGGGCCAAAGGTTTACAAACCAAAGTAACAACAAAAACTCATAAGTAAATAAAGTAAAAATAAAATAAAAGAAACTTTGTTTCACGCTTCTTGGTCAGAAAAAAGAATTTTCTCACCCTCAAATCAAATCGCAGTTTCAGCGGAAAATCTCTCTTACGCGATGCATCTCAGTCTCATTCACTCCGAACTCAAAACGCCGATTATCTCTCTCTCACACTCGCGTTTGCAAACGAAGGTTCCCTCTTTTTCAATCTCAATCGCGTTTAGGGTCGTGGTTGGATGGTGGTTCGGATCTACGGTTTCAGATTCGTGTATTTTGGTTTGAGCGATAGGTCACAGTGGACGGCCGTTGGTGGTTCGTTCGACGGTGAGGGCGTATGAGGTCACGGTTGATCCGAAAGAGATGGTTGGTTTAGCGGCGAGGTTTTATGTTCGATGGTTGCGTTTGGTCTGAGTTGTGTAGTGGTGTTTTAAGTGTTGCGGTTGGAGGCGGTGGTGATTTTTGGGATTCGCGGCAGAGACAATGTGAAGGTGTAATGGTTCATGATTATCTTTGGTTTATTTGCAGTTTCAGTTTGTTGCTGTTAGCGGCTTGAAGGGTTGGCCGCGACTCCGATTTATGAAACGGTAAAAGGGTGTTTCGCGGTTGTGATTGAAAGGTTTTGGAGGTTTTGGATGAGTTTCAGTTTTCTGTTTCTGTCTCGGATCGGTGAGTAAAATGAAAAGGGTTTTCGGTTTTGAAAAGAAAGTGTTTGAAGGTTTTTGGAGATTGAGTGGTGGGGAGATTCTCAGTCGTGAGTTGTTGGTTTCTGGTGGAGTTTGGCCGATTGGAGCGATGAAGATTTTCGGTGTTTTTTTTTTGTTTATTTTTGTTTATTTTGGGTTTCAAAAAGGAAAAAGTTTTGTTTTTTCAGAACTTTTTGTTTTCGTTTCCTCCCACTCCCATTCTCTGGTGAATCCCCCTCTTTTTAAAACCAGAAATCAAACTTGTTGGCTAAGTTTAAGTCATAAACAATTTTGTCTGATATTGATGTTGAGTCCTTTTCAATTGCAGGTCTTGTTGCAGACTGGTTTGGAGTGTAGACTTGGTCAAAGACTTGATGAAAGTTTGGATAAAATAAAAGAAAATATGGTTAATAATAAAACTAAATCTAAATCTAAACTAAAAAAAAAACTGATAAAATCTAAATATAAATTAAATCAACAAGTAAATAAAAAAAAATCTAATTATAAGAATTAAATTGATTAAACTAATCTAAAAAATATTACTAATTCAGATTAAATAAAAATAAATAAATAAAATGTGACTAAATCTAAATATTAAATTCAAATAAAATTTCTAATAAATCTAAATTTGACTTAAGTAAATACTTAAACTAATTGAAATAAATAATACAAACCAATAAAAATAAACTCCAAATAAAAAAAATGGAATTAAAAGGTAAGCTAAAATTTAAAACTTAACTAAAACATAAATTGAAAATAAAATCTAATTAAAAGGAAGAAAAAAGAATTGAAACTTAAAATGGTTAAACCGAAATTTCAATGACTAATAAAATAGATAAATAAGATAAAAATGCATGACTTAATGAATAATAGACTTAATGAATAATGCGATGAAATGCGTCAAAAATGAACAAAAATTTGAAAATTTTTGGTCAAAATTTAGGGTGTGACAGCTGCCCCTATTTAATCATCCAGAACCTGAATGTACAAGTAACAAAGTTTTCTTTTTTTTGAATATTCAAGGTGGAAGAGGATTAAATATCAGAGTACCTAAAATTTTGACTGAAAATGCAGATGGGATGATATGATATACAATGTAAAATGCGAGACAAAGGCTGCAACATTATTGGGAAAGAAAATTGACACAACTGGGGATTAGACACACATGACTGGAGTACAATCCACACGAGGAATTTTCCCTTGAGCGAAGCCAGACGAAAATTGTCTACAAGTCCCAAAACGAAGTCCTTAGACAAATCCCATCAGAGAAGTCTTCTGCTGAGATTTAGAATATCATTTGGAAATACCTTTTGTCGAGGTATCAAAATGAAATAGAAATCTACTGTCAAGATCCTGGAGGGAAAACCATCTTCTGTTGAAGTCTGTTGGAGATCTACTGTCGAGATTACCAAAGAATCTAGGAAAGAAATACCTTCTGTTGAGGTATCAAAATGAACCAGAAATCTACTGTCGAGATCTTGGAAAGATATTAATTTCTGTCGAAGTCTGTTGGAGATCTACTGTCGAGATTACCAGAGAATCTAAGAAAGAAATACCTTCTGTCGAGTATTAACCGAGGACACACCCGTTGTCAAATATTCTGTCGTGATTTAACCAAGGATGCAACTGTCGAGATCAGAAAAAGTAAATACTTCTCGCCTAGGTAAACTACAAATATTTTGCTGATACTTGCCGGAAAAAAAAGGGAAACACCTTTTGTCGAGGCTTGGAAAGATATTATTTTGATAATAAATAAGGATTCACAGCAAACTTCTCACAATGTCTTGGAGAGATGTTGTTTGCTTGAAAAAGTAAGTAGTTCATATCAAACTTCTCAACGTGTATTGGAGAGATGCCATTTGATAGAACCCTCATCATACTTCCCTTCTTCTGAAAGAGACAACCATATGATGTAGAACAACTTCACGCTCAAACTTCTCAACTTGTCTGGGAGAGATGCCATTTGATGGAAATTGGAAAATCACAACAAACTTCACACCTTATCTGGGAGAGATGCCATTTGTTGGAAAAAGGAGATCCGTACCAAACTTCTCAACGTGTATTAGAGAGATGCCATTTGATAGAACCCTCATCATACTTCCCTTCTTCTGAAAGAGACAACCATATGATGGAGAACAACTTCATGCTCAAACTTCTCAACTTTCCTGGAAAAGATGCCATTTGACGAAAATTGGAAAATCACAACAAACTTCTCACCTTGTCTGGGAGAGATGCCATTTGTTGGAAAACAAAGAGATTCATATCAAACTTCTCAACGTATATTAGAGAGATGTCATCTGATAGAACCCTCATCATACTTCCTTTCTTCTGAAAGAGACAACCATATGATGGAGAACAACTTCACGCTCAAACTTCTCAACTTGTCTGGAAGAGATGCCATTTGACGGAAATTGGAAAGTTACAACAAACTTCTCACCTTGTCTGGGAGAGATGCCATTTGTTGGAAAACAAAGAGATTCATATCAAACTTCTTAACATGTATTGGAGAGATGTCATTTGATAGAACCCTCATCATACTTCCCTTTTTCTGAAAGAGACATCCATATGATGGAGAACAACTTCACGCTCAAACTTCTCAACTTGTCTGGGAGAGATGCCATTTGACGGAAATTGGAAATTCACAACAAACTTCTCACCTTGTCTAGGAGAGATGCCATTTGTTGGAAAAATAAAAGTTCATACCAAACTTCTCCACCGAACAGGGGAGATGCCATTTGATAGAACGATTGTAACACCCCGGAATCTAAATTTAATTATTTAGTCATTTATTTAATTAATTTAGAAAATTTTGAGAGTTTGAGTTAATTAGAGAATTTTGGAGAAAAAGAGTATTTTTATATAATAAGGATAAATAGTGTTTTATTATACTATTTTATTATTATTATTATTAAAAATATATTAAAGAAAAGGGTAAGATGGTCCTTTTGTGAAATATATGAGGGTAAAGAGGGAAAAGACTACTGGAATGTGTTTTGGTAAAAAGGAATACACGATTAGTTTTCTCATTTTGTTTTTTTCTATCGTGTTTGGTGAAGTGCTCTGAAGAAAGAGGAAGCTCAGAGTCAGGAGGTTGTGGAGAACCCCAGAGAAGAGTGTAAAGCGGCAAAATTCTCTAAGGTATGGGGAGTTTTCATAATCTATTGTAATTGCATAAGAATTGGATTATGAATAGATTAAGATTGTGTGAGTTTATGAGTTTTAGGGGTTTTTGATTTAGGTGGAGTTTATATGAGAAATCTTGATGAATTAGAGCGATTAGATTGAGTTATAATCGTATATTTGTTTGTATAATTGTTGTCTGGATGTTGTTGAGGTTTAATTGATGTTTTTGAATGGTTTTTGAGTGTTTTGATGTGAAACCCGTAATGGGGTTTGGGGGTTTTTGGTGTTGGAATAGTCTGCAATTGTATAGCAGGGGACTACTGTAATGGGGTTTGGGGGTTATTAACCGGTTAACCATTGTAATTTTGGGAATTTATGGAAATTTCGTCGGTGTTAACCGGTTAACGCTATGGGTTAACCGGTTAACACTGTTTGAGAAGAAAATTTTAATTCTTTAAAAATTCATAACTTTCAAACCGTAAGTCCGATTCGCATTCCGTTTGAAGCGTCGGTACGAGCATAAACTGAACTTTATTTTGATGAATAAAAATGAGAAAAAAATGCAAAAGTTTTTATAAATGAAGTTATAAAATAACCTTGTAATTAACTCATAATTTACCGGGTACGAGTTAATTCTTGATGTGTCGGAGTGGTTATAGGACCAGTGTTCTGGGTGTAATGTCATGATGATATATATGCTTATTTGATGGTTGTTTTTCTGATTGAAATGAATGATGCAAATTATTTTGATGAAATTACGATGTAGCGCATCATTGCATTTCATAACATTCACGATGGGGCTTCGACCTATTTATTTACTTCAATCCCATTGTATGGATTGAAGTGTCTCGATGATTTACGATGTGCTCCTTTGTGGAGGATTGATGGTCATGTATCCATCTCACGATGAAAATGGTACCACATTCATATTGCATATCAGGATGTTAGAATTTTATATTCTGGATGAATTTCATGACTGTGTTGGTGTTGTTTGATTTCATGATCGTGTTGTGGTTGTTGCTGAATTTTGTAGTTGACGATGTCATGATATGTGTACTAATTTATTTATGATTCTATATTCTGGTACGTTTATGATATATTATGATTACTCACCCTGCCTGCTTGGAAATGTTGCCTTCTTCATGGGTAACTTGCAGATGTCGAAGAATAGTCCTGCAGTGCAATAGGAGTAATTCATGAGTCTCAGAGCGTGCTTTAGTGTTCCTTAGAAGTGGTCCTGGTGTATGTGTCCTGCTCTGTGTCATGTAACACTGGGATGGGTTTTATTCTGTTAAATTGTTTTCAGTTATGTTTTTATTTGGATAAATGTTTTCTATTTGATGATGTTAAATTCAGGATGGTGAAAATTATGTTTAAGAAGTTTTGAATTATGAAGTTAAATTCCGCTGCGAAATGATTTATGATATTCTTGATGTTGATTAACCCGTGTTACGGGACAGGACACTGTTTGTGTTGAATTATGATGATATGTGATACCCTTTTTAGATGATTACTCTGATATTATTTAAATATTATGTTTTGGGATAGAAGGGTGTTACATTAGTGGTATCAGAGCAGGTCGGTCTGTCCGGCCAAGTCTTGTCGTTGTCAGTCTGTTGTCAAGTCGTTATTTACTTAACGATTATTCTCTTCTGATGTGGTAAGTGTTGTGCAGAATGGCTGGAAACAACACACGTGCTCTCGCTGATGCTATTGCAGCTCTTGCTCAGACTGTTGCTCTAAACAATGCGCATGATGAGTTTCGTGCATTGGAGAAATTCCAGAGGAATAATCCACCTATGTTTGAAGGAACTCATGACCCGACGAGCACACAGAAGTGGCTCAAGGAAATTGAGAAGATTTTCAGAGTGATGGCGTGTGATGACGCGCAGAAAGTTCAATTCGGAACTCATATGTTGTCTGAGGAAGCTGAAGACTGGTGGGATAATACTCGTCAGCGTCTCGAGGATGAGGTTGTTGTGGTGACTTGGACTGTGTTTAAGGCGGAGTTCCTTTAGAAGTATTTTCCGGAAGATGCTCGTGGTAAGTTGGAGGTAGAATTCCTTAAGCTGAAGCAAGGAAACATGACAGTGGTAGAGTATGCTGCCAAATTTGAAAGGCTGGTGAAGTTTTTTCCTCACTACAACAGGGCAGATGCTAAACTTTCCAAGTGCCTTAAGTTTGAGAATGGGCTGAGTGTTGCACCCCAAAATTTTCCCTCACAATACAAGACTTTGTGTTCTAAGAGGGTTCACAAGGTTCACAAGTTTCTCAACATTTACAAGACCTTTCATGAGGTTCATGAAGTCTACAAGTTACTTTATGAAGGTTCACAAGGTTCACAAGTTCCACAAGCTTCACAATACCTTCCATGAGGTTCACAAGACATTTTATGATGGTTCACAAAGTTCACAATTGGTCAAAAGAGTTGACAATTCCCTCAGACAATGCACCTCCTAAGCAGTGCATCCAAAACTAGGGTTTTGACTTTAATCAGGCTAAATGGACTTCCAATACCTCAGGTGAGCTTCATAACATCTTATATGTATATAAGAACCCCCATGACAAGTTTCAAGACTTTTCTCAAAAGTTTGCTCAGTCAGATGATCAGATAAGTCAAAATCAGTCAATGCAGTTAAAAAGTCAAACTGAGGTCAACTGTGGTCAAACCAAAGTCAAACTTCATGATTTTTTGCCAACATCAAGTATATGAAGTAAAATTCATCATTTGATCAATGGTTGATCATGATTCATCAAGGAGATTTCAGATCATCAAGAATCAGGAGTTTCTAAATTAGGGTTTCCTTAGTAAAAGTCAACTGAACTTTGACCAGCCATAACTTTCACATACTTCATCACCAAGTCTCCACTCAAAGCTCATTTTGAAGGAAATTGAATTCTCTACAACTTTGATCTTGCAATTTAAGCCCAAAAATGCTTCATTTGGAAGATATGAGCTAAGACATTATAGGTCATTTCAAAAGTCAACAAAAAGTCAACAACTTCAAAAGGGCATAACTTGAGATTGGTAAATGATATGGACATGAAAACAATGGGGTTGTTTAGAGGACTCTTCAAGCTTTCCAAAATGTCCAAGAACACCCTCATACCTTTAAAATTGAGGGAGATATGCCCTTGCAAAGTTGGGAAATTTTGTGATGGTTTATAATGAAAATGGAGGTCCAAAAACAATTCTTTCCAAATGGGCTGGCCAAATTATGACCCAACCCATACAACAACATCATGCACGAAATTTCCATGTTATTTTCATAATTTTTATTTTATTTAATTAATTTATTATGATTTTTTATACTTAAAATCATTTTAAATTTAAATAAAATATTAAATATGAAGATTTAATTTTATTATTGATTCTAGAATATCATAAAGTCAGCATGAAACAAATTGATACAAGAATTATATGGAATGGATTGAAATAGAAAGCATTGATGCAAAAATATTGAAAATTCAAATCTTATCATTGTGAATCTTTTTGGATCAAATCTTGTACACAATCAATCAAGTTTTTGACCTAGATTCAATCACATATAAGTACTGAACATAACCCTATCACTCATTGATGGATTGGCTGCCTCTAAGTGTAAGTTTAAAATTTCAAAAACCATACCAAACTTCAAATTCGGATTTTGAGATTAAGACAATTTCAGAGCTTCACAAAGGTTGCATTAGCTTCCTTGACCTTCATTTATCATGATTCAATACTCATAAGCATCAAAACCATGTTGTAATGGCCAAACCGAATATATGTTCATGGAGTTTTCTTGATTTTTCGATTATGATTGTTCATGATGTTTCATCTGTTTTTGTTTAATTAATCTTGTTTGTATGATGACCTAGATGCTTTCTGGACAATTCTTTTTGAGTTTAATCGCAGGAATCATAGGAAGCCATAGCTAGGGTTTATGAGCTTCGTTTGGGGTTTTGCAATTTACCATATATAAATGAATTTCAGGAACGTGGTGATGTTGTATGGACCTCCAGGAATTCATTGCTCTCCTTAATTTTAAGAAATTTTGCTGTTTGCTTGGTGTTTGTGAATACACAGGTCTTTGCACGCAGGAAAAATGGCAGGAAATTCCTCAGGAAATTTCGCAGGAAAATCCTACGAATTTGAGGAAGAAGATGACTGGCTTGGCGCGAAATTCAAGTTCAAAATTTTGATTTAAAATATTATTTTAGTATCCTGTTTATTTGTCACACAGAAGTCTGTGTCCCAGTGGAAGGAGACGTTTGTGTTTGGTCACAAGACCTGAGTTCGAATCTGGCTTGTACCACTTTTTTTTCTATTTTTTTTCAGGTAATAAGAAGACTCAATATATTATATCATGCTACCATTATACTACCAGAAGGGCTCTCCCAGCCAGACGGTAAAGCATGCGTGTGAATGATCAAAGGTCCTGGGTTCAACACCACCCCAGGCCTTTTTGCTTCTATTATTTTTCTGATTTTTCTAGATGAAGCATAAAACCAATTTCACACCCTCTTTTGTTGCCTGCGTGCATAGTGGCTTGGTGGTGGTTCTTCTTGCTGGAAAATAGGCTGACCTGGGTTCAAACCCCAGTCAGGTAAGTTTTTCACATTTTTTTTTGCTTTTATTTGTTTTAATTATTCTCTTATTAATATAGTTTTATATATATATATGCTTTCTTAATAACTAAAAAAAAAGAGAAATAATGATGCATGCTTAATATTTTCTAAAAATTTTAAAATATATAAATTTTCTGAAATTATTTTCTTTATCATATGTAAATATAATATATGTATATTATTAATTTTGTATAGTTAAATTAGAAACCCTAAAAAATATTTTTCTAAACAAAACCCTAATTTTTGTGAAAACCTAATTTTATTTTCTAAATAATTTTTACTTTCTAATTCTTTATATAATTATAATGTATATATTTATTTAATATAATTTTTGTAAATGTAATAATTAATAAAATTAAATTTTATAAATATGATTAATTTTGTGAATATGATATTTAAAACTTATTTTCTTCATATAATGTGTAAATATTTTTTAATAAATAAATGTTAATATATGTTTAGAAATGATTAAATTTGTAATAATTAAAATTTATAATTATATTATATTTAAAAAAATTTATTTAATTATTTGTTATTTCTAAATAAATGTTATATATTAAAATTAAATTTTGTGTTTATTATTCTAATCATGTCATTATAATATTTTTTATTTAATTCTATTTATTTTAATCATTATTTTTGCTTCATTAACCTTATATATTTCATTATTATTATTATTTCAATAACTTTATTTATTTTTATTATTTACTAACTTTACTTATTATTTCTAACTTTTGATTATTATTTCACTAATATTATTTAATTTTTCATTATTATTTAAACTAACCCTATTTTTTTTAATTTTTATTATTACTAACCCATATCTATTTATTTATTGCTTATTTATTATTTTTGCTTATTATTTATATTTTGCTATTTATTTTTAATTTGCTTATTATTATAATTATTATGTAATTGTTTCTTGGTGTAATTTTGTAAATATTTAAATATTTAATTTTTATGCTATGGTTAGTAATTTAGGGAGTGCAAAACATGTATTCTATTTAAAATAAATTTAGATCACTTTAATTAAAGATAAATAATATTAAACACTCACACACGTAAGTCGATTTTTAATCGCCATCTCACCTTTCTAAGGCTATCCCTCATTGTTGCCTAATCATAAGGTCAAGTGGGGTGTATAAAGCAAGTCCCTTAAAAGAAAAAATCATCAAGTCTCTAATGGTTGCCTTTAAAGATCAAGTCCCTTCGAATAATGATGATAGTCCCTCCTATATGCTTAATACACCCCACAATTGCCTTCATAAAAACAGATGTCCCTCATATGTCCCTTACATCCAAGGTAATGACTACCTATTCCTTAATAATAGGGATAGTCTTACCATTTAAAGGATAAAGAACAGAAAAGACTTAAACTTTAGGGTAGGTACCTCCTAGTTGCTTGCTCACTTCATTTCAAATTTTCAAACACTTAACAATTTCAAACAAATTTTCAAAAACAGGTTTTTACGCATCCGTACATGGATCATTATCAACTATTATGAAAATTTTTCTATTCACACACTACAATTTCAAAAAACAATTTAAAGTGAGCTAAGTAACTAAGAGCCCATGGATAACCATGGATGTAAAGGGTGCTAACACCTTCCCTTTACATAACCTACCCCCCGGACCCGAAAATATCTCTTAAGGTCTTTCCTGTTCTTTTATACCCTTTCCTTTTGGATAAAATAAAAGTCGGTGGCGACTCTTGCTATCCGCAACATAACTAAAAGTCAGTTCTCCCACCGTGTTACAGAACTGGCGACTCTGCTGGGGAATAAATTTAAGAGGGGTACCCTTAGGAATTAGATCACTTTAAATTGTTTGCCTTGTTTGCTTTATATTATCTTATTGGGGTGCTCTTATGTGTGAAAGATCCTAACCCGGATCTAGTGTACCTTAGGTAAATGGCAATAGACCAAAGAAACTGTACGACGTATATCGATACGGTTGATCTGGTGGCCATAGTTAGTGCGACTTCTTGGTTGGTGCTTATGTTCCTTAAGTCAAGTTGAGGATAATATGAGGCTGCCATATGTTGTCAATGCACTAACTAACTTTTAGAACCCTAGTTAACTCATCTTGGCCTTTAGAAAGTAGTGAGGTAACCGACTTTGGTGCAGACTGAAGTTGGTTGACACTCGATACTACGCTCATTGAGATCTTAAACTTGGAGGGTTTTGGTTGGCAAGTAAGTTGCCTTCTGATCAACCACCCTTGTGAAGGATCAATGATATTGAGATCCCTTAGAACCTGGTTACTTTTGTAGGACAGGATGAACCAACTAACTTCAGGGGAGGGTACTTACCTTTGAACCTCATGCAAGCCTTTAAACCTAGGGCTATGGTGTGGCTTGTTTGTGTGTGCCACATGTCTGTGATTGAGCATAACATCATGACATCATCATGCATCATAAGCATAGCATTTTCACTAACCATTTCAAGGACCAAAGGATTTATCTTTGTTCTTTGTTGCAGGTCATGTCTTCTGCTCGTAGAAACACCATCAGGATCAACTTTGTGGGCATACCTGCCAAGCTTAAAGAGTTGGTTTCTCAAGTGTCTGATCATTCCCAGTTCACCAAGAGACATGGTCACCTATTGGATCTAGTCATCTCAGGGTTCAATGAAGACATGATGAGTGTCCTGTTTCAGTTCTTTGATCCTAAGCACCATTGCTTCACATTCCCCGACTATCAGCTGGTTCCTACCATGGAGGAGTTCTCTAAACTTCTGGGTATACCTGTTCTTGACCAAAGACCCTTCACAGGCTGGGAGAAGGAGCTTAAACCAGAAATTATTGCTGCAGCTCTACATCTGAAGAAGTCTGACATTGTTCTAGAGACGAGAAGCGGAGTTAAGGGTATTCTTGCCAAGGTGTTGATAGAGAAGGCTCAGTTGTTCTTGAAGGCCATGAGCTATGACGCTTTTGAGGAGATCTTAGCCTTGCTGATTTATGGCTTAGTATTGCTCCCCAATCCAGATCAGTTCATAGACGTTCATGCCATCAATATATTCCTGAGTCACAATCCAGTGCCTACATTGCTTGGAGACATCCTACATTCTCTTCACACCCGTACTACAAGGGCAAGAGGAACTTTGATGTGCTGCATACCTTTACTTTCTAGGTGGTTTATTTCTCACCTTCCTCGCTCAGTAATGAAGAATGAGCAAGGGTTCAGATGGTCCAAGAGGATCATGTCACTTTCTCACTCAGATATCCATTGGTGCTCCAGATCTATGGAGAATGTCATCATCATTGACCGTTGTGGGGAGTTTCCTAATGTGCCACTTCTAGGCATAAGAGGAGGCATCACCTACAACCCCTCTCTAGCTTTACGACAGTTTGGTTATGCTCGGAGCGATGGCCCACATGACATGTTGATTCAGGGCATTGTGTTTGATTACGACAACGATCTTCAGGGTTACCGTCAGAGATTCATACGAGCATGGGGAAAGGTAAACAGGATTGACAGCAAGACACTGGAGCCTAAGTACACTATTCCTATGGAAGCTTATCTCAGATGGGTGCGATCTCGTGCTCAGACTCTCATGATGCCATATCCTGCCGTCCTACCAGTTACCATGGAACCTGTTGCTGAAGGAGACACAGCTTATACCATCCTTCACCCAGACATGCCTACTGATATGGAAGACTTGCAGAGATCATGGATCCAATTGAAGGAGCAAAGGGATACTTTCGAGGCTCATTACAAAGCAAGCCAAGCAAGGATCCTAGAACTAACAAAGCAACTTCATGAGGAACGAAACCTCAACTCATACCTCAATACAAAGAGGAAACGTCCATGGGAGACTTAAAACCCCATCTTTTGTACTTATTTCATTTCATTTTTGTAAGCCTAAAAGGCAAAATAAAGTTATTACTAATAAAAGTTTACTTTCGTGTTTGTCTAAACAAATTTAAATCCTGCGGTCCTTGAAAACATTGCATATGCATTCACATATCATTTCATGGCATCACAGGTTTATAATCGTGCATAGGTCTCTCATCTTCTCGCTGTTTATTTCAGCAATGGATCTTGAACAATCAGTTAAGGATCTCCAGGCACAAAATGCACAGTTCCAAGAGCTGATCTTGAACCTGTCCAAGGGGCAGGATGAATTGAAGACACTGCTGGCCAAGAAGACTAAGAAGACTAGAAGGTCTGCTGGTTTGATCAACATGGGAAGAAGGTTCAAAGGTCTTGCCAAGACCAAGGAACCAGCTGAAGACTATGAATCTGAGGAATTTGAGCAAGAGGTAGGCAGTCTCCACCATATAATGGGGGACTCTGATTCTGAGGCTAATTACTACCATGAGCCTAATGAAGACAAATTCAAGATGTTGGTGGATAGGATGGATGCCATGGAGTTACAGAAGTCATCTGGGCTGGATTTTGAGGATTTGAGTTTGATATCTGGGGTAGTCATACCCATTGGTTTCAAGGTTCCTACGTTTGTTGTTTATGATGGGGTCTCTTGTCCCAAGCTGCATCTGAGGTCTTATGTCAGAAGAATTCAACCCCACACTGCTGATAAAAAGTTGTGGATCCATTTCTTTCAAGAGAGCTTATCTGAAGCTCAGCTGGAGTGGTATTATCAGTTGGAGAGTGCCAACATCAGAGACTGGAATGATCTTGCTGAAGCTTTCTATAAGCAGTATCAATACAATGCTGACTTAGCCCCCACTCGCATGCAGCTTCAGAGCATGTCTATGGGTGCCAAAGAAAGTTTTAAAGAGTATGCTCAGAAGTGGAGAGATTTAGCTGGAAGAGTTCAACCCCCTTTGACTGATAGGGAATTGGTTGATATGTTTATGTGTACGCTGAATGGTCCGTTTTACAGTCATCTCATTGGAAGCTCATCATCTGGCTTCACTGAGTTGATCATGACAGGAGAGCGAGTAGAGAATGGTATAAAGAATGGTAAGATCCATGTGGGCACTTCTTCATCAGGAGCTGCAAAGAAGCCTCCCACTGGGAAGAAGGAATCCAATGATGTTTATGGTCAACCTGATCGTAACAGAAGACATCAGTCTGTTAGTGCAGTTCATATCTCAAATCCAACTCCTGCACCAACAGAGCAGCCACAGGGCAACCAACAGAGGGCTAGAAGGCAGTTCACGAAGATCAACATGTCAATGGCTCAGGCATTGCAACACTTGTTGAAGGCTGAACTCATTACCTTGAAAGAGGCTCCTCAGAATCCTAATGTTACCTCTCCCAGGTACAACCCCAATGCACGGTGTGCATACCATTCAAACTGTCAGGGACATGATACTAATAACTGCTGGATCTTGAAGAATAAAATTCAAGATATGATCGATGCTGGAGAAATTGAGTTTGATCCTCCAGGTACTCCCAATGTGATTACTGCTCCAATGCCAAATCACGAGAAGGCTGTCAATGCCATTAAGGAAGATCTGCATATCCATTCAGTTGATGAATTGACCACACCATTGTCTGTCATCAGAAAGAAGTTGGTACAAGCTGGGTTCTTTCCGGGTTGTCGTGAAGATTGTGTTTATTGTGAGTATAATCCAGAGAAGTGCTTCAGATTGAAAGATGGAATTCAGCGTCTCATGGATAATTACACCATAGTGTTTGAAAGAAAACCGTCTTCTATGGAAAGTATGGTAGATCATATTACCAGAGGTAAGAAGATTGAAGAGGTTGACATGGTTGACAAAGTACCAATAAGAATCACTTCAAAGGGTCCTATTAAAATCACTCATCAGGGTCCAATCAAAATTACTGCTGAAGGTCCCGTGAAAGTTGTTGCTGAAGCCAGAGTAGCTCCTGTGGTCATTACTACTCTTGGTCCTATCCCATATACGTCTGACAAAGCTGTACCTTGGCACTATGGGTCTGATGTTTACATCCATGGTGTTAAGCAGGAGCCTTTAGCTGATGTGCCTGTTGATGTTGATAATATTGCTGGATCTAGCAAGGTCACACGTAGTGGAAGAGTCTTCTCTCCCCCAGTTACTTCCAAGGATGCAGTTACTCCTGCTGCTACTTCCACCACTGATGCTCGGGGCAAGGGTCCTGTTATTGAGCCTGTATTTACTGATGTGCCAGCTGTTGATGACCTCTCTAAGAAGATGGAAGAAGTATTGAAAATCATTCGCAAGAGTGATTATGACATTGTTGATCAGTTGGGGCATACTCCTTCAAAGATTTCTATGCTATCCTTGTTGTTATGTTCTGAGGCTCATGCTAAGTCCTTGATCAAGTTTCTGAAGACTGCTCATGTACCCAGTGCAATTTCTGTTGACCAATTTGAGAACTGTGTTGCCCACCTGACCTATGACAATGGGTTAGGGTTTTCTGATGCTGATTTGACCCCTGCCAAGAGAGATCATAACAGGGCCTTGCATATTTCAATTGAATGCAGGGGCACTACCTTGTCACATGTGCTGATAGACAATGGTTCCTCTTTGAATGTGTTGCCTAAGGAAGTCCTGAACAAGTTAAGTCCTGAAGATGCTGTGCTGAAGCCCAGTAACATTGTGGTGAAGGCTTTTGATGGTTCTAGAAGAGTAGTGCATGGAGAAATTGATCTTCCAATTAAAGTTGGTTCCCAAGTTTTTACTGCTACATTTTTTGTGATGGATATTCGTCCTTCGTACTCTTGTCTGCTTGGTCGTCCCTGGATCCATGGGGCAGGTGCTGTAACCTCTACATTACACCAAAAGTTGAGATATCCGGTGGATGGAAAGGTTGTTACTGTCTATGGAGAAGAAGAATACTTTGTCAGCCATGTAAACACTTTCAAGTATCTGGAAGTGGAAGGCGAATACGTTGAAACTCCGTGTCAGACATTTGAGGTGGTTCCTTGGATTGTTAATGATTATGTAGCTCCTCCGGTTGTCAAGAAAGTTCCTGTGGTCACCAGAAAGCCTCCAACAATGGCAATGGCCTCCCTCAATGATGCTAGAGCTGTGGTGGATGAAGGTGGTTGTACTATTTGGGGTCAGCTTCCTGATATTCCATACAAGTCTGACAAGTTTGGTTTGGGTTTCACTGCAGAGTCCCAGAAGGCTGTTCGTCATGCTCGTGCTGCCCGTGTCACTAATCAAGGGGTTGTGAAGGACCAGATTAATGCTGTGGGAGATCAAGATGAAGACTACAACTTGGATGCATGGATTTTTCCTACTGTGGGTGCTGGACTCAATAATTGGAAAGCTGAAGATGTTATCCCTATCTCCTTTAGTCAGGAGTAAATACTATTACTGTGTTGTTATATTTTAAATTTGTAATTTCTTGAACAATAAAACTTTCAAGCCATGTGCCTTACCCGGGGCACAATGGTGTGCTTGTTACGGGCTGTCATTTCATTTGCATACTTCATTCAATAAAATCAGTGGACGTTTCGTTTTCGTAAATATTGTGTTCCTTGTCTTTCTTTTCTTTTTATTTTTGCTTTATCAGCTATGTGTTCTTACACACACCCACATCACTAAAATGCAGATCCTCATCCACTCTGGATCCTGTTGATAACAGTTCTACTATTGCCAATTATAATTTCGAGAATCCGATCTATCAAACTGAAGACGGAAATGAGGACGATTGTGAAATACCTGTAGAGCTTGCTAGGTTGTTACAACAAGAAGAGAAAGCTATACAGCCACATGAAGAGCCAGTCGAAGTTGTGAATCTGGGAACTGAAGAAAACAGAAAAGAAGTCAAGATAGGGGCTGATTTAGAGGACAGTGTCAAGAGCAGATTGATTCAGATGTTACGTGACTATGTGGAGATCTTTGCTTGGTCTTATGAAGATATGCCAGGATTGGATACAGACATTGTGGTTCACCGTTTGCCAGTGAAAGAAGATTGTCGTCCAAAGAAGCAGAAGGTTCGTCGTATGCGTCCTGAAATGTCAGAAAAGATCAAAGCAGAGGTAATGAAACAGTTCAATGCAGGGTTCTTAGCAGTGACTTCTTATCCTCAGTGGGTTGCAAATGTGGTACCAGTTCCTAAGAAAGATGGTAAAGTACGTATGTGTGTAGACTACAGAGATTTGAACAAGGCTAGCCCTAAAGATGACTTTCCACTCCCTCATATTGATATTCTGGTAGACAACACTGCTCAGCATAAGTATTCTCTTTTATGGATGGTTTCTCTGGTTACAATCAGATCAAGATGGCACCTGAAGATATGGAGAAGACAACATTTGTGACACAGTGGGGCACCTTTTGCTATAAGGTAATGCCATTTGGTTTGAAGAATGCAGGGGCAACATATCAGCGTGCTATGGTGGCTTTGTTTCATGATATGATTCATCATGAGATAGAGGTATATGTAGATGATATGATAGCCAGGTCTCAGAATGAAGAGCAACATCTTGATCATCTGCACAAGTTGTTTGAGAGGTTGAAGAAATACAAGTTGAGGTTGAACCCAAACAAGTGTACTTTTGGAGTTAGATCCGGTAAACTCCTGGGTTTCATTATCAGTGGAAAAGGTATTGAAGTGGATCCTGCAAAAGTAAAAGATATACAAGAGATGCCAGCTCCCCGTACTGAGAAGGAGGTTAGAGGTTTCTTGGGACGATTGAATTACATTGCAAGATTTATTTCCCAGTTAACTGCCATCTGTGAGCCAATCTTCAAGTTGTTGAAGAAAGATCAGGTGATGGAATGGAATGATGAGTGCCAGACTGCCTTTGATGAAATCAAGAGATATCTGTTAGAACCTCCAATTTTGATGCCACCAGTTGATGGAAGACCCTTGATTATGTACTTAACAGTGTTAGACAACTCAATGGGGTGTGTGTTGGGGCAACATGACGAGTCTGGTCGAAAAGAGCAGGCAATATACTACCTTAGCAAAAAGTTTACCGACTGTGAAACAAGATACTCACTGCTCGAGAAAACTTGTTGCGCTTTGGCATGGGCTGCTCGCCGACTAAGACAGTATATGTTGACCCATACTACCTTATTGATTTCAAAGATGGATCCAATCAAGTACATATTTGAGAAACCTGCTCTCTCCGGAAGAATTGCAAGATGGCAAATGATCTTGACAGAATATGACATACAGTATACTACTCAGAAGGCCATTAAAGGAAGTATTGTTGCTGATCATTTGGCTCATCAAGCAGTGGATGATTATCAGTCAATGAGTTTTGAGTTTCCTGATGAATACATTATGATTATTACCAAAGAACCTGGACAATATGACGGACCTGAACAAGGATCCCGATGGACTATGGTTTTTGATGGTGCCTCTAATGCACTTGGTAATGGTGTTGGTGTTGTGATCAGTTCCCCTGAAGGTTGTCATACCCCGATTACTGCCAGACTTTGTTTCTATTGTACCAATAACATGGCCGAGTATGAGGCATGTATCCTGGGTATTAAAGCTGCTATTGATATGAAGATTCAGTTCCTTGATGTGTATGGAGATTCAGCCCTGGTAGTTAGTCAGATTAAAGGAGATTGGGATACCAAGCATGATAACCTCATTCCTTACAGAGAGCATGTGTTGTCTTTGATCCCACATTTCAAAGAGATTACCTTTGGACATATTCCACGAAGAGAGAATCAGTTGGCAGATGCATTGGCCACCATGGCATCCATGTTTGAGATCAGTTGGGATGATGAAGCTCCCAAGATTACTATTGATAGATTTGAAAAGCCTGCATACTGCAATGAGATTGACACAGAAGGGGCAGAGGAAAAGCCTTGGTTCTATGAAGTAAAAAGATATCTTGAAGCTCAGGAGTTCCCTGAAGGGGCATCTGTCAAAGATAAGAAGTTTCTGAGAAGGTTTGCTGCTAAGTTCTTCTTGAGTAATGGCATTCTGTACAAACGCAATCATGATTCAACTTTGCTTCGTTGTGTGGATAAGAAGGAAGCAACTGGGATTATGGAAGACATGCATGATGGGATTTTTGGCACTCATTCTAGTGGTCATACTATGGCAAAGAAGATATTGAGAGCAGGTTACTATTGGTCTACCATGGAAGCTGATTGTTATCAACACTCCAGAATATGTCACAAATGTCAAATCTATGCTGATAAAGTCCATGTACCTCCATCACCATTGAATGTGTTGACTGCTCCTTGGCCCTTTGCCATGTGGGGCATTGATATGATTGGTGAGATCAAACCTACTGCTTCTAATGGGCATCGTTTCATCCTGGTTGCTATTGATTACTTCACGAAGTGGGTGGAGGCAGCTTCATTTGCATCTGTTACCAAGAATGTTGTGGCTCGGTTCATTAAGAACAATCTCATATGCAGATATGGCATCCCTGAAAGGATTATCACTGACAATGGCTCTAATCTGAACAACACTATGATTACTGATCTCTGCACGCAGTTCAAGATTAAGCATCATAACTCTTCTCCGTATCGTCCGAAGATGAATGGGGCAGTTGAAGCTTCTAATAAGAACATCAAGAAGATCGTACAGAAGATGACTGTTACTTACAAAGATTGGCATGAGATGTTACCATTTTCTCTTCATGGTTATCGTACTACAATACGTACTTCAACAGGGGCAACCCCATTCTCTTTGGTCTATGGTATGGAAGCAGTTCTGCCCATTGAAGTTCAGATTCCCTCCTTAAGAATTATGAAGGATGCAGGCTTGGATGAAGATGAGTGGATTCAGACTCGACTTGACCAAATAAATTTGATTGATGAGAAGAGGTTAGCAGCAGTTTGTCACGGCCAGATGTACCAGAAACGAATGATCAAAGCTTTTAACAAGAAGGTTAAGCCAAAGGTATATTAGGCTGGTGAATTGGTAATCAAGCGTATCATATTACCACAGGGTGATCCTAGGGGCAAGTGGACTCCAACATATGAAGGACCATTTGTAGTCAAGACAGTGTTCTCAGGAGGTTCCATGATACTCACTACAATGGATGGTGAAGACTTCCCACAGCCTGTAAACGCAGACATAGTTAAAAAATACTACGCATAAAAAGAGACCCGCTAGGTTGACCGGCCTAGGCAAAAGTAAGGGCATCCCGACAAACCAAAAGGGTTTGGGCAAAAATTAGGGATATATATAAAAAGATGTACACCCGGCAAGTCGAAAACCTGAAAAGGCGGCTTGGGCAAAAAAGGGTATCCTGGTGGATTGAAAACCTGAAAGGGCAATCCAGGCAAAAGTTAGGGATTAAAGCGTATGACTATGTCTCGTTTGGATCACCCATGAAACCGTAACCAGTTGTACTACTTACTCAAGCTCGAACAGATAAAGCTCAATCCAATCGTTTCCGTCTCAACAGCAAGAAGATGAGATACTTGAATGGCAATAGTAGAATTGAAACTCAATAGGATCGTTTCCCACATAGCTGATCTTCTCTGTTTTGTAAAAAAAAAACTTTATGACAAAATCCTCTTACTAGGGTTTATGTCTCCTTGTACAAACTTACCCGTGTATGGGTCACTTTTTGATATAAATAAATTCCATCTTTTGAATCCAGATTTACTTTTACCCTATTTACATAAGCGAAACGTCCATTGGTTGTGTTTGAATGCATGTATGCTTAATATGATTGATGTTTACCAGACATGCATAAAAATGCAGTAATAGTATTTACTAAGGACGAACGAGGGAAGGATTTCAACGAAGCTTCGCCTGTTCATCTTTACAAGACAGTTACAAACCCTCAGTAGGACGAATCCATCTTCATAAAGTCACATCTCCCCTGGAATTTATATCCATCTCTTTTATCCTCATACGGATACTCGGGAATTTACTTTCCAATAAGGGTACGACGAACGAAGACGGAATGCTATAGCTACCCTACTATCAAACGAAGACGAAGGTTATATATGCCTTGCTATCCCCAGCAGAGTCGCCAGTTCTGTAACACGGTGGGAGAACTGACTTTTAGTTATGTTGCGGATAGCAAGAGTCGCCACCGACTTTTATTTTATCCAAAAGGAAAGGGTATAAAAGAACAGAAAAGACTTAAACTTTAGGGTAGGTACCTCCTAATTGCTTGCTCACTTCATTTCAAATTTTCAAACACTTAACAATTTCAAACAAATTTTCAAAAACAGGTTTTTACGCATCCGTACATGGATCATTATCAACTATTATGAAAATTTTTCTATTCACACACTACACTTTCAAAAAACAATTTAAAGTGAGCTAAGTAACTAAGAGCCCATGGATAACCATGGATGTAAAGGGTGCTAACACCTTCCCTTTACATAACCTACCCCCCGGACCCGAAAATATCTCTTAAGGTCTTTCTTGTTCTTTTATACCCTTTCCTTTTGGATAAAATAAAAGTCGGTGGCGACTCTTGCTATCCGCAACATAACTAAAAGTCAGTTCTCCCACCGTGTTACACTGAGACCTGAAATTAAGCAGGGAATTGGATGCCAACAAATTCGCAAGTATGCAGAGTTGGTCGATAAGAGCCGTATTTATGATGAGGACAACCGAGCTCGGTCAGCTTACTATAAACAGCTGAGCGAGAAGAAAGACAAGAGTCAGTATAGAGGGAAACCTTATGTGATTATTGGTGATAAAGGGAAGCAAACAGCATCTGATGAGAAGAAGCAAAGTAGGGGAGCCGATGTGTGTACCACCAGAGTTATGAAATGTTACCGTTGTGGCAAGCTTGGGCATAAGATGAGTGATTATCCTAATAAGGGCCCAACCTATTACAATTGTGGTGAACAGGGGCATATCAGCGCCCAATGCCAGAAACCAAAGAAGAATGCTGCTACTGCTCAGAATGCTGGAAGAGTTTTTGCATTAGCTGGTTCAGAAGCTCCAAAGAAGGACAACTTGATTAGAGGTACCTGTTTTATTAATAATACTGAGTTGATTGCTATTATTGACACTGGAGCAACACATTCATTTATTTCTCTTGAGTGTGCTAATAGATTGGGTTTAAAGTTGTCTAATATGAACGGTAATGTGATAATAGAGACTCCTGCTAATGGTTTTGTGACTACCATGCTTGTTTGTTTGAAATGTCCTTTGACAATTTTCGAGAAGAATTTTGTGATGGATTTGGTGTGCCTACCATTACACCAAATCGATGTTATCCTTTGTATGAACTGGTTGGAATTCAATTATGTTCATATTAACTGTTATAGTAAGACAGTGAAGTTCCCTGAGTTGAGCGAGAATTATGAGTTGATGTTTTTATCTGCTAAGCAAGTGGATGAACTTGTTTTGGATGAAGCTTTGATGTTTGCAGTGTTTGCATCATTGCAAGTTGATGACAAGACTGTCAGTGCAGAGTTGCCTGTGGTTTGTGAATTTCATGATGTGTTTCCTGGTGATATAAGTGATTTACCACCAAAACGTGAAATTGATTTTTCTGTGGACTTAGTACCGGGTACGAGTCCTGTCTCGATGGCTCCTTATAGAATGTCGGCTTCAGAGTTGAATGAGTTGAAGAAACAATTAGAAGAATTGTTAGAGAAGAGGTTCATTAGACCCAGTGTTTCTCCTTGGGGTGCTCCGGTGTTACTCGTTAAGAAGAAGGATGGTAGTATGAGATTGTGTGTCGATTACCGGCAGTTGAATAAAGTGACTATCAAGAATAAGTACCCACTTCCGAGGATCGATGATTTGATGGATCAGCTAGTAGGTGCTTGTGTCTTTAGCAAAATTGATTTGAGGTCTGGTTATCATCAGATTCGAGTTAAAGCTGATGATATTCCAAAGACAGCTTACAGGACGATATATGGGCATTACGAGTATACAGTGATGTCGTTTGGGGTTTCTAATGCGCCTGGTGTGTTTATGGAATATATGAATATGATCTTTCATGAGTATCTTGATATGTTCGTGGTGGTTTTCATAGATGATATCTTGGTATATTCTAAATCAGAAGAGGAACATGTTGAGCATTTGAGGGTTGTGTTGCAAGTGTTGAGAGAAAAGAAATTGTTTGCTAAATTATCTAAGTGTGAGTTCTGGTTAAAGGAAGTGAGTTTCCTCGGCCATGTAATTTCAAGTGGTGGAATTTCGGTGGATCCTTCAAAGATTGATGCGGTATTGCAGTGGGAAACTCCGAAGTCAGCTACAGAAATTCGTAGTTTTCTTGGGTTGGCTGGTTACTATCGTAAGTTCATTGAAGGTTTTTCTAAGATAGCTTTACCGTTGACGCAATTGACTAGGAAAGGTCAAGCATATGTGTGGGATGTTTCTTGTGAAGAGAGTTTCATAGAACTGAAGAAAAGATTAATGACCGCGCCAATGTTGGTCTTACTGAATCCAGATGAGTCCTTTGTAGTTTATTGTGATGCTTCTAAGATGGGTCTTGGTGGAGTTTTGATGCAGGATAATAAGGTGGTTGCTTATGCTTCTAGACAGTTAAGAGTTCATGAGAGGAACTATCCTACTCACGATTTAGAGTTAGCAGCTGTGGTGTTTGTGCTTAAGATTTGGAGACACTACTTGTTTGGTTCGAAATTTGAGGTATTCAGTGATCACAAAAGTTTAAGGTACTTGTTTGATCAGAAAGAGTTAAATATGAGGCAGAGGCGGTGGCTTGAATTATTGAAAGATTTTGATTTTGATTTGAATTACCATCCTGGTAAGGAAAATGTTGTGGCTGATGCTTTGAGTAGGAAGTCGTTGAATATTTCAATGCTTATGGTGAAAGAATTGGAAATGATCGAGCAATTCAGAGACATGAGCTTGTTGTGTGAAACTACTACTGATAGTGTGAAATTGGGAATGTTAAAGCTGACCAATGAGATTTTGGAAGAGATTCGTAAGGGTTAGAAATCTGATTTGAAATTAGTTGATCAATTGATGTTGGTTGATCAAGGTAATGCAGGTGACTTTCGAGTTGATGAAGATGGAGTTTTAAGATTCCGAGATAGAGTATGTGTTCCGGATATTATAGGAATTAAAAAGAGTATTTTAGAAGAGGGGCACAAGAGTCGACTGAGTATTCATCCAGGTGCTACGAAGATGTATCAGGATTTACGCAGGTTGTTTTGGTGGCCGGGTATGAAAAGAGACATTGCTGAATTTGTATATGCTTGTTTGACATGTCAGAAGTCAAAGATAGAACATCAGAGACCTTCAGGTATGATGCAACCATTTAATGTTCCTGAGTGGAAATGGGATAGTATTTCCATGGATTTCGTGACTGGGTTACCTAAGACTGCTAGAGGTAATGATTCGATTTGGGTAGTTGTTGACCGGTTAACTAAGTCGGCACATTTCTTGCCGATGAAGATTAACCATTCCATGCGAAGGTTAGCTGAGATTTATATTGAGGAAATTGTGAAGTTGCATGGTGTACCTTCAAGTATTGTATCAGATAGAGATCTGCGGTTTACGTCGAGGTTTTGGAAGAGTTTGCAGGATGCCTTGGGTACTAAGTTGAGGATGAGTTCTGCTTATCACCCGCAAACGGATGGCCAGACAGAAAGAACAATCCAATCTTTAGAAGATTTGCTGAGAGCTTGTGTATTAGATCAATGGGGTCTTGGGATGGTCATTTGTCGTTGGTCGAGTTTACGTACAATAACAGTTTTCATGCTAGTATCAGAATGTCTCCATATGAGGCGTTGTATGGTAGACGTTGTCGTATGCCATTATGTTGGTATGAGTCAGGAGAGAATTTGGTGCTTGGGCCAGAGATTGTACAAGAAACAACTGAAAAGATAAAAATGATTCAGGAAAGGATGAAAACGTCGCAGAGTCGTCAAAAGAGTTATCACGATAAGAGAAGGAAAGCACTTGAGTTCCAAGAGGGAGATCACGTGTTCTTAAGAGTTACTCTTATGACTGGTGTGGGAAGAGATTTGAAGTCTAGAAAGCTCACTCCACGTTTTGTCGGTCCGTATCAGATTATGCAGAGGATAGGGGAAGTGGCCTATCGAGTGGCTTTACCTCACTCTCTTGTGAATTTACATGATGTATTCCATGTATCACAATTGAGGAAGTACATTCCGGACCCGTCGCATGTAATTCAGATAGATGATGTTCAGGTGAGAGATAATCTGACGATTAAAGCTTTACCAGTGAGGATTGATGGTAGAGAATTGAAGCAACTTCGAGGCAAGGAAATTGCTTTAGTGAAGGTTTTGATAGAACGATTGTAACACCCCGGAATCTAAATTTAATTATTTAGTCATTTATTTAATTAATTTAGAAAATTTGGAGAGTTTGGGTTAATTAGAGAATTTTGGAGAAAAAAAGTATTTTTATATAATAAGGATAAATAGTGTTTTATTATACTATTTTATTATTATTATTATTAAAAATATATTAAAGAAAAGGGTAAGGTGGTCCTTTTGTGAAATATATGAGGGTAAAGAGGGAAAAGACTCAACTGGAATGTGTTTTGGTAAAAAGGAATACACGATTAGTTTTCTCATTTTGTTTTTTTCTATCGTGTTTGGTGAAGTGCTCTGAAGAAAGAGGAAGCTCAGAGTCAGGAGGTTGTGGAGAACCCCAGAGAAGAGTGTAAAGCGGCAAAATTCTCTAAGGTATGGGGAGTTTTCATAATCTATTGTAATTGCATAAGAATTGGATTATGAATAGATTAGGATTGTGTGAGTTTATGAGTTTTAGGGGTTTTTGATTTAGGTGGAGTTTATATGAGAAATCTTGATGAATTAGAGCGATTAGAATGAGTTATAATCGTATATTTGTTTGTATAATTGTTGTCTAGATGTTGTTGAGGTTTAATTGATGTTTTTGAATGGTTTTTGAGTGTTTTGATGTGAAACCCGTAATGGGGTTTGGGGGATTTTTGGTGTTGGAACAGTCTGCAATTGTATAGCAGGGGACTGCTGGAAAACGTGCGTTAACTGGTTACTAACCGGTTAACCATTGTAATTTTGGGAATTTATGGAAATTTCGTCGGCGTTAATCGGTTAACGCTATGGGTTAACCGGTTAACACTGTTTGAGAAGAAAATTTTAATGCTTTAAAAATTTATAACTTTCAAACCGTAAGTCCGATTCGCATTCCGTTTGAAGCGTCGGTACGAGCATAAACTAAAATTTATTTTGATGAATAAAAATGAGAAAAAATGCAAAAGATTTTATAAATGAAGTTATGAAATAACCTTGTAATTAACTCGTAATTTACCGGGTACGGGTTAATTCTTGATGTGTCGGAGTGGTTATAGGACCAGTGTTCTGGGTGTAATGTCATGATGATATATATATATATATATATATATATATATATATATATATATATATATATATATATGCTTATTTTATGGTTATTTTGCTGATTGAAATGAATGATGCGAATTATTTTGATGAAATCACGATGTAGCGAATCATTGCATTTCATAACATTCACGATGGGGCTTCGGCCTATTTTTTTGCTTCAATCCCATTGTGTGGATTGAAGTGTCTCGATGATTTACGATGTGCTCCTTTGTGGAGGGTTGATGGTCATATATCCATCTCACGATGAAAATGGTACCACATGCATATTGCATATCAGGATGTTAGAATTGCATATTCTGGATGAATTTCATGACTGTGTTGGTGTTGTTTGATTTCATGACCGTGTTGTGGTTGTTGCTGAATTTTGTAGTTGACGATGTCATGATATGTGTACTAATTTATTTATGATTCTATATTCTGGTACGTTTATGATATATTATGATTACTCACCCTGCCTGCTTGGAAATGTTGCCTCATTCGTGGGTAACTTGCAGATGTCGAAGAATAGTCCTGCAGTGCAATAGGAGTAATTCATGAGTCTCGGAGCGTGCTTTAGTGTTCCTTAGAAGTGGTCCTGGTGTATGTGTCCTGCTCTGTGTCATGTAACACTGGGATGGGTTTTATTCTGTTAAACTGTTTGCAGTTATGTTGTTATTTGGATAAACATTTTCTATTTGATGATGTTAAATTCAGGATGGTGAAAATTATGTTTAAGAAGTTTTGAATTATGAAGTTAAATTCCGCTGCGAAATGATTTATGATATTCTTGATGTTGATTAACCCGTGTTACGGGACATGACACTGTTTGTGTTGAATTATGATGATATGTGATACCCTTTTTAGATGATTACTCTGATATTATTTAAATATTATGTTTTGGGATAGAAGGGTGTTACAACGATAACCTTGCTGGGGATGAACAAACTGCTCGAAAAGAGGATGCCATCCGCTGATTTACTGGGAAATCCATGGATAAGAACAAGCTTCTCAAATAAAGAGACTGCCACTTGTTGATTACACTTAGAAGTTCAAGGACAAAACAAGCTTTTCGAATAAAGAGACCGCCACTTGTTGTTAGGTATAAGTACTCCAAGAGAATGTTGTAGCAACACTGTTGGAGAACAAAATTTGTCTTCACTGGGGGAACTTTCAATAAATTCCTTCTGGGAGACTAGGTATTCAAAGGTACAAAATAAATGCACTTTCCATCTGGAAATTCAATCATCGAAATTGTCAAAGACCAAATTCAATCTAGAAACGAGCTGGAGAGAAACTGTCAAGCAAGACACTAACCCATGAGGAATGAACTCAACTGGGGATTAATCCTATCCAAGTGTGGAAAGGAGAACTAAAGCAAAAATCTTCCACGAGGGTAAGAACTCAGTGGGGAATTAGAAAGATCGTACATTTTCCGCCTAAGGCTGACAACTATATTTTTGAGAGAGACACATCACTTGGGGATAAACACGACCAAGGTGAAGGTAGTATGCATTAATGAATGCAACATGAATATGAATATGAATTCATTTATGATGTACATGTATGCATATGCGTTATATTTATGCTGACAAATAGACAAAACAGACACAAGAGATAAACTGGTGACGAAAATAAATCATCACAACAAACGGATACTCGACCAATCTCGTCAGAGTGTACGCAATCACTGAAGATAGGGTAGAGAGCCATCCATGGAATAAAGTCCTGAAACCAAGCTCAAATCTCTTTGGGGAGAGAAAGGTACTTCAATTGGGAAATAAACTCAAGCAAATCTTCTAACTTCAATGTCTATCAGAAGGAAACAAACATACAAACTATGTTTTCTTAGGATGAAGTAAAATTGTATTCCGTTGGGGGAGAGAATCAAATTTAGTTGGAGAAGCTTGAATCAAGGATCAATTGGGGATACTATACTTAGTATCTTACTGGAAGCACTAAGTAGTAAAAGGAATTCACCAGAAATTACAGAGGCATGCACCTAACATTTCATAGAAACTTGGCGTAAGGACCCCGTCATCTGGAGATACTCGCAAGGTAGATCACAATAGCGTCTTGCTTAGGGAAAAATGTGGTCATGCACCAATGAAATGTTTTATGAGAAGAAGTTATCTCAAGAGGATTTTATAAAAGACTTGACATTCAAGATGCCCCTGTGTCTTCAAACTCTTGGAGAGATTTGTCAAATCTCGACGTAACTGCCCCAGACTGACTGAATTTAGCACAAGTGAGTCTTCAATGTTTGTCTTTTTAGAGATGATCAGAATGTGTAAGTAATAAGTTGGGAAACAACTTTCCCCTGTTTAGCAAAGTCTTCAAGCAACATGCCCCTGTCTGGCAAAGTCTTCAAGCAGCATGCCCCTGTCTAGCAAAGTCTTCAAGCAGCATGCCCCTAGGGATGATCATTCTCTGAAATGGTTGATCAACTACTCAATCAGAGTTTCAAATCTTAAGAGATTAAGCTCGTCACTGGTACTCATACATAGGCTTCTATGATATCAAGCAAATGCTAACAAGCAAAACGTTAATGTTGAGACTGCTAATGCAACACACAAGTTTGTCTCGAAGTTTTTTTTTTATAATTTTTTTGAAAATATTTTCACAATAGCCTGTGATTGAATCACTAGCTAGAATATGATATTCATTTTTTTTATAAAGCCAACACAAATTTTGAGCATAGCTCATAGGAGTCGAGAAACACTATCTCATTGAGTATGCTTTCAAAATAAACCCTACTTCAATTAGGACTTTTGAGGGTTGTAATGTGGTTTGGTTCACGGTTCTCAGAAACAAAGGATAAAGGCTCAAAGTTTATTTGGTGCCCACCCATTCTCCGTGATGTTCTCCAATCCTAGGTTCAGCTAAATTGACACATACATTTGTCTTGATGGTTTTGTAGTGAAGATGAAGATCCAAGGTTTGCTTGAAATGTCAGTCATCTTATTTGTCCCCTATGGATATCAGTGACCCCTTTGACTTTGATGTGGTGGTTACTAAATCTTATGGATTTGAGGAATTCTTTCAATTGATTTATTCTAATCGGTCTCTAAGCCTCTCTTTAAGTGTTTGACTTAGGCGAGATTCTTTTTTTTTTGGAAGGCTGAAAGTTTTGACTGTCAAGTCATTGATTGTAGTGGATTCCCTGATGGAATGTTTCATCTTATGATTTGAATGTGTAACCATATTAACTGAACACTACCCTGCCCCAGGTTAAGCGTAAAGGTTTTGAATTATCCAAAAGAAACTCCTACTTCTAGGCTCGAAGTGGTTGACTAGGGATTAACTCCTTATTTCTCCAGTGTTTGGGGATTCGAAACAATGTCTGTACATCATTAGTAGGGTTCTAATAAAAAGCAATCAACTAGAGAATTTGCATTTTAATTTCGTCATCCTCCCTCCAATTCTCTGCCTAAGCAGGAGACGAGATAATGTTGGCATTATAAAAGTAGAAAAAGCGTTATGAGTGAATACGAATGGACTACTTCAAGACAAACATATTCATTGCATTAATCATTCAAAACAAATAAGTTCTTACATGCCAAAACAAATGCATTAACAAAACATAGGAAAATACATATGAAAAGCAGCGAATGAGCTAAACATCTGAGAGGATAGCTCCAAAGTATTGAACGATCACGTGTATTGAGGAACTGGTTCCAGGCTCCAGTAACAAACTGACTTGGACAAAACCCTCTTGAGTTTTTTTATATATCAGCACAAAGGCACTCCGTCTACAGATGGGATTCCTTCATTGAAGGTCAACACCTCGTAGTCGATCATCTCTTGAACCTTTTCCTGGAAAACTTTGCATTCTTCAATCGGATGCCCCAGTACTCCACCATGAAACTCACAACTGGTGTTTGGATTGAACCCACGGGGGCGAGACCTCATGGCTCTAGTCTTTCTGGGTGTCATTATTGAGTTCCGAGCAAAATAAGGCCACAATTGATTGTAAGTCATTGGGATTGGGCCAAACTGGTGAGTTGCTCCTTCAGAACTGTTTGGAGATCTCCGTTGATTTTGACGTTGCTGACGAGTAGAAGTAGAATTTGGCCGACACTGAGAACTGACCAGATCTTGGATCAAAGAAATCAATTGTCCTTTATCAATCTTCAAGTTGTGAACATATTCTTGGAGTTCATTGTTCTCCTGAACAAGGTTGTCTACTATAGTCTTCATCATAGTCGAGAATATTCCCATATGGTTTCTCAACGTAGTGACTTCTTCTCTAAGCTCTCTGTTTTCCTGCTCAAGTTGGTCCATCTTTCTCTGGTGACTGGTCGAGTACAGTTGACTGACTGAGAAGAAGACATGTGTGAGTTGGATTGTTGGTAGATGATATGCAAATGCAAATGCACATGCAAATGATATGCAAAGGAATGCGAAGTTCAGAATCACAAATACAATCAATTCCAGAGTTGGATATGAAGGCAAGATGTTGGATCCAAGGTACCACAAGTAACTCAGAATCTCCTAACTGGTAAGCCGTAAGTGGAGAGTTCTAAATTCTTTACCCATAAAGCCCACTCACAGGGTAGCTTCTACGGTAATGGTATTAAGAAACTCACGGTCACGGACGTTTATCGTACTAACGCCCCGCCGCAGGCTAGCTGCATTGTGACGATAATGATGATAAGGTCTACCCTGAGTGGAGTTCTCATGCTAGGCCGACAAAGGGGAGAGCCCTCGGAGCCTAAAATTACTCAACTACCAAAATTGAAACACGTTCTAGGGGGTCCCAGAATCACAGCCCTTTCGTGAATCAGGTCACGCGACAGGCTAGCTGTGTTGTGACAAGATCTACGAAAAGTCTAACTATCTGGGGGAACTTTCATGTTAGGCTGGCAAGGAGCGAGTCCTTTGAGACTAACACTAATAACCACCAATTCTAACTTAGGTGTTCCCTCTTCTTTTTCAAAACTCAAGTGTAAAGCTTCACTCGTGATGTCCCGAGATCCAACATGCAAAAATAATAATGAGCAAATATAATGAAGAAGAAAGCACTAGATAAAATATCAACAGTAAATAAAGAAGACAATCAAACAATTCAGCAAACAAACGCAAACTATCCTAAGTTAGGCTTGACTCTCTTATGCACAAGGAATAAAATCCCCAGCAGAGTCACCAGCTGTGGTACCTCGAAAAATACGATCCTAAAACAAACAACAGAGTCGCCACCTAATTCTATTTATTCTAACTAAAGAAAAGGGAGATATAGGCACAACCTAAATAGGACAATAAATGGTCAACGAAACCACTAATCTATTTTCGGAAGTCAGTTACGCAAAGGGAATGTGTTAAGCACCCCTCACGTCCGTTGTACTCAGCGGGAACCTCTTAGTCTAATTTGCGCTTTAAATGTTAACTTGTATTATTGTCTTGTTTTTGTTAATATTGCTATAAGGAAATGTTTTAGTTATTATTTTTTACGGAGGAATTGTTAGTTTTTTTATTATTGTGCTCGTGAAGGATTAAAATCCCCGTGCCTACATATTCCCTTGTGCAATGGTAAAGTCAGAGCTTCGTAGTTCGTACAACTATGGTTTGTGTTTTTTAATTGAATGATTGTTTGAAATGCTTTCTACTACTAAGCGTTGGCTTATCTGCTCGTGATAGGAGGCTGAAGCGCTAGCTTGTTTGCGAGATAGAAAGATTTAAACAATGTTCGTTTAGAGAAAATATGTTTGACCTTTGTTAAGGTGTTTTAAACGAGAGGGCGAATGAACCACAACGCGTGGGGCTAGCCCATGAGTGATTGCATTCAAGAACATGCAGAGTGCTAGACTCTGGAGCTCAGTTACTCGCTGATTAATTATTAAAAAAATATTTGGATTGGTTAATAAGTTTTAAATTGTATTTGAAATAAAGAGACAAGTCGTCATCTTTAAAGGGAGGTATCCTGCCTATTACACCACAAACATTTGAGGAATGAGAAATCGAAAGAAGCTTTAAACTTGGATGCGAGGATCGACAAGCAATGCCACATTCTTTCTTTGAGAAATAAAATCAGAAGAAGCTTTAAACTTGGATATGAGTATCGACAAGCAATGCCATATTCTTCCTTTGAGAATAATTGTTTGTATTTGTGGGGATAGAAGGAATATATTCCTATGGGGATGAACCATGTCTAATCCTTTAAGGTTGTTGAATTGTTTTGAATAAGAAAGAGTGAATGAATTACAACCCGAAGACTAGCCTCAAGAGTAATTCAGTTCAAGCAGCCGAGGAATGCTAGATTCCTGAGTTCAGTTCTTTGTATAATTAATGTTTCCATGTTTTAGGAACGAGAGGGTGAATAAACCACGTCGCGTGGGGATAGCCCAAGAGTGATTTAATTTAAAGATTATGTGGAGTGCTAGACTCCAGAATCCAGTTCCTCCGTTATTTGATTTGAATTAAGACGCAATTGTTTTGGAGATGAAATGGCGAATGAATTATAGCTCGAAGGCTAGCCTCAAGAGTAATTCAATTCAAAAAACCCGAGGAATTCTAGATACCTGAGTTTAGTTCTTTCACAAATTTAATTTAAGATTTACATTTTGAAAACGAAAGAGCGAATGAATTACAAATTGGGGGCTAGCCCCAACAATAATTCAATTCAAAAACCCGAGGAATGCTAGATTCCTGAGTTTAGTTCTTACGTTAATTAATATGTTAAATTAGAGACGTCTTGCGATTATTTTGGGTGAATTAAGGTTTAGTGTTTTTTAGTAACGAAGGAGTAAATGAAACACTATGCGTGGGGCTAGCCCAGGTGTGGTTCATTAAAGTCCCGCGGAATGCTAGATTCCGAAGCTCAGTTTCTCGTTAAGTAAATAAGACGCGTAATTTCGTGCAGACAGCGATCACATAGTGACCGACTTACATGTGTGCGAAATGTGAACGAGATGAATTGTTTATTCGATTAATTAAGTGGATTCGATTCCTAGTTCCTTTGGATATTCCTAGCAACGCGAAATTTTAAAATAAAGGCGGAAACATAAGCTACGTACAAAATAAACGGGAGAGGGATACAATAATAATTTACACGGGATTACGAAGAAATAAAGGGTATCGTTGTATTTTTCCCAAGAGGAAGCGTGTGTGTAGTGTACGAATTAATCGGAACTGTTAGTATTAAATATTATATAAAAATGTGAGAAATAAATAAAATAAATAAATAGACTAATAAAATGAGATAAACTATGAAATAGAATAAATTAAATAAAATAAAAATACAATAAATAAATGGTCTCATATTAGTCATGATTAATCGGAAACGATTTATCGCGACTTTTTGTCATATCATCGGCCCCAAAATAAAGGAATTAAGATCAAACGACTCACCAATATTTGTAAATTATAAGAATTAATATGGAGAAACAAATTCTAACATCATCACAATAATAATAATAATAATAATAATAATAAAGCAAAAATATAAAATAAAAATAAACTATGGAGGGGTCTGTGTGTCGGACTTGCTAATGTGCTGAAAGTAAAACAGATTGCGATGGACCAAGGGTTTACAAACCAAAGCAACAACAAAAACTCATAAGTAAATAAAGTAAAAATAAAATAAAAGAAACATTGTTTCACGCTTCTTGGTCTAAAAAAGGAATTTTCTCACCCTCAAATCAAATCGCAGTTTCAGCGGAAAATCTCTCTTACGCGATGCATCTCAATCTCTTTAAATCCGAACTCAAAACGGCGATTATCTCTCTCACACTCGTGATTGCGAACGGCGGTTCCCTCAGTTTCAATCTCAATCGCGTTTAGGGTCGTGGTTGGACGGTGGTTTGGATCTACGGTTTCAGATTCATGTATTTTGGTTTGAGCAATAGGTCACGGTGGACGGCCGTTGGTGGTTCGTTCGACGGTGAGGGCGTAGGAGGTCACAGTTGAGCCGGAAGAGATGGTTGGTTTAGCGGCGAGGTTTTGTGTTCGATGGTTGCGTTTGGTCTGAGTTGTGTAGTGGTGTTTTAAGGGTTGCGATTGGAGGCATTGGTGATTTTTGAGATTCGCGGCAGAGAAAATGTGAATGTGTAATGGTTCATGGTTATCTTTGGTTTATTTATGGTTTCAGTTTGTTGTTGTTAGTGGCTTGAAGGGTTGGCCGCGGCTCCGGTTTTTAAAACAATAAAGGGGTGTTTCACGGTTGTGATTGAAAGGTTTTGGATGAGTTTCAGTTTTCTGTTTCTGTCTCGGATCGGTGAGTAAAATGAAAAGGGTTTTCGGTTTTGAAAAGAAAGTGTTTGAAGGTTTTTGGAGATTGAATGGTGGGGAGATTCTCAGTTGTGAGTTGTTGGTTTATGGTGGAGTTTGGCCGATTGGAGCGATGAAGATTTTCGGTGATTTTTTTTGTTTATTTTTGTTTATTCTGGGTTTCAAAAAGGAAAAAGTTTTGTTTTTTCAGAACTTTTTGTTTTCGTTTCCTCCCCCTCCCATTCTCTGGTGAACCCCCCTCTTTTTAAAACCAAAAATCAAACTTGTTGGCTAAGTTTAAGTTATAATCAATTTTGTCTGGTATTGATGTTGAGTCCTTTTCAATTACAGGTCTTGTTGCAAACTGGTTTGGAGTGTAGACTTGGTCAAAGACTTGATGAAAGTTTGGATAAAATAAAAGAAAATATGGTTAATAATAAAACTAAATCTAAATCTAAACTATAAAAAAACTGATAAAATCTAAATATAAATTAAATCAACAAGTAAATTTTAAAAAAATAAATAAAAAGAAAAATCTAATTATAAGCATTAAACTGATTAAACTAATCTAAAAAATATTACTAATTCAGATTAAATAAAAATAAATAAATAAAATGAGACTAAATTAAATATTAAATTCAAATCAAATTTTTAGTAAATCTAAATTTGACTTAAGTAAATACTTAAACTAATTGAAATAAATAATACAAACCAATAAAAATATACTTCAAATAAAAAAACATGGAATTAAAAGGTAAGCTAAAATTTAAAACTCAACTAAAAAATAAATTAAAAATATAATCTAATTAAAAGGAAGAAAAAAGAATTGAAATTTAAAATGGTTAAACCGAAATTTAAATGACTAATAAAATAGATAAATAAGATAAAAATGCATGACTTAATGAATAATAGACTTAATGAATAATGCGATGAAATGCGTCAAAAATGAACAAAAATTTGAATTTTTTTTGTAAAAATTTAGGGTATGACAACGTACCCCACTCTTTGGCCTGTTCATTATTTGAACTAGTTTGGATTACTGATTGCACCACTGGCCCATGCTCTCTCATTTTATTTTCTTTTAATTGCATCATTTCCATTTTTAATTTTTCAAAAATAGTTTAATGCATAAAAAAATTCCTAAAATATTAATGAATCATCTTTAAGATTTTATAAAATTTTTACAAATTTTATTTTCCATTTTTATTTTATTTTTGTCATTTGAATTAATTGTCGTGTGAATTTCTTCTTGAATTGCTTCATTCATGAACACCTTGCCTTGCTGATTTTGTTTCTCATCATCCACATATGACTTGATCCTAATTATTTTTGCATAAAGGACACTTTGAAGCAATTAAATTTTTTTTATCATATTTTTAAAATCATTTTTTCATCCTCTCTGGGCCACTTCTTTATACATGATCATGTGAAACCCTAATTGCATTTGAGTGGATGTTTGGATGACTTATCTTGTGAATCTTTGCATGAGATTTTGGTATGTTGTTTGCCCTTGGTTAAGATCCTTTGTGACTGAATTTGGTAATTTTTGAATTATGTTTTCTATTTCTTTGATGACTTTGACTTTGAGTGTTCTTTTATGAACTTCCTTGATCATGTTTGATTACTTGCTTGAGAAGGAACTTGTGTCATTGTATGAGATCACTTATTTGAATTCTTGAGCCATGTTTAGACAATCATAGGTCTTACTTTATTCCATTATAGGTCATTCATATGAGTTTGATGTTTGCCTTATGTACTGTTCCATGCTTGTTTCACATGCCTTCTTTTGACCTAATTCTTCATTTCTTCTCATCTATGCATGTATTTGGTTTGTATATGCCATGACATATCATTAATTTGCATTTAATATGATGTATGCCTTTAACTTTAAATCATCTCATTCATTTCACAAGCCATCTATGTCTTACTTTTCATACTTGAACATGTTTCATCCAAATGCATGCATCTTCTTCTCTTAACTTCAAAATGACATGTAAGAGTTCAAATGTGGTTAACTTGTGCATTTCATATTCATTTTAACATGTCATATTGCTTCTGACTTTGATGTATGTTCATCCATATTTCATGTTGAATTGTGTTCGAAGTTACCTTCTTATGTGATCTATGTGTACTTTTTTCTCACTTCTTTTTCATCTCACTTCTAATGCTTGATTGGTTGCTTACATATTTAATATGCTCATTCAATTGTATCATCATACATCCATAATGAACATATGATTATGACTTTGAGATTTCATGAAGCATCCATACAAGTTCAACTTTCACATTCATCCTTTCTTATCCCACTCCTTCTTTAGAGCACTTCTTTGAAGTTTGTGGACTAATTTCCATTTGTTTGGTTTGTGTTTACCTAAGGAGAATTATAGGTCACTTCTAGGGTTTACATTCTGACTTGTGTGACTTTGTTTAGTTTATAATCATTTTTCTTTGAGTTGTGACTTGCTTGAGTCTTATTTGTTTTACCTTTGCTCATGCTTGCTTTTGCTAACTATGTAGGGGCTAATGGTAAGTGAATGGGATGTGGATGGACTTCCACATTCCAAATTCTCCTTTTCTCTTTTATGCATTCAAGTATGTGTTTGCCTAAGCATTCAATATGATTTGTAAAATTTCCTTCCCCCCTTTAGAGGTAACTTAACTTCTTTTGAGAAGTAAGTTGTTTTCTAACCTCTTATTCTTCTTTCTTTCCTTTCTCTACTTCTTCTTCTTTAGGATAGAGTTCTTTCAAACCTCACTAACCTAGGTTTATCTAAGCATGAAAACTTACTTAGGATTGTTTAGTTCTCATTAGACTTTTACCTTTGGTTCTCTTTTGATGCTTCTCTCTTCTCATCTCAAAACAACAACTCAAGACACCTAATAAATGATAAGTTTTCTCATGTGCCAAGAAAATTTGCCATGGGATACTTGAACACATTACATATGGGGATGATGTGTAGGATATTTATCATGATGAATAAGTCTTAGCATAAGGATGCTTCACAAACAAAATCTAAAAAACACTTCTTAACCAAAAAACAACAAAAACACTTAATAAATAAAGTAGGATAGTGTGCTTGAGCCACAATCCTTGGAACTAAGTTTGGGGATCTTCTCCATACTTAGGTGTGCTTCTTATCCATTCCATTTCAGGATGATGTAAGAAGTACACATCCCATTGAATGAAACTTAGATACACTCTCCTATGCAAACTCTCAAACAAAAAACTTCTAAAAAATATTGAACCAACGATAAACGTCTTTCCTTCGAGAATTATTTTCTCATCTCATTCACTCTTAACAAAAGAACTTGCTTCTAATTGTCTTTTACAAGGCAGTTAATGCACTCGTTCCAGACGAGCTTGCAACACCTGAGCATAGATATAAGCAGTTCAAGTCATAAAAAACACAAACAACAATTTTCCTCCCTAGTTAGGGGAACTACGCCGACTCTAATTCTCATTTCCCGATGAGATACATAGGCAGTGGGGTAGGGCCCATTCGAGCACTCTCTTTATTTTCCCTACATTTCCCCATACATTTTCTTTCTCTTATCTAGTTCGGTAGTAGTTCTTTTGTTCAACAACAGTTTATCCTCACCCTTTGAAACAATTTCTAGCAAGCATGGATCCCATCAGGTACGACTGTCGCTCCCGGGATTTTCATCCTAGTACAAACGCGAAAGTGGCGCGGAAAGGTTAGAGTCGCCAGCCAGACATTTTTATCCCGAAAGAATGGGAAAGGTAATGTTGCACAAACCTGAGGAAGAAGGAAAAGGACAAGGTCCTGCGAACCAAAGATCTGAGTTCGGGAGTCGGTTACGAATTGAGAAGGTATTAGCACCCCAATCCGTCTGCCGTACCCGACGGGATCCACGCTTGCAAAGAATGCTGTTTCAAAGGGTGAGGGTATGAAAGCTGCAACAAAGAAGTGAAAATGAAAAGAAAACTGGAACTGGAAAAGAAACTGAGAAAAGCAATGAATATGAAACAAAGAGGAAAAATGTAGGGAAAATAAAGATTGTGCTCGAACGGGCCCTACCCCGCTGCCTACGTACCTCATCGGGAAAATGAGGATCAGAGACGCCGTAGTTCCCCTAACTAGGGGTACCAAAGGAAAATTGCTTGTGAATTAAAGGCTTGAACTGCCTATGCCATTGCTCAGGTGTTGCAGGCTCGGACGACGAGTGCGTAACCGTCTTGCAAAGTGACAAGTAGGAGCAAGTTCGCGTACAGAGCGAATGAGGTGAGAAAAGAATTCCCGAAGGAAAGACGCTTATTGTTTGTTTGGTGTTTTTTTAGAAGCTTTTATGAGTGAAAGTTTGCATAGGTAAGTGTACCTAAGTCTTACTCAATGGGATGTGTACTTCTCACATCATCCCGAAATGGAATGCGCAAGAGGCACACCTATCTATGGAGGAAATCCCCAAAGCTAGTCCCACAAGTGAAGACTCAAGCACACTGGCCTATTACCATTATTAAGTATTTTTGTGGTTTTATGGTTAAGAAGTGTTTTTTAGCTTTTCTTTGTGAAGTACTCATGTTAAGACCTATCCACCACGAGTGATGACTCACACCTCGCCCCGAAATGGAACGCGTGCAAGCATCTCATAGCAAAGTCTCATGTCACATGGAAGTACTCAACCTTTATTAAGTGAATTAAAATTAAGTTTGAAGATGAGAAGAGAGAGAGCACCAAAGGATCTCAAAGGAAAAATTCTAAAGGGGACTAAAATAATCCTAGGTGTTAACATGCATGGATGTCCTAAAGGTTGGTGAGGTTTCTATCCTAATGAAGAAGGAAGAAGAAGATAGAAGAAGGGATGAGAAAGGCCTAGGCCCAACAAAAGAGGGTTATTTCACATAAGCATAAGAGGAAGAGATAAGAATTGGAGATGTGGGACTCAATTCCCACATCTCACACTTACCATAGCCCCTGCAAGGTTAGTATGCACAAGTGAAACAAAAATGAGCAAATTAACATGACATCATCCAACAATCAGAAGTGAAGTGGAATGAACAAGTGCATAATGCCAATTCAACTCAAAGAAATGAAAATGAGAAACTTATGACTTAAAATGAGGCAACATGAATACATATGGAAACAAGTGCGCACTTATGAAAGATGTAATGCAAAACGTACAAAATACAAGCACAAAGTTCAAAATCAGAATCAAAATGATATGAAGAATGGCTTAGGAGGCCAGCAAGATGAAGAGAGAGGTCACACAATACCAAACAATGTCAAAATAGAAGCAACGAAACCAAAAGATGGAATTTAAACACTTAAAGAAACAAAAGACTTGAATAAGAAGCAAACTTAAAAATTCAGAAGAAACAAGACCTATCCTAGGACCAGGAAGGTACCCACACCCCAAAGTAACCCCAAATGAGAAGAAGAAGTTGGCACAAGTGCCCTTCTAAGCCTATAAGAAATCTTATGAACCAAATGAGGCAAAATGGGACAAGGTGAGAACAAAAATCCACAAATAATCAACCAGCCATCTAAAAATTCTACAACTTAAACCAAATGATCTTCAAACATATCATATCAACTTGCCAAAAGGATTTTCAAAAATTCAGAAGGGAACTAGGTCAAATGGAGGTACAAACACAAGTTGGGACAGAAAACTTACACCACAAGATATCAGACCAAAACTCAAGAAATAATTTCCTAATAATTCAGAGAAAAATCACATGAAAACTACAAGATCTTAGGAACACAATGCAAAAAGAATGGGATTAAAACTCCAAATATTGAGAGCTATAGAAAATAAACAAGACAGACTGGTCAAGAAATGAAGCAAAAGAAGCTATGCACCTTGGTGAATTATTTCTGGCACGTGGATCAATGGAAAAAATAAAATAAAAATGTGATAAAAAACTAGAAACATAAAGGAATATCCATGATTTATTTGAGAATTTTTAGGTGAATAAAACTATTTTTAAATGAATTAAAAGCAAACTGAATTAGATGAAAATAAAAATAGGAAAAAGAAATAAAGGAAAATGAGGGAGGTGTATGAAGTAATGATATTATGTTGAATTGGATTGGGCTGACATGGGGTGGGGTGCGAATATCAATTTCTTAAGCCCAGGAGAAAACGCTGGGACATGTGAGTTAGAGTGGAAACGCGGTCAACATTGTTGACTTGCTGGGAGGCGCTGGATCAAGGGACTTGGCAAAGTATGATCATCAAACGGTGCAGAAACACGGATGTATGATAGTTACTGTAAAAAACACCCACATGATTACTTAATCACAGGCCCTGCCGGACGGTGACAAGTGTCACCGTCGGTATAGGCAAAAAGCACAAAAGATGGATTGCCCTTATCCCTTATCTCCATCGGAACTCACAATTATTTCTTTAATAATTTTCATGAGACTTAAATATTCTTTAACAATTCTTTAACAACAACTTATAACAATCAAAATGAAGAAAATAACAACAAAAGAACCAACACCCTCAACTCTTTCTCCTTCCCCTACTCACCTTCGTCCTACTTCCTCTTCCAATCACAGGCCGTCCAACTTCACCTTCTTCTTCACCATTCACTCACCTTCATCGCCGGATTCCTTCACCACCATTCCCAAACCTCAAAGACCAAACTCCTATCCCTTACTCACAGCGATTACAAATCCAGAAGTGAGAAACTCAAAACTTAGCCAGATTCCGGATCGAAAACAAGAACAACAAAATCTATACGCAACATCTGAGTAACAATCAAGCAAAGAAGTAGAAGATTCACCAACCTACGACGCTGTGGCTTACGTCGGTCACACGCCGGAGTGACGAAGTCCGCTTACTTCCGATGATTCACGGTGACGTCGCTACTTGATGCTTGAAGAACGACGCGATGGTGCTGATGAATATTGAAGTTTAAGATGATGATCGTTGATGCTGATTCGAGATGAAGATTCAGAATCCGATTGAATAAGTTGAATCAAGTTGACGAAAATTGAAGCGTGGACGAAGATTAACGCCAAATCCGCGATGAAGATAAAGGTGAGCGACGAACTTCGTTCAGTTTTGGAGGATGATCTTTATTCCGTGAAAGAGAGTGGTGGATTCTTGTTTTTTGTTTGTTTGTTGATGATAAAGAAGAATGACCGAGCTTCATTTTCTGTTATGGATCAAATTCAGAGTGATGATGAAGAACAACCAGATTCAACTTTTGTGGACTCGGTTTTGGTGTTAAAGAGTGAGGAATTAGTTTTTGGTGTCAAGAATCAATCAGAGAATCTCCTATGGCTTGTTATTGGCGTTGATGGTGAGCGAATTTTGTTGCGGTTTATGGTGAAATCTTTTTGCTGAGATGAGTGTCACGGTTATTGTGTTATGAGGGAGGTTAAACTTGTTTTGGATGAGGTATGAAATTCTAGTGAGGATGTGATGGAAAGTATGAATCCATTTTTCTCTCTGTTACAGATTTTTTCTCTTGTTCTTTTCTGAATTTTTTCGTTCTCTCATGATGTGAAGAGTAATTTTTTCTCTAACAAACTTTTTCCTCTCCCCCTATTATTTGCTTGGTCCAATTTTGTTGTTAATTTTCTGTTGTATTTTGGAAAAATTGTGGAACGTGTGCATGTGCACTGGCATGAGAAAAGTGTTGGCTGAAATCCCTTTTCTTTCTTTTCAAACAAATCGTGAGGTGAGGTGTGAGTGGGTGCATATCGTGTGGGGTCATTTTCATGCTGTTGTAATTGTTGATGTGCCCAAAGGCGTCAAAGCGGTAATCACATGTATGGCATGAAAAGTTTTTTTTTGGTGGAAATTTGTGTAAAAAATGGATAAAAAGAAAAAATTGTTTTAGGTAATGGAATATGGATCATATGGAATTAAATGGAAATAAAGAAAAGAAAGAAAAAGAAAAAAAAAGATAAATGAAATTAATGGGATGAATGGACTTGTATATTGAATAGTGAGTAGATATAGAAATGTGGTTTGTAGAAAATTGGTTAAAAATATGGACAACTTGATTATGGACAAAACGAATAAATATCACGTGGATTGAACGATAGATGATGAACTTGAATGACCCCACATCTTGACTGAATTTAATACAACAAATGCAAACGAACCTCTACCAATCTAATTAACAAAGGATCTCCCGAACAAACTAAAAATGTCACTGATATAACAAACATATGAATTGAATGTTCTCTGGATCGCTAGCCAAATGAATCACTTTGAATTCGCCTGAATTGATCGCCCGGTAAATATATCCACTGATGACCCACTACTGAATTATCAATACTCAATCAAACCAATATGCATCATTCTTCAACATGAATCACTATTCGATAACCCAATGAACTTCCGCACCCCACACATCTTAACACTGAATACGCACTGCCTGAGACCTAACCATTGACGCAGATAACTTGCAATTTAAAGAAATCTGACAGTTTGACCAAGCCAGGTCAAACATCCATCTGAATCAAATCGCAAACTGAGCAACCATACTCAAATGAGATCACTGTCAGCCCTGTGTTATGCTATGGATGTTATGTTTCATCTTTCTATGCTAATGATGCAGTGCGAAATATGAAAATGATATGCTAAATGCTATGAAAATGAGAGGGCAAATTTGGGGTGTTACAGCTGCCCCTATTCAATCATCAGTTAATCTGAAAAGGACGATAGTACGGGCTATCGACCATTCAAGATAAACTGTGGTTGAATACCAAGAAGACCAGAAATTTGCACTCTGACGAAGAATGCAACACTGGGAAATAACCCCAACCAAATGACGCTTTGATGACTGAAGGGGAGAAAGAAGCAGACGAGCTTCTTCCAAGTCGAAACTGATGTCTGGAATAAGAACACATTGACAGACGAGTCTTCAAACAATCCTGTGACGCCAGGAACCGGACATACGAGTCCTCAGAACACTGCAATACAACAATCTGAGACAGAAGAGTCTTCAAACAATCCTGTGATGCCAGGAGCTGGACATACGAGTCCTCAAACACTACAAGAACATAAACTGAGACAGACGAGTCTCCAAACAATCCTGTGACGCCAGGAGCTGGACATACGAGTCCTCAAAACTGCATATAGCATGAGACAGACGAGTCTCCTTCGGATTTACCTGTTACGCCAGGACCGGTAACCATTTCGACATTTAATTCCCACTGTCAGGATTTGAAACCTCTTCAATATAGACGAGTATTGGATGATCATCAAGATAACACAGACGAGTGTTATAGGTCAATGATACAGACGAGTATCAGACGATGATCCGAGAAACACAGACGAGTGCTTCAGGCAATGATACAGACGAGTATCATCCACTGGTACAGACGAATACCAGAACTTCAAACACAGACGAGCATTTGAAGTAGTCACAAAAATATCAGGGTAAACAGCAAATCTTCACATTCAGATGTAAGCTAGCACAGACGAGTGCTCGGGATGATACAGACGAGTATCCAAGCAAAGCAGGCGAGCTTCAGAACACAAACAACTTCTGGGGGATAAAAGCAGACGAGCTTCAAACAAACACAGACGAGTGCTGGACAGTTGCAGACGAGCAACGACAGAGAATACATATCAAGGCACAGACGAGTGCAGCGAAGGATCTAATACCAAACACAGACGAGTGTTGGGAGGTTGCAGACGAGCAACAACAAATATCATATCAGAACACAGACGAGTGTTGAGGAATAGCGGATAAACAACTATCATAACCAAACACAGACGAGTGCTGGAAAATTGCAGACGAGCAATATCAAGGTAATCATAAGCCAATGTTGGGGGAAAGCAGGCGAGCAATACCACAGAGCCAACACAGGCGGGTGTTGAAAGATGCAGACGAGCAACAATAAAGCAGTAATACCAATGTTGGGGAGAACTCCTTTTAGGGATAACACGGACGAGTGTTGACAGACGCAAACGAGCGGTAGTCAAATGTCTGATTGGCCACAAGAGCTACAACTCTGCAGGGAAAACAAGTCAAGAGGTCTGGACACCTAACTCTGACTGAGGTGATAAATACCTGCTCGTATCATCACATTGACCTAAAAGTAAGGCAACTTCGCTGGGGAATATTTCACTGATTGGAAGAGAAAATCCCATATGAACTTTGTGGGGAATACCATCTAGTGACATCTTGCATTTTCTGGACTAGTTGACTGCTTGAAGATCAACCTAAGAGGATTTTACAGAAGACATGACATCCGAAATGCCCAAGTCTTCAAACTCTTTAGAGATTCGTCGAATCTTGACATAACTGCCCCAGACTGTATAGACTATGGAAGAATTTGTCTCGCAAGGATTCATGAAAAACCTCGTGTCACTGCGAAATATTGTGCCCTGTAAGCACAAAGATATGCACACCTGCCCCGGGCATAAATGAATCCAGTGTGGCTGAGCCAGGATGATATGATTTTTGAATTTTCTTTTATGACAGACTCACTGGGTATCAACTCAAGGGTTGAAGAAGTGAAGACTATGATATCGACTCAAGGGTCGTAAGAAACGGAAATATCGACTCAAGGGTCAAGGAGAACACAACGACATCAACTCGAGGGTTGAGGAATAAAGCGACAACAACATTGACTCGAGGGTCGAGGAAATGAAAGCAACAATATCGACTCGAGGTTCGAAGAAAGTAAAGCAACGTCAACTCGAGGGTTGAGGAAATAAAATAGCAACATCGACTCGAGGGTCGAGGAAAGCGAAACAACATCAACTCGAGGGTTGAGGAAATAAAATAGCAACATCGACTCGAGGGTCGAGGAAACAAGATGACAATACCGACTCGAGGGTCGAGAAAACAAAACAACATCAACTCGAGGGTTGAGAAAACAGAAGCGATGATATCGACTCGAGGGTCGAAGAGAACAAAAAAACATCAACTCGAGGGTTGAGGGAATGAAGGAGGCAACATCGACTCGAGGGTCGCAGAAAACCAAAATAAGGATTGCCACACTCAGCTGAAGTGAGAGGATGAATGCATATATATGCCAACATATCATAGTTGAAGAGATTCCAACAAAGATCGGACTTTAACCTTGAAGATGCCAATGACTATTGGACTTTAACCGTATATGATGATCATACGAAGTAACCACAACGTCTAAGGAGAAATTCTCTGACTAGGGAAGCACCCTACTGGGATAAATCATCAGACATTCATTCTGGGAACTGCCTTGCATACCACAATATTGTCTCAAGAGGATTTTACAAAAAACCTAGCATCCAAAATGCTTCAGTATTTTCAAACTCTTGAATATCTCGAAGTAACCACCTCAAACTGTATGGTCCATGAAGGAATTTGCCCCAAGATCTCGCATCATCTGATTAGCCGTCTTTTGGAGAAAGTAACTTCTAGTGTTTCTTGGGTGACCTGCCCCAGTACGAGCCTTGCTTTGGAAAAACCCCCAGACTAACTGCTCTGTGAGAGATTTAAATCTCGAAGTGATTGCCCCAGATTGGCTGTTGAAGAGATTGATCGACATTATTGCCCCAGATTGGCTGCATTTAACCCAACTGGTTGGAAAAGTCTCTATTCAACGAAGTTTCTTGGAAAGAGTGCCCCTTGACATGAATGTCCTTCCGAAGTTTCCGCCTTCTCAACTTGGCAAGATTAAGCTTCTAGACGGAGGTTCCAGATGTGAACTTCTTTGATGCCAAACAAATGTATGCAAGCAGAAAATGTCTTATTCTGAGAATGAAAATTCTAATGCAACACATGTTAATCTTGAAGCTTTTATTGAAAAGATGTCGTTTATGAACGAATCACTAGTTAAGACAGTACAATAATTTTTTTATTTTATGAAATAAACCTGCATATGCAATACCAACGAGGGTCTGTTAGCACAAATCGTAGGAGTCAGGAACGCTATCTCATGATGGCACGCTCTCGAATTAACCATGTTTCAATTAGGACTTTTAAGGGTTGTATCATGGCCTGGTTCACGGTTATAGAAACAAAGGATATAGGCTCGAAGTTTGTATGTGCCCACCCATCTTCGTGATGTCCTTCCATTCCTATGTTCAACTAGTTTTCGCAAACGCTCACCTTTCCTAAGGGTTTCGTATTGATTGAGGAACCATTACTCTAACAGTTTAAGCACCATTGAGGTTGTTGTTGGGATAACAGTCACCCTTATTGTCTTTTGTGTCTGCATCACACGACTTGTTCTTGCTTAAGGATTTTTCTTGTGTAATCCTTTTCGTCTTTTCGCTTTTTCATTCTCTTTGTTTATCCCTAACTTTTGCCTGGACTGATTCTTTTGAATCTTTTGCAATTGGAGTCCAGCGGGATGCCCTAATTTTTGCCTAAGTCGCCTGTTTTCAAGTTTCAACTTAGCGGGCTACTTATTCCTTTTTTTTTCCGAACAAATCGTGTGACACTGTTTGTCTTGATTGTTTTGTAAGGGTCGTGATTGTCTCACTCTTTGGTTGCTGGTGGATAACCGTTGTGGTTTCCGGTCCTTGGACTTCTTGATTTGGTACAATGAAATGTTAAGGATCCTCAGATACACTCCTTTATGGAAGCATGAACGCTTGGTCCAACTAGCTGACACCTACCTTGCCCCGGGTTAAATGCGAGGTTTTTTTTTTCATGCGAAAAGAAACTCCTACTTCAAGGCTCGAAGGGGTTAGCGAGGGACTATCTCCCTTATATCTCCAGTGTTTAGGATTTGAAACAAAGCCTGTACATCGTCAACAAGGTCTTATTCAAGAGCACACAAATGGATATTATTTTGCGTTTTCGCTTCGTCATCCTCCATTACAGAGTTTAAGAACAACAGTTGGTATTGCAATGCACACACAAAATTATAAGTAAGAATATGAATTAATTACTTCAAGAAGAACATGTGCATTTCCTTATGATTAACATTCAAAAAGAAAACAAGTTTCATGCACGCATACAAATGTTTAGACAAACATATAAAAGCTACACATGAAAATGCAATAAAAAAGCTGAGCAATGCCATTGTTGAGGAGACTTGACTCCGTCTGGACCAGTTGATCTTGAATACTTTCAGTAGTCGGCATCTTTTTCCTGATGAGATTTGCAATCTTCAATCAAATGACCACGTCTCATCACCATAATTCATTATCAATTATTATGACCTGAAGGTTTCGACGTTTAAACATTGACACAAGTGTTGCACCCCAAAATTTGCCCTCACAATACAAGACTTTGTGTGCTAAGAAGATTCACAAGGTTCACAAGCTTCACAATGCTTACAAGACCTTTCATGAGGTTCATGAAGTCTACAAGTCACTTTATGAGGTTTACAAGGTTCACAAGACCTCCCATAAGGTTCATAAGACATTTTATGATGGTTCACAAGGTTCACAAAGTTCACAATAGGTCAAAAAAGTTGACAACTCCTTCAGACAATGCACCTCCTAAGCAGTGCATCCAAAACTAGGGTTTTGACTTTAATCAGGCTAAATGGACTTCCAAGACTTCAAGTGAGCTTCATAACATCTTATATGTGTTTAAGAATCCCCATGACAAGTTTCAAGACTTTTCTCAGAAGTTTGCTCAGTCAAATGATCAGATAAGTCAAAATCAGTCAAAGCAGTTAAAAAGTCAAACTGAGGTCAACTGTGGTCAAACCAAAGTCAAACTTCATGATTTTTTGCCAACATCAAGTATATGAAGTAAAATTCATCATTTGATCAAGGGTTGATCATGATTCATCAAGGAGATCTCAGATCATCAAGAATCAGGAGTTTCTAAATTAGGGTTTCCTTAGTAAAAGTCAACTGAACTTTGACCAGCCATAACTTTCACATGCTTCATTACCAAGTCTCCATACAAATCTCATTTTGAAGGAAATTGAATTCTCTACAACTTTGTGTCTCACAAGCCAAGCCCAAAAATGCTTCATTTGGAAGGTATGAGCTAAGACATTATAGGTCCTTTTAAAAGTCAACAAAAAGTCAACAACTTCAAAAGGGGATAACTTGAGAATGGTAAATGGTATGGACATGAAACCAGAAGGGTTGGTTAGAGGACTCTTCAAGCTTTCCAAAATGTCCAAGAACACCTTCATACCATTAAAATTGAAGGATATGTGCCCTTGCAAAGTTGGGAAATTTTTGGTTGGTTTATGAAGAAAATGGAGGTCTAAAACCAATTTCTTCCAAATGGGCTTGCCAAATGATGACCCAATCCACACCAAAACATCATGGACGAAATTAAATTGATTTATTCATAATTTTATTCATTTTGTTTTTATTTATTATGATTTTTTATATTAAAAATCATTTTAAATTTAAATAAAATATAAAATAATGAAAATTTAATTTGATTTGGTTTCTAGAAGGTCTTAAATTATATTTAGACTTGATTGATACAAGAGTAATGAGAATCATCCTAAAAGAGCAATGTGAGATCAAGAATATTCAAATTTTAAAGCCAATCTTTTTCAATCTTCAAATGATCCAAATATCCATCAAATTGGTGAAGTCTTTGACCTAATTCACTCACTCATATATAATGAACACTTAACAATTCACAAGCCACGAATTTGCAGCCTCCAAGAGTAAGTTTCACAAATCAAAAAAAACCATCCAAAAACTCAAATTCGGATTCCTCAATACAAAGCTTTTTAAGGTATTTTAAGGACACAAGAAGAATCCTTGGACCTCACTGATCATGTATCATCACTCATATGCATCCCAAACCTCATGAACTGTGAAAACCGAATCGTTTTTATGCCAAATACATTTTGTTTCGATTCCTTAATTTAGTGCATGATTAATCGAATTTGAGTTTATAACATTGTTTGTTGAGTGATGTAGAGGAATTCTGGGTGCTTTGTTGTAAGTTTTGATGCAGGATTGGAGTTTCACCATGTTTAGGGTTTGCGGCTTCATTTAGGGTTCCATTATCTAGCCAAGATAAATGAATTCTAAAGACATAGAATGACTGAAAATCTCATTAGGAATTCAATGGTGTAATCAATTTCATGAAATTTTGCTGTTTTGTTAGTGTTTGAATTTCGCAGGTTTTTTGAGTGCAGGTAAAATCGCAAGTAAATCCCCATCAAAATTCGCAGGTAAACCTGCGAAATCCAGAGGTAGGAGATGATCTTTTGGCGCACAGGAAAAATTCAAATTAAAAGTATAATATTTTATTGTTTCTTCCTGGATATATGTTGCAAGCGAGCGCGTGGCTCAGTTGGTTTTGTACATGGGCGTTTGAGACCAAGGACCAGGGTTCGATTCCTAGGTCATTCATTTTTTTGTTTAAAATACCTTTAATCAACAGGTTTACTATATTATTTTCATTACTCGTTTCAAAGACACGCTGCACACGCAGCTCAGTTGGTTGGTGATTGTTGGTGAAGGCTGGGAGACCTGGGTTCGACCCCAGGCTCCAGCAGGTGAGTTTTATCATTTTTTTTTGTTTTGTTTTTCTTAACTTAGTTGTTTTATAATTCTTTTATATTAATAAACATAATATAAATAGATTAAAAATATGTATATTATAATAATTAGATTTATAAAACCCTAATTCAATTTTATAAACTTATAAACCCTAAAATATTTTTTCTAAAAAATCTAATTGTAATTCTTGTTTATATTTTAATTAGTAAATAAAATTTTCTTATAATCCTTAAATTTGTAAATACAATTGTATGATCACATTTTTTTAAATTATGTATAATAATTAAATTTTGTAAATATAATCATAATTAACCCTATTTTTCTATATAATATATAAATATTTTATAATTGTTTATAATTCAATTTTGCTTATACATAAGTCTTAATATATGTTTAAAATTGGTAAATTGATTTTACAATCATAATTTTATTTTTATTTTCATAATATGTTTAAAATTAGTTTAATTTTTATAATTTGCATATAATTCAAAATTTTATAATAATTAATATAATTGTCCATATTTTCTTATTAATCCTGATTAATTGTTCATATTTTCTTATTAACTTTAAATAATCATTTACATAAAATTTAATCTTTTAATTATTATATTATTGTTTTGCTTATTTCATTATTATTTTTAATTATGATATTTATTTGTACTAACCTTTCTTTCTTATAATTATTTTGTCACTAACCCTATTTATTTTTAAATTGTGATTATTATTATTATTTTCACTAACCCCAATTATATTGTTTATTTATTTTGCTTATTATTTTGCTTATTTAAATTACTTATTATTATTATTGTAATTGCTCCTGGATGTAATTTTTAATATTTAAGTTATTTTTTTTTTTATGCTATGGTTAGTAAAAATAGGGAGTGTAAACATGTATGTTATTTAAAAATTAATTTAGATCATTTAAATTTAAAGATAAATATTAAATTGTACACTCACACACGTAAGTCGATCTTGGATCGCCATCTCACTTCCTTAGGGATACCTCTCATTGTTGCCTAATCAAAAGGTCAAGTAGGGTGTATAAAGCAAAAGTCCCTCAAAAATAAAGTCATCTAGTCCCTTAACAATCAAAGATCAAGTCCCTTAAATGGTTGCCTTCGTAATGATCTTGTCCCTTTCGAATAATGATGACAGTCCCTCCAAAAATTGCTTAATACACCCCACAGTTGCCTTCATTAAACAGATGTCCCTTTACTTGTCCCGCACATCCGAGGTAATGACTACCTATTCCTTAATAATAGGGATAGTCTTACCATTTAAAGGATTCAAGAACAGAAAGACTTAAACTTTAGGGTAGGTTTCTCATAGTTACTTGCTCACTATTCAAATATTTCTCAAATACTTCACAAATTTCAAACAATTTTCAAACACAAGTTTTTTACGCATCCGTACATGGATCATTATCAAACTCTTATGAAAATTTTTATCCACACACTTCACATTTTCAAAAACAATTCAAAGTGAGCTAAGTAATTAAGAGCCCATGGATAACCATGGATGTAAAGGGTGCTAACACCTTCCCTTTACATAACCTACCCCCCGGACCCAAAAATCTTTTAAAAGGTCTTTCCTGTTCTTTTATGCCTTTCCTTTGGATAAAATAAAAGTCGGTGGCGACTCTTGCTATCCGCAACATAACTAAAGTCAGTTCTCCCACCGTGTTACAGAACTGGCGACTCTGCTGGGGATTTAATAAAAGAGGGGTACCCTTAGGAATTAGATCACTTTAAATTGTTTGCCTTGTTTGCTTTATATTATCTTGTTGGGCTCTTATGTGTGAAAGATCCTAACCCGGATCTAGTGTACCTTAGGTAAATGGCAATAGACCAAGGAAACTGTACGGCGTATACCGATATGGTTGATCTGGTGGCCATAGTTAGTGTGACTTCTTGGTTGGTGCTTATGTTCCTTAAGTCAAGTTGAGGATAATATGAGGCTGCCATATGTTGTCAATGCACTAACTAACTTTTAGAACCCTAGTTATCCCATCTTGGCCTTTAGAAAAGTAGTGAGATGACCGACTTTGGTGAAGACTGAAGTTGGTTGATACTCGATACTACGCTCATTGAGATCTTAAACTTGGAGGGTTTTGGTTGGCAAGTAAGTTGCCTACTGAACAACCACCCTTGTGAAGGATCAATGATATTGAGATCCCTTAGAACCTGGTTACTTTTGTAGGACAGAATGAACCAACTAACTTCAGGGGAGGGTACTTACCTTTGAACCTCATGCAAGCCTTTAAACCTAGGGCTATGGTGTGGCTTGCTTGTGTGTGCCACATGTTTGTGATTGAGCATAACATCATGACATCATCATGCATCATAAGCATAGCATTTTCACTAACCATTTCAAGGACCAAAGGATTTATCTTTGTTCTTTGTTGCAGGTCATGGCTTCTGCTCGTAGAAACACCATCAGGATCAACTTTGTGGGCATACCTGCTAAGCTTAAAGAGTTGGTTTCTCAAGTGTCTGATCATTCCCAGTTCATCAAGAGACATGGTAACCTATTGGATCTAGTCACTTCAGGGTTCAATGAAGACATGATGAGTGTTCTGTTCCAGTTCTTTGACCCCAAGCACCATTGCTTCACATTCCCTGACTATCAGCTGGTTCCTACAATGGAAGAGTTCTCTAAACTTCTGGGTATACCTGTTCTTGATCAAATACCCTTCACAGGATTGGAGAAGGAGCTTAAACCAGAGGTTATTGCTGCAGCTCTACATCTGAAGAAGTCTGACATTGTTCTAGAAACGAGAAGCGGAGTTAAGGGTATTCTTGCCAAGGTGTTGATAGAGAAAGCTCAATTGTTCTTGAAGGCCATGAGCTATGATGCTTTTGAGGAGATCTTAGCCTTGTTGATATATGGCTTAGTATTGTTCCCCAATCCAGATCAGTTCATAGACGTTCATGCCATCAACATATTCCTGAGTCACAATCCAGTACCTACATTGCTTGGAGACATCCTCCATTCTCTTCATACTCGTACTACAAGGGCAAGAGGAACTTTGATGTGCTGCATACCTTTTCTCTCTAGGTGGTTTATTTCTCACCTTCCTCGCTCAGTAATGAAGAATGAGCAAGGGTTCAGGTGGTCCAAAAGGATCATGTCACTCTCACATTCAGATATCCATTGGTGCTCCAGATCTATGGAGAATGTCACTATCATTGACCGTTGTGGGGAGTTTCCTAATGTGCCACTTCTAGGCATAAGAGGAGGCATCACCTACAACCCCTCTCTAGCTTTACGACAGTTTGGTTACGCTCGGAGTGATGGCCCACATGACATGTTGATTCAGGGCATTGTGTTTGACTACGACAACGATCTTCAAGGTTATCGTCAGAGATTCATACGAGCCTGGGGAAAAGTAAACAGGGTTGACAACAAGACACTGGAGCCTAAGTACACTATTCCTATGGAAGCTTATCTCAGATGGGTGCGATCTCGTGCTCAGACTCTCATGATGCCATATCCTGCTATCCTGCCAGTTACCATGGAACCTGTTGCTGAAGGAGATACTTCTTATACCATCCTTCACCCAGACATGCCTACTGACATGGAAGACTTGCAGAGATCCTGGATCCAGTTGAAGGAGCAAAGGGATACTTTCGAGGCTCATTACAAAGCAAGCCAAGAAAGAATCCTGGAACTAACAAAGCAACTTCATGAGGAACGGAATCTCAACTCATACCTCAACACAAAGAGGAAACGTCCATGGGAGACTTAAAACCCCATCTTTTGTATTTATTTCATTTCATTTCTGTAAGCCCAAGAGGCAAAACAAATTTATTACTAATAAAAGTTTACCTTCTTGATTGTTTAAGCAAATTTAAATCCTGCGGTCCTTGAAAACATTGCATACACATTCACATATCATATCATTGAATCACAGGTTTATTGTGCACAGGTTTCTCATCTTCTCGCTGTTTATTTCAGCAATGGCTCTTGAACAAACAATTAAGGATCTCCAGGCACAAAATGCACAGTTCCAAGAGTTGATCCTGAACTTGTCCAAGGGGCAGGATGAATTAAAGACACTGCTGGCTAAGAAGAAGAATCCTGAGGACAACAAGGATGATCAGCTGAAACAACTACAAGCTGAGATGACAGGAATGAGGACCCAGATGAATGACCAGGTGGCTCTTATTCAAAGTTTAGCTCAGGGGCAAGAAGAGCTGAGAACCTTTGTCCACAAACTTCAAAGTGATAGAGTCAGGGATCTAATTGTCAGTCAACCTCCGTTAAAACAAGCTGATTTGGTTGAAAGGAAGATGAGGATAAAAGAAGGTAAGAAACAGGTTGCCATTGATTGTTCTTCAGTTGAAGAAGAAAGACCTGATAAGGTTAATCCACCTCAACACAAGAAATATAGAAGGCAGTTTATCAAGTTCAGCACTCCAATGTCACAAGTTCTGCAATGCTTGTTGGAGATGGAACTAATTTCTTTGAAAAGTTCTCCTCAAAATCCTAAAACCTCCTCTCCTCGCTATAATCCCAAGGCAAGGTGTGGGTATCACTCCAACTGTCCTGGACATGATACTAATAGTTGTTGGACATTAAAGAAAAAGATCCAAGACCTGATTGACGAAGGAATCCTAGAGGTTACTCCAGAAGGTCAAGTTGAATTCTACTATCATCCATCAAACACCAAAGCTGCAAGACAAGTTGCCCAAGGTTGCAAGAAAGAAAGCCTACCTGTTCCTGTTGAGATATGGGGCACCCTGGGACATCCAAGTGGTAAATTTGATTTCATGGTGAAGTATACTGCTCCTCAAGGTTCACATATTGAAATTGAGGACATTCAGCCAACTGGATGGGACAACATTTGAATTTTCATTTGTAATTTCTTTTATTTGGTTGAACACTTACTATTATGTTAAACTTTTGTTTTCATTAATGCATTGCATATGTTTGTCTTGAATTAATCCATTCGTTCCACTATATTTTGAATTATGCTTCTTATTTCTATCCTGTGATATTTAACTCCTGATAAAGCTATAAGCCTGTAGAGGGAGGATGACGAAAACAATACCATAATATTAGGCAGTATGCTTTTGAACAGACTATGCTGACGATGTACAGGCATTGTTTCAATTCCTAAACAGTGGAGATATAAGGAAGTTAATCCCTAGTCAACCCTTTTGAGCCTATGAAGTAGGAGTTTTTATTCTCGCACAAATTAAAACCCTTATTCATAACCCGGGGCAGGGTAGTTACTCGGTTAACTCAAATATGCCAAATTATCTGTGTTGTACACAACTAATGATGGTTCTCTGTAATCATTAAATCTGACAGTCAATATCCAGCAAAAGAACAGTCTTGCTAAGTCAAAACCTATGAAGGAGACTTAGTAAAACATTAAGACATCCCGCTGACTGTAACCTTGAAATAAGCAGTTCAGGCAAAAAGAAGGGATAATAAAGTAAAAAAAAAAAAGAGGTCACTATGAATCCTCAACAAAGAAAGATGACTGAATGTTCAAATAAATTTTGGGTTTCTGAACCATCACAAATGTCAGTGTTACAATGCCAAACTCATTTGAGCCTCAATGCATAAGTTAACTGAGTATAGGACTGAAGAACATCATGGAGAATGGGTTGGGTACAAATAAATTTGAGCCTTTATCTTTTGTTTCTTAAACCATGAACCAGGCCACGTTATAACCCTTTAAAAGTCCTAACTGAAGCATGGTTAGTTCAAAAGCGTACTGCTACAAAAAGGTATCCTGACTCCTTTAGGGCTTATTATAAAACTTGAGTTAATATCACAGTTTTCTTAATAAAAAAAAATTCTTTTTCAAAAAAACTTCAAGACAGACATAAGCATTGCATTTTTGAATATATTTGTTTGCATATACCTGAGTGTTTGACAAATGGAGAAACTTACAGGATGAATGTTCACAGTCCTTCCGATGAACAAAGTTGCTTCCTGAATCAAAGTCCATGTATACAAAGGGGCATAGTCATTATCTCCCAATCAAGGGGGCAAGCCATGATACTGCCTAACTCATTTGGGGAAATCAGGACAAGATTCAACTATGTTTAAGTAGCCATGGGCAGATCTCCTCATCTATCTGAAGTACCGAGGGTAACATTACAAAGTTCATAATGACAGGGGCATAGTCACTGTTTCCCAATCAAGGAGCATACCAAGTTACTGTTCAATTCATTCGGGGCAATCAGGTCCAGATTCAACAATGCTTAATAGCCAGGGGCAGTTTTCCTCATACAGTTGAATTACCAAAGGTGACATTACAGAGTTCACAATGCCAGGGGCATATGCTTATGGGGCATTCTGTTTGTTTCTCTTGAGGTAGCTACATTCAGATACTTCCATTATGGGACGATTCATCCTCAACCAAGGGGCAATGCTTTCTTTTCAAATCTAGTATCCAGAGCGTATATGGTCCATCACAATTTGAAGACGCCATTCCTCTCATTGTATTACCTTGATATGGGGATTCTCAGGAGAAGCCATGGTGGAAATTAATTGTCTACGCCAGTAGTATCAGATGGTGTCAGTATCATGTCTTCAGATCCAGCTATGAGGATTTCTGGGAAGGTATCCAGGAAAGTTAAGAATCTCAGGAGCTCTAAATCCAATTGGTTATACACTCTCGAAGTTGAAACGATTCTATTTTCAAGTTCAGCTTTACTTTTCCCTCTGAATCCAGATTTACTTTTACCCTATTTACATAAGCGAAACGTCCATTGGTTGTGTTTGAATGTATGTATGCTTTTGAATATGATTGATGTTTACAAGAGATGCATGAATGCTTAATATGATTGATGTTTACCAGAAATGCATAAAAATGCAGTAATAGTATTTACTAAGGACGAACGAGGGAAGGATTTCAACGAAGCTTCGCCGGTTCATCTCTACAAAACAATTACAAGCCCTCAGTAGGACAAATCCATCTTCATAAAGTCACATCTCCCCTGGAATTTATATCCATATCTTTTATCCTCATACGGATATTCGGGAATTTACTTTCCAATAAGGGTACGACGAACAAAGACGGGAGGTTACATCTACCCTACTATCAAACAAGGACGAAGGTTGTATATACCTTGCTATCCCCAGCAGACGGGAGGTTATATATACCTTGCTATCCCCAGCAAACGGGAGGTTATATATACCTTACTATCCCCAACAGATGGGAGGTTATGTATAATATATTATCAAACAAGACGGGAACGAGTTCCTCATATTCTTCAATAACGAATCGGGATTTATTTTCCCTGGCCAGCAGTTGTTATACGAAGATATCCGGACGCTTCCAGCAGCATCATATCATACATACATCATTTACATCATATCATAACATACATATCCATAGATACATAACACATTACTTAGGTGCATCATATTATACATACATACATAATGCATAAACTAACACTATCATACAGAATGCTACCTTGTTTTCAGGTTAATTCTCCAGCAAACAGACTTGTGATTATCAGGATTGCTTTATCCTCCTGAAAGTTATCATCCCTCAGGATTGCTTTATCCTCCTGAAAGCTTATCATCATTACCTCAGGATTGCTTTATCCTCCTGAAAGCTATTATCATCACCTCAGGATTGCTTCATCCTCCTGAAAGCATATTATCAATCTCTCAGGACTGCTTTATCCTCCTGAAAGCATATTACTACATCAGGACTGCTTTATCCTCCTGAAAGCATATCATCCCTCAGGACTGCATTATCCTCCTGAAAGCTTACTATTACCTCAGGATTGCTTTATCCTCCTGAAAGCTTACTATTACCTCAGGACTGCTTCATCCTCCTGAAAGCTCATCATTACCTCAGGATTGCTTTATCCTCCTGAAAACATATTATCTCTTCAGGACTACTTTATCCTCCTGAAAACTATCATCATTACATCAGGACTGCTTTATCCTCCTGAAAGCTTCTTATACCTCAGGACGTTGTTATCCTCCTGAAAGCATATTATCTCCTCGGGACGTTGTTTATCTTCCTGAAAGCTATCATCACTTCCTCAGGACGTTGTTATCCTCCTGAAAGCATATTATTACTTTGGGTCGTTGTTATCTTCCCAAAGATCATCACTTCCTTAGGACGTTGTTATCCTCCTGAAAGCATATTATTACTTTGGGCCGTTGTTATCTTCCCAAAGGTTACCACTTCCTCAGGACGTTGTTATCCTCCTGAAAGCATATTATTACCTCAGAACGTTGTTTATCTTTCTGAAAGCATATTACCTCCTCAGGACTGCTTTATCCTCCTGAAAGCATATTATTACTTTGGGCCGTTGTTATCTTCCCAAAGGTTACCACTCCCTCAGGACTGCTTTATCCTCCTGAAAGCTTCTTATCTCCTCAGGATTGCTTTATCCTCCTGAAAGCATATCATTACCTCAGGACTGCTTTATCCTCCTGAAAGCATATTATTACTTTGGGACATTGTTATCCTCTTGAAAACATATTATCTCCTCGGGACGTTGTCTATCTTCCCGAAAGCTATCACCCCTACCTCAGGACTGCTTTATCCTCCTGAAAGCATATTATACCTCAGGATTGCTTCATCCTCCTGAAAGCTATCATCATTACCTCAGAACGTTGTTCATCTTTCTGAAAGCATATCATCCCTCAGGATTGCTTTATCCTCCTGAAATCACATCATTACCTCAGGATTGCTTTATCCTCCTGAAAGCTATTATCATCACCTCAGGATTGCTTCATCCTCCTGAAAGCATATTATCAATCTCTCAGGACTGCTTTATCCTCCTGAAAGCATATTACTACATCAGGACTGCTTTATCCTCCTGAAAGCATTGGCTAGGTCCGACCATGACTGGATACGACTGCTCTCTAACTGCATATACCAATTCGACGATGCCTCACTCAGACTGTATTGGAAACAATGAATCATCAATTTGTCATTATGCTCATGTGAGGCCATCCTTCTGCAAAATCTCACCAAATACTGCCTTGGATAACTATCCCCTTTGTACTTTTCAAACTTCGGTACTTTGAACTTTGGAGGTATTACCAGGCCGTGCACCAGACACATGCTTGAAGCACTTAAATCAATGACATTACGACTTTGAAGGGTTTTGATCTCTTCCTCCAACACACTGAATCTTTCCTCCCTCTCCACAATTCGTGGATCTGGGAGTCTCACCACAGGGATTGCCTCTTGGGGATCTGGCACAGTGAAAGCGAAACTGTGATAATCTGCAGCATCAACAGAAGAAGAATGTCCACTTCGGGCGACCTGGCGCTCTTGAACATCTGGATTCCCAACAGGGGTCTGTACAGGCTGAGCTTGAGCAGAATTACGGTCATCCTGCCTTGCCAAAGTCATCATAACCTCCAAAAGTTGGTCCCACTGATCTCTTGTCAACCCAACACTTGCAGACTGGCTTTGTGGGGAATACCATCTAGTGACATCTTGCATTTTCTGGACTAGTTGACTGCTTGAAGATCAACCTAAGAGGATTTTACAGAAGACATGACATCCGAAATGCCCAAGTCTTCAAACTCTTTAGATATTCGTCGAATCTTGACATAACTGCCCCAGACTGTATAGACTATGGAAGAATTTGTCTCGCAAGGATTCATGAAAAACCTCGTGTCACTGCGAAATATTGTGCCCTGTAAGCACAAAGATATGCACACCTGCCCCGGGCATAAATGAATCCAGTGTGGCTGAGCCAGGATGATATGATTTTTGAATTTTCTTTTATGACAGACTCACTGGGTATCAACTCAAGGGTTGAAGAAGTGAAGACTATGATATCGACTCAAGGGTCGTAAGAAACGGAAATATCGACTCAAGGGTCGAGGAGAACACAACGACATCAACTCGAGGGTTGAGGAATAAAGCGACAACAACATTGACTCGAGGGTCGAGGAAATGAAAGCAACAATATCGACTCGAGGTTCGAAGAAAGTAAAGCAACGTCAACTCGAGGGTTGAGGAAATAAAATAGCAACATCGACTCGAGGGTCGAGGAAAGCGAAACAACATCAACTCGAGGGTTGAGGAAATAAAATAGCAACATCGACTCGAGGGTCGAGGAAACAAGATGACAATACCGACTCGAGGGTCGAGAAAACAAAACAACATCAACTCGAGGGTTGAGAAAACAGAAGCGATGATATCGACTCGAGGGTCGAAGAGAACAAAAAAACATCAACTCGAGGGTTGAGGGAACGAAGGAGGCAACATCGACTCGAGGGTCGCAGAAAACCAAAATAAGGATTTCCACACTCAGCTGAAGTGAGAGGCTGAATGCATATATATGCCAACATATCATAGTTGAAGAGATGCCAACCAAGATCGGACTTTAACCTTGAAAATGCCAATGACTATTGGACTTTAACCGTATATGATGATCATACGAAGTAACCACAACGTCTAAGGAGAAATTCTCTGACTAGGGAAGCACCCTACTGGGATAAATCATCAGACATTCATTCTGGGAACGGCCTTGCATACCACAATATTGTCTCAAGAGGATTTTACAGAAAACCTAGCATCCGAAATGCTTCAGTATTTTCAAACTCTTGAATATCTCGAAGTAACCACCTCAAACTGTATGGTCCATGAAGGAATTTGCCCCAAGATCTCGCATCATCTGATTAGCCGTCTTTTGGAGAAAGTAACTTCTAGTGTTTCTTGGGTGACCTGCCCCAGTACGAGCCTTGCTTTGGAAAAACCCCCAGACTAACTGCTCTGTGAGAGATTTAAATCTCGAAGTGATTGCCCCAGATTGGCTGTTGAAGAGATTGATCGACATTATTGCCCCAGATTGGCTGCATTTAACCCAACTGGTTGGAAAAGTCTCTATTCAACGAAGTTTCTTGGAAAGAGTGCCCCTTGACATGAATGTCCTTCCGAAGTTTCCGCCTTCTCAACTTGGCAAGATTAAGCTTCTAGACTGAGGTTCCAGATGTGAACTTCTTTGATGCCAAACAAATGTATGCAAGCAGAAAATGTCTTATTCTGAGAATGAAAATTCTAATGCAACACATGTTAATCTTGAAGCTTTTATTGAAAAGATGTCGTTTATGAACGAATCACTAGTTAAGACAGTACAATAATTTTTTTATTTTATGAAATAAACCTGCATATGCAATACCAACGAGGGTCTGTTAGCACAACTCGTAGGAGTCAGGAACGCTATCTCATGATGGCACGCTCTCGAATTAACCATGTTTCAATTAGGACTTTTAAGGGTTGTATCATGGCCTGGTTCACGGTTATAGAAACAAAGGATATAGGCTCGAAGTTTGTATGTGCCCACCCATCTTCGTGATGTCCTTCCATTCCTATGTTCAGCTAGTTTTCGCAAACGCTCACGTTTCCTAAGGGTTTCGTATTGATTGAGGAACCATTACTCTAACAGTTTAAGCACCATTGAGGTTGTTGTTGGGATAACAGTCACCCTTATTGTCTTTTGTGTCTGCATCACACGACTTGTTCTTGCTTAAGGATTTTTCTTGTGTAATCCTTTTCGTCTTTTCGCTTTTTCATTCTCTTTGTTTATCCCTAACTTTTGCCTGGACTGATTCTTTTGAATCTTTTGCAATTGGAGTCCAGCGGGATGCCCTAATTTTTGCCTAAGTCGCCTGTTTTCAAGTTTCGACTTAGCGGGCTACTTATTCCTTTTTTTTTTCCGAACAAATCGTGTGACACTGTTTGTCTTGATTGTTTTGTAAGGGTCGTGATTGTCTCACTCTTTGGTTGCTGGTGGATAACCGTTGTGGTTTCCGGTCCTTGGACTTCTTGATTTGGTACAATGAAATGTTAAGGATCCTCAGATACACTCCTTTATGGAAGCATGAACGCTTGGTCCAACTAGCTGACACCTACCTTGCCCCGGGTTAAATGCGAGGGTTTTTTTTTCATGCGAAAAGAAACTCCTACTTCAAGGCTCGAAGGGGTTAGCGAGGGACTATCTCCCTTATATCTCCAGTGTTTAGGATTTGAAACAAAGCCTGTACATTGTCAACAAGGTCTTATTCAAGAGCACACAAATGGATATTTTTTTGCGTTTTTGCTTCGTCATCCTCCATTACAGAGTTTAAGAACAACAGTTGGTATTGCAATGCACACACAAAATTATAAGTAAAAATATGAATTAATTACTTCAAGAAGAACATGTGCATTTCCTTATGATTAACATTCAAAAAGAAAACAAGTTTCATGCACGCATACAAATGTTTAGACAAACATATAAAAGCTACACATGAAAATGCAATAAAAAAGCTGAGCAATGCCATTGTTGAGGAGACTTGACTCCGTCTGGACCAGTTGATCTTGAATACTTTCAGTAGTCGGCATCTTTTTCCTGATGAGATTTGCAATCTTCAATCAAATGACCACGTCTCAGCACCATACTTCATTCTCAATTATTATGACCTGAAGGTTTCGACGTTTAAACATTGACACAAGTGTTGCACCCCAAAATTTGCCCTCACAATACAAGACTTTGTGTGCTAAGAAGATTCACAAGGTTCACAAGCTTCACAATGCTTACAAGACCTTTCATGAGGTTCATGAAGTCTACAAGTCACTTTATGAGGTTCACAAGGTTCACAAGACCTCCCATAAGGTTCATAAGACATTTTATGATGGTTCACAAGGTTCACAAAGTTCACAATAGGTCAAAAAAGTTGACAACTCCCTCAGACAATGCACCTCCTAAGCAGTGCATCCAAAACTAGGGTTTTGACTTTAATCCGGCTAAATTGACTTCCAAGACTTCAAGTGAGCTTCATAACATCTTATATGTGTTTAAGAATCCCCATGACAAGTTTCAAGACTTTTCTCAGAAGTTTGCTCAGTCAAATGATCAGATAAGTCAAAATCAGTCAAAGCAGTTAAAAAGTCAAACTGAGGTCAACTGTGGTCAAACCAAAGTCAAACTTCATGATTTTTTTCCAACATCAAGTATATGAAGTAAAATTCATCATTTGATCAAGGGTTGATCATGATTCATCAAGGAGATCTCAGATCATCAAGAATCAGGAGTTTCTAAATTAGGGTTTCCTCAGTAAGAGTCAACTGAACTTTGACCAGCCATAACTTTCACATGATTCATCACCAAGTCTCCATCCAAAGCTCATTTTGAAGGAAATTGAATTCTTTACAACTTTGTGTCTCACAAGCCAAGCCCAAAAATGCTTCATTTGGAAGGTATGAGCTAAGACATTATAGGTCCTTTTAAAAGTCAACAAAAAGTCAACAACTTCAAAAGGGCATAACTTGAGAATGGTAAATGGTATGGACATGAAACCAGTAGGGTTGGTTAGAGGACTCTTCAAGCTTTCCAAAATGTCCAAGAACACCTTCATACCATTAAAATTGAAGGATATGTGCCCTTGCAAAGTTGGGAAATTTTTGGTTGGTTTATGAAGAAAATGGAGGTCTAAAACCAATTTCTTCCAAATGGGCTTGCCAAATGATGACCCAATCCACACCAAAACATCATGCACGGAATTAAATTGATTTATTCATAATTTTATTCATTTTGTTTTTATTTATTATGATTTTTTATATTAAAAATCATTTTAAATTTAAATAAAATATAAAATAATGAAAATTTAATTTGATTTGGTTTCTAGAAGGTCTTAAATTATATTTAGACTTGATTGATACAAGAGTAATGAGAATCATCCTAAAATAGCAATGTGAGATCAAGAATATTCAAATTTTAAAGCCAATCTTTTTCAATCTTCAAATGATCCAAATATCCATCAAATTGGTGAAGTCTTTGACCTAATTCACTCACTCATATATAATGAACACTTAACAATTCACAAGCCACGAATTTGCAGCCTCCAAGAGTAAGTTTCACAAATCAAAAAAACCATCCAAAAACTCAAATTCGGATTCCTCAATACAAAGCTTTTTAAGGTATTTTAAGGACACAAGAAGAATCCTTGGACCTCACTGATCATGTATCATCACTCATATGCATCCCAAACCTCATGAACTGTGAAAACCGAATCGTTTTTATGCCAAATACATTTTGTTTCGATTCCTTAATTTAGTGCATGATTAATCGAATTTGAGTTTATAACATTGTTTGTTGAGTGATGTAGAGGAATTCTGGGTGCTTTGTTGTAAGTTTTGATGCAGGATTGGAATTTCACCATGTTTAGGGTTTGCGGCTTCATTTAGGGTTCCATTATCTAGCCAAGATAAATGAATTCTAAAGACATAGAATGACTGAAAATCTCATTAGGAATTCAATGGTGTAATCAATTTCATGAAATTTTGCTGTTTTGTTAGTGTTTGAATTTCGCAGGTTTTTTGAGTGCAGGTAAAATCGCAAGTAAATCCCCATCAAAATTCGCAGGTAAACCTGCGAAATCCAGAGGTAGGAGATGATCTTTTGGCGCGCAGGAAAAATTCAAATTAAAAGTATAATATTTTATTGTTTCTTCCTGGATATATGTTGCAAGCGAGCGCGTGGCTCAGTTGGTTTTGTACATGGGCGTTTGAGACCAAGGACCAGGGTTCGATTCCTAGGTCATTCATTTTTTTGTTTAAAATCCCTTTAATCAACAGGTTTACTATATTATTTTCATTACTCGTTTCAAAGACACGCTGCACACACAACTCAGTTGGTTGGTGATTGTTGGTGAAGGCTGGGAGACTAAGGTTCGACCCCAGGCTCCAGCAGGTGAGTTTTATCATTTTTTTTTTGTTTTTCTTAACTTAGTTGTTTTATAATTCTTTTATATTAATAAACATAATATAAATAGATTAAAAATATGTATATTATAATAATTAGATTTATAAAACCCTAATTCAATTTTATAAACTTATAAACCCTAAAATATTTTTTCTAAAAAATCTAATTGTAATTCTTGTTTATATTTTAATTAGTAAATAAAATTTTCTTATAATCCTTAAATTTGTAAATACAATTGTATGATCACATTTTTTTAAATTATGTATAATAATTAAATTTTGTAAATATAATCATAATTAACCCTATTTTTCTATATAATATATAAATATTTTATAATTGTTTATAATTCAATTTTGCTTATACATAAGTCTTAATATATGTTTAAAATTGGTAAATTGATTTTACAATCATAATTTTATTTTTATTTTCATAATATGTTTAAAATTAGTTTAATTTTTATAATTTGCATATAATTCAAAATTTTATAATAATTAATATAATTGTCCATATTTTCTTATTAATCCTGATTAATTGTTCATATTTTCTTATTAACTTTAAATAATCATTTACATAAAATTTAATCTTTTAATTATTATATTATTGTTTTGCTTATTTCATTATTATTTTTAATTATGATATTTATTTGTACTAACCTTTCTTTCTTATAATTATTTTGTCACTAACCCTATTTATTTTTAAATTGTGATGATTATTATTATTTTCACTAACCCTAATTATATTGTTTATTTATTTTGCTTATTATTTTGCTTATTTAAATTACTTATTATTATTATTGTAATTGCTCCTGGATGTAATTTTTAATATTTAAGTTATTTATTTTTTTATGCTATGGTTAGTAAAAATAGGGAGTGTAAACATGTATGTTATTTAAAAATTAATTTAGATCATTTAAATTTAAAGATAAATATTAAATTGTACACTCACACACGTAAGTCGATCTTGGATCGCCATCTCACTTCCTTAGGGATACCTCTCATTGTTGCCTAATCAAAAGGTCAAGTAGGGTGTATAAAGCAAAAGTCCCTCAAAAATAAAGTCATATAGTCCCTTAACAATCAAAGATCAAGTCCCTTAAATGGTTGCCTTCGTAATGATCTTGTCCCTTTCGAATAATGATGACAGTCCCTCCAAAAATTGCTTAATACACCCCACAGTTGCCTTCATTAAACAGATGTCCCTTTACTTGTACCGCACATCCGAGGTAATGACTACCTATTCCTTAATAATAGGGATAGTCTTACCATTTAAAGGATTCAAGAACAGAAAGACTTAAACTTTAGGGTAGGTTTCTCATAGTTACTTGCTCACTATTCAAATATTTCTCAAATACTTCACAAATTTCAAACAATTTTCAAACACAAGTTTTTTACGCATCCGTACATGGATCATTATCAAACTCTTATGAAAATTTTTATCCACACACTTCACATTTTCAAAAACAATTCAAAGTGAGCTAAGTAATTAAGAGCCCATGGATAACCATGGATGTAAAGGGTGCTAACACCTTCCCTTTACATAACCTACCCCCCGGACCCAAAAATCTTTTAAAAGGTCTTTCCTGTTCTTTTATGCCTTTCCTTTGGATAAAATAAAAGTCGGTGGCGACTCTTGCTATCCGCAACATAACTAAAGTCAGTTCTCCCACCGTGTTACAGAACTGGCGACTCTGCTGGGGATTTAATAAAAGAGGGGTACCCTTAGGAATTATATCACTTTAAATTGTTTGCCTTGTTTGCTTTATATTATCTTGTTGGGCTCTTATGTGTGAAAGATCCTAACCCGGATCTAGTGTACCTTAGGTAAATGGCAATAGACCAAGGAAACTGTACGGCGTATACCGATATGGTTGATCTGGTGGCCATAGTTAGTGTGACTTCTTGGTTGGTGCTTATGTTCCTTAAGTCAAGTTGAGGATAATATGAGGCTGCCATATGTTGTCAATGCACTAACTAACTTTTAGAACCCTAGTTATCCCATCTTGGCCTTTAGAAAAGTAGTGAGATGACCGGCTTTGGTGAAGACTGAAGTTGGTTGATACTCGATACTACGCTCATTGAGATCTTAAACTTGGAGGGTTTTGGTTGGCAAGTAAGTTGCCTACTGAACAACCACCCTTGTGAAGGATCAATGATATTGAGATCCCTTAGAACCTGGTTACTTTTGTAGGACAGAATGAACCAACTAACTTCAGGGGAGGGTACTTACCTTTGAACCTCATGCAAGCCTTTAAACCTAGGGCTATGGTGTGGCTTGCTTGTGTGTGCCACATGTTTGTGATTGAGCATAACATCATGACATCATCATGCATCATAAGCATAGCATTTTCACTAACCATTTCAAGGACCAAAGGATTTATCTTTGTTCTTTGTTGCAGGTCATGGCTTCTGCTCGTAGAAACACCATCAGGATCAACTTTGTGGGCATACCTGCTAAGCTTAAAGAGTTGGTTTCTCAAGTGTCTGATCATTCCCAGTTCATCAAGAGACATGGTAACCTATTGGATCTAGTCACTTCAGGGTTCAATGAAGACATGATGAGTGTTCTGTTCCAGTTCTTTGACCCCAAGCACCATTGCTTCACATTCCCTGACTATCAGCTGGTTCCTACAATGGAAGAGTTCTCTAAACTTCTGGGTATAACTGTTCTTGATCAAATACCCTTCACAGGATTGGAGAAGGAGCTTAAACCAGAGGTTATTGCTGCAGCTCTACATCTGAAGAAGTCTGACATTGTTCTAGAAACGAGAAGCGGAGTTAAGGGTATTCTTGCCAAGGTGTTGATAGAGAAAGCTCAATTGTTCTTGAAGGCCATGAGCTATGATGCTTTTGAGGAGATCTTAGCCTTGTTGATATATGGCTTAGTATTGTTCCCAATCCAGATCAGTTCATAGACGTTCATGCCATCAACATATTCCTGAGTCACAATCCAGTACCTACATTGCTTGGAGACATCCTCCATTCTCTTCATACTCGTACTACAAGGGCAAGAGGAACTTTGATGTGCTGCATACCTTTGCTCTCTAGGTGGTTTATTTCTCACCTTCCTCGCTCAGTAATGAAGAATGATCAAGGGTTCAGGTGGTCCAAAAGGATCATGTCACTCTCACATTCAGATATCCATTGGTGCTCCAGATCTATGGAGAATGTCACTATCATTGACCGTTGTGGGGAGTTTCCTAATGTGCCACTTCTAGGCATAAGAGGAGGCATCACCTACAACCCCTCTCTAGCTTTACGACAGTTTGGTTACGCTCGGAGTGATGGCCCACATGACATGTTGATTCAGGGCATTGTGTTTGACTACGACAACGATCTTCAAGGTTATCGTCAGAGATTCATACGAGCCTGGGGAAAAGTAAACAGGGTTGACAACAAGACACTGGAGCCTAAGTACACTATTCCTATGGAAGCTTATCTCAGATGGGTGCGATCTCGTGCTCAGACTCTCATGATGCCATATCCTGCTATCCTGCCAGTTACCATGGAACCTGTTGCTGAAGGAGATACTTCTTATACCATCCTTCACCCAGACATGCCTACTGACATGGAAGACTTGCAGAGATCCTGGATCCAGTTGAAGGAGCAAAGGGATACTTTCGAGGCTCATTACAAAGCAAGCCAAGAAAGAATCCTGGAACTAACAAAGCAACTTCATGAGGAACGGAATCTCAACTCATACCTCAACACAAAGAGGAAACGTCCATGGGAGACTTAAAACCCCATCTTTTGTATTTATTTCATTTCATTTCTGTAAGCCCAAGAGGCAAAACAAATTTATTACTAATAAAAGTTTACCTTCTTGATTGTTTAAGCAAATTTAAATCCTGCGGTCCTTGAAAACATTGCATACACATTCACATATCATATCATTGAATCACAGGTTTATTGTGCACAGGTTTCTCATCTTCTCGCTGTTTATTTCAGCAATGGCTCTTGAACAAACAGTTAAGGATCTCCAGGCACAAAATGCACAGTTCCAAGAGTTGATCCTGAACTTGTCCAAGGGGCAGGATGAATTAAAGACACTGCTGGCTAAGAAGAAGAATCCTGAGGACAACAAGGATGATCAGCTGAAACAACTACAAGCTGAGATGACAGGAATGAGGACCCAGATGAATGACCAGGTGGCTCTTATTCAAAGTTTAGCTCAGGGGCAAGAAAAGCTGAGAACCTTTGTCCACAAACTTCAAAGTGATAGAGTCAGGGATCTAATTGTCAGTCAACCTCCGTTAAAACAAGCTGATTTGGTTGAAAGGAAGATGAGGATAAAAGAAGGTAAGAAACAGGTTGCCATTGATTGTTCTTCAGTTGAAGAAGAAAGACCTGATAAGGTTAATCCACCTCAACACAAGAAATATAGAAGGCAGTTTATCAAGTTCAGCACTCCAATGTCACAAGTTCTGCAATGCTTGTTGGAGATGGAACTAATTTCTTTGAAAAGTTCTCCTCAAAATCCTAAAACCTCCTCTCCTCGCTATAATCCCAAGGCAAGGTGTGGGTATCACTCCAACTGTCCTGGACATGATACTAATAGTTGTTGGACATTAAAGAAAAAGATCCAAGACCTGATTGACGAAGGAATCCTAGAGGTTACTCCAGAAGGTCAAGTTGAATTCTACTATCATCCATCAAACACCAAAGCTGCAAGACAAGTTGCCCAAGGTTGCAAGAAAGAAAGCCTACCTGTTCCTGTTGAGATATGGGGCACCCTGGGACATCCAAGTGGTAAATTTGATTTCATGGTGAAGTATACTGCTCCTCAAGGTTCACAGATTGAAATTGAGGACATTCAGCCAACTGGATGGGACAACATTTGAATTTTCATTTGTAATTTCTTTTATTTGGTTGAACACTTACTATTATGTTAAACTTTTGTTTTCATTAATGCATTGCATATGTTTGTCTTGAATTAATCCATTCGTTCCACTATATTTTGAATTATGCTTCTTATTTCTATCCTGTGATATTTAACTCCTGATAAAGCTATAAGCCTGTAGAGGGAGGATGACGAAAACAATACCATAATATTAGGCAGTATGCTTTTGAACAGACTATGCTGACGATGTACAGACATTGTTTCAATTCCTAAACAGTGGAGATATAAGGAAGTTAATCCCTAGTCAACCCTTTTGAGCCTATGAAGTAGGAGTTTTTATTCTCGCACAAATTAAAACCCTTATTCATAACCCGGGGCAGGGTAGTTACTCGGTTAACTCAAATATGCCAAATTATCTGTGTTGTACACAACTAATAATGGTTCTCTGTAATCATTAAATCTGACAGTCAATATCCAGCAAAAGAACAGTCTTGCTAAGTCAAAACCTATGAAGGAGACTTAGTAAAACATTAAGACATCCCGCTGACTGTAACCTTGAAATAAGCAGTTCAGGCAAAAAGAAGGGATAATAAAGTAAAAAAAAAAGAGGTCACTATGAATCCTCAACAAAGAAAGATGACTGAATGTTCAAATAAATTTTGGGTTTCTGAACCATCACAAATGTCAGTGTTACAATGCTAAACTCATTTGAGCCTCAATTCATAAGTTAACTGAGTATAAGACTGAAGAACATCATGGAGAATGGGTTGGGTACAAATAAATTTGAGCCTTTATCTTTTGTTTCTTAAACCATGAACCAGGCCACGTTATAACCCTTTAAAAGTCCTAACTGAAGCATGGTTAGTTCAAAAGCGTACTGCTACAAAAAGGTATCCTGACTCCTTTATGGCTTATTATAAAACTTGAGTTAATATCACAGTTTTATTAATAAAAAAAAAAATTCTTTTTCAAAAAAACTTCAAGACAGACATAAGCATTTCATTTTTGAATATATTTGTTTGCATATACCTGAGTGTTTGACAAATGGAGAAACTTACAGGATGAATGTTCACAGTCCTTCCGATGAACAAAGTTGCTTCCTGGATCAAAGTCCATGTATACAAAGGGGCATAGTCATTATCTCCCAATCAAGGGGGCAAGCCATGATACTGCCTAACTCATTTGGGGAAATCAGGACAAGATTCAACTATGTTTAAGTAGCCATGGGCAGATCTCCTCATCTATCTGAAGTACCGAGGGTAACATTACAAAGTTCATAATGACAGGGGAATAGTCACTGTTTCCCAATCAAGGAGCATACCAAGTTACTGTTCAATTCATTCGGGGCAATCAGGTCCAGATTCAACAATGCTTAATAGCCAGGGGCAGTTTTCCTCATACAGTTGAATTACCAAAGGTGACATTACAGAGTTCACAATGCCAGGGGCATATGCTTATGGGGCATTCTGTTTGTTTCTCTTGAGGTAGCTACATTCAGATACTTCCATTATGGGACGATTCATCCTCAACCAAGGGGCAATGCTTTCTTTTCAAATCTAGTATCCAGAGCGTATATGGTCCATCACAATTTGAAGACGCCATTCCTCTCATTGTATTACCTTGATATGGGGATTCTCAGGAGAAGCCATGGTGGAAATTAATTGTCTACGCCAGTAGTATCAGATGGTGTCAGTATCATGTCTTCAGATCCAGCTATGAGGATTTCTGGGAAGGTATCCAGGAAAGTTAAGAATCTCAGGAGCTCTAAATCCAATTGGTTATACACTCTCGAAGTTGAAACGATTCTATTTTCAAGTTCAACTTTACTTTTCCCTCTGAATCCAGATTTACTTTTACCCTATTTACATAAGCGAAACGTCCATTGGTTGTGTTTGAATGTATGTATGCTTTTGAATATGATTGATGTTTACAAGAGATGCATGAATGCTTAATATGATTGATGTTTACCAGAAATGCATAAAAATGCAGTAATAGTATTTACTAAGGACGAACGAGGGAAGGATTTCAACGAAGCTTCGCCGGTTCATCTCTACAAAACAATTACAAGCCCTCAGTAGGACAAATCCATCTTCATAAAGTCACATCTCCCCTGGAATTTATATCTATATCTTTTATCCTCATACGGATATTCGGGAATTTACTTTCCAATAAGGGTACGACGAACAAAGACGGGAGGTTACATCTACCCTACTATCAAACGAGGACGAAGGTTGTATATACCTTGCTATCCCCAGCAGACGGGAGGTTATATATACCTTGCTATCCCCAGCAAACGGGAGGTTATATATACCTTACTATCCCCAACAGACGGGAGGTTATGTATAATATATTATCAAACAAGACGGGAACGAGTTCCTCATATTCTTCAATAACGAATCGGGATTTATTTTCCCTGGCCAGCAGTTGTTATACGAAGATATCCGGACGCTTCCAGCAGCATCATATCATACATACATCATTTACATCATATCATAACATACATATCCATAGATACATAACACATTACTTAGGTGCATCATATTATACATACATACATAATGCATAAACTAACACTATCATACAGAATGCTACCTTGTTTTCAGGTTAATTCTCCAGCAAACAGACTTGTGATTATCAGGATTGCTTTATCCTCCTGAAAGTTATCATCCCTCAGGATTGCTTTATCCTCCTGAAAGCTTATCATCATTACCTCAGGATTGCTTTATCCTCCTGAAAGCTATTATCATCACCTCAGGATTGCTTCATCCTCCTGAAAGCATATTATCAATCTCTCGGGACTGCTTTATCCTCCTGAAAGCATATTACTACATCAGGACTGCTTTATCCTCCTGAAAGCATATCATCCCTCAGGACTGCTTTATCCTCCTGAAAGCTTACTATTACCTCAGGATTGCTTTATCCTCCTGAAAGCTTACTATTACCTCAGGACTGCTTCATCCTCCTGAAAGCTCATCATTACCTCAGGATTGCTTTATCCTCCTGAAAACATATTATCTCTTCAAGACTGCTTTATCCTCCTGAAAACTATCATCATTACATCAGGACTGCTTTATCCTCCTGAAAGCTTCTTATACCTCAGGACGCTGTTATCCTCCTGAAGCATATTATCTCCTCGGGACGTTGTTTATCTTCCTGAAAGCTATCATCACTTCCTCAGGACGTTGTTATCCTCCTGAAAGCATATTATTACTTTGGGCCGTTGTTATCTTCCCAAAGATCATCACTTCCTCAGGACGTTGTTATCCTCCTGAAAGCATATTATTACTTTGGGCCGTTGTTATCTTCCCAAAGGTTACCACTTCCTCAGGACGTTGTTATCCTCCTGAAAGCATATTATTACCTCAGAACGTTGTTTATCTTTCTGAAAGCATATTACCTCCTCAGGACTGCTTTATCCTCCTGAAAGCATATTATTACTTTGGGCCGTTGTTATCTTCCCAAAGGTTACCACTCCCTCAGGACTGCTTTATCCTCCTGAAAGCTTCTTATCTCCTCAGGATTGCTTTATCCTCCTGAAAGCATATCATTACCTCAGGACTGCTTTATCCTCCTGAAAGCATATTATTACTTTGGGACATTGTTATCCTCTTGAAAACATATTATCTCCTCGGGACGTTGTCTATCTTCCCGAAATCTATCACCCCTACCTCAGGACTGCTTTATCCTCCTGAAAGCATATTATACCTCAGGATTGCTTCATCCTCCTGAAAGCTATCATCATTACCTCAGAACGTTGTTCATCTTTCTGAAAGCATATCATCCCTCAGGATTGCTTTATCCTCCTGAAATCACATCATTACCTCAGGATTGCTTTATCCTCCTGAAAGCTATTATCATCACCTCAGGATTGCTTCATCCTCCTGAAAGCATATTATCAATCTCTCAGGACTGCTTTATCCTCCTGAAAGCATATTACTACATCAGGACTGCTTTATCCTCCTGAAAGCATTGGCTAGGTCCGACCATGACTGGATACGACTGCTCTCTAACTGCATATACCAATTCGACGATGCCTCACTCAGACTGTATTGGAAACAATGAATCATCAATTTGTCATTATGCTCATGTGAGGCCATCCTTCTGCAAAATCTCACCAAATGCTGCCTTGGACAACTATCCCCTTTGTACTTTTCAAACTTCGGTACTTTGAACTTTGGAGGTATTACCAGGCCGTGCACCAGAAATATGCTTGCAGCACTTAAATCAATGACATTACGACTTTGAAGGGTTTTGATCTCTTCCTCCAACACACGGAATCTTTCCTCCCTCTCCACAATTCGTGGATCTGGGAGTCTCACCACAGGGATTGCCTCTTGGGGATCTGGCATAGTGAAAGCGAAACTGTGATAATCTGCAGCATCAACAGAAGAAGAATGTCCACTTCGGGCGACCTGGCGCTCTTGAACATCTGGATTCCCAACAGGGGTCTGTACAGGCTGAGCTTGAGCGGAATTACGGTCATCCTGCCTTGCCAAAGTCATCATAACCTCCAAAAGTTGGTCCCACTGATCTCTTGTCAACCCAACACTTGCAGACTGGCTTTGCTCTCCAGGATCCATGATCTTCACAAAAGTTGCTTCAAGTCTGATACGAGAACCAGAGTCTCAACTGAAGATGGTGAACAAAGAACGGATGAGCCCTGCCTGCTGAACAGAAATGCAATGCAAATGGTATGAAATGCCATATTCGGTTATTTCCAAAGAATCTATCTACTTCGATCCACATTATGATACAAAAATCCAACAACAATAATTCAGGTATGGGATTCTCGGAAATAACTGAACATGTATGCTAGAATGCTATGATGGCATGTATGCAACTGGCAAGTGATCGATAACTGGTGTATGTCTGGATACGGAACACTGAGTTGAGAACCAAGCAACTGATGATATATGCCCTCTGAATAATAACCATCTGATAAGAACTCAAAACCAAGGATCAAGAACTCCAGAACCATAGTAACCGGATCAAAACATAAGATCGCACTGATGATGAAGGGTATGTTAAGGTTAAGGGTTCCTGTAAACCTGTAAACCCCTCCCAATCTCACTGGTAGGCTCCGGGTCAGACATCACGGACTCTCAAAGCCGAATAGCAATAATACTTTCACCATTTCCGAGAAATGGCTCATGACCAAATCAGGGAATCGGTTAGGCATTATGTACTACGCAGGGAGGCCTCAGCTGAGTCCGGGAAAAAACAAGCATCCCTTATAGGTTCCCAGCTTCAAGCGCTGAAATCGAGAAACAATAGTACATTCAGCCCGTAGGATACAGTACTAATGTCATACGACCAGATGCTTTGACTGAGTTCCTATAAGAGAACCAGGCCATCCTATGCGAGTCCCCAGTGGACCCTCGGGTGCGAATGGGTTTGCCACAAAATGTGGTCTGCCACTGCCACCACTGGAGAGGGTTGTTTCCACAAAGGTTCTCAATGATCGGTCCCCAGATGCACATAACTATCAAGGTCCTATCCCGAAGTGGAGGAAATCCCCACACAAGATATTTCCAAGACAGTCGCAATCTGGGCGTGAAACACATCGCCACTCATCATGTCACATGCGAGTACAATATGTCCACTCTAATCCTAGGGTGCACTCAAGCCGGGTACTTGGCTTATCTCTCAGAAATAGTATCCCCCAAGCCTACCAAACAGAAAACCAGTCCAGACAGTACAGTATGATATATATGATGCGGAAATTAAAATACTGAAAACTATAAATAATGCTGTAAATGAAAGCGGTAAACAAACAACAATACAATACAACAAGCCACAACAAACAAACATCACCCAAAGAAACAGAAACAAACAAGCGCTAGGATAGACTCACAGGGGAACCAGAGATCATCTGGTGTGCAATCCCCAGCAGAGTCGCCAGCTGTCGCTCCTGGGATTTTCATCCTAGTACAAACGCGAAAGTGGCGCAGAAAGGTTAGAGTCTCCAGCCATACATTTTTATCCCGAAAGAATGGGAAAGGTAATGTTGCACAAACCCGAGGAAGAAGGAAAAGGACAAGGTCCTGCGAACCAAAGATCTGAGTTCGGGAGTCGGTTACGAATTGAGAAGGTATTAGCACCTCAATCCGTCCGCCGTACCCGACGGGATCCACGCTTGCAAAGAATGCTGTTTCAAAGGGTGAGGGTATGAAAGCTGCAACAAAGAAGTGAAAATGAAAAGAAAACTGGAACTGGAAAAGAAACTGAGAAAAGCAATGAATATGAAACAAAGAGGAAAAATGTAGGGAAAATAAAGATTGTGCTCGAACGGGCCCTACCCCGCTGCCTACGTACCTCATCGGGAAAATGAGGATCAGAGACGCCGTAGTTCCCCTAACTAGGGGTACCAAAGGAAAATTGCTTGTGAATTAAAGGCTTGAACTGCCTATGCCATTGCTCAGGTGTTGCAGGCTCGGACGACGAGTGCGTAACCGTCTTGCAAAGTGACAAGTAGGAGCAAGTTCGCGTACGGAGCGAATGAGGTGAGAAAAGAATTCCCGAAGGAAAGACGCTTATTGTTTGTTTGGTGTTTTTTTAGAAGCTTTTATGAGTGAAAGTTTGCATAGTTAAGTGTACCTAAGTCTTACTCAATGGGATGTGTACTTCTCACATCATCCCGAAATGGAATGCGCAAGAGGCACACCTATCTATGGAGGAAATCCCCAAAGCTAGTCCCATAAGTGAAGGCTCAAGCACACTGGCCTATTACCATTATTAAGTATTTTTGTGGTTTTATGGTTAAGAAGTGTTTTTTAGCTTTTCTTTGTGAAGTACTCATGTTAAGACCTATCCATCACGAGTGATGACTCACACCTCGCCCCGAAATGGAACGCGTGCAAGCATCTCATAGCAAAGTCTCATGTCACATGGAAGTACTCAACCTTTATTAAGTGAATTAAAATTAAGTTTGAAGATGAGAAGAGAGAGAGCACCAAAGGATCTCAAAGGAAAAATTCTAAAGGGGACTAAAATAATCCTAGGTGTTAACATGCATGGATGTCCTAAAGGTTGGTGAGGTTTCTATCCTAATGAAGAAGGAAAAAGAAGATAGAAGAAGGGATGAGAAAGGCCTAGGCCCAACAAAAGAGGGTTATTTCACATAAGCATAAGAGGAAGATATAAGAATTGGAGATGTGGGACTCAATTCCCACATCTCACACTTACCATAGCCCCTGCAAGGTTAGTATGCACAAGTGAAACAAAAATGAGCAAATTAACATGACATCATCCAACAATCAGAAGTGAAGTGGAATGAACAAGTGCATAATGCCAATTCAACTCAAAGAAATGAAAATGAGAAACTTATGACTTAAAATGAGGCAACATGAATACATATGGAAACAAGTGCGCACTTATGAAAGATGTAATGCAAAACGTACAAAATACAAGCAAAAAGTTCAAAATCAGAATCAAAATGATATGAAGAATGGCTTAGGAGGCCAGCAAGATGAAGAGAGAGGTCACACAATACCAAACAATGTCAAAATAGAAGCAACGAAACCAAAAGATGGAATTTAAACACTTAAAGAAACAAAAGACTTGAATAAGAAGCAAACTTAAAAATTCAGAAGAAACAAGACCTATCCTAGGACCAGGAAGGTACCCACACCCCAAAGTAACCCCAAATGAGAAGAAGAAGTTGGCACAAGTGCCCTTCTAAGCCTATAAGAAATCTTATGAACCAAATGAGGCAAAATGGGACAAGGTGAGAACAAAAATCCACAAATAATCAACCAGCCATCTAAAAATTCTACAACTTAAACCAAATGATCTTCAAACATATCATATCAACTTGCCAAAAGGATTTTCAAAAATTCAGAAGGGAACTAGGTCAAATGGAGGTACAAACACAAGTTGGGACAGAAAACTTACATCACAAGATATCAGACCAAAACTCAAGAAATAATTTCCTAAGAATTCAGATAAAAATCATATGAAAACTACAAGATCTTAGGAACACAATGCAAAAAGAATGGGATTAAAACTCCAAATATTGAGAGCTATAGAAAATAAACAAGACAGACTGGTCAAGAAATGAAGCAAAAGAAGCTATGCACCTTGGTGAATTATTTCTGGCACGTGGATCAATGGAAAAAATAAAATAAAAATGTGATAAAAAACTAGAAACATAAAGGAATATCCATGATTTATTTGAGAATTTTTAGGTGAATAAAACTATTTTAAATGAATTAAAAGCAAACTGAATTAGATGAAAATAAAAATAGGAAAAAGAAATAAAGGAAAATGAGGGAGGTGTATGAAGTAATGATATTATGTTGAATTGGATTGGGCTGACATGGGGTGGGGTGCGAATATCAATTTCTTAAGCCCAGGAGAAAACGCTGGGACATGTGAGTTAGAGTGGAAACGCGGTCAACATTGTTGACTTGCTGGGAGGCGCTGGATCAAGGGACTTGGCAAAGTATGATCATCAAACGGTGCAGAAACGCGGATGTATGATAGTTACTGTAAAAAACACCCACATGATTACTTAATCACAGGCCCTGCCGGACGGTGACAAGTGTCACCGCCGGTATGGGCAAAAAGCACAAAAGATGGATTGCCCTTATCCCTTATCTCCATCGGAACTCACAATTATTTCTTTAATAATTTTCATGAGACTTAAATATTCTTTAACAATTCTTTAACAACAACTTATAACAATCAAAATGAAGAAAATAACAACAAAAGAACCAACACCCTCAACTCTTTCTCCTTCCCCTGCTCACCTTCGTCCTGCTTCCTCTTCCAATCACAGGCCGTCCAACTTCACCTTCTTCTTCACCATTCACTCACCTTCATCGCCGGATTCCTTCACCACCATTCCCAAACCTCAAAGACCAAACTCCTATCCCTTACTCACAGCGATTACAAATCCAGAAGCGAGAAACTCAAAACTTAGCCAGATTCCGGATCGAAAACAAGAACAACAAAATCTATACGCAACATCTGAGTAACAATCAAGCAAAGAAGTAGAAGATTCACCAACCTACGACGCCGTGGCTTGCGTCGGTCACACGCCGGAGTGACGAAGTCCGCTTACTTCCGATGATTCACGGTGACGTCGCTACTTGATGCTTGAAGAACGACGCGATGGTGCTGATGAATATTGAAGTTTAAGATGATGATCGTTGATGCTGATTCGAGATGAAGATTCAGAATCCGATTGAATAAGTTGAATCAAGTTGACGAAAATTGAAGCGTGGACGAAGATTAACGCCAAATCCGCGATGAAGATAAAGGTGAGCGAAGAACTTCGTTCAGTTTTGGAGGATGATCTTTATTCCGTGAAAGAGAGTGGTGGATTCTTGTTTTTTGTTTGTTTGTTGATGATAAAGAAGAATGACCGAGCTTCATTTTCTGTTGTGGATCAAATTCAGAGTGATGATGAAGAACAACCAGATTCAACTTTTGTGGACTCGGTTTTGGTGTTAAAGAGTGAGGAATTAGTTTTTGGTGTCAAGAATCAATCAGAGAATCTCCTATGGCTTGTTATTGGCGTTGATGGTGAGCGAATTTTGTTGCGGTTTATGGTGAAATCTTTTTGCTGAGATGAGTGTCACGATTATTGTGTTATGAGGGAGGTTAAACTTGTTTTGGATGAGGTATGAAATTATAGTGAGGATGTGATGGAAAGTATGAATCCATTTTTCTCTCTGTTACAGATTTTTTCTCTTGTTCTTTTCTGAATTTTTTCGTTCTCTCATGATGTGAAGAGTAATTTTTTCTCTAACAAACTTTTTCCTCTCCCCCTGTTATTTGCTTGGTCCAATTTTGTTGTTAATTTTCTGTTGTATTTTGGAAAAATTGTGGAACGTGTGCATGTGCACTGGCATGAGAAAAGTGCTGGCTGAAATCCCTTTTCTTTCTTTTCAAACAAATCGTGAGGTGAGGTATGAGTGGGTGCATATCGTGTGGGGTCATTTTCATGCTGTTGTAATTGTTGATGTGCCCAAAGGCGTCAAAGCGGTAATCACATGTATGGCATGAAAAGTTTTTTTTGGTGGAAATTTGTGTAAAAAAATGGATAAAAAGAAAAAATTGTTTTAGGTAATGGAATATGGATCATATGGAATTAAATGGAAATAAAGAAAAGAAAGAAAAAGAAAAAAAAAGATAAATGAAATTAATGGGATGAATGGACTTGTATATTGAATAGTGAGTAGATATAGAAATGTGGTTTGTAGAAAATTGGTTAAAAATATGGACAACTTGATTATGGACAAAACAGATAAATATCACGTGGATTGAACGATAGATGATGAACTTGAATGACCCCACATCTTGACTGAATTTAATACAACAAATGAAAACGAACCTCTACCAATCTAATTAACAAAGGATCTCCCGAACAAACTAAAAATGTCACTGATATAACAAACATATGAATTGAATGTTCTCTGGATCGCTAGCCAAATGAATCACTTTGAATTCGCCTGAATTGATCGCCCGGTAAATATATCCACTGATGACCCACTACTGAATTATCAATACTCAATCAAACCAATATGCATCATTCTTCAACATGAATCACTATTCGATAACCCAATGAACTTCCGCACCCCACACATCTTAACACTGAATACGCACTGCCTGAGACCTAACCATTGACGCAGATAACTTGCAATTTAAAGAAATCTGACAGTTTGACCAAGCCAGGTCAAACGTCCATCTGAATCAAATCGCAAACTGAGCAACCATACTCAAATGAGATCACTGTCAGCCCTGTGTTATGCTATGGATGTTATGTTTCATCTTTCTATGCTAATGATGCAGTGCGAAATATGAAAATGATATGCTAAATGCTATGAAAATGAGAGGGAAAATTTGGGGTGTTACAACGACGAATGATCTGGGGTGCTAATACCTTCCCAGTTTATAACCGACTCCCAAACCCACTCTCTTTGGTTCGCAAGACCTTGTTATTTCCTTTTCCTTTGATTTGTGCAACATTACCTTTCCCATTCATTCGGGATAAAAATGCCTGGCTGGTGACTCTTCCTTTTCCGCACCACTTCCGCGTTTGTACCAGGATGGAAATCCCGAGAGCGACAACTGACGACTCTTCTAGGGACCTCCTAACCAGAGTATCTCTGGTTCCCTATGCGAGTCAATCCTAGAGCTTGTTTTATTTCTGTTTCATTGGGTGTTTGTCTATTTGTTGTTGTGTGTTTAGTTTACTGTTTTATTTACGGTTTTACTTTACCATTTATTTACTACTTTCACTATTTATTTATCATGCATCATTACTGGACTGTCTGGTTTGTTTTTTTGTTTGTGGGATAGTTGTTCTGAGTGAGGAGCCTAATACCAAGGCTCGAGTGCACCCTAGACTTTAGCATGGACAAACATTGTACTTCCATGATATATCATCATGATGAGTGGCAGTGTGTTCCACACCCAGATTGCGATCGTCTTAGAAATATTCTGTGTGGGAATTTCCTCCACTTTAGGGTACAACCTTGATAGTTATGTGCATATGGGGACCGATCATTGAGGACCTTTATGGAAACATCCCTCTCTAGTGGTGACACTGGAAGACCACATTTTGTGGCAAACCCATTTGTACCCGATAGCCCATTGGGAACTCGCATAGGATGGCCTGGTTATCTCATAGGAACTCAACTAAAGCAACTGTTCGTATGACGATAACATTATACCCTTCAGGATGAATATACTATTGTTTCTCAATCTCAGTGCTTGAAGATAGGAACTTATGGGTGATGTTTATTTTTCTCGGACTCAGCTGAGACCTCCTCATAAAAAGGCGATTTTTTTTTTGTAACAGCCCGAGCCTTCTGCGCTCCCGGCACTATTACCTCATGATCTTCTCTACCCCCTCATTGGTAGAAGTTTTTCCTTCCGTGGGAATCGAACCCTGTACCCTGGGGTTCAAGTACATGCTCAATCCATTCCCACTACCATTTGATCTAGTGGGAATGGATTGAGCATGTACTTGAACCCCAGGGTACAGGATTCGATTCCCACGGAAGGAAAAAACTCTACCAGTGAGGGGGGTAGAGAAGATCATGAGATAATAGTGTCGGGAGCGCATAAGGCTCAGGCTGTTACAGATGTGGCATGGTAAGGTGGATAAAGAGGAAAGTCGTGTGTCACAAAGTCAAAGAGTGGATGAAGATGAATATATGGAAGATCAACTAGAGGATATGTTCTGTGATATTAGGGAATCTTCTCTTATGAACGCTCATATTTATGATACTTTATGTAGTGATAAAGACACCCATTTATATAAGGGATGCACATATTTTACACGATTGTTGACAGTGTTAAAGTTGTTTAATCTAAAGGCAAAAAATGGATGGTCGGATAAAAGTTTCACAAAATTACTTGAATTGCTATAACAAATGTTACTAGAAGATAACAAATTGTCAGATCGTTGCTATGAGGCCAATAAGATATATTGTATCCAACGGGTCTGAAGTATATCAAAATACATGTTTGCCCTAATGTGCATATTATACCAGAAATAGTATGAAGACTTGTATCAATATTTGAAATATGGCGTGTCGCGTTACAAGCTAAAAGACAACAATGGTGATGACAATGACCATGAAAATGTTAGTAGGAAGCATCCTCCTACTAAAGTGTTATGGTGCTTGCCAATAATTTCACGATTAAAGATACTTTTTGCTATTTCGAATGAAGTAAAAAATCTTAGATGGCATGCATATGAAAGGACTCGTGATTGAACCATTCGCCATGTAGCTAATTTGTTGCAATGGAAGAAAATTGATTTGTTGTTTCCATATTTTGGATTCGAGCTAAGAAAGCTTAGGCTTGGGCTTGCCACTGATGGAATGAACCCCTTTGGTAATCTGAGCACTAATCATACTTTGTGGCATGTTCTTCTCACTATTTATAATTTATCTCCTTGGTTGCGCATGAAACGCAAGTATATACTATTGAGTATGATGATTTATGGACCACGGCAACATGGTAACAACGTAGATGTTTATCTAAGTCCATTAATTGATGATTTACGAATCTTGTGGGATGAAGGCGTTGAAGTTAATGATGCATATTCTGGGGGAAATTTTAAGATGCGTTCAATATTATTTTGCACAATCAACGACTTTCTGGCTTACGATAACTTGGTTGGATACATTGTCAAAGGACATAGAGCGTGTCTTATATGTGAAGATGATACTTGTTATCGCCAACTTGAGTTTGGAAAAAAAGACTGTTTACCTTGTGCATCGGAAATTTCTAAAATCAGGTCATCCTTATCGTAGATTGCGAAAGGCTTTTAATGGAGAGAAAACGTTTGATGAGGCTCCTGAACCTTTAACTGGGGATGAAGTTTATAAACGAAAAAAAAACACATTAATTTTGTCTTTGGGAAGAGAGAAAAAGAAAAAGGGCAGTTGCAGAAAATATATGGAAAAGAGGTTCATCTTCTTTGATCTTCCATATTGGTCAAGTCTTGATGTTAAACATTGTCTTAGTGTGATGCACGTGGAGAAAATGTGTGTGATAGTTTGATTGGCACACTTATAAATATTGTAGTAAAGACTAAATATAATAATGCTTCCCGTATTGATATGGAGAAGATGGGTATACGAAAACAGTTGGCTCCTATAGAGAAAGGAAAAAGAACTTATCTGTCTCCAATATGTCACACTCTATCTAAAAAGGAAAAGAAATTTTGTTGCGAGTGTTTGCAAGGTATTAAAGCTCCACAAGGTTACTCATCAAACATCAAGAAATTTATATCAATGAAAGATCTCAAGTTAATTGGTTTAAAATCTCATAATTGTCATGTATTGATGCAAAAACTTCTACCAGCGGCTATCTGTGGGATCCTTCCAAGAAAATGTGAGAGTAACTATAGCGAGGTTGTGTTTATTTTTCAATGCCATACGTAATAAATTTCTTGATTTCAAAAAATTAGATGAATTAAAAGATGAGATTGCCATAATCCTGTGTCAATTGGAGATGTATTTTCCTCCATCATTTTGTGACATTATGGTTCACTTACTTGTTCATCTCGTCAGAGAAATCAGAATTTGTGGTCCAGTTTATTTAAGGTGGATGTATCCAATAGAGCGATATATGAAGATATTTCCAGGATATACAAAGAATCATCACCGACCGGAAGCTTTGATTGTTGAAAGGTACATCATAGAAGAAACTGTTGAGTTTTGTACAAACTATTTGTAAGATTCAAATTCTATAGGAATTCCAAAGTTCTCGTCATGCTGGCACAAACATATGAGGTATTCAAGGTCTAAATGTTAAGTCAATGACTTAAGATGTAGTTATTCAAGCACATTTCTATATATTGAATAATATAGATGGGGTTCAACCTTTCATAGATACTCATAAAAGACGTTTGGAGAAAAAATATCCCCAAATGAGTGACAAGTTGTTGTTGATAGAGCATAATAATAAATTCATGGATTGGTTTAATAAAAGTGTATCTGATGATCGTAGTGCATCCGAGTTACTTAAATGGTTATCGTACGAGCCAAAATTTTGTGTCATTACTTGGAGTGCATACGACATTGGTCATTATACCTTTTACATAAACTCAAAAGATGATCATAGTACAATGCAAAATAGTGGGGTTATGGTTAAAGCCAAATCAATGTATTTCTCTAGTTCGAAAGATAAGAATCCAGTATTGGCAACTACCACATTTTATGGTGTCATTGATGAGATTTAGAAGATTGATTATGTTATTTGTAAAGTGGCTTTATTTAAATGCAAGTGGGATCCCAATAATAGTATTGATGTGCACATTGATGACTTAGGATTCAACCATGTCACCCTTGGCAATACATCTTTTATGAACGAACCATTCATCATGGCTTATCAAGCAAAACAAGTTTTCTATGTTATCGACCTATCAGACATATCAGAGAAATGGTCAATCATTCTCCAAGGAAAACACATTCGACTTAGTGATGAAATTCTTGATATTCCATCCACACCTTCTTACACAACACAAGTTGCTACCTCACATGATGAAGTTGATGGAGATGTCGTGCATGTTATACGACTCGATCATGAAGAAGGCATCTGGAAAAATTAACAAGTACATAACTTATTATTTATTCATAATATATTAATTGTATTTTATAGTTTATAAGTATTTTTACTAACAAGTATAATTATTTGAAATCATATGTATTTAAAGTCAAGACACCAAAAGATAAGACATCAATATATAAGAAATCAATACACCAAGTTATAATTATGTGAAGTTATGTAATATGTGTAAACTATAGGTTGTTTGTTCTGATAAATTGTAGGATGTTGTTCTGATATAACTGAATATGATACAATTATGTGATATTATGAATATGATACAATTAATATTATTATGAAAACTTTATCATAAATGTGATTTGTATTTTCTGTTGTGATATGGAGAATAATAATACATGTTAAGAAATGAGATTAATTATAAAAGCAGGATAATATCTGTTAATTTTGCTGAAAAATTTAAAACGATTATATTTCATAACAGTTATAATATCTGGTGCGTTGTCCAGGAAAAAATAAATATCAAAACGGTGCAGCAGGAAATCAGATCTAGGACAATTATTTTTATTACAACGATGTATTGTAAAATCTATTGTGATAGGTAGTGCACTTTCCATTTTATTACAACGCCTAGTAGGCCGTAATTGTAAGTATCATATATACAATGAAAATCTACATAACAATGCCCTCGTCTGTGTCATTATATGTCATTTTCAATCGTTGTTAAATAGGTTTTTCGTAGTAGTGTGACTTCCAACAAGAGATTTTTGCTAAACACACCTCCGTCTTTTAATACTGTTAGGTTTGGATTATGGAAAGCTAGGTTTAGGATATTTATTCTAAGTATTAACTTAGAACCATAGGAACTTTGATCAATGGTTTATTTATCCCTAATAACCAAGTAAATGGAAAAGTAGTAGATAAATCCAATTTCCATTGGACCAGAGGTGAAAAGAGAAATTTTGAAATAGATTTCAAAACCAAGATCTTTATAGTTATGTCTCTAAATGGTAGTAGATTTCTTTATGCTTACAATTTGTAAAACTACCAAGAAAATATGAGATACTCTAGAAATGATATATGAAGTTTCTATAAATATTGAACAAGAGAAGATGAACACATGAGATGAAGATATTACTAATAAATGTTTTTCAAAATTTAGAAAATATAAAAACTATATTGGAACATTTATCACTTAGTAGTATCTAAGAGTTATAAATTGGAAGTTTAATCTAATCCTTAAATCGAAAGATGGGAGCCTTCATGAATTTCAGGAAAAATCAAAGAAGAAGGAAATCGTACATAAATTTAACAAAATAGTTCAATTACTCAAAGATGAAGGAGCAAAAATAGAAGAATCATCAACTTCATCAAACTCCTATCAAATGACTCTGATGGTTTCCTTTGAAAGAACATACTAAGTAGTTAAACGATCTTCAAAAAATTCAACATCGAAGGAAGGAACCTCATGTGGAATAAGCTATAAAGAAGAAGTATCTTCCATTGGAATTGACTTATAACAAAAAAGATGAAGTTTTCTTAAAGGCACCCTACAAGGAAAATGATATTGAGGTAACTAAATCATCCTATAAGCAATTGTTTAAAATTAGTGCAAAGTTGGTTGAAGAAAATGATAAACTTAAGAAATACAATTTAGACCTTAATTAGTATTTAAAGTTTCTTTAATAAAGCAATAAATCGTTTAATTAAGAAGTAACTAAAATTAGAAACTCATGAGAGAAATGTGAGACTTATGTCTCTTTGAAAAAGGAAGTAATTGAATTGCATGAAACCCTAGGTTAATTTACCAAAGAGAAATAAAATCTTGACTTGATCCTATCAAGTCAAAGGACTTCCTTAAATAAAATTGGATTAGGATTCAAATCAGATCAAAAACCTAATAAAGGTTCAAATCACAATAAAAAGAATAGTCTAGTTTATAAATGCACACACGACAAGAGATTTGGTCATTTAAAGCCTTTCTGTTTTGACAAATTGAAAAGGTCTAAAGGTAATAACCTTACACCTTCTAGAAAAACTAATGCATATGGACCTAAAAAAGTTTGGGTACCAAAGGTGAAACCCTGGTGTTTTGCAGGTATGCTTTGCAGTTCAAATCTTCAATGGTTATTAATAGAGTTGTGCAAAGAAAAAAATTCCAAGTATACAATATTTATGAAGTATCTAATCCAATAATGCATATGATGATGGTGAATATCAACGACAATAATCAAAGCAAATGTTTCTGAGGATATTTCAACATTTATGATCCTAACTTCCTAAGTGATCAGCTTAGTAAATATACTTGTAATGGATATATTTACGTCATTATTTAAACCAACTCTTACATCTAGCAATTCAAAGAGAATGACACACGAAAGTGTATTGGAGTATATTATTTTAACGTTGAAATGATTGAAAAACTCTAATTAATCCTTTAAAATAGTGGATTTAATTTTTATCATCTTGAAATTATATAATTAAAAAGACAATATTTTTGAGAAATTAAAATGCTTTTGAGAACATTATATAATTGAAAAGACAATACTTTTGAGAAATTAAAATGCTTTTGATAACATTAAATGGTGAAAAACACACACAAAAGAATTCAATAAATAAGAGATTAAAATATATTAAGTATAAAACTTAGTTTTCAAATTCTAACTCAATTGACAAAAAAATATTGATATATTGATATTGTTATGTTGAACGCCAATAACATAGTTCCAAGTTCCAACCCTAACTCTTATAACTATAATGGTGTGTGTGAATTTTTATTAATTAATATTACCATTTCCTTAAATAAAATAAGAAAATAAAACTTTGTAATGTGATGCCATTTTAACACCTCTAATGATCACGTGAAGAAAAATGTGAGGATATTTTCAAGTGCAAATGTGAGACTTTTATTCTTTTTATTAATTGTTTGTCTTTCTTCTACTTTTGAGTGCTCTAGGTAGGACCCCGGAGAAACCATAACGTTCAATATTAGTGGGAGAAGAGGGAGGTCACATGCTTTTTCAGATATATTGCTGGGGAAGGTGACATGCTAATCAACTTCAACAAATGATTCCCATTGATCAATGGTGATAGTATTAGTAATAATAACGTTACTATTATATGTTGACAACATAAAGAAAACCAAAATGAAAATGAGAGATGTAACATTTCATTTGACTAGAAAGAACTTGAGATAAAAAGGGATATATAAATATTTGATATTTTTAAAATACAAATTTAGGTTGGTTATGCATGCAAAGTTTAAAAGGATTTATCTAAATATAATACAAATTATTTTCTTAAATATAAGCTCCTTATATTTTTTTCATTGTCATTTTGTTACCTTTTTTCTTTTCTTTTTTTTCTTCTTCTTTTTTAAAAAAGCCAATATATTAGAAATGGAAAAGGATTACAAAAGGGGAACAAGTTAACCCTGAAATCAGGAGAATCTAAAGAACGGTATTCATAACTTATTTTTTACAAAATCATTCTGAATTCATAAAAGAATGAAATAAAAAACAAATCATATTGGTGTCGATTGCTAAGTTCGCTAAAAAGTCGGCACAAGTGTTGCCCTCTCTATAAATGTGAGTGATAACTAAGTTAATGAGTTTACTGGGATGAGTACAGGCCAACCAACGATTCATAAATAACCACGGGACGAAGGAACGACTGGAGAAAGCCTTGGCCACCAAAAGAGAGTCGGTTTCAAGGCAAAGCTTCTTCCAACCATTGTTTATAGCAATTTCCATAAGGTCCAGCAATCAGTACCATTCATAAGGTCCCAAAGAAGTTTCAGATTAGTTGCAGCGTTTAACATTATCAGATATCTGAAACCTAAACCACCACAAGACAAAGGCCGACAGACTTTTTGCCAAGCTAATGTACAAATTTTCCTAATGTGTATATTGTCGGGCCATATGAAATTTCTACAAGCTGTTTCAAGATGTTTGAGAATGGATATTGGCCAAGAATAAATATTAATGGAGTAAAGAAGCATATTGTGAATAACGACTTTGACCAAAGTAAGATGACCAACCATAGAAATACAATTGCCTTTCCAATTCGAGAGTTTAGATATGATTATGTCAGCTAAAGGAGCTAAATGAATTTTCTTAGCTCCACCTTTAAAGAGAGGGATGCCAAGATATAAGAAAGGAAATGCTCCTAGTTTGAAGCAGATGCGCCGTAAGAATTTAGTTCTTCTTCGGTTAGAGACTTTGTCAAAAAAGATGCAAGACTTGGAAAGGTTAATGTCTTGGCCTGCAGCCACAGAATAAGCCTTGAAGGTATTACAAATGGTGTTGACATTAGACCATTTAACTTTGAAAAAGAGAATAATGTCATCCACATACATGATGTGGGACGAGACAAGATTATTCCTAGAAGCTTTGAAGAGTTGCAGAGCTTTGGTATCAACCGTGTGAGAGATAAGATAAGGCGAATAAGGTAATATTCAGCTAAATAAAAAAGGATGGGAGATAAAGGATCCCCTTACCAAACCCTTCTGTTGAATTTGAAATACCCGTGCGATTGCCCATTAAAGTTGACAAAGAGGTAGGCTAAAGAGAGGATCACTTGAATCCAATCACAAAATTGAGGACAAAACCCAAAGCTTTTGAGAATAGTGATAGTAAAATCCCAACGTATGGTGTCAAACTCTTTGGAGATGTAAATCTTAAGGGCCATATTACCAAATTTTCTTTTCTTGTCCAACACGTTTATGGCCTCCAAGGCAAGACAAATGCAGTCCCTAATATTTCTACCTTTGGTAAACCTACGTGCGCTTTAGAAATAAGGAACAGAAGGAAGGATGAAAAATGTAACACCCCAAATTTTCCCTCTCATTTCATGGCATCTTACATATCATATTGCATACATGATCCTACATCCTTGCATAGAGAATTGAAGCATAACACTCACAACTAGAGGCATAATGCTTGTGATCAATGACTGGTGAAATTGGGGATCATCCAAAAGAAATAGAAGGGTCACATGGCCTCCCTACAATGTTCAAATGGTTCTCAACATCCCACAAAATCTCAAATTATTCCTCAAGTCTTAGGAAGAGGTGGATTGATCAAGGAATTCAAGCAGTGCAACATCTCATAACAAAAAAGGTTGAAATTAGGGTTTCTGATTAATGGGGCTTCTCAATGAAATTTGTGTTCAAACTTGGTTCCATTGTTTTCCACATGATATCAAGTACCTAGGGTTGTAAAATCATCCATTGAATCATTCTAGAGGGTCTCCAATTGGTCAGTTACTTAAAAATTAAGAAATTGGGGGAAAAGTCAATTGTGCAAAGGAAAAATTCAAATCCTGACTTGTTGAGATCAAAATCATGAAATTAATGTTACAAGGGGTCATTGTACAAAATTTGATTAAGAAATTATGGGTGAATCATCAAGAATCAAGAAAATCAAAAGTTTCCTTTTTTAGAAAATTAGGGTTTCTTAAAATAACAAGTTTTGGTCATTTTGCAGCCATGTTCAAGAGAAGACTTCTCCCAATTCAAGAGTCAAACAAAAATTCCACTTGGACTGTTTGAAAGAGGGTATCCTAAGCTTCAAATACATAGGTGGATCATGTTCATGGGATTAAAATTGAGAAAGTTATGATCATTCAAAGTTTGATCAAACTAGGGCAAAAACCAAGTCATGACAAGCCCCATGCGCGCGCCAGGCAAGGCTTTTCATCAAACATGTGATGTGCAACATGTATGTCCAAATTACTCCATCAAGGAGGCTTCAACTGAATTTTGTTTGAACATCAAAGTTGTTCATTGGCATGTTTTCTACAACTTTGATGCTTAAATAAGTTTTGTTTGATCAATGGTTTGAGAGATATGAAGGGTCAAAGGGTGGTTCCAACACTGATCAAACCCTAGGCATATTGGCCCAAGGAATGCCAACCTCTGCAGGCCTATGTATGTAGTTTTACCTCCTCATGTTCATTGACATATTTGAGGTATCCCAAGGTCATATCTCAACATGGTGTGAACATCAAACTTGTTGTATGTAACATTCTATTCAAATTAAGCCCAAGAAGTTCATGTATTGATGCCTTGATCATGAAGTTACATCCCATGGAAGATCATGATGTGCATTATGGTTTTCTTGTGTGTTAAGTCATTGAAACATGATCAATTTCAATTCAGTTCCAATTGGTATGCTTCATTTATCATGTTATGATCCTAATGCCTCATCACTTAAAGGGGAAGTCCTCACATGTATGCATGTGTACCCTAGCTGCCATGCACATCATGAAAATTCAAGCAAAGGAGAAAATTCCATGACAATTAAAGTTGCACTGATATGATCATCTTCACTTCTGATATCAACCTCATCATAGTTGGCATGGTCCTCATCACATTTGATCACACTTGAATCAAGCAAACTTAAGCTACATTTCCATTGCACCAAACACCTTCAATTTGCTTCCTTCACCTCTAACTTAACTCAACCACAGTTCTAACTGTTAACTGAGTTAGTTATAGGCTAACCATGCATATAAAGCTTCTCCTAACTGAATTCAGCACTAGACACACTCATTTGCTCGAATCACACTCCAAATACTCTGAAAATTCTCTCTGATTTTGAGAATAAGATTCACTACATTTTGCTCTCTACTCTTTTGATTCTTCATCAATCCACTCCATTCTTCATCAATTCATCATCTCATTCATCTTGTGATCATCATCCATGGTTGAATCAGTTTGAATCCTCAAGAACAAGCTCCATTGAATTTTTGCATTTTCAACACTTCAGCAAGGATTCAAGCATTTCAGAGTGTTTATTTCACTCTTTGAAGGTCAAGATCAATTGTAGAAGACATTGGAACCTCATCTCTGGCTTTCTTCAACATTTGAAGATCTGCAATCATAGGTTTCATCTTGAACTTTATTTGCAAGATTTCATGTTTTTCTGATTGTTTTGTGTGATTTGAAGCTTACTAGAAGTAATGCAAACTTTTGCTAGTTGATATGCACCTTAGGTGTTTAGTTGCAGTTTTTAGGTTTGAAATTCTTCTCTTCAATTTGATCAATGTGTGCATGATAAATGAATTTTGATGATGGATTCTTAATGTACGTGACCTCCTCTTCATTTTGATAACAAGATCTTAATTTTTGGTGAGGTTTTAAGGTTTGCCCTACCGGAGGTTCACCGGAGAAGATGACCGAAGGTCTTCTCCGGTTACCTGAACAGTGCCCTAATTTGTTTCATAAGATTAAGTACCAACCATTGATTTATCTTGATTCAACGTCTCTCATAGTGATAGAAAATAAATGAGGAGCATGTCATTCACGTGCATAATTTTATGAACCTGAGTATTCTTGTGCGTAAATTCCACCTTTGTTGCCATGTGGTTTAGATCTGGTCCACTTGATTTCATTACTTTGACCAATTAGTGTGCGTTGGATGGATCATAAGGTCCATATTGTGTCAACCATTGACCTGAGAGTCTACCATATTTTTGTGTCCAGCGTGTATTTTGGGATTGAGCTTATCTTTGTTATTTCCACCCCCTGCGCATAAGGCCCAATGGCTTTAAACTGAAAATGGTTTTTGAGTGCACCCCTTCCTCAATTTATTTTTTCTTTTAATTTCATTTTATTTTATTTTCAATTTTTGATTTCTAAAAATACCAAATGACTACTAAAAATTCCAAATTAATTTCCCCATACATTTCATCATTTTATAAAAATTTTCACATTTTTTTATTTTCATTTTCTTTTATTTTTTGATCCAGAATTGAATTTTCTTTTATTTTCTTTTGGATTTTCTCCATTATGTACACTTGGTCTTCTCCATTTTATTTATTCCAAACAAAAAATATTTTTACTTCCATTCTTTTTGCCCTATCCAAAGGACATATTGAGCCTCCCAAAAATATTTTTTCTTTGATTTTTAGGTCATCTTTGGTACCTTTTTACACCATTTCTTTGAGTTTAATCCAATAAAAGCCTAATTCAATTTGCACCTTCATTTGATTGAGTTTAATTGTGATATTTTGTGAGACCTTTTAAAGGTTTGTTTGCCCCTGGTTTGTGACCTTGAATACCAATTTTCATAATTTTTTCATGTCCATAAGTATTTATTTGATACCTTGTTTCTTAAGTAACATTTTGTGTCACCTTTTCCCTCCTTCTAATCTAATTTTGGGTAAGGCATTTATGCCATTCATTAGAAGTCCTTTGAATGAGTTCTTAGGGTTCCATTAGACATTTACAAGTCCATTGTGTCCAATTATAAGTCCTTGGTTTGAATATTTAGGTTACTTGATCCATAAGTTTCACTTTGGTTCATATGTGTCTCCTTTGACCTAATTCCCTTTCTTCCTTCACTTTAATCACTTTAAATCCATTTTATGAGTCTTGTATTCACTTCATAATATTCTCATACACTTCATAATGTGTTCACATCCATTATCACATCATTTCATCAAGTCATAATGCCATTTACTTCTTTTGTCATCTTTTGGAACATAATGACTTCTAATTCAAGTTTCTTCATCCTATAACCCTAAAGTAGTTCATATTTGTTCTTTTGTGGTTAATTTTTTATTCAAATCTCCATATTATCCAATAATCTAGCCTCTGGATTTTGTATAGGGGATTCATCTTTCATGGTTCATGTTTGACTTTTATTCTAAATCTTTCTTTTTCTTATGAAGTCACTTGTTCATTTCTTCTCATTCATTCTCCATTCAATCTCTTATACTTGAATATATTTGTGTACAGTTTCATCTACCTTTTGAGATACTTTTAATTGATGTTAGGTTCTGACTTTAACATTCAACCTTGGTTTAATACATGTTTGCCTTGCAATTTCATTCAACTTTCTTCATCTAACTTCACCTTGAACTTCTTTAGGGTTTAATACCTCATTAGGTCATAGTTTGTTAGTGTTTGATTTATAATCTTAGAACATATTAGTATGGTTCATCTACTGACTTTAGAAGCTTTTTAGCATTTAGTATCCTTTACTTTTAGGACTTATCCTTAGGGAGCCCTTAGTGCTTCTCCTTAGCTAGTTTAGTCATTATTTGTGCTTTTGCCTTGTTTTTATGCTTTCAATATACATGGTGAAGCTAACCTTTATTTTGTAGGGAGGTTTAGGTAAGATTTGTTTATACAACTTCTTCCTTTATCTCTTTATACTTTCAATGTGTGTTTGTCATAACACTTTGTTCTTTGTTTGCATAACTTCATTCTTCCCCATATAGAAACAACTTAACTTCTTTTGAGAAGTAAGTTACTTTCTAGTTTCCTCTTCTTTTCTTCTTCATTAGGATTATAAAACCTCATTAACCATAGGATCTCCTTTGAATAAACAACTTAGGGTGAGTCTTAGTTTCCCCTAGTTTTTGTCCTTTCTCAACTTGAGTCCTCTCTCTCATCTCAAAGAAAAAACCAAAACACCTAATAAAGGTCGAGCTTTCTCGTGCGCCAGGATACTTTGTCGTGGGGTACTTGCACACACACCATTTTGGGGAGAGGTGTAAGGCATCTATCACGATGAACAAGTCTTAGCATGATAATGTTTCACAAACAACAAAAGCAAAACACTTCTTCTAAAAGACAGTACACAAACAACACACGTCTTTTTATGCGGGAATTCTCTTCTCATCTCATTCAATCATAACAAGAACTGGCTACGACTTGTCTCTTTGCAAGACGGTAAACACACTCGTACCATACGAGTCTGCAACATCTGAGCATAGGCATAAGAAGTTCAATTCATAAAAAACACAAAGAAAGTTCCAGTCTTAGTTAGGCGAACTACGTCGAGTCTGATTCTCATATCCCATGAGATACGTAGGCAGTGGGGTAGGGCTCATTCGAGCACACTCTTTATTTTCCCTACATTTTCCCTTTTATTTCTTTTCATTCCTTTTTCCAGTAGCAGTTCCTTTATTCAACAACAGTTGTATTCCTTACCCTTTGAAACAGATAAACAAGCGTGGATCCCGTCGGGTACGGCGGACGATCTGGGGTGCTAATACCTTCCCAGTTCGTAACCGACTCCCGAACCCAATTATTTGGTTCACAGGACCTCGTCCTTTCCTTTTCTCTTAGGTTTGTGCAACATTACCTTTCCCATTCATTCAAGATAAAAATGCCTGTCTGGCGACTCTACCTTTTCCGCGCCACTTTCGCGTTTGTACTAGGATGAAAATCCTGGGAGCGACAACAACTAGCTAGCAATAATTTTTGTGATAATTTTGAATTTGAAGCTACAAAGAGCAATTGGTCTGTACATTTCAATGGAGGTGGCATCTGTGGACTTTGGAATAAGAGAAATATAGCTGACATTATAGTTGTCCATAATCCAAGCATGCCTGAAAAATTGCAGAACAATAGCCCCCACATTATTCTGAATAATGTCCTAGTAATTTTGAAAAAAGGACCCTCCAAATCCATCTGGACCCGACGCACTGTTTTTATTCAGTTTGAAAATAGCCTCTTGAATCTCATCAATGGAGGGAAGCATTGTTAAAGTGTTGTTCATATCAGAAGTCACCAATCCAGGAATTAAATCATCCACCGTAAAAGGGGTCGAATTATCACCTGCAAAATAAAAAAGTTTAGTGAAATAATTAACAGCAATGGCAGCCATAGTATCAGGGTCAGTAATAGTAGTATCTCCATCTTTAAGCATGTGAATAAAATTCTTGGATCTCTTTATTTTGGCCATCCCGTGAAAAAAAGCGGTGTTATGATTCCCGTCTTTATGCCAAATGAGACCTTCCTTTTCTGCCCAAAAAGCTTCTTCCTTGTCAAGAGAAACATCAAGATCAGATTACAACTGTATTTCGAGCTCTCTCAAATGATCCCAAGAACCTTTGCTACCGATTTGATTTTGAATATTCAGAAGTTGGTATTTTTTGTCTTGCACCAGAGTGTGAATATTGCCAAAAGTATACTTGTTCCAAGATTTCAATTTGCCCTTAAGAAGCTGAAGTTTTTTTGTTGTCAAAATGAACATAGGACATCCCACAATCTTGAGGGATCAGAAGTCTACAATAACTTCCCTGTAGGAGTTGTTTAAATTCCACATGCTTTGAAACTTGAAAAGAGATTTGACGCGGATATTCGTGAAGGAAGAATTTATTAAAATAGGATGATGATCAAAACTTAATCTAGGAAGCACCAAGGAGTACATGCTAATGCTAGTGGTACACCAATCGTCATTACAAAAGGCGCGATCCAAGTTACGCTCAACTGCAGCAGATCCGACTCTCCCATTATACCAAGTGTATGGATTGCCCGAGGAAGGGATTTCCAAGAGCTTGTTGTTATTCAACCAGTTCAGAAAATCTTTGATAGGAGTTCTAATAGGGGTACGGGATCCCCTATGCTCATGAGCACCAAGAATGCAATTGAAATCACCGAATATGGACCAAGGGATACCTAACGTTCCAAGACAGCTCGAGAGGTCATGCCAAAGGAACCTCCTATTGAGGTGTCAGGATGAAGCATAAATAACAGCAAGACCAAGAATGATATTATCCAATTGAACAGAGAAAGCCACAAATTGGTCAGAAATTAAGAGAATTTGTGGACTGAGACTTTGGTTGCAAAGGCACTAAAGATTAGGAATAAAAAATTTCGAGTTAAGCGCAAAAGGCCTGAGGTTGTGTTTATTCCAGAAAGAAATGGGGAAATGATTGTGATCCATCCACGGTTCAGCAATGAAACAAAAATCTGGGCGATGTTGCGAAAGAATGTCATTGAGAGATAACTTGGTAGGGGCGTTAGCAAGACCCCGGAGATTCCGAAAAAAGCACTTCATTTAGAAGACTTTCTAGAACCGGGTGGTTGTCTGGTATTTAAAGCCTCCTTAGCCTTGAAAGTTAATTTTTTGTTTCTTTTCTTTTGAGCTTTTGTTAACACATGCTGAAAATCATTAGGATCAGAGTTAAAACAACTATCCAAATCAGTATTATCCACTATATTGGTCCATGATTCCTCAAGGAAATTCTCATTTCCAAAATTTCCAAAGTTAGTTTCCGGAAATTCGAAAATAGCTTGGGTTTCTGCTACAAAGCCTTCAAAGTCAGATGAGCTAATAACATCCGTAGCTTGGATCGTTGTTTTGAGTGGAGTGTCAGCTTCAGACCCCAGATGGTCAAATAAAATTCCCTAGTTTTCCTCCATATTTCCTAAGGGATCCTTAATGTTACCCACAAGATTATTTTGGTTTTTTTTTATCTAGAATGCCTACGGGGTGCTCCCTATTAACCTCAAGAATGGGTGAAAGACTCACATTTTGATTAATAACTACTAGCACAACATTGAGAACACCAATATAATTATATATATGGGCTTCATGATTATCAACATATACGAGAACATTTGTCTTGGGTGCTTCATGGCCAGTAATGGCAGCTGAAACTTTATGGCCAACCAATGCAGTTGTTGAGGGATTTAGTTGTTCAGTTGATTTGGTTTTGTGTTTGGGATCTTGCAAGAGTTTCCATCTGCAGTTAGCATCAGCGTGTCCTAGGAGTTTACAACCACATAACTCAGGGATTTTCTCGTACTCAATGTCAACATAAAATTCAAAACCGACTCTTTCAACAAGAATCTTTTCTCGAAGTTCACTAAGGGTAAGTTTGGATTGATGGAATGGAATGAGATAGGATGGAATGGAATGGTATAAATTTAAATTTCATTGTTTGGATTAATTAAAAATGGATGAAATGGAGCGGAACCGGATGGAATGCATTCCATCCCATTCCATCACTTTCCATCAATTTTATACCCTCCAATTTGAGGGAATGATAAAATTGCTCTATTCCGTCGTAAAATACCCAAACAATGGAATGTTATCTTTATATTTAAAAATTATTTGTATTTAAGGCGCCCTTTTTTTATTTTTAAAAGGGTTATCACTACATTTCTTCTGGTTAACCATTGTGATATATTTATTATAAATTAATACTTATCATTATTATCCTTATTTTTAACCGTTGTGAAATTGTTTACCCATATATTAGTGAATTAACTTTTACATATTTATAATAGCGTCTTTTCCTTCATAGAGAAACCCTAGAACCCATTTTTTCTCTTCTTCTTCATCCACCTTGTACTTTTTCTTCGTAGCTTCACAAACAAGATGTTAGTAAATGAAGAAACAACCGTGGCAACAAACTTCATCAAGTTTTAGAAACAATGAAAAGAAATATAAGAAGTATAAAACTTTTGCGTAAGTTTCTTCTACCTTGTATTTCTTTTTCATTGCTTCACAAACTAGATGAAATTGATAGTTTGAAAATTCATGGTACAACTCACACTATGACCACGACGAAGCTGGTATGTTCTTCTGCTCTCTCTTTTGATCTCTTTTTTACTCTTCACTAGATTATGGTTTTAGGGTTTGGTTTTAACTGAATATGCTCATTGTTGAAGTTTGCAGATTAAAGGGATGATACATGGTGATAACAAGTAGTGGTAGGAAGCGTATAATATGAGATGATAAGGTTCATATGGTTTGTGTAGAAATAGAAAAAAATACAAGTATGAAGTCATTGTGGAAACTTCATCCCCCTTGTGTTTTTTCTTCATTGATTCACAAACTAGATGAAATTCATAGTTCCGCGATAACTCTCAACAAAAGGTGCGTTCATGAAACAGTTTAACATAGTTTGTGACATTATATGCGGTTAGGGTTTTGTTGATAAATTTATAATATTTGGTTCTGGTGTATGATGTTGTTTGAGTTTATTATATTTTATGTCACTAGTACAAAAAGATAAATTTACACCCGGTTTTTATACAATTTACACCTATTATTGGTGGGTGTAAATTCAATGGGTGAGAAATATCTGACGAGTTTTTTACACCCGTTTAAAAATGGGTGTATATACATACTAAATTACACCTTTTTTAATAGAAAACGAGTGTAAATTGTTACATATATACATTTAAATCAAACAAATTTACATGCCATTTGATAAAAATCGGATGTAAAATAAGTAAAGCTTACTTTGAATGTCAACAAATTTACACCCTATTTTCTTTAAATAGGGTGAAAAATATGGTTTATTACACCCCTATTTTAGTTATCACGGGTGTAAAATATGATTATTAAATTATATTTACTTCCATTTACATCTTATTTCATTTGACATATTACACCATATTTTAGTTATCACGGGTGAGAAATATGATTATTATGTTATATTTAATTCCATTTACACCCTATTTCATATGGTATATTATTCCCTATGTTAATTATCACGAATGTAAAATATGATTATTTATTATGTTTAATTGCATTTACGCCCTATTTAATTTAACTAAAAAGTTATACATAATCATATTTTATGTACTAAGAATTTATAATATTTCTTCATATTTTTATATACAAAACTAAATGCAACTTAAGATACAATTTAATGCAAAATATTATAAATCAAAAGGGGAATGAATAATAATCATTAGTATTAAAGCTAAACAATAAAACATTCTCATTAATAATAGCCCCCTTCTCTCTGTCCTTGAGAATCTTTAGCCTTATAACCATTCAAATTAGTATCATGCATATCATACATATTTGATCAAACTACGATGAACCGATGTTGGGTTGCTGAGCTTGAAACCAAACTTTCCACCACTAAAGTCAGTTAGAATATTGTAAACATCATCAAGAGACAACACTAGTGAGAAACTTGTTTCATGAATCACATCTAGTGAGAAGGAATCTTCCTTGAGATCTTCAATCATTTTTAGGTAATCTTCTGGAGCACTAGTTTTTTATTACATCTTTAGTAGTCATAACCTTAGAGAAAATTTTGTTAGTGCTTGTACCCACAGATTGCACATTCTATAATTAATTAAACAAAAATACTAATTTCCAATAAATCATTTAGTACCATTCTTTATAGCCAGGATTCACGGTGAAACCATACATATCCACTAAATCACACATGGAAAGGGAAAATTCAAGCACCTTAGGCCCAGTTACTTTTGCGGTTGAACTAAACGAAGCACCTTGCATGTGATACACAAGATTTTTTATTGGAAGTTCTTGCAGAAGACAAAAGTTGATTGCTTTGCAAATGAAGATATAGAATGTGTAGCACAACAAATAAAGAATCTTGGAAGGTGATTTCCATTGATAAGGAAACATACCTTGATCATTTTGTTCATGATGTCATGAATGGTTGTATTTACTATCAACACTTCTTTTCTTTTCTCTACAAAAAAAACATTTAAAGTAAAGATTTAGTATTTTATAATGACATTATAACAAATGGAACTCATATTATAACAATTTGCAATACCATCTAATTCTACAACTTTATCAAGTGCTTTGGTAGATCCTCGATTTAGAAGACAGAAAGTGCTTTTCCTGCCCACATAATCAATATAGTTATGCATTTGTGAATATAATTTATTGGTAAGGTCTTAATTTTGATACAAAATTTAAAGAAAAACAGAAAAACAATGTTGACCAACTAACCTACGTTGGAGCACCATTTTCTCTTAAGACAACATCATAACCATCTATCTCCTTTCCAAAAAAATTCAAGAGATCACCCGAATTACCAATAACAACACAATGCATATACTGTCTAGGGAAGTACAGTGGTGTTTCATGGAGCAATAGTGAAATCTTCTCCATGCACAAGGTCATGTTCTCGCGGCGGTTACTACAACACAGAAGAATCCTATTTGTGAGACTTTATACTAACTTCAATTTCTACATTATTTTGTTTTGTATTATGCTTGGGTCCAGATGGACTAAAGCTCAAGAACATGACACATGCATAAACGTAAAGAAATACTACCGATGGATGCAATCAGTAGAGACAAACTGCTATATCCCGAATATAAAAAAATCTTTTCATAAAATGTAGCAATAGAAAATGGTCCATTTCACATGAATCGACATGCACTGAAGTGACTTTGATTTCTATAACAAATGATGGGTTGGAATTCAAATACCAACTTAAGCTAATAATAGAATCGTGTCAACATTTCTTAATCCTCAAACCTTGTCTCCTCAGAACTAAAATTGGAAAAGTCTAGGAGAACAATCTTAGTAGTTAAATGTTGTAATTTCATAAGGATTTACTCATCATGTTGAAACAATAACAACAATAATGAGATTCGTAGGAAAATAAAATATGGCATATCGGCCTATGGGTATCCATCTCATGTACTACATGTGATCATTTTGTATGTTTCTCTTGCTTGCCAAATCCATAATCCTACAGATCTTTTAACTCATGGATCCAACAAATTCACATTAAAGGAAAAATGAGCTAGAAGGAAGTAAGAAACATATACCTGAACTCATTTCATTAGGTGAATTTTTCATTTATTCGGTTAACTAGTCATCACAAAAATGAAGGCCAATGAGAAAACTGTAGTCCATTATTCCCTCTACTTCCAGGAAATCACAATCTTTATCAAGTTGCCTGAGAAAAATCATTAAAGAAAACTAACTCTAAGAATAACATAAAAATGCTAAAAGTAAGAGAAATTATTCTACCAAGCCTAGGGAGAAGATCTCGTACAATTTAATCTCTTGAAACCAAGATTGCTTTAGGCGAAATATAAAACTCAGATCAAGGTCTTTATGAGTAGTGGTCTCATCAATCTCCTTACGGGGTTTATCACTTGTATGACCATGAGAAGAACCTTTAAGATCAAACCACTTATGAATCTGATACTCCGAACAAAACGCATTTCCCATTACAACAAACCAAGGTATGTTTTTCCATAACAATACAACTATCATCAATCCTTATACTATGATAACTATACTATTTCCATATCAGTTTAGTAAAAAAATCATGTAGTCCAAATATTTGGACCTCTAATAGGTTTGACACAATGAACTCCCAGGAACTTTGAAAACAACAAGTTCTTGTAATGAGAAACATGCAGATAGTAACTGGGAAACATCTTGATCACCACTAACATGGCCATCAAATAATAATTGAAAAATAGAGAAAAAACATGGCGACCAAAAGCTGAAACTGAGATTTCACCTTGCTCAACACCGGTTTTATATTCCTGTCATCAAATATTATACTTCTCATTAAAAGTGTAGTAATTAAGGTTAAAAACTAGCAACTAACCTTGACTTCAGACTTCTTCAATGTCTTGATAATAAAACAATCATCTTGAATAAGGTAAAAAAGAGTTGTCGCTTTTTCCAAGTGAAGATATTTCCCTCAGCGTATCATTGCCACACATATCAAGCATGTAATCGGTCAGATATATAGCAAATAATTCCCTCAGATGCCTAAATACCCAACAATAAACAAACAAACAAGCACCCACCAAAATATAGACATTATTAATATCCACACAAAAAATAATAATTCTATATAGTTAACAAAATAGAAAGAAAAAACAGTGTCACAATGAAATACTGCATGAAAATCATAAAAGAATCACCTATATAATTCTATGATATTCATCATAACAGCCGAAAGACACAAAGAAACCATAAAATAGCTACAGGGTATACAAATATATGATGACTCAAAGATGTGTGATGTCCATTTGACCTAAAAGACATAAACAATGTTCCAAATCAAAACCAAAAACTAGTTGAAAAGTTACCCTGATTGCATGAGTAAGAAAAAAAACACCCTTCACATCGCAACTCTAACACCATATCTTTTAGTATAAATTGTTTGATAAATCATTTATCTTCTATAAGTATATACCATATAAAAATATTAATAAACCAAAAAATATATACATTTAGAATTAATCATTTTCTTTGACAAATCAACCGCTCATCAATTCAATAATTAAAAACAAATAATTAAAATCCACATAAATACTCCCATGAAACCCTAAAATAATCTAAATACCTAAATAAAATCATTAAATTCATAAAAATTAACTAAAAATAACCTTAAACTAAATCAAACAATACCAGGAGATGAACAAATTAGGGTAAGCGAGACTGAAAAATAGAATTATCGTAGCTTTGAAGCGTTTGATCATCCTTCAATATACGACCCTTGTAAATGAGTCGTTGTTGATGTGTAGAGATATCCCAATTACGCGCAATGAGATCCCTGAAGGGTCCAACTATGGAATCGAGAGAAACCTAAACGAAATACTTTGAAGCGTTGGAGCATCGAACATTGATGTTAACACCTTCAACACCGGTCTTCGATTCTGATACATAATCCTCGACGACATCGTCACCTCCCATGGTGTGTGTGTCTCTCTCTCACGTGTCCAACCAAACACATGAGGCATATCACCACAATCCGCTTTGAAGGGTGATATTTGTTTATAAGAATCGAAGAAAAACAAAAGCCTAAACGAAGGAAGCTGCAAATTTGTTCATTATGAATAATAAAAAGGAATTTTGATAATTCATACCAGAAAATACATTGCCTAAATTTCTCATCAAGTATACAATAAAAAGAATTTATTTATTCAAAAATTAATTTGTATCAACGATTTAGATTTATAAATATGGGATTAATCATAAATTTCTATACTCACCTTTAAAAATGTGATATTCCGATAAATAAATTACTTAATCAAAAAAATTATTACATTTTTTATAAATGAAAATTAAATAAATATAAATATTCATTACTTAATAGAATTGACAGAAATAGTAAATAGTCTTCACATTTTTAACATTTAAAAAATTATCAATTTTTAACTTTACAAAAAATGTGAGTGAATTGAGTAAGGAGGTTCATGAAGGTAAAAAAAAACTAAACTATTAGAAATACTTATAAATTATTTATTAAAAATATAGACTAAAATAAATATAATAAATTAAATAAAATATTTTTAAATAAAATTGATGTATTAAATTTAATCAATAAAAAGTATCAATATATTTACTCGTATAAATAAAACATGAATTAAAATAGCACATAAAATAAAATAAAAACTAATAATAAATAGTCCATCTAAATTTACACTTGTTTTTAATTTAACGGCGGTAATAAAGATTTGATTATAATAACATTTTTAATTTATACCCTTTTTTAGAAAATAGGGTGTATATTGTCACATGATAATACTTAAAATGATACTTTATTTACAAAATTGCCACCGCGTTTCTTATTTACACTCGTTTTAGTATAACAGATGTAAACTTTAAAATTATATTGTTCTTTTTGCACTAGTGTGTAGATTGTTTATTTCACTAATCCTCACTTAAAATATACATTTAAATTAACATAGATACTTATAATCTGGAAGTTGTATTTGAAAACCAACTTAAACAAAACATTATTGTTTTGGAATTGCATGTGCCTCATCGTTTATCTCATGTTGTTTACATATGATGGAATAATGATCTGCCTCCTTAGATGCATCGCTGGATTCAATCATAGTTAAATTTTCATAACAACAATTTAGTGGATCGTCTACGTCGTCATCAACATTTATAATCGTAAAAATTATTATTATAAAAATTACAATAATAAGTGATGATGAGGCAGATTATCCAATAAATTGTTGTTGTAGAAATTTAATTATAATCGAAGATAGCGATGCATCTAAGGAGTCGGGTCAATATACCATAATATATGTAAACAACATGAGATGCACGATGAGACGAATGCAATCAGAAAACAATAATGGTTTGATTAAATTGATTCTCAAGAATAGTTTAATTTTCAAATTATAGACTTCTCCATCAATTTGAATCCCTTTATTTCTTTAGTGGGGTGTATGGAAAACGAACAATCTATATATAATATAATAAACTCTGGGGATTTTTAACGATGGTTATTTATTGTAACCGAGATTAAAAGTAATTTCTATTTTTGGTTAATTTGTTGTTGATGGGTTTCGAACCCCCAGTACCTAAGTGTATATATCACAACAATTTATGAGTCTAATCGTTGTGATAAGTGGCGCGCGCGTTGTGGCTTTCGATAATGGTTTCTAGACTGATGTAGAAATAACGAATTTACAATGACACTCTACTTAAAAAGTGTATGACCGACATAATAGTACCCATTTTTCAACCGTTGTGAAATGAGTTTTCTTTAGTAGTGATCATTTCTCTGTTAATCAAATATGAGTAAATAGAATCACATTCATTCAGAATTTCAAACATAATTATTCAAGCAATATTTTTCATACTTTTTTTATAAATAAATTTAATGAAAATATTTAAAAATACTTTCAATTAATTATTGGTTATGAAGAAAATAAAAGAGAAAGTAAATTAAATTATGTAATTTTTACTTAAAAAATACATTTTAAAACAAATTAATTCAATGAAATAAAATAAAATTAATTTGTTCTCAAAATAAGTACTCGGTATTTATATTATATTATGAAGAATTTATTAGTCCACCCCTGAGTATTTATACACCGTTAGATAAATACATTAAGTACATCAATTTTTGTTTAATAATAATATGAACTATGCAATATTATTCTGATTTTATTTCAAATATAAAAAATTAAAGAAAATTAATATTTTAAATTTTGAGTGATTTATTTATATTTTTTTATAAAATAAATAACTTATTTCAATTTATAATACAATTTTATTTTTCTCTTCAATTATACTCTTTAATTATTTCTACATTCATCAAGATAAATATTTGATAATAAGTTCTTTATTAGAAAAATATATCTCTTTTTTTATTTGTTTATTTTTTTAATATTTATTAAATATTCAATTAATTTTTTCATTGAACGACGTATTGTTCCGAAGGAACCTCCCACAATGAATATTCTAATTGATTATTTAAATTAAGAAAAATAAATAAATAAAAAGAGAAAATAATATTTTTAATCAAAATGTCCCTTATTAATTATTGAAAATGATAAAATTAATATTAATTAAAAATTAAATTGAAAAAGATACATTAAAAATAATAATAAATTATTTATTTAGAGATATTTATTTATGATATATATGTCATTCATTGTAAAAAGAAGAGAAATCCAGAAAGCTCACGGATCTTCTTAAGGAGGGAGTATGGCCAATGGTTTCACCACTCTCCTAATCACCTTTCATTTTGTTTCTTCTCTACCATCTAATACTTAATAATTTCCTTTTGTCACTTATGTCTTGTTACAAAAATAAATTTTTTTAGTAGGTTCTACTTAGGTAGATTTATAATTTATTGGTGTTTATCGAAAAACATCTACAAAACAAATAAATCTAAACGCTATATAATGAAAGAGACCACTAAATAAATAGTATAGTCTAATTAATGTTCTTTTTAGAGTCATGGATCTTTTATTTAGTTCACCCATTCACACATGCAATGATCTTCATATGAGATTCCATCAAAACTTTGATTTTAAGATTTTTCAACTTAAAAAAAGTCATTTGTTACTTTAACAAATTAAAATTTCTTTAGTTCGCTTTGTTCACATATGCAATTGTGATGGAGTTCAACATCTAGTTAAGAATTTATTTTGGCTTTTCGAATGAAGTTTAGTGATGATTATATGATTATGATTGTAATCATTGTGATTTGATTGACAACACCAATGATAAATGCTTCAAAATTCACATATATCATTCAATAAAAATTTCAAACCATTAAGTTTTGTAAATCAAGTGATGGACTTCAATACTTTTTCAACTGAACCTCTTCAAATGAATATGCAACAATAATATCAATAATTGATTTTTTTTCCCTTTCACACTTTAATTAATCTATCAATAACCCAAATACAAGATTCCTTAAATGAGATCATTGATATTAATCTTGCTAGATTAAATTGAATGGACATGGCTAGTCGTGTGTTAGGAACAAAACCATTTGTATATAGATAGGTGATTGGGTGAGTTTTTCTAATCATGCCATATAATTATAACTCTGAATGTTTTGGATTATCAGTGGATCATGAAAGTTTATGTTGAGTTCTTATTTATAAAGGTGACATCACTCACTCCCACGCCAATCATGGCATGTAGTATAGTAATCAAACTCAAATAATAGTTAATAATGCCCCTTCTATTTTTTTAGTGGAAAAATATACTAGTGTTAATAATAAATAAATAAAAAAGGTGAAAACTACATGATACAAAATAATACTATAGCATAAGAAGTGTCTAAAGGATTACAAAGAGTAAAAAAAACAAAAGAAAACACTAGATTCAATAGTAAAACAAGCGAAATAAAAAAAAGCAAGTGTGAGATATTGAAACAAATTCTAGATTTAATATGTCATCGAAGTCAGCGCATATGTTGTTGTCAAATTGGGCCTTGTGTTATGGATCCAATTGTTTAAGTTAGTTTGTACCCTAAGTTAGCTTGTAATGAGTAATTGTTAAAATCCCATTAGATTAATATGTTAGTTTTCTTATAAATAGTATATTAGTCTCTCATCTTTTGTATAAGGGAAAATAGGAAGATAAAACTCTAATTCAAAAGTGAGAGAGATTATTTGTTATTCTTGTATACTTGTAATCTTGTTTCAAGAGAAAGGAAAAAATAGTAGTTTATAACCAATCCTTGTTGTTATCCTTGGTTACCCTAAACCCTAACCCTTGTAGGTTTCTTGATCATAAAGAAACCTATTATACTTTGTTTCTAAGGTATCCGATTCACAAAAAATTGGTGCGGTGAGTGTGGAGAAGATGCCTTCAACAACGTATGAGATTGAAAAGTTCACTGGTGTGAACGACCTCAGTCTGTGGCGCTTGAAGATGAAAGCCCTACTTGTTCAGCGGGATAGTTTGAAAGCGTTTTAGGGAGAGATGACCATAAATGTTGCGTTAACGGCCGCTAAAAAAAGACGACCATGGTTGAGAAAGCACACAACGTAATATTGTTGAGCCTTGGTGATAAGGTTCTCCAACAGGTATCAAAGGAGACGACAACATCAGGGTTATGGTTGAAACTTGAAGGTTAGTACATGACCAAATCATTGGTGAATCGACTCTTCCTAAAGCATGCTTTGTATTCATTCAAGATGAGCGAAGACAAATTGTTGACTGAGCAGTTGGATATGTTCAACAAGCTGATTCTTGATCTTTAAAATATTGATGTGAAGATCGATGATGAAGATCAAACGTTGTTCCTGTTATGCGTTTTGCCTAGAACACATCCTCACTTCAAAGAAACCCTCTTGTATGGAAGAGAGTTCCTAAACTTTGAAGATGTTCAAATTGCCTTGTACTCTAAGGACTTGAACAAACAAAATGAGCACAAACCTTCGATGGTAGGTGAAGGTTTGGCCGTTAAGGCGAAATTCTTGCGAAAGGATAGTAAGTTCGACAAGAACAAGTGTAAGAGTCAGCAGAAGTTTTATGGTGGTGAAACATATGGTGTTCGATGTTATCATTGTAAAAAGGAGGGTCACATTTGAAAGGTGTGCCCTGAACGCCTGAAAGATCATGGAGGTAAGGATAATGAAAATGCTGCCATTGTTCAATATGATTTTGACTCATCTGATGTTCTTATGGTTTCAAGTGGCGACTCGAGAAAATAGTGGATTATGGATTCAGGTTGCACTTGCCACATGACTCAAAACAAAGATTTGTTCGAGGAGCTATGTCATCAAGATGGTGGACCGATGCTGCTGGGAAAGAACAAAGCTTGCAAAATTGCAGGTATTGAATCCTTGAGATTCAAGCTCCATGATGAGTTAATAAGGTTATTGAATGAAGTTAGGTATGTATCTGACTTGAAGAGAAATTTGATTTCTCTTGGTGAATTCGACAAGAACGAATATGTTTTTCAAGGAGAGAAAAGTATCTTAAGAGTCATGAATGGGTCGAAGGAAGTCTTGAGAGGCGTGAAGAAACAAGGCTTGTATACCCTTGAGGCTGAAGTAGTAAGTGGTTCAACAAATATTGCATCCATGAAACTATTGTCGAAGACAAAATTATGGCACATAAGATTGGACCATGTCAGCGAGAGAGACATGGTCGAACTGGGGAAACAAAATCTGCTAGGTGGTGACAAAGTAGAGAAGTTGGAGTTTTATGAATCTTGTGTATTTGGTAAATCCTGTAGGATGAAGTTTAACAAAGGTAAACAAAGAACACATGGATCTCTTGATTACATCCATGCTGATCTTTGGGGGGCCTCTAAGGAATCCTTCACATTCAGGTGCAAGGTATTTTCTATCCATAGTTGATGATTATTCTAGAAAGTTATGGGTATTCATTTAAAAGTCTAAGGATGAAACTTTTGATAATTTCAAGAGTTGGAAGTTTCTGCTCAAAACTCAAATTACCAGAAAGGTCAAGAGGTTGAGAACTAATAATGGTCTTGAATTTTGCAATGAAACTTTTGACAATTACTGTGTCGAGTCTGGGATTGCAAGGCATAAGACTGTAGTAGGTACTCCTCAACAAAATGGTCTAGATGAGAGATTCAATAGAACAACCGTCGAAAGGGTTAGATGCATGTTGGTTAATGCTAGATTGAAGGTGTTTTGGGTTGAGGCTGTTTCGACAACAACATATTTGATAAACATATGTCCTTCGATTGCGTTAGATATGAAGACACCTGAAGAAGTTTGGTCGGGACGTCTACCGAATCTCGACAAACTAGGAGTATTTGACTGTGTAGCCTATGCTCACATTAGGAAAGACACAGACGAACCTAGAGCTCTGAAATGCATATCCATGGAATACCCTGAAGGAGTCCAAGCTTATAGGCTATGGTGCCTAGAGCCAGGTCACAGGAGGTGTATCACCAGCCAAGATGTAGTTTTTAATGAAGCTAAGATGGATTTCAAGAAAAATGATGATGGTGTCGAAGAGCTGGAACAGGGAGAAATTCATGTTGAGGTGGAGTATAGTGGTGCAGAATTACATGACCCAGATGAAGTCGAAGAAGATGCAGAAACTGCTGTCAAAGATGAGGAGGCTGATAATGACTACCTGGTGAAAAGAGACAGGTCGAGAAGATTCATTAAGTCACCTCAGAGACTTGGTTATTCAGATCTTATAACTTATGCCTTAATCTCTGCAAGTAAGGTTTTAGACGAAGAACCTAGAGACTATAAGGAAGTTATGTGGAGTCGAAATAAGCCTGAATGGCTGAAGGCCATGGATGATGAGATGAAATCTCTTCATGATAACAACACATGAGAACTGATCTAAAAACCTGATAGAGCCAGGTTAGTCAACTGTAAATGGATTTTCAAAGTTAATGAAGGAATTGAAGGAGTGGCGTCGAAGAGATACAAGGCAAGGTTGGTTGCAAGGGGTTTCACTCAGAAAGAAGGTGTCGACTTTAATTATGTGTTCTCTCCTGTTGTGAAGCACATGTTCATTTGAATGTCGCTTGCCATAGTGGCACAGTTCAACCTTGAAATGGAACAAATGTATGTGAAGATTGCGTTCTTATATGGTGATCTTGATGAAATAATCCTGATGAGGTAACCTGAAGGGTATGTCAAAGAGGGAAAAGAAGAATATGTGTGCAAACTGAAGAGATATTTATATGTGCTGAAACAATCTCTTCGATAGTGGAATAGGAGATTCGGCAAGTTCATGGCACGCATAAGTTTCATCAAAAGTCAGTTTGACCATTGTGTTTACTTCAGATTTCGACCTGGTAATTCATTTGCTATGTTGTTGCTTTATGTGGATGTTATTCTAATAGCAAGCAAAAATGTTGAAGATGTAATGATGGTTAAGGCTGAACTCAATAAGGAGTTCGATATGAAGGATCCGTAAGCTACGTCCAGGATTCCTGAGATTGTCATCCGGAGAGATGGAAAACAATCGAGATTATGCTTATCTCAAGAGGCATACCTGAAGAAGATTCTCAATAAGTTTGGTATGTCAAATTCAAAGCCTGTTGTGACTCTGACAAACCCTCAATTCAATCTGAGTATAAATCAGTGTCCCAATACTAATATCAAAAGAATTTATATGGATAGCATTCCATATGCTAATATAGTAGGTTATTTGATGTATGTTATGGTCTGTACTAGACCCGATATAGCATATGTAGTAAGTCTTGTAAGTAGGTACATGGAGAATCCTGGAAAGGATCACTAGCAAGCATTGAAGTGGATTATAAGGTACATAAATGGGTCTCTGAGTAGAGTCCGAATTTATGATGGAGCCTTGGTGAAGATAGTAAAGCAACAATCGAAGGATATGTAGACTCTGATTTATAGGTGGTATGGATTCTAGAAAATCTATTTCTAGATATGTTTTCACTATGTTTGGCACATCAATTAGTTGGAAAGAAACACTTCAGAAGGTTGTTGCCTTATCAACCACTGAAGCAGAATATATCGCCCTAACTGAAGTTGTAAGGGAAGCATTGTGGCTTGAAGGTTTTGCAGAGGAGCTGAAACTTCAAGGTCGAGGTATCACTGTTAAATGTGATAGTCAAAGTGCAATACACCTGTCAAAGAACTCAGCCTATCATGAGCGAGACAAGTACATTGATGTGAGGCTGCATTTCGTCAAAGGGGTAATCCAGCAAGGAGAAGTCCAAGTGTTGAAGCTTTCGACATATCGTAATGTTGCTGATATAATCACCAAGACGTTTCCCATTTACAAGTTTTTTCACTATACGCAATTGATAAAGTTACATGAAGAAAGCTAGGTTGTTTCTTATTGTTATAAAGTCTGTTCCAGTGTGGAGATTTGTGAGATATTGAAAAAAAACCTAGTATGAATAGCATGTCGTCCAAGTCAGCTCACATGCTGTTGTCAAATTTGGCTTTGTGTTATGGATCCAATTGTTTAAGTTAGTTTGTACCGTAAGTTAACTTGTAATGGGTAATTGTTAATAAGCCCATTAGGTTAGTATGTTAGTTTTCTTATAAATAGCATACTAGTCTCTCATCTTTTGTATAAGAGAAAATAAGAAGATAAAACCCTAATTCAAAATTAAGAGAGGTTATTTGTTATTCTTGATACTTGTAATCTTGTTTCAAGAGAAAGGAAAGAATAACAATTTATATCTAATCTTTGTTGTTATACTTGGTTACCCTAAACCCTAACCCTTGTGAGTTTCTTGATCATAAAGAAACCTATTATACTTGGTATCTGATTCACAACAGCAAGTAATGCATCCAAGTAACGAAAGACCAATTCTTTAGGATTAGGTTAGGGTTCTTATGGCTAGAATCACCACCAATGGATTAGAATCCAACAAGAGAATAATAAAAACCACATACCAATATCTATTTTATAACCAAAGAGAATACTTAGTCCACTATAGGTTAGTGAAAAGAATATAGTTTTGAAACCAATCAGAGTATGTGTGTGAGTTTACCTCTAATCTACCTAGAAATCATTTATAGACTAAAAAAATACTCTTATTCTCCACCTTTCTCACAATTTTAGCAACACCATTAAAGATAACATCATTACAACATTTCTAAATGATTTAGACTATAACGTTCCATATCATAACAAAACCACTCCTAGACTTGACCCTACCACCTAAAGAAAGGAAAAACTAAAAAAAACTTATAGTCACTAGGAAAAACTATTTGTCAGCCCATCCACTAGAACATCCTATAGCATAATGGTAAAGCTAACTCACAAGTGAAAAAATGATGGGAGACCGACTTAATTCAATCCCCACAGAAAGAACAAGAAACCCCTATGGGATCACTAAGTATCCCTTTTTAGTCAAGTTCTCTCTAGAAGAGAATCTATCATACCAAAGTTACCAAAAGAATACCATCACTTTAGAAGAAGCCTAAATGATCCAGATGAGGGGAAGAATCAAGTTATCAATCATAGGTAACAACAATGAGCCAACAAACTGAACATGATAGTCTGGGGAAACAGGAAAAAAACTTTATCTAAAATGCTTTAAAATCCACTTATCTATATCTTGAGAGAGAATAACATTATAGTGAAAAGAAAGAAGATTTTCAAAAACATGTAGATCTCTAAGAAGGAAAGTTCTCTTCTACTTAAGAGCTCAAATTATTTCCTAGTTTTTCAACCGATCATCCCACCAACCCTTCTATTTGGATGGAGTTATAAAAAAGACCATGAAACTTAACCATACATGGGATATATCATAACCAAAGATCCTTCTAAAATAAAGTCTTGAGATTCGACCCTACTCTCCTAAGGATACCATAAGTAAACCAACCAAAGGAATAATCCTCTTTGGACCCAAGAAGAGACACATTTTTATACCAGATAAAAGTCAATCATAACTCCAATGTCCTTCCCCCACAAAGAGAAGAAATAACTAAAGCACCATATATAGCTACAAGAATATTACTCCATAGGCCTAAAACATTTGTGAGAATCCTCCGTCTTTATTTAATCAAAAGGGCTAGATTTACAAACTGAAGATCCATGACTCCTTATCCCCTTCTTTATTAGTCTTTCACACATGATCCTATTTAACACTACTAGAGCTAGCATGAATATACCCAAGTGCATCACACACTCGACGGTACAACAGAGTTGCCACCGAACTTTATTTATTTCAAAAGGAAAGGGAAAATATCGATAAAACCTAGGGAAAAGAGAAACGAGTAATGGAGTCGGTTATGCAAGAGGAAGGTATGAGCACCCCCTCGCATACGTCGTACTCGACGAGAACCATTTTTCTTGGTCTAGAATTTAATGGGTGTTCTATCTAAAGGTTACTCGCGAAAGAGGGGAAAAGAAAAGGAAAAGAAAGAAAGTGCTCGCAGAGGATTGGGTCCCTCGTGCCTACATATCCTCATAGTGAAATGAGGAAGTCAGAGCTCCATAGTTCTTGGAACTAAGGATGAAAAGGAAGGAAGGGTTCTCGCCAAGATCTCGCAATCTTGTGCCTACGTATCCTCATAGTGCAATGAGGAAATTAGAGCTCCGTAGTTCTTCAGACAAAGGATGAAAAAAGTTGACAGAGTATGAGCTCTAAAGGGCAGAAGAAACAAATGATAGGTTTCTAGAGTATGGACTCCTAAGGGAAAGAGAAGAAGAGAATGGTCGCCAGAGTATGAAACTCCAAAGGGAAAAGGAAGATCAAAAGTATTTCTAGAGTATGAACTCCAAAGGGCTAAAAAGGATAAAATAGAGGTTGCCAGAGTATGAACTCCAAAAGGAAAAATAAGAGAATAGTTGATTTCCAGAGTATTAAATCCAAAGGGAAAATAAGAGATTGAAGAATCGCCAGAATATGGATTCCAAAGGGCGAAAGGAGGATTGCCAGAGTAAGAACTCCAAAGGGCGGAAGATTTCTAGAGTAAGAACACTAAAGGGCAAGAGACAATTTGCCAAAGTAAGAACTCTAAAGGGAAAGAAAGGATTTCCAGAGTATGAACTCCAAAGGGTAAGAAAGGATCTCCAGAGTATAAACTCCAAAGGGCGGAAGAAAATATTTTCAAGAGTATGAACTCTAAAGGGAAAAGTAAAGGTTGAAGAATTTCCAGAGTAAGAACTCCAAAGGGAAAAAGAAAGAGATTGCTAGAGTATGAACTCTATAGGGAAAAGCTTGATAAGAGATACCAGAAGACAGAGGGAGCCAAAGAGGTTGCTCGGTCCAAGGTGTTGATGATTGCAAAGGGGTGCTTCAATGTTGCTTGACTTGAGTCTTGAGTCTAAGTCTTATTGACATTAATCATTGTAATGCTGCATGGAGGAGACCTCGTCGATCTTTGCTCAAAGTGTACTAAATTCTATGGATAAGGGTGAATACTTAAACACTGGGCCATTCGATCCATACCTAAATTAATCAGAATGGGGTAGGATTTCTTCAGCCCACCCCTTCCTTATCACTTAAGGCTCGTAGCGTACTATTTGAACTATGGTTGAAAAGCTTTGAAAAGATCCCTATTGGCGTTGTGCTTTGTATAGAGCTCCAGTCTTACAACGTCGCAAAATATGACTTGAAAAAGGTTGTTGCACTGAGGAAAGGACCTAAAGACTATGTGGCCGAGAAAGTTGATCGGAAAAGAATGAAGGGAGAGGGTTAGACGCCAAGTGATCAATTAATCAAGACTAAGTCCAATCAACTAACCAAGGTATGGAAAGTGCAAATAATCTTTCAAATGGATTAGAAGATTATCAAATCAAGGGTGAAGTAGTGTTGAACATGATTAAATTTACCCAAGAGAGTAAACTTAATGTATAAAAAAAGATGTCAAGTTAATCAAGAACTAACATGCATTAAGTGCTTAAATGGGGAAAAAATCATAAGAAAAAACATGGAATATCATGCAATTAAATAAGAGAAAAGGATTTAATTAATTAACACCTGGAAATCAACAGATCCAGGGGTGCAGGCAAGGGTGTAATCAATTAACCTCATACTGTTAATCGATTACACCTACAAAAACAGCAACAACATCAGTTCAAAAATAACTTTTCAGAATCACTTATGGCATGCAATTGAGGTGTAATAGGGAATCAAAATAGATGCAAAATTCTCATGAGCAATCAAGATCAAGTAGAATCAATCATATAAAATCCATATTTCAAGAAGAAAAATAAGCATTTCAGACTACATTGCGAAAGTGAAAAATGATAAAAAATGATTAATAAAGTGAGAATCATCAACCTACAAGGCGAATATTTTCCTTGGTGCTCGTTGTGATCAAAATGTGATTAATAGAAGCTTACAAAACCAAAAACCCGGAGATTCTTGCAAGAAAAACCGAATATAATTGCGATAATCGATTCGAATATGAATTTGCACTGATAATCTTCAAGAAGTAGTTTCCAAATCTTGAATGAATATATAATTCTAAGGTTGATGGATAATGTAGTGATGAAAATATGATTTGATGGTGGTATAGCTCAAAGATTTAACAAGATTCAATGAAAATCTTGTTAAACTTCAATGGTGGATGAACTTTCGTGTGGTTTTAGGGAAGAAGATGAAGTTGGAAAGTTGGAAAGTTTTATTGATGTTAAAAAATCCGCAAGAAAGTGTTTTTAAGCAAGGTTTACATAAACTCATGTGTCCAAACCTGGCTTAGATAATCTCGAGTTTAATAAAATGGATGATATGGATAGACAAGCTCTTGAAGAGAAATTTTTAAAAGATGAAATCAGAGTTGTCATTTGGGATAGTGATGGAGATAAAAGTCCAGGTCCATATGGCTTTAATTTGGATTTTCTCAAGCACTGTTGGAGCATTATGGGAAATGATGTAGTCAACTTTGTACAAGAATTTCATGAGGCTGCAAAACTTCCAAAAACCATGATAACATCATTCATTACTTTGATTCCTAAAATGGATAATCCACATGAATTGGATGAGTATAGGCTCATCTACCTCATTGGTTGTATGTATAAAGTGGTGGCTAAGATTCTTGCTTTAAGATTAAGGAAGGTTATTTGCAAGGTGATAGCTGTAGATGTTAAGAATTGGCAGAATTTTTGACAAATAAGAAGCTATGAACTTAGTTCAGGATGTCACACCAGATGTTGTGACATTAACAAACAAAGTAAAAGTTATGAACTTAGTTCAGGACATCAGGATGTCACACCAGATGTTGTGTCATCACAAACCTGCTATCTGACTTAAATGATGCGTAACAGAAGTGATTAAATTCAGGAGAAAATATCTGGAATTAATTGTAAAAGGATAAGCACTCCAAGGCGCATATTTAGGAAGCTTAGTTATCTGGTTCCAGTGTAACAGAATAACTAACTCACCTTGATTCAAGGAGATAACAAACTAACTCACCCTAATTCAAGGTGATGACTGTGGGATTTATCAAAGTCTTGATAATTTGCAAAAATCCCACAAACCAAGCATCTATATAAGGAACTGAAACACTCAAGAAAATAACACGAATTTTAGAAGACTGTAAAGGGTGTTTGTGAAGCTAGTTATATTTAAGCAGGTTTTAATTGTTTGTCACTTTATGAGCTTTTAAGCAAAAAGTGAATTGTGTCTTGATTGAAACTTTTAAGTAAGATCAAGCTGGTGTGTCTAAAGTGTGACTTCAAATTTATTAATCATTGTAAAGATCACTGTGTGATTGAGGGGGAGTGAGTAGGTACTCATATCTAAGTAGAGTCTTAAGTAGAAATTGCCTTGGGTAGATATTAAGGGAAGGATTAAACTGATTGGTTTAACTCCATAATTAATATTACTTATATTGGATTTCCTTCCTGGCTTGGTAGCCCCCAGATGTAAGTGTGGAGATACACTGAACTGGGTTAACAATTTCCTGTGTCATTTAATTTACTAGCTCATTAATTTTTGTTTAAGATTTCAAGTGTCTAAACATCTGGTTCGACATCACATATCTGATCCCAGAATTTCAATTGGCATCAGAGCAGCCACCCTGCCTGTATAACTGGGTGAGATCTAGGGACTGCAAATTTTGGGAACATGGACAGAGATGTAGGATCTGTGAATCGACCACCTATCTTGGATGGATCCAACTATGATTACTGGAAGCCAAGAATGATAGCATTCTTGAAATCTCTTGATAGCAGGGCTTGGAAAGCAGTTAACAAAGGATGGGAGCACCCTGTCAAAGACAATAAGGATGGGGCAAAAGTGATGAAGCCTGAAGAAGAGTGGAGCAAGGAGGAAGAAGAGTCAGCACTTGGAAATTCCAAAGCCTTAAATGCCCTATTCAATGGCATTGACAGGAACATATTTAGGCTTGTGCATCACTGTGAGTTAGCCAAGGATGTTTGGGACACTCTCAAAACTACTCATGAAGGAACATCAAAGGTGAAGATGTCAAGACTTCAACTTCTCACCACCAAGTTTGAGAACTTGAGGATGAAGGAAGATGAGACCATTCATGAGTTTTACATGAACATCCTGGAGATTGCTAATACTTCTGGTGCCTTGGGAGAGAAGATGAATGATGAAAAGTTGGTAAGGAAGATTCTCAGATCACTGCCAAAGAGGTTTGACATGAAGGTCACTGCTATAGAAGAAGCTCAGGACATCTGCACAATGAAGGTTGAGGAGCTCATTGGTTCCCTTCAAACCTTTGAGATGGGAATGAATGATACTATTGTGAAGAAAAACAAAATCATAGCCCTGGTCTCAAACACTAATAAGGAAGAAGAAAGTCATGAAGCAGGCTCTGAGGACAACTTATCAGATTCAATTGCTATGCTTGGGAGACAATTTAACAAAATTCTCAAAAGGATGGACAACAGGCCCAGACCAAGTGGAAGAAACTCAACCTCTGAGAATAAAAGACCTTATGAATCTAATAGAAGGTCAAACTATGATGAGAAGACTAACCAAGGAAAAGGGATCCAATGTCATGGATGTGAAGGGTATGGACACATTAAAAGTGAATGCCCAACCTATCTAAAGAAGCAAAAGAAAGGTCTCTCTATGTCCTGGTCAGATGAAGACTCAGGTAGTGAGTCAGAAGAAGAATCTGCAAAGCACATCACTGCTCTAGCTGGAGTATGTGAAACTGAAGGAGGATCCAGTGATGAGGATCTGACATTTGAAGAGCTTGAAACATCTTACAGGATGCTGAAAAGGCAAGTCATCTAGAGATCATTGACACTTTGAAAAGTGAAGTCAACCTACTCAACTCCAAAATGGATCATACGTCCAAATCTGTCAGAATGCTGAACAGTGGCTCAAACACACTGGATGTCATTCTCAACAACAACAAGCACTCAGGGGATAGGACTGGGCTGGGATTTAATAAAACTCAAAACTTTGAGGCTAGCACCAGCCAAACAACTCCAAATCCCATGAAGTCAAGCAAGATGTTCAAGCAGATGTCTCAACATCATGACAAAAACATGATGAAAAAGAAATATCAAAGATGGAGATGTCATCACTGTGGAAGGTTTGGTCACATCAAACCTTTTTGCTACAAACTGCATGGATACCCCAATCAGAGTTCCCAACACCTTCCTAAGCAGAAGACAGAGGTCACCAAGAAAATTTGGATACCTAAAGCTAGTCTTTATACTGATCAAAGCTACCAGTACATGCCTAAGAACAAGTTCACCAGGAAACCTTGGAACTCTAGAGATGGACACTACCTAGGGCAGATGCATCAAAGAAAACCTCACAACATACACAAATGGTCCAAGCAGGTTTTTGCCTCTATAGCACACACATCTCTCAGAGTATCTGCTAAGGAAGACTGGTATTTTGACAGTGGCTGCTCAAGGCACATGACTGGACTGAAGAATCTGTTGGTAGACTTAAAGTCACACTCATCCAGCTATGTAACCTTTGGAGATGGAGCAAAGGGAGAAATAAAGGGAGTTGGGACCCTGGACTGCTCAGGTGTACCAAGTCTAGATGGTGTGCTGTTGGTAAAAGGATTAACTGCTAACTTGATCAGCATAAGTCAGTTATGTGACCAAGGTTACAGTGTCAACTTCACCAAAACTGAGTGCATAGTTTTTGATAAAGAACAGAAAGTTGTCATGAGAGGAGCCAGATCAAAAGACAACTGCTATATGTGGGAACCCCAAGATTTCAGCCTCACATCTACTTGTTCCTTAGCTAAAGAAGAAGAAGTGAAGCTGTGGCATCAAAGACTGGGTCATCTCCATCTCAGAGGAATAAAGAAGATCATATTTATGGAGGCTGTAAGAGGGATCCCAAGACTTAAGATTGATGAAAGTAAAGTGTGTGGTGAATGTCAAATAGACAAGCAAACCAAGATGTCACACCCAAAGCTTCAACATCTGACAACTTCCAAAGTCTTGGAATTGTTGCACATGGACCTTATGGGACCAATGCAGGTAGAAAGTCTTGGTGGAAAAAGATATGCCTATGTGGTTGTTGATGACTTCTCAAGATATACCTGGATAAACTTCATCAAAGAAAAGTCTGATGTGTTTGAAGTATTTAAAGATCTGTGCCATAGGATCCAAAGAGAAAAAGCAAGCTGTGTGGTCAGAATAAGAAGTGATCATGGAAAGGAGTTCGAGAATCAAAAATTCTCAGACTTCTGTTATTCAGAAGGGATCAACCATGAGTATTCTTCTCCCATCACCCCTCAACAGAATGGGATTGTTGAAAGAAAAAACAGAACTATTCAGGAGTCAGCTAGAGCCATGATTCATGCCAAGAAGTTACCCCTGTATTTTTGGGCTGAAGCTATGAACACAGCATGCTACATCCACAATAGAGTCACACTAAGAAAGGGAAATTTATCCACCATCTATGAAGTCTGGAAAGGTAGAAAACCTACAGTCAAGTACTTTCATGTATTTGGAAGTAAGTGCTACATTCTGGCTGATAGGGATCAAAGAAGGAAGATGGACCCTAAGAGTGATGAAGGGATATTTCTTGGATACTCCATAAATAGCAGAGCTTACAGAGTATTTAACTCCAGAACTAAGGTTATAATGGAGTCAATAAATGTGATTATTGATGATGCCTATGCAAAGACAAATGTTGCTGATGATGTTGGAACATCTGCTGACAATCAAACTGAAGTTAAAACAGAAAGTGACAATCTTGACTTCACTTTAACTGAGGCAAGGTCAGAGCAATCCAACAAACCTCCCTCCATAAGAATCCAGAAAGATCATCCTAAAGATCTGATAATTGGTGATCCCAACAGTGGTGTCATCACTAGATCAAGAGAGATGATTTCAGGCTCCTGCTTTGTTTCAAAGATAGAACCTAAGAACATCAAGGAAGCTCTGAATGATGAGTACTGGATCTCTGCTATGCAGGAAGAATTAGGCCAGTTTACAAGGAATGAAGTATGGGATCTTGTTCCGAGGCCTGATGACATTAATGTGATTGGCACTAAGTGGGTGTACAAAAACAAGTCTAATGAGCAGGGAGTAGTTACAAAAAATAAGGCTAGGCTTGTGGCTCAAGGATATACACAAATTGAGGGGGTAGATTTTGATGAAACTTTTGCACCAGTAGCAAGACTTGAATCCATCAGACTAATCCTAGGAATTGCTTGCATCCTAAAGTTCAAACTATTTCAGATGGATGTTAAAAGTGCCTTCCTAAATGGGTACCTTAATGAGGAAGTATATGTGGAGCAACCAAAGGGATTTGTTGATCCAAGATGTCCAGACCATGTATATAAGCTGAGGAAGGCTCTGTATGGTCTAAAGCAAGCTCCCAGAGCATGGTATGAAAGACTGACCACCTTTCTCACTAAACATGGATACATGAAAGGAGGAATAGACAAAACCCTGTTTGTAAAGGATGAAGAGGGAAAGGTTATGATTGCTCAGATATATGTGGATGACATAGTGTTTGGTGGGATGTCAGACAGGATGGTTAAACATTTTGTTACTCAAATGGAGTCTGAGTTTGAAATGAGCCTAGTGGGAGAACTAACCTACTTCCTTCGACTGCAAATCAAATAGATGGAGGACTCCATGTTCATATCCCAAAGCAAGTATGCAAAGAACACTGTCAAGAAGTTTGGGATGGACAATGCAAGTCATAAGAGAACACCTGTCCTCACTCATTTAAAACTGACAAAGGATGACAAAGGTGAGAGTGTGGACCAAAGCTTGTACAGAAGCATGATTGGAAGTCTACTATATCTTACAGCTAGCAGACCAGATATAGCTTTTGCAGTAGGTGTGTGTGCAAGGTATCAAGCTGAACCAAAAGTGAGCCATCTAAACCAGGTTAAGAGGATCTTGAAATATGTAAATGGTACTTGTGACTATGGCATAATGTACTCTCATGGTTGTGAACCAATCCTCACTGGATTTTGTGATGCTGACTGGGCTGGAAGTGCTGATGATAGAAAGAGTACATCAGGAGGATGCTTCTTTCTAGGGAACAATTTAATTTCTTAGTTCAGTAAGAAACAAAATTGTGTGTCCTTATCCACTGCTGAAGCTGAATATATTGCAGCTGGTAGCAGTTGTTCACAGCTGGTATGGATGAAACAAATGCTCACAGAATACAATGTCCCACAAGATGTCATGACATTGTACTGTGACAATTTAAGTGCTATTAACATCTCCAAAAATCCTATCCAACACAGCAGAACTAAGCACATAGATATCAAACATCACTTCATCAGAGACCTTGTGGAAGAGAAGGTGATCACATTAGAGCATGTAGCCACAGAGTTGCAATTAGCTGACATATTTACTAAGGATTTGGATGCTACCCAATTTGAAAACCTAAGGGGTAAATTGGGAATCTGCATATGTGACATATAGCAGTTATGGAGAAGTGCCAGCATGTCTCATGACATCGTGTGGCATGATCACCAGATGGCAGCACTAGTCTGGCCAATAACTGTTTGTATTCCAATCTTAAAAATTCCAATAGCAACGGATTCTATATATGTACAAACGTGCTTTCAACTCCTCACATCCTCATTAGCTCCACTGAACGTTTTGCATGCTACAGCTGAATCTCTAAACTCATCCAAATCTATCAAACCTTTACACATTTCCACTACAATCGAAAAAATGTCTCAACATCAGAACCCTAACTCCATTTATGAGGGTCTCAATCAAGAAGACGTGGTGAACGCAACTCCAATTTCTGTAGTACCAATGGATGCTACACCTATAAATGAGATCAGAGGAAGCATTCCTATTGCTCAAAAACCCAGGACTCCCCATGCAAGAAGACCTAAGGAGCCAGTCTTCAGCAAGTGTAAGGGAACCCCTTCATCTTCCAGTACCCCCAAAGCATCTACTTACGTGGACGCATCAATCAAACAGCTTGTAACCAGGATCCTGGCAGAACAAAGGGTTGTGTCTGGGGTGTCTGTTCCCCTGAACAGTATGCCTGCTCCACAAGATGACCAAATCAACCAAGCTGAAGAGGACATACCTGCTCAACAGGATGTCCCAAGAAATGTTGAAACATATGAGGGCCAGGACAAATCCCTAAATGACAATGATCAAGCTACTGATGATAAAGCTACTGATGATCAAGCTCCTGATGATCAAGCTGCTGAAAATGAGGCTTCCCAACCTCCACCTGTTGAAAACCTGGATGATGACTCTGACAGAGAGATCATAGCATCTGTTAATCCTAGCATAGCCAAGAGGCTTAGGGCTAGGAAGGATAAGAAGCCAACTGCTCATGCAACTCCTGAGAAGAAACAGTCAACTCCCAAGAAGGAAAATGTCAAAACTGTTTTTGGCCCTACAAAACAATGGAGTAAGGTCAGCACTCAGAAGAGGAAGGCCACAACTCCATCTGACTCTGATGTTGAGGAAGATGTCCCAACATCCCAACCCAGAAAGAGGCCAGCACCTCCTAGGACTGCCACTGTTGTTCCTGAAGCACCCCTGGACAATGTGTCCTTCCACCATGTCTCCAGTGTAAGCAAGTGGAAGTATGTCTATCAAAGAAGGGTGGCTCTGGAAAGAGAGCTGGGTAGCAATGCCCTAGAATGCACTGAGGTAATTGATTTAATATCCAATGCTGGTTTATTCAAAATTGTCTCCAACTTTTCTCCTTGTTATGAACTGCTGGTCAAAGAGTTTATAGTTAATCTACAAGAAGGGTGTGCTGATGGGAAATCTGAGGATTTCAGGAAGGTATATGTTAGGGGAAGATGTGTAGATTTCTCTCCTAGGGTGATAAATCAGTACCTAGGGAGAGAATCAGATGGGCCAAATGAGCTTGGCAAGACTGACAACCAAGTCTGCAAAATCATCACAGTCAACCATGTCAAGTCATGGCCAGTCAAAGGCAAACTATCCGTCAGCTTGTTAACCAGAAAGTATGCTATGCTGCACAGGATTGGAACAGTCAACTGGGTCCCCACTAACCACACCTCATCTATAACTACTGGGCTTGGGAGGTTTATCTGTGCTGTAGGCACCCAAACCAAGTTGGATTATGGGGCATATATCTTTGACCAAACTCTCAAGCATGCAGGAACCTCAGCAATCAAGCTTCCAATAGCCTTCCCATCACTGCTTTGTGGAATAATTCTCAACCAATATCCAGGCATCCTTACTGACAAGGATTCTGTCTGTAAAAGGGAGAGTCCACTGTCCTTTCACTACAAACTGTTTCTGAGTCATCATGCTGCAGATGTTGAAGCACCAGGTGGGACATCTGTTGGGCCATCTGCTGTCAAAACTCCTATATCAAAGGCAACCCTAATTGCATTGCTCAGGACAACCTGCAAAGAGCTGGATGAAAGGAAGAAGAAGCTTGATGACATAATTCAAAGATTGGAGCTGGAAGAGGTTGCTGGGAAGGTTGATGGATCTGATGCTGAGTCTGAGGATACTGAAGATACATAGTATACTGAGTCTGAGTGAAGCTGTGTGTGGTGGAAAATGTATTGTATGTTTTGCTTTATATTTCTGAATGTTTTTCTGTTTCTGTAATGGTTGGCCCCTAATTTCTGTCTAACAAGGGGGGGAAGTGTATTGACCAATGCCTGTTTGATGAACAATGCTGATGTTATATTTCTGTCTTCTGAACTAAGTTATATTTGAATGTTCATTGGTATATCAAAGTCTGTTGAACAAGTCATAGCAGTATACATACATGTTTGAGGGGGAGCAAATTATTAGCTCTCACATGATTCAACTGAAAGGAACTCTGCTGCTCTCTGACAAAACCAGAAGATTGTGTTAGCCAAAAATTAGCCAAAGGGGGAGTTTGTAGATGTTAAGAATTGGCAGAATTTTTGACAAACAAGAAGCTATGAACTTAGTTCAGGATGTCACACCAGATGTTGTGACATTAACAAACAAAGTAAAAGTTATGAACTTAGTTCAGGATATCAAGATGTCACACCAGATGTTGTGACATCACAAACCTGCTATCTGACTTAAATGATGCGTAACAGAAGTGATTAAATTCAGGAGAAAATATCTGGAATTAATTGTAAAAGGATAAACACTCCAAGGCGCATATTTAGGAAGCTTAGTTATCTGGTTCCAGTGTAACAGAATAACTAACTCACCTTGATTCAAGGAGATAACAAACTAACTCACCCTAATTCAAGGTGATGACTGTGGGATTTATCAAAGTCTGGATAATTTGCAAAAAGCCCACAAACCAAGCATCTATTTAAGGAACTGAAACACTCAAGAAAATAACACGAATTTTAGAAGACTGTAAAGGGTGTTTGTGAAGCTAGTTATATTTAAGCAGGTTTTAATTGTTTGTCACTTTATGAGCTTTTAAGCAAAAAGTGAATTGTGTCTTGATTGAAACTTTTAAGTAAGATCAAGCTGGTGTGTCTGAAGTGTGACTTCAAATTTATTAATCATTGTAAAGATCACTGTGTGATTGAGGGGGAGTGAGTAGGTACTCATATCTAAGTAGAGTCTTAGGTAGAAATTGCCTTGGGTAGATATTATGTGAAGGATTAAACTGATTGGTTTAACTCCATAATTAATATTACTTATATTAGATTTCCTTCCTGGCTTGGTAGCCCCCAGATGTAAGTGTGGAGATACACTGAACTGGGTTAACAATTTCCTGTGTCATTTAATTTACTAGCTCATTAATTTTTGTTTAAGATTTCAAGTGTCTAAACATCTGGTTCGACATCACATATCTGATCCCAGAATTTCAATAGCAAATACTCAAATAACTATTATCCCTGACAGACAAATACTAGATGGAATTTTGGTAACTAATGAAATTCTAGATTATGCCAAAAGAGAAAATAAGAATTGTATGATGTTCAAGGTGGATTTTTCACAAGCTTATGATTGTGTCAATTAGGATTACCTTAGAACCATGATGAGAAAGCCTGGCTTTGGAGTTAAATGGATGCATTGGATGGAGGCAATTTTTTTTTATTGTTCTATGTCTGTCTTGATAAATGGAAGCCCTAATTAGGACTTTGGTATAGGCCTTAGGCAAGGTGATCCACTACCACCTTTCTTGTTTGCAATAGTTGTGGATGGTTTGGATGGTTTGGTAAAACATGATGTAATATCTGGTCTCTTCAAAGGGTTTCAAGTGAATGAAAGTGTTGCTTAAAACGTAGTCCCGTTTGCTGATGACACAATTTTCAATAGGTGAAGCCTCATGGTCCAACTACAGGCTATAAAGTCCATATTTAGAGGATTTGAGATGACTTTTGGGTTGTGAATAAATATGTGGAAGAGTAAAATTTATGGTATTAGGGCTAGGTAGAATTTCCTTCATGCTTCTTCTTATTTATTGAGCTTTAAATTTGATAGTATTTTTTTTTTAATTCTTAGGGATCTAGATTGGCTCGAATCGTAGAAGAATTGAAAGCTAGAAGCCAGTGCTAGACACATTGAGAGCCAAACTTGCAAATTGGAAGGTAGTCAATTGCCTTTAGTAGGAAAAGTTACTCTCATTAACTCAATGATCAACAACCTGCATATACATCACCTATCTTTCTACAAAGCTTTTGCCAATGTGATTAAGGAGATAATAAGAATCCAAAGAAACTTTATTTGGCATGAGGTTACTTCAGGGAAATACATATGCTGGATTAAGTGGTCAAATGTGTGTAAGAATAAAGTTGATGGGGGTCTTGGTATTAAAGGTGTGAAGTTCTTCTACAAACTCTAATGTCAAAATGGATTTGGAAAATTATAAATGAAGAAGAAATTTTTTGGAAGGGGTTGTTGGAGCATAATTATGGGAGTCTTAAACACTGTTTTTGGTACAATGTTTTGAAATGTATGAGGTCCAAATGTTCCCTATGGTGGAGGGACTTGATCAATAATGGAAAGGAGATTGCCAAAGGATTCAAGAATCATTTGTCATTTAAATTGGGGTCTGGAGAGAATATTCCATTTTGGTATGCAAAATGGTGCAGTCAAGTCCCTTTGGAAATTTTGTTCCTTCACTTATACCAAATATAAATTAATAAGAACATTGAGGTTGGAAAGATGAGAATATAGAGCTAACGGGTCTGGCTGTGGGATGTTCATATGGACATCATTGATTGAGGCATACAAGAATTTCCCATTGTAAATGATTTAGTAGGGTTGAACCAATTATTGGATGAAGTAATTCCATCTTGTAATTTGTTTGACTGTGTGGTATGGGTCAGTGCAGGGGTTGATTTTTTTGTTGAAGTTTGTTATGTCAAAATTATGCAGGGAGTCGAAGCAGAGCAAATCAATGATTCTTTGAGGAAAGTTTTGAAGTTCATATGGGAAACTAAAGTCCCGAAGAAAGTTAAATTTTTTTTGTTGGCGTCTTCTTAAAAATGAATTGCCAACTAGACTGCAACTTCATTCTCTAAATAACATAAACGATCCATATAACTCGTTGTGAGTTTTCTACTTTCAAAGGGAGGAAGGCGTAGACCATCTTTTCCTTAGATGTTCTATTGTGATGAATGTGTGGTCAAACATTTGATCTTGAGATGTCTATGATGTAGTTAAGGATGACAATATACTAGAGAATTTTCTCATGACAATATCTTTTTGGGTGGGGTTGAATGATTGAAGGGGGTTTTGTAACACCCGTTTATTTAAGTAATTATTTAATTAAATATAAGTGTATTGTGTTGTGTTGATTTGTGATGTTTTGTGTATTTGAAGTTGATTTAAGTTGATTTCCGAAATATTGGAATATTTCGTTGATGTTCATAAGTTGGTTCGAGTTGAATTGATTAATTAAGTTGATTTAAGTTGTGGAAAATAATATTGGATATTTTGCATTTATAGTTGAATATGTTGATTTTGTGGTTTGAACGATTTATTTGATAGTCGGTAATTAGTCGATTTAGTCGGGAGAAATAATATTAGAATTAATATTATGGAATTATAAAAGTATTCATTTAAGTGGGCTTAGTTGTGGCGTTGATGGTAGAAGTCGTGGGGGTGCAGATTAGAAAGCACAATTAAGATATGAATTATTATAATAATGATTATAATAAAAAGAAATAATAATAAGTGGAAGTTTGTTTTTGAGAAGTAGCAGTAAAAAGAGGAAAAAAGGAATATCTTCAAAAGGGGAGAACGAGGAAAAGTGGAGAAAACGGTTACGAGAAGTCGCCATCGGAAACCAAATCAGAACGTCGATTGGAGATTCGAAGCGGCCACCGATTCAGGTAAGGGTGGGGTTCAAACTCTATAATCGAGATTGTGATGATTAATATGTGGGATTGGAATTTTATAATTTATATACTGTCGAATGTTGATTTCGTGTTGATCGTGTTGTGTTGATTTGTCGTAAAGAACATAATTGTATGATAATTGAATAATCGAATTTGTATAATTGTGGCTGGATTAATCGTTGAGAAATTGTTTTGATTTGTGGATTCTGAAAAAAAAAATGGAATTTGGGGACGGAACCCTAGGCAGAGGGTGTCGTGGGCCATCCATTAGCAAAGGAAGGGTGGCGCATGCCACCCATGTGAAAGAAATCATGGCGCAGGCCATGCAGTAGAAGGGTGGGGATGGCACAGGCCATACCCCCTTGCCACTAAGTCATGGCGCATGCCATGCAAAGGAAAGGTGGGGATGAATATGTATTTTGTTGAATATGTATTGAATCTGTAGATTTTTCTTGTATGTTGAATGTGTCGTTTTGTCCGGTATTTGGGTATTTTTAAGTTGAAGGTCGATGGACCCATGTTGATTATTTGAGTTGTAGGTCGTAAGACCAATGTTGATGTTAAAATTGTAGGTCGTATGACCAATGTAGAAAGTTGTAGTCCTATGGCCAAGGTTGAATCGTGTTGAATTTAAGTTGTTACGTTGTTGTGGTATGTTGTTTGAGTTGTTAGTTGTTTATGTGTTGCGTTGTTGCCTCATGGCATATATTGCATTTCTATGTTGGAGCAGATGCTCACGACGTTGGTCTGGATTGGAAAAATTATTAAGTTGAAGGCTTATGCCTTGCAGATACCTCGATAACCTGGTATATTTTAAATTGGGAGTTTTACTCCAATGGTACCACGTGCATATGCATAGTCGAGTCGCATCCTGCGTCGCATTATTTATGTTGTTTATGTTGTTCATGTTGCTTAAGTTGATAAAGTTGTTTGAGTTGCCCAAGTTGATGAAGTTGTTTAAGTGGAATTATGTTGATGATACGATTTAAGTGGATTATATGTTTACGTTGAATAAGTGGATTATATGATTTAAGTGGATTATATGTTTATGTTGAATAAGTTGGTTATATGATTATGTTGTCTGAGTTGTTTATAGTTTATGTTCCTAAATTCGATTATGGTGATATTATAAAAGTTGAATATGTTGTATAAGTTCGTTGGAGTTGATAAAGATGCCTAAGCTAATTTTATAGCTGGAATTGATTATGCTGGTGTGTGAATTAAGCTGATAAAATATGTTGATTGTTTGGGGTGATTGGTAAGATGTTGTTGTGGATAGTATGAAAATTGTATGATTCTATCTAGCGTAAAAATTATCATACTCTTGTTTATATGGTTCGATATCTCACCCCTTTCTGTTTTTGAATGCTACCCTGATTGGTAACGTGCAGGTATTCCAGATTAGAGTTGCTTACTTTCGTAGTCAAGTCGGTGTCGTCACTCTGATACGTAACACTCGGGGGGTTGACGTTTGTTATATCATTGTAGTTTTCCTTGTTGTAGTTGTATTTAAAAGTTCAAGTTGAATATAAGAATAAGTTGCTATAAGTTGTTTTTCGAGTTGAATAATAAGGTGTTATATCATGACAATATAGTTGAAAATTATGCACTTATTATTGATGATAAAGATGTCTGGTTTATATAGAATATATGAATTTTCTATTTGTCTCCCGATTTACATGTGTTATGTATCGATGTTCATGAAATTAAATGAGTTTGTTGAAGTTGAAAAATGTAGCATCCTGTATTGTGTTGAATTTTGAAACTCTAATTTATGAATTTCCGCCGGGTAGATTTGGGGTGTTACATTAGTGGTATCAGAGCAGGTTGGTCGTCCGACCAATATTGTCTAATGTTGTTAATTTCCTTAGTACGCGACATGTGTGTGAAACACTGTCGGTACTTATTGTTAGTTTCTAGTTGATGTCTGCAGGTGTTGGTTGGAATTTAGTGGGGGAGAAGCTTGACTCCCAGACTATTGTTGGAAAGTCGAAGTTGGTTCAAAGTTGATGTTGATTGCACGAGTGCATGGTTGTTGAAGAGACGTTGTTGCGGACCAGCGAGAGCATGGATTCATGAATTCGTATCGGTCGGGTTGAGAAGTGCGTGGATTTTGGATGGAGATTATTTAAGAAGAATAATTTATTCCAATTAAAAAGACAAGTTGATGGATCAAGTTGAAAGATCAAGTCGGTAGATTGTACGCCTTGAGTGTAGTTGGATTAAAGTCGAGTAAATTGAGAAGTTAGATGTAGAGCAAGATTTTGGTAGAACTTGGAAGTAAGATGGAGAGAGGTGGAATTTATATTCATTAATCTAAAAAATTCTAGTTTTTTGCAATCTTGGAGAAGCTGTCATGAGAAGTGGCACAACTTTTTAACCAAGATTCGGATTGAAGCGGTTCTGGACTTTTTGGAAATTTTACGAAATTTCCTACAGTTTTCATATAAGATTTGCATTCAGGAGGTTTATGATGAGGGAGATAAGCATATTTTAATAGTTGGGTCTGCTGCTGATTTTTAGAAAATTCTGCATACGGAGATTGTTGACTAGTCCCATTGCAAGGAGGATAACTTTTTACTCGTGAGCCGGATTTAAGCGATTCTTGAAATTCTGGAATCTGCAACGAAATTATCTTCAAGTTAGGATTTAATTTTTTGACTTGGAGGTTTTTATTAGAAGAGAAAATTGTGTTCGAAGTTGAGCGTTTATTGCTGAAATTTTTGGAAAGATGAAGACGAGTGTGGAATATTAATAGGAATAAAATGTTGGTATTATAGGGAATGTGAAAGTATCAGAGAATGCATAGAGATGCGATTTATGTCGAGTAGGGACGATTAAAGTGTCTATGTTAGATGATGGTAATGTTGAAAGAAGATGGATGTTTGATTGGTGTTGTTAAGAATCGTAACTTGGTTGGAAGTTGTAATGGGAGAAAACCACTTTAAATGGTACTTGTTGTAGTGATTCTGGTGTTAGAGGGATATTGAAAGTCGTGTGGTACTATGTTTGTACATAAGAGAATGTATACTGGATTTTTGGATGTTTTGTATCGTTGATGAAGTTGGAATTAAGGAGACTAAGAATGAGTTGATAAGCCGTTGAGAGTTGGAGGAGCATTATGCTTACGGACTCTGGGTACAAGTTAAAGTACGCTATGGAGTTGGGTAATGATGATTTATGCCACTGTTATGGTTGCCGGATGTCTATTGACAAATTGAGGAACCGATCACCCTTAATCTATTGTTGATAGTATACAGAATCATAATTGATGGATAGAAGTGGCATGCCAACTAGTATAGTATGCACGTTGAATTGGTTAAAGTCAAGCCGAGTGCTTGAGTACTATTTGTTTTGTCGATGCAGGTTATTATATGAGGGTATTAGCTGGATTTAAAGATGATAGTATGGAGTTGCGCTTGGATTGAATTGTAATAAGAAAATTCACAGTTGAACTCTGAAGGATTTGAATGTTGTTTTGGTGATAAGTTAAGTGGCATAAGACTTGAAGCTTTCTTGAGGTGATTCGAGGGGAAAGTATATAGAATGTAGGACCATGATTGACCAGGAGGTCATATGGAGTTAAGTTGCAAAGTATTACAAGAAGTGAAATTATAAGTTGGTTATTTAAGTTGCGATTTGCGGTTGGAATAAGAGGAGTAAGTCGGAGGCTTTCTTGATATGTTGATTTTGATAATTGTAAGTTGGATTTAAACTCGGTAAACTTGGTATTTTGCAAGTAATCAGAGTGCGCAGCGAACGTGTGGTGTAGTGTTGTTATTCTTATGTGAATGAGTTGAGATGTTGATAGTTGATTGAGTTGATGTTGTGTTTAAGTTGGGTGTTCTTGTGTTGATGTGTTATAAGTTGTAAGTTGGTTACTCGTTGTGTTGTGTTGATGGTTGTCAAGTGTATTGCTTGATTTTTTGTTTGTATTGTTGTTAACATTTATGTTATAAATTGTTGTCTGTATTATAAGTGGGGTTACCTTTGAGGATAAAAGTTGATTAGTCGGAATAAATAAGTAGTTGGAGTAGTTGAATCGGATAAATTTTCGAGGACGAAATTATTCTAAGTGGGGGAGAGTTGTAACACCCATTTATTTAAGTAATTATTTAATTAAATATAAGTGTATTGAGTTTTGTTGATTTGCGATGTTTTGTGTATTTGAAGTTGATTTAAGTTGATTTTTGAAATATCGGAATATTCTGTTGATGTTCATAAGTTGGTTCCAATTGAATTGATTAATTAAGTTGATTTAAGTTGTGGAAAATAATACTGGATATTATGCGTTTATAGTTGAATATGTTGATTTGGTGGTTTGAACGATTTATTTGATAGTCGGTAATTAGTCAATTTAGTCGGGAGAAATAATATTATAATTAATATTATGGAATTATAAAAGTATTCATTTAAGTGGGCTTAGTTGTGGCGTTGATGGTAGAAGTCGTGGGGGTGCAGATTAGAAAGCCCAATTAAAATTTGAATTATTATAATAATGATTATAATAAAAATAAATAATAATAAGTGGAAGTTAGTTTTTGAGTAGTAACGGTAAAAAGAGGAACGAAGAAAAAATCGTGAAAAGGGGATAACGAGGAAAAGTGGAGAAAACGGTTACGAGAAGTCGCTGTCGGAAACCAAATCGGAACGTCGATCGGAGATTCGAAGCGGCCACCGATTAAGGTAAGGGTGAGGTTCGAATTCTATAATCGGGATTATGATGATTAATATGTGGGATTGAGATTTTATAATTTCTATACTGTCGGATGTTGATTTCGTGTTGATCGTGTTGTGTTGATTTGTCGTAAAGAACATAATTTTATGATAATTGAATAATCTAATTTGTATAATTGTGGCTGGATTAATAGTTGAGAAATTGTTTTGATTTGTGGATTCTGAAAAAAAATGGAATTTGGGGATGGAAATCCTAGGCAGAGGGTGGCGCAGCCCACCCATTAGCAAAGGAAGGGTGGCGTGGGCCACCCATGTGAAAGAAATCATGGCGCATGCCATGCAGTGGAAGGGTGGGGATGGCGCATGCCTACCCCCTTGCCACTAAGTCATGGCGCAGGCCATGCAAAGGAAAGATGGGGATGGCGCATGCCATCCCTTTGTGGAGTGGAGAAATTTTGTTTTCTTTTATTAATTTATAGGTGTAGAAAGATATAATAATTATATCAAGTATTATCATTTGATGATTTATGAAATGCTTGGAACCGGTAATTGGTATTGAAGTTAGATGATTTATGCCTCAACATTGTTCGTGGATTTAGTAATTCAAATGAATAATAATAATGTCGAGGACTTGGACATAGTTGCAGTAGCCGGTTTCGTATCAGTGCAGGAGGTCAATAATGATGGAATTTCTATAAGAAAATATGAGTTGATATCAGAAAGCTAATTTAATGGAATTCAACATATTTGGTGAAACTTATTGGTTGTGATAATAGAGCATAACACAATACCAGTATCAGTCTTTAGCAGAGAATGAATTAACAGACAGAGGTGGTTTGCAGCAAGATTTAATTTAAATACAGTATAAATTAATAGTAGAAAGAGGTGAATATCAGTAAGTTGAATGTCACAAATGAAGTGGGAATGATTAGCAGAAATTGTAAGGTGCAGAACAATATTAGTTAGTCGACCGGGTGAATTTAAGCGGAGAATTTAGTTGCCCGGAATTTAATGAAAATTGACGAAGTAGTTCATAATATTTAGTAGGTAATTTAGTTGGTCTATTTTGTTGAATATGTAGATTTTTCTTGTATGTTGAATGTGTCGTTTTGTCCCGGTATTTGGGTATTTTTAAGTTGAAGGTCGAAGGACCCATGTTGATTATTTGAGTTGTAGGTCGTAAGACCAATGTTGATTAAAATTGTAGGTCGTATGACCAACGTTGAAAGTTGTAGGCTTATGGCCAAGGTTGAATCATGCTGAATTTAAGTTTTTACGTTATTGTGGTATGTTGTTTGAGTTGTTAGTTGTTTGTGTGTTGCATTGTTTGTCTCATGGCATATATTGCATTTCTAAGTTAGAGCGGATGCTCACCACGTTGGCCTGGATTGACAAAATTATTAAGTTGAAGGCTTATGCTTTGCAGATACCTTGATAACCTGATATATTTTAAGTTGAGAGTTTTACTCCAATGGTACCACATGCATATGCATAGTCGAGTCGCATCATGCGTCACATTATTTATGTTGTTTATGTTGTTCATGTTGCTTAAGTTGATAAATTTGTTTGAGTTGCCCAAGCTGATGAAGTTGTTTAAGTGGAATTGTGTTGATGATACGATTTAAGTGGATTATATGTTTATGTTGAATAAGTGGATTATATTATTTAAGTGGATTATATGTTTATGTTGAATTAGTTGGTCATATGATTATGTTGCCTGAGTTGTTTATATGTTTATGTTCGGAAAGTCGATTATGCTGATATTGTAAAAGTTGAATATGTTGTATAAGTTCGTCGGAGTTGATGAAGATGCCTAAGCTAGTTTTATAGGTGGAATTGATTATGCTGATAAAATATGTTGATTGTTTGGGGTGATTGGTAAGATGTTGTTGTGGATAGTATGAAAATTGTATGATTCTATCTAGCATAAAAATTATCATACTCTTGTTTATATGGTTTGATATCTCACCCCTTTCTGTTGTTGAATGTTACCCTGATTAGTAACGTGCAGGTATTCCAGATTAGAGTTGTTTACTTTCGTAGTTAAGTCGGTGTCGTCGCTCTGATACGTAACACTCGGGGGGTTAACGTTTGTTATATCGTTGTAGTTTTCCTTGTTGTATTTGTATTTAAAAGTTCAAGTTGAATAAAAGAATAAATTGCTATAAGTTGTTTTTCGAGTTGAATAATAAGGTGTTATGTCATGATAATATAGTTTAAAATCATGCACTTATTATTAATGATAAAGATGTCTGGTTTATATAGAATATATGAATTTGCTATTTGTCTCCCGATTTACATGTGTTATGTATCGATGTTCATGAAATTAAATGAGTTTGTGGAAGTTGAAAAATGTAGCATGATGTATTGTGTTGAATTTTGAAATTCTGATTTATGAATTTCCGCCGGATAGATTTGGGGTGTTACAGGTTTAACATGATTTAGAACAGAACGAATCACATTATTTTTGGTGATGTTATAGCTAGTGTGGTTGAGCTAATTTTCAACATTAAAACCCTTTCTTGGTTTTGGATTAGTGTAGATTTTAGTCTCAATCATAAATGTAACTTGTATGACTGGTATAAAAGTCATCTTCTTTATCTTAAGCTTCTTTGACTTTACTTAGTTTTGAATTCTCATTGTATTAGAATATATCCCTAGGACTCTTTTTTAAATACATTTTTTGCTTGTTAAAAAGAGTATTTGGGTCGCATTAAGTTATGTTTCTAATAACACGCGACAAAGTGTTATGCATGCTAGCATCATCATCTAATCCATGTGTAATGATTGATAACGCTCTAAAACCGTTGCTAAAATCACACCAAAATCGTGTGGATAACCTTTGAATGAAACACCCAAATAACTATAGCTGTCAAAATAGGTTATCTGGGCCTAAATGGACTGACTCTGGTGGGTTCAGGCTTTTTAGGACTATGCCAAAAAAGCTCATTTCTAATATGGACTCAAAAATCACTACTTGAGTCCGACCCTGGATGGACTTCGGGCTACCCGGTCCTAAATGAGTTTTTTTAATAAAAAATAAAATAAAAATATCATAATATTTATTATAAATAAAATTAAAAATGATATTATTTTAAACATAATACATTTTTAAGGACTATATTATCTTTTATAAATACTATAATGTATGTTTAAATACAATACATGTCTATATTGTATAAAATAATACTCGAATATTTAACAGAAGAGAAACTAATAGAATATAAGAAAACAGTATTAATTATATTAATGTATAATATTTAAAAGAGAAAGATTGAATAGAATAGAGATAAAATTTAGTGAGATGAGAAAAATCAATATATTATTTTGAAGTAATACAATATAAATATTAATATAATTTTTTAAAATTTATATTGATATGAGCATAATGAACTACGCACAGTCCATATGGACTAGTATTAATGGGTAGTGGGGCTTTTAGAGTTGAATTTTAAAAAAATCTAAAAAATATAAACTTCAATTTTAAGATGCAGACTCTATAATTTTTTGGACCTGATAGACTGACCCATGTGGACTAGTCACATGGACCAGCCCATTTTGCCAGCTCTCCAAATACACACATTGTTTATTTATCAATCTGAATATTCTAAATAGAGGAAGCTTTAGCTAAATGACACCTTTTTATCATGCATAAAGCATTATTTTGATGTGTCTTTATTTAAATATATAAGAATATCTATTGCATAACATATGATTTATAAGCAAGTATCATCTATATATAGATTATTTAGATAATACACATTAAATAAAACTAATATGAAAATCACAGTTAGATAGATAATACTTGCTTGAGAAATCGTTATCCAAATGAATATTGTTTCTAATATATAATATACCTGTTATTCTTTTGCGTATACTATTACCACTCAAATAATATAATGATAAACAGTACATCCAACTAAAAGAAAAAAAAAAGTGTATGACACGTCGTTATTATGAGTTTTTTTATTTGAATTAATATGATACACTACGTGTGATTATTAAGCAAGTGTTGTTAAATAAAAATCTTATCTTCCAAGTTTTACTTTTCCTGACGAACTAATATAATGCAGGATGTTCAGAAAAAAATGTAATAAAAAGTTAGACGAATCGTTGACTTAATGATTATTGATTTGATACTTTATCTACATTATTGATTGACTAGCTTTTCCAGGAACATTATATCCATGGAATTGGAATAACTAAATCAATCTGACATAGAAAAAAACATAAATTTAGGAGGTAAGTAACTACTTGATGATATAGACCTGCAATCAATATTATGCCATAGATATATGACTCTCATGTTTAATACTGCTGCATGGGGACACCTATATTATGGATGAAATCCATTTTAGAAAAATAATTGAGCCATGGTATGATGAGTTTAAGCACTACGGCTCCTCCACTAGAATTATTTTTACATGGAGAAATGGAGAAACTATGTTATGCACCATCAATAGTGACACACAAGCACCAATAGCTATTACATAATTAATAAATTTATAGTAAGATAGTTATGCTAAATATATGTTCATGTTGAGAACACTAATTTATCTGATAATCCTGTCATGCGGGAATGATAGGATCACAAGAGTCATATTGGGTAACTTTTCTACTTAATGAATTCAATGTCATTTTGATTCTTATAAGGTTGCTTATATAGTGATTCACTCACCCTTGACATGATAGATACGTATTAATGCTAATCAATGGTCATAAATACAGATATTCGCCCATTATGGAGTTTGAGAGACATGCTTCAAACATATTGATCACGGCTATAAATGCCCATTAAGTCATTAAGTCATGTTTGTATATCTCGGCTTTAACGAATTTTTCAAATCATTTTTTTGGACCCAATTACAAATTTCTTTAGGCGAATTTTCTTTTTACCCAATTACAAATTTTTTTAGAAGATTTTATCATATATACCCCTACATTTATTCTCATACTTCTAAATATCATATTTTTGGACAAAAATATCTTCATATAAATATTATATATTTCAAAAAATTTACTTTTTTTTCAAATCATTAATTATTTATCGAAGATTTTACCCTATACCCCTACATATCAAATTTTTAGACGAAAATACGCCCATATAAATATTATATATTTCAAAAAATTTACTTTTTTTGAATCAATAATTATTTAAAAGTTAATTAACATATTTTTTTAAAATCAACACTTTTTTTCAATAAATAAAAAATTAACATATTTTAGAGTTTAATAAAGACATAAATTTAAATTACTAACAAATTCAAGAATACAAGTATATAAATTCAACTTATTTTTTTTAGTTCATTGAAGCATTTAAAATTTTCAGATATTTTTTTAAGAAATAATATAAAAAGAGGGTAAATCAAAATGCATACTTCATATAATTATGAAAAGTAAAAAAAAAAAAAACTAAATTTATATTAATAATAAATAAGTTCATTTGACAATTGATCTTACCTGATCAGAAGTGTCTTCCAGTGACTTGAGGTGTGGGCCAGAGAATGAAGTGAGAATGGGGGGTGTACCTGTAAAGCACTCCAATGCCTAAGTCAGAAGAGGTACAGAATGGTATGGTTAATTCAGAGTGAGTGAGAATACCTGACCCTTTGCCAAGAAAGGGTATTTATAATGTGCCCCCAGCGCTGGGCCAAGGCCCCTCAATGGGCTTAGTCTAGCTAGGCCCATGGAGGAACTGCCAAGGGACGCGTAAGAAGCGTGAAGACCTAGACAAAAGGTCTGCCCCTTGGTCCAACTGCCCCTATCTTTCAGGAGATAATAAAGGGCAGTTGGGTGGTGTGGCAGATGAGCTGGCAGACATGCTCTCTGCCCGTCTTTAATGCATGCCCGTCGTATAAGCAGGTGACTTGTCCAAGAGGTTCTCCTGCTCGATCATATGGGCCCTTGCCCGACATGTACTGGGTCGTGACCCTATATGTTCTCGTGGCCCAGTCCAGAACAAGAGCCCCCCAAGTCGAGTCTCTGAGTCGGAGTGATGACTTGTATTGCAATCGAGGCACATGCGCCAAGGATAAAGTAGCGGGCACATGATCGGGCACGTGATGTTCCAGCAGAACTGACTGTAGCATCCTTTTCTCCCCGGGCACGTGATGCTCCAAATAGTGTCGAGGACGAAGGTCCCCGACGGGTTCGTGATGTTTTTATGGAAGTCGAGGACGTCATACAGGGTCGGGGACGTTCCGTGGAGTCGGGGAGGTGTATAGTTTCCCGACGTCGTTCCAGATTCTTTATGGATTGACGCATTTCAGTATTAATGGTGTCGCTTCGTTTAGTGTGCAACGGCGGCGTAGGCAGTAGGTAATGATGGCCTAGCGCGTTAATCCACGCGCCTGGGACTATAAAAGGGGGCTGAGTGACTTCATTTACACTTTTTCGCTCAGACGTTCACCGGAAGCTCTGAAGAATTTTCGTCTCCGCCCGTCTCGCCGCCTGAACCACCGCTGTTGCTCGCGCACCACCGTCTCTTTTTGATTCCCAACATGTCAGGTACTATTTTTGCCTTCTTAATCCTCTATTTTCCATTTTTTTGTGTTAAATGGCTGTGAATGCATGTTTCGTCTATTATAGAGTGATTAGATTTAACTTAGAAGTAGTTAAATAGGTTGTAGATGTGAAAAATAGGGTTAGGATTAGACTGTCTCGGGCAGAAATTTCATGTGTCGGGCAAAATTTTCATAAGCATGTATGAGATTTTTGCCCGGGGCATGAGAATGTTCACGTGCGCATTGCTATGTCGAACACGTGCGAAATTTCTCAACTGGGCCTGGTGGAAGTGGGTGAGGTTTCGCACTGGTGCCCGTGAACGTCGCTCCCACGCCCTTTCACTTGACCTGCGGTGGAAGGGTGGATTTGATATGACGTCGAATTCACTCTTTCTGTATGCGTTTCAGGTGCAACCGGGCGTCTACGACCGAGAGGAGAAGAAACCAGGTTGCGGCCCGCTGATACGGACCTTACGCGTTTATCTGTCGAGGAGGGGAATGCCCGAGGTGGTACTGAGCATGTCTCGTCGTCCGGGCAAAATGACCTTTCTTGGGTTGCGGACGAACCTTTGGACGAGGAATCCTATTTCTGTGACGAGGCGACCCACGCTTATGCCGTGGTGGAAAATAGAAGTCGGGAAGATCCTGAAAACTAGAAGTGCCATGCTCCCAAAGAGGCGGACCGGATATGCCATCGTTTCCCGGGGAAGCAGTTCGCCATGTACGAGTTCGTTTTCCGAGAGGCGGGGATTAGGCTGCCCTTCAACTCCTTCTAAATGTCTATCTTCAAGTGGCTCCGGCTGGCGCCGTCACAGTTACACCCCAATGCCCTTGCTTTTATGCGGGCGTTTGAGTTGGTCTGCCGCTTCCTCGACATTGGGTGTACTCGGGCCCTTTTCTTTCATGTCTTCCACCTCCAGCGGTCTGGTCTTCGGGGGCGACACAAATGGGTTTCCTTCAAACAGCCTGTATGTTTGTTCAAGACGTACGTGGATTCTTCCCGTCATTTCAAGGGTCAGTGGTATGTGGTGAGACTGATCACCCGTGCCGCCCTGCATTCCCTTTATTACTACAAACGGGATGCAGATGGGGAGGAGAAATTGATGTCGAAGATACCGCTGAGGTGGCAGCGCGACCATTTCGATCTCACCACCGGCCACTACAGGATCAAGTTCGCGATGCTAGGTGTCGAGGATAGGCTTGCTTATAAGAAACTGGTCGAGTACGTGCAGAGTTTCAACCTGGCGGTCTGGACGGATCGAAAGGGCGTGCCTTATCTTGACGAGGTCGGGATGCCGATCTGCAAGCCCCGTATTATTAACACCAAGGTTTTGCTCGAGTGTAGAACCGAGGAGAAAGCCATGGAGTTATTGAGTAGGTGTTTCTTTTATTCTTATGTTTTTTTGTTTATGTTTTCGCCCGCTGATGTATATGTTCATGTTTTGTAGGTGCTATGCCCACTGCTCGTGACCGTGTTCTCAAGCTGGCCAACCAGGCAGGTTCCCCGGACAGGGTTTCAAAGAAAAAGAAAAAGGCCGCGCCTCGTGTCCAGGAGATAGCTGGAGACTCCGGGGCTGAGACTTCGAACACAGCGAGTCCAGTGCTCTCCTCCCCTCCCTGTGCATCAATGATCAACATACCCGACAGCCCGCCTCCATCAACCTCCCCTCTCCACAAGCGGAAACGCCCGGATGGGACACTCTCTAGGTCGACCTTAGCGGGGAACGGCAGCCCGGGTGGCCCTGGGAGTTACTTGCTGCCCCCCTGCTATGTAGAGCGGGCCTTTTTTAAGACTGGGGATGCCATTGCTGTGCCAGCTGTAACATGGTGGGAGAACTGGATTTAGTTATGTTGTGGATAGCAAGAGTCGCCACCGACTTTTATTTTATCCAAAGGAAAGGGCATAAAAGAACAGGAAAGACCTTAAAAGATTTTTGAGTTCGGGGGGTAGGTTATGTAAAGGGAAGGTGTTAGCACCCTTTACATCCATGGTTATCCATGGGCTCTTAGTTACTTAGCTCACTTTAAATTGTTTTGAGAAGTGTAGTGTGTGATTAAAAAATTTCTTAAGTACTTTATAATGATCCTTGTATGGATATATATAAAGACTTTGTTTTGAAAATTGTTTAAAATGTAAAGTGTAATGAAGTATTTTTGAATAAGTGAGCAAATACTTAAGAGGAACCTACCCTATGTTAAATCTTTACTGTTCTTAAATGTTCTTTCAATGGTAAGACTATCCCTATTATTAAGGAATAGGTAGTCATTACCTTGGATGTTATAAGGGACATGTGAAGGGTCATCTGTGTTTAGGCAACTGTAAGGTGTCTTTAGCATTTCGTAGGGGCTTATCATCTTTTATTCGAAAGGGACAAGATCATTTACGAAGACAACATCGAAGGGACTTGATCTTATAATATTGAAAGGGACTAGATGATTTGTTTATGAGAAGGGACTTTGCTTTTAGACACCTTACTTGACCTTTTATTTAGGCAACATGAGGGATAAACTTAGGAAGTGAGATGGCGATCAAGGATCGACTTACGTGTGTGCGTGTATATGTTCAAATATTTATCTTTATGATTAGTGATCTAAATTAATTTTAAAGCAAATAGGTTATCACTCCCTATATTTACTAACCAAAGCAATAATATTTATAAAACATAAAGCAATCATAAACTACGACTATTACAAAGCTTTTGCAGTTACATAAATATAGAAACGCAATAATAATAAGTATACAAATAAATAATAGAAGGGTTAGTAATAAAAATAATTATAAAAAAAGGAGGTTAGCACAAAAATATATACAAGTTAATTAATTATTTTTTGAATTAAATAAACATTTTTTAAAAGGATTTTTTTGAAAGAAAATATAATGAGAATAATATGAAGTCATGGAATAAATATTTACAAAGAAGATACTATTAATTATTTTAATTAGATATTAGAAAAGTTTGATTAATTTTAACATTTAAATAAAATAAGAACTAGGGTTAGAAATTTAAAAAAATAAAATTAGGGTTTATGAGATTAGGGTTAGGATTTTTAGAAAATAAAACTAGGGTTTATATATTTAAAATATTAATTAATTTATTTACAAATATTTAAAAAAAAACATAAATTGAGAAATAAAGAAAATTATTGGTTTTTATTTGTTAAAAAAGAATTTGAATAATGTTAACAATGTTAATTACATTTAAATAATATTAATACAATTAGTTATATATATATTAAAATATAAAACAATTAGTGAAATAATAAAATAAAATAAAAATGAACAAAACTTACTTGCTGGAGCCTGGGGTCGAACCCAGGTCTCCCAGCATCCACCACCAGCCTTCAACCAACTGGGCTGCATATGCAGCGTGACTATAGGACGAGCGATGATAATAATATAATAAACCTGTTAATCAAATGAATTTTAAACAAAAAAATGAACGACCAAGGGATCGAACCCTGGTCATTGGCCTCAAATGCGTATGTCCAAAACCAGCTGAGCTACGCGCTCGTTCTGATATACATATGACACTAATTTCTTTTAAGCCCTGCACCAAATTCAAATATATTTTTCGCGCGCCAGTGATCTTCTTCTACCTCTGAACCTGCGTAATTTGCTGCGAATTCTACCACGAACTTTCCTGCGATTTTTTGTTTGGAGGAAAACCTGCGAATGTCAAACTCTAACCAAATAATACAATTTCGTGAAATTAACAGTGCTATTGAATTCTTGATATCATATACAACTTATTCATGTCTTTAGAACTCATTTATATGAGCCAAATGATGAAACCCTAAATGAGGTCCGAAACCCTAATAATGGTGGAATTCGTCCTAGGCATCAAAACTTCAATCGATTAGCCCAGATATAACCTAAAGCTTATCACAAACCAGAAAATACCATCAAAAATCATTAATAATGCTTAGATATTAGAAATCGAAAACAAAAAAAAATCAAGAACAAAGTGGATTCGTTTGATGCATATGAACACGATTATGATGCTTTTGAGGATTGGGATAGGTTCAGTGATGTCCAAGGATCCTCTCCATATTCTTAAAATACCTTTTAGTGCCTTGCAAGAGTGAATCAGAATTTGAGTTTTTTTGAAAAAATTTGTGAAGTTTGAATATGGTTTTTGAGGCTGTGAATCCGTGAATAGGGCTTGGCATCATGTTGTATATATACCACTTAATGAATTTAGGTCAAAAACTTTAACAAATTTGTGGACTTTTGGACTTTTTAAGATTGAAAAAGATGTGATCTTAAATTTTGAATATTCTTGATCTAGCCTTGCTATTTTGGTATGATCTCCGTTATATTTGTATCAATCAAGTCTAAATAAGTCTTAAGACCTTCTAGAAACCAAATCCTATTCAAATATATGATTTTTATATTTTATTTCAATTTAGTTTGTATTTAAATGAATAAAATTCAAATAAATATTAAATAAAATATGAAAAATCAGAAAATGAGTGGGTTGGGTCGTGCTTAATGAGTTTGTAAAGTTTGGATGGCAATTAGGTGGGCTCATTTAGCAAAAATTAACTTTAAGGCCTTATTTGCTTCATAAAATTCCCAAAAATTTCCCAACTTTGCAAGGGCACAAATCCTTCAATTTTAATGCTATGAAGGTGTTCTTGGACATTTTGGAAAACTTAAAGAGTCCTCTAACCAACCTCTTTGGTCTCATGTCCATATCTTTTACCATTCTCAAGTTATTCTCTTTTGAAGTTGTTGACTTTTTGTTGACTTTTAAAAGGACCTATAATGTCTTAGCTCATACCTTCCAAATGAAGCATTTTTGGGCTTGGCTTGTGAGACACAAAGTTGTATAGAATTCAATTTCCTTCAAAATGAGCTTTGGATGGAAAAATTTTGATGAAGCATGTGAAAGTTATGGCTGGTCAAAGTTCAGTTGACTTTTCCTGTGAAAACCCTAATTTAGAAACTCCTGATTCTTGATGATCTGAAATCTCCTTGATGAATCATGATCAACCCTTGATCAAATGATTAATTTTACTTCATATACTTGATGTTGGCAAAAAATCATGAAGTTTGACTTTGGTTTGACCACAGTTGACCTCAGTTTGACTTTTTAACTGCTTTGACTGATTTTAACCTATCTGATCATCTGACTGAGCAAATCTTTTGGGAAAGTATTGAAACTTGAAATGGGGATTCTTGAACACATATAGGATGATATGAAGCTCACTTGAAGTCTTGGAAGTCCATTTAGCCTGATAAAAGCCAAAACCATAGTTTAAGATGCATTGCTTAGGAGGATGCATTGACTGAGGGAATTGTCAAACTTTCTGACTAATTGTGAACCTTGTGAACCTTGTAAACCTCATGAGATGTCTTGTGAACCTTGTGAACCTTGTGAGCCTCTTAGGACACAATGTATTGTCTTGTGGAGGGCAAATTTTGGGGTGCAACACCAGCGCCCGAGGCGAAGGCTATCCTGAACCAAGAGGCTGGTGCCCGGCGTAAGGAATTGGCCAAAGACTTGGCCGCCGTCATCAGGGTAATGGAGACGGCTATGGTCCTGACTGACACCTATGTGTCTACTGCCACTTTGGAAGATGCCCTCCTACAGGTCCGGTCTGAAAAGGACAAGCTGTCCAAGGACTTGTCGGATTACAAGGAGGAGCACAAGCTTCAGGAGGGGCTGAAGAAAGAGTTGGAGGAGGTCAAGGAGGAGCGAGACATATTGAAGGCGGCCAAGGTAAGTCTGGAGGAACAAGCAGCTGGGCATCAGAAGGTGGTTGAGGAGAATGCTGGATTGCTTGCTTGTCTTACTTTGCTCGAGGACAAGGTTCGTCCGTTGGCTGATGAAACTGAAGAGGAGCTTGCTCTCGGTTCCCGGGGTGAGTTGGTGGGGCACATTCGCTCTCTCAACCAGGACCTCGTGGCCGTTTTCAAGGAGGGTTTTGATAACTCCGTCGAGCAGCTGAGGATTTTAAATCCCGAGTTGGTGACGGAGGGGTCAGCCCACAATTATTGTGTCCAGGAGGGGGAGATCGTGTGCCCGTTTGAAGCCGAATAGGAGCTGGGGGACGATGAAGGAGAGGAGGAGAATGTCGAAGAGTAGCTCTGGCCGGAGTCTTTAGGAATTTTAATTTGTTTTGTTTATATGGCCTGTGTGCCCATTTTGTATGGCCTGCGTGCCTACTTTGTATGAATATTGGCCTTCGGGCGTACTTATCTTTCGCTTCGGCCGTTTTGAATGAATGCTTTGTTTTCGATTATTCATCTTGCTCGGTTAATTACTCATCTTGCTCGGTTTTTCTTTTATTATAGTTTTTTTTTGTATTTATGAACTATTTTATGCTCGACCATGTTTGTCTCCTCGGTTTAGGGAACCGACGAGGTAGCGGGCGTTGTGCCCGTTTAGATCGAAACCGAGCCCGTGGTTTGGAACTCCGGTTCCGAGGCTTCGGCTTTCCCATCGCGAGCTGGGTGCCCTGCCGGTCTTGGTACTTCGACGTTGGTGCTCGATCGAGGCCCCAACCGTCGGGGAGGGTTGTGTTCGCTGGAGGGGCTTGTTCGTCCCCGGGTCGCGCGGTTCCTCCCTGTTGTTTTGGAGGTGAAGAGCGTGATCGTACCTCCCACGTCTCCCCGTGATATATTTAGCTGTAATATTGTCTAATTTTCTCTGCGTTCCATGGTCGAGCAAGTTCTTCGCCTTGTAGGTTTTCTAAATAATAGGCCCCGTTGTTCGTCTTGTCGCGGACGCGGTAGGGGCCTTCCCAGTTGGCGGCCAGTTTACCCTCTCTTGGGTTTTTTTGGTTTCTTCTGAGGACCAGGCTGCCCAGCTGAAATTCTCTTTTTATGACCTTCGCGTCGTGGCGCAAGGCTATTTTTTGCTAGAGGGATATTTCTCGAAGGGCTGCCTCGGAGCGGATTTCGTCGACGAGGTCCAGCTCGGCTCTGAGTGCCTCGTCGTTCATTTCTTCAACAAGGGGTTCTTCTATGCGCCTCGTTGGTTCTCTTATTTCTACTGGGATGACTGCTTCGGTGTCGTATGTTAGTCGGAATGGGGTCTCCCCGGTTGTGGAGTGAGGTGTTGTACGGTAAGCCCATAGGACGTTATGTAACTCCTCGACCCACGCCCTTTTCGCCTCGCCGAGCCTACGTTTCAGTCCGTGCAGGATTACCCTGTTGGCCGCTTCTGCTTGCCCGTTGGTTTGAGGGTGCTCGACGGATGTGAAGTGTTGCTTAGTACCTAAGCTCGCCACGAAGTCTTGGAATCCCCCGTCTGTGAATTGCGTTCTGTTGTCCGTGATGAGGACCTGGGGTACGCCGAACCGAGCGAGGATATTTCGCTTAAAGAATCGAAGAATGTTTTGCGCTGTTATTTTAGCCAGCGCCTCTGCTTCGATCCATTTGGTGAAATAATCTACCCCTACGATGAGGTATTTATTCTGGTACGATCCGGTCACGAAAGGCCCGAGGATATCCATGCCCCACCATGTGAAGGGCCATGGAGAGGAGAGTGTTTTTAGTTCGTTCGGGGGTGCGAGGTGCATGTCGGCGTACCGTTGGCACTTGTCGCATTTTTTGACGTGTTCCTTGGAGTCGTGTTGCATGGTCGGCCAGTAGTAGCCTGCCCGAAGAGCTTTTCGTGCAAGTGATCATCTGTCGGGGTGTTAGGCGTTGATTCCTCGGTGTATTCCCCCAGTATGTCGGGAACTTTCTCTTCCTCGACGCATTTGAGTAACGGGATGGAAAACCCCCTACGGAAAAGTTTCCCTTCGAGGAGAACGTACGAGCACGCCCTTCGTTTGGTGGTGGCTGTTTCTTTTGGGTCGGCGGGGAGTTCGCCCTTCGTGAGGTAAATATAGATGGGTGTCATCCAACAATGAGTATCCCCGATCATGTTGACCTCGAGTGGAGGAGGTGGTTTTTCGATACTAGGTCGAGGAAGGATCTCTTGAATCACAGATTTGTTTCCGCCCTTCTTTCTCGTGCTAGCTAGCTTTGATAAGATGTCTGCCCGTGTGTTGTGCTCGCGAGGTACGTGCTGTACTTCCCACTTCTCGAATTTTGCGAGTCTTTCTTTGACCAAGGCTAGGTACTCGACAAGGTTGTCGTTCTTGGTCTGGTATTCTCCTCGTACTTGCGACGCCACGAGTTGGGAGTCTGTTGATATTTTTACCTCCTTTGCTCCTAGGTCTTCGGCAAATCTCAGACCGGCAATGAAAGCCTCATATTCGGCTTGGTTGTTCGACGTCGGGAAAGCTAGTGCTAGTGATACCTCGATCAGGATCCCGTCCTCATTTTCGAGGATGATTCCGGCTCCACTGCCCGTCGTACTGGAGGCACCGTCGACGAAGATCGTCCATTTATGGGCGCCGTCCGTTGGTGTCGGGATGTGGGTCATTTCCGCAACAAAGTCGGCCAGTGCTTGGGCTTTCAAGGCTTTTCTGTTCTCATATTGTATATCGAATTCGGAGAGTTCCAGCAACCACTTCAGCATTCTGCCGGCCATATCTGGTCGTCCGAGAAGTTGTTTGATTGGCTGGTCGGTTCTTACTTTGACCGTGTGGGCGAGGAAGTAGTGGCGTAGCCTCCTCTCCGCATTTATGACAGCCAGTGCGACCTTTTCGATTTGTTGGTATCTGAGTTCGGAGCCTTGGAGCGCTTTGCTCGTAAAATAGATGGGTTTTTGTCCTTCGTCGATTTCCCTTATTAGGACGGCACTGACGGCCTCGGTTGCCACAGACAGATACATGTATAAGGTCTCTCTTTCCAACGGTCGTGATAGGACCGGGGGCTCGGAGAGGACCTTCTTCAAATGGAGTAATGCCCGTTCACACTCGTCGGTCCATTCGAAGTTGGCCTCCTTACGAAGGAGTCTGAAGAAGGGCAGTGCATGCTGGGAAGATTTGGCGATGAAACGGGAGAGTGAGGCGAGCACCCCGTTGAGGGATTGGATTGATTTTTTGGTCTTCGGGGTTGGAAATTCCTAGAATGCCCGGCATTTGTCGGGGTTGGCCTCGATTCCTCTCTCGGTGAGGTAGAAGCCCAGGAATTTTCCTGCCCGGACTCCGAACGTGCATTTTTCAGGGTTAAACCTCATTTTACACTGTCTCGCCTGCTCGAAGATTTTGTATAGGTGTCGAGCGTGGTCGACCTCCTCGTGTGACTTGATGATCATGTCGTCCATGTATACCTCGAGCATATCCCATATCTCTCCCTTGAAGACTTTGTTCATCATGCGCTGGTATGTTGCCCCGGTGTTCTTGAGTCCGAACGGCATTACGTTGTAGTAGTAGTTTCCGGTCGGGGTCATGAACGTCGTGTGTCTCTTGTCCTTGTCCGACATAGGGATTTGATTGTTTCCGCTATATGCGTCCATGAAGGACAAGAGTCTGAAACCTGCAGAATTGTCAACGAGCTTATCTATGTTAGGGAGAGGGAAAGTATCTTTGGGGCAAGCCCTATTAAGATCAGTATAGTCAACACACATGCTCCATTTTCCATTATTTTTCTTAACGAGGACTACATTAGAGAGCCAGGTTGTGTACTGAGCTTCAGAAATAAAATTTGCCTCTAAGAGGTCTTTTACAACTCGCTCGGCAGCCTCCGCCTTCTCGGGGGACTGCTTGCGCCTACGCTGTGCTATGGGCTTGACTGCCCGATCTAAAGCTAGTTGGTGGCACGCGACCTCAGGATCCAGGCCGGGCATCTCTGCGGTGTTCCATGCGAAGAGGTCGGAGTTCTCCTTGAGGCACGTCATGAGCTGCTCCCTTGTTTCCTCGGGCAGTCCCTTGCCTATTTTTACTGTTCTTCCAGGATCGTCGCCCAGAGGGATGAGTTCGAACTCTCCGTCTGCGATTGGTCGGAACGGGTGCTCGGGAGTCTGTTCCCCGATGGGCTTCTATTCTTCAGTTTCGTCCTGGGCAATGCGGCAGTCGAGATCGATGGCGTTGATTCCCTAGAGGGGAGGATCCTCGGTCTTGGGTTTTTTGTTGCTCTTTGTATTGACCGTGACCTGTCCTTTTACTGCGGTGTCGTAACACCATCGGGCAGCCTCGATGTCGTCGTGGACGGTGACTACGCGGCCTAGTTTGGTGTAGTACTTCATCTTTAGATGGACGGTAGATGGGACCGCGGTCAGTTCGGCTAACGTCGGGCGGCCAAGGATGCAATTATAGAGAGAGGGACACTCTATGACCAGGAATTGGATTTTAACTTCCCTGGCCATCTCCTGCTCTCCGAAGGTGACGAGGAGCTCGACGTACCCCCACGGTTTTGTTGTGGCTCCGTTGAATCCTTGGAGATCGGATCCGACGTAGGGAGATAGATTGGTTTTGTCCAATTTCAGAGTCTTGAAAAGGTGGACGTACAAAATGTCCACTGAGCTGCCTTGATCGACCAGAATGCGTCTGACGTCGAACTGGGCCATCTTGGCCCTAATCAATAGGGGGATGCCCGAATTCGGGGAGCCGCCCGGAAGCTCTTCCAAAAAGAAGGATATTGGGTTGGATTTGCCCTGGTATTTTGTCAGCGTCGCCTTTTGCTCGGGTGCGGTCAGAAGGAGCTCCTCGAACTTGCGTTTTACTAAAAGGGCGGCGGCCTCGCCGCTCATCCCTCCGCCCGATATTACGAGGGCGGTCGGTAAGTCTTCCCAGGGGCTGAGTGCAGCAATCCGGCCTTCGGGCAGTGTCTCTTGGAAGCTGAAATCCTCTGGACGTGATACGCAGAGGGCCACTTGATAAGGAGAGTCGTCGGGGGGTGTATCCTCCCGGGGTCTTTTCTTCTCCGGCTCTTCGTGCTTGGAAGTTTCGTTTCTCTTAGTGTACTACTTAAGATGCCCTTCTTAGATTAAGATCTCTATCGCATCTTTTAGGTGAACGCAATCTTCGGTCACATGTCCGTGGCTCCTGTGGAACCTGCAGTATTTGGATTTGTCGGTATGAGGCTTTGGTGCAGATGGCTTTGGGAATCTCACTCTGCCCTGTTTGAACTCGGAGTTGATGCATTCGGCGAGTATGCGCTCGCGGGGAGCTGTCAGTAAAGTATACTCGCTGTATCGGCCTGCGGGACCTCTTCCTTCTCTAGGCTCGCGGGATTTCTCTTCCCTTCGCATGTCCCCGTTGCGGCGGGGAATGTTTGGATCTTCACGCTTGGGGTGATCGGTGTCTCCGTTATTCCGGCCGCTGCGAGCGTTGTGGGCCACCTGCTTTTCCTCGTATCTGATGTAGGCATGGGCCTTATGCAGGAGTTCATTCAAGGTGCGGGGAGGTTCTATCCCAACGGCTCGACTGAGCTCGCTACCGGGAAAGAGTCCCCTCTCGAGGAGGTATTTCTTCATCTGTTCAGTCGTATCCACCTCGACAGCCTCTTGGTTAAACGGTTCGATGTACGAGCGTAATGTTTCATTTTTCTTTTGTACTATGGCTTCAAGGGTCGCTTCTGTTTTGGGATGGCGCCGGGAGGCTGTGAAATGCCTCTTGAACATAGATCTCATAACTCTCCAGGATGTAATGGATTCTGGGGCCAAGCTTTTGTACCAGTCCATGGCCCCTTTCCTGAGGGTCGTCGAGAACAGCCTGCACTTGAGATGCCCGGTGATATCATTGCGGTAGTCGAGCATTGCGTTGACTTTGTCGACGTGATCGTCGGGGTCGGTGGTCCCGTCATACACGACCAGGTTAGGAGGTTTCTCCATGCCTTTGGGGAGTGGAGCTTCCATTATCGCCCGTGACATGGGGCAGTGCAGGTCTTCTTTGTCGCTCCTTGGCGAAGAGAGCTCGTTGCGGTCGGAGCTACGATCGTGCCTCGGTGAGGTCCCCGATCGACCGGTGTCACAGCGGGCTCGTGCCCTGCTGACGTTAGGCTCTGGGGAGCGACGTCCTCGTTTCTTTGTTGCTTCTGGACGTTGTTGTGTCCTCCTCTCTTGTTGAGGTCGGACCTCTTGTCGGTCAGCTTCTAGGGCCATGATTCTCTCATGCTGCTGGTAGAGCATAGAGCTGGCCTGGTTGAGGGCGTTCACCATAGCAATCATGGTGGCATCTCCTTCGACGGGAACGGGGATGGGTTGAAACGCCTCAGTCCCCTGGTTTTGAACTTGAGGGGGATCCCCATTATTCTGGGGCTCAGGAGACGGGGTGGCCGGACGGCCATCTCGGGCGTCTGCTTCGTGGTACTGCAGGCCGTCATCCATTGTGTAGTCGACGAGGGGACGGCTGCGCTTGTTAGGTTGCTCTCCGGACATGCTGGAAGGGCAGAAGTGAATGAGCTTTGATCTTCTGTTGGTGAAGATGGGGATAGCTAGTTTCCCACAGACGGCGCCACTGATCTTACCTGATCAGAAGTGCCTTCCAGTGACTTGAGATGTGGGCCAGAGAATGAAGTGAGAATGGGGGGTGTACCTGCAAAGCACTCCAATGCCTAAGTCAGAAGAGGTACAGAATGGTATGGTTAATTTAGAGTGAGTGAGAATACCTGACCTTTGCCAAGAAAGGGTATTTATAATGTGCCCCCAGCGTTGGGCCAAGGCCCCTCAATGAGCTTAGTCTAGCTAGGCCCATGGAGGAACTGCCAAGGGACGCGTAAGAAGCGTGAAGACCTAGACAAAAGGTCTGCCCCTTGGTCCAACGGCCCCTATCTTTCAGGAGATAATAAAGGGCAGTTGGGTGGTGTGGTAGATGAGCTGGAAGACATGCTCTCTGTCCGTCTTTAATGCATGCCCGTCGTATAAGCAGGTGACTTGTCCAAGAGATTCTCCTGCTCGAGCATATGGGCCCTTGCCCGACATGTACTGGGTCGTGACCCTATATGTTCTCGTGGCCCAGTCCAGAACAACAATGATAAATAAAATTTCAAAACTTTTAAATAAAATGAATATTGAATTTCTTAAATTTAGAAGTTTAATCATTAATTATTTAAAAATTAATTAACATTTTTTTTCAAATTAAGAAAATCAACACATCTTTTTCAATAAATAAAAAATTAACACATTTTAAAATTTAATAAGGACATAAATTTAGATTACTAACAAATTCAAGGAAAAATCAATATTAATAACTGATTTTTTATTTTTCAGATATTAAAAAAAATATTAATAACTAATTTTTTATTTTAATTAAAAAGAAACAGAAAAAAGAAATAAAAAACATGAAACTAACATGACAAACTTGCTACTTCCGGGAGAGACATAAATTCAAATACTATGTGAAATTGTAAACCGGAAGTCATAAGATTGTTATTTCCGGTTTAGAAAAATTGGGAAGAGGAAAACATCATCTTGTTACTTCCGATTTAGAAAATTGCAAACCGAAAAACATCATCTTGCTACTTCCGGTTTGAAAATAATACAATCCGGAAATCCCTACGTTACTATTTCCGGTTCTTGTCGTGTACGATAAAAAAAAATTTGAACTCATCTGACTTCACGGTAAAAAGTTATAAAAAAAAAGAGGATATAATTGGAATTTTTTTAAAATATGTAGGGGTATGGGGATGAATGTAGGGGTACAAGGTAAAATTTTCATTTCTTTAGTATCTCGCATGCGTCTGGGATAAAACTCGGGACACACATAGCCATGAAAGACGAAGCGCTTGAGGATAATTTCATCTTGGTCACGAATATCCGAGATATAGTATCCAGGATGTAAACAAGTTCCTCAAGCGTGAGGCCCGCATGGAAAAAACACTTAAGGATGATGTCATCCTGACTGTCAATACCCAGGATACAACATTCGAGGTGTACACTATAACGCCTTAATTTTATATTTATTTTTATGAAATAAATATTAATATTTTGATGGTATATTTGGATAAATTGGAGATAAATGTTTTATGAGAATAATAATAATATAATAATGTATACTATTATAATATTGTTATTATTTAAATAAAATAAAATAAAAAGAATTAGTTAGAGGTTTAAGGGGCAAAGGTGGAATTGTTTGTTTTATGTAAGTGGAATAAGGAATACAATTTTCATTCATCGTGTTTTTGACGAAGAACAGTGAGGTCTGGAGAAAGAGAAGAAGAAGGGCAAGGTCAAGGATCGTTGATCATCAAGACCAAGATTTCGAAGAACTCATCTCTATTTCGAGATAAAGGGGGAGAATGGGTTTTATAATTGGTGAATTAACACAATAAGGATAATTGAGAGATTCTTCCTCCCTTAGGGTTCATATATGTGAGGATTTGGAATTGATGAAATTGTGATATGTATATGATAGATTATGAATCCTTGAACTGTGTTTATGATTTAATGATGATTATTATGAGAATAATTTGTTTATGAGGTAATCTTGTATGAACTGTTCTTGAATGTGTGCTATGTGAATTGAGGGATAGTTGTTATGGAAAAGAGGAATAATTGATGTTATGAGTGTGTTGTGGTATAAAGTATTGAAATTGGACTGTTATGGATGCTAATATCAAGTTAAAATGAACTGGTTTTGGTGTGGAGTGAGAGGGAAAAGAAAAGGAAGATTTTTGGAAAAAGTTGGAAAATTCACGTAGCCACCTGACACGGGTCGTGTCATAGGACACGGGTGGCTGTGTCAGGCCACTGGAAGAGGATGAGATGGATTTTTGAGGAAAATGGGCATCAGTGAGTGTGACACGGGCCGTGTCACACGACACGGGCACCCGTGTCAGCCCCTGGTCTTGGTTAATTTTGTTGTTTTAAGAGGTGCGTGTTCAGAGCACCTGGCACGGGCCGTGTCAGGGGACACGGGAGGCCGTGTCAGGCCTCTGTATCTTGGAATTTTGTGAAATTTTAATATGTTTATTTTATCCATTCTTTTAGTATAAGTTCCTATGAGTATTCTAAGGCAATAACTTGAGGTTTAGTGCTAATTATAGGACTTGATAACCAAACTTTAATGAATGTAATAGTGAGGGTTGTATAAGTAGCATAAGTTTGTTAGTAATATAATGAATTGTTGAATTATGAGATTATGTTATATGCTTAATGTAACACGGTGGGAGAACTGACTTTAGTTATGTTGCGGATAGCAAGAGTCGCCACCGACTTTTATTTTATCCAAAAGGAAAGGGTATAAAAGAACAGGAAAGACCTTAAGAGATATTTTTGGGTCCGGGGGGTAGGTTATGTAAAGGGAAGGTGTTAGCACCCTTTACATCCATGGTTATCCATGGGCTCTTAGTTACTTAGCTCACTTTTGAATTGTTTTTGAAAGTGTAGTGTGTGAATAGAAAATTTTCATATGAGTTAATAATGATCCATGTACGGATGCGTAAAAACTTGTGTTTGAAAATTTGTTTGAAATTTGTTAAGTGTTTGAAAAGTTTGAATGAAGTGAGCAAGCAACTAGGAGGTACCTACCCTAAAATTTTAAGTCTTTCTTGTTCTTTATCCCTTAATTGGTAAGACTATCCCTACTATTAAGGAATAGGTAGTCATTACCTTGGATGTTAGGGACAAGTGAGGGTCATCTGTTTATGAAGGCAACTGTGGGGTGTATTAAGCATTCTGGAGGGACTATCATCATTATTCGAAGGGACTTGACTCTTTGAAGGCAACCATTAGGGACTTGATGATTTTTTCTTTTAAGGGACTTGCTTTATACACCCCACTTGACCTTATTAATAGGCAACATTGAGGGATAACCTTAGGAATGTGAGATGGCGATTAAAAATCGACTTACGTGTGTGAGTGTTCAATATTATTTATCTTTAATTAAAATGATCTAAGTTAATTTTTAAATAGAATACATGTTTTGCACTCCCTAAATTACTAACCATAGCATAAAAATTAAATATTTAAATATTTACAAAATTACACCAAGAAGAAATTACATAATAATTATAATAAGCAAATTAAAATAAATAGCAAAAATAAATATATAAGCAAAATATAAATAAATAAGCAAAAAATAATAAATAAGCAATAAATAAATAAATATGGGTTAGTAATAATAAAAATTAAAAATAGGATTAGTAAAAAATATTAAAAATAAATAAAGTTAGTGAAATAATAATAATAATAAAGTATATAAGATTGATGAAGCAAAAATAATAAATAATAATATGGTTAGTAACAATAATTAAAATAAATAGAATTAAATAAAAAATATTATAATGACATGATTAGAATAATAAACACAAAATTGGATTTTAATATATAAGCATTTATTTAGAAATATGAATAATTAAATAATTACTATAACATAAAATTTTTAAACATAATATAATCATAAATTTTAATTATTACAAATTTAATCATTTCTAAACATATATTAACATTTATTTATTAAAAAATATTTACACATTATATGAAGAAAATAAGTTTTAAGTATCATATTCACAAAAATTAATCGTATTTTACAAAAATTAATTTTTATTAATTATTATATTTACAAAAATTAATTATATTAAAGATTATACTAAATAAATATATATATAATAATTATATTAAGAATTAGAAAATAAATAACTAGGTTTTCTTAATAAGTACTTAGAAAATAAATTAGAGTTTTTGAAAATTAGGGTTTGTTTTAGAAAATATTTTTAGGATTTAATTTATAATGTACAACAATTATTTTAATATATATACATATTCCAATTTAATCATATGAATAATAATAAAACTTAAATTGAGAAAAAAAATCAAGAGTTTAGAATTTTTTGGAAAATATAAGGTTGTTTTAAATATCTATACATGCATAATTTATTTTTAATTGATATTAAGAAAACAATTAAACTAATTAATTAAAGAAATAAAAATAGAAAAAGTGGTAAAAAGAAAACTCACCTGGGCTGGGTTTGAACCCAGGACACCCAGCTTGCAAACCTCAAAACGTACCACCAGGCCAGCTAGGCGCAGGTAACAAGGGAATGAGTAGAATCAGTTTTATGCAATGTCTGGAAAATCAGGAAAATAATAGAAGCAAAAAGGTCTGGGGGAGGATTGAACCCAGGACCTTTTGATTACAAGCATGCACGCGTGACCACCTGGCTGGGAGAGCCTAACTGGTAATATGATGATGACTGAACATAATATATTAAACCTGAAAAATGAACAAAATAAAAGAACAAAATGCTATAAACGGGGAATCGAACCCCAGACCAAGCCAATGTATGCGCACGCCTCCAACCACTGGGACAACATAATTGTTGTGATATCAAACAGCCAATAATTCATAAAATATAATACAAGATATTTGAATCCACAAACGCGCGCGAAGGAGTCTTCTTCTACCTCCAGAACTGCGAACTTAGCTGCGAAAATAGCTAGGAGATTACCTGCGAAAATAGAATGGTAGCAAAACCTACAAAATTCATACATTGACAAAACAGTAATATTTTGCGAAATTGACTATGCCATTAAGTTCCTAACAAGATTTCCAATCCTTCTACGTCCTCATAATCCATTTATATTGGATGGATTACAAAACCCTAATTGGAGCCGTAAACCCTAAAAATGGTGGATCATGTTTCAGGCTATGGAACTTCACCAAACGATCCAGATTCCATCTATAGTCATCAACAAACAAGATTATGTAAGCAAAATTCATTGAAAAACAACACATTAATGGAATCGAAAAAAATATTCTCAAGCATAAAGTGAATTCGGGTAGGGCATTATGGCACGATTTGGATGCATATGAATGATGGTTTATGATCAGTGATATCCAATGAAGCTCTCCATATTCTTATTTTACCTTCTAGTGCTCTGAATCAAGGAATCCGAATATGAGTTTTGGATGGATTTTTGAGGTTTGGAACTTACACTTAGAGGCAGCAAATTCGTGAATGAGTGATAGGGTTATGTTCAGCACTTATATGTGATTGAATCTAGGTCAAAAACTTGATTGATTGTGTACAAGATTTGATCCAAAAAGATTCACAATGATAAGCTTTGAATTTTCAATATTTTTGCATCAATGCTTTCTATTTCAAGTCATTCCATATAATTCTTGTATCAACTTGTTCCATGCTGATTTTATGACCTTCTAGAATCAATAATAAAATTAAATCTTCATATTTAATATTTTATTTAAATTTAAAATGATTTTAAGTATAAAAAATCATAATAAATTAATTAAATAAAATAAAAATTATGAAAATAATATGGAAATTTCGTGCATGATGTTGTTGTATGGGTTGGGTCATAATTTGGCAAGCCCATTTGGAAAGAATTGTTTTTAGACCTCCATTTTCATTATAAACCATCACAAAATTTCCCAACTTTGCAAGGGCATATCTCCCTCAATTTTAAAGGTATGAGGGTGTTCTTGGACATTTTGGAAAGCTTGAAGAGTCCTCTAAACAACCCCATTGGTTTCAGGTCCATATCATTTGCCAATCTCAAGTTATGCCCTTTTGAAGTTGTTGACTTTTTGTTGACTTTTGAAATGACCTATAATGTCTTAGCTCATATCTTCCAAATGAAGCATTTTTGGGCTTGACTTGCAAGATCAAAGTTGTAGAGAATTCAATTTCCTTCAAAATGAGCTTTGAGTGGAGACTTGGTGATGAAGCATGTGAAAGTTATGGCTGGTCAAAGTTCAGTTGACTTTTACTGAGGAAACCCTAATTTAGAAACTCCTGATTCTTGATGATCTGGAATCTCCTTGATGAATCATGATCAACCCTTGATCAAATGATGAATTTTACTTCATATACTTGATGTTGGCAAAAAATCATGAAGTTTGACTTTGGTTTGACCACAGTTGACCTCAGTTTGACTTTTTAACTGCTTTGACTGATTTTGACTTATCTGATCATCTGACTGAGCAAACTTTTGAGAAAAGTCTTGGAACTTGTCATGGGGGTTCTTACATACATATAAGATGTTATGAAGCTCACTTGAAGTCTTGAAAGTCCATTTAGCCTGATTAAAGTCAAAACCCTAGTTTTGGATGCACTGCTTAGGAGGTGCATTGTTTGAGGGGATTGTCAACTCTTCTGACCAATTGTGAACTTTGTGAACCTTGTGAACCATCATAAAATGTCTTGTGAACCTCATGGGAAGTATTGTGAAGCTTGTGAACCTCATAAAGTGACTTGTAGACTTCATGAACCTCATGAAAGGTTTTGTAAGCATTGTGAACCTTGTGAACCTTCATGAAGTGACTTGTAGACTTCATGAACCTCCTGAAAGGTTATATAAGAATTATGAATCTTGTGAACCTTGTGAACCTTCATGAAGTGACTTGTAGACTTCATGAACCTCATGAAAGGTCTTGTAAATGTTGAGAAACTTGTGAACCTTGTGAACCTTCAAGAAGTGACTTGTAAACTTCATGAACCTCATGAAAGGTCTTGAAAGCATTGTGGAACTTGTGAACCTTGTGAACCTTCTTAGAACACAAAGTCCTGTATTGTGAGGGCAAATTTTGGGGTGCAACAGCTGCCCCTGTTCAATTTTCTGAAACCTGAGGGGTTAGATTGGTATATTTGCCAGTCATGACTTGGAAGGTTGAAGGGGATTGAACACAAAAGCCCAAAAATTTGCACTCACCAGTGCGTAGAGTAATACAGATGGCTAGTTGAATATACTTGAGTGGGCTTAAAGATGCCACTTGGAAGAACTGGAGATGGGCTTAGAGATGACATCTAAAGAACTGGATATGATGATAGCTCTGTGTTGATACTGGATATCAGTACTAGGTCTTGGTATAGGCCGTCTCTGAATCATTTATGCAACATGATTTGAGTTGTTGATGGACCAATAAATCTTGTGATGATTATCTCTTCTGGAAATATTTTGGATTAGGGAATGGGTCTTTGTACAGACCGTTTGCTTATTCTCCAAGGGCCAAAAGAACGTCAGGATTTGTTCTTAAGGATCAAAAGAACGTCAGGATTTGTTCCTCTGAAAAATGTCTTGGACAAGGGGTCAAAAGAGCGTCAGGATTTGCTCTTAAGGGTCAAAAGAACGTCAGGATTTGTTCTTCTTAAAAATGTCTTGGAGGATGAAGCAGTCTAGAAGTAATGATGATAGCTGTCAGGAGGATGGAGCAATCCTGAGGTAATAATATGATATGCTTTCAGGAGACTGGAGTAATCCTGATGTAACAGCATGTCTTCAGGAGGATAGAGCAGTCCTGATGAGATTATAAGCTTTCAGGAGGATGAAGCAGTCCTGAGAGATTGATGATATGCTTTCAGGAGACTGGAGTAATCCTGATGTAACAGCATGTCTTCAGGAGGATAAAGCAGTCCTGAGGATCATAAATTTCTTTGTTGGATAATTTACCTGAAACCAAGGTAACATTCTGTATAATAATATTAGTTTATGCTTTATGTATGCATGTATAATATGATGCACTTAGATAATGTACTATGTATCTATGGATATGTATGTTATGGTATGATGTAAATGATGTATGTATGATATGATACTGCCGGAAGCGCCTGGATATCCTCGTACAACAACTGCTGGCCAAGGAAAATAAATCCCGATTCATTGTTGAAGAATATATTATACATAACCTTCCGTATGCTGGTGATAGTAGGGTATAGATAACCTCCCGTATGCTGGGGATAACAGGGTATAGATAACCTCCCGTATGCTGGGGATAACAGGGTATAGATAACCTCCCGTATGCTGGGGATAACAGGGTATAGATAACCTCCCGTATGCTGGGGATAACAGGGTATATATAACCTCTCGTCTTCATTTGATAGTAGGGTAGAGATAGCATCCCGTCTTCGTTCGCCGTACTCTTATTGGAAAGTAAATTTCCGTATATCCGTATGAGGATAAAAGAGATGGATATAAATTCCAGGGGAGATGAGACTTTATGAAGATGGATTTGTCCTACTGAGGGTTTGTAACTGTCTTGTAAAGATGAACAGGCGAAGCTTCGTTGAAATCCTTCCCTCGTTCGTCCTTAGTAAATACTATTACTGCATTTTTATGCATTTCTGGTAAACATCAATCATATTAAAAGCATACATGCATTTTTGGTAAACATCAATCATATTCAAAAGCATACATTCATTCAAACACAACCAATGGACGTTTCGCTTATGTAAATAGGGTAAAAGTAAATCTGGATTCAAAAGATGGAATTTATTTATATCAAAAGTGACCCATACACGGGTAAGTTTGTACAAGGAGACATAAACCCTAGTAAGAGGATTTTGTCATAAAATTTTACAAAAGAGAATCAGCTATGTGGGAAACAATCCTATTGAGTTTCAATTCTACTATTGCCATTATCTTCAAGTATCTCATCTTCTGCTGTTGAGACGAACACAATTGGATTGAGCTTTATCTGTTCGAGCTTGAGTAAGTAGTACAACTGGTTGCAGTTTCATGGGTGATCCAAACGAGACATAGTCATACGCTTTAATCCCTAACTTTTGCCTGGATTGCCCCTTCAGGTTTTCAATCCACCGGGATACCCTTTTTTGCCCAAGCCGCCTTTTCAGGTTTTCGACTTGCCGGGTGTACATCTTTTTATATATATCCCTAATTTTTGCCCAAACCCTTTTGGTTTGCCGGGATGCCCTTATTTTTGCCTAGGCCTGTCAACCTAGCGGGTCTCTTTTTTTTTATGCGTAGTATTTTTTAACTATGTCTGCGTTTACAGGCTGTGGGAAGTCTTCACCATCCATTGTAGTCAGTATCATGGCACCTCCTGAGAACACTGTCTTGACTACAAATGGTCCCTCATATGTTGGGGTCCACTTGCCCCTAGGATCACCCTGTGGTAATATGATACGCTTGATTACCAAGTCACCAGCCTGATATACCTTTGGCTTAACTTTCTTATTAAAAGCTTTGATCATTCGTTTCTGGTACATCTGGCCATGACAAACTGCTGCTAATCTCTTCTCATCAATCAAATTTATTTGGTCCAGTCGAGTCTGAATCCACTCATCTTCATCCAATCCTGCATCCTTCATAATTCTTAAGGAGGGAATCTGAACTTCAATGGGCAGAACTGCTTCCATACCATAGACTAAGGAGAATGGGGTTGCCCCTGTTGAAGTACGTATTGTGGTACGATAACCATGAAGAGCAAATGGTAACATCTCGTGCCAATCCTTGTAAGTAACAGTCATCTTCTGTACAATCTTCTTAATGTTCTTATTAGCAGCTTCAACTGCCCCATTCATCTTCGGACGATACGGAGAAGAGTTATGATGCTTAATCTTGAACTGCGTGCAGAGATCAGTAATCATAGTGTTGTTCAGATTTGAGCCATTGTCAGTGATAATCCTTTCAGGGATGCCATATCTACATATGAGATTATTCTTAATGAACCGAGCCACAACATTCTTTGTAACAGATGCAAATGAAGCTGCATCCACCCATTTCGTGAAGTAATCAATAGCAACCAGGATGAAACGATGCCCATTAGAAGCAGTAGGCTTGATCTCACCAATCATATCAATGCCCCACATGGCAAAGGGCCAAGGAGCAGTCAACACATTCAATGGTGATGGAGGTATATGTACTTTATCAGCATAGATTTGACACTTGTGACACGTTCTGGAGTGTTGATAGCAATCAGCTTCCATGGTAGACCAATAGTAACCTGCTCTCAAAATCTTCTTTGCCATAGTATGACCACTAGAATGAGTGCCAAAGATCCCGTCATGCATGTCTTCCATAATCTCAGTTGCTTCCTTCTTATCCACACAACGAAGCAAAGTTGAATCATGATTGCGCTTGTACAGAATCCCATTACTCAGAAAGAACTTAGCAGAAAACCTTCTCAGAAACTTCCTATCTTTGACAGATGCCCCATTAGGGAACTCCTGAGCTTCAAGATATCTTTTCACTTCATAGAACCAAGGCTTCTCTTCTGCCCCTTCAGTGTCAATCTTATTGCAATATGCAGGCTTTTCAAATCTATCAATGGTAATCTTGGGAGCTTCATCATCCCAACTGATCTCAAACATAGATGCCATGGTGGCTAATGCATCTGCCAACTGATTCTCTCTTCGTGGAATGTGCTCAAAGGTAATCTCTTTGAAATGTGGGATCAAAGACAACACATGCTCTCTGTAAGGAATGAGGTTATCATGCTTGGTATCCCAATCTCCTTTAATCTGACTTACTACCAAGGCTGAATCTCCATACACATCAAGGAACTGAATCTTCATATCAATAGCAGCTTTAATACCCAGGATACATGCCTCATACTCAGCCATGTTATTGGTACAATAGAAACAAAGCCTGGCAGTAATCGGGGTATGACAACCTTCAGGGGAACTAATCACAACACCAACACCATTACCAAGTGCATTAGAGGCACCATCAAAAACCATAGTCCATCGGGATCCTTGTTCAGGTCCGTCATATTGTCCAGGTTCTTTGGTAATAATCATAATGTCTTCATCAGGGAACTCAAAATTCATTGACTGGTAATCATCTACTGCTTGATGAGCCAAATGATCAGCAACAACACTTCCCTTGATGGCCTTCTGAGTAGTGTATTGTATGTCATATTCTGTCAAGATCATTTGCCATCTTGCAATTCTTCCGGAGAGAGCAGGTTTCTCAAATATGTACTTGATTGGATCCATCTTTGAAATCAACAAGGTAGTATGGGTCAACATATACTGTCTTAGTCGGCGAGCAGCCCATGCCAAAGCGCAGCAAGTTTTCTCGAGCAGTGAGTATCTTGTTTCACAGTCGGTAAACTTTTTGCTAAGGTAGTATATTGCCTGCTCTTTTCGACCAGACTCGTCATGTTGCCCCAACACACACCCCATTGAGTTGTCTAACACTGTTAAGTACATAATCAAGGGTCTTCCATCAACTGGTGGCATCAAAATTGGTGGTTCTAGCAGGTATCTTTTGATTTCATCAAAGGCAGTCTGGCACTCATCATTCCATTCCATCACCTGATCTTTCTTCAACAACTTGAAGATTGGCTCACAGATGGCTGTTAATTGGGAAATAAATCTTGCAATGTAGTTCAATCGTCCCGAGAAACCTCTAACCTCCTTCTCAGTACGGGGAGCTGGCATCTCTCGTATAGCTTTCACTTTTGCAGGATCCACTTCAATACCTTTTCCACTAACAATGAAACCCAGGAGCTTTCCAGATCTAACTCCAAAAGTACACTTGTTTGGATTCAATCTCAACTTGTATTTCTTTAACCTCTCAAACAACTTGTGCAGATGATCAAGATGTTGCTCTTCATTCTGAGATCTGGCTATCATATCATCCACATATACCTCTATCTCATGATGAATCATATCATGAAACGGAGCCACCATAGCACGCTGATATGTTGCCCCTGCATTCTTCAAACCAAATGGCATCACTTTATAGCAAAAAGTGCCCCACTGTGTAACAAAGGTTGTCTTCTCCATATCTTCAGGAGCCATCTTGATTTGATTGTAACCAGAGAAACCATCCATAAAAGAGAATACCTTATGCTGAGCAGTGTTGTCTACCAGAATATCAATATGAGGAAGTGGAAAGTCATCTTTGGGGCTAGCCTTGTTTAAATCTCTGTAGTCCACACACATACGTACCTTACCATCTTTCTTAGGAACTGGTACCACATTTGCAACCCACTGAGGATAAGAAGTCACTGCTAAGAACCCTGCATTGAACTGTTTCATTACCTCTGCCTTGATCTTTTCTGACATTTCAGGACGCATACGACGAACCTTCTGCTTCTTTGGACGACAATCTTCTTTCACTGGCAAACGGTGAACCACAATGTCTGTATCCAACCCTGGCATATCTTCATAAAACCAAGCAAAGATCTCCACATAGTCACGTAACATCTGAATCAACCTGCTCTTGACACTGTCCTCTAAATCAGCCCCTATCTTGACCTCTTTTCTGTTTTCTTCAGTTCCCAGATTCACAACTTCGACTGGCTCTTCATGTGGCTGTATAGCTTTCTCTTCTTGTTGTAACAACCTAGCAAGCTCTACAGGTATTTCACAATCGTCCTCATTTCCGTCTTCAGTTTGATAGATCGGATTCTCGAAATTATAATTGGCAATAGTAGAACTGTTATCAACAGGATCCAGAGTGGATGAGGATCTGCATTTTAGTGATGTGGGTGTGTGTAAGAACACATAGCTGATAAAACAAAAATAAAAGAAAAGAAAGACAAGGAACACAATATTTATGAAAACGAAACGTCCACTGATTTTATTAAATGAAGTATGCAAATGAAATGACAGCCCGTAACAAGCACACCATTGTGCCCCGGGTAAGGCACATGGCTTGAAAGTTTTATTGTTTAAGAAATTACAAATTTAAAATATAACAACACAGTAATAGTATTTACTCCTGACTATAGGAGATAGGGATAACATCTTCAGCTTTCCAATTATTGAGTCCAGCACCCACAATAGGAAAAATCCAAGCATCCAGATTGTAGTCTTCATCATAGTCTCCCACAGCATTGATCTGGTTCTTCACAACCCCTTGATTAGTGATACGAGCAGCACGAGCACGACGAACAACTTTCTGGGACTCTGCAGTGAAACCCAAACCAAACTTGTCAGACTTGTATGGAATATCAGGAAGCTGACCCCAAATAGTACAACCACCTTCATCCACTACAGCTCTAGCATCATTGAGGGAAGCCATTGCCATTGTTGGAGGCTTTCTGGTGACCACAGGAACTTTCTTCACAACAGGAGGAGCTACATAATCATTAACAACCCAGGGAACCACTTCAAATGTCTGACACGGAGTTTCAATGTATTCACCTTCCATTTCCAGATACTTGAAGGTATTCACATGGCTGACAAAGTATTCTTCTTCTCCATAGACAGTAACAACTTTTCCATCTACCGGATATCTCAACTTTTGGTGTAATGTAGAGGTTACAGCACCTGCCCCATGGATCCAAGGACGACCAAGCAGACAAGAGTACGAAGGACGAATATCCATCACAAAAAATGTAGCAGTAAACACCTGGGAGCCAACTTTGATTGGAAGGTCAATTTCTCCATGCACTACTCTTCTAGAACCATCAAAAGCCTTTACCACAATGTTACTGGGCTTCAACACAGCATCTTCAGGACTCAGCTTGTTCAGGACTTCCTTGGGTAACACATTCAGAGAGGAACCATTGTCTATCAATACATGTGACAGGGTAGTGCCCCTGCATTCAATTGAGATATGCAAGGCCCTGTTATGATCCCTCTTGGCAGGGGTCAAATCAGCATCAGAAAATCCTAACCCATTGTCATAGGTCAGGTGGGCAACACAGTTCTCAAATTGGTCAACAGAAATTGCACTGGGTACATGAGCAATCTTCAGAAACTTTATCAAGGACTTGGCATGAGCCTCAGAACATAACAACAAGGATAGCATAGAAAGCTTCGAGGGAGTATGCCCCAACTGATCAACAATGTCATAATCACTCTTGCGAATGATTTTCAATACTTCTTCCATCTGCTTAGAGAGGTCATCAGCAGCTGGCCCATCAGTAGATACAGGCTCAATAACAGGACCCTTGCCCCGAGCATCAGTGGTGGAGGTAGCAGCAGGAGTAACTGCATTCTTAGAAGCAGCTGGAGGAGAGAAGACTCTTCCACTACGAGTGATCTTGCTAGATCCAGCAATATTATCAATGTCAACAGGTACATCAGCTACAGGCTCTTGCTTAACACCATGGATGTAAACATCAGACCCATAATGCCAAGGCACAGCTTTGTCAGACGTATATGGGATAGGACCAGGAGTAGTAATGACCACAGGAGCTACTCTGGCTTCAGCAACAACTTTCACGGGACCTTCAGCAGTAATTTTGATTGGACCCTGATGAGTGATTTTAATGGGACCCTTTGAAGTGATTCTTATTGGTACTTTGTCAACCATGTCAACCTCTTCAATCTTCCTACCTTGAGTCAGATGATCCACCATACTTTCTACAGACGACGGAGTCCTCTCAAACACTATAGTATACTTATCCATGAGACGTTGAATTCCATCTCTCAATATGAAGCAACTATCCGGCTTATAGGTACAATACAAACAATCTTCACGACAACCTGGAAAGATCCCAGCTTGTACTAACCTCTTTTTGATAACAGACAGTGGTGTGGTCAACTCCATAACTGAATAGACATGTAGATCTTCATCAATAACGTTGACAGTCTTCTCGTGATTTGGCATTGGAGCAGTAATCACATTGGGAGTACCTGGAGGATCAAACTCAATTTCTCCAGCATCGATCATATCTTGAATTTTATTCTTCAAGATCCAGCAGTTATTAGTATCATGTCCCTGACAGTTTGAATGATATGCACATCGTGCATTGGGATTGTACCTGGGAGAGGTAACATTAGGATTCTGAGGAGCCTCTTTCAAAGTAATAAGTTCAGCCTTCAACAAGTGTTGCAATGCCTGAGCCATTGACATGTTGATCTTTGTGAACTGTCTTCTAGCCCTCTGTTGGTTACCCTGTGGCTGCTCTGTTGGTGCAGGAGTTGGATTTGAAATATGAACTGCACTAACAGACTGATGCCTTCTATTACGATCAGGTTGACCATAAACAGCATTGGATTCTTTCTTCCCAGTGGGAGGCTTCTTTGCAGCACCTGATGAGGAAGCACCCACTTGGATCTTACCATTCTTTATACCATTCTCTACTCGCTCTCCTGTCATGATCAACTCAGTGAAGCCAGATGATGAGCTTCCAATGAGATGACTGTAGAACGGACCATTCAGCGTACACATGAACATATCAACCAATTCCCTGTCAGTCAAAGGGGGTTGAACTCTTCCAGCTAAATCTCTCCACTTCTGAGCATACTCTTTAAAACTTTCTTTGGCACCCATAGACATGCTCTGCAGCTGCATGCAAGTGGGGGCTAAGTCAGCATTGTATTGATACTGCTTATAGAAATCTTCAGCAAGATCATTCCAGTCTCTGATGTTGGCACTCTCCAACTGATAATACCACTCCAACTGAGCTCCAGATAAGCTCTCTTGAAAGAAATGGACCCACAACTTCTTATCAGCAGTGTGGGGTTGAATTCTTCTGACATATGACCTCAGATGCAGCTTGGGACAAGAGACCCCATCATAGACAACAAATGTTGGAACCTTGAAACCAATGGGTATGACTACCCCAGATATCAGACTCAAATCCTCAAAATCCAGCCCAGATGACTTCTGCAACTCCATGGCATCCATCCTATCCACCAGCATCTTGAATTTGTCTTCATTAGGCTCATGGTAGTAATTAGCCTCAGAATCAGAGTCCCCCATTGTATGGTGGAGACTGCCTACCTCTTGCTCAAATTCCTCAGATTCATAGTCTTCAGCTGGTTCCTTGGTCTTGGCAAGACCTTTGAACCTTCTTCCCATGTTGATCAAACCAGCAGACCTTCTAGTCTTCTTAGTCTTCTTGGCCAGCAGTGCCTTCAATTCATCCTGCCCCTTGGACAGGTTCAAGATCAGCTCTTGGAACTGTGCATTTTGTGCCTGGAGATCCTTAACTGATTGTTCAAGAGCCATTGCTGAAATAAACAGCGAGAAGATGAGAAACCTGTGCACAATTATAAACCTGTGATGCGATGAAATGATATGAGAATGCATATGCAATGTTTTCAAGGACCGCAGAATTTAAATTTGCTTAAACAAACACGAAAGTAAACTTTTATTAGTAATAACTTTGTTTTTCCTTTTAGGCTTACAAAAATGAAATGAAATAAGTACAAAAGATGGGGTTTTAAGTCTCCCATGGATGTTTCCTCTTTGTGTTGAGGTATGAATTGAGGTTCCGTTCCTCGTGAAGTTGCTTTGTTAGTTCTAGGATTCTTGCTTGGTTTGCTTTGTAATGAGCCTCGAAAGTATCCCTTTGCTCCTTCAGTTGGATCCATGATCTCTGCAAGTCTTCCTTATCAGTAGGCATGTCTGGGTGAAGGATGGTATAAGCTGTGTCTCCTTCAGCAACAGGTTCTATGGTAACTGGTAGGACGGCAGGATATGGCATCATGAGTGTCTGAGCACGAGATCGTACCCATCTGAGATAAGCCTCCATAGGAATAGTGTACTTAGGCTCCAGCGTCTTGCTGTCAATCCTGTTTACCTTTCCCCAAGCTCGTATGAATCTCTGACGGTAACCCTGAAGATCGTTGTCATAATCAAACACAATGCCTTGAATCAACATGTCATGTGGACCATCGCTCCGGGCGTAACCAAACTGTCGTAAAGCTAGAGAGGGGTTGTAAGTGATGCCTCCTCTTATGCCTAGAAGTGGCACATTAGGAAACTCCCCACAACGGTCAATGATGGTGACATTCTCCATAGATCTGGAGCACCAATGGATATCTGAGTGAGAAAGTGACATGATCCTCTTGGACCATCTGAACCCTTGCTTATTCTTCATTACTGAGCGAGGAAGGTGAGAAATAAACCACCTAGATAGCAAAGGTATGCAGCACATCAAAGTTCCTCTTGCCCTTGTAGTACGGGTGTGAAGAGAATGCAGGATGTCTCCAAGCAATGTAGGCACTGGATTGTGACTCAGGAAAATGTTGATGGCATGAACATCTATGAACTGATCTGGATTGGGGAACAATACTAAGCCATATATCAGCAAGGCTAAGATCTCCTCAAAAGCATCATAGCTCATGGCCTTCAAGAACATTTGAGCCTTATCCATTAGCACCTTGGCAAGACTACCCTTGACTCCACTTCTTGTTTCTAGAACAATGTCAGACTTCTTCAGATGTAGGGCTGCAGCAATGACCTCTGGTTTAAGCTCCTTCTCCAAGCCTGTGAAGGGTCTTTGATCAAGAACAGGTATACCCAGAAGTTTAGAGAACTCCTCCATGGTTGGAACCAGCTGATAATCAGGGAATGTAAAGCAATGGTGCTTAGGGTCAAAGAACTGAAACAGGACACTCATCATGTCTTCATTGAACCCTGAAGTGACTAGATCCAATAGGTGACCATGTCTTTTGATGAACTGGGAATGATCAGACACTTGAGAAACCAACTCTTTAAGCTTAGCAGGTATGCCCACAAAGTTGATTCTGATGGTGTTTCTACGAGCAGAAGCCATGACCTACAACAAAGAACAAAGATAAATCCCTTGGTCCTTGAAATGGTTAGTGAAAATGCTATGCTTATGATGCATGATGATGTCATGATGTTATGCTCAATCACAAACATGTGGCACACACAAACAAGTCACACCATAGCCCTAGGTTTAAAGGCTTGCATGAGGTTTAAGGTAGGTACCCTCCCCTGAAGTTAGATGGTTCATCCTGTCCTACAAAAGTAACCAGGTTCTAAGGGATCTCAATATCATTGATCCTTCACAAGGGTGGTTGTTCAGAAGGCAACTTACTTGCCAACCAAAACCCTCCAAGCTTAGGATCTCAATGAGCGTAGTATCGAGTGTCAACCAACTTCAGTCTGCACCAAAGCCAGTTACCTCACTACTTTCTAAAGGCCAAGATGGGATAACTAGGGTTCTAAAAGTTAGTTAGTGCATTGACAACATATGGCAGCCTCATATTATCCTCAACTTGACTTAAGGAACATAAGCACCAACCAAGAAGTCGCACTAACTATGGCCACCAGATCAACCGTATCGATATATGTCGTACAGTTTCCTTGGTCTTTTGCCATTTACCTAAGGTACACTAGATCCGGGTTAGGACCTTTCACACATAGAGCACCCCAACAAGATAATGTAAAGCAAACAAGGCAAACAATTTTAAAGTGATCTTAATTCCTAAGGGTACCCCTCTTAAATTATGATCCCCAGCAGAGTCGCCAGTTCTGTAACACGGTGGGAGAACTGACTTTAGTTATGTTGCGGATAGCAAGAGTCGCCACCGACTTTTATTTTATCCAAAAGGAAAGGGTATAAAAGAACAGGAAAGACCTTAAGAGATATTTTTGGGTCCGGGGGGTAGGTTATGTAAAGGGAAGGTGTTAGCACCCTTTACATCCATGGTTATCCATGGGCTCTTAGTTACTTAGCTCACTTTTGAATTGTTTTTGAAAGTGTAATGTGTGAATAGAAAATTTTCATATGAGTTAATAATGATCCATGTACGGATGCGTAAAAACTTGTGTTTGAAAATTTGTTTGAAATTTGTTAAGTGTTTGAAAAGTTTGAATGAAGTGAGTAAGCAACTAGGAGGTACCTACCCTAAAATTTTAAGTCTTTCTTGTTCTTTATCCCTTAATTGGTAAGACTATCCCTACTATTAAGGAATAGGTAGTCATTACCTTGGATGTTAGGGACAAGTGAGGGTCATCTGTTTATGAAGGCAACTGTGGGGTGTATTAAGCATTCTGGAGGGACTATCATCATTATTCGAAGGGACTTGACTCTTTGAAGGCAACCATTAGGGACTTGATGATTTTTTCTTTTAAGGGACTTGCTTTATACACCCCACTTGACCTTATTAATAGGCAACATTGAGGGATAACCTTAGGAATGTGAGATGGCGATTAAAAATCGACTTACGTGTGTGAGTGTTCAATATTATTTATCTTTAATTAAAATGATCTAAGTTAATTTTTAAATAGAATACATGTTTTGCACTCCCTAAATTACTAACCATAGCATAAAAATTAAATATTTAAATATTTACAAAATTACACCAAGAAGCAATTACATAATAATTATAATAAGCAAATTAAAATAAATAGCAAAAATAAATATATAAGCAAAATATAAATAAATAAGCAAAAAATAATAAATAAGCAATAAATAAATAAATATGGGTTAGTAATAATAAAAATTAAAAATAGGATTAGTAAAAAATATTAAAAATAAATAAAGTTAGTGAAATAATAATAATAATAAAGTATATAAGATTGATGAAGCAAAAATAATAAATAATAATATGGTTAGTAACAATAATTAAAATAAATAGAATTAAATAAAAAATATTATAATGACATGATTAGAATAATAAACACAAAATTGGATTTTAATATATAAGCATTTATTTAGAAATATGAATAATTAAATAATTACTATAACATAAAATTTTTAAACATAATATAATCATAAATTTTAATTATTACAAATTTAATCATTTCTAAACATATATTAACATTTATTTATTAAAAAATATTTACACATTATATGAAGAAAATAAGTTTTAAGTATCATATTCACAAAAATTAATCGTATTTTACAAAAAATTAATTTTTATTAATTATTATATTTACAAAAATTAATTATATTAAAGATTATACTAAATAAATATATATATAATAATTATATTAAGAATTAGAAAATAAATAACTAGGTTTTCTTAATAAGTACTTAGAAAATAAATTAGAGTTTTTGAAAATTAGGGTTTGTTTTAGAAAATATTTTTAGGATTTAATTTATAATGTACAACAATTATTTTAATATATATACATATTCCAATTTAATCATATGAATAATAATAAAACTTAAATTGAGAAAAAAAATCAAGAGTTTAGAATTTTTTGGAAAATATAAGGTTGTTTTAAATATCTATACATGCATAATTTATTTTTAATTGATATTAAGAAAACAATTAAACTAATTAATTAAAGAAATAAAAATAGAAAAAGTGGTAAAAAGAAAACTCACCTGGGCTGGGTTTGAACCCAGGACACCCAGCTTGCAAACCTCAAAACGTACCACCAGGCCAGCTAGGCGCAGGTAACAAGGGAATGAGTAGAATCAGTTTTATGCAATGTCTGGAAAATCAGGAAAATAATAGAAGCAAAAAGGCCTGGGGGAGGATTGAACCCAGGACCTTTTGATTACAAGCATGCACGCGTGACCACCTGGCTGGGAGAGCCTAACTGGTAATATGATGATGACTGAACATAATATATTAAACCTGAAAAAATGAACAAAATAAAAGAACAAAATGCTATAAACGGGGAATCGAACCCCAGACCAAGCCAATGTATGCGCACGCCTCCAACCACTGGGACAACATAATTGTTGTGATATCAAACAGCCAATAATTCATAAAATATAATACAAGATATTTGAATCCACAAACGCGCGCGAAGGAGTCTTTTTCTACCTCCAGAACTGCGAACTTAGCTGCGAAAATAGCTAGGAGATTACCTGCGAAAATAGAATGGTAGCAAAACCTACAAAATTCATACATTGACAAAACAATAATATTTTGCGAAATTGACTATGCCATTAAGTTCCTAACAAGATTTCCAATCCTTCTACGTCCTCATAATCCATTTATATTGGATGGATTACAAAACCCTAATTGGAGCCGTAAACCCTAAAAATGGTGGATCATGTTTCAGGCTATGGAACTTCACCAAACGATCCAGATTCCATCTATAGTCATCAACAAACAAGATTATGTAAGCAAAATTCATTGAAAAACAACACATTAATGGAATCGAAAAAAATATTCTCAAGCATAAAGTGAATTCGGGTAGGGCATTATGGCACGATTTGGATGCATATGAATGATGGTTTATGATCAGTGATATCCAATGAAGCTCTCCATGTTCTTATTTTACCTTCTAGTGCTCTGAATCAAGGAATCCGAATATGAGTTTTGGATGGATTTTTGAGGTTTGGAACTTACACTTAGAGGCAGCAAATTCGTGAATGAGTGATAGGGTTATGTTCAGCATTTATATGTGATTGAATCTAGGTCAAAAACTTGATTGATTGTGTACAAGATTTGATCCAAAAAGATTCACAATGATAAGCTTTGAATTTTCAATATTTTTGCATCAATGCTTTCTATTTCAAGCCATTCCATATAATTCTTGTATCAACTTGTTCCATGCTGATTTTATGACCTTCTAGAATCAATAATAAAATTAAATCTTCATATTTAATATTTTATTTAAATTTAAAATGATTTTAAGTATAAAAAATCATAATAAATTAATTAAATAAAATAAAAATTATGAAAATAATATGGAAATTTCGTGCATGATGTTGTTGTATGGGTTGGGTCATAATTTGGCAAGCCCATTTGGAAAGAATTGTTTTTAGACCTCCATTTTCATTATAAACCATCACAAAATTTCCCAACTTTGCAAGGGAATATCTCCCTCAATTTTAAAGGTATGAGGGTGTTCTTGGACATTTTGGAAAGCTTGAAGAGTCCTCTAAACAACCCCATTGTTTTCAGGTCCATATCATTTGCCAATCTCAAGTTATGCCCTTTTGAAGTTGTTGACTTTTTGTTGACTTTTGAAATGACCTATAATGTCTTAGCTCATATCTTCCAAATGAAGCATTTTTGGGCTTGACTTGCAAGATCAAAGTTGTAGAGAATTCAATTTCCTTCAAAATGAGCTTTGAGTGGAGACTTGGTGATGAAGCATGTGAAAGTTATGGCTGGTCAAAGTTCAGTTGACTTTTACTAAGGAAACCCTAATTTAGAAACTCCTGATTCTTGATGATCTGGAATCTCCTTGATGAATCATGATCAACCCTTGATCAAATGATGAATTTTACTTCATATACTTGATGTTGGCAAAAAATCATGAAGTTTGACTTTGGTTTGACCACAGTTGACCTCAGTTTGACTTTTTAACTGCTTTAACTGATTTTGACTTATCTGATCATCTGACTGAGCAAACTTTTGAGAAAAGTCTTGGAACTTGTCATGGGGGTTCTTACATACATATAAGATGTTATGAATCTCACTTGAAGTCTTTAAAGTCCATTTAGCCTGATTAAAGTCAAAACCCTAGTTTTGGATGCACTGCTTAGGAGGTGCATTGTTTGAGGGGATTGTCAACTCTTCTGACCAATTGTGAACTTTGTGAACCTTGTGAACCATCATAAAATGTCTTGTGAACCTCATGGGAGGTATTGTGAAGCTTGTGAACCTTGTGAACCTCATAAAGTGACTTGTAGACTTCATGAACCTCATGAAAGGTTTTGTAAGCATTGTGAACCTTGTGAACCTTGTGAACCTTCATGAAGTGACTTGTAGACTTCATGAACCTCCTGAAAGGTTATATAAGCATTATGAATCTTGTGAACCTTGTGAACCTTCATGAAGTGACTTGTAGACTTCATGAACCTCATGAAAGGTCTTGTAAATGTTGAGAAACTTGTGAACCTTGTGAACCTTCAAGAAGTGACTTGTAAACTTCATGAACCTCATGAAAGGTCTTGAAAGCATTGTGGAACTTGTGAACCTTGTGAACCTTCTTAGAACACAAAGTCCTGTATTGTGAGGGCAAATTTTGGGGTGCAACACTTAACATTAATGATATAATGATGTGATTGATAGCTGGTGGGATCATGTGGATCTTGAAGGCATGAATGTTTTCATGCGTATTTGTATTATGGTGTATGTGTTTGAGTCCGCATATGCATACACATTTGGTGGAATGACCATGTCTCGGTGGAGCGTAAGTGATCATTCGGATTCATTGTGAATCGTTGGTGCAAGGATGATCGTGTCTCGATGGAGCGTAAGCGATACATCCGGGTTCGAATTAATGAACCATTGTTGAAAGTCGGTACCGCATTGTTGCATTGTGTCAGTGAGTCACATTGCATCTGTTTGTTGGATTGTTTTTGTTGATTGATGTGTATGGATTTATGATTATCCTTTGAGGTGTTATTTGCACCGTTATGTTATGAAACTATTTCTCACCCCTTTTGTTTGTTTTGTTGCGTTTGTGCTTCTTCGGAAGTACAGATAATTCAGGTACTTGAGGAGTGCTTAATGTTGATGTTCGTGTACTAGGAGCTCTGATATGTAACGGGAACAAATATTTTTATCAACATTTCTTTTGATTTTTTTTAGCAAACTTCCTTATGATTAAGTATTGAGTTAATAAACAATATTTTGATTGAACTGTAAGGCCTTTGGGCATGTTGATGTTGAAAGACTCATTTCCGCTGCTTGTTTAGAAATAAATGAAATGATGTTTGGGTGTTGATGTAGCAGCTCACTTTAGTTGATTAAACTCTGATTTTATGAAAAGTTTATATAATTTTGAAAATGGGGAATAATGGGTCTTACAATTGGTATCAGAGCAAGTCGGTCCAACCGTCTAGATTGAGCCAGTCCTTAGAATAGGAGTCATTGAGAGTCCTAACCTGTATTTGTGGTTGTATCAGAATGGCTGGAAGGAATGATGTTGTTCTTGCTGCGGCTTTGCAAGCCATGGCGCAGACGGTTGAGAACGTCGTTCAGGTCGTTCAGTGAGGAGGTAATGCCCAGTCTCGTGCATTTGACCAGTTCAGGAGTAACAGACCGTCTAAGTATGAAGGTGGAATTCTAGATCCAGAGGCTGCGCAGAAATGGTTGAAGGCTGTGGAGAAGATCTTCAAAACAATGGGATGCTCTGATGATCAGAAAGTGAGGTTTGGTACTCACATGCTAGAGGGTGAAACTGAAGTCTGGTGGGACAACAGTCACCAACGGTTAGAAGCTGCGGATATTGCAATCACCTGGGCGGTATTTCGCAGAGAATTTTTGGAGAAGTACTTCCCTGAAGACGTCCGTAGTGCTAAGGAGGTGGAGTTCTTGGAACTCAATCAAGGTAGTATGACGGTGGCGGAGTATGCTGCCAAGTTTGAGGAATTGGTGCAATATTGTGCACACTATAATACTGAAGAGGCTATGACTTCCAAATTAAAAATATTTTGTAAAACATATCAGATTGATCTGTGTGTTTGTAGTGAATGTGACACTCAAAAGTTAATTGTGTGTTTTAATAACTTTGATTATAATTAAAATTTTGTGGGAATATTTTGGGTGTTACACTCCAACTTTTCATATGCCAATAATCTTTCCTTTGATGTTATCCCCGTATGTGACATATCTTTTGGATTTTAGAACTAGAGATGAAAAAATTATATCTCCCGTCATATGCTTAGAATAACCACTATCAAGTACCATAAATTTATAGTAGACTTCAAGCAAACTTATAAAAAAAATTTAGGTTTGTTAGGTACTCAATGTGCCTTGGGTCCTTCATAATTAGTTTCTTTCATGACCCGCGCATAATATCCACTAGCAACACTAAAGTTTTTTACATAGCAAGCATTAAGTGTGTGACTAGTAATACCACAATAGAAATATGTAGAAACAAAATTATTTCTATATCTTGGAACATAATATCTTTTCTTAACAAATCTTTTCTTAGGATAATGATGAACATGGTGCATTTTGTTCACTTTCTCTTTTGTGGATTGGTCATTTGTCTTAACAAAGATAGTTTTGCTTGAACTTGGTTTATCAAATTTAGAATAACCAAATCCACTTTTATCATTTGAATATCTTTGTTGACTAATAACATCATCCAATAAAATTTGCTCTTTTTCATATCTTTCAAGAACTCTTTTTAATTGGACAATTTGGAAAGAAAGTGACTCACACTCTTTACATGTAAAATTCATTTTTTTATTTTTCAACATAATTTTGTTTTTCAACTTCAAAATCTTTTTTGACGGTGTAAATATTTTCTTCAAGAGATGAAAATTGTTTCTTTTGTTTTGACACTGTTTTGTACAAAATTTTAACTTCATATGGAAGTTCATTTATTGCTCCTTGAGCATCATTATCATAAGAAGAAATTTTGTTACTAACATCTTCTTCTTCATCAACAGAATAGTGTGATGCCATCAATGCATGCTTTTCATATTCCTCATTTTTTGAATCAGATGATGAACTCACTTAATTGTCATCACATGCAATGTAAGCCCTTTTGGACTTTGACTCTTTTCTTCCTTTTAAACCACTTTTCTTGGTGAGTTTTGGGCAATTTGTATTTATGTGTCTTTACTTTCCATATTCACAGCTAGTAACATTTTGTGATGACATAGATGCCTATTTTTTCCTGGTACTCAAACCTAATATAAAATATTCAAATTACATGTTTTTAAAAACAAATGCATATATTGGTGTTTTGAAATTAAGGCTCCATTTGGCATGTCATATTTGGAGTTTATAGCTTATAGTTTATAAGCCCATATGACAATAACGTACTTGTTTGGTAACTGTACATAAATGATCCGGACAGGTCCTCGTGACCTTCAGCTGAGATTATGATGGTGTTTGTAGGAGAAGGGGTGATGTACATGCAAGGTACTCCGACGCTCAAGTAAGTTTCAGTGTAAAACAAACTAAAGCGTAAGAAATTGGGTGATTATCATTGAATACCTGGCTCTCCAAGAGTGGAGGGTATTTATAAGGGCACATGTCTGTGGATTGTGGGCGCGTAGCCTTTGACTGATCGTAACTGCCTCTTGTAAATTTGAAGGGAAGTTGGCCACGTGAAAGGCATTATGGCGCGTGGGGAGGAGGTCCCCAACGATTATATGCCAACGACTCTTTCTTACAACAGTCATATCTTCACTAATCTCTTATTGAGCTTATGCCCAGACGAATACTGGATTTGACCTCAATTCGGCGTAGGGCGCTTGTTAGGCCAGTCCAGAACAATAACATTCTTTTCATCATTAGTTTATAGCTTTTCTTCAACCATAGCAGATATTCACTGTTCATCTTTGAAGGTTTCGCTATAGTTGATTGATTCAACACTTACAAGTAAAGCAAAATGAACTAGTTCTCCATCTGTTGTGACTTATTCATCACCAACCACTTCACAGGCTTGAAGTCTTGCTAGCCGAGCTTTATATCTTTGAGGTTTATGGCTTATGTTAGCCATATCCTCTTCGACTGTGTCAGGAATATCGGTAATTATTTCGACTTTGACTTCAAATGGAATATTGGCAATTTTTTTGACTTCGACATCATTACTTGATTCGTCGAAATCATAGCTCATCAATGCTTATCAATTGCATTACTAAAATTTCATACCAGGCGGAATTTTCATAAATCACAATATTTTGACTAATCACAATCTTCTGATTAATTGGATTGAACAACTTGTATGCTCTAGTGTTATGATATTCTACCAAAATCATAGGTTCACTCTTGTCATCAAGCTTCCTTCTTCAAGCATCGGGAACATGCTTGTAACAAATAGAGTCAAACACCTTCAGATGACTCACTGATGGTCGTTTGTCACTCCACACTTCTTCAGGTGTTGGGTCATCATGAGGAGCATCCACATTGAATCAAGAGTAATACACAAGTGTGAGAGACATCACATATTCACGCAAAACTTTAAGACGATAGGTGTATGGATTTTCTCACTTATAAAGTATTCAACCTCCATTTTTCTAAACAATGTGGGACTTCTAAATCACACTCGTACACAACAACAACAACAACAACAACAACAACAAAAATATTAAAATGTATGATAGATTTAGAGGCTATTTGGTGTGAGAGACAAAATGATATGATAAGTCTATCATATTCTAGCTTAATATTTGTTATGTCAATATTATATAATGACTCCATAATTTCTTTCATCATATTTTGTCGATTTAGTTTATAATAAATTTATATTGATCTTTAAAGGGATAAGTGAGTTAGTAACCAGTAACAATTATGAATAAGTAATTTTATAATCTGTAAGTTAGAGAGTTTTTTATTTTTGTCTCTTTGAGTTTTTTTTTGTCCTTACATCTTACTTTTTGTTTGCGTTCAGTCTCTAAAACCAAAATTCGCATGAAAATCCACAGGTTTCCTGTAGATTTTCCTGTAAATTTTTCTGCAGATTTTAATTTTAGGAACTAAAACGAATATAAATGTGAAATATTGGGGGAAAAAATCCATAATACAATATTAGTTGGTTTGCTTTTTAGTATATACATCATATTCAAACACATTATTAGATAGTATAATATCTAAAACAAAAAAAAAAAAGTCAAAATCGTAATCTATGTGTTTGATGAGTACACGTCGTCGGTCATATTTAAATTGTTGATCCTCGTCAATATATTTTATTCAATTTACCTAAAAAATGGAATCATTATACATATACAATATAATAATTATATACATCTTGTGAGTTTTGCTTCATTATTAGTCTAGTATCATACAATCTAGACGTGAATGACTGCGTGCACAACTCAAATGCATAATTATAGACTAAATCATGCTAATTTATAGTTATCAAGTTTCTTAACCCCATTCTTTGCTGTCTTATTTTGGTTTCAAATTAGATATTTTAAAGGAAAACAATTGTGGCAGGTAGGGGTGTGTATAAAGACAAAAACAATGTCTATCCTTATATTATGTATCTAGCCCATATATGTAACCACTTCTCTGTAGTCAATCCAATTAGCCCAATTTTATTTTAGTAAGGCTTTACAAAGGTTTTGTTAGGTAAAAACCTGCTGATAACTAATAAATTAGTTGGTAGTTTGTATTTGATAGTTGATAAACTTTATAAATGATGATTCTTAGTTTATAAATCATGATTAATAGTTTATAATTAATTATTGATAGTAGATAAATGAAATGTTTGATAAATTAATTATTTTTAATAAATATAAATTGTTATAAAAATATTATTAATTAATAACTTAAGGAATGTATTATCTTTTATATATTATATTAAATTTTTTTTTTATAAAGTTAAATATAATATAAAAATGATTTGGATCTTTGAATAAGAAAAGAGAGCCTTAAATACATTTCATCTTCATTTATGCATATGGTATGTGCTTATGATTCTGGTTATTTATGTATCTTCGTTAGAGTTTTGTTTGTGTTGTTTAGACAAATGAAATTGAATGCTACAAGATATATATATATATATATATATATATATATATATATATATATATATATATATATATATATATATATATATATATATATATATCAAAGAAACATATTCACCTCGGTTGGAAAGAAAATCGAGGGGTAAAGTAACATACTTTTAAATTAAAACTAAAATATTCAAGAATGTGCCACTTTTAATGAGATAAAAATATAAACTGTGACTGTTGAGATTCGAAGCATGTATACTATATATGTTTACCCATCGTTTTTCCAAATAATCGACGAAATATATTGTATATATATTTTAAAAATTAAAACATGATGCATCCATGTATTTGACCTCGATTTTTCATTACGTGAGGTGAAATCGTCGTCATGAAATGTATTATTTGTAGTAGTGAATCAAGCATATGAGTTTATGCCTGAAAGTCAAGGCCCACTCATGCCTGAAGCAAATCATCCTTAGACTAAAAGGTTTGATCCTCCAACGCCAAAGACTCCAGTCCACTCTGGTCATGCACAAAAGACACCAAGGGATGCTTCAATCGAGAAGATTTCAAGTATTTGTTTGCCTAACAAAGGTCAAGAGCCTACTAGTTCTCCCTCTCATGAGGGAGGGTAGGCAAGATCATACACATTCATCCCTTACTCCAAGTGCTCAGTCCCAATGTTTTGAGAGCATAAATAACATATTTTGGTTGACTCCAAGTCCAACAGAAATGGGGGTCAATCAGGAAAAGAATCCAGTCGAGGCCTTCAAGATAATTATGGACAACTAAGAAGACTTTACTAATATATCTCCTGTTATGCCTGATGTTCAAACAAATGATGATTTTGTTGAGTTGTTACAGTAGCTAAAGTCCAAACTTGTTGATATGGACCTTATTTAAACCATCAAGGACAACCCAATTGTTTTCTTTGAAATCTAGGGGTTGCTATTGAAGCTAAACAAACCAGAGGCGCTAAATTCTATTGTTGACTTCATCTTGGATTTTGATCCTCTTCTTGAACAGGTTAGTTTTGAAAGGAAAACTAAAATCATGCTTCATCCATGAGGCTTAGTTTCTCAGTTTCAAAGTCGAATTATTGAATTGGAGGAAAAAGCTAAAGACAGGTAGATACTGACATCTCTAGAAGCGGGTATTCTATCTTGGACTCAGCAAATGATCTGGTTGCAGATGAATACTGAAGCAACACATAAGGAGATGGTTGTGATAAATGTTTTTGAACTAGATTTTGTCAATGAGAAATTGGTCGAAGAGGTCAATGTTGGCATTGAATGGGATAAGATTGCTCGCATATTAGAGGGGAAAGTAAACGAATTAAATATGAAGACCTCGTGATCGATAGGAAACTTGAGCGTACAAAATTACACTAATGAAAATAAATTCAAGTCTTGAATTTCTTGTTTCCAATGTACTTTGACTATTGTAATGACTGCCATTTTTGGAATTTTTGAATATACATCATTTTGGTCAACTAATTTTTGTATATTATTTTCCTCCTGATATTTTGACTTCTTACAACATACACTTATACTTCTCCAAGTATTTACCATTAACTATCAATATTCGAATATCAGGACTTAATTCCTCAATCTTATAAGCGTTATTTGGAAACACTTGGCTAATCTTAAATGGTCCTTCCCAGTTTGGTGACCACTTTCCTAAGGCTTTATCCCTTTGATCCATAAATAATATTACCTTCCATACATAGTCACCGACTGCAAAGAACTTCGACTTAACTTTTTTATTGTAAGCCTTAAACACTCGCTTCTTTTGTCTAATAAGAATGTCTAGGGCAACTAACCTTTCTTCGTCCATGTCAACCAATAAGTCCATTATCATAATCCAGTAATTGTTGGATGTGGTCTCACTTTGCCTTTGGATTCTTACTGATAATAGGTATATCTCAGCATGCAACACTGCATAATTCCCAAATGTCAATAGAAAAGATGTAAAGTTAGTTGATTCCCTAGGAGACGTTTGACAAACCCAAAGTGCTTGGTATAAAGTCTTATGAAAATTATTTGCCATTTAACCTATATGTTTTTTTATTAGGCCAATTATGATCTTGTATGCAACTTCAAATTGACCATTTGTTTAGGCATAATAAAGGGTAGAGGTTATAAGTTTGAATCCTAACTCTAAAGAAAAATCAATTATCTTTAGACCAGTGAAAATGAACCTTGGTTTGTGGTTATAGTCTTAGGAATCCCAAACCTGCACATGATGTGACTCTGAATAAAATTGATCATAGTATATTGGTCAGGAATCACCAAAGACATTACTTCGACCCCTTTAGTAAAATAATTGATACCTATTAAGACATACTTATGACATTTAGATGATGTAGGTATAACCTCACCAATAAAATATAACGCCTAACCTCTAAATGGCCAAGGTTTAACGATTGAGTGTAACTCACTGGCAATGACATGTTGGATCCTTGCATGATTTTTGATAGCGTGAAAATGTATTGTATATTCCGACTTGATTTACATGTTATTTATTGTCTTTTTGTTATGTTTTCTAGTATTATGCTTGTATTTTCCTTTATTTCAGGTACATAGCCTAGAGAGAGCCATACTCAAAGAAACAAAGCAAAACAGAGGAAAAACATAGAAAAATGAGCGAATTATACACATGGCATCCACCATGGCGTTTACCATAGAGTTGGCCATGAGGTGGATGACGTGTCCCAAAATTTAACAACCATAAAAACCATGATCAACATTTTGGGAACACGGCGGTCGCCATCCCTACATGGCGGTCGCCATCCCTACATGGCGGTCGCCATCTTTGAATTTTGCATTCCAGTCAAAGGCAGTTGGAGAATCACACCCATGACTCCCATTTTCTCCTCACACGAATTCTAAAGAAGTTACTTGGTTTCCAAGGCCTAGTATCACTATAAATAGGACTTAGATTTTACCTTTTGGAGCATCCAAGTTTAGTACAACTTAGGCCATGAATTTACATTTTGAAACCATTAACTCTTCATATCGGGGAGTTATCACGTTGTTCTTGTATTGAGTTTGGATCAGTTTATTTTATAGTTTTTAATCCTGCCGCCATTTACTTTCCATCAAAGTTTATATCCTGTATCAGATTCAAGTCTCTGATTGGAGCATGTTCTTAATATATTTTGCATTGTTTACTTTATTTCATCGCACTGTCTTACTTTATTTATTTTCTTGCACCACTTTACTTTATTTATTTTATTGCCTTGTCTTACTTTAATTTACTTTCATCACACCGTTATTACTTGCCTTTATTTATCGATTGTTACTTTCATTGAATGCTTGTTACTTTAATTGAATTACCAAATATGTCTTATTATACACTTTAATCATATATTATGTTGTTTACTGTAACCATGTCCAGCTAAATCATTAGTGTTAGAATGTGAGGACCATTGATTCGACAGTACTCCATATGTTGTTTCTTTAGGATTTATATTAGGTATGTTTTGTTTTAATACAATTCTTTTGTGTTTAACTTGATTGGTTACTACGAGAGTAGGACCGTGACCATGTCAGGTAAGATCGAAAGTCGTCTGACACTTAAGATTAAAATTGATTATGTCTTGGTTAATAAAAATAGTGAAAGCACTTTGTTAATTAATTAGGAGAGTTTATATCTCTAGAAGTTATATTTTCCAATCAATATTACTTTTCAACTGAGCTAAAGAAGTGATTACTAAAAAAAGGTTTTCTACTTTAACGCAATACGCGATCGGTGCATCGTGAGAGGCTATTATAAAATAGAGATTAAGTCTGATTCCAATGAGGCTAACACGGTGATTCCTTTTTAATTAACTTTTTTTCTCAAAATAAAATATTGCCCCGTAAGTAATTCTATTTAGAAACAATTACGAGTGTTGTTTAATTGGTGTGAATTACATTCCAGTGTTAGGTCTCTGAATTTAATTAAACCTTTATTATTTTATTATGTCCACTTTCCACAAGTTTCTAATATCGCCTTAAATAGAACACCATAACAATAGAAACCGATAGATTGACACTGGTCTCTGTGGGTTCAACAATCTTTTATATTACTTCGATATTTTTGTGCACTTGTGGGCGCATCACTTTTGGAATTCTTGAGACCCTTTAGCAAATGCTATGCAATCTTTCAACACTATGGGCCAATATACCCCTTATCGAAACATTAATCACTTCATCTTGTGGTCTACTTGACGAGGGCCACATGATCCACTATGAGCACTAAATATTTCCAAATTATCTTTGCTTTTATTATGGAACTAAAGTAAAATACTTTCAGGGGTCTTTTTAAATAAATTGTTTTCAACGATGATGTAACTTAATACCTTATATTTGATCTTTTGATATGTTATCTTGTCGGATTTTTCAAGAACTCTATAACTCATCTTTTCTTATCATCATTAGATAAATTGTTAATGGCAAAAGTTTGTAAAGTTTTAGGATTTAGGTCTCTCAGCTCTTCAAATCCCACCAATTTTAACTTTGACAATTATTGGGAAACGCACTGGTCAAAGTCAATTTATCTTTGACTTTGATTAGATCTTCCAAATTTTACTTGGAGAATCCATATCCTGAAGTTATTTGGGCTAATTCACTGGCCTCTTAATTCTTAACTCGATGCACATGTTTAATGTCTAACATGTCAATTATTCCTAGCAATGAATTCTCCTTGAAAAAATGCATTACTAAATTCTAGTTGATGCACTTGTATTCTTTTGTCAACTACTTCACCACTAATTCTGAGTCACCTTTGATCTCGACTCTTGTTGCCCCTATGTCTAACATGATCCTAAGGTCTGTTATTAAAGCTTCGTACACAACCTTGTTGTTAGAGAAAAAACTAATTTTGAATTTATACTTAGTTGGGATTCCTTGAGGGGGATACTTAGTTGGGATTCCTTGAGGGGAAATAATCAGAATTCCAACACTGGTTCCTTTAGTATTACTAGAACCATCAAAGTATAAATTTCATGTGTAACGGGGAAATTATGAGTGTAAGTTATGGATTAACTTAACTCAAGGTAAACAGACTCACCACTGCGCTTTTATTTTATCCAAAAGGAAAAGGAAAAAAGAGCAAATAAATCCTAATGAATCTAAAATCTAAAAGCTAAAAGAATCAAGCAGAGAACAGGTAAGGGGGTTGGTTACAAAATGGGAAGGTTTTAAGCACCCAAAATGTTTGTGGTACTCCACGGGAGCCCTTTGAAAAATTTATTGATTTTGGTTTGAAAATGGTTTGATAAAAGAGATTGAAGAGATGGGAAGAGAATTAATTTTTTTAATGATTTTGTGTTTGACGAGACTTTCGTCTCATGCCTACGTACCCACAAAGTGCAGTGTAAGATTAAAACTCTGTAGTTCGTGGTACAAATAGTGAAAAATGATTGGTTTTGATTGATTTTATTAAGTGAAGAAAAAGGAAGTGCACAAAGGCAAAAAACCACTTGAATACGTTTGGTTCTTTTTATTTTTGAATTGAAGTCAAAATGATTAAGTTCATTGACATTATTAAGAAAAGAATAAGTAAAAGCCACTTGACAAAGTCAAGGTTTAGATTTTTAAAGTGGTGAGGTTTTGAAAACAAGAATCCTTTGAAAAAGAGAGGGAGTTTTGAAAATTGAAGAAGGGGAGGAGATGAAGATGTTATCCTAAAAAAGAAAATAAAAGAGATAAAGGAGAAAAGATCTAACCAACTTGAAGATACTTCCAAGCATAAGCAAAAGAGCTCCATCCTTATAAGTATAAGCTAGAAAATGGACAAATAAAGGTTAAACTACCAACTCCATAATGATCAAAGAAAAGGGGATGTGTCCTAGGATCCAAGTCCAAAACTCCAATTCTAATGCTAAGGATAGTAATCATAGTCCAAGATAAAGATCACAAGTCTTTTAAAGGTTTAATCCTTTATTAATATTTTTTGTGTTCAAATGGACAAAGCAAAAAAAAAAACACAAGAATATACAAACATAAACATAAACGTTATAATGAATGATAAAGCATAATAAAAGTAAAGGAGATAAGGGAGCAAGAAGAAAATTAAAAAGGATAAGGTGCAAGAGGAAAATTGAAATAGTAATAATAATACATACATAATAGTGGTATGGTAAACATAATCATCTATAACCAAAGAGTAACCAAGCACTTAGTGCTAAAACTGAAAAGGCAATCGATTCTGCTTAGTATCTTACACTATGGTGATTAACTGATGGGGTTAGACCCAAATTCGATGAAACTTGAAAAAAGATTGGGATACCCAAAGCAACAATGCATCAAGCTTCAAAAGTCGTGGATCTAACGCAAATAATTAACCACCTTGGGATGACGCAACCAACACGAGGTCCGGTCCATGAAAGTACAAGTATCCAATTGGATTTTTATTCCTAAGTAGGGACACATTTAGGTCTATGTTAAGCATTTGCTGAGTAATTTACGAAGTAACTATCCTACAAATGAGGTCGGCCAAAACCAATTAAGGTTAACAATGTTAGTGCTAATACATGCAAGATAAACGATATGTAAATCGCCACCCGAACGCAATGCCGCACAAAAATAAAGATGAATACCAAATTGAGTTACACTCATTGTATTCTTTCATATTTAAGTTCAATCACTCATTTTGGTGGATTCAAGGTGTGAAAATATATCACTAATTCAAAGCACCTAAAGTGAATTAAATAATTCACTTATAGATCGATTTGAACTAATGAACATTAACTCCTTTAATATACACCCAAATTCCATTGAATTTAAAGAGAAATTAGTCCAAAAAATGTCTCCCAAGGAAAAAATAACAAGATAGGAGAAGAAGAAGCAAAAGAAACCAAAAACAGCCCCAAAACAAGTGAAAAATTCAATTATGTTCCAGAGTAATTGGCTACTACCAGGTTGGTAACCGATTACTCAGTTCAAAAGCGTAATTTTCTGGGCAAGATAACATTGAGTAGCCGATTATTACCAGGTTGATAACCGATTACTCTGCATGCAGTAGCAAAAAAATGGCCAAAATTCAACATGATCCTTCTTTTAGAACAATTTTCAAATACCTTATGATCATGAACTGTATTGGCATGAATTTTTAAGTTAGAAAATAGTAAAATCCCTGCAATCAAACAATAATTTATTATCCAAAGGATCAGCAACCATAAGCACAAAAGATCTACATCTTGAATGATAGTGATAAAGGTGTAACAATGGAGAAAGATGAATTACCAATAACAAACTCCAAATTACCCCACAAGCAAGCTTGATCTACTGAAATTGATGAAGAAAAATGAAAAGGATGAAGGTTTAGCTCAAAGTTATTCTAGAATTCAATGCAAATTCTTGATAACTTTCAAAAGAAGAAAATGAGCTTTAGGTGATTTTTGTGGTTTAAGGATGTATTTTGCAAGGGATTTTTTGGCTATCAAAAGGTTGAGAAATGAATGAATGAGGGTGTGATTTAAAGATTTAGGTATGAGAATTTGGTGGAATGGAGCTTGCTTTGGAAAATCAAAATTAGGCTTGGAATTCAAATTTTGAGGGAATTATCAAAAGAATGGTGATTAGTGATGGCATATGGTGGGAATTAATTTTGATGATGTATGAGAATTAAATGGAGATGGTCAGAATATTCCAAATATGATCAAAAGTGAAATTGGTGCCAAAATCTCAAAGTTTGAAATTGCTGCCAAAATTTTCAAATTTGTGCGCTGGTAACCAGTTACTACCAGGGTGGTAATCGGTTACTCAGTGCAAAATTGGAAAAATATTTACTTTTCTTTGCACTGTTGTGGTTCCGGCTCGATTCTTTTGCTTGTCAAATAAGACATGGAAATAAACACATGAACCATGGAAATCCTTGAATAAATTATTTAAAACTTGGGAAATCCTTGATCAGATGAATTTTTAATTGTTTGTGGATCAACTTCGACCTTGTTCAGATGAAATTCGTTCGAGCCGAGGAACTGTTATTTTTGGTATTTTTTACCTGTTATTCCCCTGAAAATGTTAACAAAATATTTTTTTGGATTTTAATTAATGGTTAGTAAACATAAACAAACAAAAGCAATGGTGATCCTCTATGAGGTTTAAACCTGCGACCAAAAAGGATAGACGAACCAGTGCGTGATCTTGTTTGTATGCAAAAATGCAAATGAAAATATGGAAAGTCTTAAGGGAAAATATTAGGGTATGATAGATGTCCCTATTTAAGTTTCTTCAATCCAAAGATATGAATATTGACATCTTCGTTTTGGCAATATGGAAGAGACTTAAATATCAGAGAACCCAATTTTTGGCCCTAAGAGGCCATAAAATGGATGAAATGCAATGAAATGATATTAAAAGCATATGAAATGTTATGAAAGCATATAAATCTGTGGGGAATAAAACGACATAGAAAACATAATAAATGCTAGGAATAAGGAGAATAAAACTCTGACGGGGAAATCAAAGCACACTACATGCTGGAGACCACAACATGGCTCAGCTGAGGAAAAAAAGCCCAAGAGTGGCATTGGACAGAAGGAGAATCACAAAATCCAAGAGTGGCATTGAATGAAGTGAGAAAAGTCATGGAAAATACATCAGAAACAATTATGACTTCACTATGGACATCCAACAGTGGCCTCGGATAAAAGAGAATCACAACATCAAATAGTGGCCTTGAATGAAGTGAGAAAAGTCCCGGAAAGTACATCAGAAACAATGATGACTTCACTATGGACATCCGACAGTGGCCTAGGATAGAAGAGAATCGCAACATCCAAGAGTAACCTTGAATGAAATGAGAAAAGTCCTTGAAAGTACATCAGAAACAATGATGACTTTACTATGGACATCTGACAGTGGCCTTGGATAAAAGGGTGTAATATCCGAGAAAAAACATCTGGTAAGAAAAGATTATGGAAAAACATCAGAACATGGTATATCTGGACAAACATCAGATAGACGCAAAGGTAGGTGCCAAGTAAGTTGGACTTTGATCACAGGTAAGATGTTGAAAACAACAGGACCTCAGAAAATGCACATGAGGACTAAAACACTATTGAATGCATTGAATATGAAAATAGGGATAAAGCATCCTTGCAATGAAAATGAGGATGAAGCATTATGGCATGTAAATGTATATGAAAATGGGGTGAAACACCCTGGTAAAATGCATAATGTATAAGAAATGTTGACAACAAGTTTGTAGGATCAAGCGCTTACCACTGCACTAAAAGCAATTGCTGTTAGTGAAGGCGCAACTTTATTTCCTTATAGTATAGAGTCTTTCAAGGGGCTGCGCCTATTAAGCGCCATGGGTTGGGATGTTAAGCCCATCGAATCCCTAAGGGTGACGCTGAATTAATAAATCCAACAATCTCCCCCCCAGTGTCAGCCGAGGGGATTCGAACCCATGACCTGGCTCTGATACCACTTGTAGGATCAAGCGCTTACCACTGCACTAAAAGCAATTGCTGTTAGTGAAGGCGCAACTTTATTTCCTTATAGTATAGAGTCTTTCAAGGGGATGCGCCTATTAAGCGCCATGGGTTGGGATGTTAAGCCCATCGAATCCCTAAGGGTGACGCTGAATTAATAAATCCAACAAAGTTTAGACTCTTATGGAGTGGAAATCAAAATGTTTATACTCTTTTGGGGAGTGAAAAAATGGAAGATTGATTTCTCAACACGAAGATCACTACCATCATGTTTGGGGATTAAAGATGTTGATGTTGAACATATCTCTGTCACACCGGTAAATTGTATCAAGTTGATAATCGTTTGAGAAAACTGTGAAGAACTGCTTGGGGATTCTTGAAGAAAGTTGCCCCAAATTAAATTTACTATTGAAAGTAAAATGATAATGGCTTCAGTTATGACTACTGTCGAGGAAAAAATGATCATGACCTCAATTCTTGAAATGACTGTTGAGAAGTCTAAATCCAGTATGAATCTTGAAAGAGATCTTATGATTAACCAAATATGAGAATAACTTGCATTGAGAAACAAAAATCTTGAACCAGTTCACAATAGGATATGGAAGGAACTTGCCCCATGATGGGATCACTGACCAAGTTTCTCAACTGCTTTAAAAATCCTTTGATGAGGAAAGTTTGTTTGCAAATAAAAAATGTGTATACAAACATGGTAATTTTAATGCAAAGTTCATGCAAAATTTTGAAATAAAAAATCATTTTGAAGAATGGAATTATTGATGTGAAGTAATTGAAAACATTATAAAAACATGACAGTTTAGACAAAAGTGAAAGAGAAAGCAAAAGTAGGAAACAAATGATTGGCAACAAACTTGGGAGTCAGTTTACACAACCTTGTTGTAGTATGAATTTAAAAAAAACATGGATTCAATTAGGTCTTTTGAAGGTTGTAACGTGGTTTGGTTCATGGTTTTCGAAACAAAGGATATAATCTCAAAGTTTATTTGTACCCAACCCAATCTTCATGATGATATCCAGTTCTACATTCAATTAATTCAACTTATGCATTCAAGTTCCAAGAAATTTGGATTTACACAGATGAAGATGATTCATAAGCCATGGGATTCTGAGATAGCAGTCACTTCTTCCTTTTGATATTCTAGTGAGGACTTTGGTCAACTCGTCTTGTTTTGTTAAGTATTTTTGGTGACCACTTGAATGATTTTTCTTTTGTTATCCCTAAATTTTGCATGAACTATTGTTATTTGAACTTACAGTCAACGGGATGGCCATATTCTTGCCTAAGTCTCCTTCAAAGTTTTTGACTTAGCAGGCTTTGCATTTTTTCATTTTTATGAAAGATAGTGAATGACTGGCTTAATGATTACAGTGAACCATCATTAGCCTTTGAAATGAAAGACATCTTCAACATTCTTTGATGTGTGTGAAGGAAAGCTTGAGATTGTAACGTTTATTACAAGGTGTCTTGAATGATTCTCTTGTATTTGAATGCACATTAAAATCAATTGAGAACTATCCATCCCTAGGTTAAGATTGCAGGTTTTTTTCGTATAGAAAGAAACTCCAACTTCAAGGCTAAAAGGGGTTGACAAGGGATTAACTTCCCTATTTCTCCGGTGTTTGGGAGTTGAAACAATGCATGTACATCATCAACCAAGTTTCAATTGAAAGCACACCAACATCAATTATGGGTATTTCATTTTCATCCTCCTCCCTCCAATCATTGTATAAATAAAAGCTTGATAAATAAAATTGAACTTGAAATATAAAGCATAAAGATGCAAATAGTAAATGAATCAAAACATTGTAATGCTCATTTCATTAAAATCAACATGAAAGTACAAACAAAGTTTTAAAAGCAAACAAGTCAATAAAATTGAAGAAAAATGAATACATAAAGAAACAATGGCCTAGTGATCAATCAGCAACAAGGATGAGTTGTCGCATCTGAAATTCTAGCCTTGAAGATAAACTGACTTGTTGAAGTCATTTAGAGAATTCACTTCCCATTAACTGGAAAAGGATTTGTGACAAAATTAGGATTAATATCCTTAAATAAAGGATGTTGTTTCTTATAAGATCTTGCACTCTATCTGTTAGTTCAAAACAATGTTCCAAGTCATGACCAGTTCCACCTTGATGAAACTCACAGTGAAGACCCGTTCTATAGCTAGCTAGAAGAGGATTTGAAATAGGAGGTGCATGCCTAGTAGTAATCCAACCATTTTGAATCAAAAAAGGGTACAACTTAGTGTAGGTCATCGGGATAGGATGATAATATGTCCTATTGTGACACTGATTTGGTTTAGCAGCAGGACGAGGAGCTTGAGCTTGAGCTGGTTGAGCCTTAACAACAAGAGCAACTACATCTACATATGGTTAAACATATTATTGTTGCTTGTTGTTGCAACCCAAAAGTTTCCCTACTAGAATCAATACAACCTCTCTCAAGACTTCTAGATGATCATAAGATCCTTAAGACCCCCAATTGATCAAGAAGTGTGGAAGTTTCCCCAGACAATGCCTCCTCCTAAGCAAAGTGTCCAAAACTATGGTTTTGTGTTTCCTCAGGTTAAAATGATTTTCAAGACCTCAAGTGAGCTTCATAACATCCCACATGTATTCAAGAATCCCCATGTCAAGTTTCAAAGCTTTCCCAAAGAGCTTGCCCAGTCAGATGATCAGATATGTAAAAATCAGTCAAAGTAGTTAAAAAGTCAAACTGAGGTCAACTGTGGTCAAATTAAAGTCAAACTTCAAGATTTTTTGCCAACATCAAGTTTATGAAGTAAAATTCATCATTTTATCAAGGGTTGATCATGATTCATAAAGAAAGTTTCAGATAATCAAGAATCAAGAGTTTCTAAATTAGGGTTTTCTTAAGAAAGGTCAACTGAACTTTGACCAGCCATAACTTTCACATGCTTCATCAAATATTTCCCATCCAAAGCTCATTTTGAAGTAAATTGAATTCTATACAACTTTGTGCCTCACAATCTAAGCCTAAAAATGCTTCATTTGGAAGGTATGAGCTAAAACATTACAGGTCATGTCAAAAGTCAACAAAAAGTCAACATCTTCTAAAGGGCATAATTTGAAAATGGTAAAAGATATGGACATGGGACCAAAGAGGTTTGTTAGAGGACTCTTTAAAATTTCCAAAATGTCCAAGAACACCTTCATAGCCTTAAAATTGAAGGATTTGTTCCTTGTCAAAGTTGGGAGATGTTTTAGGGGAGTATGAAGAAAATAAGGCTTTAAAACCAAGTTCTTCCAAATGGGCCTATCATTTTGCAATCCAATCTTAACAATAACATCAAGCACGACCCAATTCAAATAATTTCTGATTTTTATAATTTATTTATAATTTATTTGGATTTTATTCATTAAAATTCATTTTAAATCAAAATACAAATATAAAAATACAAATATTTGATTTCATTCTTCTTCTAGAAGCTCTTAAATGACATTCAAGGTGATTAAAGATCATCCAATTTCGTGCTAAAGCTATTTGTTAAGATATGATGTGATTTTTGGACAAATTATGAAAGGAGATTTCTTCACACTCAAGGTATCCAAAAAGCCTACAAATCCACCACTTTTCTGACCTAATTCCATTCTTCTATAAGAGTACAAGTAAACCAATGCATTGAGGAAGAATTTTTGAGCAGTCAAGAACTCTTATTTTCAAGAAAAGTGCAAAATCGGTTTCATCATTCCAACCAATTTCCAAATGTTTTGAAGGTTCCATTGTGTTCCTTGAAGCATTCTGAACATGAATGCATAATCACCATCATCGAAAGCATGCCAAACCATACAAACCGAAACCACTTTTGTGTTTCATTCTTGAATTTTCGATTCTTCATATTTATGCATAATAAATTGTTTTTGTTTGTTTAATCTTGTTTGTAATTGTGTGTAGATGGTTTCTAGATGATTCAATTGGAGTTTTAATGCAGGGAGAGTGATATGTCATTGTTAGGGTTTCGTAAACTTAAAATTAGGAACCACATTTAAAAGCAATTTCACATGAAATTGATGGATCAATTGGACTTAGAGGACTGTTATTAACTGATTTGTGTTATTCAAATGTATTTATATCATGTGTTGTGAATTTTTGAATGTACAGGACATGTAGTGACGGACAAAACTCGTCACTACAAGCTTTAGTGACGGGCAAAGCGTCACTATAGCCTAACTAGACAGACGCGCGAAGAAAATGAAGTCTGGCGCCATTCTGGATTTTAAATTTTAAAATTAATATTTATTTCTTGTTTTCTATTTGTTATCACAACAAGTAGAGTGACCCAGTGGTAGTGTATGCACGCAAATGAACGTAGGGGTTGGGTTCGATCCCTGGTTCCAGCATTTTTTACATTTTATTTTTTGCTTGCAGGTTGGAAATATAAGGGTTTTGGTCCATAGAAGTAATACCAGCGCGCGCTGGCTAAGTTGGTTTTATGAAGTGTTGTGGAGGTAAGGGACCTGGGTTCAAATCTCAGGTCCTATATTTTTGGACAATTTCCTTATATATTTTCTTATTTTCTAGTTTTTTGATTTAATTAACTTTATCTTAATAATTAATTAACTTATTTAATTTAAACTAATAATAAAAATAACTCTTTCTTAATTAAAATTTTATTATTTTCTTTAAAAAAGGGAGAAACCTTTTTATTTTTTTATAAATAACTTTATTTTAATAGGTTTTTTTAAATATAAATTTGTAAATAAAATGCTAATTATTTTTATAAAATTAATTTGCTATCTATTTATCACAACAAACATTTATTTTATAAATATTCACTTAATACTTTTTTTAATAACTCTTTTATTTTATATTTTGTATATTGATAATATGGTTCTCTTAATTATAGTATAATAAGTAATTACTTTATTCTTCTATTATTATTACTAGATTATTTAAACTTATATCTTTCTTAAATAACTTCTAAAAAAAATTATAATTTTCCTAACCTAAAATAATTTCTGTTAAAATTCTAATCTTTTTATTATTATTATTATTATTATTATTATTATTTTTGATTTATTATTATTGCTTTATTATTATTGTTTTGCTAATTTATACTTATATTATTACTATTGCTTTATTTATTTGCTGATTATGGTGTATCTCTCCCAAAGCCTTGTAATAATCTGTAGATTTATTTTTCCGTCTTTATTTTCTTTATAAATATTTAACTATATGGTTAGTAAATAGGGTGTGAAAACCTATTTGTAATTAAATAACTTAGATAATTAATTTAAAAAGATAAATATTTAAAAATGTACACTCACACACGTAAGTCGATCTTTGATCGCCATCTTGCACTTCCTAGGGTATTTCTTCTTGGTTGCCTTTAAATATGGTCAAGTCCCTCGAAAGTGGAGTGTCTAAAAAGCAATATCCCTTAACAGAAAAATCATCAAGTCCCTTCCAGTTTAAAAGGTCAAGTCCCTACGAGGTTGCCTACGATATAATGACCTTGTCCCTTCGAATAAATGATGATAGTCCCTACGAATTGCTAAAGACACCCCTACCTGTTGCCTTCTATGACCATACGATGACCCTACGTTTGTCCCTTAATAAAATCCAAGGTAATGACTACCTATTCCTTAATAATATGAATAGTCTTACCCTTGAAAGAACATATAAGAACATGAATGATTTAGTCTAGGGTAGGTATCTCCTAGTTACTTGCTCACTTCTTAAAAATACTTTTCACACCTCACAATATTTTCAAACAAGGCTTTGTATACATCTATACGAGGATTATTACAAAGTACTTAGAAAATTTCTAATCACACACTACACTCTTCAAAAACAATTTAAGTGAGCTAAGTAACTAAGAGCCCATGGATAACCATGGATATAAAGGGTGCTAACACCTTCCCTTTATATAACCTACCCCCAGAACTCAAGTCTTTTAAAAATAGGTCTTTCCTGTTCTTTTATGTCCTTTCCACTTGGATAAAATAAAAGTCGGTGGCGACTCTTGCTATCCGCAACATGACTAAAAGTCAGTTCTCCCACCGTGTTACACTTGTGATAAGGTTTCCTTTCATTTGAAACAACATAAGCATCACCATCTTTTTTCTTTTGAAAGTTTGCATGAGACTTTCTTCCAGCATTAAAAGCTTTATCATTGGTAATCTTACCTTTCTTGATAGCTTCTTTCAGTCTTTCTCCAACAGTGACTAGGTCAGCAAAACCAGATGATACACTTCCTACCATATTCTCCTAAAATAATGGTTAAAGAGTGTCCATAAACAAATCAATTAATTCTTTTTCGGCCAAAGGTGGCTCCACTTGAGCAGTTAGCTCTCTCCAGCACTGAGCGTACTCTTTGAATGATTCTTTTTCTTTCTGAGACATGTTTTAAAGTTGACGGCGGTCAGGTTCCATATCCAAATTGTACTTATACAGCTTTACAAAAGCATCAAATAAATCCTTCCAGCTCTGGATATTGTTTTTCTTAAGTCCCATATACCATTTCATAGAAGCGTCACTCAAACTGTCTTGGAAACAGTGAATAAGAAGTTTGTCGTTCTTGGCATATGTAGCCATTTTGCGGCAATACATCAATATATGGATTTTAGGACAAATGTTCCCCTTGTATTTCTTAAACTCAGGAATTTTGAACTCATCAAGCATAACCAAGTCAGAAACCAAACATATGTCTATTGCAGCAACACCAAAGACATCTTTGCCTTCTAAACCCCTTACCTTATTCTCAAGAGTCAAGCATTATTCTCTAAATTCATCCGTGTATCCAGGTTCAACTTGACTTTCAACTTGTGGACCAGCAATATGGTACACGAAAGGAGAGTTCTCATAAGTAGCTTGAGAAGCAGTGTGCACAACAGGTTAAGGTTCAGTGAGAATCGGAGCTGAAAAGACTGGCAAAACATATGGAGCAACCATTGGAGTAGTTATAGAGATTGACACGTAATCCGGAGGTAACCCAAATTCTAGTCAAGTGGAAGCTGGTTATTGAATCAGTGGAGGATCAACAACAACAGTTGATACTTCAGAAATCACAGTCCTTTGGGTGGTTCACCTCTAGCAATCAAAACTTGCATCATTTCAGTGAGCCTGGTCATATTGGACTTCAACTCATTGTCGCTCCCAGGATTTTCATCCTAATACAAACGCGAAAGTGGCGCGGAAAAGGTAGAGTCTCCAGTCAGGCATTTTTATCCCGAAGGAATAGGAATGCTGCACAAACCGAAGAAAAGGAAAGAACAAGGTCTTGATAACACTAAATTTCACCGTATTTCTGACTCCGATTTCGCATGCATTCTAAGTTTTTATTACTATTTTGTTATGTTATTACTATGTTTTTCTTTGTTTTCAGGTTTTTAGTTTAATCGGAGCCTCAAGCGAGAAAAGGAACGGAAAAGGAGCTGAAAAGAGCAAAAATCAAGTAATTCAACATTTTGCACTTGTGGCACCCACTATGGTTGGCGCCATGGGGTCAGCCGTGACATGGACACGTCTCCACCTCCCCTCAACTGCCACGTTCCCCATGATCTCCACTACCTCCCTTCATTTTGCACTCATGGTGGGCGCCACAAGGAAAAATGAAGTTCCTTCCCTTTTTCAAATGCAGAGGCATCTATGTCTTTTCATACTATCATCTTGCCTATAAATATGACTTTAGTTTTTCGTTTTTCTTCATCCAAACTTAGAATTTCTTAGACATATATCGATTATAAAAGTAGTAACCACTTCACATCAGAGTGTTGCTACAATCGAGTGATCGAGTCTGTATACGTCTGTGTGATCGAGTCTTGGAGCACTTTGGAAGGAAGTTAATCATGCCGCCATTTTAATTCCAGTTCGTATTTTATTTTCGCACTGCTTTACTTTATTTTATTTCCCCACTGCTTTACTTTATTTAATTTCCGCACTTTCTTTACTTTATTTAATTTCCGCACTCGCACTACTTTATTTAATTTCCGCACTCGCACTACTTATCTTTATTTCCGCACTGCCTTATTTCTATTTTACTTTCCCGCAATCGCACTTTACTTAATTTACTTTCCGCACTCGCACTAAATATCTTTTATGAAATATATTAAAATAAACTTTTACTTTACCATGTCTAGCTAATTTTATAAAGGTTAGAATGTAAGGATCATAATTGAACCGATAATCTGTATAATTGTTTGTAGAAACACTTAAGGGCTATTTTGACTTTCAATATAAGTTTTCATGTTCTTTAAAGTTCCGTTGGGTAAGATCGAAAGTCGTCCAACGCCTATTTAACTTAATTGTTTTTAACTATTTTCAAAAACAACCAAAAGCGCTTTGTGTAGTTCATTAGGAGTTTTTAAATAAAAAAGGAAAAGAGATTTTAAAACTATTTTCGGACGCGTTAAGAAGTTTAGAGTCTGGTTCGTAAGAACCTCTTTTTGTTAGAAAATCCAGGTCAAAATACTTTTCAACTTAGTTAAGATACTATATTTCTTAAAAATAGGTTTACTACTCTAACACAATGTGCGCCTTTTTATCTGTGACAATAGGAGGGTTTGATTAGGGAGTACAACTCGATTCTGATTACGTGAAAGCGACAATTCCCATTAAATTAGTTCTTTTCAAATTAGAAAAAATTGCCCATAAGTATTTTTATTAGCAAGTACTCGGTTATCAATTGATTATTTGAATTGCATTCGAACCTGTCTTTATCAAATTAATTTAAATTTACTATTTTATTTATCATTGCACACTCTTTAAAACCATTATTTTCAATTGCCTTAGATACACACCATAACAACAGATAACGATAGATTGAAATTTGGTCTCTGTGGATTCGACAATCTTTTATATTACTCTGACGTGTTCGTACACTTGCGAAAAACACGCATCAAGTTTTTGGCGCCGTTTCCTGGGACCAATATTTTCAAATTTCGTACCATGTAGTTATACCGTTTAGACTAAGGTTGTTACCTACCGGTCAATGCGAAAGACTCACAGTACCGTAAGCTTAGTAGTCCCTCTAGCTGAACCTGAACGTTATGCTCGTGCACTTTTATTTTTCCATAGAATTAGGAGAGTTGTGGCCGAAGATCAAAATCGAAGACCTCTTAAGGATTTCGCCCAACCATCCAACGAGGAACCTAGTTCCAGTATAGTAAACCCCTTCATCCCAGCTAATAATTTTGAACTTAAACCATCCCTGCTGCAATTAGTACAGTAGAGACAATTCGCAGGTCTTGCTACCGAGAACCTAAATCAACATTTAAAAAACTTTCTCCAGTTAGCAGACACCTTTAAAACCAATGGAGCCCCTCCTGAGGCGATCCGCTTAAGATTATTTCCTTTTTCCCTCAGAGATAAAGCCCTATCATGGTTAGATTCCCTTCCAACCAATTCCACAACAACTTGGGAAGTCTTTAGAAGAGTATTCCTTGCTAGATATTTCCCCCCGAGTAAGACCGTTGTTCTTCGAAACCAAATAACCATATTTTCCCAAAAGCAAGGAGAATCGATGTTCGAAGCCTGGGAGAGATATAAAGAGTTATTAAGAGCATGCCCAAATCATGGATTAGAAAATTGGTTAATCATTCAAACCTTCTAATATGGACTACACTATAACACTAAGATGACCATCGACGCTGCCGCAGGTGGCGCACTGATGAACAAACCTTACCCTGAAGCTAGCGCCCTTATCGAAGATATGGCCCAAAACCATCAATCATAGGGAGTAGAAAGAGCAACAGTAGAAAATAAGGAAGTCCAAGGAGGAATACATGAGTTAAGCTCTATAGACATGATGCAAGCTAAAATGGACGTGTTGGCCCTTAAAGTTGAACATATGTATACAACCCTGGATACTATAGCTGCAGTTTCGTCGAATTGTGAGATATGTGGGACGCAAGGACACTAATCTGCAGAATGCAGTCTGTTAAATGAGACCAGTTCTGAACAAGTGAACTATACTCAAGGGAACCCATTTTCAAAAACCTACAACCTAGGATGGAGGAATCACCCAAACTTCTCCTATAAAAATAATAATCCTATCCAAAATACCGCACCTCCGAGACAACAAGGTTACCAAGCCCCGAGATCAAATCAACCTATGCAACTTGTGCCCCCAAAACCGAGCCTTGAAAAAATTATGGAAAATTTTATCACTACTTAAACACAACAAAACAAAGAGTTCATGAACCAAAACGTCCATGTTAACAAATTGATTACCCGGTTAGGGACCAAGTTTGACCAAATAATCACTCACAATAAGATGCTTGAAACCCAGATCTCTCAGGTAGCTTTAAACCAAACCCCTCAGACTACATCTGGAGGACAGTTCCCTGGACAACCTCAACAGAACCCGAAAGGGAAAGCAAATGCCATTACTCTACGAAGTGGGACCGCCTATGAGGAACCCTTAAACCCAAGATTAAGTGAGCCCGAAACTTCTAAGAGAAATGAAGAGAAGGAACCAGAGGAATATGAAAAACAGGGAAGTCAAGAAAAAGGAGAAGAACCTAAGGATAAAACCTATGTACCACTCCCGCCATACAAACACCAATACCATACCCGCAAAGACTAAAACATACCCAAATCAATAACCAATATCAGAAATTCGTTAAGGTTATAGAAAAATTTCATGTAGAAATCCCCTTTACAGAAGCCATCACTCAAATACCTTCTTACGCAAAGTTTCTCAAAGACATACTTACCAATAAATGTAGACTCGAAGATCCGAAACCCTTGGAATGTAATTCTATTTCCGAGAATAAGTTAGCAAAAAAGGATAAAGATCCCGAAAATTTTCCATTCCTTGTATTTTGGGGAATCATGTCATCAAAAAAGCCTTTCTAGACTTAGGAGCTAGTGTGAGCTTAATGCCTTTAGCAGTTTGTGAAAGGTTAAACTTAGGAGAGTTACAACCTATTAAGATGTCACTTCAATTAGCCAATAGATCCGTTAAATACCCTATATGCATACTTGAAGACGTCCATGTTAGGATAGGTCAGTTGTTTATCCCTACTGACTTTGTTGTCATGGACATTAAAGAAGATGACGACATACCAATCCTCCTAGGTAGACCGTTCTTATCAACCGCCGGAGCCATAATAGATGTCAAAAAAGGGAAATTAACCTTTGAGGTAGGTAACGAGAAGATAGAATTCGTACTCCCGAAATTTCTTATGGCACCTGTAATAGGAGACACATGTTATGCCATAGATATCATTGATGAATGCATTAGGGAATTAGAACAAGAAGAAGTAAATGAAACAATAAAGTTGTCATTGAATCTTATTTGGGAAGATGATAATTATAAAAGACCCTACATTGATGATAACCTTCACGAATGTTTATCTCTTACCCTAGATCATATGCCTTTCCCTATGAAACCAACCGTAAAACTTAAGGAACTGCCTAAGAACCTGAGATATGAATTTCTTGATAAAGAAATGGACCGTCCAGTTATAGTCAGTGCCACCTTGAATCAAGAGGAAACAAACCAATTGTTAGATGTTTTATGAAGGTACCCCTCAGCCTTAGGATATAAGATTTCTGATCTAAAAGGAATAAGTCCATCTGTATGCATGCATCAGATATTTCTCGAAGAAGATTCAAAATCCTCCAGAGAACACCAGAGAAGAATAAATCTTATGATGAGTAATGTAGTTAAGACCAAATTTCTTAAGTTACTAGAGGCAGGTATAATATATCAGATCTCGGACAGCAAATGGGTGAGCCCTGTGCATGTAGTACCTAAAAAGGGAGGCATCACAGTCATGTAAAACGAGAAAGGCGAATCTGTAGCAAAAAGAACTGATGGAGGATAGCGTATGTGCATAGACTATAGAAAATTAAATAAAACAACTAGGAAGGATCATTTCCCTTTGCCATTCATAGATCAAATGTTGGAGCGCCTAGCCATACACTCTTACTTTTGTTATCTAGATGGATATTCAGGATTCTTCCAAATACCTATTCACCCCTAAGATCAAGAAAAATCTACCTTTACATGCCATGTTGGAACTTTTGCCTATAGACGAATGCCTTTTGGACTCTGTAATGCCCCTGCCACTTTTCAACGCTGCATGATGTCTATCTCTGCAGACTATCTAGATGGAATCATGGAATTATTTATGGACGATTTCTCGGTTTGTGGATTTTATTTCAAAAATTGTCTTATCAACCTTAAGAAAATCCTGGAAAGATGTGTGGAGGTAAACCTTGTGCTAAATTGGGAAAAATGTCATTTCATGGTTACCGAAGGGATTGTTTTAGGACATATAGTCTCCGAAAAAGTTATAGAGGTAGACAAAGTTAAAATAGAAGTCATAGAGAATCTAAAACCACTGAAGACTATCAGGGAAGTAAGAAGTTTTCTTGGACATGCCAGATTCTACTGACGTTTTATCAAGGACTTCTCCAAAATAACAAAACCCTTAACTGGCCTTTTAATGAAAGATGTTGAATTCATCTTTGATGAAAAATGTAATGAAGCGTTTAATCTCTTGAAGCAAGCTTTGATTTCAACACCTATAATGAAACTCCCTGATTGGTCAGAACCGTTTGAGATAATGTGTGACGCTAGTGACTATGTTGTTGGAGCCGTTCTAGGTCAGAGAAAAGATAAAAAAAGTTACACGTAATTTATTATGCCAGTAGAACCCTAGACGCTGCCCAGCTCAACTACGCAACAATTGAAAAAGAACCCCTAGTTGTAGTTTTTGCTATAGACAAATTTAGATCTTATCTAGTAAGAGCCAAAATTATAGTTTACACCGGCCATGCTGTCATTCGTTACCTACTAAGTAAAAAGGATGCCAAACCTAGATTACTTCGATGGATTCTGTTACAACAAGAATTTGATTTAGATATCCGTGATAAGAAAGGCACTGAGAATGTAGTAGCCGATCATCTTTCTATGCTAGAATACCTGAAGCCTGACTCAGTATCCATAAATGACAATTTTGCCTATGATAGACTGATAGCCAAACTAGAAACTATTGAAGACGATAACCCAGACCCTCATGAGCATTCTCAAAAATCCGTAGCTATAAGTAACGTACCCTGTTATGCAGACTTTGTTAATTATCTAGCCGCTGACATCATACCCCCTAATCTCAATTACCACCAGAAGAAGAAGTTCTATAGTGATGTAAGAAACTTCTATTGGGATGAACCATTTCTTTTTAAGAGAGGTAAATATGGCATTTTCCGCCGTTGGGTCCCAGAAGATGAGGTACACAATATAATTGAGCATTGTCACTCTGCACCCTATGACGGACATGCAAGCACCTCTAAGGCCTATGCCAAGATTCTTCAAGTTGGCCTATTCTGGCCTACCATGTGACGTGATGTCCATGCTTTCATTATTAAATGTGAGAGATGCCAACGTATAGGAAATATTTCAAGACATAATGAAATGCCTCTAAGAAATATCCAAGAAGTGGAACTCTTCGACGTATGGGGTATAGATTTTATGGGACCATTCCCACCATCTTTAGGAAACAAGTATATCTTAGTAGTTGTAGACTACGTGTCTAAGTGGATTGAAGCTATTTCTGCACCCACAAATGACACCAGAGTAGTGATCAAATTATTTAAAAATTATATATTCCCCAGATTTGGAACACCCCGTTTAGTCATAAGTGATGGAGGATCACACTTCATATCAAGAATATTTGATAAACTTTTAAGCAAGTATTGAGTTAAGCATATAGTAGCAACACCATACCACCCACAGACTAGTGGACAAGTGGAAGTCTCTAATAGGGAGATTAAACAAATTCTTGAGAAAATTGTCTCTATATCTAGAAAAGAATGGTCGCAGAGACTTCAAGAAGCATTATGGGCCTAAAGAACCGCTTTTAAAACCCCTATAGGAATAACCCCTTATCAACTAGTTTATGGAAAATCATGTCATTTTCCTTTTGAGTTAGAGCATAAAGCCTATTGGGTCATTAAAACTTTGTATTTGGATTACCTAACTGCTGGTGAAAAACGTATTCTTGATATCCACAAATTGGAAGAACTCAGGCAATCAGCCTACGAGAATTTCATTATATACAAAGAGAGAACAAAAGCTTGGAACGACAAAAGAATCATAAGAAAAGACTTCAAAATAGGCGATCCTGTTCTCCTGTTCGATTCTAGGTTACGAATTTTCCCAGGGAAGCTTCATTCGAGATGGACCGACCCCTTCGAAGTATCTAAGGTTCTTAGATCTGGAGCTATTGAAATCAAGAACCAAACATGTAAATCATTCATTGTCAATGGACAGATACTGAAGCCCTATGAAGGAGGAGACATTCCAACAACATACTCCAGCCATACTCTAAGTGATCCACCAAATCCTACGGATGATGTATAAGTTCCGGTCGTCGAGCTAATGACGTTAAACAAACGCTGCATGGGAGGCAACCCATGGTTTTTCTTATCTTATTTACTTTTATTTTATTTTATTTTATTTTATTTTCTTTATTATTTTGTCAGGACTAACATTTAAATGTTTTTGTGATTTCAGGACCTTTTCCCTAACCATGTGCATGATGCAGAATCTCGATGACATGCACGTGGCTTTCAGAGACGATGACCAGAGGGAGCGTTACTTGTTCACATGAGGCGTCATATGGCACCTATGCGATACCCAGACCAGGATTGCATGGATGCTTTAGGGATTGAGCCAATCGTCAGATTTTTATGCCACCAACTCCAATGGGATCAGTTCGACGACATGAATAACACCTACAGGAACCTGACTTTGGAGTTTCTCATCTATTTGATTATGACCCCTGGTCTGGACCCGATGGACATGTTATTTTCAGGTTGTTCGGGACTGAGTATTCTTTCTCTCACAAAAAGTTTGGTGATTTACTAGGTTTTCAGACTACCCCCGATGCTATTCCCGAGACGCCGATGGGATAATTTATGAGTAGAGAAGTGGAGAAGTTTTGGAGCGATATCTCAGGTGGAGGGAGCCAGGATCCTTCCACTCAGCTAGCCCAGATTATCCACAACCTTGCACTGAGGTACTTCCAGATGATCCTAGCACACTCTTTCCTCGGTTTACCAAATACTCAGACTTTTCTTAGCGAGGAGGAGATATTCCTGGTGTTTTGTGCGACCCAGTCACGCCCTGTGGCATGTGGCAACTTTCTGCTGAATGGCCTTAGCAATGTCGCCAGATCGTCCGTAGGCATTATTCATGTCGGTGGGATTATTACTCAGATCGCTACTGTATTAGGTCTGTCTCGCAAGCTGTTACATCTCAGGACCTTCTGTAGTTATACCACCATGGATGTCGACTTTTTCCTAGACAGAGGGTTGATGAGGAGAGCCTCTTTTGATCCCAACATGTTCAGATTACTTATTGATAGTGAGGAGATTCATTACTTCACACTACCTGGCCCGCTGATGACCAGTGTCCACGACCCAGCTAATTGGAGTTATGCTTTAGAGGGTCATGGAAAGATTGTTGAGGAGCCAAAATCACCTCCTGTTGCTGAGTATACTCCTACACCTCTTTCTCCTATGTAACACGGTGGGAGAACTGACTTTAGTTATGTTGCGGATAGCAAGAGTCGCCACCGACTTTTATTTTATCCAAAGGAAAGGCATAAAAGAACATGAAAGACCTTTTAAGAGATTTTTGGGTCCGGGGGGTAGGTTATGTAAAGGGAAGGTGTTAGCACCCTTTACATCCATGGTTATCCATGGGCTCTTAGTTACTTAGCTCACTTTAAAATGTTTTTGAAAATGTGAAGTGTGTGAATAGAAATTTTCTTAAGTGTTTATAATGACCCATGTACGGATGCGTATAAACCTTTGTTTTGAAAATTTGTTTGAAAGTGTGAAGTGTTTGGAAAAGTTTTGAAGAGTGAGCAAGTAACTATGAGGAACCTACCCTAAGTTTAAGTCTTTTCTGTTCTTGGATCCTTTAAGTGGTAAGACTATCCCTATTATTAAGGAATAGGTAGTCATTACCTTGGATGTAAGGGACATATGAAGGGACATCTGTTTATGTAGGCAACTGTGGGGTGTATTAAGCAATTTTGGAGGGACTGTCATCTTTATTCGAAAGGGACAAGATCGTTATAAGGCAACATTCGAAAAGGGACTTGATCTTTTATTTGTTAAGGGACTAGATGACTTTACTTTGAGGGACTTTTTGCTTTATACACCCTACTTGACCTTTTAATTAGGCAACAATGAGAGGTAACCCTAGAAAGTGAGATGGCGATCAAAGATCGACTTACGTGTGTGAGTGTTCAATTTTAAATATTTATCTTTTAAATTAAGTGATCTAAATTAATTTTAAATAACATACATGTTTACACGCCCTATTTACTAACCATGGCATAAAATAAATAATTTAAACATTATAAAATATTACATCCAGGAGCAATTACAATAATAATAATTTAAATAAATAAGCAAAATAAATAAATAAGCAAAATAAATAAGCAATTATAATTGGGTTAGTAGAAATAATAATAATAATAATTTAAAAATAAATGGGGTTAGTAATAATCATTTAAACATAATTAATAATAATAATAATGAAATAAGCAAAAAAATATTATAATAAACAAAATTTTAAAGGGATGATAAGAAAGTGAAATATCAAATAAGCATAAAATGCTTTTTCGCAATCACACAAGAGAAAGCTTAAGAGAGGAAGGAAGAAGGTATAATGTAAGCGCACACCCACATTCTTTGCTTACCATTAGCCCCTAAAAAGGTTATTAAAATTAATCAAAATGATAAAAGGAAAGACAATTAAGTACCAAACATCTCCTAGAATGATTATGATCTAATCTAGACTCAAACCTAAGGCAAATGGTTCCTAAAAGCCAAGCAAAACACAAAGTCAGTAGCTACAACAGTGCTTCAGCTTACAATCAGCTACCTAAATGCACATGACATGCAAACAACCTATTACCGTTATCTAACAACATGGAAACATGTGTAAAAAGTGCAAAAACAATGCAATGCAGCACACATTTAACAACTTCTACTTCAAAATACATCAGTGAAAAGCATGGCAAAATTTAATCATTTAAAAGTGAAAATTCATGAGCAACAAATGCATGGATATGCATCACATAACAACATCAAAGAATGCAACATGATTAATATGAACATGGATGTGAGAATGCAAACATTTCAATCATTTTACATCAATAGATTTTTATAAACACAATAATGTGCATTTTCCAAAAGTTAGCACTTAATGCAAACATAAAGCAAACACAAGGTGTGAACATGCATCACAATGCATCCTAACCTAACGCAAGTATTAACATTGAAATTTAAACATAAAGCAAACATGCAATCAAGAATATGTGCAAGCATACACTGGTCATGTACTTTTATCAATTAAAATGCAACATGCTCAATTATGCACATGAATATCCAAATCATGCATCGATCATAAAAGCAATCCAAAACAGAACTTTAAACAATCACTAGCATGCCGACAATGTGGTTCAAACATGGAAACAACATTCACAGCACACCATGAACACAAATTCACAATTATGCAAAAAAAATCGGAAATGAACAACACGCGCGTTGAAAGATGTCGAAACTACATGAACCTGCACCAAAACAACTCCTAAAAACTCCCTAAAATCATATACTAAAGATCCATGATGATTGGAGGGGGGATGAATACCAAAAAAGCAAGAAAATACAAGAATTAACACAGGTAACCCGTTACTACCTAGGAGGTAACCGGATACTAGTTCAAAAAATGGAGTTTTCTGCAAATATTAACACAGGTAACTCGTTACTACCTAGGAGGTAACTGGTTACTCTGAGACCAGAATAATTGTTTTTGTATTTTCTTGGAAAATTCAGCAGCAACTTATTCAAATAAGCTATAACCTAATGTCTATCAATTGAGCACGAAAATTACACCTAAATGCAACAATTTAACACCAATTGGAACTACAAACACATCATGATTCTAGACCCTTACGATCAAATTAATTAAAGCATCAAAAATCAATAAAACGTGAAGAACACGTGTGTCGAGAAAATGCAGAATAACTTAAAACATAAGTGATTATGAGATTCACCAACCTACAAAACGGATGTTTGCTTTTGTAATTGTTTTAATGAAGAATCAACACGCGATAGAAGACTAAATCGTAAATCCGATGCTCTTCCACGAGAATACGCAAAATAAATGCGATTCGGTGAACTTTGATGAGTTTCTTCAAAAATTACTTCCAAGAAGAGAAAATTCACACCAAAATAGTAGCAAATTATTCAATAATCCATGAAATAAATGCAATGATGGAGGCTTAGCTTCAAATTCTTCAAGTTCAATTCAAAACTTGAAGATTTTTGGAAGATGAAGCTTTGTGTGAAATTTAGGAAAATGGGAGAAAAAAGAGAGAAAATTGAGAATGATGAGAGAAATTGTGAAAATGAAGTGTTGATGTGAGGTTTGGAGAGAAAAATGGTTATATACATGTTAGGTTTGGAGGGTGGTTTGGGTTCGGAGCTAGGCTTGGGCATTGGCTTGGGAATTAGGTTAGGAGTTAGTTAAAGTTAGTTGGGAATATTCTTAGAATATTCCCTTGCATATTTTTAGAATATTCCCTTGGCATATTCTTAGAATATTCCCTTGGAAGGTGGTAGAAGATTCTAGAAAATGGTAGAGTGTAATGCAAGGTGAAGTGGAAAAGTGAGGAAATCCCTCCAAGCTACAAAATGACATTTTTCCAAATTTTGCACGTGGTAACCGGTTACTACCTAGGAGTTAACCGGTTACTTGACACAAAATTTGAAATTTTTCTTTTGGTGGGAAATCTTGGATATCTGGCCTTGGTCATTCGTTCTGAGATTATTTTTCTTCTAAGACCCGATAGTTGATATTACCACCGAATAACCCTTGATCACATATCTCATGCCTCGACCGATGATGTATACTTTATTTTTTTATTATTTTTTTATTATTTTATGCAATGCATGAAAGAATATGCTAAATCCCCATGGAAGTGAAGCATAAGCTACTTAAAGTTGGTAATAAATAAGAGGGAAAATTTTTGGGTGTTACACTCATCAATTTCCATTCTGACTTCCATGTTGTGTTGTTTTTGGTTTTCCATTTTCAATCTGATAACAACTCTAGTTCTGTATTTGTGTTGAGGAAACAACTTGACAGATGATAAACAACTGAAGAAGAAACGACTAGGATGAGTTCCCATACAACTCGAATGAATGCAGATATATGCAAAGGTGCAATGACATGTAATGTTCACTTCCATTTTCAAGGAAAGAACTCGATTATAGCAAACATGGGCAACATCGAGAACATGGTCATCAAAAAATCTTGACAAAAAAGAATATTTGTTTTGTCCATATTTGCAATAATCTGAATTGTTTTCCTTGAAAATGGTTGCGATGTTGTTTATGATGAATGCATGTATGCAATAAACACAAACAAGATTAGGCAAAGCACATAGGTTCAAAGGTTCGGATCACGAGCATGAAGTCAAGGGATAAGAACCAACCCACAAAGGTATATATGTACTAAGGTTTGTCTTCATTGTACCTGCATAATACTAGAGGGTTCTAACAGATGTTCTCGGAATTAATAGCCATCCTTCGGATATTATCGGTACGTTGGTCTACTCCCCAACCGATAATTTCCTCAAGAGGACCTCGTCTGAGTGTAGTATCACGTGACAACCACCATAGGTTTACACCTGGATAACTTCCGCACTACGTTCCTAAAATGGCCTAGATGGGTTAAGGGTTCTACGGTCCTCAGTATGATAAGCTCGGATCAGAAAAGTAATCCCATGATACTATTACTCGCCATGACATCAGTAATCCTAAGGAGCCAAACTGAGTGGTGATTCTCGGATTGACATCGCATATCACTACTCCACACAATCTCCTCGAATATATCACCGTCCTATCATAAGTTTACTCGGATCCAGGTACATGATCTATCTCACTCACAGAGGATCACCAAACTTGAACAGAATAAGCAATAACAAACAAGTCAAATCAAAGCAATAAATAAATCAAAATAGGCCGAACCCGCTAAGAGATTACTCCCCAGCAGAGTCGCCACTTTTCTGTAGCGGGGAAATCATGAGTGTAAGCTATGGATTAACTTAACTTAAGGTAAACAAAGTCGCCACCGCGCTTTTATTTTATTCCAAAAGAAAAACGAAAAAAGAGTGAATAAATCCTAATAAATCTAAAAACAAAAAGCTAAAAGAATCAAACAGAGAGCGGGTAAGGGGGTGGTTACAAAATGGGAAGGTTTTAAGCACTCAAAATGTTTGTGGTACTCCACAGGAGCCCTTTGAAAAATTTATTGCTTTTAGTTTGAAAATGGTTTGATAAAAGAGATTGAAGAGATGAGAAGAGAATTGATTTATTAATGTTTTTAGGGTTGACAAGACTTTCATCTCATGCCTACGTACCCAAAAAGTTCAATGTAAGATCAAAACCCCGTAGTTCGTGGTACAAATAGTGAAAAATGATTGGTTTTGTTTGATTTTATTAAGTGAAGAAAACGGAAGTGCACAAAGGCACAAAACCACTTGAATGAGTTTGGTTTTTTTTATTTTTGAATTGAAGTCAAAATATTTATTAAGAAAAGAAGAAGTAAAAGCCACTTAACAAAGTCAAGGTTTGATTTATTGGTGAAGTTTTGAAAATAAGAATCCTTTGAAAAAGAGAAGAAGTTTTGAAAATTAAAGAAGGAGAGAATATGAAGAGGCTATCCTAAAAAAGAAAATAAAAGAGATAAATGAGGAAATATCTAACCAACTTGATGATATTTCTAAAAATAAGAAAAAGAGTTCCATCCTTATAAGCATAAGCTAGCAAATGGTCAAATAAAGGATAAATTACCAACTTCATGATGATCAAAGAAAACAAAAGGTGTCCTAGGATCTAAGTCCAAAACTCTAATTCTAATGCCAAGGATAATAACCATTGTCCAAGATCAAAATGAAAAGTTTTTTCAGAGGTTTAATCCTTTATTATTATTTTTGTGTCCAAATGGACAAAGGAAAAAAAACACAAGGATATATGAACATAAATATAAAAATGATAATGAATGATAAAGCATAATAAAAGTAAAGGATATAAGGGAGCAAAAAGGAAATCAAAGAGGATAAAGTGCAAGACGGAAATTAAAATAGTAATAATAATACATACATAATAGTAGTATGGTGAACTTAAAAATCCAAAATAACAGAGTAACCAAGCACTTAGTGCTAAAACCGAAAAGGCAATAAATTTTGCTTAGTATCTTACATTATGGTGATTAACCAATGCGATTAAACACATATTCAATGAAACTTGAAAGAAGATTGGGATACCCAAATCTACTACGCATCAAACTTCAAAAGTCGTGGATCTAACACAAATGATTAACCACCTTGGGATGACGCGACCAACACGAGGTCCGGTCCATGAAAGTGCAAGTATCCAATTGGATTTTTATTTTGAAGTAGGGACACATTTAGGTATATGTTAAGCAATCGTCGAGTAATTTATGAAGTAATTACCCTACAAATAAGGTTGGCCAAAATCGATTAAGGTTAACGATGTTAGTGATAATAAATGCGAGATAAACGATATCTAAATCGCCATTCGAACGAAATGCCGCATACAAATAAATATGAATACCAAATTGAGTTACACTCATGGTATTCTTTCATCTTTAAGTTCAAACACTCATTTTGGTGGATTCAAGGTGTGAAAATATATCACTAATTCAAAGCAAATAAAGTGAATTAAATAATTCACTAATAAATCGATTTGAACTAATGAACATTAACTCCTCTAATCTGTCCATTCAATTTAAAGAGAAATCAGTCCTAAAAATGTCTCCAAGGTAAAAATAACAAGAGAGGAGAAGAGGAAGCAAAAGGAACCAAAAACAGCCCCAAAACATGTGAAAAATTCAATTATGTTCTAGATTAATCGGTTACTACCAGGTTGGTAACCGATAACTCAGTTCAAAATGCAATTTTTTGGGCAAGATAACAATGAGTAACTGGTTACTATCAGGTTGGTAACCGATTACTCTACACGCAGTAGCAAAAAATTGGTCAAAATTCAACATGATCCTTCTTTTAGAACAATTTTCAAACACCTTATGATCATGAACTGAATTGACACGAATTTTAAAGTGAAAAAACAGTGGAATCCCTGCAATCAAACAATAATTTATGATCCAAAGGATCAAAAACCAAAAGAACCAAAGATCCACATCGTGAATGATGGTGATGAAGGTGTAACAATGGAGGAAGATGAATTACAACAAGCTTGATCTACTAAAATTGATGAAGAAAAATGAAAAGGATGAAGGTTTAGCTCAAAGTTATTCAAGAATTCAATGCAAATTCTTGATAACTTTCAAAAGAAGAAAATGAGCTTTAAGTGATTTTTGTGGTTTGAGGATGTATTTTGCAAGGGATTTTTTGGCTATCAAAAGCTTGAGAAATGAATGAAATGAAGGTGATATTTAAAGATTTTAGGTATGAGAATTTAGTAGAATGGAGCTTGCTTTGGAAAATCAAAATTAGGCTTGGAATTCAAATTTGAAGGGAATTATCAAAAAAGTGGTGATTAGTGAAGGTATATCGTGGAAATTAATTTTGATGATGTATGAGAATTAAATGGAGATGGTCTAGAATATTCCAAATGTGATCAAAAGTGAAATTGGTGCCAAAATCTCAAAGTTTGAATTTGCTGCCAAAATTTTCAAATTTGTGCGTTGGTAATCGGTTACTACCAGGGTGGTAATCAGTTACTCAGTGCAAAATTTGAAAAATATTGGCTTTTCTTTGCACTGTTGTGGTTCCGACTCGATTCTTTTGCTTGTCAAAAAAGGCATGGAAATAAACACATGAACCTTAGAATTCCTTGAATAAATCATTTAAAACTTGGGAAATCCTTGATCCTATGAATTTTGAATTGTTTGCCGATCAACTTCGACTTTGTTCAGATGAAATTCGTTCGAGCTGAGGAACTGCTATTTTTGGTATTTTTGATCTGTTCTTCCCCTGAAAATGTTAACAAAATATTTTTTGGATTTTAATTAATGGTTAGTAAACATAAATAAATAAAATCCATGGTGATGCCCTATGAGGTATAAACATGTGACCAAAAAGGATAGACTAACCAGTGCGTGATCTTGTTTGTATGCAAAAATGCAAATGAAAATATGGAAAGTCTTAGGGGGAAAATTAGGGTATGACACCATGTTGATTACTCGACATAGTTTTGTTATACTTACATTATTGTGTGATCTACTATAAAATCAATGACAATATGACATTTCATGGCTTTTAACGGCGGGTATGTTAGAGAATACTTAGCTAAGGCCAATGCCCGTTTTCCAATTTTACTATGTAGAATTGGTTTTGATAACATATGTTTGATAGTACCAAAATGAGAATAAATAAACACATTTGTTTATTTGATATTATACTTCAGTTTCATACAAGAGAAATACAAGGAAATACACAACTTCTCTATTAAGTTATCCCTAGTTTCTGTATCATTCAATACTCAACTGAGATAATATATCGATCTTTTGACGCTATCATCATCTTCCCGGGCCAACATACTACCTATTATCGAATTTGATGCGGAAATGTATAATTTCATAATTTTGTCTCTCATGGGGGGTAATAATACAGAAGGCTTCGACAAGTATGTCTTGATGTCATCAAATGCTTTTTGATGTTCTATTTCCCATCTAAATCCTTCCTTTTTCTTCAGACCTAGCAATGGCGAAAAAACATTCGTCTTGCCACTTAGATTTGATATAAGTCTTCTTAGAAAATTTATCTTCCCAAGTAGAGGCTGGAGTTTCTTTTTCTTTGTCGGATGCTACGTGTTAAGTATGTCCTTCGTCTTTTTTAAGTTTATTTCGATACCTTTCTTATGGACCATGAAACCAAGAAAATTGCTTACATGGACATAAACAAAACACTTTAATGGATTCATATTATGCCCATATTTCCTCATTCTTTCAAATGACCTTCGAAGGTAGTCTACGTGACCACTTTATGTTGAGGATTTGATGACTATGTCATCTATATAAACCTGCATAAACATTGTTATTTCTGCCAAGTTAAGGTTGGCAGTAACTTTAGTAAAACTATATTTCATGGATATGTTGGACAAGATGTCCTAACATGCTGAAGAACAGGTTTTGTTTTGAAGAAGAGTAGGTTTTTGGAAGATGTCGGATAAGATGTTCCAGCAGAAGTTATTTGACATCTTTGTCTATTACAGTTTTAGTAACTGTTATTTTTGAAACAAATCACGGAATATTCTAGTGAATATTATGTGATCTTAGCTGGCGTCCAAGTGTAAATATTTTAAGAGATTGAAGACTTGAAGATCGTAAATCAAGGGGATTTTTTTTATAAACTAAAGATTGAAAAAGTTTCTATTTTCTTGGAGAATTTTACAGATTCTGTGGGATCAGAATTGTTGTGTTTTAAAGCCCAGACCAAATATGTTTTATTATTATAAATAAGATGGTTTATCCTTAGTTTGATAATAACAACAAATATTAAAGTAGAGAGTATTAGGATTTGTGTTTTTGTGAGACACTCTTAGTTCAATTGGATGCTAAGAGTAGGACTACTTTATTGAGTTGTAAAAGTGTTTACTCTAAAAGCTTTGAAGCATAGAGTGTGTTGTTGATCACGTTGTGATTGTTAAGGAATTTAGGAGGGCCTCAACCTAGGAAGTGTCTTAGGTAGAAATATAGCACGGATATGGATTAAGTGACAAGTTAAGAACCATAGGTTGTTTCACTTTGAATTAATACTATTTAGTAGATTTTATTCCTGGATTGGTATCCCTCAGAGTAAGTGAGTTGCGCCAAATTAGGTAAACAATTCATTGCATGTTATTTACTTTCTATAACTTTAATTGTTCTTGTTCATCTTGTTCATTGTGTGAAAAAGCAAAGATCAATAGTCTTGACATCTCATAGGACATTTGTGATCTGCTACACTAGAATTTCAAACGTTTCAGAAAAGTCATGAAACATAGAGTTCATTACCCTCTGGTAGATCATACCAACATTTTTATATCCAAATATATGCTTAAGGCCCCAGAGCATCGAAACACCATTTTGAAGCCATATCATGTTCCTGCAGGCATACATAGAAAAATATTTGCTAGGCGTCTATTGAAGTTCCTCCTGTTAATATGGTTTACCTCTACAAGAAAAAAATTTGATCTATTTCTCTAAGTTCCACAATCCCGTCAGGCTTCTAGATTATGATCCTTTGGTGCGTGTAAGAAGGAACACAACCTACCCCATGTAACCATTCTCGAGCTAGTAACAAATTGTAATTCGCCTTAATTGGAATTACCACAAACAAAGTTGGTATATTGGTGGTTCCTACAACCATGTTTACTTGTATGACCCCTAAAGGTTTAGTCGTCTTTCCTTCGTAGTTAGACAAGACCATATTTTTGGATTTCAAATCCATATCATACTTGCCAATTTTCCGGAGTAAGGAATGTGACATCAAATTAATGTAGGCTCTACCATCTACCAAAATCTTATTTATACTTACACCTTCAACTTTAGCACCTATATAAAGGCTTCAAATGTTGCTACATGGTCATGTATGGTCTTTCAAATATGGTCTTATTTTCATTAATAAAACCATCATTCATAACATAATAACATAAGGATTTGTGAGTTTCCATTTCTTCAGCCATTCCATACTCCTATTCAGTTACTTTAATAACCATATCATACTCTAACGACAACACATATATCATGTTGTATATTATATCAAACTCATGCTCCAAATATGAGTCGAAATCATTTCTCGCCATTTCCTCGTTTTCACCTATTGTGGCCTTTGGTTCTTCATTTTTTGTCACAGTTGGCAATGAGGGGAACCTTATTTTCTTGACAGACTTTCTTGTCGGTTGATGTTCATTTGTAGCTTGGATACTACTACTTTTACTCACACTTCCTGCTTCGAAGGCATCTTTCTTATTTCGATGATGCCTTCTTCATTACATTCTAGTCATGAGATTGTTTCCCATATAGTTCATGGAAAGAGTACTTAGATGTTTGGGAGTTGTCATGGTACAAAGACCCCTCACCAACTTCTATTAACTTCCTCTTGCCTTTGTCAATAGTTGATCTTCCTAGAGGTCCAATCCACTCCCTATGGGGAACATTGGAAAGGGACATATGTCCTACTTTTCTGTTTTTTTGGGGCATTCCCCTCTTGTTGAAGAAAAACTCCCTTTGTTTGTATTGTCGACCACTTCTTCTTAATTGATAAGTGTAACAGAAAAATCATGAGTGTAAACTATTGATTAACTTAACTCAAAATAAACAGAGCCGCCACCGGGCTTTTATTTTATTCCAAAAGGAAAAGTAAAAAAACGAATAAAACCTAATGAGTCTAAAAGAAAAAATCTAAAGAAACAAACAGAGAAAGGATAAGGGGGTTGGTTACAAAATGAGAAGGTTTTAAGCATCCAAAATGTTTGTGGTACTCCACATGAGCCCTTTGAAAAATTTATTGTTTTTGGTTTGAAAATGGTTTGTTTAAAAGAGAGTGGGGGATGAGAAAATAATTAATTTTTAATGTTTTTGTGCTTGGAGAGGTTTACCACATCATGCCTACGTACCCACAATGTGCAATGTAAGATCAAAACCACGTAGTTCGTGGTACAAATAGTGAAAATTGGTTGGTTTTGATTGATTTTATAAAGTAAAGATAATTTGTCACTTTCAAGTGGATAACCTCACAAATCTACCATGAGAATGAGAGCATGGACTCATACCTTATTATGGGGAGGGCACCAACTCGAATAAAATCGACGAGTATGCCACTAAATCCCCACGAATGACAAGAGACTCAATTACATCAAACTACAACCATGGAGATTTGAGAGACTTGCACCCGACTATAAAAAATGACTCATATTCTAAACTTGCAAAGAAAAAAATGGTGCACAAAGACACAAAACAACTTGAATGAGTTTGGTTCTTTTTAATTTTGAATTGAATAGAAAAATGATTAAGTTCATTGACATTTATTTAAGAAAAGAAGAAGTAAAAACCACTTGACAAAAAGTCAAGGTTTAATTTATTAAGGAGGTGAAGGATTTTTAAAGCAAGAATCCTTTGAAAAAGAAGGAAGTTTTGAAAATTGAAGAAGGCGAGAAGATGAAGAGGCTATCCTAAAAATAAAATAAAAGAGATAAAGGAGGAAAGATCTAACCAAACTTGATGATACTTCCAAGCATAAGCACAAGGGTTCCATCCTTATAAGCACAAGCTAGCAAATTGCCAAATAAATGCTAAAGTACCAACTCCATAATATGATCAAAGCAAATGGAAGGTGTCCTAGAATATAAGTCCAAACTCCAATTCCAATGCAAATGATAGTAACCATAGTCCAAGATCAAGATCACAAGTTTTTTGGAGGTTTAATCCTTTATTAATATTTTTGTGTCCAAACGGGCAAAAGAAAAAACACAAGGATATATAAACATAAACATAAACATGATAATGAATGATAAAGCATAATAAAAGCATAATAAAAGAAAAAGATAAGGGAGCGAGAATGAAATTAAATAGGATAAGGTGCAAGAAGAAAATTAAAATATTAATATAGCAATAGTAATAATAATAATAATAATAATAATAATATACATAATAGTGATATGGTAAACTTAATTATCCACAAACAAAATAATAACCAATGCATTTTAATGTCAATAACCGAAAAGGCAACCAATTTCGTTTAGTATCTTACACTATAGTGATTAACCGATGCGATTAGACCCAAAAACGGTGAAACTTGAAAGAAGATTGGGATACCCAAAGCAACTATGCATCAAGCTTCAAAAGTCGTGGATCTAACGCAAATGATTAATCAACATTAGGATTACGCGACCAACACGAGGTCCGGTCCATGAAAGTTCAAGTATCCAATTGGATTTTTATTCCGAATTAGGGACACATTTAAGTCTATGTTAAGCAACCGTCGAGTAATTTACGGAATAATTATCCTACAAATGAGGTCGACCAAAACCAACTAAGGTTAAAAATGTTAGTGCTAATACATGCGAGATAAACGATATGTAAATCGCCATCCGAACGCAATGCCGCACAAAAATAAAGATGAATAACAAATTGAGTTGCATTTATGATATTCTTTCTTCTTTAAGTTCAATCACTCATTTTGGTGGATTCAAGGTATGAAAATATATCAGTAATTCAAAGCACCTACAGTGAATTAAATAATTCACTCTTAGATCGATTTGAACTAATGAACATTAACTCCTCTAATCTACACCCAAAGTCCATTGAATTAAAATAGAAATCAGTCCCAAAAATCTCTCCCAAGTTAAAAATAAGAAGAGAGGGGAAGATGGAGGAAAAGGAGGAAAAACAGTCCCAAAAACAATTTAAAAACTGTCATTGACTCAGTGTTAATCGGTTAACACGTTGAAAATTTGAATTATGCGCCACTTTACACTGGTTAATCGATTAACTAGTTTGTACTGCAACTGGTTAATCGATTAACAATGAACTAGAGGCAGAAAATTGGCCAAAATTCAGCATGATCTTCTTTTAAAACAATTTTCAAACACCTTATGATCATGAACTAAATTGACACAAATTTTAAAGTGAAAAATAGTGGAATCTCTGCAATCAAACAATAATTTATGATCCAAAAGATCAACAACCAAAAGCACCAAAGATCTACATCTTGAATGATGGTGATGAAAGTGTAACAATAGAGGAAGATGAATTACTGAGAACAAACTTCAAATTACTCCACTAGCAAGCTTGATCTAATGAAATTAATGAAGAAAAATGAAAATGATGAATGTTTAGCTCAAAGTTATTCCATGCAAATTCTTGATAACTTTCAAAAGAAGAAAATGAGCTTTAAGTGATTTTTGTGGTTTGAGGATGTATTTTACAAGAGATTTTTTTGTTATCAAAAGCTTCAAAAATGAATGAAATGAGGGTACTATTTAAAGATTTTAGGTATGAGATTTTTGTGGAATGAAGCTTACTTTGGAAAATCAAAATTAGGCTTGAAAATCAAAATTGGAGGGAAATTCATAAAAGAGTGGTGATTAGTGAAGGTATATGGTGGGAAATGATCAAAGTGATGTAGAGGAATAAAAGTGGAGTGGATCTAGAATATTACAGGTGAGATCAAGGGCTTGGATGTGCTGAATTTGAACAATTTATTTAAATTTTGCCCTGGTTAATCAATTAACACATTGGTTAATCGATTAACCAAGTCAAATTTTGAATAATTGTTTCTCTTTTGATTGCGTTGTTGTTTCGGCTCGATTCTTTTGCTTGTCGAAGAAGGAATGAAAATAAACACACGAACATTGAAATTCCTTGAATAAATCAATTAAAACTTGGGAAATCCTTGATCAAATAAATTTGAATTGTTTGCGAATCAACTTCGACTTTTTATCTGTGAAATTCATTCGAGGTGTGAGACTGTTATTTTTGGTATTTTTAACCTGTTTTCCCTTGAAAATGTTAATAATAGAAAACAAAATATTTTTGGATTTTAATTAATGGTTAGTAAACATAAACAAATAAAAACACACAAAAGCAATTGTGATCCTATGTGAAGCATAAACCTACAACGAAAAAGGACCAAAGAACAAGTGCGTGATCTTGTTTGTATACAAATGATGCAAATGTAAACATAAACTTAGAGGCAAAAATTAGGGTGTTATAATAAGAGTTGATCTTTTCTGACCCGTTAAAGACCCGGTGTTTAATTAAGATAGCTCGGTCGGGTTGCGGGTAGCCTGCTTATTTAATTTTTTTTATAAATATTATAACATATTATATTATTAGTATTCTTATCATTTTTTTAATAAAGATACAATATTGATTATATATATATAATGTTGATTCATTTGATTTAATTTAAACGTCAATGAATATTAATATTTTTTGGTCAAATTTATAATTAATAAATTATTATATATAAATTAAAAAAGATTAAAATTTTTTTTTCAAACAAAATTACGTGAGTGATTGTCTCCTTGAATCTTGATTATTTCATTAAAATAACTTTTTTTATAATATTTTATTTTAGAAGTTATAAATGTAATTAAGTTATAGTTTTTTAGTGTTCAATATTCATATATATTTTAGTTTTAGTTTACCGTTTATTAATTAATTAATTTAAAAAATAAAATTTTAATTTAAAAATTTATATTAAATATTACCCCATCCGAACAATCGTAGTTTGTAAAGGGTCTTGCCAGGACAACCAAATTATAGTCCATTTAAATTTTGAGCTTTTAGATCCGATCCGCTAAAGGCTCAAACCCGTCACAGTTATGTTCGAAGCGGGTCAGATAGTCCGTTTTATGAATCCCACTAGTAACATGATTAAAATGTCTTGGGTTTGAAATATAAAATAATAGAGAAATAGAAGGAGATGTAAATCATCGAATTCAATCTTGGTGGTTGAAATGGAGGAAAGCTTCAGGGGTTTAATGTGACAAAGATATCATCGAAGAAATTTTTTTATCAGACTGCAGTGAGATATACGATGTTATACGCGACAAAATGTTCGTCACTTAAAAATTAATACGAAAATAAAATATGTATAATATAGATGATGATGCGTTGGATATGCAATAAAACTAAAAAAAATAAGATTATAAATAAAAATATTAGAGAGTGTTAAGGTAACACTTATAGTAAGATGATGAAAAATAGAGAGAAAATTTATAGATTTAGTGATAAGAAGAATATATCAAATAAAGAGATGTCAAATATCTAAAAGTATAAATAGGACATAAAAAGCTATAGAAGAAATTATTAAAAAGATCTTGATCTTGGATATAAACATGATTTTAGAAAAAAAACATTATGACAAAACTTAATCCATATAATCTATCTCACTTAATGAAATAAATTTAGTTGTTGTTAATGGGTAAGCCATGATTGATGCTAAAACACACAATTAATGGGGAAGCAAGAAAATCTAGTCGAAACCCCATAAAGGGGGCATGGTAGTATTTGCCTTTGGAATGAGTGAGTCTACATGCTTAGTATTAATTTGACTAACTAGAGAGTATGAAGGCAGTTTTCTTAGAATTATTACATATTCACAAAAAAAAATCTTAAAATATTAAATATATGAGCTCTTACATTTATAAATTATTTATTTTTCATTTTCTTAAAGTAAAACTTCTAACTCACATTTATACAAAACACAATGATTTAATCTTTAACCTGAAGATCTAGTATTCAAACAATCATTTAAATATTGAGTTCTTGAAACCTCTATTACTCCATATAAAGACATATACTAGTTCAATTTACTCATTTCACCTAAAAATTGAAATACTTAAAATTTCACATATTGCATATAATTAATCATGTAACCACCATCGTTAAATGAGAATCAATCCGACAACAATGTAGTATGTAGAAATTACATAAAACTAAAAAAAGAAAATTTGAAAAAGATATGATATCACATATGATGTGGTGGGAGCACCTTAATTTTTTGTCTTTAATAAGTTTCAGTGCAATCTCCTTTATCCTTCACACGAATATATTACACGTACTCTTTTGTTCTTTCTACCTTCTCATCTCTATATCTCATCATTTTTGAATTCTCACGTCGCTTTCGCTTTAACTCTAATTTTTCTTCTTTTTTGGCGCTCTCTCTTTTTCTAACATTCATCATCATTTTAAATTCTAATAATAATATAATTAAATGCAACTATATATTATTATATCATCACATGTCATTTATCATAAAGATTAGTATTATATTAACTACTGCTGCTGCACTCTTCTCAAATTTCTCACTATCTTTACCAATTTCACCTTCTTCTTCTTCTTTTCTCTCTGGGATTCTGCATATTGTATATCATTTTTCATGCTACTGGTAATTCCATTTTCATTTTTTATATTTCTATTTTTGGGGTTGCATGTGTGGTAAACTTGATAATAAATTATCAATCCTTGGAACAGAAACATGATAGATGTTTGTTGAGTAGAATTAAGGGAAATCAACAAACACCTAGTTGTAATTTTGTTGTTTTTTATTACAAATTTATACTTCTTGTATGGTTGGTGTTATTTATGCTTGTTATACAACTACTTGTTTAGGTTTGATAATTTTGAAAACTTTGGGCTTGTTTGGAAATTATGAGTCTCTTAATGAGGGAGGTATTTGTGAGAGAGTTTTAAGTGTTTATCTGATAACAATCTTGCTCTATTTCTATGTCTAGGTATTGTTGTGGAATTGGGTAGAGCTTTCATTTATCAGTTTAGCATCTAAGTGTTGAATTCAATTCTCATTAATCCGTGTATTGCGGCTGTATAATTGTGTTCTTTCTGAAGCTGAGAATTGATTTTTCATTTTCTCTGTGATAGCTTTTTTCAGGTAATATTTTTACGCGGAGTTTGGTTGGTAAAGAGTGATGCTACAAACATAGGTGTCTTAGGTTTACCAAGAAAATTTTGCGTATAACGTATGTAGCGCTAATGAATTAATGATGAACTTAAGGGCCTGTTTGGATGAACTTATTTGAGCTTATCTACTGCCATAATCTTTTTGACAATGATTGAGAGGCTTAATCAAAATAGCTCGTGATGTTTTTTATAAATTCTTCAAAATTGCTAATGAAAACAACTTATAACGTATACATAAAAACAATTTAAATTTTTTTTTATCTTGTTGTAAAAATAGCTTATGCGAACTTATTTATAAGCACTTATTTTGATAAGCACTCATGTTATAAGCTGCAAATAAGCTGTTTATCTAAACAAACACTTAATGTTGCTATAATTTCCAGCAATGTTATCCTGTCAATGATAGTAGGAGGTGAAGAAGTGGTTTAAATTCAAATGGAGCAGTATGAAGTTCTAGAACAGATCGGGAAAGGTGCATTTGGTTCTGCGCTGCTTGTGCGGCACAAACATGAAAAGAAAAAGTGAGCATAAATGTGATTTTTGAGATATTGTATCTATCCTTTTGCACGTTGATGTTTGAAGTTTTTAAATTTCAATGTATGCATTTCACCATACACTGATTGTTAACTGTGTTATATCATATGATGTATATTTTTATATGTTGATGTCATTTACATTTTAGGTATGTTCTCAAGAAGATCCGTCTTGCTCGCCAAACTGACAGAACCCGCAGATCGGCTCACCAGGAGGTAATCCACTCCTTTTTACTTACTATGTCACCAAACTGACCCGACATTATATGTTACATTTGATATTTTGCTGTATGAAATTCTTAAGTTGATCTTCAAGCCTAACTTTGTTCATTTTAATCAATTTTCCATTTGAATTTGAATTTTCTATTTTAAGAGAACTTATTTTTCCATTTGTTGTTTTATATCTTAAAATGTGAAACATGATATTTGTAGATGGAGCTTATATCTAAAGTTCGCAATCCATTTATTGTGGAATATAAAGATTCTTGGGTAGAAAAGGTTAGCCTTGTTTGCTTTCAAAACCGTCTAATTCTGTTACAATCTAGATTGATTTATGATACTTAGCAAGATGCAATCTTTAAATGCAGGGTTGTTTTGTATGTATTATCATCGGCTATTGTGAAGGAGGAGATATGTAAGTCATGTTTTACACTGAATTCGATTATTTGACTAAGTCATAACATCTGTGAAGACATTTTTATCTTTTTAATTGTCAATTATGCCGTCTTTTAATAATTTGTTTATGGTCACCAGGGCCGAAGTTATAAAAAAGGCCAACAGTGTTAACTTTTCTGAAGAGGTTTGTGACTATTGACGCAATTCCCTTAATTTCTGAGTCCGATGGATAATTTTCATTTGCATTTAAATGTTCTTTGGCATTATATGAAATAATTGATATCTGTCTACTTTTAACAGAAACTCTGCAAGTGGCTTGTCCAGTTACTGATGGCACTAGATTACTTACATGTAAATCATATTCTTCATCGTGATGTTAAGGTAAAAGTCTTCTTTAAGTTTAAGTTCAATAACAGTAGATGTTATATAGCTAATATCACAGAGAACTTTCTGAACCAGCTTTGGGCTGATGTTATTTTCTCATCTCTTTCAGTGTTCAAATATATTCTTAACAAAAGATCAAGATATACGATTAGGTAAATGATCTTACTCATTTTATTTTTCCCACAGTTCTTAGACTTTGTATTGTTTTGTAGTATGCTATCCTTATTATGTTGAGCATGTTCGATGCAGGTGATTTTGGTCTCGCTAAAATGTTGACTTCTGACGATCTTGCTTCCTCAGTGAGTAATACTGCAAAAATACCGTATTATTTATCGTTTCAGTTTTTTTTTTGGATTAGTAACTTTTTTGGTTTTGGTTTTAAACTTAGATTGTTGGGACTCCAACTTATATGTGCCCTGAACTTCTTGCTGATATACCCTATGGCTCTAAGTCAGATATCTGGTCTTTGGGTATGATTCTTCTTTCTTTTGCAATCCATTTAGTCTCACTTTTTCTTTCGCCAATCTTACGATACTTTTTTAATTGCATTTGTAATTTGTTATGACTTGTAATGTTATCCAGGATGCTGTGTTTATGAAATGGCTGCTCACAGACCAGCTTTTAAAGCTTTTGTAAGTCAATATCTTAAACTTTTTTTTCACCGTTTTTAAACAAATGAAACTTTATTAGCAACGTAAAATTATTGACTTTTATTTAGTTATTAATCTGTGTGTTGTATTTGTCTGAACAGGATATACAAGCATTGATTCACAAAATAAACAAGTCTGTAGTAGCTCCACTGCCAACTGTGTACTCTAGTGCTTTGTGAGTATTTGTTCTCTTAACTTATTATCCAACTATCCTTTTTTCTTGTATATATCAGTGTCCTTACCCACTAAATTTGAAAAGGGTTTGATTATGATGAAAGTGGTTTATGTGAGCATGCATACAGGCAGATGCTTACCGAATTAGAAATAAGTACCGACCATTCTATCCATATGCTAAGAAAATTTGATATGAAATTGGAAATTTATGTTTTCTTCCATGAACAAAGTGCTCATTTTGATGGTTAAGAGTCAAGCTATCGAAGCTTGACAGCATTATTTAAATTCTAGATGATCGATTCACATAACATTACCATTCGTTGTGTAACTAATTGTGATACATTTATTTTTCAGCCGAGGGCTTGTCAAAAGTATGCTGCGGAAAAATCCAGAGCTAAGGCCAACCGTAAGTTTTATCTATTGAATACTTTATCCATTCATCAAGACCTGATCAATAGCTATGAATTGGTCTCTAAAATAAATATGGTGTGCAGATATCAATGTCTTTGTGCCATCTGATTGTATTTAAGTGATGAGTATGAGCCAGATATCATCAGTCTGATTAATCTCGATGCAGAATTTGATTTTGCCCTCTAACTTTTTCACTTTAATTTTTAATAATAATTTTAGCTTTTAATTTTTCACCTCATATGCTGTAAGTGCTTTATTCAAAACAACTAAAGTGCAGTTTGATTTAACAGGCTGGAGAGTTACTAAATCATCCACATCTTCAGCCTCACATTCTTAAAGTTCACCAAAAACTAAATAACCCCAGAAGAAGTACTTTTCCATTCCAATGGTCCGAGTCAAACTATGCAAGGAGAACTCGCTTTCTGGAACCAGAGTCTGTTTCTACACTCTCTGACCAAGACAGATACTTGTCCCTAAACAATCACAGGGCCTTGAATCCTAGTATTTCTGGTACCGAGCAAAGTTCTCAATATTCAGCTCAAAGAGCTCAAGGATTATCCAATTGTTCCGAAGAGAAGCTCTATAAATTATCCGCTGGCGGTGTCCGTGATTACTGCAATACTAACAAAACAAAAGCGATAAAGTCCTCCATTGGTGAGAGAACACCGAGACTTAGAGTAGCCAAGGATTCTGCCGGAGCCAGAAGACAGACAATGGCACCACCAAAGATATCGGCTACTGGTTCAAAGCGTGAATCAGTAAGTTTATCCTCTGCAAGGATCATTATTTTAATTTATATTTATACCATGATGATACATTAAGGCTATTTTATTGATTTCTCTATTTGGTTATTGTTTCAGCTTCTGGTACCTCGCGCACCATCCAGTAAATCTACCATGCCAACTCGAAGAACATCGCTTCCGCTGCCTACCAGAGGCAGGAACACGCCAAACTTATACACCAATGCTAGTTATGTGAATTCTCCCGATGTTTCTGTCGATGCACCACAAATCGACAAGATCGCAGAATTCCCAATGGCTTCCTACGAGGACCCATTTTTCCATGTTATTCGCAGATCATCATCACCATCAACCAAACACTTTTCTACCTCAGCAGGGAGTGCTGATCGCACCATCACAAAAGACAAGTGTACAATCCTTGTGGACAAAGTTACTGTCCCCACTAGCATCACTAATGAGTGCTCTCACAATGGTACAACTGGCGTTTCAAGCCACTCCTCACCTGAGTTGCGTCAACATCGGTTTGATACCTCGTCATACCAGCAACGCGCTGAGGCATTGGAGGGGCTACTGGAGTTCAGTGCTAGGCTACTGCAACAACATAGGTTTGATGAGCTTGGTGTATTGCTGAAGCCATTTGGGATTGAGAAGGTTTCCCCAAGGGAAACAGCAATTTGGTTGGCCAAGAGCTTTAAACAAAACTCTGATATAAGATTTCCAAATACACTTGCATGATCATTGTCTTTGGATAGTGTACATTAATATCTTTGTATAATTGTTATGAAATATGAAGAGTGTGGCTTTGAAATTTTCCATGAGATGTACAATGTTCTGGTAATGAGCATGCTTTATATGGAATAATACTGCACATCAATTGTATGATCGATTCACATGAGACACCTATAGTCCAACATGAATACAACCGGTTTATCTTGTATTTTTGTGTGCATATTTATATGTTGATTCTGTCTGGGGAGTGGGTGATGATCACAATTCTTTTCATAATTGGGTCATATTTGGGACGGTGTAAGTTTTGTTCTAATTTTATTATCAATTTGCTTTTTCTATCTGATGTAGCTAATTTTAGAGAATGTTTGAGTATCATTCCAAATATGAAGCCATTTATGGAATCCAACCCATAGTGTAAGGAACCCAAAATTAGAACAGAAAATGAAATTATATTATTGACCGAAAAAGGAAAATATTTACGAAGATAAATTATGTTAATCCCTCAAACAAAGATGAAATCCTCTCTTTGTCCAATCCTAAGGTTCTAAAGCACATGATTCTCAATGTCTTCCCTTTGCTATCCCTATCCTTTATATAACTATCATTCCCATTTAACCAACTAGTCACATCAATAAATATAACTCATTTTCACATTTGTTGGGCTTAAGCCCAAACCAAGATCTAACAATAGTCACCCCTTGAAAAACAACCTTGACCTCAAGGTTGAGATATTGCGTCTCTTGCTATCAAATCTTTCCCAATCGCAAAAACTTATCTTTGTCTTGAGCAACCCATGGAACCCCTATTTTCTTCTTTGCAGATCAAAGTTTGAAGAAATTTGTGTATGTGAATCCGCATCTGGCGATTCCGATGGGGGTCGGAGTTTTACAAAAACCGCTTGGATTATTTGATTCTCGTTAGTCACCACATGAAGGTCGGTGTCTGGTGGCTCCGACAATGGAGGTGACCCAATAATGAACGCTTGCTCCTTTCTTCTTTGCATCTTATTCATTCTTCCGTTAAACATCGTATTTGTTCCTTGTTTTCGGCATAACCTTTTGCTTTTCGTTCAACACTGAAGTTTATCTTCTTTAACATTGGTTCATCGTGTGTTTCTGTCACCTTCCATAGTTTCGATTTTGATTCTTTATTTTGCACCATTGTGCTCCAAATTCTCTAATAATAGCCATAGAAAATGAATTCCAGTCAACGTCTAGATTCTCTTCACACGAATAATAAAACCATAACATCGCTCCTTCATCTTCCATGCTCATGAATGCCCACTGCAACTTATCATCATAATGACCTTTGTTCTTCTCAAAGAACTTTCCAGCCGCAAAGATCCAACCAACATGATATGTCCCCATAAAATAGGGTAATTCCCTCTTCATAGTCCAAACCAAACATCTTCCATCACTGACTCTCCGTGTAGTTATCCGACAGTTTACAATAGTTATCGACAGTTATTCGACAAATTCCTACAGTTACTTGGCAGTTTCCGACAATTATCCGGTATTTTCCTACTGTTAGACGATAGTTATCCAGCAGTTTCAGACAATTATACGACAATTATCTGGCATTAGCAACTCACTGGCTTTGTCTCGAGTTTCCGACAATTATCTGGTAGTTTCCGTCTGTTAAACATAATAGATTTTTTAGTACTATATTATCTTTTATAACTACTATAATGTGTTTTTAAATATAATACATGTATAAATTATATAAAATAATACTCAAATATTTAATATAAGATAAACTAATAAAATATGAGAAAATAGTGTTGATTATATTAATGTATATAATATTTAAAAGAGAAAAATTGAATAAAATATAGATAAAATTTAGTGAGGTGAGAATAATCAATGTGTTATTTTGGAGTAAGATAGTATACATATTAATCTAATTTTTTAAAATTTATACTGATATGGACCTAATGGGCTACCCACGGTCCGTATGGGCTAGCCCAAATAGATAGTGGGCTTTTAAGAGTTGGACTAAAAAAACCCTGAAAAATATGAACTTCAATTTTAAAGCCTAAGTCCTATGATTTTCGGGCATGGCGTACCGGCCCATGTAGGCTTACCCAATTTGACAACTCTAAATAAGACTGCAAATTATGTAACTATGATCCAACCTACACTACTCCTAATTTCAAAATAGATAGATATATGTTCTAAATATTTTAGAGTAAATAATTATTCCTCATCTCCTAAAAATATATTGGCACTTTTTCTTTGTTTCCAAATAAATATTTCTTTATGTTAATAAAGAAAAACTTTTAAAATACTAATTAATATATATATATATATATATATATATATATATATATATATATATATATATATATATATATATATATATATATATATATATATATATATATATATATATATATATAATCTAATGGACCTGTAGGTTTTTGTATTGGTAACCATTTTAGTAAAACATGCTCAGAGTAAGATATTAAGTCATGAGGGTCAAACATCATGTTGAACATGATATTGAGACATGTGCCAGGACATACCACTAGGACATAGTTGTTTTGGTATTTAAAGTGTGATTTTTTAATAATTAATATTAATATTTATTAATCATTATAATTAATTAATTTTATTTTATAACTAAAATAAAATTATTAAAAATAAATTAATAATATTATATATTAAAATTTAAATATTCATTATTAATTTAAATTTTTTATTGTTATTTATTATTAATTATTAATAATATTAATAATTAATATATACATAATAAAGAAAACTTTCTATAGTGTGTGTGTGCGTGTGCGTGTGCGTGCGTGCATGCGTGCGCGTGTGTGTAAAGAAAGGACGACGTATTTAAAATCTCTTCATTCTCGGACATTGAATGGGCGACATAGTGTAAAGAAAAAAATTGTTTGAAAATATTATATAGTGGTATATAATTGAAAATGAATGATACATTATATATTAGAGGGGAAACATAGAGCAAGGAAGAAAAAAAATTGAGATTTGAGTTGTGAATAGGGATGTTTTCGGCCCGGACCGGACCGAGTATTAGAAGTCCCGGTAGCTGGACCGATATGCCTATCGGGTAAAATCGGCCCGGACCAAAACAGTGAATGACAAAAAAACCTAACCGCTACTCATCCAATAATTTCGGGTAACCCGAAACCGGTCCAGAGAAACGGTTCGGTTCCTAGGCCCAATAACAAAATATCCAATATTTTTTAACATTTTTTTACATATTTTTTTAGAGATAAACAAATTAATATAATGCAGAATTTTGTATATATTATTAGAATTCAGTGATACTTTTGTCCAGTGATACCGATTGTTACAAAACGATCAAAAGCAAGAAATTCAAACAAGTTATGAGTTACACTTGTCCAGTGATAGTGATGCCTCAGAACATACGCATCATTGGCATTGAATTTTCAACATTATAAAGCAACAAAACAACAAAACAATATCTCTAAGAAGCGAAGGCACACCCAGACTTTCTATTGCTGACCAAAATCATATGTAAGGGGGCCATCTTGAGGTTCCTCAAGCTACAAAATTAGAATAATGAAACATAAATGTTAGAATCATTGTAACAATGAGTTCAGAGGTAAAAACATAGAAAAATAGAATCAAAAGCTAAACAAATACTTACAATACTTGAAGTGCATCCCTTTTTAATACCGTACCTCTCCTTCACCCAATCACCCTCACAAAGCACTATTTCCACAGTCTTAGTTTTCATTGAACATCATTTTGGATCAATAATCCTTTTACCAACACTAAAAGTTGATTCTGAAGAAACTGTTGTAAATGGAACATTTAAGATATCTTTTACTAATCTACTAAGAACAGGATACTTGGCCTCATTTCCCATCCACCAAGTTAAAACATCAAACTTGGTGTTTGGGGAACCTTCAATGGAGACTCTTCAAGATACAACTCAAGATCTGATTTTGTTTTAGAACTACCAACAACAGTTTCCAAAAACATCTCAAAACTTCTCTTTCCTAATCCAGAACTACTTCCTACTTCAGGAGTTTTAGAAATAGGGGCATCATTAACTCCATAGGTGTCTTGATACAATTGGAATAGAGTGTTTAAGTTGGTTTCCAACTCTTGTTCATAGGAAGTGGCTTGAGTAGCATTTGGATACAAGAAGGGATATACCCATTTGATGAATATCGTTTTATACCTATTTGAACAATAAGAGTTGTCAAGCACCTTAATCAATTCCAATGTATTTTTAGCCTCAGAATTAGTATGCATCATTGGCCTGAGACATACACTACTAATGTCACACAAAGAGGTAACATAATTGGCCTCAAACAAGGGCAGTTAAATGCATCATAGGCTAAATAAACAAATACCAATAACCTCAGAGTCAGAATGCATCATAGGATATCAATTATCATAAACATAAACCAGTAAGCTTACCAAAAGCCTCAAGAGTCAAAATGCAGCATAGGCTAAATAGACATCAATTTATCACAAGTCAGACAAGCCTCGGAGTCAAAATGCATCACAAACTAAATAGATTCAATGAGGCAACAAAATAGTGACAATATAAACCATTAAGCTTACCAATAGCCTCAGAGTCAGAATGCATCATAGGATACATGGATTCGATGAGGCAACAAAATAGTGACAATATAAACCATTAAGCTTACCAATAGCCTCATAGTCAGAATGCATCATAGGCTAAATATATTCAATGAGGCAAAAAAATAGTGACAATATAAACCATTAAGCTTACCATAGCCTCGGAGTCAGAATGCATCATAGGCTAAATATACATCAATTATCACAAGGCCACTTCAATTATCACAAGGAAACATAAAAATGAACATACCTTGGATCAAGAATTGCACCAATGGAAAACAATGTATTAGACCCTGCCCAATACTTATCATACTTCAACTTCATCTCATTAGCAAGGGCCTGCAACTGAGTATTGTTTGAGATTTCTGAGGGGTTATCAAGTAAATCCTTCACCCTGTAAAGCTCAGCCAAAAACAAATTAGTAGTAGGGTAAGATGCATCACTAATAATTCCTGTCACATCAGCAAAAACCTCCAAAAACTTACAAATATCATGAACATATTCCCAATCATTTGCGTCAGGCAAAAAAATTAAGAAATGCTCCATTTTATTCAGCATATCTAGGCCATACTTCTCTGTAATGGTAAACAGTGGACAATATCAACCAAGTTGAGTTCCATCTGGTCTTAGTATCCAACACTTGCATCATGCCCTCAAGTTGCAACTCATCAACAAATTTCTTGAATGCTTTGCACCTTGTTTCAGAATTCAACAAATATTTGATACCATTCCTAATTTTATCAACAATCACCTTAATCATATCAAGACCATCCTGAACCAACAAATTTAAGATGTGTGCACAACATCTAACATGAAACAGTTTTCCATCCAATGGAAGATTTATCCTTCCAGAAAAATATCTCTTCAATCTAGAAATACAATTATCATTGGCACTAGCATTGTCAACTGAAATAGAAACAACCTTATCTCTTATACCCCAATCATCCATCAACTTAATCAATTCCCTACACAAAACTTCACCAGAATGTGTTGGTGGAACACTCTTAAAAGATAAAACTCTTTTGTGAAGCTGCCATTTTGAATCAATGAAATGGCCAGTCACAGTCATATAACCAATTCTTTGTTCACCAGACCACCACATGTCAGTTGTAAGATTGATCTTGTTAATCTGAGACATTGACCTTTTCATCTTAACTCTCTGTTCGTTGTGATTTCTGACGAACAACCTCTGGTTAACCAATCTCTTAGAAAACTGGGTTACTTGCAGGACTAACCAAACAAGTCCTAGGACACATGTGCAATTGTTTGTCGAATTACTCTTAGTGTTGTTAATGATTTGTGGTTTGTTTTGTTAATAATGTCAAAGTGTTAAATGTTTTGAATGTGAAAGTAAAATAAAGTTAAAGTTTGAACAAAAGTAAGAAAATGGCGAAAAGATGTAAAACTTTGCAGGAAAGTAAATAAAACTGAGAGTAAAATAACTTGATGAAACAAAACTAATAATTTAAATAACTTGAAATAAAAATGGTGTTCAACACATACATTGTTCCAAATATCAGACTCATTTCTCTCACACTGGGTACTTAGAGTATTTACAGGATTTTTGTATAAGTTTTCACACACGCATTCTAAAAACAAACTATCCTATTTATATACAAACAAAATAACTGCCTAGAACGGGAAAGTTCTAACTAAATGACAATTGTCAGCTTGCATGCAATTTTCTTTTCTGAAGCTTCCACGTGTCCAACTGCCAAAGGTTGCAACTTTTGAATTTGAATTCTTCCCTTTGGTGACGAAGCGTTGTACCTCTTTGTTTGTCGAAATGTCGAAGAAGAAGAAACTCTTCAAACCTTACCAACCAATGCTTCTGTCAAACACCTCTCTTTTGTCGAAGTGTCGAAAAATACACTTATCTTGTCAAATGCCCAACTATAAACAGGTCTCCAAACTTTGCTTGCCAGACACTATTTGTACTCCTGTCGAAATATTTGAGTATCTAACCTTGTCAACATCTTCTGAATATCTTCACTTCTTCTTTCTCTTATCTGCTGATTATCCTCTTAGCAAAAGAAATAACTTCATGTCTCAAATTCAAAGTGTCGAAATTATGAGCTTACAAATTGCCCCCCAGCAAAGATGTTTTCGACTAACTCTGGAGAAATATCCTTTGATGTCGAAATGACTTCTGACACCATGTCAGTCTCATTAATTATAAAGTGATTTTGTTGAGTCCCAAGAAAACACTATGATTTCAACTTTCTGAAAAAACGTCTCATCTAGCCCACGTTTATACACAACCTTCCATAACCCTATATTCTAGCTAATCATGGGCTCCCTACCAACCGTCACCTTTAATCATCACCGTTGATCAAGACGCACGTCTCCCATGACTAAATTGAAAAGTCTCTTTTTTTCTTTTTCATTTATTTTTTTATATTCTGTCACCTTCTATAAATACCATCTCCCACACCTTTTGTCCTTTTTACACTCTCAGACTCTTCTTCTCAATCAAAGAAAAAATCTCCATTAAAACCCTTTTAAACTGTTACTCCAGCTCTAATCTTTGCATAACAATGGCGCCCCCAAAGAATGTTGTTGACCGTAGCACTAAGAAAGCAAGGAAGACTACTGATCTCCCTCCTGCTCACACATTGTCTGGACCAACGCAAGTAAATCAACAGCAGTACATCCCAGAACCTCCAAATGAAAGGGAGAAAGCTAGCATCTATAGATCTCAGGTAATAATCCCTATTTTGATCTCTGGAGTTCACCATGCCATGTTAGGTCCAATCTCTGATCCCAATGCTGACCCAAACCGTTTAAAGGATTTTTATCCTTCCTATTATGCCTCTAAGCCAATAGGTGCTAGCAAGAACCCTCAAACTGTCGAAACATCCTCTAAGAAACCTGAGATCCCATTAGCTTTGACAGACTTAGATTTGTCGTACTTAAATCAAACTAGGATTTTTAGGAGCCCTCCCTTAACAAAAGACCCTTCAGATTATCTAGCTTGGCTTACTAGAGTCGAAAAAGCTAAGGAAAAATTCTGGAAGAAGACAGGTATTTATGACCTGATTCAATTGTCGAAAGAAGGCCCACGCTACTGCAAGAATATGCTGCTGGCTTCTCTATATTTCTGGGACAGTACCTACAACAACTTCCATCTTCCATGTGGTATGGTTACCCCCACTCTTTTCGACATAGCAGCCATTACTGGCCTTAGCCCTATAAGTGAGATCTTCAATCCTGAACACCTAAACAAAGACCCTATAGGATTCGACACCAAACACGCTAGCTATTCCTTATTTATTGCTCATCATCAAGGCAAAGATACTGAAGAAGTTTCCGACAGAGAACACATAGCCTTCCTCACTTTGTGGTTAGCAAAGTTTGTTTTCTGCACCAGATCCCTCCAAGTGGCCAGAAGCTACATTACCATGGCCAATCAACTTCATGCTGGAGTTGCATTTTGTCTAAGTGAATTCCTTCTGGAAAATATTTATGAATCTCTGAGTGAGAGCGTAAGCAACCTGAAAACCATCAAGGAAAAATGAACCATCAGCCTAACAGGCCCCTTCTGGCTTTTACAACTGTGGCTGAATGCCACCTTCGAAGCTTGCATCCCTATCAAGAGATCAGTTGACGAAGAGGAAGTGAAAGACAGACGTGTCGAATGGCCTAGGCTAGTTCAACTAACACCTACTGATGAAGGGATAGGCCTTCGACAAGCCTTCACTAGCTATGTAATGATGTTCGCCAAAAGTTACAAGTTTACTCCATCCATGGCACCCTTCGCCAATAGGACTGTGGGTCCTAAATGGTTCACTAGGCAACTCCCAGTAGAAAACCAAAAAGAAGAAGACTCCTATATATCCATCTGGGAATCCTTCCTCATACCAAGACATCTTTTCTCCCATCACAGCCTCAATAACACCAAAGTTTCCCTCATTGTCTATCAACCTAACCTGGTGGCCAGACAATTTGGGTTAACCCAGACGAAAACAAAACCCATCTACCACAAGAAAGGCTCCATTTTGTTCTACAACCCATTCCATAACTTTGAAAAAAGTCTAGAATTGTATAACAAATATTTCGAAGAATCTTTGGAGGTCCATCCTACAATATTTCGACCAAACTACTTATGCACTGAGGACTTCGACGTCTGGTGGAAGGAGTATTATCTTAACAAATTCTTTGATGTAACATCCTTCAACACACTCCTGACGAATGCCTTTGCTTTTGTGCAGGATAAAAAGAAGAAAGGTACGGATAAGCATATCAAAGAAATTCAAAAATTTCAAAAATATTTTGAAACTATTTACAGGCCAAATGATCTTCGTCGAATCATAGGCGAAGCAGCAGTGACTTTAAAACAAATTTTTTTCAGAAAAGTTGGATAAGTTGGGGGTGCCTTCATATATTCCACCACATGCACGCTACAACTTTTCTTACACCTCATTTCCCCCAAAGTTTCCCCCACTCCCTTTTGCAGAATTTGGTGTGGCCTTGTGCCCTCCATTTCCAGATTGGTTTGTGTGTGGATCTCACTTAAAGCTGCTTCGCGAGTCTAGCAAAAAACTTGCTGAACGTGTGGTTCTGACGAAGTATTATTTGGGCAACTTCCCTGGGAACCTTCATGTTGGAATAAAACACGTTAGTGTGGAAGAACCTATTCTTGAAGGTGTCGAAGAAATTAAATCCCTCTTCTTATTTCTAACTCTTTATATGTTTTATATCAATGTTCATTCATTTTCTTTTCTTTCAGCTGTTAGAATAACTAACAAGAAAACTCCTGGTGAAGGGACCTCTTCCAAACAGGTCGACAAATCACCCACGGCTGCAAAAAAGGTTTCGACAAATAAAGACATCTCACTTTTTTTTTATAAATTTCAATATTCTCAATACTAAACACATTCCCTTTTTTGCACACCTCAGGTAACTCGCACACCAGCCACAAAGAGAAAACAAGAATAAAAGGAGGTGAGTGTCGAAGAATCTGAAGATGAATCTCCTGAGCCTCAACCTCTCAAAAGGAACAAAGGCATGAGAATAAAGACAGTGGCATCCCCGAGATCCATTGTCCACAGACGAACTCCTCCCACCAGTCCAACCACTAAAATCCCTTCAAGAAGTGAGAAAAGTGGGGATTCAGGCACTCACACTGAGATTCCTCAAGTATTATTTTTTCGACTGACAATATTCGTAGTCTTAACTGCATTGCTTCTTCTTTTAAACTTCCCTTTCCTGTTTACTTCAGGTTAACCTTGATGTCGAAGAAACTTCCAAAGTCCAAGAAGAGGTTATCCCTTCTGATTCTGAGAAGACTTTAGCTGAACGACTTCTGGAAGAAACCACTCCAGATGCTGGTGTTTATGGCCCTCAGACCTTCAGTGACTTCGACATCAGTGACCCAGAATCCTCCGACGACAACTCCCCTCTTCGTCCAGAATTTACTGTGGAAGAAAAGACTACCCCAGATCAAGATGCACAACTTCAAGGGCCAATTGATACAACAGAAGCTGATGAGGAAGTTGTCGAAGAAGAACCAGATCTGTCGAAGCAACCAGACACAAGCTTGAACCCTGGAGGAAGTACCCAAGTTGCTCCTACTCCAGCAGAAACCCCAACAGAAACCCCTCTAAATACGGGTTCGACTAGCTTGTCCCATGAAGAAATTGAAAGCCTGAAAGTAAGAAAACCTCTGGAATATCTGAAAGCCTTACTCAGTTCCAGGTACAACTTTCAGGACTCTTCCCATAGCAGCTCAACAACTTCAGGGGCTACCTCTGAAATTCAACCAATCAGTGTTATCATGGCTGAGATTAAGGCAAAGATCCTTGGGGTAGACTTATTTGGAACTCTGGCCGAAAACCCCTCTGCACAATATGACCTGAAGAAACTTCTAAAGCAAGCCAATCTCCTGGAGGCTTCGACTGAGGAGAGTCGTCTGGTGATGGACCTGATGTTTATGATTGATTCAGTAAGTGCTGACTTGGTTTGCCAAAAAGAATTTTCTCAGAGCATCACAGCTAAATCTGAAAAACAAGTCTCAGAATGGAATGTTGTAGCCTCTTCGACAGATAGATTCTCAGAGCTAAACAGGCTCTCTGAAGATTACTCCAAAGCTGCTGCTGAGTGCGAAAGTAACATCCAGGCTTATCAAGCTCAGATTGTCGAACTTCAGAAGAAGATCCTCCAAGAGAAGGAACGTCAAGCCAGCCTCAGACAGCCCAACCAAGAAGAAATTGACAAAGAGCTTCAGAAAGGACTTCAACATGCAGAAACAGCCCAACAACTCCACAGAGAAATTGACGAACTGACTGTTAGTAAAAGCCTCTGTGAACGTCGAATTCAACTTCAACAGAAGAAATTTGACGAACTCAAAGCCACTTTTCTTCAACAGTAGTTTGTAATAGAAATAGGGGATTTTATTTTTCTAAGAATTTTCATATGTAATGTTACTTAACGCCATCTGTTTGGCGAAGACAAGCTTTTTTTTTCAATTTTATTCCATTTCTATCTTTATTTCTTGCAATGTTGGCTTATATTTCTTCAAATATTTGCCATTTATTTTCAGTATTCTTTTATCTTTTCCCATTTCTTCGACTTCATATGCGCCATTTGAAAAAACTCTTAAAATTTGGAAAGGTCCTTCCCATTTAGGAGACCATTTTCCCATCAATCTATCTTTCTTTTCCATGGGCAAAATTACTTTCCAAACCAAATCACCAACTAAAAAGGCTTTAAATTTCACTTTCTTATTGTAAAACTTTTCGACTCTTTCTTTCTGCCTTTTTATCAACTCTAAAGCACGTAACCTCTCCTCATCTAAATCAACTAATTCATCCATCATCATTCTCCAATAAATCTCAGATGGAATTTCATGATGCCTTTGAATTCGTATTGATTGTAAATAGATTTCGACTGGTAATACTGCATCATGCCCATAAGTTAACTTAAATGGGGTAGAATTAGTTGCCTCTTTAGGAGATGTTCGACAAGCCCAAAGGATTTGATCCAGAGTCTTGTGCCAATTCCTGGGTTTTTTGCCCACATGCTTTTTTATCAGATTTATCACAACCTTGTTGGCGGCTTCGACCTGTCCATTTGCTTGAGCATAATAAGCTGTCGAAGTTAGTAACTTAAAACCTGTCTCTTTTGCAAATGCCTGCATGTTTCTTCCAGTAAACACAGATCCTTGATCAGTGGTTATAGTTTCTGGTATTCCAAACCTATAAATTATATGCTTCTGGATGAAGTCTATAACTGCTTCCTGATCTACATTCGTCAGTGGTATGGCTTCAATCCACTTAGTGAAATAGTCTACTCCAACCAAAATGTATTTTTGCCCCTTTGAAGAAGCTGGTCGAATTTCCCCAACCAAATCTAGAGCCCAACATCTGAATGGCCAAGGCTTTATAATAGAATGTAACTCATTTGCAGGCACATGAGGTATGCCTGCATGAATTTGGCACTCTTGACATCCTTTGCAAATTCGACACAATCCTTCAACATTGTTGGCCAATACATCCCCTGTCGAAATAGTAACCATTTCATCTTGTGACCTGCCTGGTGTGCACCACATGCACCACTGTGCACGTTTGACAAGGCTATGTAAGCTTCAGTCTCACCTAAGCACTTTAGTAAGACTCCTTCTGCAGTCTTTTTAAACAGCTCATTTCCAAGAAGTACATAGCTTAAAGCTCTATACTTTATCTTTCTTTCGACTGTCTGGTTTGGATTTTGTAAATAATCCTTAATGGGTTTTCTCCAATCTCCTACCTCTGGCTCATCTACATTAAAAATTTCAAAATTTTCTTCATCACCATATCCCAGTCTTATGGTTTCCAAATCTGATGGGGACAGTCTAGTGGATAATACTTTTCCTCTTACTTCGACAACTTTCTCCAAATTTTCTTTCGACACTTTGTAGCCTGATGCCAGTTGAGCCAAGTCATTTGCTTCCTGATTCTCTAATCTAGGAATGTGTTTGAAGGCTGCACTATCGAATTTCTTGAGGAGTCTATTGGCTATTACAAAATATATGATCAAATTTTCTTTAACACATTTGTATTCCTTTGTCAATTGTTTTATTACCAACTCAGAGTCACCCATTATTCCGACCCTTGTTGCCCCCAATTCCAACAGTATTTCAAGTCTGGCAATCAAAGCCTCATATTCTGCTTCATTATTTGAACACAAGCCTTTTATCTTGTACTTGAACTTTGTTGGATTTTTATTGGGAGAAATTATCAACACCCCAACACCTGTTCCATTCTTATGACTGGAACCGTCGAAATATAATCTCCAAGGTTCTATTTCGACGTATTTTATTTCATCTTCAATTATGGAGTGGTCAGCTATAAAGTCAGCAACCACTTGTCCTTTGACAGCTTTTAGAGGCATATATTTTAAAGAATACTCAGTTAAGGCCAAAGCCCATTTTCCAATTCGACTATGTAGAATAGATTTAGACAACATGTGTTTTATTACGTCGAAATGAGAAGATATATACACATCAATGGGTTTTATATAATGCTTTAGCTTTGTACAAGAGAAATATACACATAAACATAGTTTCTCTATTATACTATATCTAGTTTCAGCATCATTTAGGACTCTGCTGAGATAATAGATGGCTCTTTCGACGCCATGTTCATCTTCCTGACAAAGCATGCTTCCTAATGTTCTGTCAGATGCTGAGATGTAAGGCCTCATACTTCTGCTTCGACAAGGAGACATTAAAACTGGAGGACTGACCAGGTATTCTTTAATCTTGTTGAAAGCATCTTGTTGTTCTTGCCCCCAAGTGAAATCTTCCTTCTTCAGTCGAAGTAGAGGTGAGAAAGCTTGTGTTTTTCCACTAAGGTTGGAGATGAATCTTCTAAGAAAGTTAATTTTCCCTAGTAGAGACTGCAATTCCTTCTTTGTCGATGGAGCTTTCGCTTCCATTATGGCTTTGGCTTTGTTTTCATTAATTTCAATCCCTTTCTTGTGGACCACAAAACCTAAGAAATCACCCGCCTGCACACCAAAAGCACATTTAAGGGGATTCATTTTTAAACCAAACTTCCTCATCCTTTCAAAGGATTGTCGAAGATGGTCAATATGGTTTGAGCCTGAGACATATTTAATCACAATATCATCTATATAAATTTGCATAAATGTTTCAATGAAATCATGAAAAATAGAATTCATTGCCCTTTGGTAAGTAGCTCCAGCATTTTTTAAACCAAAGGGCATGACTACCTGTCGCACCTCGAAAAATACGATCCTAAAATAAACAACAGAGTCGCCACCTAATTCTATTTATTCTACGAGAGAAAAGGGAGATATAGACACAACCTAAATAAAGGATAAGAATGGTCAACGAAACCACTAATCTAAGTTCGGGAGTCAGTTACGCAAAGGGAAGGTGTTAGGCACCCCTCACGTCCGTTGTACTCAACGGGAACCTCTTAGTCTAGTTTGCGCTTAAAATGTTAACTTGTTATTATTGTCTTCTTTTAATGATTAAGATTGCTTTTAAGGAAATGTTTTAGTTATTATTTGTTATGGAGAAGGGTTAAGTTTTTTATTATTGTGACGGAGAAATAATTAATTTTTATTTATTGTGCTCGCGAAGGATTAAAATCCCTGTGCCTACGTATTCCCCTGTGCAATGGGAAAGTCAGAGCTTCGTAGTTCGTGCTACTACGATTTGTGTTTTTTATAGAACGACTGTTTGAAAATGCATTCTACCGCTAAGCGTTGGCTTATTTGCGAAATAGAAAGATTTAAACAGCGTTCGTTTTGAGAAAAGATATTTGATCTTTATTAAGGGTGTTTTAAACGAGAGGGCGAATGAACCACGCGTGGGGCTAGCCCATGTTGCGGTTGCATTCAAGAACGTGCAGAATGCGAGACTCCGGAGTTCAGTTACTCGCTAATTGATTATAAAAATGATTTAAATTTGTTGGTATACGAATGGTGATTGGACCAACGCGTGAGGCTAGCCCATTTGCGGTTCAATCCAGAACGTGCGGAATGCTAGACTCCGGAGTTCCTTTTTTCCGTAAATTAAGTTAAGATGAATTGAATTGTTTTTATACGAACGGTGATTGAACCAACGCGTGAGGCTAGCCCATTTGCGATTCAATCCAGAACGTGCGGAATGCTAGACTCCGGAGTTCCTTTTTTCCGTAAATTAAGTTAAGATGAATTGAATTGTTTTTATACGAACGGTGATTGAACCAACGCGTGAGGCTAGCCCATTTGCGATTCAATCCAGAACGTGCGGAATGCTAGACTCCGGAGTTCCTTTTTCGTAATTTAATTTAAATAGATGATTATTTTTTATACGAATGATGATTGAACCATCGCGTGAGGCTAGCCCATTTGCGGTTCAATCCAGAACGTGCGGAATGCTAGACTCCGGAGTTCTGTTTTCGTATTAAATTAATAAGTTGAATAATTGTTTTTTAGGTGTTTTTTAGGTTTATTTATTTTAATAACAAATGAGTGAGCAAAACATTACGCGTCCATACATTTCAAAAGTCAAATTGATTTTAAATCTAAAATCGCAATGCAACGCAACCAAAATACTTTAAATTACCACATGCACATACATTAATGTAGAAAAAAAATATTGTGGCATAATGGTACGAGATTACCAGATCTACATATTAGAGTTCTTATAGAAAAAAAGAATGAAATAAAATTAAAAGAAAAATCAATAGCAACATAGACTAAGTACACCATTTGCCATTTAAATACACAAATCACTAAATCCAAACATTGAAGCATTCACGCATGTAGACACAGATGGTTAGAACAAAATACCAACCTAATTATATAATCTAGAAATTTACAAATAAAATCCATAATGAATTTAAAATGTTCATAGTAATATAACTATTTTCACTTAAAATATCATGGTATGTGCAGTTAGAAAAAGTTAACATAACTTTCATTTAAGGTATTGGTTAAAACGTTTCTTTTTTTAGAAAAAAGTTAACATGATATATTTTTTTAATAGAAAGATGTTAAAAGTTTTTTTTACATGGGAATTAGAAACAATAACCTCATGATATGAGACGAAATGTTCACAGTTTTTTGTTTACATTATAAAGTATATCCAACTGTTAATAAAATAGAGAAAACATTAGCATTAAAATTATCATGAAACACACAACAACATTTCATTCGACATCAATACATACTCAAAACAAAACAAAAACATGCCAAATAAGATCAAAAAGGCTATAACTGAGTCAAACCATACTTGTATCTTGAAGAAAGATATTGGAACGAAGCGGTTGCCTCGCGTAGAACCGATTACCTCACGCAGAACCAAATCAGAGTTAGTCCAAGAACGAGTTGTTGAACTTGTCGTCAACGTAAGTTGCAGTTGGTCTGTGTCGTGTGATTTCTTTGTCAATGAATGTTGGTTCTCGACGGTTTCTTGGTTATGTTACGCACCGATTTCCTTCTCTGTTGCCGACGGAACAGCTCACGGTTGTGTAGTGTTTTTGAATGCTTTAAGACGAGATTGAAAGTGGAGGACGGTTAGTGTGGGGCGGTGGTAAGTTTTTTGTGTTGTAAATGATGTGTATTTCAAAGTAACAGTGATGCGGTGTTACGGAGGAAGAGAAACACAAAGGATCTGTTGTTTCCATGGTAGTAATGTGGTTCCTCTTTCGACGGTGGTAATGACTTCTTAATGGTTTATGTTGCTTTTCATGGTTGAGTGTTTAATAAGAGAAGATGATTTGCTCCAAGGTCATTGCAAGGTTTATGGTGTGGCAAAAAAACAAGCTTGAAAAAAGAGTATATTACATGGTGTTCATGGTTCTTATTATGGCCTCTGGTGTAGAAGCCGAAAAGATCGTTTGTATAGAGGTGATGTAGTGGTTTTGTAGGTGAACCATCAAGGTGACGGATGTGCCTGTGTGTTTTGTTTTTTCCTTCGATAAGAAGGCCCCCCCCCCCCCATGCGCAAATGCAGGTTTTTTTTCCTCCTTTTTCGAAAGCTGTGTCTCCCCTAGGCAGCAAGTTTTTACTGCTGTGTTTTTGTTCGTCTCTAAACCATCCGCAGGGCCCCCCTTATGTGTTGAATCTAATCCTTGATATGTGCTGAATCCAGGCTTTGATATGTGCTGTCGTTGTTGCTGTGGTTTTGCAGGTGCAGCAGGTTTTTGTATTGTCAAGTCAGTGTAATAGAGTGTTGGAGAATTGAACATGTGATGGAGAAAGTTGGGATAACCAAACATGTGGATTAAATCACAAACTAAATCTGAACCTTAGTTACATAAACTATATTCTATTTTTATAAAATAAATTAACCTAAATATAAATTAGAGAAAAATAAATAATTAAAAACTAATTAAATAATAAAAACTAATCTCTAAAAAATATAATTAAACCAAATTGAACTATTTAAATTAAACTAATTAAACTAAACTGAAATCGACCTAATATTAAAATTAAATTGGAAACTAGTTATAAACCATCTAAATATAAACAAAATTCTTTCCTTCTCCTTTTTTAAAATTAAATTAACTTAGGAATTAGTGTTAAAAAAAACTACAATTAAGCTAAATTTAACTTTAAAATAATCTAAAATAAATTTTTAACTAAAACATAACGAAATGACAAAGTGTGACAAAATATTTAATTAAAATTTTAAGATTGGATCAAATTCTAAAAGATCTATACAAAAATGATTAAAATACGAATAAACATTCTCATTTAAACAAATTCTACAAAATAAATAAAAGATGACAATTGGGATGGTGTATGATTAAAGAAATGTTTTAACTTAAAAATGCGAAATGATTGATTTTCGATAAATCGACGAAAACACGTCAAAAATGAACAAAACTTTGAAAAATTTCTGGTCAAAATTTAGGGTATGACAGCTGCCCCTATTTAATCATCCTGAATTTGAATGTCTGAGTAACAAAGAGTTTTTTTTTTTGGACATTCAAGCTGGAGGAGGATTAAATATCAGAATACCTAAAATTTTGACCGAAAATGCAGATGAAAATGATATGATATGCAAATGCAAAAATGTAAGACAAAAGCTATCACGCCGCTGGGCAGAAAACTGACACTACTGGGGATTAGACGCACATGACTGGATTACAATCTACACGAGGAATTCTCTTGGGCGAAGCCAGACGACAACTGTATACAAGTCCCAAAATGATTCGAAATTTTTGAACAAAATTCCACTTTGAGGAAATCTACTGCCGAGATTTAACCTCATTTGGAAAAAACCTTCTGTTGGTGTATCAAAACGAAACAGAAATCTACTGCCGAGATTCTGAAACGAAAATCAATTCTTCTGAAGTCTACTGGAGATCTAACTGCCGAGATGACCAGAGATTCTAAGAATGAGATACCTTCTGCCGAGGTATCAAAATGAACCAAAAAATCTACTGCCGAGATCTTGGAACAAAAACAAATTCTTACGAAGTCTGCTGGAGATCTACTGTCGAGATGACCAGAGAATCTAAGAATGAGATACCTTCTGCCGAGGTATCAAAATGAACCAAAAATCTACTGCCGAGATCTTGGTAAGGAAACAAATTCTGTTGAAGTCTGCTGGAGATCTACTGCCGAGATTACCAGAGAATCTAAGAATGGAATACCTTCTGGCGAGGTATCAAAATGAACCAAAAATCTACTGCCGAGATCTTGGAACGAAAACAAATTCTGTTGAAGTCTGCTGGAGATCTACTGCCGAGATTACCAGAGAATCTAAGAATGAGATACCTTCTGCCGAGGTAGGCTGAGGATACACCTGTCGCCAAATCTTCTGTCGAGATTTAACTAAGGATGCCATCGAACAAAACTCTCACCATACTTCCCTTCTTCTGAAAGAGACAGCCATATGATGGAGAAAACAACTTCACGATCAAACTTCTCAACTTGTATGGAAGAGACGGCCATTTGACGGAAATTGGAAAAAATTCACAACAAACTTCTCAACTTGTCTGGAAGAGATAGCCATTTGTTGGAAAAAATAAAAGAGGTTCATATCAAACTTCTCAACTTGTATGGAAGAGATAGCCATTTGATAGAACTTTCATCATACTTCCTTTCTTCTGAAAGAGACGGCCATATGATGGAGAAACGACTTCACGCTCAAACTTCTCGACTTGTATGGAAGAGATAGCCATTTGACGGAAATTGGAAAAAATTCACAACAAACTTCTCAACTTGTCTGGAAGAGATAGCTATTTGTTGGAAAAAATAAAAGAGGTTCATATCAAACTTCTCAACTTGTATGGAAGAGATGGTCATTTGATAGAACATTGGAATCACGACAAACTTCCCACCTTGTCTAGATGAGATGCCATTTGCCGAACAAACTTCTCACCTTGTCTAGATGAGATGCCATTTGTTGAAAATTGGAATCACGACAAACTTCCCACCGTGTCTAGATGAGATGCCATTTGCCGAACAAACTTCTCACCTTGTCTGGATGAGATGCCATTTGCCGAACAAACTTCTCACCTTGTCTGGATGAGAAGCCATTTGTTGAAAATTGGAATCACGACAAACTTCCCACCGTGTCTAGATGAGATGCCATTTGCCGAACAAACTTCTCACCTTGTCTGGATGAGATGCCATTTGTTGAAAAATAAATTCATACCAAACTTCTCCGCTGAACAGGGGAGATGCCATTTGATAGAACAGAGACCTTGCTGAGGATGAACAAATTGCTCGAAAAGAGAATGTCATCTGTTGATTCCACTTAGAAGTTCTAAGACAAAACAAGCTTCTCGAATAAAGAGACTGCCACTTGTTGATTCCACTTAGAAGTTCTAAGACAAAACAAGCTTCTCGAATAAAGAGACTGCCACTTGTTGTCAGGTATAGGTAATCCAAGGGAATGTTGTTGTAACACTGCTGGAGAGCAAAATTCGTCTTCAACGGGATCCTCCAACAAATTCCTTCTGGGAAACTAAGCATCCAAAAGGTGCAAAATAAATGCACTTCTCAATTGGTAGTTCGATTATCAAAAATTGCCAACGACCAAAATTCAATCCAGGAACGAGCTGGAAAGAAACTGTCAAGCAAGACACTAACCCAGGAGGAATAAACTCAATTGGGGATTAACCCTATCCAAGTGTGGAAAGGGGAACTAAAGCAAACATCTTCCACGAGGGTAAGAACTCAGTGAGGAATTAGAAAGAATGTACATTTTCTGCCTAAGGCTGACAACTCTATTTTGAGAGAAACACATCACTTGGGGATAAACGCGACCAAGGTGACGGAGGTATGCATTAATGAATGCGACATGAATATGCATATGAATATGAATTCAAATATGATGTACATGTATGTATATGCGTTGTGTTTATGCTGACAGACAGACAAAACAGACACAAGAGGTAAACTGGTGATGAAATAAACATCACAACAAACGAATACTCGACCAATCTCGTCAAAGTGTATGTAATCACTGAAGATAGGGTAAAGAGCCATCCATGGAACAAAGTCCTGCAACAAGGCGCGAATCTCTTTGAGGAGAGAAAGATACTTCATTTGGGAAATAAACCCAGGAAAATCTTCTAACTTCAACATCTATCAGGAGGAAGCGACCATACAAACTACGTTTGCTTAGGATGAAGTAAATTAGTACTTCGTTGGGGAAGGAAATCACATTCAGCTGGAGAAGCTTGAACCAAGGCTCAAATGGGGGTACTAGACTTGGTAACTCACTGGAAGTACTAAGTAGTAAAAAAAAAAATTCACCAGAAAATAATGAGTCATGCCCCTGACATACCATAGCAACTTGGCGTGAGGACCCCAATATCTGGAAGTACTTGCAAGGTAGATCCTAAGAGCATCTTGCTTAGGGGAACACATGGTCATGCGCCCACAAAATTATTTATGAGAAGAGATCATCTCAAGAGGATTTTATAGAAGACTTGGCATTCACGATGCCCCAGTGTCTTCAAACTCTTGTAGAGATTCGTCGAATCTCGACGTCACTGCCTCAGATTAACTGTGTTTGGCACAAACAAGTCTTCAATGTTTGTCTCTTAGGGCTGGTCAGACTGTGTAAGCGCAAATTGGGAAACGACTTTCCCTTGACATATCAAAGTCTTCAAGCAACATGCTCCTGTCTGGCAAAGTCTTCAAACAACATGCCCCTGTCCGGCAAAGGATTCAAACAACATGCCCCTGTATGGCAAGGTCTTAAGGCAAACTGCCCCTGGCTGGCTATGTTTTCAAGGAACTTGCCCCTGACTGGAAAAGTATTCAATAAATTTGCCCCTGACTGGCAAAGTATTAAGGCAACCTGCCCCTGGTTGGCTAAGTATTCAAACAACATGCTCCTGCGGCAAAGTCTTCGAGCAACATGCCCCTGTCTGGCTAAGTATTCAAACAACATGCCCCTGTCTGGCAAAGTCTTCAAACAACTTGCCCCTGGGGATGATCATTCTCTGAAATGGTTGTTCAACTACTCATCAGAGTTTCAAATCTCAAGAGATTAAGCTTGTCACTGATACTCAAACATAGGCTTCTATGATGTCAAGCAAATGCTAACAAGCAAAAAGATTAATGTTAAAACTGCTAATGCAACACACGTGTTTGTCTCGAAGTTTTTTTTTGTTTTTTTTTTAAAGATTTTCACAATAGCCTGTGACCGAATCACTAGCTAGGAGGTGATATTCATTTTTTTTATAAAGCCAACACAAATTTTTGAGCCAAGCTCATGGGAGTCGGGAAACACTTTCTCATCGAGTGTGCTTTCGAAATAAACCCTACTTCAATTAGGACTTTTGAGGGTTGTAACGTGGTTTGGTTCACGGTTTTAGAAACAAAGGATAAAGGCTCAAAGTTTATTTGGTGCCCACCCACTCTCCGTGATGTTCTCCAATCCTAGGTTAAACTAAATCGACACATACATTTGTATTGATAGCGTAGAGATGAAGATCCAAGGTCCGCTTGAAATGACAGTCATCTTATTTATTCTTCGTGGATATTGGTGACCCTTTGGTTTTGGTATGGCGGTCACTAAATCATAAGCTTTAGGTTGAGGATTGAAAGGCCTCTTCTAACTCGAATTTCCCTTTGGTCCCTGATTTTTGCCTAAGTCTCTTTTTTGGGTGTTTGACTTAGCGGGATTTTATTTTCTCTTCCTTTTTTTTTTAAATCATTGGAAGGCTGAAAGTTGTGACTGTCAAGTCATTGATTGTAGTGGATTCCCTGATGGGATGTTTCATCTTACGATTTGTATGTGTAACCAGATTAACTGAACACTACCCTGCCCCAGGTTAAGCATAAGGGTTTTGAAATATCTGAAAGAAACTCCTACTTCTAAGCTCGAAGTGGTTGACTAGGGATTAACTCCTTATTTCTCCAGTGTTTGGGAATTTGAAACAATGCCTATACATCGTCAGTAGGATTTTATTCAAAAGCAATCAACTAGAGAATTTGTGTTTTAATTTCGTCATCCTCCCTCCAATTCTCTGCCTAGGCAAGAGATGGGATAATATTGGCATTATAAAGTCGAAAAAGCATTATGAGTGAATACGAATGGATTACTTCAAGACAAACATATTCATTGCATTAATCATTCGAAACAAATAAGTTCTGACATGCCAAAACAAATGCATTAACAAAACATAGCAAAATACATATGAAAAGCAGTAAACGAGCTAAACATCTGAGAGGATAGCTCCAGAGCATCAAAACGATCGCGTGCATTCAGGAACTTGTCCTATGCTCCAGCAACAGATTGATTTGGAAAGGACTTTCTTGAGTTTTCTATCAGCACAAAGGCACTCCGTCCACAGATGGGATTCCTCCATTGAAGGTCAACACCCCGTAGTCGATCATTTCTTGAACCTTTTCCTGGAAGACTTTGCATTCTTCAATCGGATGCCCCTGTGCTCCATTATGAAACTCACACCTGGTGTTCGGATTGACCCCGTGGGACCGAGACCTCGTGGCTCTGGTCTTTCTGGGTGTCATTATTGAGTTCCGGGCAAAATGAGACCACAATTGAATGTAAGTCATTGGGATTGGGTCAAACTGATGGGCCGCTCCTCCAGGACTGTTTGGGGAACTTCGCTGATTCTGACGTCGCTGACGAGTAGAGGTAGAATTTGACCGACACTGAAAAATGGCCAGATCTTTGGCCAAAGAAATCAGTCGCCCTCTATCAATCTTCAAGCTGTGAATCTCTTCCTGGAGTTCAGTGTTCTCCTGCACAAGTCTGTCTATTAGAGTCTTCATTGTAGTTGAGAACATTCCCATACGATTTCTCAACATGGTGACCTCGTTTCTAAGCTCCCTGTTTTCCTGCTCAAGTTGGTCCATCTTTCTCTGGTGACTGGTCGAGTACAGTTGACTGACGGAGAATAAGACATGGGTGAGTTGGATTGTTGGAAGATGATATGCAATGCAAATGCAAATGCAAATGGTATGCGAACGAATGCAATGCTCAGAAAACTCAAAATCACAAACATAAACAGCTCCAGAATTGGGTATAAAGGCAAGGTGTTGGATCCAAGGTACAAGAGCAGCTTGGAATCTCCTAACTGGTAAGCCTTAAGTGGAGAGTTCTAAATTCTTTTACCCATAAAGCCCACTCACAGGGTAGCTTCTATGGTGATGGTATAAGGATACTCAAGGTCACGGACGTTTATCATACTAACGCCCCGCCGCAGGCTAGCTGCATTGTGACGATAATAACGATAAGGTCTACCTTGAGTGGAGTTCTCTTGCTAGGCGTGCAAGGAGCGAGTCCTTGGAGCCTAACATTACACAACTACCAAAAATGAAACAGGTTCTAGGGGGGTCCCAGAATCACAGCCCTTTCATGAATCAGGTCCCGCGACAGGCTAGCTGCGTTATGACAAGATCTATGAAAAGTCTAACTATCTGGGGGAGCTTTCATGCTAGGCGTGCAAGGAGCGAGTCCTTGGAGACTAACACTAATAACATCCAATTCTAACTTAGGTGTTCCCTCTTCTTTTTCAAAACTCAAATACAAATTCATACCAGTGATATCCCGAGATCCAACAGGCAGATATAAATGAGCAAATAAATAAGAAGGAAGCAAAAGATAAAATATTAACAACAAATAAAGAAGACAAATCAAACAAGTCAGCAAAAAAACGCAAATTATCCTAAGCTAGGCTCGACTCTCTTATGCATAAAGCAAAGTCCCCAGCAGAGTCGCCAGCTGTCGCACCTCGAAAAATACGATCCTAAAATAAACAACAGAGTCGCTACCTAATTCTATTTATTCTACGAGAGAAAAGGGAGATATAGACACAACCTAAATAAAGGATAAGAATGGTCAACGAAACCACTAATCTAAGTTCGGGAGTCAGTTACGCAAAGGGAAGGTGTTAGGCACCCCTCACGTCCGTTGTACTCAACGGGAACCTCTTAGTCTAGTTTGCGCTTAAAATGTTAACTTGTTATTATTGTCTTCTTTTAATGATTAAGATTGCTTTTAAGGAAATGTTTTAGTTATTATTTGTTATGGAGAAGGGTTAAGTTTTTTATTATTGTGACGGAGAAATAATTAATTTTTATTTATTGTGCTCGCGAATGATTAAAATCCCTGTGCCTACGTATTCCCCTGTGCAATGGGAAAGTCAGAGCTTCGTAGTTCGTGCTACTACGATTTGTGTTTTTTATAGAACGACTGTTTGAAAATGCATTCTACCGCTAAGCGTTGGCTTATTTGCGAAATAGAAAGATTTAAACAGCGTTCGTTTTGAGAAAAGATATTTGATCTTTATTAAGGGTGTTTTAAACGAGAGGGCGAATGAACCACGCGTGGGGCTAGCCCATGTTGCGGTTGCATTCAAGAACGTGCAGAATGCGAGACTCCGGAGTTCAGTTACTCGCTAATTGATTATAAAAATGATTTAAATTTGTTGGTATACGAATGGTGATTGGACCAACGCGTGAGGCTAGCCCATTTGCGGTTCAATCCAGAACGTGCGGAATGCTAGACTCCGGAGTTCCTTTTTTCCGTAAATTAAGTTAAGATGAATTGAATTGTTTTTATACGAACGGTGATTGAACCAACGCGTGAGGCTAGCCCATTTGCGATTCAATCCAGAACGTGCGGAATGCTAGACTCCGGAGTTCCTTTTTTCCGTAAATTAAGTTAAGATGAATTGAATTGTTTTTATACGAACGGTTATTGAACCAACGCGTGAGGCTAGCCCATTTGCGATTCAATCCAGAACGTGCGGAATGCTAGACTCCGGAGTTCCTTTTTCGTAATTTAATTTAAATAGATGATTATTTTTTATACGAATGATGATTGAACCATCGCGTGAGGCTAGCCCATTTGCGGTTCAATCCAGAACGTGCGGAATGCTAGACTCCGGAGTTCTGTTTTCGTATTAAATTAATAAGTTGAATAATTGTTTTTTAGGTGTTTTTTAGGTTTATTTATTTTAATAACAAATGAGTGAGCAAAACATTACGCGTCCATACATTTCAAAAGTCAAATTGATTTTAAATCTAAAATCGCAATGCAACGCAACCAAAATACTTTAAATTACCACATGCACATACATTAATGTAGAAAAAAAATATTGTGGCATAATGGTACGAGATTACCAGATCTACATATTAGAGTTCTTATAGAAAAAAAGAATGAAATAAAATTAAAAGAAAAATCAATAGCAACATAGACTAAGTACACCATTTGCCATTTAAATACACAAATCACTAAATCCAAACATCGAAGCATTCACGCATGTAGACACAGATGGTTAGAACAAAATACCAACCTAATTATATAATCTAGAAATTTACAAATAAAATCCATAATGAATTTAAAATGTTCATAGTAATATAACTATTTTCACTTAAAATATCATGGTATGTGCAGTTAGAAAAAGTTAACATAACTTTCATTTAAGGTATTGGTTAAAACGTTTCTTTTTTTAGAAAAAAGTTAACATGATATATTTTTTTAATAGAAAGATGTTAAAAGTTTTTTTTACATGGGAATTAGAAACAATAACCTCATGATATGAGACGAAATGTTCACAGTTTTTTGTTTACATTATAAAGTATATCCAACTGTTAATAAAATAGAGAAAACATTAGCATTAAAATTATCATGAAACACACAACAACATTTCATTCGACATCAATACATACTCAAAACAAAACAAAAACATGCCAAATAAGATCAAAAAGGCTATAACTGAGTCAAACCATACTTGTATCTTGAAGAAAGATATTGGAACGAAGCGGTTGCCTCGCGTAGAACCGATTACCTCACGCAGAACCAAATCAGAGTTAGTCCAAGAACGAGTTGTTGAACTTGTCGTCAATGTAAGTTGCAGTTGGTCTGTGTCGTGTGATTTCTTTGTCAATGAATGTTGGTTCTCGACGGTTTCTTGGTTATGTTACGCACCGATTTCCTTCTCTGTTGCCGACGGAACAGCTCACGGTTGTGTAGTGTTTTTGAATGCTTTAAGACGAGATTGAAAGTGGAGGACGGTTAGTGTGGGGCGGTGGTAAGTTTTTTGTGTTGTAAATGATGTGTATTTCAAAGTAACAGTGATGCGGTGTTACGGAGGAAGAGAAACACAAAGGATCTGTTGTTTCCATGGTAGTAATGTGGTTCCTCTTTCGACGGCGGTAATGACTTCTTAATGGTTTATGTTGCTTTTCATGGTTGAGTGTTTAATAAGAGAAGATGATTTGCTCCAAGGTCATTGCAAGGTTTATGGTGTGGCAAAAAAACAAGCTTGAAAAAAGAGTATATTACATGGTGTTCATGGTTCTTATTATGGCCTCTGGTGTAGAAGCCGAAAAGATCGTTTGTATAGAGGTGATGTAGTGGTTTTGTAGGTGAACCATCAAGGTGACGGATGTGCCTGTGTGTTTTGTTTTTTCCTTCGATAAGAAGGCCCCCCCCTGCGCAAATGCAGGTTTTTTTCCTCCTTTTTCGAAAGCTGTGTCTCCCCTAGGCAGCAAGTTTTTACTGCTGTGTTTTTGTTCGTCTCTAAACCATCCGCAGGGCCCCCCTTATGTGTTGAATCTAATCCTTGATATGTGCTGAATCCAGGCTTTGATATGTGCTGTCGTTGTTGCTGTGGTTTTGCAGGTGCAGCAGGTTTTTGTATTGTCAAGTCAGTGTAATAGAGTGTTGGAGAATTGAACATGTGATGGAGAAAGTTGGGATAACCAAACATGTGGATTAAATCACAAACTAAATCTGAACCTTAGTTACATAAACTATATTCTATTTTTATAAAATAAATTAACCTAAATATAAATTAGAGAAAAATAAATAATTAAAAACTAATTAAATAATAAAAACTAATCTCTAAAAAATGTAATTAAACCAAATTGAACTATTTAAATTAAACTAATTAAACTAAACTGAAATCGACCTAATATTAAAATTAAATTGGAAACTAGTTATAAACCATCTAAATATAAACAAAATTCTTTCCTTCTCCTTTTTTAAAATTAAATTAACTTAGGAATTAGTGTTAAAAAAAACTACAATTAAGCTAAATTTAACTTTAAAATAATCTAAAATAAATTTTTAACTAAAACATAACGAAATGACAAAGTGTGACAAAATATTTAATTAAAATTTTAAGATTGGATCAAATTCTAAAAGATCTATACAAAAATGATTAAAATACGAATAAACATTCTCATTTAAACAAATTCTACAAAATAAATAAAAGATGACAATTGGGATGGTGTATGATTAAAGAAATGTTTTAACTTAAAAATGCGAAATGATTGATTTTCGATAAATCGACGAAAACACGTCAAAAATGAACAAAACTTTGAAAAATTTCTGGTCAAAATTTAGGGTATGACACTACCCACTCATATGTTCCTATTGCCCATGGACAACGAAAAGCTATTTTTGGAACATCTTCTTCAGCAATGAAAATCTGGTTATAGCCAGAATATCCATCAAGCATACTCAAATACTCATGGCCTGCTGCAGAATCTATAAGCATTTCTGCTACTGGCATAGGATATTCATCCTTAGGGGTAGCTGAGTTTAAATCTCTAAAATCAATGCACACCCTAAGTTTGCCATTTTTCTTAATCACAGGGACAATATTAGCAATCCGTTCGACATACCTTGTTGTACGGATGAACTTGCATTTTAGAAGTCTTTCAACTTCCTCTTTAATTTTCGACAGAATTTCAGGTGCGAAGCGTCTGGGAGTTTGCTTTATTGGCTTTTTTCCCTCCAATATTGGCAACTTCAATTCGACCAAGTTTCTGTCTAAACCAGGCATTTCGTCATAATCCCATGCGAAGCAGTCTTTAAATTCATTCAGCAATTGGATTATTTCGACTTTGAACTGAGGGTCCATCTTGGCACTGATGTAAGTTGGCCTTTTCTCTGCCCCCAGTCCTAAATTGATTTCTTCTAAGGGATCCTGTGCCACCATTTTCATATTGGTTGGGGTTGGATCCTTTTCAAACCCCAAGGGTTCGTCATCATAAATGGCGTCAAGCCTTTGATTCTGCCATTCGCCACTAGAGTTTTCTTCAAAACTCTGTTTTGCACATTGTTCCTCAATATTTTCTTGAGGATGTGGTTTTTCGACAACTTGTGTGTTGGCTTTAATAGCCATATTTCTTACTTCGGCTTCAAGGGCCGCTTTGAGTTGTTTTTCGGCTACATAAGTCGTAATCCTTTCTATTGTTGATGCTTCAGTCATTTTCACTGAATTCACTTCCCCACCCAGTTGGATTGACATGGGTAGTCCCCCAAGTATAATTTGTTTCTCCAATTATCTCTTTGTCCCACTGGAATCCATATGTAGGGTGGAGATACATGGAGCAGTATGCATTGTCGGAGGCTGTCAGGTCGAAACCAGCAGGGTTGCAAGGTGCTATGTGAGCCAAGTTTTTGTCGAAGTTACGACTGGTGACATTGTTCACGTCAGCCATGAAGTAACTTTGGTCTGCCTCTATGTTTTCGACAATCCCATCTGGCCTCCAAATTGCTATCCTTTGATGCATGGATGATGGTACAACCCCAATTCCATGGATCCACTCTCTTCCCAGCAACAAATTGTAATTTGCCTTTGATGCTATCACCACAAACATTGTGGGCCTAGTAATGGTTCCTACAGTTAGGTTCAATTGTATCACCCCCAATGTTGTTCCTACCTTACCTTCATAGTTGGACAACACCATGTTGTGAGGTTTGGTGTCTGAGTCATCTTTTCCAATCCTCTTTATCATATAATGAGGGATTAGATTCACAGCTGCTCCTCCATCTATCATGATCTTGTTCACACCCACATTTTCTACTTTCCCTTTTATGAACAAAGGCTTTAAATGGGCCTTCATTGCATCATCTGGCTTTTCGAAGAACGCATTTTGCTCTTCGACACAGCCATTGTTCATTACATAATAACATACAGGCTTAAGCCCTATGCTGTCATCTGCCATATCATCCTCTTCGTCCTCCACTTCCATTATCCTGTCGTAATCTCTAGGCAACACCGAAACCACATTGCATGTTACGTCGAAGGACGCATCAGATTCTGACCTGAAGTCATCAGTAACTTCTTCGTCTTCTGGCACTTTGTTGTTTATTTTCTGCATCTCTGTTGTGTCACTAGATTTATTCTTCTGAGGGAGTTCTTCTTTCGCCAGAGATTTTCCTTTGCTTATTGTCTGCATACACTTGCTTGACTCAGCTTTATTCTCACCAATCCTTTTTTGTTCTACAGTTTCTTTTCCAACTCTCTTCTGCCTTTGAAACCTCCTCCATTGGGACCTGGACATAGGGTTCTTCCCCTTGTAGTTTTCAGAGACGTACTTTGGCTTTGCTTTTTCTACCTCCTTTTTCACTTCTATTGAGGCACCCCTGTTCACTTCAAAACTTTTCCACCTCTTCTGACCTTGGGCATCACTTATAGGCTGGACCCACTTGTCATCATTGGGTTTTTTGGATGGTTTATAGGTGCTGTAACGCCTTTCTCCTATTCCTTGGTTATGATGCTCCCTTCTTCTTGGGTCAAACCTTTCATCTCTGACTGGTGGGGCTGCACCCCAGTTCCTCTTCTTTTTTATCTTCTCTACTGCTTCCAAGTCATTAGCTGCTTTCCTGTCGAACACAGCGCTGCACCTTGGGCAAAGCATAACTTCTGCATTCTTTCTCTGGCACCTCTGGATGAATTCGACAAGACTTTCGTCTTCTTCTGGATAAACCAGCTTCTGATGCTTCTCTTGATGATTCTTTTTGCACGTGTCTCGTCGTATTTTCTGAGTGACTTCTACCATATGAATCCCTGCATTTTGCTCACTTGTAATCTTTAGTTTGTTCATTTTTTCGATTAGCATCATTTCTTCAGGGATATTCTCTTTTAACTGATTCATACTGCCTTTTGGGTGTATTCCTTTATGGATGTACTTGCAGCATTGTGCAATTGGCCTTTCTTCTGGGTCTTCCATTGTTCTGCGCAGGATCCCATGAGGGGTATGCTGCACAACACCTTTAGCAGCATCTTCTTTAATCTTGGTGGTGCTTCTGTTTATTGGTTCGACAATGTGGGCATTGTCAGCAGTCTCTGCTTCCTTGATCTTGTCATGACTAAGGCCTTCAGTGGCCTCCTTTTGGGTAGTGAGGGCTTTGTTATCTTCCTCCTCATTATCATTTCTGAAAGAATCTCCCCATCCTGTGGGTTTGATTTTGCTGATGTCAGTTTTGGAGCTTGGTGGTGCAGAATACTTCACCATGAAGTCAAACTTTCCACTGGGTTCTCCTAGAGTGTCCCAGACCACTCCATGTTCAGCATCTCTATCATAGTTCTTCATGTCGAAGCTTCTACCAACCTTGACTGTGTTCCCTTCGTCGAAACCTTCAGTAGTTTCGACGGCGTTCTCTCTGTCAAAGCCTTCAGTAGCTTTGACTTCTGCTTCTTCAGCCTGGTCAGTAAGGTCATCAGCCCCCTCCACCATGTTTACTTGGGTGTCGAAGCCCTCAGCAGCCTCTATCATGGTGAAGTTGGTGTCAAAGCCCTCAGTAGCTTCTACCATTTCAAAACTTTCCTCAGGCATGACTTCGATTTCGACCACATTCACCATTTCTGGTTCAGCATAGTTGGCCTCCACAACCTGCATGGGATTGGAGTCAATCCTCATCTGTTGCTTAGCTTTGTCTCCAAATTTCAACCTTCCATTCTGGATTGCATTCTGGACAAGATCCCTGAAAAGGTAACATTGAGAAGTTTTATGACCCAAAAAATTATGGTATTTGCAAAAACCTCTCTTTTTCTGTTGGTCTACAGGAGGCTCCTTAGTGCCTGCTGGTTTTATCAATTGACCATCTTTAACTAGTAAATCGAAAATTTCGTCACATTTGGTGATGTCGAATGTGTAGGTTCTTTTAGGAAACCTGTCATTCTTTTCCATTTCGACTGGATTTTTTCCATTCGACGGAGCTAAAACTTTATAGGAATATGGAGGGCCTTGTTTTAGTTCTGCCAGATCAATTTCTTGCTGGTCAAAAATGACTGGTTCGTTTTCGTCATAATCTTCTTCCTGAACTATTCCTACATAGGCCACTCTTTCCTTCTTATTTTTATTTGATCTAAATTTCTCATTTTTTAGCCTTTCTATTTGCCTTACTCTATCTGCTAGCTGTGCCATGTCTCTCAAGTACTGGGTATCTAATTTTTTCCTTATGGAATAATCCAGACCCCCTGCAGCCATTTCGACTAATTCTTGTTCCGGCACTTGTGTAAAACATCTAGCCTTTAACAATCTAAACCTATTCAAATAATCATCTATAGGTTCAGAGAATTTTCTTTTGACACTTGCTAATTCTTTCAAACTTATCTTAGTTTGTCCCATATAGAATTGTTCGTGGAACAATCTTTCTAATTGGGTCCATGTAAATATTGAAGTTGCAGGCAGAGAAGTAAACCAAGTGAAAGCATTTTTTGTCAAAGAACTTGGAAAATATTTCATCCTTAAGTTCTCATTATTAGCAATCTCTCATGCCTCTATCAAATAATGCGCTATGTGTTCTATGGTGGACTCACTAGTATCCCCTGAGAATTTGGTGAATTTGGGGATTTTCCACCTTGGTGGTAACTCTTGTTGCAAAACATATTCAGACAAAGGGGAAGTATAACTAGGCCTTTGTAATCCTACGTTTACTCCATTTTGCGCCATTATTCTCTCAACCATGGTTGCAATATTATTTTCGATAGGCAGATTGTTGCAACGCATTCTCTGCTGTAATATTTCATCAGCATTTTGGTCTCTTTGGACTATTATTCTCCTAGGTTCCTGTCGAATGGGGTCTTCTACATGAGTTTGTTCGACTACTACCTCTTGGCCCCTAGGATTTTCTTGAGGATTTCCCAATGGTATTTGGTTTATAGTAAGTTCCTCTTCGACAGGCCTATTGGCAGGATTTTGATTCATTAGAATCCTTTGTTGTGTTTGAGGGACTCCAAAAAAATTAGCAATGCGTGCCATTTGCTCTGCCAATATCTGGTTTGTCTGGGTAGTATTTTGTATTAAAGGATTAAACACTTCTCCCATTTGTTGTGTCAATGCCTGCACCATATCATGGTTACTTTCATCCATCTGTTGACGAATTACTTGCGCAGAATGGTTAGTCATAGTTGGCATATGGAATCCTGGTGGAACCTGATTTAATCTACTCCCATTTCCACCATATCCTGATCCTTGCAATGGTGAAGACATTTGAACCATAGCATCAGAAAATAATGGTGATGAATTATGTAAGTTTGCCATCATTGAAGTTGGCATTCCATATGGTTGTTCCCTCCCAGACATGGGCATGGAATAATTAATAAATGGCCTAAAGGTGTTTGCTCCAGGAGGAGGGGTTCCCATGGGCATTGAGTGTCCCATGGTGGAAGAACTAGGCGCATTTTGGGACCCTGAACCCGTTGGTATTGAATCCACTGATGGAGGCCTAATTTGTTCTACAACAGGGCCAGAAACTGCTACTCCTTCTGACGAAGGGATAGGATTGGAAACTGGAATGGTTTCGTTAGGATTGTTTGAAGTATTTGGCAAGTTAGCCATCTTTCTTCCTCTTGTTCTTTTTGGTCTTTCTACGTCGGTTACGGCTAGTTTACCGCTTCTAAGAATCATACAACACAGTAAGGAACTTTTTAACTAAGAGGGTGTCTATTAATTCTTATTAATCGCACTCGTCCCACTGGGCGTGCCAATTTGTTCGCTGTGATTTCTGACGAACAACCTCTGGTTAACCAATCTCTTAGAAAACTGGGTTACTTGCAGGACTAACCAAACAAGTCCTAGGACACATGTGCAATTGTTTGTCGAATTAATCTTAGTGTTGTTAATGATTTGTGGTTTGTTTTGTTAATAATGTCAAAGTGTTAAATGTTTTGAATGTGAAAGTAAAATAAAGTTAAAGTTTGAACAAAAGTAAGAAAATGGCGAAAAGATGTAAAACTTTGCAGGAAAGTAAATAAAACTGAGAGTAAAATAACTTGATGAAACAAAACTAATAATTTAAATAACTTGAAATAAAAATGGTGTTCAACACATACATTGTTCCAAATATCAGACTCATTTCTCTCACACTGGGTACTTAGAGTATTTACAGGATTTTTGTATAAGTTTTCACACACGCATTCTAAAAACAAACTATCCTATTTATATACAAACAAAATAACTGCCTAGAACGGGAAAGTTCTAACTAAATGACAATTGTCAGCTTGCATGCAATTTTCTTTTCTGAAGCTTCCACGTGTCCAACTGCCAAAGGTTGCAACTTTTGAATTTGAATTCTTCCCTTTGGTGACGAAGCGTTGTACCTCTTTGTTTGTCGAAATGTCGAAGAAGAAGAAACTCTTCAAACCTTACCAACCAATGCTTCTGTCAAACACCTCTCTTTTGTCGAAGTGTCGAAAAATACACTTATCTTGTCAAATGCCCAACTATAAACAGGTCTCCAAACTTTGCTTGCTAGACACTATTTGTACTCCTGTCGAAATATTTGAGTATCTAACCTTGTCAACATCTTCTGAATATCTTCACTTCTTCTTTCTCTTATCTGCTGATTATCCTCTTAGCAAAAGAAATAACTTCATGTCTCAAATTCAAAGTGTCGAAATTATGAGCTTACACTCTCTCAACCTCATAAAATGTCTCACAATCCAACTTAACCTGATGTCTACTAATCTTTTTGTACCATGGATAAATCTCTTTAAGGAATTAATTAAAAATAACACCTTCCATAACAGAAAAAGGAAATTCATGACCTAGAATCATATGAGCTGCAATTTCTCTAACCCTAGCATGGTTATATGTCTAGGTTTCCAAACTAGGAGTACTACCATAACCTACATTTAACCTAGATTGTGCAACTTCTTTGTCAGTATTACCTCTCATCATCAGCTTTCTTTGGATGCAATTTTCTAAGTGTTTTTTTTACCATTAGAAGTGCTTTTCCATTTTGTATCTTAAGTATAAAGCTTACCACGCCATTTTCATTTCCACTTCTTGGCACCATCTGGCATCTCAACAAGTTGCATCTCAGTATGAACAACAAATTTTTTGGGACGAGGAGCTTTACCAAAAGCATTAATCTGGCTCTGTGAACTCTGAGCCATGTCAATTGGAGTTGTTGGCTCATCAACAGTTGTTGTATTTTAAGTGGTAGTAGTATTAATATTTTGGGTAGTGGATGTAGTCTGAGTGATAACATCAGTTGGAATTAGTACTGGGTCTGGAATTCCCAAGTCAATCATCTCACCAATCTCTATATAGCCTTCATACATTGTCTCCTCTACCCCATCATGCAACAAGCTGATATCTATCAAATCATCCATGTTGGGAGTTTCAGAAGAATCTTGAAAACACATCACACCAAAAAAAATATCAATCAAACAATAATAGAATGGTAATCAAAGAAAAATCCAACATCAAATCAGCAACTCCATTTATTTTTATGCATAAATGTAACCTCAACTCAACAATAAAACTTACAATGGGTGTCCTTTTTTCAAAACCCTATGACGCAAAATACAACCTCAACTTAACAAAAAAATATAATCTCAACTCAACAAACAAACCTTAAAATGGATATCCTTTATTCAACACCATTTATTTTCAACTCGGCAACAATGTAACGATTAGGGCAAAATTTATACAAAAAAACAAGCAATAATCTTTAATACCTCCAACATGCAAACTATGTACAATACAACGTAAAATAATAAAAAGGATATAGAGTTTGGATACATTACACAAATAGTATATATGATCGCAGTTCACACTTTGACCTAAAACACACAGTTGAGCCAATACTGAACTGATGGTGAAATGATGATAATAGTTGATGAAGCCCTATGAGAGAGAGACAAATCAAGATTCCATATGAGATGATATGATGAAAGCCGATAGATACGATAAAGACATTGCGATCGTTTGAGTGAGAGACAGAGAGAGACAAAGGAAGAGAAAAAATGAGGAAGTTATAAAATTTTGGGTTAAATATGTTTTTAGTCCCTATAAATATCTCAATTTTGATTTTTAGTCCCTATAAAAAACGTCGAGTTTATGTCTCAACGTAGAATTCCACACGAATTGCATCTTGTAACACGGTGGGAGAACTGACTTTAATTATGTTGCGGATAGCAAGAGTCGCCAACGACTTTTATTTTATCCAAAAGGAAAGGGCATAAAAGAACAGGAAAGACCTTAAAAAGATTTTGAGTTCGGGGGGTAGGTTATGTAAAGGGAAGGTGTTAGCACCCTTTACATCCATGGTTATCCATGGGCTCTTAGTTACTTAGCTCACTTTAAAATGTTTTTTGAAAAGTGTAGTGTGTGTTTAGAAATTTTCTTAAGTGTTTTATAATGATCCATGTACGAATATATATAAAACCTTTGTTTTGAAAATTGCTTGAAAAATGTGAAGTGTTTTGAAATGTTTTGAAGAGTGAGCAAGTACATAAGAGGAACCTACCCTAAGTTAAGCCTTTTCTGTTCTTAAATATCCTTTAAGTGGTAAGACTATCCCTATTATTAAGGAATAGGTAGTCATTACCTTGGATGTGTGAGGGACAAATGAAGGGACAACTGTTATTTAGGCAACTGTAAGGTGTATAAGCAATTCGAAAGGACTTATCATCTTTTATTCGAAAGGGACCAGATCATTACGAAGGCAACCATGAGGGACTTTGCTTTACACCTTACTTGACCTTTTATTTAGGCAACATGAGAGGTAACCCTTAAGAATGTGAGATGGCGATCAAAGATCGACTTACGTGTGTGAGTGTACCAATTCAGATATTTATCTTTAAGTTTTAATGATCTAAATCCAATTTTAAATACAAACATGTCTTGCACTCCCTATTTTACTAACCATAGCATTTAAAAATAAATAATAAAAATTACTACAACTATTACATAAGGGATACAATTACATTATAATAAATAATTAAAATAAGCAAGTAAAATAAATAATTAAATGGGTTAGTAATAATAATAATAAAATCACATAATAGATAAATAAATAAAGGGGTTAGTAATAATAAAATAAATAAGAATAAGAATAATGATAAATAATAAATTAAACGTTCAATTTTAAAGGAATAATTATTTTTTAGGTTTTTTTAATTAATAATAGAAATAAATGATAAATATTATATATTAACAGAATATGACTAATAGTCTAATTATTTTAATTTTATATACATATTATAAAAAAAAATATCTAATTAAATAAGCATAAAAATAATAAATTGATCTAATAAAATAAAGTTAGGGTTTTTAATTGTTTTTAGGAAAATAAATTAGGGTTAGTTAATTTTCTACATATAAAAACTATTTACAAATTATAAATTAAATATACATAATTAAAATTTTCAAATAAATAAATTAAGAATTAAAATATAATTAGGATTTAATATATTGTTTTTTTTAGGGTTAATTATTTAATTAAATTATTTACATTATTTATATAAAACTATGTATAATGATAATATAAACAAATAATAAACATAATACAAATATTAATATTTATAAATTAGGGTTCATGAATTTAGAAAATAAAATTAGGGTTTTATATGAAATATTAAGGTTTATATAAAAATAATTAGGTTTTAATATAATTAACTTATTTATACAAAATAATATAATATATATATATACAATAAGATAAATATTAGATAATTTTAATCAAATTTAAATTTTAACATGATTTTGAATTATAGAAAAGAAAATAATATGAACATTTTATTTTTTATCATTTTTATAATTTATTAAACTAATTATAATATAAACAAAATTAAAATAGAATAAGAAAAAGTGATAAAAAATACTTACCTGGGGCTGGGATTCGAACCCAGTCCCTAAGCTTTCATACCCTCAAGACCAACAAGCCAGCCACTGGGCTACGCGCGCACAGGTGATATGGAATGGATGCCCATGCATTTTGTTTCTTCACCTGTAAATAATTATAACAAAAAGTAAAACAATATAAAAGGGCCTGGGGGGATTCGAACCCAGGACCCTCAGCCTCAAACGCGCACACACTAACCAATTGAGCTAACCATGCATCTATGAAATAAGTTACAAACAATTTCATAAAATATTAAAACTAAATTTAAATTCCAGAAAGCGCGCCAAGAACTTCATCTTCTTCCTTGGATGCTGCAAAATTTCCTGCGAATTCTTCCACGAATATTCCTGCGATTTTTGTTCCTGCGAATAGCAAACTCTATGCAAACAGCAAAATTTCACAAAATTAACTTCACCATTGAATTCCTAATGAGATTTGCAACCATCCTATGTCTTTAGAATTCATTTATCTTGGTTAAACAATGAAACCCTAAATGAGGCCGCAAACCCTAATCATGGTGAAATTTGATACCTGCACATAAAACTTTATTAAATAGCCCATAATCAATCTAGGGTTCATCATAATCATCATCAAACAATCAAAAACAGTTTAAATCCAGCCAATCAATGGAATCGAAAATCAAAAATATCTTGAAGAACATGATTCGGTTTATGTATTATGGCATGATTCAAAGGCATGTGATGATTGGTTTCGATTCAGGGATGCTTGAGGAAGCTTGTAGTGTCCTTAGAATACCTTGAAAAGCTTGGTAATGAAGAATCCGAATTTGGAATTTTTGATGAAATTTGAAAACTTGAAACTTACTCTTGAGGCAGCCAATTCGTGTGCAATGCTTGTGTTCATGTTGTATATATATCACTTGATGAAATTAGGTCAAAACATGTGATTGTTCTTTGGACTTTTTGGATCCAAGAGATTGAAAAAGATCATGCCTTGAATTTCATATATTCTTTGATATAACCTTTCTATCTTAAGACAATCACCATAAATTGTATATCAATCTGATCTAATCCATGTTTATGACCTTCTAGAAACAATATCTCACTCAAATATTTGATTTATATATTTTATTTTAATTTAAAATGGTTTTAAATGAATAAAATCAAAATAAATAAAATCAAAAATAATAAAAATATGAATAAATAAGTATTGGGTCGTGCATGATGTCATGTTGAAGTTTGGATCACAAAATTGCAAGCCCATTTGGAAGAAATTGGTTTTAAAGCCTTATTTGCTTCATAAACCTCCCAAACATTTCCCAACTTTGCAAGGGCATAAATACTTCAATTTTAATGCTATGAGGGTGTTATTGGACATTTTGGAAAGCTTAAGGAGTCCTCTAACCAACCCCATTGGTTTCATGTCCATACCTTTTACCATTCTCAAGTTATGCTCTTTTGAAGTTGTTTACTTTTTGTTGACTTTTAAAAGGACCTATAATGTCTTAGCTCATACCTTCCAAATGAAGCATTTTTGGGCTTGGATTGTGAGACACAAAGTTGTAGAGAATTCAATTTCCTTAAAAATGAGCTTTGGATGGGAAAAATTTGATGAAGCATGTGAAAGTTATGGCTGGTCAAAGTTCAGTTGACTTTTCTTGAGGAAACCCTAATTTAGAAACCTCTGATTCTTGATGATCTGAAATATCCTTGATGAATCATGATCAACCCTTGATCAAATGATGAATTTTACTTCATATACTTGATGTTGACAAAAAATCATGAAGTTTGACTTTGGTTTGACCACAATTGACCTCAGTTTGACTTTTTAACTGCTTTGACTGATTTTGACTTATCTGATCATCTGACTGAGCAAACCTTTGAGAAAAGTTATGAAACTTGTAATGGGGGTTCTTAAACACATATAAGATGTTATGAAGCTCACTTGAAGTCTTGTAAATTCATTTAGCCTGATTAAAGTCAAAACCCTAGTTTTGGATGCACTGCTTAGGAGGATGCATTGTCTGAGGGAATTGTCAAATCTTCTGACTAATTGTGAACTTGGTGAACCTTGTGAACCTCATAAGATGTCTTGTGAACCTCATGAGAGGTCTTGTGAACCTCATGAGAGGTCTTGTGAGCCTTGTGAACCTCATAAGATGTCTTGTGAATCTTGTGAACCTTGTGAATCTCTTAGCACACAAAGTCTTGTTTTGTGAGGGCAAATTTTGGGGTGCAACACATCTTCATTCAAATCACCATGTAGAAAAGCGTTGTTAACATCTAATTGTTCAAGATGCCAGCCTTTCATAGCTGCAATGGAAAGTAAGACTCTAACAGTAGTAAGCTTTGCAACAGGGGAAAAGGTGTCAAAGTAATCAATACCTTCCATTTGAGTATAACCTTTTGCCACTAGTCTTGATTTGTACCTTTCTATAGAATCACCTGCTTTGTGTTTGATCTTGTAAACCCATCTACAACCAATAGGTGTTTTACCATCAGGAAGATCCACCACAGTCCATGTATGGTTTTCCTCAAGAGCTTTAAGCTATACATTCATGGCATTAACCCAACCGTCATGTTTTATGGCTTGGTTGTAAGTTTTAGGTTCAGTAGTAGAGGATATGGCACATCAGAAATGTTTGAAAGCAGAGGAACATTTATCATAAGACAAGACATATGACAATGGATAAGTAGTTTTGGAAGACTTGGTTATATATGTGTTGTTTGTATGGTAACAATGATAGTCTACTAGGTAAGATGGAGGGTTAAAGACACGAATGGTGTGCCTAAGAGGAGGGTTATGGGGAATATCAGAATTTTGGGAAATATCATAATTTTGAGGTTGTAACGTGACTGCTGGTTCTATGAGAGAATCAGATTCAGAAGAGGGACTATGATGAGGAGAGGTACCTAAAGAAGAATAGGGAGTAGAGATGCAAGGCTGTAGGTCAGAATTGGGAGACTCCCTAGGTGAGTGCATAAAGTCACTGCTAGATGTACTAGGACTAGGCACATAAGACAAAGGCTGATAACTATGAAGCAAGGAAGTACTATCAGGCTCTGTAGAAGTATCATAGGTAGTACCACCAGGCTGTGCAGAAATATCAGTAGAAGAAGGGGACTGGTGTGATGTTTCAGGAACATCAGGAGAAGGTAAAGCAAGTGAATGTGGTATAGGGTTTTGGTTAGACTGAGAGCTAGCATGAATAGGTTTGAAGGGGAAAATGTTTCATAGAAAGTAACATGTCTTGATATAAAAATATTATGATGTTGAACATCATATAAAATATATCCTTTTGTACCATCTTTGAAACTTATGAATACAGATTTTCTAGCCCTTTGATCAAATTTTGTCTTATGTGGTAAATTAGATACAACATAGCTTAAACAACCAAAAACCTTAAGGTGAATAAGACTAGGAGGTTGATTATACAGTTTTTCATATGGGCATTTGAGACTTAACAAAGGAGTAGGCAGTCTGTTAATGAGATGTACATCATGAGCAATACAAAAATTCCACATGGTGAGAGGAATATGGGAATGAAAGTATAAGGACCTAGCTACATTTAGAATGTGCTGGTGTTTCCTCTCTACCACCCCATTTTGTTGAGGTGTATATGCACAAGAATTTTGGTGAACCACCCCTTTAGACAAAAACACATCAGATAAAGGGAGGAACTCAATCCCATTATCAGATCTAAAATATTTCAATGATGTGTGGAAATGGTTTTCAATGTATGCTAAGAACTGTATCACACTTTGCTTAGTTTGATCTTTTGTTTTCAAAAAAATAACTCATGTGTATCTACTGTAATCATCAACAAAGGTTAGGAAGTATCTATGTCCAAGCATGGAAATGGTAGAGAAAGGACCCCATATATCAACATGTAAAAGTTCAAATGGTGAAGTAGAACTTGTACTACTATTAGAAAAAGGGAGTTTCTTTTGTTTACTAAAATGGAAAGGGTCACAGGGAAAAGTATCATTATTACATTTTGAAGGAATGAAAGGAAATATTTTGGATACATTGTGTAATTCTATATTTGAGATATGGCTTAATCTTAAGTGCCAAAGAAAAGAATCAGTATGCATAGAATTATTACAAGCATGCTTATCATATGAAGAATGCAGAACATATAGGCCTCTTTGGAGTCTAGCTATACCAATCACTTCCATGGACTGATTCTGCAGAATTTTGCACAAATCATTAGTGAAGTGTGTAGAAGCATACTTCAAGCTCAATGTTTTGATGACGTCAACATTATTCAAGCTAATTCCAGATTGCAAAAAGTCGAGATGACAACAAAGATCAAGATCATGGCTATGCATCATCAATAGAATGCTACTGTTCGAATCAAGCTATTGTGCAACATTTTCAAGACTTGGACACAAGGCTTAGGTATATCAAAACTTACTCCTTAAAATGATATACAAGTGTTCAATATAATCCATCATGATAATTCAATGCATATGCACTTTTTGAAAATAATCGGAACTGGTTTTAACACTTAAAACAAAATTATTTTTCTGTGTTTTAACAGTGTTAACCGGTTAACCATATGGGTTAACCGGTTAACGGTCTCAATTTTTCAATTCTGTGGTAACGTTTCAGCGTGTTAACCGATTAACCCATATGGTTAACCGGTTAACACTGAAGGTTTTTTGAAAAATTGTTTCTCTTCAAATTCAAATATTTTGTTAAGTGTTATACCTCTTCATGATTTTATTTCATAACTTTTTCATACCTTTTCAAAGAATTTTTTCATAAATTCTCATACCTTTTTGAATAAGTGTTATGACTATTATAAATTGTTAAAATTTCAAATTCATAAACACCTCCAAGAATTTTTAAATATTATCACTCAATCAAAATCACTAAATTCAAATATTTTTTCATACTTCTTAAAGTGTTCATTGTTCATCATATTTCATATCTTCATTGAACACTTGTATTGAATTTTGAGTAGTGAACTTTGAATATAGGAGAAGATCAATTTATATTGATACCAATCATTGTATTACTCACTGAAAGAAAAATCATAGAAAGTTTTCTATTTGTGACTTGTGTTCCAAGGATTGTTTGGACATAAGGGTTAGTGTGGCAAGAGGATTGTTCTTGCACACTTGTTTGTTTAGTTTGTTAGAAAGTAGGCCTCACCATTGAAGGTGTGATAGGTTGTATTGTTCTATAAACTAGTGGAAATCTCTTTCGTGTTGAAAGGGGACTGGATGAACCTTCGGATTGTGAAGGGAACCAGGATAAACCTCTGTGTCTCTTTTATTTTCTGCTTTACCGTTTTTCATTCCATAAACCAGAAAAAGCAAAATCCATCCGTCGAAGAAAAAGAATCAAAAAATTTGATAACACCTAATTCACCCCCCTCTTAGGCGCACTTTGTTCTTACAAAGTGAACCACACAATTATTTGTATGGACAAGTTTGACTATAGAAATTAAGTTGACATGAAATGAGGGAATGTATAGAACATTATGCAGAACAAGATTTGAAGACAATGCAATACTGCCAGATACAGATGCAGTGACATGAGATCCATTAGGCAAACTAACATGAATAATGACAATTGTGTTGTGAGATGTAAAGATAGACAAATCAAAGGATATGTGATCAGTAGCACCAGTATCTAGAATCCAATGGTGATAATTCTTACCATTTTCAGGATGAGAGTGAGTGTTCAAGACAAAGGGTGATGTTGAGATAAAATTAGCTTGTGAGGTGGACTTGGACTGTTGGAATAATTCCAGAATGCTTTGATATTGCTCCTGAGTAAAGCCAACCATGGACTGAGCTGAATGTTGTTGTGTTGCAACCTGGCCTGTTTCAACAGAAGCAACTGATTGAGATTGAGTAGATTGAGTAGAAGCTTTGCCTTTACCCCTAAAACCCGGTGGATATCCATGTTTAGTGAAACATGTTTCAACAGTGTGATTAGTTCTCCCACAATGAGTACACACTCTGCTATGGCCTTTTGATGCTCCATTTCAACCATTTTTTCCTTTGAAGTATGTGTTGCCATTTTTGTTGGAGTTGTTGCCAGAAGAAGAATTGAGATGCAAAGTTGTGGATTCTTCAGAAATGTTGCTATTTGAAATGACAGATTGAGAACTATTGAGTTCTCTTTCTTGTTGAATAACAAGAGAGAAAACTTTCTCTATTTCAGGTAAAGGCTGCATCATCATGATTTGAGTTTTGGACTGAATAAACTTCTCACTCAAACCTTTACAAAACCGTATAACGTAGTCTTGTTCTTTATACAGTCGAATTGAAGCAAGAGCACCATATGAACAAGGTATAGCACATGAACAAGCAATAATCGGTCTATAGGCTTCTAATTCATCCCACATAACTTTCATTTGTGTAAAGTAATTTGATACATCGAGATTACCTTGACGAAATTTATACAAATCCTTTTGTATATCAGAAATGCGGAATATGTCACCTTGTGAAAAACAAATCTTCAGATTTCTCCATACATCTACTGCATTCTCAATCCACAAAATTGACCTAGCAATATAATCAGAAATGGGACGATGAATCCAAGCCAAGACCATTGTATTGCATCGAATCCAAGGAGCATAAAACACATCTGATACTGGTGGTTTGGGAAGAGTGTCATCAATGAATTTCTCCTTGTTCTTGGAAATCAATGCAATGTGCATTGACCTAGCCCAAGTATGGTAATTCTTGTCATCAAGAACGAGAGTAACAAGAACTAAAGTTGGATTTCATTCGGATGTAAGTAGTAAGGATTTGACAAATTCGTGGAGAAATCTGAGAAGCTCTAGTAAGCCATCAATGGAGTAAACAAGCAGAAAAACGATTGCGAAGAGAAACAAACCGATTGCGAAGAAACCAAACCGATGTTCAATCGAAGAGGATGAGATGAAATCGATGAAAATGGATCGAAAAACGGAAGAAACGAATCGCAAAAGATGAAGCAATCAAATGAGGTGCTAACAACGATGGTTACCAGAGTTTTTGAAACTCTAATACCATGTTAATGGTGACACAATCACCATGAGAATCCATGAAGATGAAACTGATAGAGAGCAAATAAGTGTAACAAAAAGTTTGTTATTTGTCAACCGTAAAATCTTCATTGATTTACAATAGATTACAAGAGATGCTTATATACTTGTGGATAACTTATCTATACATACACTAAGCTGATGTGGCAAGTAATAGTAAAAGTAAAATGAAACTATACATAGAAGACATGCTGCTATACACTAACAAATACCTATTAGGTGATGCTAGTTCTCTCTTTGATTCTCCTTCGTGATTCAAAAGGTAGCCAAATTTGACTTGAAAAGTTATCCATTTTACATCAAAATATAAAATGACCTATTTTTATTAATATTAACAAAATCAGGTGAGTAGATGATGTTCGGTTTAATGTTAGAAACATCATAGTTTAGTGAAAATAAATTTTATTTTATCTCACTATAAAGAGACAAGTGGGAGCTTCAATCCACAATTTGTGTTGAATAAAAGTTGTGTCATGCTACACTTTTCCAACCCCTTCGTCTATATTCTAACATAAATACCTCTCAAATTGACTTTAAAAATTTATAGTGTAGTATTTTAAGAATGTCGATATTGTAGTCATATTCCTGTTTTATTGGTATTTAAATATTCATACTCATACTTATTAATTTATATTTTAATAAAAAAACTTATTAATTATAATATATATTATCAGATGAGTGAGTATTATGGTACATATACTTATTTATTTTATTGAATAATTACTCGTGAATAATTACTCGTGTTCGTGTTAGAGTTGGTTAAAATGAACAAGTTAAAGAAGTTTCACATCATTTAATTTTGTAACGAGAGAGTCCAACACTATAAAAGATTCAAATTCTTCGTTACAAGATACATCGTGTTATAGATACTTAACAAATTAAAAAAAAACTGTCTTTCACTAAAACATCACAAAGACATTTGAATTTCAACTGAAATAAAATTTGGCAATTATCATAAGAAATGAAGGAGGCAAGCAAAAGGAATAAAGCTGAAGCCTTTAGTCAGTAGAGTTATCAAGAACAGAACCGTTCTTCTCCTTTTTTCATTGAATTATTAAGAGGGCATTGATCAGAATATGTTAAAAGTTGAAAAAGTGAGTAGCTGATGACGTCTGAAGGCACGCCAAGACCCCATTTTGTGTCCAACAATATTAACACTGTTGTATAGAAAAACGGTTCTGCTGAATATTTTGTTTGCATTCTTTACATGTCGGGCTTAGACATAGCCAACACCTATAACAAGAAGGAACATCATCACTTAGCTTATAGGTTCTCTGACAACAATTTTCTTGATGGATTGTCAGACACATTGCAGTGTCTATTATGGATTCAAAATCAAATGGTCCTGGAATACTCGGATAACTTGAAACAGCTTTGTTATTGGATAAGAATGAATGAATGAGAGACATGGTATCAGATAACCGAACCGTGACCACCTATGTATAGGTCATGTGGTTGGCGTGCAAAGTTTCTGAATGTGGATAAATTCTGAAACACCTAATTCATTTCTTAATGATAGAAATATAAGAACTAAACATAACGTACTTTGATGAGGTATGGTAAGTTAGGTTAGGTTAGATCCACATTACTTTTCCTTTGATCATTTCAGTTACTACTACTAGTTAAGACATACTCCATTATTAACCTTTGTGATCTTTTTAAAAGTGAAATAAACACTTTGATAACAACATTAACTTGTTAAACTAATGAATCTTAACTAGATTTAACTGTAGCACTAGTACTGTACTCACATGAAAGCTTATCAAGGTACATATCGCAGACATAGTACTGCTACTACAATAGTTATGACATTCTTTTAACCTGCCAAAAGTCATTGGTGTGACACAACCCTTTCTCTTTTTGTCTTGTTCATTAAATTATTATGTCTCATGACTTTATTAACATGTCTCTGTGTATTTGGCTTGGGATTCGGGTAATTGCAGTTAGATTCTTTTCTTCATGCATAATCATTCTCATAATTCCCCTAAGATTGTCATGTGAATCACTCATCATACCTCAGCAATACATACAACAGTAATTTACTCTGTGATTAACATTGCAGTGAATTTGTAAGAGAACGGTAAAAACCACACTACCTATGTTTTTGTTTCTTTTTAACAAAGTCACGTGTGAATGTGAAGTAGGAAAAACAAAATATAGATTTTAAAGTGATCTTTTGATCAAATATTAACATTTTTAGCACATGGTTAATTTTGATTGATCAATCCTAAGCACCTTTAGTTAGCCTTTACTTCAACATCATCTCATTCCTCCTGCCACAACCAGTACTATATATTTACACACCCCTTCATCCATGCTTCTGTCATCTGTCTAAACTAATATTCAAAACTTTCCTACATAAAGAGCTATACCTCACACTAACTGACATGGAACCAATTAATTATCAGCAGCATGAATTTGTTCCAAGCGGCGGCAGCCACCGCACTCCTTTGCCGGAGAGTCCTCGAGTCCCTATGGAGTTTCTGTCAAGGTCATGGAGTGCTTCAGCTCTTGAAGTTACAAAAGCTATTGCACCAGCTCATTCTCAACCACCTTTTTCATCATGCATGCCATCAAATGGTTCTGGTTCTATTCCTGAAGAAACCAGTATCTACTCTATCTCTGAGGAGCTCTCTACCATGACTAACAATCAGTTTTCTTTCGCTTCCTCTGCTACTTCACAGCTCGTCCTTGAACGCATTATGTCACATTCTGCTAGAGAGGTGTTTACTCTTTACTAATACTATCAACAGACAGACATTTATTAACTATGAACATTGTCTTTATTAATGTTGTTTCTTTGTTATATATGTAACAGGAAGTGTCACCGTTAACATCAGGTAGATTATCTCACAGCAGTGAGCCAATGAATGGTAATGCTTCATTACCAGGAACAGACAGTCCACCAATTTCTCATTCAGATGAATTTGACGATGTTGTTAAGGTATAAAACACATTATTGCTAAACTTTGATCAAAGTTAGGACTGTATTATTACTATGTTGTTTGTGCTTATACTACCTGTTAATGCTTCTGCAGTTTTTTCGTGCGAACAATTCCATTCATCCATTATTCAATGGTGGAAGAACAAACGGGGCCATTGGCAACGGCACAGCCGGTTCAGGACCAAAGACTGTAGGAAGATGGTTGAAAGAGAGAAGAGAAAAGAAGAAAGAAGAAAACAGAACACATAATGCTCAGATGCATGCTACTATTTCTGTGGCTGCTGTTGCTGCTGCTATAGCAGCCATTGCGGCTGCAACAGCTGCCTCATCAACGCCAAACAAGGACGAGAAGATGGCCAAGACTGATGTGGCTGTTGCTTCGGCTGCCACGTTAGTTGCTGCACAATGTGTGGAGGCTGCAGAAGCAATGGGAGCTGAGCGCAACCACCTTGCTTCGGTGGTCAGCTCAGCCGTGAATGTTCGTTCTCATGATGATATATCTACTCTTACTGCTGCAGCCGCCACAGGTAACACTTTTAGTACTTGTTTTTGAGCCTCCATGCCGAGATAGCATCCCTATTCTTGATATTAGAATATGCCTTATAGACATGTGTTTATGGTCCTTTGTATGTAGCTCTCCGAGGAGCGACCACATTAAAAGCTAGAGCTCAGAAGGATGTATGGAATATTGCTGCAGTAACACCACTGGAGAAAGGAGCAGGTGGCATGGCAATAAGTGGAAAAGGGAACAACAGCAACAACAGTACCAGTGACAGTGGAGAAATTATAAATGCGGATGATTTTACAGGTTCCAGCATTCAAGAGTTACTTGCTAAAGGCAGTGAATTACTCAAACGCACCCGTAACGGTATGATTATCATCAATTACAAATGATGCTATTAAAACAAACTCAATATCAGGTTTGAACAAAGGTTAAATTGTATTTTGGTTGTAACCGCAGGCGATCTCCATTGGAAAATAGTTTCTGTTTACATACATAGAACAGGACAGGTAAAGCTAAAAATGAAGAGCAAACTTGTTGCAGGAAAAATTACAAAAAAGAACAAGAGTAAGTTTCCAATAGCTTCACAACTTAATTTGTTTTCACTAGCATTAAGGTACATAAGCCAAATAACTCTGTACTCTTAAATATGCAGATATTGTGCTAGATGTATGCACGGATTTACCAGCATGGCCAGGAAGAGATGTATTAGAAGATGGAGAAAAACGATACTACTTCGGATTGAAGACAGACACGAGAGGAATCGTGGAGTTCGAGTGTAGAACTCAAAAAGAATATGATATATGGACACAAGGAGTTTCTAGGCTTCTCTCAATCGTCAGGCAAAGTCAAAACAAATACAATAACTGAACCTCTGATCATGTGTGAGGCCTTCTGACAGTTTCCTTATGTTCGCATTGTCACAAATAGTGATTAATGAGAAGCAAATCATTCCTTAGGAACACCATTCGCCACCCTTCAGTGATTGTAGTTTATGTTGAGCCTTTAATTGACCTGAAACACTTTTATTAATTTTGTATGTAAGTAGTACGTAATATTTATCATTGAAGGGTTAATTTATACTTTAAAAGTTTAACCTCTTTTTGCAGAGTTTCTAAGTTTCTTATATATTTTGTACCTATATTCTTTATCATTAATGAACCTTGTTGTTTTTGTATATACATTTGACTGCTAAAGGGGATTGGATAAAAAAAAGAAATTTGAGTACTAGTAACTTTTTAGAAATTTAAAAACTATATATATATTTCAACTACTAGTAATATGCAAGTAGAAAATTGGTAATGATTTTCGTTCCTGCGGATAGCCAATAAAGAATGATGTACTATTTCAATTATCTTTTAGCATATTTGTACTTGATTATTCGATCACCACGTTCTCGCTAAAGGGGATTGGGATTGGAGTGTCCGAAGATGTTTGCCGAGGAAAGTTAGCATCTTTCACATCCATATCCAAAACTTTGGCTGCTTAAAGCCTTAAATCATCAACCCGTACACAACAATTATAGCAACATTTAGCGGTGGACAAAAAAACCTTACTCAGTGTATTTCCCTTCTCTCTACTCCCAAACTGATTTCGCCTCTTAAATGTGTGTTTTGTCTTCTAACATTTCAATTAAGGATTTCAATACAATGCTCAAAATATTTTTATACTATCTGACGATTATGATATGTTTGGATTGATGGTATGTAATAGAATGAGATGAAGTGCAGTGGTAAGTAATGTGATTTCATTGTTTGGATAGGTAAATAATGAATGGAATGAAATGGAATATGATGGAATCCATTCTATTCTATTCCATGCAAATCTCCATTTTTTGTTCCATCCAATTTGGGGTGTATGTAATGGAATAAAATATTTTTAATAAAATAACCAAACAATGTAGTGAAATTTATATTACATTCTCCTCCGCTCCATTCTGTTCCGTTATGTTCCGCTGCACTCCACTCTGTTGCATACTATCAATCCAAACATAGCTTTAGGGTTTCATTGTCCATAGTGAGTATTTGTTTTCTCTTTATTTATGATTTTATTTTTTTGTTTTCTTCCCAAATGTTTAGATAAATATCTGAAAAATGAGAAAGATCTACTATTGACATTTGGAGAAACAACCAACATAATGAATTTTCATTCTTTTTGAAGATCTTTACATCTTGAATTAATTATGAAATTCTGGTATAGTAGATTACAAATGTCCTATGACATGTTGGAACAACTGATCTCTGCACTTAACACAATGACATGAACACAAATATAGTTGTAGAAAATAAATGAACACAAGGAATTGTTAACCCAATTCGGTGCAAACTCACCTACTCTAGGGGCTACCAAGCCAAGAAGGAAATCCACTATTAATAGTATCAATTTGAAGCTAAACAATCTCGGTTTACATTTCTCACTTAATCACTACTCAATGGAATTTCTATCTAAGACCCCTTGGATAAGAGAACCCCCTCTCACTCCCCCTCAATCACACACTGTGATAATCAACCAAAATCTTACAAAGAAAATAGAAGAACACTCTTTCAAGATAAACAACTTGATCTTTCTTAAAAGCTTCAATCAAGAATAAACACTCATGCTTAAAAGCTTAGAATGGAGAAAATACAACTCAATAAAATCAATCCAATACAAGCATCTAAGTGATGTTAGAATGGCTCACATATAACACAAGACAAAAGCCAAACCCTAGCTCAGAATGCACAGCTTTTCAATCTCTAATCTTTGTACCTCCAATTAGGGTTGCACCACTTTAAGTAGAGAACGATCTTCATGAATATGAGCAATGAAAGCAGTCCGAATTGTTCTTCATTAAATACTGATTGATCTTCAAATATCTTTTGAACAAATTGCACATGAATAGAAATATCAGATCTTTCCAAAAATAACAACCTAAAAGATATAAAAATATCTTCAAATATATGAAACAAAACATCTTTTGTTAATCACAAAATTCCTCCTTGATTTTTGCCACCAATAAGACTAATCACAAAAATAAACACCTGTTAAATCTCCTCCAGAATCAAATCACAACTTTCTGCAAAGTTGCCCAGAACTAACAGACAAATGTTAAGACATTTGCTCTGACATCACAAAACAACAATATTGTCGTGACAGTTAAAGATGTTTCAGCATTTGGCTCAGCATCTGCAAAGTATTATAACCACATATGTATTGTTGTCTAAGCAGCCATGTAGGACTTCTTTTTTGACAACTTGCTAAACCTGTTATAGAACTTATTCTTCAGCATATTAGAACATCTTGTCCAACACGTTGTTGTCAGGTTAGTTTTACCAAAATTAATGTCAACACTCACAACATCAGAACTAATAATCTCCCCATTTGGTATATTTTGGCTAAAACTAACCAAATAACCCTTCTTCCAGATCAAAGGCTAACATCAAGTTAGCAGGAGAAGACATGACAACCTTTTCACAAAGATCTTTTTCTACATCAAATAGTTAAAAATAAATATCTCCCCCTTAATAGTAGAGTCTCTCCCCCTCAAGGAAACGACCAAAGAACAATACTACTACTACTACTACTACTACTACTACTACTTACTTTCCCCCATTTTTAGCCATAATATAGCAAACCATGCAACTATGCATTAAGGGTAATCAACCAAAAGTAAGTAAATCTGCAGCAAAACACATCTAATCACCAAGAGCAGAAAAGACACTAAAAGAAGCAGAAATTTGTTTCCCAACTGCATCTTGCTTCTTTACTAGAGTCATGAAATCTTGGACATTATGTTCAACATTATAGTCTAAATCACTTGAGAATGATTCCTTACTTTTCTTAGTAACAGAAACCACATCATCAATATTCAGATCATCAACATTAACCATCTATGTAGATTGGTGGTTCTTTTCATCAACACTTTCCTCTTTGTCTTTAGACAAATCTTTCTCACTTTCAACAAACTTAGATCTCCACACCTTTCTAGTTTTAATCATACCATGAGTATTCCTAGATTGCGTTGACAATTTTGGATAACCATACAATTTGTAACAATAGGGTTTTATGTGACCAAATCTTCCACAATAATGACATTTTCACTATTGGTTCTTGCTTCTACAATGATGTCTTTTCTGATGTTGGGACTTTTGACTTGACATCTTTTGTTCCTATTTTCTTTTAGGTTGAACAAAATTCATTGCAGACATTTTTTCTTTCTTCATCACAACTTAATTATCATAACCAAGACCTGTAACATCTCCAACTTGATTGAATTTACTATTGTCATGATGTTGATACATTTGATTCAAAATATTTGGTTTAGGTTTGGGATGAAAGAAGTCTGAAAGAGGTTCCTTTCTGCTATTAAATCCTATTCCAGTCATATCTCCTGCCACTTTTCCAACCTGAGGAATTTCATCTAATGTGTCAGAGCCACTGTTCAACATTCTGACAGACTTGGACATTCTGTCAAGTTTAGAGTTCAACAAAATTACTTCGTTTTCCAGCCTTGAGATAGTTTCCATGTGATCTTCCTTTTCTTCCTTCAGTTGGATTATAAGTTTCTTTTGTTTCTCCCATTGTTGACAAACTTCTGCACTTTTGAGGCATAGTTCTCTATAGGAAGAAACTAGTTCATCAAAAGTAAGTTCTCCATCATCAAACCCTTCATCAGAATCATATTTGCAAGTGAGAGCTTATTATTTATTATATTTCTCCTTTACTCTTGCTTCTCTCTGAAAATCATTGTTCTTCCTGATGTTGAATGACATGTTTGCAACACCTTATTGAATCTCCTCCCAAGAAGTATAATTTCATTATAAATTCCTTCATCAGGTCTCCATGTCACATTGAACCTCTTCATTATTAGTATTGGAGATAAAAGCTAAGTTATTGTTCTTCTTTTCAGATCTTACATTGATAGCCAATTCAAAAGTTTGAAGTGACCCAACAAGCTCCTCCACCTTCATGTTGCTGATGTCTTAAACTTCTTCAATAGCTGTGAAATTCATGTCATACTTCTTAGGAAACGACCTGAAAATATTTCTAACCAACTTCTCCTCTGACATCTTCTCTCCCAAGGCACTAGATGCATTAGAAATATCAAGAATATTCATGTGAAAATCGTGAATGCTTCCATCCTCCTTCATCTTCAAGTTCTAAAACTTGGTGGTAAGAAGTTGAAGTCTTGACATCTTCACCCTAGAGGTTCCTTCATGAGCATTCTTCAAAATATCTCATGCATCTTTAGCAACAGTACAATTATTTATCAATCTGAAGGTGTTCCTATTCACTCCATTGAATAAGACATCCAAGGCCCTAGAGTTTCCAAGATCAATATCATTTTCTTCCTTAGACCAATCCTCTTCTGGCTTCAATTTTGTTGTATCCTTTCCATCTTTGTCCTTTACAATGGGGTGTATCCAATGTTTGATAATTTTTTTCCAGCTTTTGCTATCAATAGTTTTTTAGAAAAGTCACCATACGCGCTTTCCAGGTATCATAATTAATGTCATTAAAAATAGGTGGTCTATTGACAAACCCTAATTCCATGTCCATTGTACCAGAAAGTATCGTCCCTAAATCTCACCCAGAAACAGAGCAATATTGTTGCTTCGATACCAATTGAAATTCTGGTATAGCAGATTACAAATGTCTTATGAGATGTCGGAACAACTGATCTCTACACTTAACATAATGACATGAACACAAATATAGTTGTAGAAAATAAATGAACACAAGGAATTGTTAACCCAGTTCGGTGCAAACTCACCTACTATGGGGGCTACCAAGCCAGGAAAGAAATCCACTATTAGTAGTATAAATTTGAAGTTAAACAATCCCAATTTACATTTCTCACGTAATCATTACCCAATGCAATTTCTATCTAAGAATCCTTAGATAAGAGAACCCCCTCTAACTCCCCCTCAATCACACACTGTGATAATCAACCAAAACCTTACAAAGAAAATAGAAGAACACTATTCCAAGATAAACTACTTGATCTTGCTTAAAAGCTTCAATCAAGAACAAACACTCATGCTTAAAAGCTTAGAGTGGAGAAAATACAACTCAATAAAATCAGTCATATTCAAACATCTAGGTGATGTTAGAATAACTCACAAATAACACAAGACAAAAGCCTAACCCTAGCTCAGAATGCGCAACTTTTTCAATCTCTAATCTTTGTATCAACAATTAGGGTTGCACCATTTTAAGTAGAGAACGATCTTCATGAATATGAGCAATGAAAACAGTCATAATTGATCTTCATTAAAAACTGATTGATCTTCAAATCTCTTTTGAACAAATTGTACAGGAATAGAAACATCAGATCTTTCCAAAAATAACAACCTAAAAGATATAAAAATATCTTCAAATATATGAAACATAACAACTTTTGTTAATCATAAAATTCCTCTTTGATTTTCTCCACCAATCAGACTAATCACAGAAACAAACACCTGCTAAAAATCCTCCAGAATTAAATCACAACTTTCTGCAAATTGACTAGAACTGACAGACAGATGTTAAGACATCTGCTATGACATCACAAAACAACAATACTATCATGACAGTTGAAGATGTTTCAATATTTGGCTCAACATCTGCCAAGTATTATAACCACATATGTATTGATGTCTGAACAACCATGTCAGAACTTAGTTTCTGACAACTTGCTAAACCTGCTATAGAACTTGTTCTTTAGCATGTTAGAACATCTTGTCCAACATGTTGTTGTCAGTTTAGTTTTACCAAAATTAATTTCAACACCCACAACAACAGAAGTAACAAATTATTTATTTATCTTTGTTTTTATTTGCTGTAGATAACCTTGAATCGTTTAAGCAAAGCTGTGAATTTGTTTGCCTTAATGATGGTTTTCTATGGCAAGTGTATATTATGAAGGTCACTCCGTTTGCGATAAATGTTGGTTGTATTACTTTACAATGAGGATTGTAACATTATATGTGGTTTTATTACCTTAGTTGAATAATGGTTTTTGATTTATTGCGTGAAAATGATAAACTGGTTGTTGTAAGATACAATTTTGATGCATTCACTTTCCATTTTTCTCTCTCAAATAAAAAATGTCAACTATGGTTTTTGAAAGTTTATGTGACCCTGCAATATATGTGTTAACTGATTGACCCGACTAACTGCTAATGTTCTTTTCATTTACAACATTTTTCTAACTTTTTCTATGTTCACTACAACATGTTTCTATTAGCACGGGTACCAAAATGGTGCACAAATATGGGGTGCCAAATGAAATTCCTTACTATGTTTCTATTAGCACGGGTATCCTTTTATAATCTATGAAGTTCTTACTAAGACAGATTAACAAGAAATGCCATCAATATGTATATCTGTTTTAACCAGTTATTCATGTTTTTGGCAACATAATTGTATCATACTAGCAATATCTCCAACCAATTAGGATATAGCAACTTCTAATGTTATCAAACTTTCCAGGGAAGTGGATCCCTAAGGTATTTTAATGTTCTAGGAATTGATTGTTTCTTACCTTCGTCTAATTAAAATTCCATTAAAGTCCTTATTTGTAAACTTTCCAGGTGATAGACAAAGGAACTAACACTTATATCCCCAATGCTTGAACCATTTAAAGGTTGCAAAAGAGTAGGTTGCACTTTTAGTGCAGTCAATCATACTAGATAATGATAATCCGAGAAATTCTGAAACGTAGTTTACGAAATGAACATTTGTGAGGTGAATGTTATATTAGTTTTCATTGGCAAACCTCCCAACAAATATGAGAAGAATTTAAAGATGAAGGATGATTCTGATAACTTAAACCAGGTGTCCATTTCAAGCTCTAAGCAGAACATCCATAATTTTGATGTCTCCAACATCAAGGCTGAGAAAATTGCAGTTCGTGAAGATATTTCTTCTATCTTAAAGATTGGTTCAGTCACTATTACCCCAAAGCAGGTTGAGATAAAACAATTTTCCATTGGTAACATAACAAATTGATGTTCTTACTATAGGCTCAATGCCCATTAAAGTTAATGGATTTGTTGGCTCTTCTGGTTTCTTGAAAGTTGGAAGTATATAACTTAATCCAAAAGCTTTACAATCGTAAAAAGGAGATGTTACTGCTACAAGTAGTTTTCCTTTAGTTTGTCATCTGGTTTGGTCAAGTTGAATTAATGTCTCTTGATTGTATCATGCAGTTGAGAAGTTGTTTCTCTTTGATCTATTTCTATTTCTATTGCTTTGATACAAAGGCATTTCCTTCTAATTGCCATTAGTTTTCAAGTTGTAGTGTTGACTCCTAAAACTTCAAAAGGTTAATCTTTTTTTTTCCGCAAACATCTTTGGGTCAATTTTCTTAGAATTTCATCTAATCTCTTGTGGGGAAGCATGCATCAAATTTCTCTCCACTTTCATTTCATGTTATTATAGTCACAATATCTTTGTTGTGTTGTTACGAATATATGTGTTCCATTTTAATTATGATTTGATTTTGAAGGTGTTGAAATGTAGTATATAACTCAATGAGAGTTTATTCTTTAACAGTATAAATTTCTTTTGGTTTGTTTGTTGTTGTCCATTATTGTGGACTCAAGAAACAACATAATTATACTATTTCAATTGGGACCTGATGTTTTACTATACCAGAATATACATAAAATGATCATATGAAAAGAAATTATGTTAATTGCACCATGTGAAGTTTGTTTACTTAAGACACCGAAGTTTTAACATGAGATAATTTGTTCTTTTCAAGTTGTCTCTTTTGCAAATGATTTCAGTGTAAACGTTGAAGGTTTTTTGTGTGTGTGCGGAATTGTTAGAAAAATTGGTTTTTATTTGTTATTTTCAATGGGAGATAAATAAGAAATATGTTGATTTGTATATTTACTTCAAGGTAGTTTCATGATGGCACATCATCCATCATTAAGTAATCTTAAGTAATTCATGAGAAAATAGGAGATTCGTGAGAAAATAGAAGAGGCCTAAAATTTGACAGAAGTGAGGATACTGTGTAATACTGTAACATGAGGGATGAGAACAAGATCCTGAAATTAAAGTGTCATTGTTTTTGTTAACCATTACTAAACTAAAACCGTACAAAGAGCATAAAATTACAAGGCAAAATATCCAAATTGGTCCCTTATGTTTACCTCGGGGTCCATTATGGTCCTTTATTTTTAAAAAATTTCAAAGTAGTCCTTTAATTGTTCCAAAAGTGTCATTTACGTCCTTTCCGTTAAACTCTAACAAACGACGTCAATGTTTGATTGTGTGGCATCTGACCTGGAATTCCACGTACTATATATTTTTTCCACGTAATACATTTTTTTTAATCTTAAAAAATTCATAAAATTCAAAAGAAAAAGGAAAATAAAATCAAAATCCCTAAACATCAGCAGGATTCACAACATTCCAATCTTCATCGATTCTTATCAATCGAAGTGCTACATCATAACACACCCTTCAACAAATCTCAATAATTTCAAATCAAAACAAAAAACACATACAAATCAAAAACAGAAAAGAAGAAGATGAAGAAAGACCCGGATGAAAAAAGAGATTGATAACTGAGGTGAACCAAGAACAGGGAAACCGAAGACGAATCATTGAGAGAGATAAGATCTTGAGACGAACAGTGGAGAGAATCTGAACAACGATGCTCTGGTGCGGCATAATTTATACCAATACGGAGAGGATGGTCGGAGAACGGTGCAACGACTCCGTTTGTTTTTCGGCGGAGGTTTCTAACGGCAAAGAGAGGGAAAGGTGATGGGAAGAAGACTGCGTGTTGAGTGTGTAGCAATGATTTTATGTCATTTTATTTTTCAGTTTTAGGTAAATAAAGACTGTCTTAGGCTTGTACACCATGGACATCCTATTTGCACCGTATATTTTCACACCATGGACATCCAATCTTCATCAATCTGCATCGTCGTTCAGATTCTCTTAAGCAATTCCTAACATTTCTTGTGAATCCTGTCAAGTGCAAAAATCGAAACCCGTAGTTGAAACTCAATTGCAAGGAAATCCCTAAATCGAAACTCAGAAATTAAAGAAATCCATAAATCAAAACCCAGAAATTGCTGCAAAATCCCTAATTCAGATATTTTAGTTGTGGTTCACGAAAATTAAGAGATTTGGGGAAAAAACTTGTTACAAATTTAAGGAAAAATGTGATTAATGATAATAAAATGTGATTAATGAAATGTAATATATAAATTCCATATCAGCTCAATGTATATGCCACATCAGTGCCATCAGCACCAAGTGTATGCCACATCAGCGCCAGTTGTGTTCTCGATTGACTTTGACTAACGGTGTTGACGGCACGGACTAACGTGATACCATTTAAAAACTTAAGGGATCACTTTGGAACTTTTTAGAATTAAGGGACCAAATTGAACCCCGAGGTAAACTTAAGGGACCAATTTGAATATTTTACCAAATTACAAAACATAATTTTTTTTTATAAAAAAAAGACAAGTTTACCTCATTTAATAGTAAGATATAATGATTACTTAATCTTAGACCCAAATGACAGTAAACCCAGATGATGTTTTCAATGTCTTTGAAATGCAGTGACTTATATTTTTGTTAAAAGTATTCACACAATAAATATACTTTAAAAATAGTCTTATCTATCTTTTTTTCTCCTTATTTTTTAATTTATTAAATTATAATCTCATGAAAATTGTTTATATTCTTACAAGTGAATTGATTATTTTTCTCCTTATTTTTTAATTTATTAAATTACAATCTCATGAAAATTGTTTATATTCTTACAAGAGATTTGATTGTATATTGTTTAACAAGTTTACTCTTTTAAAATCATTTGGTAGAATATAAGGCAACATATTCATATTTTGAAACTTTCAATTTCTTTTGACAAGTGAAGAATTTATATTAATACACTTAAATTAATATCGATTATTTATAATCATATATATTGTGTAATCAAAATTCGCTTTTTTATGATTATTCTAATACAATTCAGTGTAAATCATGATTGATCATTACATAATTAAATTTTTTATTCCATATTTATAAATGTATTTAAATATATTATAAATATACAATGTCAAATAAATTTACCCATGTAGAATCACAAATATCTTACTAGTTTATATAATAATAATAAACAATTTTACTGCTGTGTTCAGATTTCATAATTACATGTCTAAGAAGTTGATAATGTATTATTAGTATAGTACTAATCCTATTTCAAAAATGAAGAAAAACGACAATGACTCTTTTTATTGGAAACTGTATCAAGTTATTTTTTCTCTCCATTGCCTTTCTTATCACTTGTGTGTAATGTGTATTATTTCTTGTGTTTACATCTAACACTTTTATGTTTTTTCTCTTCTTTTTTTTTTTTCACTTTTCTTTGTTCCTGACATAAAAAACATAAATATCATAGAGAAATTAGAGCTAGAAATAAGTCGAGTCGAGTCGAACTCGTCTCAGGTCGACTCGATTTAATAAGAATTGGTTCAGCTCAAATCCCGATTCGAATTCGACACGAACATTTTTTTAAACTCAAACTCGACTCGCTATAAGTTCACGAACATTTCAGTTCAGTTCAACACGAATTTAATATATATATATATATATATATATATATATATATATATATATATATATATATATATATATATATATATATATATATATATAAAATTAATATATTTTTACAAAGAAAATTTGAAATCAAATAAAAGTTTTCAGATTGAAATTTAACTTTGTCCCCAAAATCTACTAATTCAAAAACTACACAACTTTCAAGAGATAAATTTGAAAATCTAATTCAAAAACTACCCAATATAAGTTTAAATTTGTCTTAAAAAATCCACAAATTCACTAAATAATTAGGAACCTTACAAATTTAATGAAATAATACATAAGAAATGATTAGAAATTGGTATATTTCCATCACAAAATGTGTACAACACTTGTAATCTTCATTACACATGTAATTTTCACAAATGCCATAATGCCTCCTACAAGAATGATTCTAAATGCAATTGTCAACTTTACTTCCATAACTAGTACGAAAAGGACAATATAGGATTAAGATTTGGAGTAAGTCTTTAAACTTACTCTTAAAGAAAATATAATCCTTCTCATATATAATCGAGTTGACTCATGAACATAACAAGTCGAACTACGTGTAGCCCAAGTTCAGCTCATTTAGTTAACGAACTTAGTTTTTGCTCATATTTAGCTCATTTGATTCCAGGGCGACCCGAATAATTTGGAGGCTCTGTTCTATTTTAAAATTAGGCTCTTTATGATAAAAACACAATAAATTTTAAAAATATCAAGTTTCATTTAAATGATAAATAAAATTATATATATATATATATATATATATATATATATATATATATATATATATATATATATATATATATATATATATATATATATATATATATATATATATATATAGAGAGAGAGAGAGAGAGAGAGAGAGAGAGATCAAAATATATATAGAGATATTGTGTAGAAATTTGACTCATCGAAATTTAGTTTTCCGAATTTTTACTTTAAAAATTCTCATTTATTAGAAAAGTTCTTAATCATTTAACGAAACGAAATACTTCTGATCTGACCTGATCAAGAGGAACCTTACAGTGATGAGCAACTACGGTGGAGGAACGGATGAGGGGTGTACCTGCAAGGTACTCCGATGCCAAAGTTGGAAAACGTTGTGGAATGTAAGTACATAAGGTAGTAAGTAAGTGAAATAGAATACCCGATCCTCTAGTGAAAGAGGATATTTATAGAGTATCCTCAGCGTTGGGACAAGATTCTTCTCATAGGCTAGACTAGCTAGGCCTAAGGAAAATCTGTCAAGGACTGCGTAAGAGCAGATACGATCTAACATGTGGTCTTGCCTTTGGTCTAACTGTCCCGTAATATTAGTAGAAAATAATGGGGACAGTATATTAGGTAGAGCACGTGGGGGATATGTTCTCCCCACGTCCTTATGAATCAGGCTATGAGTATGTACTCGACGGATCGGGCATGTGCCCGACATATACAGCGTCGACCTAGTCCGAAGTAGGATTCTTCCCATGCCCATATGTAGTAGGTTGTGGGTCATGTCTGACGGACTGAATCTCTGTCCGATATACATTGCACAGATCCAGTCCAGAACAATTTCCTTCAACAATTTCGACAATGTTAATAATAAAGTGTCTTAATTAATAAAGAATCAACAATGGGAAATTACGAATTTTTAAATCTCACAATTTCTAAGCCAATTTTTTTAATGTATTCATTCACAATGGTAGAAAAATATAAATATTTTCAAATTTACATTTTAAAATTTTGTGTACATTTATAAAACACTTAAAATTTTAAGATATTGTACCATAAGTTCGATTGTATTTGAACAAGACATACCATGATGCTTACTCATATGTATAAATATAGAGTTGATATAGTAAAATAAAAATTTGAATTAGTAAAATAGGCTAAAATAAATTCAAAAATCTTTTAAATCTAATAACTTAATTTACTATCTATTTAATAATAATTTAAATAAAAATAATAATAAGTTTACTAATTTTAAAATATTATTCAAAAAATAAAACTAAGTAATGCAACATTTTATATATAATAGAATAATAATGGATAAAAGTTGATTAAATGGGCCATTATAAATTTCAAAACCGATTTCATGTTGGAGCACTTTTTATTAAAAATTAAAATATACATGAAGTGTAGAAAGATAGAAATATAACTCACATATTGTCACTTTCAAAACGTTACTATCACGGCCATGCTACTTCATGTTATATTTAATTGTTGCAAGTAAAGACCCTTAATTTTAGAGACCCACCCAATGCTATAACACTTCTTGCACGTTCACAAGATTTGTTTTGTTTGGTTCATGAACTTAATTCAACGATTTAATTATTAAATTAAATTAAAACTATTCTCGAGTTGATTTGATTCATTGTCGGATTTAATTAAAATGAATGAGAAAGAAGGTGATCATGAAATGGATCAAATTTAGATGAAGCGTGCAAGAAGAACCACAAAAAAAAACATTAACAAAAGAAACAACAATTATGGTTGCATCCAACGATGATATCTCCGGCGAGAAAAAAATCAATCTTTTCTTCTCCTTCTTTTTCTACAAACCTTTTAAATCCAACCGATAAATCTATAATCTGAAAAATCCATGAATTCAAAAAATCGAACAGTCAAATGGTTGAGAATAGGTTGAAATTTTACATCCGATGATTTTCGTTGGAAGAGATTTTTTGACATGAAACCGACCGGATCCGACCGATGTCCACCCTTAGCAACATTACATTACAATCAATTAGTACTTATATGCATCTATGTTTCCTATTACTATCATATTTAGGTGTTCTTTTTCTTTTTGATGATGTATTAATTCTTACGATGTTTTGGATGATTTGGTAACTTTTGGTCATACGTAGCACATTGAATGAGGAAAAGAGGGTCTTCGCAAATTTGTACGGAGAAGTTTTCTTTCTTTTGCAAACAGAAAAATAAAAAGCAAAGAAAGGGAAAACTAAATAGTGTGGTTGAGTAGAATAAATAAAAGTGCTTATGCATACTTTTTTTCCGTGCAAAGAGCTAGCCATTATACCCATTATTAGGTGGTGTACTAGTTCTCTATTTGATTCTCCTTCGTGGTCCAAAAGGTAGCCAAATTTGACTTGAAAATGTATCCATTTTATATAAACAAAATTAGGTGAGTAGATAATCTCCTCATCTATCGTATCAGAAAATTAAATCTTCTTGAAAAACCATTTTTACCCTCATTGCTCCATTCTGTGTCAAATGACTTACTTTATCATGTTCCAACTCATTTTTCTCTTTTTCTATTTCTTTTCTCTCTACATTTTTCTTGCTTGCTATTTGGATTATCAAAAAACATGTGTATTGTAAGAGTTAATTTTGGCACTTCTAAATTAACAGTTTTTTTTCTTCCCAATACATATATATATATATATATATATATATATATATATATATATATATATATATATATATATATATATATATATATATATATATATATATATATATTCTTTTCTTTCTATTTCTTTTCCCTCTACATTTTACTTGCTTGCTATTTGGATTTTCAAAAAACACGTGTATTGTAAGAGTAAATTTTAGCACTTCTAAACTAACAGTTTTTTTTCTTCCCAAGACGTGTAAAGGTTTATATATATATATATATATATATATATATATATATATATATATATATATATATATATATATATATATATATATATATATATATATATATATATATATATAAATATATTTCTTTCTAACTGGTTCATTCCACCCAACATAAACAAGTAGATTGATAATGTAATTTTTGTAGTTTTTGTCTCTATCCCATATGAGAAAAATAAAAGATTATTTTTTAATATCTTTTATTATTTTTAATTTTTGGTTAATCAAACTTAGTTTTAAAATATATTATTTTAATTTATATTTTTAATTTTTCCAATAAACAAAAAAAATTTACAATCAAATATTGAATAAACGGAAAGAGTTGATATTTTTTGTGTGCATCAATTAATCGTGTATAGATATTCTAATTAAATATTTGTATTTGGTAAATTTATAACATTTAATCTATTAATATTCAATATCTTTCTTGATCTTGATTTTTAATCTCTTTTGTCAATGATATGATACTTATGATTTTAGACTACATAAATATCGTTATTATTGGTATTTAAAATACTTTGGAACATGAAAAATAGTTGTTTATATACACGAAGTTACTGTTTTTTCACGTGTACCAGACATTTTTCTATTAAGAAATATACATTTCTCTATTAAAATATATATTTTCACGGGTACCAGAACCCGGATACACGAGTTTGTTACTAGAAATTGAACACATCAAATTTCTTAGGAACAAAATACTTAATTTTTTTTCACTTAATTTATTATTTATTTTTTTCCTTAATTCAATATAATTTTCTAATTAAACATTAAATTATTATTTTTTCAGATAAACCAACCATTTTTCTATTAAAAAATATACATTTCTCTATTAAAAAATATATATTTTTCACGAGTACACGAGTTTCTTACTAGAAATTGAACACATCAAATTTCTTAGAAACAAAATACTTAATTTTTTTTCACTTAATTTATTATTTATTTTTTTCTTTAATTCAATTTTCCATTTTTCCATATTTTCAATTCTATTACACTCTATTTTTTTTTAATTTCATTCCATATTATTATAGTTGTTTATTAATTTTTTTCTAATTAACTTTTTTTGCTATAGGAATAATTTCTTAACTATGCATTTTTTTTTACATTTTCATTTCTATTTTAGATTTCATAACGTAAAACATTAAAACACTTCGACCCGTGCAAACGCACGGGTCAGTTACTAGTTTTAAAATAAGGATGATACTTAAATTGACCTCATTTTAAAATAGAATTTTTTTTACGGTGAAGTCACACAAATGATTTATTTAGTGAAATCATTAATCTCATCAATGAGGAAGCATTATTGACTTAGTCCGTAAGTATTATATGATAGATGTCATTAGGGATGACAATGAGTAAAATTTGGACATGATATTATAATATACATCTTTATATCTGTGACTTGAAAAAATCATTGAACTCGAGCTCATACCAGCTTGGGCGCCAAATTAGCATGCGTACTCGTGTTCTATATGTATGTAAGTATCTATACTCGTACATGTTATCTGCATTAATATTAAAAATAAATAGAACAATCATAAAATATCATGTCATTTTAAGTTCTTAAAATATTAAAATAAATTCAAAAAACTTATTGTTGAAATAAACAAACATTTATATTAAACACTTAATATTGGTTTAATAGTGATAAACTTTTTTAAATTGATACGTACATTTTTATCTAATAATATAAATTAAAATATAAATATAAATTAAAATATACAAATATATATTGTGTGGGTATGAGGCGAGATGAATATCAAAATACTCATATCTGTCACTCCCGGGATTTTCATCCTAGTACAAACGCGAAAGTGGCGCGGAAAGGTTAGAGTCGCCAGCCAGACATTTTTATCCCGAATGAATGGGAAAGGTAATGTTGCACAAACCTGAGGAAGAAAGAAAGGACAAGGTCCTGCGAACCAAAGATCTGAGTTCGGGAGTCGGTTACGACCTGGGAAGGTATTAGCACCCCAGATCGTCCGTCGTACCCGACGGGATCCACGCTTGCTTGTTTGTTTCAAAGGGTGAGAAATAATATGCTGCTGAATAAGATCGCTAACTGGAAATGGAATGGGAATGGAAAAGAAATGAGAATAAAGGGGGAAATGTAGGGAAAATAAAGAATGTGCTCGAACGGGCCCTACCCCGCTGCCTACGTACCTCATCGGGATAATGAGGATCAGAGTCGACGTAGTTCGCCTAACTAAGGCAGGAACTATTTGTTTGTGTTTTTTATGCTGGAACTGCGTATGTCTATGCTCAGGTGTTGCAGGCTCGTCTGGTACGAGTGCGTTTACCGTCTTGCAAATGAGACAAGTCGTCGCGAGTTCGCGTTGTGAGTGAATGAGATGAGAAGAGAAGTTCCCGCAGGATAGTCGCTTATTGTGTTTTTTTGTCTTTTATGAGAAGTGTTTTGAATTTGTTTGTGAACGGTCTTGTATTAAGACCTATCCATCGCGGGAAGTACTTACACCTCGCCCCGAAACAGGACGCGTATAAACACTCCGCAACAAAGTCTCGTGTCGTACAAGATTGTTCGGTTTTTATTAAATGTTTTATTGCTTTTCTTTTTGAGATGAGAAAGAATGACTCAAGTTGAAAAAAAGGACAAAATCTAAGGGGACTAAGACTCAATCCTAATTTTTATTTATTTACAAAAGTGGTCCTATGGTTTGTGAAGTTTTCTATTCCTAATGAGAAACTTGAAACTATTAGAATTCAACTTACTTCTTAATGAAGTTAAGTTGATTCTAAAAACAATGGGGAAGCCTATACAAGTTATAAAAACCAAATAACAAGGCAAAACAATAGAAATGGAATTAAGAAATAAACTTCTAAACAAAACCACTAAAGGCATGAATTAAAAAAATAGTCTATTTTTATTTATTCTAGTTCTAATGAAAAGGAAACTTTAAGCCTAAGTTCTAAACTAAGTCAATCCTAATATTCATTCTAAAAAATCAAGTTTTAACTAGCCTAAGTCTAAATTAAATTCTAATGCTAAATCTAATCTAGACTATTATTATTATTTTTTTTTGTATTGAACTTTATTTTTTTAATGGCCTAAACTAATGCATAACTAGGCCTAAAACTAATATTCTAAAAAAATACTAAAACTTCTAGAAAAATTATGACAATTAAACCATAGGGTCCTAACACTATCCCTAAAATTGTACTAAGAGGGATCCTAAAAAATCTTATTTTTCTTATGCCTAAAAATCCATTATTTCTACCTAAAGATTAACCATTATTTCCTAAGGATTACACCACTAAAACCTAAGATAAAAGGCCTTAAAAAATCCACTAAAAAATATCCTAAACACTATTATGAGTCCTCTAATTACAGAAAAAAGAATGGCTCAAAAAAATTGCTGGAACTAACATAAATAAAATGAATAAAATTCAGCACAATTAAAAGGAATTCAATAAAGCTAATTAAAAGAATAATCAGAATTAAATTGAAAAATAACCAAAATTTAGAAATTAAAAATGTCAAAAATTTCTAATTGGATTTAAAAAGCTAAAAAAAAATTTTATGGTATTTTTCTAATCTTCTTACTATTTTTGGGAATTGTTTTCTAAACTAATAACAAATTGAAAATATAAATTCTAAAAGAAAAGACAGGGGGTGAAAGAAGTTATTTTCTAGTGTTTTCTTTAGTTGGGCTTAAAAGAGGGAGTGTTACTAGCAAAATGTCCAGGCCCACACGCAGGATCTAGGGAGAGGTGCAGGAAGTGAAAGTTTTTAGTGGTTTTTGCTCATTGGGCTTAAAACAGGGGCGCGAATAGCCAAGTGCTAGGCCCATTATGCTAAAAAACAGGGGAGTTTATGATAAATTAACTAAAATTAATGGCTATGGATCTCTTTAATTATCCTTAATTCTCTTTTTTTAATTTTCCAGGATATTCACATAATCATAGATTAATTTCCTTGATTATTTTTTAATTACAAACCAAAAGCCACAACAAGTGCTGAAGAACTAAACACAAAGGCTAAACCTAATTTCTCTTCCTCATCCTCTTCCGCCGCCGCACCCTTCTCACCTTCCCCTCATCCCTCTTCTTTGTCCTCTAACTTAATCTTCTTCTTCTCTAAATAACCTCATCTTCTATCAATTTCATATCCCGAAATCAACAAACACCCTAAACTGATCCTCTTAACATGAACGGCCTATTCAATAAAACCTAAATTCGTGATGGCGTACCTTCAATCGACGATTGCCAAGTTTCGGTGACGCGGATGTTGTTGAGCGATTCGATCCGAAGGCGAAAAAGATCCACGGAGGTGATGGTTTTGTTCAGTTCGGACGATTACGGTGTTCGGATATGTCCTGGCTTGCCACAGCTTCTTGAAGACCTTGTGAAGACGATCGTGAGCTGCGGACGAGCGAATCAGATGAGGAGTTTTTTTCAAGTATCCATGGTTGAAGTTCAACAAGAGGAATATCAATATCCAGGTGAAATTATCGCTCCCTGTCATTTCGCCGATACAAAGCTGTCGATGATGAACTTGCTCGATTAGCACCCTGACATTGGTATGTGCAACTCTGTTTTTTTTTCAATCGGTGATGGAACTCCATAGGGCTTGGTTTCGATTGAAGAAGGTGAAAGATTCAGCTCAAAAGATCCGTGTGTTAGGATGGTAGATTGATGAAACTGCAGATTGAGTGAGGGGGGAATGGAGTTAACCTGGAATTGATGAGGGTTCGGTAAGATAATGAAGAAAGAGATTCAAACTTAGTGATGAAGATTGAGAGGATTGAGAAGATTGAATCAGAAGAATTGAGAATTAGTGAAGAAGAAATGCAAATTGGGATTGTGAATTTTTGTGAAGGGGCTTTTTTCGGTGAAGAAGAGCTGAAAATGAAGATGGAGATCCTGCTTTATAGGAGAGGGATCCACCTTCTAGAGAATCCAAGTGAAGCTTCCAGAACAAAAAATGGTTAGGAGTTTGTTGATTTTCAGTTAGAATTTTTGTTGAGTAGTTATCAATCTGTTAGGAATTGACAGTTAGTTATAGATTTTTTCCCTAACTTTGTTCTGTTATGGTTTTCCTTCCTTTTTTGCAGGGTCACTTGGCCTGTTTTTATTAAGATGGTTGATGAAGGCCAAAGGTAAACTGAATAAAGGTGAAGATTTGAGGGTGAGGAATGAAAACCATTTGAAGTTCAGTGGAAAAACTGAGGAATTGCTTTCTCTGCTTGTACTTTCTTTCCTTTCTGATGTAATCGAATTTTCTTTCCTTCTGTTTCCGCAGTAATTGAGTTTTCTGTTTTTGGTTATAAACTATAACTGACTCTGCTAATTTTGCTATTCACTTGTAGCTGATCTTGCTTCATTTACAACAACCATCTCGCCCAAACTCAGCGTCTTCTTCAGTCGTTCCGCTGGACCTTTCAGGCCTATTGTTCATGGACAAACTCATAAATATAACATGAAACTCAGGGCTGGTAAAGGATTTCCTCTTGAGGAATTGAAGGCTGCTGGCATTCCCAGAAAACTTGCACGAACTATTGGCATTTCTGTTGATCATTGCCGTAAGAACCGATCCTTGAGGGTCTGCAAGCCAATGTGCAGAGGCCGAAAACATACAGGGCTAAGTTGGTCGTCTTCTCAAGGTCAAGGCAAGGCTGGTGATTCGACTCCCGAGGAACTCGCAAATGCCACACAGGTTCAAGGTTCCTGCTTGCCAATTGTGAGGGAGAAGCCAGCTGTAGAATCAGTTAAGATTACAGATGAGATGAAGGCATTTAAAGCTTATTATAAGCTTCATTTTAAACGAACAAAACAAAAGCCATCTTGGTGCCAGAATGAAAAAAGACTGCAGAGGCAGAGAAGGAGGACAAGACATGAAGGTTTCAGGAAGCCTTAGTTTCTAATTCATCCACTTGATGATTTTTGTTAGACAATTTTTTTTTGAGATTCTTTTCATTAAGAAAATGCTTAGTCTTAAACATGGGTCTCCATGGCCATTGTTATTTTATGGACTTTAGTTATTCAAGCTTGTTGGTTTAATTATCAAATAAATATAAAAATGAATTATATACTTATTTTGGATTTAACAAAAGATGGATAGAATATGTGATTTAGTAATGTGGATAATTTTGGGTAATGGGCTTGAGACAAACACATGGGCCAAAAGAAAAATGATTCCCACATTTCTTGGTAATGAAAATTAATAGGTACACAAGTGCAATTGATTCTTGGATTAAGACAATGGATTAAAGGGATAAAATGAATGTGTGCAAAAAAAACAAAGGTTTAGATGGCTGGTTAGACTTCCAGAAAATGAAACGATCATTTGACTAATACAACAGATTAAAGAATGAAAGGATAGGTGAATAAACTGAACTGAACTGAGGGAAATATATAGAATAATGGAAATTGAGGTAAAAAGATGAAAGTGGAATAGAATGATCAGGAATGGTTTATAACAATGAGAACAAAACGATGAAGGAATCCTCGATTTTAGCCCAAAGCCTATTTCAAATTCTCTACAAGCCCATGAACACTGCTCTTTTTGAACCACTGCACAGTGCTCCAAATTAGTCACAGCTCACCGAATCGTCTGAAACACGCCATGACCATTCGAATCCAGATGTGTCACTGATAAAATGAAAATTCAAACCAAACTTCACACAAAACACTGCTCGATAAACTGATGAATTTCAACACACGACAATCTGAACTTTGAATATGCATCGTTTAAGAAATCGTCCAGTGGCCCAAAATAAACCTTGCAGTTGCAACCATCTTTTGATAGTTTGGCCATAACTAGGTCAAATTCCCATCTGAGTCGAAACACAACTGAACAACCGCATTTGGAGTGGAATCATGATCCAGTGAATATTCTTTGTTATTTCAATCCTTGCCAAATACTTATAAAGGTACAAAACCCTAATTTCCTTGCCCTAATCACATACCTTACGAAACAATGAAATGAACTACTATGATGTTAATGACTTGGTGAGAAATGCAGATGAGTGCAAAATGATATGCCAATAAAGGGAATAACATGAGGGCAAATTTTGAGGTATTACAGTTGCCCCTATTCAATCATCAGCAAGCCTGAACGAATAATTGCAACGGCTTTTATGCGTTCAAGGCGTGGAGTGATTGAATACTCAAATAAAACCTGAAAATTTGCACACTGAGGGTAATGGAAATGCCATTTGCCCATTTATTTATTTATGTATTTTCTGATTTTGACCTCTGAATAGGTAACGGGGAAAGAACCAGGTGGAATAGAATCGATGCAATCACTGCGACTACTGAACGAATCAAAGCCACAGCGAGGGTGCCTATTATCGAAACAGGACTTAACGCAACATCAACCGATTTGCGATTCAAATAAGATCAACCGATCAAACACGGAGATGGTATCAACCGATCCATCCCGGAAAGCGAGAATGCAATATCATCCGATTTACAACTCGATGAGAAATGATATCAACCGATTCATGACTCAAATAAGATCAACCGATCTAACATGGAGATGGTATCAACCGATCCATAACCAAGAAATGCGAGAGTGTAATATCATCCGATTTACAACTCAAAGAGAAATGATATCAACCGATTCATAACTCAAATAAGATCAACCGATCTAACACGAAAATGGTATCAACCGATCCACCCCGGAAAGCGAGAATGTAATATCATCCGATTTACAACTCAAAGAGAAATGATATCAACCGATTCATAACTCAAATAAGATCAACCGATCTAACACGGAAATGGTATCAACCGATCCACCCCGGAAAGCGAGAATGTAATATCATCCGATTTACAACTCAAAGAGAAATGATATCAACCGATTCATAACTCAAATAAGATCAACCGATCTAACAGAAATGGTATCAACCGATCCATTATCTTCGCACTGAGACGAGACCATTGTACTTAAATGGAGACTCGAAAGGAATGGGATCGTTGTACTTAAACGAAAGCCCAAGACGCGACCGTTGTACTGAAACGGAGACGCGAAAAAATGAGACTGTTGTACTGAAACAAGACTCAAAGACGAGACCATTGTACTTAAATGGAGACTCAAAAGGAACGGGATCGTTGTACTTAAACGAGAGCCCAAGACGTGACCGTTGTACTGAAACGGAGACACGAGGAAATGAGATTGTTGTACTGAAACAATACTCAAAGACGAGACCATTATACTTAAATGGAGACTCGAAAGGAACGGGATCGTTGTACTTAAACGAGAGCCCAAGCAAACAGTATCATTGTACTTAAATGATAACCCGAGACGTGACCGTTGTACTGAAACGGAGACGCGAACAAATGAGACTGTTGTACTGAAACAAGACTCAAAGACGAGACCATTGTACTTAAATGGATACTCGAAAGGAATGGGATCATTGTACTTAAACGATAGCCCAAGACGCGACCGTTGTACTGAAACGGAGACGCGAAAAAGTGAGACTGTTGTACTGAAACAATACTCAAAGATGAGACCATTGTACTTAAATGGATACTCGAAAGGAATGGGATCATTGTACTTAAACGATAGCCCAAGACGCGACCGTTGTACTGAAACGGAGACGCGAAAAAGTGAGACTGTTGTACTGAAACAATACTCAAAGACGAGACCATTGTACTTAAATGGATACTCGAAATGAATGGGATCGTTGTACTTAAACGAGAGCCCAAAACGCGACCGTTGAAAGAATGAGACTGTTGTACTGAAACAAGACTCAAATACGAGACCATTGTACTTAAATGGAGACTCGGAAGGAATGGGATCATTGTACTTAAATGATAACCCAAGACGTGACCGTTGTACTGAAACGGAGACGCGAAAAAATGAGACTGTTGCACTGAAACAAGACTCAAATACGAGACCATTGTACTTAAATGGAAACTCGAAAGGAACGGGATCGTTGTACTTAAACGAGAGCCCAAGACGCGACCGCGAAAGAATGAGACTGTTGTACTGAAACAAGACTCAAAGACAAGGCCATTGTACTTAAATGGAGACTCGAATGAAATGGGATCGTTGTACTTAAACGAGAGCCCAAGACGCGACCGTTGTACTGAAACGGAGACGCGAGAAAATGAGATTGTTGTACTGAAACAATACTCAACTGGGGATAACAACAAGACTCGGTATAAGTAACCACCCTGGGAAACGAAGTTGTATTCTGTTGGGAACACTTCAATCTGTTTGGAGATGAAACGGGTCTTATGTAATATACCTCAAAACTGGCCCATGCTGGTATGCATATATTTGAATTTATGGCGTAATGCTCCATGAGGATGGAAATGCTACGCTTTGGAGGATGCAAATGTAATGATGATTACTGGATGCAAATGCAAATGCAAAGGGGTCTCCCGATGAGGAGATAACAGACATCCCAACTGGCTTGACTGGGTAGGAACTGACGATCACTGCATTGATCTGGTTAATCCTTATGAGGAGAAGACAACTCTGCGGGGAATGTTGTCAATGATACACCAGCTCTGAACTGCCGCCACCGCCAAAAATAAATTGGACTTTGAGATTGGAGAGCCCAGACCCTGCTGGAGATGGACTCTTCCTGAACCCTGATGGGGAAATGAAGACCTCCCGACTTGGCTGAGAACCAAAGGCATGACACTGCTGAGGGAGAAATTGCTGGGGAGGAAAGACATTCTTTATACTATTGAGAATCGCCCCTGTCTGAAGGGAAACTCCTGCTTGGGGATGACACCCACCTTCTGTTACCTTGCTGGGAGAAATTTCAACTTACACATTACTAGGGATGACGGGTGATGTCAATGATAAAGCTTCAGGCTGAAGATAAAAGCTCAAGCTGCCACTTACTGGGGATAAGAGATAAATCCTCTCATGTTGGGAATGAGAGATGCAAGGCGTATCATGCTGGGGATGAGAGATGATGATATCTTTTTGCTCAAGAAGTAACCTTCAATTTGCCGCACTACTGGAGAAGGAATTGTCTAATGAGACTTGCTAAGGAATTCTGATCAATGAAGTCCGCCGACGAAACAACTCTTGAAGTACTGTGCCGACAATGGCTTTGCCCCTAGCCCTGGGTTGATAGGTGCCGACTAATCATGAGTGAACAATGGTTCTTTGCAATTTTCGACTCGCCTCAAATTAAGGTCCATCAGAAGTAAATGTCTCAAGAGGATTTTACAGAAAACATGGCATATGAAACGCCTCAGTGTCTTCAAACTCTTGGAGAGATTCGTTGGATCTCGAAATAACTGCCCCAGACTGCATGGTCTGTGCAAGAATTTTCCTCGCGAGGATTCATGAAAAAAACCTCATATCACCGTGAGATAGTGTGTCCTAGTATTTTGAACCTTGGGTAGGTGCTTCTGATTAACCGTCTTCAGGAGAAAGTAACTTCCAGTGCTCTTGGGGTGGCCTGCCCCAGTATAAGTCTTGAAGTGATCACCTCTGAATGACTGCTTTGAAGAAAACACCCAGATCAACTATTCTTTGAGAGATTGGATCTCGAAGTGATTGCCCCAGTTTGGCTGAAATTTGAAGAGACTGCTCGACGTGATTGCCCTGGATTAGTTGGCTCTTTGAGAGATTTGAATCTCGAAGTGATTGCCCCAGTTTGACTAAAATTTGAATGTATGCCTCAGACTAATGGCTCTTTGAGAGATTTGAATCTCGAAGTGATTGCCCCAGCTTGGCTGAATTTTGAAGAGATTGCTCGACATGATTGCCCCAGATTAATTGGCTCTTGCTACGACTGTTGGGAAAGTCCCTACTCAATGGAGTTTCTTAGAAAGGTTCATCTCGACAGATTGTCCTTCGGAAGTTTCAGACTTCTCAACTTGGCAAGATTAAGCTTCTGGACTGAGATTCCATACATGGACTTTTATGATGCCAAACAAATGTATGCAAGCAGAAAATGTTTATTTTTTAGAATGAAAATTCTAATGCAACACACATATTAATCTTGAAGTTTTAATGAAAAAGATGTCGCAAACCTTTGTGAGTGAATCACTGGTTAAGATACGACATTAATTTTTTGAATAATAATAAAAAACATGTACATGCAACACCAACAAAGATCTTTTAACACCACTCATAGGAGTCAGGAACGCGGTCTCGTGGTAGTACGCTCTAAAAAATAACCCTGTTTCAGTTAGGACTTTTGAGGGTTGTATCGTGGCCTGGTTCACGGTTATAGAAACAAAGGATACAGGCTCGAAATTTATTTGTGCCCACCCCTCTTCGTGATGTTCTCCATTCCTATTTTCAGCTAGCTTTCACAAGCGCTCACCTTTCAAAAAGGGTTTTGTGATGGTTGAGGAACCAATTACGCTAACGGTTTAAGCACCAATTAGGTTGTCATTTGGAGTCAGCCACCCCTATTGTCTTTCGTGTCTGTATCACACGACTTTGTTCTTGTTCAAGGATCTTTTCTTGTGTAATCCTTTTTGTCTTTTGCTTTTGCATTATTTTTCTTATCCCTAACTTTTGCCTGGACTGATTCTTGTGAATCTTTGATTGTGAAGTCCAGCGGGATGCCCTAATTTTTGCTTAAGTCGCTTGTTTTCAAGTTTCGACTTAGCGGGCTTTCTCATTCATTTTTTTTTCAATTCTTCTTTTTTTTGAACAAATCGTGTGACACTGTTTGTCTTGATTGCTTTGAAAGGGGCGTGACTGTCCCACTTCTTGGTTGTTGAGGGATAACCATTGTGGTCTCCGGTCTTTGGACCTCTTGATTGGGATAACCATTGTGGTTCCTGGTCATTGGACCTCTTGATTTGGTACAACGAAAGGTAATAGATCCTCAGATTCGCACTCCTTTTGAAATTTGAACGCTCGGTCAAACTAACTGACGCCTACCCTGCCCCTGGGTTAAATGCAAGGGTTTTTTCATGCGGAAAGAAACTCCTACTTCAAGGCTCAAATGGGTTGGCGAGGGTCTATCTCCCTTATATCTCCGGTGTTTAGGATTTGAAACAATGCCTGTACATCGTCAACAAGGTCTTTCTCAAAAGCACACAATTAGAGATTTTTGAGTTTTCATTTCGTCATCCTCCCTGATAGAGTTTAAGCACCACAGTTGGTATTGCAATGCACATACACAAAATCATGAGTGAATACGAATGGATTACTTCAAGAGAAACATGTGCATTTTATTATGGCTATCATTCAAAAACAAATAAGTTTCATGCATGCATACAAATGTTTAAACAAACAATATAAACTACAAATGAAAATGCAGTAAAGAAGCTGAACATTGCCATCATTGAGGAGACTTGACTCCGTCTGGACTTATTGCTTCTGAAGATGCCCTTGCAAACTAGGATGCCAATTTGATAAGGAGATTTCAACATGTGAGCAGACCTTCTGGCATGATGACCTTTGAGTCGGCCAAATTTTGCATCTTGTACTTGAACACATCACAGTTGTCAATTGTATGCCTAAATGCCCCTGAGTGATACTTGCATCTAGCCTTCACATCATGGTGGTCATTATTGAGGAGGTTTGACTCCGTCTGGACTTATTGCTCTCGGAGACTTTCAGCAGTCAGTAGTCTGGATGTTTACTCAATCAAATTCGCAACCTTGTTTTTACCTTTGCCTCTGAAAGACTTGCAATCTTCAATTAAAAGGCCAGGTGCCCCAGAATGGTAATCATACTTGGCATTGAAACCCCAAAGGAAGCTTTGTCGGAAATGATCCTGATGCGGCTAGCTCAACCAATTTGAATCTGAGCAAATGAGGAAACTTGTTGTGCGTACGACCTCGGAATATGATCAAACTTCTTCTCAAGCTTCCCTGGCCTTTACCCATATGCTCTTCCCATAGGACTTTCTTGGGAAGCTGAAATTGGATGCCGACAAATGGCGTCTGGAGGGAAGAGGTTGATAAATGAAGTTGATAAATAAGGTTGCTCGGAAAGATCTTGCACGATCTCCTGCCTACGTATCTCCATTGACCAATGGAGAATCAGAGCAGCGTAGTTCCCCTCAATAGGGATGAAAATAGCTTCATTTCCTTGACACCACATTCAGGATTTCTATAACCGGCTCATCTGAGTCTTCATCTGGTCGACTTCCTCTTTCAATAGTTTCTGATTCTGAAATAAAGCTTGTACATCTGCCCTGAATGGCCCCAGCTGGGTCTTCCTTCAGTTACCTCCGCCCGGAGTTGATTCAAATATATACCTTGATGATTTGATTCAAGTTGTCCATTCTGATGAGAAACCAAGTCAGGATAATAATCTGTCTCTGAACACCTGTCAAGAATGCAAGGATGTATGCAAATGCCATGTTCAGTTATTTTTTAGGAATCTATTTGCTTTGATTCAAGTTTTTGATACAGAAAAATCCAACAGCATGATTCAGATATGTGATCCTCCGAAATAACTGAACATGTGTGCAGAAATGCTATGATGTCATGTATGCAACAGTCATGTGATCAATGATCTGATGTTGGTGTTGAGCAGTGAACCAACTGTCTGAATAGAACCATAATAGCAGCACCATCTCTGTACAGAACCCCATAACTGAGAACCCAATAACTGTAGAACTGGATCACATAATTGAACAGTCACTGATGGTGTTGAAGCTGAACAATGAGCCAAGTGTCTGTGGAGAGTCATAATAATAGTCACAATATCAGGGTCACAATATCAGGGTCACAATGGTAATCACAGTAACAATTTCTCTGAATAGAAATCCCGGATCTCAGAATCAAAGAACCATAGAACACTGAACAATACTGACAAAGTGGGTATGTTGAAGTTTAGGGTTCCTGCAAACCTGTAAACCCCTCCCAATCTCACGGGTGTGCTACTCGGGTCAACATCACGGACTCTCAAAGCCGAATAGCAATAATACGTTCACCATTTCCGAGAAATGGCTCATGACCAAATCAAGGAATCGGTTTGGCATTATGTACTACGCAGGGAGGTCTCAGTTGAGTCCGAAAAAACAAGCATCCCTCACAAGTTTCCAGCTTCAAGCACTGAATCGAGAAACAATAGTACATTCATCCCGAAGGGTACAATACTACCGTCATACGAACATTTTGCTTTAACTGAATTCCTATGAGAGAACCAGGCTATCCTATGCGAGTTCCCAGTGGACCCTCGGATGCGAGTGGGTTTGCCAACAAATGTGGTCTGCCACTGTCATCACTGGAGAGGGTTGTTTCCATTAAGGTTCTCAATGATCGGTCCCCAGCTGCACATAACCATCAAGGTTGTATCCTGAAGTGGGGAAGAACCCCCACACAGAATAGTCCCAAGACAGTCGCAACCTGGGTGTGGAACACATCACCACTCATCATGTAACCATGCGAGCACAACGTGTCCACGCTAATCCTATAGTGCACTCAAGCCGGGTATTTGGCTTATCTCACAGTAACTCCCAACCCACAGAAAAAATGAAAACCAGCACAGCCAGACAGTCCAGTATAATATGATGCATGGAAAATAAAATACTGAAAGTGGTAAATAAATGCGGTAAAGTAAAGCTGTAAAGTAAAAACTGTAAATGAAAGACAATAAAGCTAAACTAAAGCACACAATTTCAAACAAATAAACACCCAAAGAAACAAAACCAAACAGGCGCTAGGATTGACTCTACAAGGGAAACCGGAAGAATCAGGTTCGGTCCCCAGCAGAGTCGCCAGCTGTCGCTCCCGGGATTTTCATCCTAGTACAAACGCGAAAGTGGCGCGAAAAGGTTAGAGTCGCCAGCCAGACATTTTTATCCCGAATGAATAGGAAAGGTAATGTTGCACAAACCTGAGGAAGAAAGAAAGGACAAGGTCCTGCGAACCAAAGATCTGAGTTCGGGAGTCGGTTACGACCTGGGAAGGTATTAGCACCCCAGATCGTCCGTCGTACCCGACGGGATCCACGCTTGCTTGTTTGTTTCAAAGGGTGAGAAATAATATGCTGCTGAATAAGATCGCTAACTGGAAATGGAATGGGAATGGAAAAGAAATGAGAATAAAGGGGGAAATGTAGGGAAAATAAAGAATGTGCTCGAACGGGCCCTACCCCGCTGCCTACGTACCTCATCGGGATAATGAGGATCAGAGTCGACGTAGTTCGCCTAACTAAGGCGGGAACTATTTGTTTGTGTTTTTTATGCTGGAACTGCATATGTCTATGCTCAGGTGTTGCAGGCTCGTCTGGTACGAGTGCGTTTACCGTCTTGCAAATGAGACAACTCGTCGCGAGTTCGCGTTGTGAGTGAATGAGATGAGAAGAGAAGTTCCCGCAGGATAGTCGCTTATTGTGTTTTTTTGTCTTTTATGAGAAGTTTTTTGAATTTGTTTGTGAACGGTCTTGTATTAAGACCTATCCATCGCGGGAAGTACTTACACCTCGCCCCGAAACAGGACGCGTATAAACACTCCGCAACAAAGTCTCGTGTCGTACAAGATTGTTCGGTTTTTATTAAATGTTTTATTGCTTTTCTTTTTGAGATGAGAAAGAATGACTCAAGTTGAAAAAAAGGACAAAATCTAAGGGGACTAAGACTCCATCCTAATTTTTATTTATTTACAAAAGTGGTCCTATGGTTTGTGAAGTTTTCTATTCCTAATGAGAAACTTGAAACTATTAGAATTCAACTTACTTCTTAATGAAGTTAAGTTGATTCTAAAAACAATGGGGAAGCCTATACAAGTTATAAAAACCAAATAACAAGGCAAAACAATAGAAATGGAATTAAGAAATAAACTTCTAAACAAAACCACTAAAGGCATGAATTAAAAAAATAGTCTATTTTTATTTATTCTAGTTCTAATGAAAAGGAAACTTTAAGCCTAAGTTCTAAACTAAGTCAATCCTAATATTCATTCTAAAAAATCAAGTTTTAACTAGCCTAAGTCTAAATTAAATTCTAATGCTAAATCTAATCTAGACTATTATTATTATTTTTTTTTGTATTGAACTTTATTTTTTTAATGGCCTAAACTAATGCATAACTAGGCCTAAACCTAATATTCTAAAAAAATACTAAAACTTCTAGAAAAATTATGAAAATTAAACCATAGGGTCCTAACACTATCCCTAAAATTGTACTAAGAGGGATCCTAAAAAATCTTATTTTTCTTATGCCTAAAAATCCATTATTTCTACCTAAAGATTAACCATTATTTCCTAAGGATTACACCACTAAAACCTAAGATAAAAGGCCTTAAAAAATCCACTAAAAAATATCCTAAACACTATTATGAGTCCTCTAATTACAGAAAAAAGAATGACTCAAAAAAATTGCTGGAAGTTACATAAATAAAATGAACAAAATTCAGCACAATTAAAAGGAATTCAATAAAGCTAATTAAAAGAATAATCAGAATTAAATTGAAAAATAACCAAAATTTAGAAATTAAAAATGTCAAAAATTTCTAATTGGATTTAAAAAGCTAAAAAATTTTTTTATGGCATTTTTCTAATCTTCTTACTATTTTTGGGAATTGTTTTCTAAACTAATAACAAATTGAAAATATAAATTCTAAAAGAAAAGACAGGGGGTGAAAGAAGTTATTTTCTAGTGTTTTCTTTAGTTGGGCTTAAAAGAGGGAGTGTTACTAGCAAAATGTCCAGGCCCACACGCAGGATCTAGGGAGAGGTGCAGGAAGTGAAAGTTTTTAGTGGTTTTTGCTCATTGGGCTTAAAACAGGGGCGCGAATAGCCAAGTGCTAGGCCCATTATGCTAAAAAACAGGGGAGTTTATGATAAATTAACTAAAATTAATGGCTATGGATCTCTTTAATTATCCTTAATTCTCTTTTTTTAATTTTCCAGGATATTCACATAATCATAGATTAATTTCCTTGATTATTTTTTAATTACAAACCAAAAGCCACAACAAGTGCTGAAGAACTAAACACAAAGGCTAAACCTAATTTCTCTTCCTCATCCTCTTCCGCCGCCGCACCCTTCTCACCTTCCCCTCATCCCTCTTCTTTGTCCTCTAACTTAATCTTCTTCTTCTCTAAATAACCTCATCTTCTATCAATTTCATATCCCGAAATCAACAAACACCCTAAACTGATCCTCTTAACATGAACGGCCTATTCAATAAAACCTAAATTCGTGACGGCGTACCTTCAATCGACGATTGCCAAGTTTCGGTGACGCGGATGTTGTTGAGCGATTCGATCCGAAGGCGAAAAAGATCCGCGGAGGTGATGGTTTTGTTCAGTTCGGACGATTACGGTGTTCGGATATGTCCTGGCTTGCCACAGCTTCTTGAAGACCTTGTGAAGACGATCGTGAGCTGCGGACGAGCGAATCAGATGAGGAGTTTTTTTCAAGTATCCATGGTTGAAGTCAACAAGAGGAATATCAATATCCAGGTGAAATTATCGCTCCCTGTCATTTCGCCGATACAAAGCTGTCGATGATGAACTTGCTCGATTAGCACCCTGACATTGGTATGTGCAACTCTGTTTTTTTTTCAATCGGTGATGGAACTCCATAGGGCTTGGTTTCGATTGAAGAAGGTGAAAGATTCAGCTCAAAAGATCCGTGTGTTAGGATGGTAGATTGATGAAACTGCAGATTGAGTGAGGGGGGAATGGAGTTAACCTGGAATTGATGAGGGTTTGGTAAGATAATGAAGAAAGAGATTCAAACTTAGTGATGAAGATTGAGAGGATTGAATCAGAAGAATTGAGAATTAGTGAAGAAGAAATGCAAATTGGGATTGTGAATTTTTGTGAAGGGGCTTTTTTCGGTGAAGAAGAGCTGAAAATGAAGATGGAGATCCTGCTTTATAGGAGAGGGATCCACCTTCTAGAGAATCCAAGTGAAGCTTCCAGAACAAAAAATGGTTAGGAGTTTGTTGATTTTCAGTTAGAATTTTTGTTGAGTAGTTATCAATCTGTTAGGAATTGACAGTTAGTTATAGATTTTTTCCCTAACTTTGTTCTGTTATGGTTTTCCTTCCTTTTTTGCAGGGTCACTTGGCCTGTTTTTATTAAGATGGTTGATGAAGGCCAAAGGTAAACTGAATAAAGGTGAAGATTTGAGGGTGAGGAATGAAAACCATTTGAAGTTCAGTGGAAAAACTGAGGAATTGCTTTCTCTGCTTGTACTTTCTTTCCTTTCTGATGTAATCGAATTTTCTTTCCTTCTGTTTCCGCAGTAACTGAGTTTTCTGTTTTTGGTTATAAACTATAACTGACTCTGCTAATTTTGCTATTCACTTGTAGCTGATCTTGCTTCATTTACAACAACCATCTCGCCCAAACTCAGCGTCTTCTTCAGTCGTTCCGCTGGACCTTTCAGGCCTATTGTTCATGGACAAACTCATAAATATGACATGAAACTCAGGGCTGGTAAAGGATTTCCTCTTGAGGAATTGAAGGCTGCTGGCATTCCCAGAAAACTTGCACGAACTATTGGCATTTCTGTTGATCATTGCCGTAAGAACCGATCCTTGAGGGTCTGCAAGCCAATGTGCAGAGGCCGAAAACATACAGGGCTAAGTTGGTCGTCTTCCCAAGGTCAAGGCAAGGCTGGTGATTCGACTCCCGAGGAACTCGCAAATGCCACACAGGTTCAAGGTTCCTGCTTGCCAATTGTGAGGGAGAAGCCAGCTGTAGAATCAGTTAAGATTACAGATGAGATGAAGGCATTTAAAGCTTATTATAAGCTTCATTTTAAACGAACAAAACAAAAGCCATCTTGGTGCCAGAATGAAAAAAGACTGCAGAGGCAGAGAAGGAGGACAAGACATGAAGGTTTCAGGAAGCCTTAGTTTCTAATTCATCCACTTGATGATTTTTGTTAGACAATTTTTTTTTTGAGATTCTTTTCATTAAGAAAATGCTTAGTCTTAAACATGGGTCTCCATGGCCATTGTTATTTTATGGACTTTAGTTATTCAAGCTTGTTGGTTTAATTATCAAATAAATATAAAAATGAATTATATACTTATTTTGGATTTAACAAAAGATGGATAGAATATGTGATTTAGTAATGTGGATAATTTTGGGTAATGGGCTTGAGACAAACACATGGGCCAAAAGAAAAATGATTCCCACATTTCTTGGTAATGAAAATTAATAGGTACACAAGTGCAATTGATTCTTGGATTAAGACAATGGATTAAAGGGATAAAATGAATGTGTGCAAAAAAAACAAAGGTTTAGATGGCTGGTTAGACTTCCAGAAAATGAAACGATCATTTGACTAATACAACAGATTAAAGAATGAAAGGATAGGTGAATAAACTGAACTGAACTGAGGGAAATATATAGAATAATGGAAATTGAGGTAAAAAGATGAAAGTGGAATAGAATGATCAGGAATGGTTTATAACAATGAGAACAAAACGATGAAGGAATCCTCGATTTTAGCCCAAAGCCTATTTCAAATTCTCTACAAGCCCATGAACACTGCTCTTTTTGAACCACTGCACAGTGCTCCAAATTAGTCACAGCTCACCGAATCGTCTGAAACACGCCATGACCATTCGAATCCAGATGTGTCACTGATAAAATGAAAATTCAAACCAAACTTCACACAAAACACTGCTCGATAAACTGATGAATTTCAACACACGACAATCTGAACTTTGAATATGCATCGTTTAAGAAATCGTCCAGTGGCCCAAAATAAACCTTGCAGTTGCAACCATCTTTTGATAGTTTGGCCATAACTAGGTCAAATTCCCATCTGAGTCGAAACACAACTGAACAACCGCATTTGGAGTGGAATCATGATCCAGTGAATATTCTTTGTTATTTCAATCCTTGCCAGATACTTATAAAGGTACAAAACCCTAATTTCCTTGCCCTAATCACATACCTTACGAAACAATGAAATGAACTACTATGATGTTAATGACTTGGTGAGAAATGCAGATGAGTGCAAAATGATATGCCAATAAAGGGAATAACATGAGGGCAAATTTTGAGGTATTACAGTTGCCCCTATTCAATCATCAGCAAGCCTGAACGAATAATTGCAACGGCTTTTATGCGTTCAAGGTGTGGAGTGATTGAATACTCAAATAAAACCTGAAAATTTGCACACTGAGGGTAATGGAAATGCCATTTGCCCATTTATTTATTTATGTATTTTCTGATTTTGACCTCTGAATAGGTAACGGGGAAAGAACCAGGTGGAATAGAATCGATGCAATCACTGCGACTACTGAACGAATCAAAGCCACAGCGAGGGTGCCTATTATCGAAACAGGACTTAACGCAACATCAACCGATTTGCGATTCAAATAAGATCAACCGATCAAACACGGAGATGGTATCGACCGATCCATCCCGGAAAGCGAGAATGCAATATCATCCGATTTACAACTCGATGAGAAATGATATCAACCGATTCATGACTCAAATAAGATCAACCGATCTAACATGGAGATGGTATCAACCGATCCATAACCAAGAAATGCGAGAGTGTAATATCATCTGATTTACAACTCAAAGAGAAATGATATCAACTGATTCATAACTCAAATAAGATCAACCGATCTAACACGAAAATGGTATCAACCGATCCACCCCGGAAAGCGAGAATGTAATATCATCCGATTTACAACTCAAAGAGAAATGATATCAACCGATTCATAACTCAAATAAGATCAACCGATCTAACACGGAAATGGTATCAACCGATCCACCCCGGAAAGCGAGAATGTAATATCATCCGATTTACAACTCAAAGAGAAATGATATCAACCGATTCATAACTCAAATAAGATCAACCGATCTAACAGAAATGGTATCAACCGATCCATTATCTTCGCACTGAGACGAGACCATTGTACTTAAATGGAGACTCGAAAGGAATGGGATCGTTGTACTTAAACGAGAGCCCAAGACGCGACCGTTGTACTGAAACGGAGACGCGAAAAAATGAGACTGTTGTACTGAAACAAGACTCAAAGACGAGACCATTGTACTTAAATGGAGACTCAAAAGGAACGGGATCGTTGTACTTAAACGAGAGCCCAAGACGTGACCGTTGTACTGAAACGGAGACACGAGGAAATGAGATTGTTGTACTGAAACAATACTCAAAGACGAGACCATTGTACTTAAATGGAGACTCGAAAGGAACGGGATCGTTGTACTTAAACGAGAGCCCAAGCAAACAGTATCATTGTACTTAAATGATAACCCGAGACGTGACCGTTGTACTGAAACGGAGACGCGAACAAATGAGACTGTTGTACTGAAACAAGACTCAAAGACGAGACCATTGTACTTAAATGGATACTCGAAAGGAATGGGATCATTGTACTTAAACGATAGCCCAAGACGCGACCGTTGTACTGAAACGGAGATGCGAAAAAGTGAGACTGTTGTACTGAAACAATACTCAAAGATGAGACCATTGTACTTAAATGGATACTCGAAAGGAATGGGATCATTGTACTTAAACGATAGCCCAAGACGCGACCGTTGTACTGAAACGGAGACGCAAAAAAGTGAGACTGTTGTACTGAAACAATACTCAAAGACGAGACCATTGTACTTAAATGGATACTCGAAATGAATGGGATCGTTGTACTTAAACGAGAGCCCAAAACGCGACCGTTGAAAGAATGAGACTGTTGTACTGAAACAAGACTCAAATACGAGACCATTGTACTTAAATGGAGACTCGGAAGGAATGGGATCATTGTACTTAAATGATAACCCAAGACGTGACCGTTGTACTGAAACGGAGACGCGAAAAAATGAGACTGTTGCACTGAAACAAGACTCAAATACGAGACCATTGTACTTAAATGGAAACTCGAAAGGAACGGGATCGTTGTACTTAAACGAGAGCCCAAGACGCGACCGCGAAAGAATGAGACTGTTGTACTGAAACAAGACTCAAAGACAAGGCCATTGTACTTAAATGGAGACTCGAATGAAATGGGATCGTTGTACTTAAACGAGAGCCCAAGACGCGACCGTTGTACTGAAACGGAGACGCGAGAAAATGAGATTGTTGTACTGAAACAATACTCAACTGGGGATAACAACAAGACTCGATATAAGTAACCACCCTGGGAAACGAAGTTGTATTCTGTTGGGAACACTTCAATCTGTTTGGAGAAGAAACGGGTCTTATGTAATATACCTCAAAACTGGCCCATGCTGGTATGCATATATTTGAATTTATGGCGTAATGCTCCATGAGGATGGAAATGCTACGCTTTGGAGGATGCAAATGTAATGATGATTACTGGATGCAAATGCAAATGCAAAGGGGTCTCCCGATGAGGAGATAACAGACATCCCAACTGGCTTGACTGGGTAGGAACTGACGATCACTGCATTGATCTGGTTAATCCTTATGAGGAGAAGACAACTCTGCGGGGAATGTTGTCAATGATACACCAGCTCTAAACTGCCGCCACCGCCAAAAATAAATTGGACTTTGAGATTGGAGAGCCCAGACCCTGCTGGAGATGGACTCTTCCTGAACCCTGATGGGGAAATGAAGACCTCCCGACTTGGCTGAGAACCAAAGGCATGACACTGCTGAGGGAGAAATTGCTGGGGAGGAAAGACATTCTTTATACTATTGAGAATCGCCCCTGTCTGAAGGGAAACTCCTGCTTGGGGATGACACCCACCTTCTGTTACCTTGCTGGGAGAAATTTCAACTTACACATTACTAGGGATGACGGGTGATGTCAATGATAAAGCTTCAGGCTGAAGATAAAAGCTCAAGCTGCCACTTACTGGGGATAAGAGATAAATCCTCTCATGTTGGGAATGAGAGATGCAAGGCGTATCATGCTGGGGATGAGAGATGATGATATCTTTTTGCTCAAGAAGTAACCTTCAATTTGCCGCACTACTGGAGAAGGAATTGTCTAATGAGACTTGCTAAGGAATTCTGATCAATGAAGTCCGCCGACGAAACAACTCTTGAAGTACTGTGCCGACAATGGCTTTGCCCCTAGCCCTGGGTTGATAGGTTGCCGACTAATCATGAGTGAACAATGGTTCTTTGCAATTTTCGACTCGCCTCAAATTAAGGTCCATCAGAAGTAAATGTCTCAAGAGGATTTTACAGAAAACATGGCATATGAAACGCCTCAGTGTCTTCAAACACTTGGAGAGATTCGTTGGATCTCGAAATAACTGCCCCAGACTGCATGGTCTGTGCAAGAATTTTCCTCGCGAGGATTCATGAAAAAAACCTCATATCACCGTGAGATAGTGTGTCCTAGTATTTTGAACCTTGGGTAGGTGCTTCTGATTAACCGTCTTCAGGAGAAAGTAACTTCCAGTGCTCTTGGGGTGGTGTAACACGGTGGGAGAACTGACTTTAGTTATGTTGCGGATAGCAAGAGTCGCCACCGACTTTTATTTTATCCAAAGGAAAGGGTATAAAAGAACAGGAAAAACCTTAAGAGATATTTTTGGGTCCGGGGGGTAGGTTATGTAAAGGGAAGGTGTTAGCACCCTTTACATCCATGGTTATCCATGGGCTCTTAGTTACTTAGCTCACTTTTGAATTGTTTTTTTTGAAAGTGCAGTGTGTGAATAGAAAATTTTTCATAATAGTTGATAATGATCCATGTACGGATGCGTAAAAACTTGTGTTTGAAAATTTGTTTGAAATTGTGAAGAGTTTGAAAAGTTTTTGAAGTGAGCAAGTACATAAGAGGAACCTACCCTAAAGTTTAAGTCTTTTCTGTTCTTTATCCTTTAAGTGGTAAGACTATCCCTATTATTAAGGAATAGGTAGTCATTACCTTGGATGTAAGGGACATATGAGGGACATCTGTTTTATGAAGGCAACTGTGGGGTGTATTAAGCATTCTGAAGGGACTATCATCGTTTATTCGGAAAGGGACTTGATCTTTAAAGGCAACCATTAGGGACTTGATGATTTTTATTTTAAGGGACTTGCTTTATACACCCCACTTGACCTTATGATTTAGGCAACTTGAGGGATAGCCTTAGAAATGTGAGATGGCGATTAAAAATCGACTTACGTGTGTGAGTGTTCAATATTATTTATCTTTAATTAAAATGTTCTAAGTTAATTTTTAAATAGAATACATATTTGCACTCCCTAAATTACTAACCATAGCATAAAAATTAAATATTTAAATATTTACAAAATTTACACCAAGGAGCAATTACATAATTATAATAATAAGCAAAATAAATAGCAAAATATAAATAATAAGCAAAAATAATAAATAAGCAATAAATAAATAAATATGGGTTAGTAATAATAAAAATTAAAAATAGGGTTAGTTAAAATAATAATGAAAAATTAAATAATATTAGTGAAATAATAATCAAAAGTTAGTAATAATAAAAATAAGTAAGGTTAGTAAATAATAAAAATTAATAAAGTTAGTGAAATAATAATAATAATAAAATATATAAGATTAATGAAGCAAAAATAAATAATAACATGGTTAGTAACAATAATTAAATAAATAAAATTAGCCAAAAAAAAGATTAACAATTTTTAATGTAGGCAATTATATTTACAAATTATTTTTAAATGTATTATAATTACAAAGTTTAATTAGTATAAATTCAATTTATTTCTAAAACAATTATTTATTAAAAAAAAAAATATATTTATACATTATATGAAGAAAGTAGGTTTTAAATATCATATTTACAAAAATCACTCATATTTACAAAATTTAATTTTTATTAATTATTATATTTACAAAAAAAAATTATATTAAATAAATATATATATATTATAATTATATAAAGGATTAGAAAGTAAAAATAATTTAGAAAATAAAATTAGGTTTTCTCAAAATTAGGGTTTTTGTTTAGAAAAATATTTTTTAGGGTTTTTAATTTAATTATATAAAATTATTTAATAATATGCATATATTATATTTACATATGATAAAGAAAATAATTTCAGAAAATTCATATATTTTAGAATTTGGAAAATATTAAACATGCTTTATTATTATTATTAATTATTTAGAAAACATATATACATAAGATTATATTTAATTTAATAATATAATACTTAAAACAAATAAAAGAAAAATAAAAGAATGTGAAAACTTACCTGACTGGGGTTTGAACCCAGGTCAGCTTGTTTGCCAGCAAGAAGGACCACCACCAAGCCACTATGCACGCAGGCAACAAAAGAGAGTGGGAAATTGGTTTTATGCTTCATCTAGAAAAATCAGAAAAATAATAGAAGCAAAAAGGCCTGGGGTGGTGTTGAACCCAGGACCTTTGATCATTCACACGCACACTTTACCGCCTGGCTGGGAGAGCCCTTCTGCTTACAAAACAACTACAAACAATAATATATTAAGAAAGCAGTTTAAAATGAAAAAATGTCAAAAACTTGGCTGGAGGCAGGATTCGATCCCCTCCCCTTTTTGTCAAACGCACACAAGCCTTTCCACTGGGCCACGCAGCAAGCTGTGATAACAAACCAATACAATAAGATAAAATATTTTAAGCAAAATTTAAATATTTCCTGGGCGCGCGAATTGCTTCTTCTTCAACCTTTTTCCTGCGAATATTACTGCCTCTTTTCCTGCGAGTTTTGTTGCAAGTTCTTCATGGTTTTGGACCTGCGAAAATCGAAACTCACACCAAACTGCAATGATTCATGAAATTAATTATAGTTTTATGATCCTTGTGATTCATAGAACATTCCTATGTTCTTAGAATTCGTTTAAATCTATTGAATCATCAAACCCTAATTTCAAGAGTGAAACCCTAACAATGGCCGCGGGTAGTATAAGTCATGAAACTTCAATCCAATTGTCCAGAATCATGCTAGGCATCAAGATAAACACATATCAGTCATCAAAAACAATTTATAATGCATATGTTATCGAATTCGAAAAATTTAACTTCAAGACAAAGTTTGATTCGGGTAGAGCAATATGAGATGGTATTGATGCATATGATTGATGGTTTATGATCAGTGATGTCCAGTGAAGCTTGCCATGTCCTTCTTTTACCTTCTAGTGCTCTGAATCAAGGAATCCGAATATGAGTTTTGGATGGTTTTTTTTTGATTTGTGAACTTACACTTAGAGGCAACAAATTCGTGTATGAGTGCTAGGGTTATGATCAGTACTTATATGAGAATCATTTAGGTCAGAAAAATTGAATGGTTGTATGGAAGTTTTGATATTTGAAGATTGAAAAAGATTATGCTTTGAAATTCAAATATTTGCTCATGAAGGCTTGCTATTTTTGTACCAATCTCATGATTTCCTTCCCATTCAATTCCAATCATCATTTAAAATATTCTAGAAGCTCAATCTTCATTTAATATCATATTTTCATATTTTATTTATATTTAAAATGATTTTTAATGAATTAAATCAAAATAAATAAAAATAAAATAATAAAAATTCTGATTTTTAATCATTTGGGTCGTGCATGATGATATTGTATGGATTGGATCACAATTTGGCCAGCCCATTTGGAAAGAATTGGTTCTAAACCTCCATTTTCATCATAAACCATCACAAAATTTCCCAACTTTGCAAGGGCACATCTCCCTCAATTTTAAAGGTATGAGGGTGTTCTTGGACATTTTGGAAAGCTTGAAGAGTCCTCTAACTAACCCCACTGGTTTCATGCCCATATCATTTACCATTCTCAAGTTATGCCCTTTTGAAGTTGTTGACTTTTTGTTGACTTTTGAAATGACCTATAATGTCTTAGCTCATATCTTCCAAATGAAGCATTTTTGGGCTTAACTTGCAAGATCAAAGTTGTAGAGAATTCAATTTCCTTCAAAATGAGCTTTGAGTGGAGACTTGGTGATGAAGCATGTGAAAGTTATGACTGGTCAAAGTTTAGTTGACTTTTACTGAGGAAACCCTAATTTAGAAACTCCTGATTCTTGATGATCTGGAATCTCCTTGATGAATCATGATCAACCCTTGATCAAATGATGAATTTTACTTCATATACTTGATGTTGGCAAAAAATCATGAAGTTTGACTTTGGTTTGACCACAGTTGACCTCAGTTTGACTTTTTAACTGCTTTGACTGATTTTGACTTATCTGATCATCTGACTGAGCAAACTTTTGAGAAAAGTCTTGAAACTTGTCATGGGGGTTCTTACACACATATAAGATGTTATGAAGCTCACTTGAAGTCTTGGAAGTCCATTTAGCCTGATTAAAGTCAAAACCCTAGTTTTGGATACACTGCTTAGGAGGTGCATTGTCTGAGGGAATTGTCAACTCTTCTGACCAATTGTGAACTTTGTGAACCTTGTGAACCATCATAAAATGTCTTGTGAACCTCATGGGAGGTATTGTGAAGCTTGTGAACCTTGGGAACCTCATAAAGTGACTTGTAGACTTCATGAACCTCATGAAAGGTTTTGTAAGCATTGTGGAACTTGTGAACCTTGTGAACCTTCATAAAGTAACTTGTAGACTTCATGAACCTCATGAAAGGTTTTGTAAGTGTTGGGAAACTTGTGAACCTTGTGAACCTTCTTAGAACACAAAGTCTTGTATTGTGAGGGCAAATTTTGGGGTGCAACAGCTGCCCCTGTTCAATTTTCTGAAACCTGAGGGGTTAGATTGGTATGTTTGCCAGTCGTGATCTGGAAGGTTGAAGGGGATTGAACACAAAAGCCCAAAAATTTGCACTCACCAGTGCATAGCATGATATTGATGTTTGGTTGTATATGCTGGAGTGGGCTTAAAGATGCCACTTAGAAGAACTGGAGATGGGCTTGGAGATGCCATCTAAAGAACTGGATGTGATGATAGCTTTGTGTTGATACTGGATTTCAGTACTAGGTCTTCGTATAGGCCGTCTCTGAATCATTTATGCAACCTGATTTGAGTTGTTGGATGGACCAGTAGAAATAAATCTTGTGATGATTATCTATTCTGGAAGTATCTTGGACTAGGGAATGGATTTTTGTACAGATCATTTGTCTGTTATTCAAGGGGCCAAAAGAACGTCAGGATTTGTTCTTAAGGATCAAAAGAACGTCAGGATTTGTTCTTCTGAAAAAGTATCTTGAACAAGGGACCAAAAGGGCGTCAGGATTTACTCTTAAGGATCAAAAGAACGTCAGGATTTGTTCTTCTGAAAGAGTATCTTGAACAATGGGCCAAAAGAGCGTCAGGATTTGCTCTTAAGGGTCAAAAGAACGTCAGGATTTGTTCTTCTGAAAAATGTCTTGGAGGATGAAGCAGTCCAGAAGTAATGATGATAGCTGTCAGGAGGATGGAGCAATCCTGAGGTAATGATATGATTTCAGGAGGATGAAGCAATCCTGATGTAATAAAAAGCTGTCAGGAGGATGGAGCAATCCTGAGGTAATAATATGATATGCTTTCAGGAGACTGGAGTAATCCTGATGTAACAGCATGCCTTCAGGAGGATAGAGCAGTCCTGATGAGATTATAAGCTTTCAGGAGGATGAAGCAATCCTGAGAGATTGATGATATGTTTTCAGGAGACTGGAGTAATCCTGATGTAACAGCATGTCTTCAGGAGGATAAAGCAGTCCTGAGGATCATAAATTTCTTTGTTGGATAATTTACCTGAAACCAAGGTAACATTTTGTATAATAATATTAGTTTATGCTTTATGTATGCATGTATAATATGATGCACTTAGATAATGTACTATGTATCTATGGATATGTATGTTATGGTATGATGTAAATGATGTATGTATGATATGATACTGCCGGAAGCGCCTGGATATCCTCGTACAACAACTGCTGGCCAAGGAAAATAAATCCCGATTCATTGTTGAATAATATATTATACATAACCTTCCGTATGCTGGTGATAGTAGGGTATAGATAACCTCCCGTATGCTGGGGATAACAGGGTATAGATAACCTCCCGTATGCTGGGGATAACAGGGTATAGATAACCTCCCGTATGCTGGGGATAACAGGGTATATATAACCTCTCGTCTTCATTTGATAGTAGGGTAGAGATAGCATCCTGTCTTCGTTCGCCGTACTCTTATTGGAAAGTAAATTTCCGTATATCCGTATGAGGATAAAAGAGATGGATATAAATTCCAGGGGAGATGAGACTTTATGAAGATGGATTCGTCCTAATGAGGGTTTGTAACTGTCTTGTAAAGATGAACAGGCGAAGCTTCGTTGAAATCCTTCCCTCGTTCGTCCTTAGTAAATACTATTACTGCATTTTTATGCATTTCTGGTAAACATCAATCATATTAAAAGCATACATGCATTTTTGGTAAACATCAATCATATTCAAAAGCATACATACATTCAAACACAACCAATGGACGTTTCGCTTATGTAAATAGGGTAAAAGTAAATCTGGATTCAAAAGATGGAATTTATTTATATCAAAAGTGACCCATACACAGGTAAGTTTGTACAAGGAGACATAAACCCTAGTAAGAGGATTTTGTCATAAAGTTTTTACAAAACAGAGAAAATCAGCTATGTGGGAAACAATCCTATTGAGTTTCAATTCTACTATTGCCATTCAAGTATCTCATCTTCTTGCTGTTGAGACGAAAACGATTGGATTGAGCTTTATCTGTTCGAGCTTGAATAAGTAGTACCACTGGTTGCAGTTTCATGGGTGATCCAAACGAGACATAGTCATACGCTTTAATCCCTAACTTTTTCCTGGATTGCCCTTTCAGGTTTTCAATCCACCGGGATACCCTTTTTTGCCCAAGCCGCCTTTTCAGGTTTTCGACTTGCCGGGTGTACATCTTTTTATATATATCCCTAATTTTTGCTCAAACCCTTTTGGTCTGCCGAGATGCCCTTATTTTTGCCTAGGCCTGTCAACCTAGCGGGTCTCTTTTTATGCGTAGTATTTTTTAACTATGTCTGCGTTTACAGGCTGCGGGAAGTCTTCACCATCCATTGTAGTTAGTATCATGGCACCTCCTGAGAACACTGTTTTGACTACAAATGGTCCCTCATATGTTGGGGTCCACTTGCCCCTAGGATCACCCTGTGGTAATATGATACGCTTGATTACCAAGTCACCAGCCTGATATACCTTTGGCTTAACCTTCTTGTTAAAAGCTTTGATCATTCGTTTTTGGTACATCTGGCCATGACAAACTGCTGCTAACCTCTTCTCATCAATCAAATTTATCTGGTCAAGTCGAGTCTGAATCCACTTGTCTTCATCCAAGCCTGCATCCTTCATAATTCTTAAGGAGGGAATCTGAACTTCAATGGGCAGAACTGCTTCCATACCATAGACTAAGGAGAATGGGGTTGCCCCTGTTGAAGTACGTATTGTGGTACGATAACCATGAAGAGCAAATGGTAACATCTCATGCCAATCCTTGTAAGTAACAGTCATCTTTTGTACGATCTTCTTAATGTTCTTATTAGCAGCTTCAACTGCCCCATTCATCTTCGGACGATACGGAGAAGAGTTATGATGCTTAATCTTGAACTGTGTGCAGAGATCAGTAATCATAGTGTTGTTCAGATTAGAGCCATTGTCAGTGATAATTCTCTCAGGGATGCCATACCTACATATGAGATTGTTCTTAATGAATCGAGCCACAACATTCTTGGTAACAGATGCAAACGAAGCTGCCTCCACCCACTTCGTGAAGTAATCAATAGCAACCAGGATGAAACGATGCCCATTAGAAGCAGTAGGCTTGATCTCACCAATCATATCAATGCCCCACATGGCAAAGGGCCAAGGAGCAGTCAACACATTCAATGGAGATGGAGGTACATGAACTTTATCAGCATAGATTTGACATTTGTGACAAGTTCTGGAGTGTTGATAGCAATCAGCTTCCATGGTAGACCAATAGTAACCTGCTCTCAAAATCTTCTTTGCCATAGTATGACCACTAGAATGAGTGCCAAAGATCCCATCATGCATGTCTTCCATAATCTCAGTTGCTTCTTTCTTATCCACACAACGAAGCAGAGTTGAATCATGACTGCGCTTGTACAAAATGCCATTACTCAAAAGGAACTTAGCAGAAAACCTTCTCAGAAACTTCCTATCTTTGATAGATGCCCATTCAGGGAACTCCTGAGCTTCAAGATATCTTTTCACTTCATAGAACCAAGGCTTCTCCTCTGCCCCTTCTGTGTCAATCTCATTGCAGTATGCAGGCTTTTCAAATCTATCAATAGTAATCTTGGGAGCTTCATCATCCCAGCTGATCTCAAACATAGATGCCATGGTAGCTAATGCATCTGCAAACTGATTCTCTCTTCGTGGAATATGTCCAAAGGTAATCTCTTTGAAATGTGGGATCAAAGACAACACATGTTCTCTGTAAGGAATGAGATTATCATGCTTTGTATCCCAATCTCCTTTAATCTGACTAACTACTAGGGCTGAATCTCCATACACGTCAAGGAACTGAATCTTCATATCAATAGCAGCTTTAATACCCAGGATACATGCCTCATACTCAGCCATATTATTGGTACAATAGAAACAAAGTCTGGCAGTAATCGGGGTATGACAACCTTCAGGGGAACTAATCACAACACCAACACCATTACCAAGTGCATTAGAGGCACCATCAAAAACCATAGTCCATCGGGATCCTTGTTCAGGTCCGTCATATTGTCCAGGTTCTTTGGTAATAATCATGATATCTTCATCAGGGAACTCAAAATTCATTGACTGGTAATCATCCACTGCTTGATGAGCCAAATGATCAGCAACAACACTTCCCTTTATGGCCTTCTGAGTAGTATACTGTATGTCATATTCTGTCAAGATCATTTGCCATCTTGCAATTCTTCCGGAGAGAGCAGGTTTCTCAAATATGTACTTGATTGGATCCATCTTCGAAATCAATAAGGTAGTATGGGTCAACATATACTGTCTTAGTCGGCGAGCAGCCCATGCCAAAGCGCAGCAAGTTTTCTCGAGCAGTGAGTATCTTGTTTCACAGTCGGTAAACTTTTTGCTAAGGTAGTATATTGCCTGCTCTTTTCGACCAGACTCGTCATGTTGCCCCAACACACACCCCATTGAGTTGTCTAACACTGTTAAGTACATAATCAAGGGTCTTCCATCAACTGGTGGCATCAAAATTGGTGGTTCCAGCAGATATTTCTTGATTTCATCAAAGGCAGTCTGGCACTCATCATTCCATTCCATCACCTGATCTTTCTTCAACAACTTGAAGATTGGCTCACAGATGGTAGTTAATTGAGAAATAAATCTTGCAATGTAGTTCAATCGTCCCAAGAAACCTCTAACCTCCTTCTCAGTACGGGGAGCTGGCATCTCTCGTATAGCTTTTACTTTTGCAGGATCCACTTCAATACCTTTTCCACTGACAATGAAACCCAGGAGCTTTCCAGATCTAACCCCAAAAGTACACTTGTTTGGATTCAATCTCAACTTGTATTTCTTCAACCTCTCAAACAACTTGTGCAGATGATCAAGATGTTGCTCTTCATTCTGAGACCTGGCTATCATATCGTCCACATATACCTCTATCTCATGATGAATCATATCATGAAACAAAGCCACCATAGCACGCTGATATGTTGCCTCTGCATTCTTCAAACCAAATGGCATTACCTTATAGCAAAAGGTGCCCCACTGTGTCACAAATGTTGTCTTCTCCATATCTTCAGGCGCCATCTTGATCTGATTGTAACCAGAGAAACCATCCATAAAAGAGAATACCTTATGCTGAGTAGTGTTGTCTACCAGAATATCAATATGAGGAAGTGGAAAGTCATCTTTGGGGCTAGCCTTGTTCAAATCTCTATAGTCCACACACATACGTACCTTACCATCTTTCTTAGGAACTGGTACCACATTTGCAACCCACTGAGGATAAGAAGTCACTGCTAAGAACCCTGCATTGAACTGTTTCATTACCTCTGCCTTGATTTTTTCTGACATTTCAGGACGCATACGACGAACCTTCTGCTTCTTTGGACGACAATCTTCTTTCACTGGTAAACGGTGAACCACAATGTCTGTATCCAACCCTGGCATATCTTCATAAGACCAAGCAAAGATCTCTACATATTCACGTAACATCTGAATCAACCTGCTCTTGACACTGTCCTCTAAATCAGCCCCTATCTTGACCTCTTTTTTGTTGTCTTCAGTTCCCAGATTCACAACTTCGACTGGCTCTTCATGTGGCTGTATAGCTTTCTCTTCTTGTTTTAACAACCTAGCAAGCTCTACAGGTATTTCACAATCGTCCTCATTTCCGTCTTTAGTTTGATAGATCGGATTCTCGAAATTATAATTGGCAATAGTAGAACTGTTATCAACAGGATCCAGAGTGGATGAGGATCTGCATTTTAGTGATGTGGGTGTGTGTAAGAACACATAGCTGATAAAGCAAAAATAAAAGAAAAGAAAGACAAAGAACACAATATTTACGAAAACGAAACGTCCACTGATTTTATTGAATGAAGTATGCAAATGAAATGACAGCCCGTAACAAGCACACCATTGTGCCCCGGGTAAGGCACATGGCTTGAAAGTTTGATTGTTCAAGAAATTACAAATTTAAAATATAACAACACAGTAATAGTATTTACTCCTGACTAAAGGAGATAGGGATAACATCTTCAGCTTTCCAATTATTGAGTCCAGTACCCACAGTAGGAAAAATCCAAGCATCCAAGTTGTAGTCTTCATCTTGATCTCCTGCAGCATTAATCTGGTTCTTCACAACCCCTTGATTAGTGACACGGGCAGCACGAGCACGACGAACAGCCTTCTGGGACTCTGCAGTGAAACCCAAACCAAACTTGTCAGACTTGTATGGAATATCAGGAAGCTGACCCCAAATAGTACAACCACCTTCATCCACCACAGCTCTAGCATCATTGAGGGAAGCCATTGCCATTGTTGGGGGCTTTCTGGTGATCACAGGAACTTTCTTCGCAACAGGAGGAGCTACATAATCATTAACAACCCAGGGAACCACTTCAAAGGTCTGACACGGAGTTTCAATGTATTCACCTTCCATTTCCAGATACTTGAAAGTGTTTACATGGCTGACAAAGTATTCTTCTTCTCCATAGACAATAACAACCTTTCCATCCATCGGATATCTCAACTTTTGGTGCAATGTAGAGGTTACAGCACCTGCCCCATGGATCCAGGGACGACCAAGCAGACAAGAGTATGAAGGACGAATATCCATCACAAAAAATGTAGCAGTAAATACCTGGGAGCCAACTTTGATTGGAAGATCAATTTCCCCATGCACTACTCTTCTAGAACCATCAAAAGCCTTCACCACAATGTTACTGGGTTTCAGCACAGCATCTTCAGGACTCAGCTTATTCAGGATTTCCTTAGGCAACACATTCAAAGAGGAACCATTGTCTATCAGCACATGTGACAGGGTAGTGCCCCTGCATTCAATTGAAATATGCAAGGCCCTGTTATGATCCCTCTTGGCAGGGGTCAAATCAGCATCAGAAAATCCTAACCCATTGTCATAGGTCAGGTGGGCAACACAGTTCTCAAATTGATCAACAGAAATTGCCCTGGGTACATGAGCAGTCTTCAGAAACTTGATCAAGGACTTGGCATGAGCCTCAGAACATAACAACAAAGACAACATAGAAATTTTTGAGGGAGTATGCCCCAGCTGGTCAACAATGTCATAATCACTCTTGCGAATGATTTTCAATACTTCCTCCATCTGCTTAGAGAGATCATCAGCAGCTGGCACATCGGTAGATACAGGCTCAATAACAGGACCCTTGCCCCGAGCATCAGTGGTGGAGGTAGCAGCAGGAGTAACTGCATTCTTGGAAGTAACTGGAGGAGAGAAGACTCTTCCACTACGAGTGATCTTGCTAGATCCAGCAATGTTATCAATGTCAACAGGTACATCAGCTACAGGCTCTTGCTTAACACCATGGATGTAAACATCAGACCCATAGTGCCAAGGCACAGCTTTGTCAGATGTATATGGGATAGGACCAGGAGTAGTAATGACCACAGGAGCTACTCTGGCTTCAGCAACAACTTTCACAGGACCTTCAGCAGTAATTTTGATTGGACCCTGATGAGTGATTTTAATAGGACCCTTTGAAGTGATTCTTATTGGTACTTTGTCAACCATGTCAACCTCTTCAATCTTCCTACCTTGAGTCAGATGATCCACCATACTTTCTACAGACGATGGTCTTCTTTCAAACACTATAGTATACTTATCCATGAGACGTTGAATTCCATCTCTCAATATGAAGCAACTATCCGGCTTATAGGTACAATACAAACAATCTTCATGACAACCTGGAAAGATCCCAGCTTGTACTAACTTCTTTTTGATAACAGACAGTGGTGTGGTCAACTCCATAACTGAATAGACATGTAGATCTTCGTCAATGGCATTGACAGTCTTCTCGTGATTCGGCATTGGAGCAGTAATCACATTTGGAGTACCTGGAGGATCAAACTCAATTTCTCCAGCATCAATCATATCTTGAATCTTATTCTTCAAGATCCAGCAGTTATTAGTATCATGTCCCTGACAGTTTGAATGATATGCACATCGTGCATTGGGATTGTACCTGGGAGAGGTAACATTGGGATTCTGAGGAGCCTCTTTCAAAGTAATAAGTTCAGCCTTCAACAAGTGTTGCAATGCCTGAGCCATTGACATGTTGATCTTCGTGAACTGCCTTCTAGCCCTCTGTTGATTGCCCTGTGGCTGCTCTGTTGTTGCAGGAGTTGGATTTGAAATATGCACTGCACTAACAGACTGATGCCTTCTGTTACGATCAGGTTGACCATAAACAGCATTGGATTCTTTCTTCCCAGTGGGAGGCTTCTTTGCAGCACCTGATGAGGAAGCACCCACTTGGATCTTACCATTCTTTATACCATTTTCTACTCGCTCTCCTGTCATGATCAACTCAGTGAAGCCAGATGATGAGCTTCCAATGAGATGACTGTAAAATGGACCATTCAGTGTGCACATGAACATATCAACCAATTCCCTGTCAGTCAAAGGGGGTTGAACTCTTCCAGCTAAATCTCTCCATTTCTGAGCATACTCTTTAAAACTTTCTTTGGCACCCATAGACATGCTCTGAAGCTGCATGCGAGTGGGGGCTAAGTCAGCATTGTATTGATACTGCTTATAGAAAGCTTCAGCAAGATCATTCCAGTCTCTGATGTTGGCACTCTCCAACTGATAATACCACTCCAGCTGAGCTCCAGATAAGCTCTCTTGAAAGAAATGTATCCACAACTTTTTGTCAGCAGTGTGGGGTTGAATTCTTCTGACATAGGACCTCAGATGCAGCTTGGGACAAGAGACCCCATCATATACAACAAATGTAGGAACCTTGAACCCAATGGGTATGACTACCCCAGATATCAAACTCAAATCCTCAAAATCCAGCCCAGATGACTTCTGTAACTCCATGGCATCCATCCTATCCACCAGCATCTTGAATTTGTCTTCATTAGGCTCATGGTAGTAATTAGCCTCAGAATCAGAGTCCCCCATTGTATGGTGGAGACTGCCTACCTCTTGCTCAAATTCCTCAGATTCATAGTCTTCAGCTGGTTCCTTGGTCTTGGCAAGACCTTTGAACCTTCTTCCCATGTTGATCAAACCAGCAGACCTTCTAGTCTTCTTAGTCTTCTTGGCCAGCATTGCCTTCAATTCATCCTGCCCTTTGGACAGGTTCAAGATCAGCTCTTGGAACTGTGCATTTTGTGCCTGAAGATCCTTAACTGATTGTTCAAGAGCCATTGCTGAAATAAACAGCGAGAAGATGAGAAACCTGTGCACAATTATAAACCTGTGATGCAATGAAATGATATGTGAATGCATATGAAATGTTTTCAAGGACCGCAGGATTTAAATTTGCTTAGACAAACACGAAAGTAAACTTTTATTAGTAATAACTTTGTTTTGCCTTTTAGGCTTGCAAAAAATGAAATGAAATAAGTACAAAAGATGGGGTTTTAAGTCTCCCATGGACGTTTCCTCTTTGTATTGAGGTATGAGTTGAGGTTTCGTTCCTCGTGAAGTTGCTTTGTTAGCTCTAGGATTCTTGCTTGGCTTGCTTTATAATGAGCCTCGAAAGTATCCCTTTGCTCCTTCAGTTGGATCCATGATCTCTGCAAGTCTTCCTTATCAGTAGGCATGTCTGGGTGAAGGATGGTATAAGCTGTGTCTCCTTCAGCAACAGGTTCCATGGTAACTGGTAGGACGGCAGGATATGGCATCATGAGTGTCTGAGCACGAGATCGTACTCATCTGAGATAAGCCTCCATAGGAATAGTGTACTTAGGCTCCAGTGTCTTGCTGTCAATCCTGTTTACTTTTCCCCATGCTCGTATGAATCTCTAACGGTAACCCTGAAGATCGTTGTCGTAATCAAACACAATGCCCTGAATCAACATGTCATGTGGAACATCGCTCCGAGCATAACCAAACTGTCGTAAAGCTAGAGAGGGGTTGTAGGTGATGCCTCCTCTTATGCCTAGTAGTGGCACATTAGGAAACTCCCCACAACGGTCAATGATGGTGACATTCTCCATAGATCTGGAGCACCAATGGATATCTGAGTGAGAAAGTGACATGATCCTCTTGGACCATCTGAACCCTTGCTCATTCTTCATTACTGAGCGAGGAAGGTGAGAAATAAACCACCTAGAAAGCAAAGGTATGCAGCACATCAAAGTTCCTCTTGCCCTTGTAGTACGGGTGTGAAGAGAATGCAGGATGTCTCCAAGCAATGTAGGCACTGGATTGTGACTCAGGAAAATGTTGATGGCATGAACATCTATGAACTGATCTGGATTAGGGAACAATACTAAGCCATATATCAGCAAGGCTAAGATCTCCTCAAAAGCATCATAGCTCATGGCCTTCAAGAACATTTGAGCCTTATCCATTAGCACCTTGGCAAGAATACCCTTGACTCCACTTCTCGTTTCTAGAACAATGTCAGACTTCTTCAGATGTAGAGCTGCAGCAATGACCTCTGGTTTAAGCTCCTTCTCCAAGCCTGTGAAGGGTCTTTGATCAAGAACAGGTATACCCATGAGTTTAGAGAACTCCTCCATAGTTGGAACCAGCTGATAATCAGGGAATGTAAAGCAGTGGTGCTTAGGGTCAAAGAACTGAAACAGGACACTCATCATGTCTTCATTGAACCCTGAAGTGACTAGATCCAATAGGTGACCATGTCTCTTGATGAACTGGGAGTGATCAGACACTTGAGAAACCAACTCTTTAAGCTTGGGAGGTATCCCCACAAAGTTGATCCTGATGGTGTTTCTACGAGCAGAAGCCATGACCTACAACAAAGAACAAAGATAAATCCCTTGGTCCTTGAAATGGTTAGTGAAAATGCTGTGCTTATGATGCATGATGATGTCATGATGTTATGCTCAATCACAAACATGTGGCACACACAAACAAGTCACACCATAGCCCTAGGTTTAAAGGCTTGCATGAGGTTCAAAGGTAAGTACCCTCCCCTGAAGTTAGATGGTTCATCCTGTCCTACAAAAGTAACCGGGTTCTAAGGGATCTCAATATCATTGATCCTTCACAAGGGTGGTTGATCAGAAGGCAACTTACTTGCCAACCAAAACCCTCCAAGTTTAAGATCTCAATGAGCGTAGTATCGAGTGTCAACCAACTTCAGTCTGCACCAAAGCCGGTTACCTCACTACTTTCTAAAGGCCAAGATGAGTTAACTAGGGTTCTAAAAGTTAGTTAGTGCATTGACAACATATGGCAGCCTCATATTATCCTCAACTTGACTTAAGGAACATAAGCACCAACCAAGAAGTCGCACTAACTATGGCCACCAGATCAACCGTATCGATATACGTCGTACAGTTTCCTTGGTCTATTGCCATTTACCTAAGGTACACTAGATCCGGGTTAGGATCTTTTACACATAAGAGCACCCCAACAAGATAATATAAAGCGAACAAGGCAAACAATTTAAAGTGATCTTAATTCCTAAGGGTACCCCTCTTAAATTTAAATCCCCAGCAGAGTCGCCAGTTCTGTAACACGGTGGGAGAACTGACTTTAGTTATGTTGCGGATAGCAAGAGTCGCCACCGACTTTTATTTTATCCAAAGGAAAGGGTATAAAAGAACAGGAAAGACCTTAAGAGATATTTTTGGGTCCGGGGGGTAGGTTATGTAAAGGGAAGGTGTTAGCACCCTTTACATCCATGGTTATCCATGGGCTCTTAGTTACTTAGCTCACTTTTGAATTGTTTTTTTTGAAAGTGCAGTGTGTGAATAGAAAATTTTTCATAATAGTTGATAATGATCCATGTACGGATGCGTAAAAACTTGTGTTTGAAAATTTATTTGAAATTGTGAAGAGTTTGAAAAGTTTTTGAAGTGAGCAAGTACATAAGAGGAACCTACCCTAAAGTTTAAGTCTTTTCTGTTCTTTATCCTTTAAGTGGTAAGACTATCCCTATTATTAAGGAATAAGTAGTCATTACCTTGGATGTAAGGGACATATGAGGGACATCTGTTTTATGAAGGCAACTGTGGGGTGTATTAAGCATTCTGAAGGGACTATCATCGTTTATTCGGAAAGGGACTTGATCTTTAAAGGCAACCATTAGGGACTTGATGATTTTTATTTTAAGGGACTTGCTTTATACACCCCACTTGACCTTATGATTTAGGCAACTTGAGGGATAGCCTTAGAAATGTGAGATGGCGATTAAAAATCGACTTACGTGTGTGAGTGTTCAATATTATTTATCTTTAATTAAAATGTTCTAAGTTAATTTTTAAATAGAATACATATTTGCACTCCCTAAATTACTAACCATAGCATAAAAATTAAATATTTAAATATTTACAAAATTTACACCAAGGAGCAATTACATAATTATAATAATAAGCAAAATAAATAGCAAAATATAAATAATAAGCAAAAATAATAAATAAGCAATAAATAAATAAATATGGGTTAGTAATAATAAAAATTAAAAATAGGGTTAGTTAAAATAATAATGAAAAATTAAATAATATTAGTGAAATAATAATCAAAAGTTAGTAATAATAAAAATAAGTAAGGTTAGTAAATAATAAAAATTAATAAAGTTAGTGAAATAATAATAATAATAAAATATATAAGATTAATGAAGCAAAAATAAATAATAACATGGTTGGTAACAATAATTAAATAAATAAAATTAGCCAAAAAAAAGATTAACAATTTTTAATGTAGGCAATTATATTTACAAATTATTTTTAAATGTATTATAATTACAAAGTTTAATTAGTATAAATTCAATTTATTTCTAAAACAATTATTTATTAAAAAAAAAATATTTATACATTATATGAAGAAAGTAGGTTTTAAATATCATATTTACAAAAATCACTCATATTTACAAAATTTAATTTTTATTAATTATTATATTTACAAAAAAAAAAATTATATTAAATAAATAAATATATATTATAATTATATAAAGGATTAGAAAGTAAAAATAATTTAGAAAATAAAATTAGGTTTTCTCAAAATTAGGGTTTTTGTTTAGAAAAATATTTTTTAGGGTTTTTAATTTAATTATATAAAATTATTTAATAATATGCATATATTATATTTACATATGATAAAGAAAATAATTTCAGAAAATTCATATATTTTAGAATTTGGAAAATATTAAACATGCTTTATTATTATTATTAATTATTTAGAAAACATATATACATAAGATTATATTTAATTTAATAATATAATACTTAAAACAAATAAAAGAAAAATAAAAGAATGTGAAAACTTACCTGACTGGGGTTTGAACCCAGGTCAGCTTGTTTGCCAGCAAGAAGGACCACCACCAAGCCACTATGCACGCAGGCAACAAAAGAGAGTGGGAAATTGGTTTTATGCTTCATCTAGAAAAATCAGAAAAATAATAGAAGCAAAAAGGCCTGGGGTGGTGTTGAACCCAGGACCTTTGATCATTCACACGCACACTTTACCGCCTGGCTGGGAGAGCCCTTCTGCTTACAAAACAACTACAAACAATAATATATTAAGAAAGCAGTTTAAAATGAAAAAATGTCAAAAACTTGGCTGGAGGCAGGATTCGATCCCCTCCCCTTTTTGTCAAACGCACACAAGCCTTTCCACTGGGCCACGCAGCAAGCTGTGATAACAAACCAATACAATAAGATAAAATATTTTAAGCAAAATTTAAATATTTCCTGGGCGCGCGAATTGCTTCTTCTTCAACCTTTTTCCTGCGAATATTACTGCCTCTTTTCCTGCGAGTTTTGTTGCAAGTTCTTCATGGTTTTGGACCTGTGAAAATCGAAACTCACACCAAACTGCAATGATTCATGAAATTAATTATAGTTTTATGATCCTTGTGATTCATAGAACATTCCTATGTTCTTAGAATTCGTTTAAATCTATTGAATCATCAAACCCTAATTTCAAGAGTGAAACCCTAACAATGGCCGCGGGTAGTATAAGTCATGAAACTTCAATCCAATTGTCCAGAATCATGCTAGGCATCAAGATAAACACATATCAGTCATCAAAAACAATTTATAATGCATATGTTATCGAATTCGAAAAATTTAACTTCAAGACAAAGTTTGATTCGGGTAGAGCAATATGAGATGGTATTGATGCATATGATTGATGGTTTATGATCAGTGATGTCCAGTGAAGCTTGCCATGTCCTTCTTTTACCTTCTAGTGCTCTGAATCAAGGAATCCGAATATGAGTTTTGGATGGTTTTTTTTGATTTGTGAACTTACACTTAGAGGCAGCAAATTCGTGTATGAGTGCTAGGGTTATGATCAGTACTTATATGAGAATCATTTAGGTCAGAAAAATTGAATGGTTGTATGGAAGTTTTGATATTTGAAGATTGAAAAAGATTATGCTTTGAAATTCAAATATTTGCTCATGAAGGCTTGCTATTTTTGTACCAATCTCATGATTTCCTTCCCATTCAATTCCAATCATCATTTAAAATATTCTAGAAGCTCAATCTTCATTTAATATCATATTTTCATATTTTATTTATATTTAAAATGATTTTTAATGAATTAAATCAAAATAAATAAAAATAAAATAATAAAAATTCTGATTTTTAATCATTTGGGTCGTGCATGATGATATTGTATGGATTGGATCACAATTTGGCCAGCCCATTTGGAAAGAATTGGTTCTAAACCTCCATTTTCATCATAAACCATCACAAAATTTCCCAACTTTGCAAGGGCACATCTCCCTCAATTTTAAAGGTATGAGGGTGTTCTTGGACATTTTGGAAAGCTTGAAGAGTCCTCTAACTAACCCCACTGGTTTCATGCCCATATCATTTACCATTCTCAAGTTATGCCCTTTTGAAGTTGTTGACTTTTTGTTGACTTTTGAAATGACCTATAATGTCTTAGCTCATATCTTCCAAATGAAGCATTTTTGGGCTTAACTTGCAAGATCAAAGTTGTAGAGAATTCAATTTCCTTCAAAATGAGCTTTGAGTGGAGACTTGGTGATGAAGCATGTGAAAGTTATGACTGGTCAAAGTTCAGTTGACTTTTACTGAGGAAACCCTAATTTAGAAACTCCTGATTCTTGATGATCTGGAATCTCCTTGATGAATCATGATCAACCCTTGATCAAATGATGAATTTTACTTCATATACTTGATGTTGGCAAAAAATCATGAAGTTTGACTTTGGTTTGACCACAGTTGACCTCAGTTTGACTTTTTAACTGCTTTGACTGATTTTGACTTATCTGATCATCTGACTGAGCAAACTTTTGAGAAAAGTCTTGAAACTTGTCATGGGGGTTCTTACACACATATAAGATGTTATGAAGCTCACTTGAAGTCTTGGAAGTCCATTTAGCCTGATTAAAGTCAAAACCCTAGTTTTGGATACACTGCTTAGGAGGTGCATTGTCTGAGGGAATTGTCAACTCTTCTGACCAATTGTGAACTTTGTGAACCTTGTGAACCATCATAAAATGTCTTGTGAACCTCATGGGAGGTATTGTGAAGCTTGTGAACCTTGGGAACCTCATAAAGTGACTTGTAGACTTCATGAACCTCATGAAAGGTTTTGTAAGCATTGTGGAACTTGTGAACCTTGTGAACCTTCATAAAGTAACTTGTAGACTTCATGAACCTCATGAAAGGTTTTGTAAGTGTTGGGAAACTTGTGAACCTTGTGAACCTTCTTAGAACACAAAGTCTTGTATTGTGAGGGCAAATTTTGGGGTGCAACAGGTGGCCTGCCCCAGTATAAGTCTTGAAGTGATCACCTCTGAATGACTGCTTTGAAGAAAACACCCAGATCAACTATTCTTTGAGAGATTGGATCTCGAAGTGATTGCCCCAGTTTGGCTGAAATTTGAAGAGACTGCTCGACGTGATTGCCCTGGATTAGTTGGCTCTTTGAGAGATTTGAATCTCGAAGTGATTGCCCCAGTTTGACTAAAATTTGAATGTATGCCTCAGACTAATGGCTCTTTGAGAGATTTGAATCTCGAAGTGATTGCCCCAGCTTGGCTGAATTTTGAAGAGATTGCTCGACATGATTGCCCCAGATTAATTGGCTCTTGCTACGACTGTTGGGAAAGTCCCTACTCAATGGAGTTTCTTAGAAAGGTTCATCTCGACAGATTGTCCTTCGGAAGTTTCAGACTTCTCAACTTGGAAAGATTAAGCTTCTGGACTGAGATTCCATACATGGACTTTTATGATGCCAAACAAATGTATGCAAGCAGAAAATGTTTATTTTTTAGAATGAAAATTCTAATGCAACACACATGTTAATCTTGAAGTTTTAATGAAAAAGATGTCGCAAACCTTTGTGAGTGAATCACTGGTTAAGATACGACATTAATTTTTTGAATAATAATAAAAAACATGTACATGCAACACCAACAAAGATCTTTTAACACCACTCATAGGAGTCAGGAACGCGGTCTCGTGGTAGTACGCTCTAAAAAATAACCCTGTTTCAGTTAGGACTTTTGAGGGTTGTATCGTGGCCTGGTTCACGGTTATAGAAACAAAGGATACAGGCTCGAAATTTATTTGTGCCCACCCCTCTTCGTGATGTTCTCCATTCCTATTTTCAGCTAGCTTTCACAAGCGCTCACCTTTCAAAAAGGGTTTTGTGATGGTTGAGGAACCAATTACGCTAACGGTTTAAGCACCAATTAGGTTGTCATTTGGAGTCAGCCACCCCTATTGTCTTTCGTGTCTGTATCACACGACTTTGTTCTTGTTCAAGGATCTTTTCTTGTGTAATCCTTTTTGTCTTTTGCTTTTGCATTATTTTTCTTATCCCTAACTTTTGCCTGGACTGATTCTTGTGAATCTTTGATTGTGAAGTCCAGCGGGATGCCCTAATTTTTGCTTAAGTCGCTTGTTTTCAAGTTTCGACTTAGCGGGCTTTCTCATTCATTTTTTTTTTCAATTCTTCTTTTTTTTGAACAAATCGTGTGACACTGTTTGTCTTGATTGCTTTGAAAGGGGCGTGACTGTCCCACTTCTTGGTTGTTGAGGGATAACCATTGTGGTCTCCGGTCTTTGGACCTCTTGATTGGGATAACCATTGTGGTTCCTGGTCATTGGACCTCTTGATTTGGTACAACGAAAGGTAATAGATCCTCAGATTCGCACTCCTTTTGAAATTTGAACGCTCGGTCAAACTAACTGACGCCTACCCTGCCCCTAGGTTAAATGCAAGGGTTTTTTCATGCGGAAAGAAACTCCTACTTCAAGGCTCAAATGGGTTGGCGAGGGTCTATCTCCCTTATATCTCCGGTGTTTAGGATTTGAAACAATGCCTGTACATCGTCAACAAGGTCTTTCTCAAAAGCACACAATTAGAGATTTTTGAGTTTTCATTTCGTCATCCTCCCTGATAGAGTTTAAGCACCACAGTTGGTATTGCAATGCACATACACAAAATCATGAGTGAATACGAATGGATTACTTCAAGAGAAACATGTGCATTTTATTATGGCTATCATTCAAAAACAAATAAGTTTCATGCATGCATACAAATGTTTAAACAAACAATATAAACTACAAATGAAAATGCAGTAAAGAAGCTGAACATTGCCATCATTGAGGAGACTTGACTCCGTCTGGACTTATTGCTTCTGAAGATGCCCTTGAAAACTAGGATGCCAATTTGATAAGGAGATTTCAACATGTGAGCAGACCTTCTGGCATGATGACCTTTGAGTCGGCCAAATTTTGCATCTTGTACTTGAACACATCACAGTTGTCAATTGTATGCCTAAATGCCCCTGAGTGATACTTGCATCTAGCCTTCACATCATGGTGGTCATTATTGAGGAGGTTTGACTCCGTCTGGACTTATTGCTCTCGGAGACTTTCAGCAGTCAGTAGTCTGGATGTTTACTCAATCAAATTCGCAACCTTGTTTTTACCTTTGCCTCTGAAAGACTTGCAATCTTCAATTAAAAGGCCAGGTGCCCTAGAATGGTAATCATACTTGGCATTGAAACCCCAAAGGAAGCTTTGTCGGAAATGATCCTGATGCGGCTAGCTCAACCAATTTGAATCTGAGCAAATGAGGAAACTTGTTGTGCGTACGACCTCGGAATATGATCAAACTTCTTCTCAAGCTTCCCTGGCCTTTACCCATATGCTCTTCCCATATGACTTTCTTGGGAAGCTGAAATTGGATGCCGACAAATGGCGTCTGGAGGGAAGAGGTTGATAAATGAAGTTGATAAATAAGGTTGCTCGGAAAGATCTTGCACGATCTCCTGCCTACGTATCTCCATTGACCAATGGAGAATCAGAGCAGCGTAGTTCCCCTCAATAGGGATGAAAATAGCTTCATTTCCTTGACACCACATTCAGGATTTCTATAACCGGCTCATCTGAGTCTTCATCTGGTCGACTTCCTCTTTCAATAGTTTCTGATTCTGAAATAAAGCTTGTACATCTGCCCTGAATGGCCCCAGCTGGGTCTTCCTTCAGTTACCTCCGCCCGGAGTTGATTCAAATATATACCTTGATGATTTGATTCAAGTTGTCCATTCTGATGAGAAACCAAGTCAGGATAATAATCTGTCTCTGAACACCTGTCAAGAATGCAAGGATGTATGCAAATGCCATGTTCAGTTATTTTTTAGGAATCTATTTGCTTTGATTCAAGTTTTTGATACAGAAAAATCCAACAGCATGATTCAGATATGTGATCCTCCGAAATAACTGAACATGTGTGCAGAAATGCTATGATGTCATGTATGCAACAGTCATGTGATCAATGATCTGATGTTGGTGTTGAGCAGTGAACCAACTGTCTGAATAGAACCATAATAGCAGCACCATCTCTGTACAGAACCCCATAACTGAGAACCCAATAACTGTAGAACTGGATCACATAATTGAACAGTCACTGATGGTGTTGAAGCTGAACAATGAGCCAAGTGTCTGTGGAGAGTCATAATAATAGTCACAATATCAGGGTCACAATATCAGGGTCACAATGGTAATCACAGTAACAATTTCTCTGAATAGAAATCCCGGATCTCAGAATCAAAGAACCATAGAACACTGAACAATACTGACAAAGTGGGTATGTTGAAGTTTAGGGTTCCTGCAAACCTGTAAACCCCTCCCAATCTCACGGGTGTGCTACTCGGGTCAACATCACGGACTCTCAAAGCCGAATAGCAATAATACGTTCACCATTTCCGAGAAATGGCTCATGACCAAATCAGGGAATCGGTTTGGCATTATGTACTACGCAGGGAGGTCTCAGTTGAGTCCGGAAAAATAAGCATCCCTCACAAGTTTCCAGCTTCAAGCACTGAATCGAGAAACAATAGTACATTCATCCCGAAGGGTACAATACTACCGTCATACGAACATTTTGCTTTAACTGAATTCCTATGAGAGAACTAGGCTATCCTATGCGAGTTCCCAGTGGACCCTCGGATGCGAGTGGGTTTGCCAACAAATGTGGTCTGCCACTGTCATCACTGGAGAGGGTTGTTTCCATTAAGGTTCTCAATGATCGGTCCCCAGCTGCACATAACCATCAAGGTTGTATCCTGAAGTGGGGAAGAACCCCCACACAGAATAGTCCCAAGACAGTCGCAACCTGGGTGTGGAACACATCACCACTCATCATGTAACCATGCGAGCACAACGTGTCCACGCTAATCCTATAGTGCACTCAAGCCGGGTATTTGGCTTATCTCACAGTAACTCCCAACCCACAGAAAAAATGAAAACCAGCACAGCCAGACAGTCCAGTATAATATGATGCATGGAAAATAAAATACTGAAAGTGGTAAATAAATGCGGTAAAGTAAAGCTGTAAAGTAAAAACTGTAAATGAAAGACAATAAAGCTAAACTAAAGCACACAATTTCAAACAAATAAACACCCAAAGAAACAAAACCAAACAGGCGCTAGGATTGACTCTACAAGGGAAACCGGAAGAATCAGGTTCGGTCCCCAGCAGAGTCGCCAGCTGTCGCTCCCGGGATTTTCATCCTAGTACAAACGCGAAAGTGGCGCGAAAAGGTTAGAGTCGCCAGCCAGACATTTTTATCCCGAATGAATAGGAAAGGTAATGTTGCACAAACCTGAGGAAGAAAGAAAGGACAAGGTCCTGCGAACCAAAGATCTGAGTTCGGGAGTCGGTTACGACCTGGGAAGGTATTAGCACCCCAGATCGTCCGTCGTACCCGATGGGATCCACGCTTGCTTGTTTGTTTCAAAGGGTGAGAAATAATATGCTGCTGAATAAGATCGCTAACTGGAAATGGAATGGGAATGGAAAAGAAATGAGAATAAAGGGGGAAATGTAGGGAAAATAAAGAATGTGCTCGAACGGGCCCTACCCCGCTGCCTACGTACCTCATCGGGATAATGAGGATCAGAGTCGACGTAGTTCGCCTAACTAAGGCGGGAACTATTTGTTTGTGTTTTTTATGCTGGAACTGCGTATGTCTATGCTCAGGTGTTGCAGGCTCGTCTGGTACGAGTGCGTTTACCGTCTTGCAAATGAGACAAGTCGTCGCGAGTTCGCGTTGTGAGTGAATGAGATGAGAAGAGAAGTTCCCGCAGGATAGTCGCTTATTGTGTTTTTTGTCTTTTATGAGAAGTGTTTTGAATTTGTTTGTGAACGGTCTTGTATTAAGACCTATCCATCGCGGGAAGTACTTACACCTCGCCCCGAAACAGGACGCGTATAAACACTCCGCAACAAAGTCTCGTGTCGTACAAGATTGTTTGGTTTTTATTAAATGTTTTATTGCTTTTCTTTTTGAGATGAGAAAGAATGACTCAAGTTGAAAAAAAGGACAAAATCTAAGGGGACTAAGACTCAATCCTAATTTTTATTTATTTACAAAAGTGGTCCTATGGTTTGTGAAGTTTTCTATTCCTAATGAGAAACTTGAAACTATTAGAATTCAACTTACTTCTTAATGAAGTTAAGTTGATTCTAAAAACAATGGGGAAGCCTATACAAGTTATAAAAACCAAATAACAAGGCAAAACAATAGAAATGGAATTAAGAAATAAACTTCTAAACAAAACCACTAAAGGCATGAATTAAAAAAATAGTCTATTTTTATTTATTCTAGTTCTAATGAAAAGGAAACTTTAAGCCTAAGTTCTAAACTAAGTCAATCCTAATATTCATTCTAAAAAATCAAGTTTTAACTAGCCTAAGTCTAAATTAAATTCTAATGCTAAATCTAATCTAGACTATTATTATTATTTTTTTTTGTATTGAACTTTATTTTTTTAATGGCCTAAACTAATGCATAACTAGGCCTAAAACTAATATTCTAAAAAAATACTAAAACTTCTAGAAAAATTATGACAATTAAACCATAGGGTCCTAACACTATCCCTAAAATTGTACTAAGAGGGATCCTAAAAAATCTTATTTTTCTTATGCCTAAAAATCCATTATTTCTACCTAAAGATTAACCATTATTTCCTAAGGATTACACCACTAAAACCTAAGATAAAAGGCCTTAAAAAATCCACTAAAAAATATCCTAAACACTATTATGAGTCCTCTAATTACAGAAAAAAGAATGGCTCAAAAAAATTGCTGGAAGTTACATAAATAAAATGAACAAAATTCAGCACAATTAAAAGGAATTCAATAAAGCTAATTAAAAGAATAATCAGAATTAAATTGAAAAATAACCAAAATTTAGAAATTAAAAATGTCAAAAATTTCTAATTGGATTTAAAAAGCTAAAAATTTTTTTTATGGCATTTTTCTAATCTTCTTACTATTTTTGGGAATTGTTTTCTAAACTAATAACAAATTGAAAATATAAATTCTAAAAGAAAAGACAGGGGGTGAAAGAAGTTATTTTCTAGTGTTTTCTTTAGTTGGGCTTAAAAGAGGGAGTGTTACTAGCAAAATGTCCAGGCCCACACGCAGGATCTAGGGAGAGGTGCAGGAAGTGAAAGTTTTTAGTGGTTTTTGCTCATTGGGCTTAAAACAGGGGCGCGAATAGCCAAGTGCTAGGCCCATTATGCTAAAAAACAGGGGAGTTTATGATAAATTAACTAAAATTAATGGCTATGGATCTCTTTAATTATCCTTAATTCTCTTTTTTTAATTTTCCAGGATATTCACATAATCATAGATTAATTTCCTTGATTATTTTTTAATTACAAACCAAAAGCCACAACAAGTGCTGAAGAACTAAACACAAAGGCTAAACCTAATTTCTCTTCCTCATCCTCTTCCGCCGCCGCACCCTTCTCACCTTCCCCTCATCCCTCTTCTTTGTCCTCTAACTTAATCTTCTTCTTCTCTAAATAACCTCATCTTCTATCAATTTCATATCCCGAAATCAACAAACACCCTAAACTGATCCTCTTAACATGAACGACCTATTCAATAAAACCTAAATTCGTGACGGCGTACCTTCAATCGACGATTGCCAAGTTTCGGTGACGCGGATGTTGTTGAGCGATTCGATCCGAAGGCGAAAAAGATCCGCGGAGGTGATGGTTTTGTTCAGTTCGGACGATTACGGTGTTCGGATATGTCCTGGCTTGCCACAGCTTCTTGAAGACCTTGTGAAGACGATCGTGAGCTGCGGACGAGCGAATCAGATGAGGAGTTTTTTTCAAGTATCCATGGTTGAAGTTCAACAAGAGGAATATCAATATCCAGGTGAAATTATCGCTCCCTGTCATTTCGCCGATACAAAGCTGTCGATGATGAACTTGCTCGATTAGCACCCTGACATTGGTATGTGCAACTCTGTTTTTTTTTCAATCGGTGATGGAACTCCATAGGGCTTGGTTTCGATTGAAGAAGGTGAAAGATTCAGCTCAAAAGATCCGTGTGTTAGGATGGTAGATTGATGAAACTGCAGATTGAGTGAGGGGGGAATGGAGTTAACCTGGAATTGATGAGGGTTCGGTAAGATAATGAAGAAAGAGATTCAAACTTAGTGATGAAGATTGAGAGGATTGAGAAGATTGAATCAGAAGAATTGAGAATTAGTGAAGAAGAAATGCAAATTGGGATTGTGAATTTTTGTGAAGGGGCTTTTTTCGGTGAAGAAGAGCTGAAAATGAAGATGGAGATCCTGCTTTATAGGAGAGGGATCCACCTTCTAGAGAATCCAAGTGAAGCTTCCAGAACAAAAAATGGTTAGGAGTTTGTTGATTTTCAGTTAGAATTTTTGTTGAGTAGTTATCAATCTGTTAGGAATTGACAGTTAGTTATAGATTTTTTCCCTAACTTTGTTCTGTTATGGTTTTCCTTCCTTTTTTGCAGGGTCACTTGGCCTGTTTTTATTAAGATGGTTGATGAAGGCCAAAGGTAAACTGAATAAAGGTGAAGATTTGAGGGTGAGGAATGAAAACCATTTGAAGTTCAGTGGAAAAACTGAGGAATTGCTTTCTCTGCTTGTACTTTCTTTCCTTTCTGATGTAATCGAATTTTCTTTCCTTCTGTTTCCGCAGTAACTGAGTTTTCTATTTTTGGTTATAAACTATAACTGACTCTGCTAATTTTGCTATTCACTTGTAGCTGATCTTGCTTCATTTACAACAACCATCTCGCCCAAACTCAGCGTCTTCTTCAGTCGTTCCGCTGGACCTTTCAGGCCTATTGTTCATGAACAAACTCATAAATATAACATGAAACTCAGGGCTGGTAAAGGATTTCCTCTTGAGGAATAGAAGGCTGCTGGCATTCCCAGAAAACTTGCACGAACTATTGGCATTTCTGTTGATCATTGCCGTAAGAACCGATCCTTGAGGGTCTGCAAGCCAATGTGCAGAGGCCGAAAACATACAGGGCTAAGTTGGTCGTCTTCCCAAGGTCAAGGCAAGGCTGGTGATTCGACTCCCGAGGAACTCGCAAATGCCACACAGGTTCAAGGTTCCTGCTTGCCAATTGTGAGGGAGAAGCCAGCTGTAGAATCAGTTAAGATTACAGATGAGATGAAGGCATTTAAAGCTTATTATAAGCTTCATTTTAAACGAACAAAACAAAAGCCATCTTGGTTCCAGAATGAAAAAAGACTGCAGAGGCAGAGAAGGAGGACAAGACATGAAGGCTTCAGGAAGCCTTAGTTTCTAATTCATCCACTTGATGATTTTTGTTAGACAATTTTTTTTTGAGATTCTTTTCATTAAGAAAATGCTTAGTCTTAAACATGGGTCTCCATGGCCATTGTTATTTTATGGACTTAGTTATTCAAGCTTGTTGGTTTAATTATCAAATAAATATAAAAATGAATTATATACTTATTTTGGATTTAACAAAAGATGGATAGAATATGTGATTTAGTAATGTGGATAATTTTGGGTAATGGGCTTGAGACAAACACATGGGCCAAAAGAAAAATGATTCCCACATTTCTTGGTAATGAAAATTAATAGGTACACAAGTGCAATTGATTCTTGGATTAAGACAATGGATTAAAGGGATAAAATGAATGTGTGCAAAAAAAACAAAGGTTTAGATGACTGGTTAGACTTCCAGAAAATGAAACGATCATTTGACTAATACAACAGATTAAAGAATGAAAGGATAGGTGAATAAACTGAACTGAACTGAGGGAAATATATAGAATAATGGAAATTGAGGTAAAAAGATGAAAGTGGAATAGAATGATCAGGAATGGTTTATAACAATGAGAACAAAACGATGAAGGAATCCTCGATTTTAGCCCAAAGCCTATTTCAAATTCTCTACAAGCCCATGAACACTGCTCTTTTTGAACCACTGCACAGTGCTCCAAATTAGTCACAGCTCACCGAATCGTCTGAAACACGCCATGACCATTCGAATCCAGATGTGTCACTGATAAAATGAAAATTCAAACCAAACTTCACACAAAACACTGCTCGATAAACTGATGAATTTCAACACACGACAATCTGAACTTTGAATATGCATCGTTTAAGAAATCGTCCAGTGGCCCAAAATAAACCTTGCAGTTGCAACCATCTTTTGATAGTTTGGCCATAACTAGGTCAAATTCCCATCTGAGTCGAAACACAACTGAACAACCGCATTTGGAGTGGAATCATGATCCAGTGAATATTCTTTGTTATTTCAATCCTTGCCAGATACTTATAAAGGTACAAAACCCTAATTTCCTTGCCCTAATCACATACCTTACGAAACAATGAAATGAACTACTATGATGTTAATGACTTGGTGAGAAATGCAGATGAGTGCAAAATGATATGCCAATAAAGGGAATAACATGAGGGCAAATTTTGAGGTATTACAATATCCATTTATTTTTGTGGGTAATTACCCAAGCTCGTGCTCGTACCCATTTTTGCGGGTTTTTATCCTACCCATTATGGGTAATTTTGTGGGTGCCCATTGGAGATTGATCAAATTGCCATTCCTAGATACCATTCACTATGTATCCTCATATCTATTAATATTGCAATCAGGTCCCTAACATATTAAAAGTGATACAAGTACCCAAATTTTCATAATTTTTATCATATTCATCTTCATCTTGCTCATTTCACATAAATCCCTAATTTTGCGTTCTTCTGTCATTGTTGATCAAACTAAAGTTATTCATTGTGCTCATTTGTCATCATATTCATCACGTTCGTCCACTCATCAAACATAACACCAACCAAAATTTACATTCGAGAGCAAAATTGAAAAAAAAAACAGTTTGCTAGTGTTCATATTAATAACACATTTGTCAAGGTAAATACGAAAATGTTTGTCATATTTAGGGTTAATAGTCATTTATCCCCTGTGATATATATGGGTTTTGATTTACCCTCCTTTAAAAAAATTGGATTATCCCCCTGAAATTTTTGGGTACCCCCTAAGCGTGTAAAAATCAGGGGATAAATAATAATAAAAATTACAGGGAGTAATTTTTCCACCTGGGGGGCAAACGACTTTGAATTTTAAAATTTCAGGGGGCAATCCATTTTTTTTAAAGGGAGTAAACCAAAACACGCATATATTGCAGGCGGTAAATGACTATTAACCCTTATATTTATTTGAAATTAATTATTATGATTTACTAATTTCGAATAAAGTTTAAATGAGGGGGTGTTAAACTTCATTTCAATTTGGGAATTAAGGTTTATGATTGAATTTATTTTATGTATATGAGTTTCATATTTAGTGATTTTGATTTTTAATTTTGTTAGCTTAAATTTTAAATAAAGTATTGGGGGCGTTAAATTTGATTTCAATATGTGAATTAGGGTTTATGCTCGAAATTGTTTTCAATATGTGAAATAGAGTTTATGCTTGAATTTTTTTATCTTCTGTATATGGGTTTCGTATTTAATGATTTGGAATTTTCAATTTTTTTAGTTACCTTTGATTTAATTAGGAAATTAAGTATTGTGATTGATGTTGAGTTTTGTTGCGTTAAAAATTGTGTTAATTTAGGTTTACTATGAAAAACTATGACGATTTTGATTCTAATGATGTTCATTCCATTGATAGTGATACATCTGATGTTGAATTGAATGATGATGAGGATAACACATATTCGGTATCTAGTGGGTATCAAAGTTCAGATGATGGTGGTGATGATGATGATGATGATAATAATATTTACAATGATGATTTGGTTGAAGTATATGAAGTTGTAGGTGATAGATTGATGAGTATTAATTCTATTACTTATGATAAAATTCGTGTTATGGAATTTGGTACTATTGATGAAGCTTATGAATTTTATTATCGGCATGGTAAATGTAAAGGCTTTGCCCTTAGAAAAAGTAATTTTAGGACTAGAGGACCTAAAGGTAGTCAATAATGAGGCAAATTGTATGCAATAAACATGGCTTAAGAGAGAAGAAATACTTATGTGGGCAGATAGGAAAATATATCACATAAGTTTGACACATAATAAATGCACGGCTAGGCTTCTTGTGCACTACTAAGTCAAAAATGATAGATATATTATATCAATTTTTGAAGAGGGTCATAACCATGAATTAACCTCATCCATGTTTATGCACTTACACCCTATTTATCGTCAAAGTTCTAAAGCATCTAGAGTTCAGATTGATGGTATTCAGTCACATGGAATTAGAACTTGACATATAATGGAGTACATGGTTGCTCATAAGGGTGGATATGTTGGTGTTGAGTTTACAAAGAAGGATATGTACAATTATTTTGATTAAAAAATCCATGTTATTATTAAAGATGGTGATGTTGCCGCTTCTTTAAATTATCTAAATGTAAAGCCATATATTGATCACATGTTATATGTTGAATATGATGTCAACAATGATGGACAAATGAAGTCTTTTTTTTTAGTTGATGGGAGCAACATGTTTGACTATTTTTGTTTTGGCGATGTGGTTGCGTTCAACACAACTTACAAGAAGAACAAATGAAACTCCCCATTGGTTATATTTTCAAGGTGTAATCACCACTCTCAGATAATTATTTTTGGTGTTGCATTGATATCAGATGAAACCACAAAGACGTATAAGTGGTTGTTGAGGTGTTTTTTAGAGTGCATGGAAGATAAATACTAAAAAATAGTTGTAACAGGTGGAGATGGGGCTATGAGGGAGGCTATACAATAGGTTTTTTTTTCCAATGTGACCCATCGTTTATGTGCTTGGCATTTGAATAAGAATGCAGGAGAAAATAAATTGAAGTCAAAATTTTTGGTAGGTTTAAAAAAATCCATGTACTCAAATTTTACAAAGGATCAATTTTAAAAGTTTTGGTCAAGGCTAATTAAAGAAAATGAACTTGAAGGAAATACTTGGGTTGCCAAAACGTATGAGAAGTCACTATGAGCCACTGCACATCTTGTAAGTTTGTGCGCAGTCTCTAAGAGGGGGTGAATTAGATTTATTGACTTTTCTCAATTTGAAGTGCTGACACTGGTTTTGTTATTTTTCAGAATTGATATGAAAGTAAATATGTTGAAAAATAAATGCAGAAAGTAAATGACAACAATATCCTAGTTCCCCTCACAATCTGAGAGTATTCCAGTTCCCTCACTCCGTGTGAGAGATTTTCCATTGTGTCAGATCTTTGTACAAGTTTTCCACCATGACCTATCCTACAATCTTCTAATATAAGCAACACAATCAATAAGGACAATCCCCATATGATCTTTATAAAGTGAAAGAAGAGAACAATCATCCTTCTGAAAACCCATTTTTACATTTATGTTACTGGTTACCGTAAAAGGTGTAACCAATTACACCTACTATTAAAGTGAAAAATACTTAAAAATTAAGTTTCAAACAAGTTCCACATGATGTTAAAATGAATGCATGCACAAGATGAAATTACTATGATAATTTTGAGAAATTAAGATATATATATATATATATATATATATATATATATATATATATATATACTTGAATTGTGAAGAATAATCAACCATCTTGATTCTTCCATTGACTTTTCAAAGCTTATGATTATTTGAACTTGATTTCTCTAGTCTTTAAGCTTTGACTTCTTTTTGTTAATGTGTTTGTCTTCATCAAAACTATAACCAAAGACAAGAAGAACTATTCTTCACATACCTACGTGATAAGTTTTTTGGACGTATAAGAACAACGTCTCAATGTAAAGTTGTTAATGCAATAATCAAGACTTATGTCATGAAGTAATCTGATTTCAATGTTTTGCCGGCCTAATGTCCAAGTTGAATGAATTGTTTCCTGATACCAAAAACATAAAGGTGAAAAAGATCGCATTTCGTGAAGATTGGATTGGTACTGACAGGAGGTTGAAATACAACCTTATTGAGTTGAAGACTGGTGAAGATGTGAAGGATATGTAGAGATCATTTCTCTATAGGTTAACAGAGGGGACGATCAATTTAGATGTTAAGATCAGGAATGTTAGTTTCTTCATAGATGGGGATAGGTTGAGGAAGTGTCAGTGATGTGGTGATGTCGATTGTGAATGGTGGGAAAGAAATTGTAGGAGAGGTTGTTAGAATTTATGGTGTTGTTGTTGAATTCCATGTTAATGGATTTCGATAAGGTAGAGGAGTCATGAACCCAAAGGTTGAAGGTTGTGGAATTGATGTACCGATAGGAAACAGAGTTGTCAAGACTGCAGGAGAACCAAATCGTGTTATCTGAGAAGAACCAGGAACTACATTCTCAGAAGGTGTAACACCCCTTTTTGATTTCTTCAAAGATGGTCCTTCACCATCAACAAGTTTATGCTTATTTCCTCTTTTCTTGGACTTGAACATCTTTGGAAGTTTGTCAGGAATATTTTCCATATTAATCCACCTTTCTTGTTCATACTTGAATTTTCCCATATAGTATAACAATTCCTCTGATTGATATAATTCTCTAAAATGAGGAGATCTGGTGACACGAACCCTCATACTAGAATAATCTTGCTTAGGTTGTGTAATACAATGATCAACATTCATTTTGTTGAGTTTCATATTCTTCAGTTGGAGCATTTTTCCAGATGCTTTATGTAACTTATCTATTTCTTCTCCATTATTCAGAAGATCATCTATTAATCCTGATTTAGCAAGGATATCTGAGATGGTTCTTCCGTAAGGAATATGATTCCTTTCAAAATTGTTTCTAGAGTCTTAGATGGAGTCTTGTAAGAAGTTGAAAAGTAGAACATGTAGATGAATTTTTATTCCTTTTAACAGAAAGTATAAAACATACTTCTAAATGACACTTAGCCAGTTTGTAGGACAACAATGAAAGACAGTTCCTAGTAAAATCTTGAACCAACACCATAGAGAGCTCTTTAGAAAGGAGAATGAAGAGTCATTAGGGTCAACTATCTTTCCTTCTTTTAGTATGGAAGTCATGAGTTTTGGTTCCCTTTGCTCATCTAGCTTAGCATTGATGATTCTTATTCCATCACCGTCAAATGAAATAAGATCGGAGAAAGTTTTCTCAGAGATGATAATTTTTCTTCCAAGAACGGAGGACATAATGAGGTTTTCTTTTATAGTTGCATGGACCCAAAATTCCTTAACCAAGAAGGGATAGGTTGGTCCTTCCAACCTTTTGAAGTAGTTGCTCTAGCCTTGGAGGTTTGCAGAGTGAGTTAAATCATATCCATTTGCCTCCAGGTTCGTGAAGTCCACCATTGTCTAACAGCTAACAATGAGGTTTTTAATTGGTGTCTGAAGATTAATAGGACATTCATTCAACTGGTTGCTTTGCCTTGATTGTTAAGATAGGAAAGCCATTGATGATGATGGAGAAGGAGAATGGTTATGAGAACTGAAGGGTTATTAGGGTTTTGGTTTTTTGAGAGACAAAGTATGGTTGTGGAAGTGACAAAGTGTGTGAAGTGAGAGAGTGTATATATAGTTTATCAAGAGAAAAAATTACCATTAGTTCATGATTATCACAGTAAATACTATCCACAAATAGGAAAGCGTGAAGATTTAATCCTATTTTCAAGACCTTGATTAATCCTAATGTGTCAGCTTATAATAATGTATGATCAGTGAGTGGGACATCTATCACAATCACGTTCACATGATCTCAGATGAAATGACCATATTAAATGTTGTGATTGTTCATTACTCAAAGAAAAACTAAAATATTTTCTCTTAAATAGGAACCGTTTCAAATCATGACACTTTCATTTATCAGAAAGTTCTGATTTTAACATTTCACAAACATTTGGACAAAACGTCCTGAATAAAAACAACTTCTAACTTGTAGAAGTATCTTTATCAGAAGACACTTAAGATTATTCTAACTTCTAATTTTGAACGCCTTTTGTTCTGATTCTGACTTCTGCCTTCTTCTGATTATTCTTTCTTCCTTCCTTCTTCAGAATGACACCATAGAAGTTAAGATGAGATACATTCTGAAATCTCATATTTCTTCAGAACAAATTCTGTTTCTTCTATCAAGCATTTAATCATCTACAGTAGTTCTATCAGATAATAGTTACTCAGAGTTTTATGTCCTTCAGATCATAATTTCTGACATCTTATGCATCAAAATCATAAGTCAACAATCTTTCTTATTTAAATGAACAAAATTTCTAATGAGATTTACACAGTAAATTCAAGGGTGGAATAATTTGTTTCTTGAAAACATCTCATACTCACAAAGAATTAATCTTCAGCAAACAAGATTTCTTGCTTTCTGATGATTTGATCTTTGACGAAATATGTTGTTCATGCAATCTTATTTTAAGATTAGCTTTCAACAAATATTACTCCTTATCTGATGAATTTATCTTATCATTTTATTCTTCAATCTTCTTGCAAACTTCAACAGAGAAGATTTTGTTGACAACTTCAAGCTTCAAAAATCAGTGACTTGCTCAAGGTAATCTTTTTTGTTACATTTTAGTACTCAATCTTCATCACCATCTACTGATATGAGATTGAAATTGTAAGGGGAATAGAATCTCTCCCTGAGTATTTCTCACATAACATTTGGATCTTTATCTGACACTATTAAGTGTTTGATATCCATCAATAACAGAATCGAAGCTCTGATACCAATTGAAGGTGTGAGAAAAACACAAAAAGGGGATTTGAATGGGGTTTTCACTTTTGTCAATCTTTTCGTCTCTTAACATTGTTGCGTCAGAGATAAAATGAAAACATTACCTTTGCATTTCAGAACATCTTCATGTTGATTCTGAATGCCTTTTGTTCTGATTCTGACTTCTGCCTTCTTCTGGGTATTCCTTCTTCCTTCCTTCTTCAAAATGACACCATAGAAGTTAAGATGTGATGCTTTGAGTTGCGTTGCATAAGCATAAACAATAAAGTAAAGTATATGAAAGATTAAAGAACACACGATATATCCTGGTTCACTTGAGAAACTCTCAAGCTAGTCCAGTTCACCCTGTAAGGTGATTTGCCTTAGAAAATGACTTAATCCACTATAACCAAAACTGATTACAAGGCGCGGCCAACTTACGTGGCTAACTATGTATAGATATGAGACTTCCTTGCGCGACTACCTTTCATGTCTAACTGCACAAAAAAAATAACGACTTCCTTGTGTGGCTACCTGTCGTGACTAACTGCACAACAACAGTTGCTACTTCCACTGCACAACTACCTGCTGTGGCTAACTGCACAACCAACTAAAACGACTTACAACATGGTGTTACTAGCTGATGTGACTTTAGGCACCATGACACATAGTCTTGACCAGCAAAAAAACATTATCCCCTAAGCAATCACCAAAACCCTAAGTTCTGAGAGAGCACTAAACTGCTAACTTCTGAGCCTCATAAAGTTCTGACCTTCACTCGGTCCTTTGGGGATAATGGGTAATGTTTAAAATTGTTTGCTCCTTACATAAGCATGTGTAAACACAATTAAGTACATCAGAAGATCCTAATACACACTAAGATATCACATTGTATTTTAGCTTCAATGTGTGTTGTTATTCTTCCTTAAGTTGCTTCTTCACAGACAACAACTTAAAGCATTTGAATTGCTGAAGTATTCTTCTTCATAAACTTCTAAAAGCTTAGTTAATCTTTGATGAGCGTATAAAAGGACTTCTTCATCTTGATTCATATTAGAACATTTTGGGCAACATCCCTTGTTCTATTCAATCCAATGATTATTTCATAACACAACATTCAGTTGTGAATTTGTAATATGAGCATCCATGATCATCTTGTTGTTTCATCTGCGACTTTGAAAGTCTTTTGTAGCATATGAAATTAAGCACTTGTGAATCTGCAACTTTTGCATAAGCAGGTTGCTTAATTAAATTGTCCAATGCCTATATCAGCTTTGAGCTGCATATTCATTTCAACACATCATGGTTTGTACCATTGTTATCTTGTAATCATCAACCTCAGGTGATTGTATGGAAACATAAACAACATGGTTCAAGAACCATCTGAAAAACTTGGTAGTGCGTGTATTAACCTTTTTGGTTGTGGCATTTAGCAGCATCACACTAACCCTGAACATTTCCTTTTATAGCCAAGCAAAATAGAGTCGTTGGAAAGCAGTTGGCTACAGAGGAAAGTCGTTACACAAGGATGAAAATAGTATTTCCACGTCTGTCCTTTTTCCATAATTTAAGGTTAGTATAAAGGTAGTGGGATAAAGCTTTTTCATACCGTGTACTATCCTTGCTAATAGTAACACTGTCATATGAACTTCAAAGGCTTCTAATTGTAGATGACTGAAGCATAAGTAGAGACATGATAGTTGGGTCTTCAGAATCTCAAGTCTTTAGTCTTCAGAGCTTTTTCACTTAGAACCTTGTCTTCAGAACTTTAGCACTTGTCATTGAAACCCTTGATCTTCAGAACTTCAAGTCTTCAGAGTCTTCAGAATGTCGTTCACCCAGAACCTTGTCTTCAGAGTATTCAGCTATTGGTCTTTAGAACCATAATCTATAGAACCCTTAAGTCTTTAGAGTCTTTCTGCACTTGGTCTTCAGAACCTTCAGTCTTTAGAACTTCAAGTCATCAGAGTCTTCAGCACTTAGTTCTTCAGAAGATTATAACTTCACAAGCTTCGCTAGCAGCTAGTGAAGTTATAAGAGCATTACAACAAAAATATCATGCATCTTTGGATCTTTCTATTTGTGATCAGATACATAAGCATCCTTGTTTCTTCAGCACGCTTGCGACTTGTGTTACACATAATAACTCACATATAATCTTTAGCGCACATCTTGAGTATGTTTGTTAGATATGATTGCTTCATAACATGAACTGCACAGTAACAAACATTAGAACATAAAATTGTTCTTTCACAAATACTTCATTGTTATCATCAAAACATAGAGATAAATTATAGAGACAACTCTTGTACTTATAGGCTTAGGTCACCTGTATGCTCAACAAGTAGGATGATAGGGTGTGATACAGTGTGGTACAACTCTAAGTAACCATCCTCACACGACGAGAGGTGCTTAACCGTAACTACTTGATCTCTAATGGCACGACCAAAGCTGATGATGTTACTTCGAAACCACCAATCAATGCATGCATATGGTATATTCGGAACTGGTTGTGGGATACTTTAAACATAACCATATTTTCGTAGACACCTCTCAAGAAAGTGTTTAGCAACCATGGTCTCCCACCTCATATAACCTTAATATAATGAAGACTCATCTAACTCACGGTGGACTCTATGATCAGTGTATGGTGTCTAGATGACATCATCTACAATCAGCACATCGAGCCTCTTGGTGTACCCAGTAACACCACTAGGACGTGACTTCCTAGCCCTCTATCTCCTTTCCCGTGGGGACCCCACTAAGGAATGTTACACTCTCCTATCATAGATGTTGGAGAAATGCTTGTATATGTAACACTTATATCAAAAAACATACACAAAAAATAATAAATAATATATATTACATGTTATTCATAACAATTAAATATTAAGTCAACAACAAATAATATTTTCAAGTGTAGCTGTAACATACTCAAATAACCACCGAGTTGTCTGGTCTCAAATATTGTCGTCACTCCAAATGTTGTATACAAAATGGTCAATGAAACACATCCCCAAGCCCAACTAGTAATCTTGAGGCTATTGAACAGGAACACATATCGAGTGTCGATATAAACACTTGACTTATTCGCAAAGAGGGTACATGTTACTAGATGTAGCATGTACACCCTAGCTACTGCCTTATAACTCCCAACCGTAACAAGCTCGTTGTACGTCTTCCAAAATCAAAACATACGAAGGTGAGCGCCCTATTGAAGCCAAACTCCTTCTGCACGAAAAACTTACAAATCTCGTGCAGTAGTTGCACATTCAAGCAATGGGCTAAGAACAAGAGTCGTCTAGAATCAGCCATAATAGGGAAATGGAACAATGAAGAACATCATCCAGAGTGATAATCATCTCTTAAAATGAGAGATGAAAAAAGATATATCCTTGTTCCATCTCTCAAAAAATGCAATAAGTAGTGTAGTGTCGAGCATGGTATTACTACGAAATAGACATTTCGTAACATCTACTTTACAACATTCATAGTGATAATCGTGGTAACACCTATTTCTGGGTGTATTTTTTCCGTAACACCTAATTGACAACTGTCAAATATACAAACTATGGTTAAAAGGTACATGGAGTGAAATGGTTCAATTTCTAACACCAATAATTAGTCATTTATCGTGATAAAAATGTTATTGCACTTGTATATAACCAATGTTTTTATATCCACCCGTGATGAAAGCTAATACTTTATTTATTTATAAGCGAAATTATCTTACGCTTCATTACATAACATTCGTTTCTCAAAACCCTAATATCTCTTTTAGTCGTCTCTCTCAAAACAAAATCCTAAAAGCTCAATCACTCGTCTCTCTTCTCTCATATGGAAACCTTAAAATGAAACCATAATAACAAATTTTAGCCAATGAGTATTTACAGGTTCATTTTCTCAGTAGTTTTTTTTTCAAAAGCTTATTTCATTATCTTTTAACTTTTTCTTTTTTTGACTGGTAGGGATATGGATGCTTGTAGGAATATGGATGCTTCTTTTCAACAATGAGGAAGAAGCTAGATTTCATCTTTCAAACTTGTTTAAATAAGGAGGACGAAGGTAAAGTTAGCATTGAAAACTTGTAGGTATGAATTTTAAGTTTGGGGCTCTAACTTTAGCTTCATCTTTATTTCATTATGGGCACGCCATTATGGGACATATAGGTACGTTTCTGAAGCATTCTATGACTTGATATGTTTGTTGTATTTGTTGTTTATAGGTTGTTGTTGATTAATGTTTGTTTAAAATATGAGTTTATTATATATTATGTGGTTTGAGTATTTTTCTAATACCTTACCGAATATATAACTTTCCAAACTACATTATAAAATTATGATATGCTAGATAAAATTGTATTAAGAAAATAAGTACACGTTCAATTCTTGACAGTTTTCTTCATATACTTTTAACTGCATGTTGTTCTTTCACCATTAGAACCTGATTTAATGATTGTATATCTTCAATCACCCCTCTCTCCACCTCTAGTTTTGTTTGCAAAACTAATTAGAGGTGAAGGAAGTGGTTGTTAAAGATCTAGGATCATTAAACCAAGTTCTAAATGTCAAAGAACAAAATACATATAAGGAATTGAAGATAACTTCTCAAGAATTGGATGTATACTTATTTTCTAATATAACTTAATTTGTCATATTATAATGTTCTAGTGATATGTTTAATGAGCATTGGCGAAATAAGCATTCCACATAATTTATATTAAACTCAAGGTTATATATCACAATGGTTGTCTAGCACAACCGTTGTTAAATATGTTGCATTTTAATATAACACAACGGTTATTTAAATTAACCGTTGTGGTAGGTAGCACGCTACTTAGATACAATCACGATCTTACGTTTGTGGTGGAAAACATCATACATACAATCACACATTACGTCAAAACGGTTGAACCGACATGATGGTATCCATTTTCTAACCGTTATTAAATGCATTTTCCGTAGTATCGTGGTGAGGGAGTAGTGAGAAAAATCAAGGAGCTCGAACTCCTGTTCAATTTGTCTGACCTACATAGGCATCAAAATCTTCGGGAAGTCTTTCAGCTTCAACCTGTGCGATGTCACATTCAATGGGATACAATCTTGTAACAAACAAATTTTTAAAAATTAACAATAATTTTCATGGTACAATAATAAACAAATTAATGTTAAATATAAAAGACATATACATCTCCCTTCCATAGTCGTAATGCCACATGGTCATCATACTCAATAATCATTGATCGGTCAATGGATCCTCTAGGGAATCCTCTATCAATGTGCACATATAACTCAATTAAAGGAGCTGTAACCTCTATATCAGCAGTAATAGATGGGACCGAATCACCAACAACAACATTTGGTTGGACCACCTCAGTAACAACCTCATCAACAACCTCCCTAAAAACCACCTCATCTACGACAACAACATCTAGTTGGACCACCTCATCTTTGGGTTGCTCAACCAATCGTACTGGTTGACGTCGAATGCTACGCGGTGTGTGAAACTGACCCTGCTCAACCAATTGTTTTTCGTGTGAACCGGTTGGAACCACTCGTCCAACCCGTATCTGGGATGACTTAGCCTCAACAACCCTACTTTGGTCTGTCGCTTTTCCTGCAATAGTGTCGTCCATGCCTCTATATTTTAGTGCAAAAGAACGGAAAAATAATTAACTATAAGAAATTTCAAAATCTACGGTAGAAAACAAAGTTTATATATCGAAACTTTTGAAATTTTTGGTTAAAAACAAAGTTTTTATAACTACCGAAAATTTCATAATTTCCGACAAAAAAATAAAAACTTTATAACTACTAGAAATTCAGAAATTTTTGGAAATTACCAGGTGAGTTTTTATCGAAAATTTTGAAATTTCCAATTAAAATGTTTGCATAACGATAATAAAACGTACTAATTTTTAAATTTTGACATTTACGATAATAAAACGTACTAATTTTAAAATTTTCCCCAAACAAATGAAATTCGCATGTGATATCAGTAAATTTAAGAAAAGAATGAATTTTTTTATAGGGAGACTGTCGTCTTTCATACGTAATGGGAGTGTCAAGTTTAAATAGGGGGAGTCAAGTTAAATGATCTTAGTTTGGAATTAAAGTGAAAAAATAACAAATTTTTAGATATTAATGATAAATAGTTTGGTATCGTTACCTATAGTGTAAATTGATTATATATATATATATATATATATATATATATATATATATATATATATATATATATATATATATATATATATATATATATATATAACATGAGATTGAATGTGAATGTTTCATTGGATGAAGGTAATGATACTCAGCTGAACTTAAGAGAACTGAAGTGTTCATTTTAAAAAATTTACTATTCAAATATTTTAAAATTGCGAATGTACAATTTTTAAGACAATATTTTAAAATTTTGAATGTACAATTTTTAAGACAATATTTTTAAAAATTTACTTGAATGAATGAGAGTAAGTGTTTATAGATTATTCTTAGTCAAGATTCCAATGTAACATGAAACATTCTAGTGTAAGGTACTATGAGATAAAAAGAACCTCTCTTCATCACAAAGACATTTGAATTTCATCTGAAATAAAATTTGGCAATTATCATAAGAAAATGAAGGAGGCAAGCAAAAGGAATAAAGCTGAAGCCTTTAGTCAGTAGAGTTATCAAGAATAGAACAAGATATACTACTGCTTCCAACTACAAATGCTGTGCATTATGTTAAAAGTTGGAAAAAAAAAAGTAGCAGCTGATGACGTCTCTCGGCACGCCATGACCCCATTCTGTGAACTCTGCTTTTTGTGTCCAACAATATTAACACTGTTGTATAGAAAAACGCTTCTGCTGAATATTTTGTTTGCATTCTTAACATGTCGGGCTTAGACATATCCAACACCTATAACAAGAAGGAATATCATCACTCAGGTCATAGGTTCTCTGGCATCAATTTTCTTGATGGATTGTCAGAGACATTGCAGCATCTATTATGGATTCAAATGGTCCTGGAATAGGAATAGAATAATTTGAAACCGTATTGTTTTTGGTCAAGGAATGAATGATGAGTGAAACATAGCATCAGATAACCAAACCGTGACCACATATGTATACTAACTACATGTGGTTGGCGCCCAAAGTATGATGTTCAAAATTTTAATTTGTATGAAATAATCAACTAATTTTTGTAAACTTTATTTGTCAGATACTTCGTAACTCTGTGTTTCAAAATCTTGTTGCACGTTAATTTACTCCAAGTAACCATCTCATAGTTGCAACTTTTCGGTGTTGGCTTTTGAGTAGATATTAGTATTACCTATAATTTATAAAATTCTCATTGTTTTCATGCATGTAATTCCTTCCAAGTTTCTTCAGTACTTTGATAATTTCAGGTTGTACTACCAGTTAAGACAGACATTAGCATTTATAATCTTTTTAAAAGTGAAATAAACATATTAACAACTCGGTTATCATGACTTTCTTGAGTTCAATAATTTGTGACATTAAAAACAGACATTTAGTCGTTAAACTAATGAATTTAACTGTAGCACTAGTACTGTACTCACTTGAAAGCTCATCAAGGTGACAAACCGCAGACATAGTACTGCTACTACAATAGTTATGACATTCTTTAAACTTGCCAAAAGTCATTGGTCTGTCCCACACAACCCTTTTTCTTTTTGTCTTGTTCATTAAATTATTATGTCTCATGTCTTTATTAACATGTCTCTCTGTATTTGGCTTGGGATTCGGGTAATTGCAGAATTCTATTAGATTCTTTTCTTCTTCATACATCTTACTCATAATTCCCCTAACATTGCCATGTGAATCATTCATGATACCTCAACAGTGTAATTAAGTCTGTGTTTAATATTGCAGTGAATTTATAAAAGAACGGTAAAAACTACATCACCTATGTTTTTGTTTATTTTAAATACAGTCACGTGTGAATGTTAGTAGTTGGAAAAACAAGTGTGAATATAGATTTAAAAGTGATCATTGACAAAATATCAACACCTTTAGCACATGGTTAATTTTGATTGACCATTCCTAAGTACTTTTAGTTAGCTTTTACTTCAACATCATATTATTCCTCCTGCCACAACCGGTACTATATATTTACACACCCCTTCATCGATGCTTCTGTCATCTGTCTAAACTAATATTCAAAACTTCCCTACACTAAGAGCTAGTACCTAATACTAACTGACATGGAACCAATCAATTGTATGCAGCATGAATTTGTTCCAAGCGGCGGCGGCCACCGCACCCCTTTGCCGGAGAGTCCTCGAGTTCCTATGGAGTTTCTGTCAAGGTCATGGAGTGCTTCAGCTCTTGAAGTCACAAAAGCTATTGCACCACCTCATTCTCAACCACCTTTTTCATCATGCATGCCATCAAATGGTTCTGGTTCTATTCCTGAAGAAACCAGTATCTACTCTATCTCTGAGGAGGAGCTCTCTACTGTGTCAAAGAATCAGTTTTCTTTTGCTTCCTCTGCTACTTCACAGCTAGTCCTTGAACGCATTATGTCACACTCTGCTAGAGAGGTACTAAAAAAAACACACACACACACATATCAACTATGAACATTGTCTTTATTAATGTTATTTGTTGGTTTGTTATATATGTAACAGGAAGTGTCACCACTAACATCAGGTAGATTATCTCACAGCAGCGAGCCTTTGAATGGTAATGGTTGTTTAACAGGAACGGACAGTCCACCGATTTCTCATTCAGATGAATTTGACGATGTTGTCCAGGTATACATCATATTATTTCTAAACTTTGATCAAAGTTAGGACTATATTATTACCATATATGTTGTTTGTGCTTATACCTGTTAATGCTTCTGCAGTTTTTTCGGGCGAACAATTCCATTCATCCATTATTCAATGGTGGAAGGACAAACGGGGCCATTGGCAACGGCACAGCCGGTTCAGGACCTAAAACTGTTGGAAGATGGTTGAAAGATAGACGAGAAAAGAAGAAAGAAGAAAACCGAACACATAATGCTCAAATGCATGCTACTATTTCTGTGGCTGCTGTTGCTGCTGCTATAGCAGCCATTGCAGCAGCAACAGCTGCCTCATCAACACCAAACAAGGACGAGAAGATGGCTAAGACTGATGTGGCTGTTGCTTCGGCTGCCACGTTAGTTGCTGCACAATGTGTCGAGGCTGCTGAAGCAATGGGAGCTGAGCGCGACCACCTAGCTTCAGTGGTCAGCTCAGCCGTGAATGTTCGTTCTCACGATGATATATCTACTCTTACTGCTGCAGCCGCCACAGGTAACACTTTTAGCACTTGTTTTTTGAGCATCCATGCCGAGGTAGCATCCCTATTCTTGATATTAGAATATGCCTTATATACATGTGTTTATGGTCCTTTGTATGTAGCTCTCCGAGGAGCGACCACATTAAAAGCTAGAGCTCAGAAGGATGTATGGAATATTGCTGCAGTAACACCACTGGAGAAAGGAGCAGGTGGCATGGCAATAAGTGGAAAAGGGAACAACAGCAACAACAGTACCAGTGACAGTGGAGAAATTATAAATGCAGATGATTTTACAGGTTCCAGCATTCAAGAGTTACTTGCTAAAGGCAGTGAATTACTCAAACGCACCCGTAACGGTATTATTATCATCAATTACAAATGATGCTATTAAAACAAACTCAATATCTGGTTTGAACAAAAGTTAAATTGTATTATGGTTGTAACCGCAGGCGATCTCCATTGGAAAATAGTTTCTGTTTACATACATAGAACAGGACAGGTAAAGCTAAAAATGAAGAGCAAACTTGTTGCAGGAAAAATTACAAAAAAGAACAAGAGTTAGTTTCCAATAGCTTCACAACTTAATTTGTTTTCACTAGCATTAAGGTACATAAGCCAAATAACTCTGTACTCTTAAATATGCAGATATTGTGCTAGATGTGTGCACCGATTTACCAGCATGGCCAGGAAGAGATGTTTTAGACGATGGAGAAAAACGATACTACTTCGGATTGAAGACAGACACGAGAGGAATCGTGGAGTTCGAGTGTAGAACTCAAAAAGAATATGATATTTGGACACAAGGAGTTTCTAGGCTTCTCTCAATCGTCATGCACCGACAAAACAAATACAACAACTGAACCTCTCATCATCTTGTTATTGCTATTGTTTATTTCAAAATTCAATTCAATGTATCACTATCATGTGCATGTGTTTATCAATTTCATCATCTTAACTACTCAAATGGACATTCATTTACTCGATTATCTGTCAATACATATGAGTCATAAAATTGAGAAATGAGATAACAAAACTATATTGAAAGGCAAGGAACATATAATACGATATTGCATCTTATTATCTTTAATTAGAAGCTCTAAAAATAGTAAGTATAGAGAGGAAGAGGTTGATTATGTCAAGATACAACGAAACCGAAGCCCAAATGTAGTCATCATAGGAGAACCTCTTGATAAGGTTGTCTGTGTCGTAAACTATGTAGCCACAAAATATGATAGAAGCAAGACATCCATAGACCATATGAGACACCTTTCCCAACGGAAACAGAATCTGTAAGAAAGGACTCGCAATGTTAAAACATACAAACATCAACAAAAAATCAGATATCAAAATCAATATTATTCGTCGATTAAAACCTGAATGAACGCAAAGATCACAAGAACCAACAAAGCTCCAAACAAAAACGGACCCAGAAAACTGAAATCATGACCTCTTCTTGCAGCCCAAAATGTGTATATAGTTAAACTGAACACCACCGCTGTCGTTAAAATCACAGATTCTAGAATTACTTTCCCTGCATTCAATGAAAAACTTATATCATTATTCATTATCAAATAAAAACAAAAATAATTTGAATAATTTAGAACCGTTACCGCTAACAAAGGCACACGTTATCCCAATGGGAAAAGCTAAAGTGACGGTAAAAATCAGAAGGAGGAAGTAATTAAGAGGATGCTTCTGTCGATAATAGTAAAGCGGACATAATGCTGCAACAACAGAACAAAATTTAACAAAAGTGTTGTGTTACAAAACACAAAAACATAATATAAAAAAAACAAGACACGTACTTATGAAGGGAACAAAGATAAGAACGATGTAAAGAACCAGGCCGTGTGTGGAACCGACGAAGAAATGCGCGACCGGAGGAACGAAAACAACGACGGAGGCAGCAGCAATGGTGAGAAGCAACTGAAAGGTGATGATGGAGTATACCTTACGTATGAAGGACCATCTTAATTGAGGATTCTCAAGCATTGAAGGGTAAAGGGTTCTTTCTCCACTCTCCACGTCACTTTTACGAGACATTTTTGATACGCAACTTTTCCACATTGTATAACCGCTTCAACAAAACTTCAATACGTAGGTTATTTCTTTCTCGGACTTCTGTCTTTTATCCTTTTCTCTATAATTTTCTCTAAAGTCACGACTCTCTTGTGGTTTCTATTCTAGAATATGTTTTCGTTTGATCTCAAAGCTTCCTTAAAATAGAAGATTCTTGAGTTCTCTTGCCTTTTCTCATACTCCATTCCTTCTTATCACACTTTTTTCTATATTTATACTAATCATTTTAAATTTTAACTCTCCTTTTTTTCGAAGGGCCGTTTTGATTTAGAAAAATGGTATATGAACACAAAAGTTAACAACAGAATTTTTATAAGGTGTAATACTTTTGTTAAAATTTGTTTTTACTTGCTTTTAATTTTGTGGTACAATAAAAATAGCTTTTGAAATGTTGACAATGTGTAAACTAATTAATTTTTTTTTAGTGAAGAGACAAAAACACTTAAATTTTTGATGAAATTACGTCTAATATCCTATAACTTATATTGTTTACATTTATATTATTTTTTTAACTCGATAATCACCGAAATAAGAGATTATTTACATACTAATTTTTTTTTATATATAGAAATCTGCAATTAGATTAATTAATGAAAACAGGTAAAAAAAGGTGAGCAAGTTAACCCCGAGATCAAGAGAATCTAAAGAAAGACAAATCTAATATATTCTTTACAAAATCATTTCTAATCCCAATCAGTGTTTCATTAGAGCGCATAATTCGCCAAAAAATCGACAAAAGAGTTACCCTCTATATATATGTGCGTAATGAGTAAATTAGAGAAATTTTCAGGGAGTAAGCAGAAGTTCCAGCGGTTTCTATATTTCCAGGGAATTAAGTTGTAGTTGAAAAATGCTTTGACTACCAAAGAGGAATTTGTCTCGAGCCAAAGTTTAGACCAACCTTTCAAAATAACAGTTTTCATAGATCTGATCGCCGCTTCAAATTCAGCATGAGAAGGGGAGTTTCAATGTAAATTTTCATCAAAAGCAAGCAAGAAGTTGCCAAGGTGGTTTCTGAAGATACCGCCGCCACCGGCCAAGGCAGAGTCATGAATAAAAGCTCCATCACAATTACACTTTGTCCATCCCAATGGAGGGGGAGCCCAGAGAACCTCACGGATGGAAGGCGCTTTGGGCGGGATAATAGAGACGTTAAAAGCTTTGATAATGGAGAAATCTCGCATGCTGATAAAAGAGCTATTCGAACAAGGATTACCGGAAAGCAAGACTTGTTTTGAAATCCAAATAGTCGCCACTTCAAAAGGAGTAACGATTTTACCATGTTTAGCTTCATTACGCGACCGCTAGATCAGGGCCAGAGTGTTAATAATTGCAGAATGAAAAACCAGGGCAGCTTGTGGAGAGAAAGTGGAACCCAACAACAACTAATCAAGAATAGAATGAGGTATGAAAGGAAGTGAAAACTTCTCATTTAGCCAATTCTAGAGTTTCTTAGCAAAGTCACAATCGAAAAGGATGTGATCGAAAGAATCCGCAACAATATGGAAAAGGTAGCATCTGGAAGCTAAAGATATACCTTTTCGAGAGAGATTATCCTCCATGGGGAGCGATTGGTGCAACATACGCCAAGTAGTACAAGCTTTGCTAGGAGGAATGACGAGATTCCAAAGGATTTTAAACCAAGGGACCAAGGGAGGAGGGGTGTATTTGAAATAGTAGGAAGCTTTCAAAGTGAGAATACCTGAATCAGAATTGCACCAGAATAAGAAATCCTTACTATGCTGATTCAAAACAACAAAGGCCATCGCGGAACGAATGAAAGGAAACCAATCCAACCAGTTCTCAGGAATTAACAAAGAGCCCTGGTGAATAAAATCAACAATCAAGGAATTTGGATTAATTCCTTTCAGTTGAAGCTACTGCAAATCGGTGAAACGGATCAGCGGTTCACCGACCTAAGCATCCTTCCAAAATCTAATAGAAAGGTCGAAACCAATAAACCAACAAGAATTGCAAAGTAAGACAGGAAGCTCTCGATTAATACTCGTCCAGATAGGGGAAGAAATATGGTAGTTGATGAATCCATGAATGGATAACCAACTACGAGAATTGACTCAGCTAATTCCCCTTGAATGGATAACCAACTACGAGAGACTCCATGTTAACAGACGACCTATCCAATACCAAGAGACTACTTTCAGAAGATTCGTTGATAAGTGATAATATGATATAAGTGATAACTTACAAAAAGTTGTTTTTTTGTTAGGGGTTAACCAACTACGAGAAGAATCACAAGGGAATAATTGACTCAGCTAATTCCCTTGAATGGATAACCAACTACAAGAGACTTCATGTTAATAGACGACCTATCCAATCCCAAGAGACTACTTTCGGAAGATCCGTTGATAAGACGATCAAGACGATTTTCAAGAAACCAAACGAAGGGTCAAACTCAATATCTCTGATCTTCCAGACAATGATGATCCAACCAGTTCTCAAAGAAGACTAGTGTCATGTCCATGCTGTTACAACAGAGGGAAAACCCATATACACTGATAAAATAGATGGCCACTTCATTTGGGATGTTGATCCAATAAGATGTGACCCAGATTGAGATTGCTGGATGCACGACAATGATATCGACCGATATATCATTCTTCCGAAAACAAAGAAAAAAGGAAGGTGCAAACATCCTTCACCTCCACAAAAGAAATATGATCCATACAATGGTCCATGGGTAGAAATTCATGGTAAAAATAAACTCTTATATATCTACGAGGAAGGACTTAAGATTCTTCAGAAAGAGGGATTGTTACCACCTGATGATCTGACTCTTGTTTCATGGTCACCAACAGATCATTGTAAACCATTACATCCTCCAAATGTTGTCCAACAAATTCCTTGCTTTATGTACTCATCCACAAATTCAGAGTACGACCGACAATTTCCTGTTTTGGAAAGAAAGATGGATCCAATCACAGGTAGAACATCCAAACACTTCATTCAACCTAGTGAATTCCATCCCAATGGGAAACTTACACCTTTAACTCAAACTGAAGAAGTTCTGAACTGGCAATCTGAAAACATGGTTTCTCAAAATGAGATTCTCCAAAACCTTGACAAAAAGGTAGATAAGATTGCTGGAAAAATAGATGAAACATATTAGTATCTCAAGGTTTTATCCCAAAAAATGCAGAAACACTACATGAGCTTGAAAGCCCAAGTATCCCAACTAGATCGTGATTTGCGGAAGATGTTAGAAGAGAGAACTTTTGGCAAAACTTTTGATCAAAAGGAAAGGGAAACCAGAAGTCTACAAGGCCAAGTAAAAGAGATATATGATTTCTTAAGAGCCTCTCATGAAAGAAACCCCAAGCCTATTGAAAAATCTTTCTTGGACCATCCTATTTTTCTTACATATTTCAAACTACCAAAAATGCTTTCTCCTTTCTACCATTCTTATGTTTCATCACCACCAAACCCGGTCAAATACATAACTACAACTTACAGACCAAAATCCACCAGAACTACCACTACCTCAACCTCCAAGAAAAAAGAGAAAGATGTCTGTTTGAGCACTTCATCCTCAGAATCTCAAGATATCCCTAAAACACCTCCTCCAAAAATCCAAAAGGAGGAAGAATTCTCTGATAAAGGTTTCCAAGCCTTGGCAATCACTAGAAATTATGAATCTTCCCAAATAAATTACTCTGAATCATCAACACAAAAGGAAGACGAATCCTCTTCATATGGTGACAACAACTTTGATCAAGAAACATCCTCTAATGAAACACTGAGATCATTTTCATCTAGACCAGAATCCGAAGACCATTATATCCCAAGACTCTTCATGGCAAATATAAAAAGGAAGAATCCTTTTTTAAGGAGGAATCCCCTGATGAAACTCTAGTCCCTGAAAGGACTAGACCAAATGGCGTTCCCTGGTTCAATTTTGATGATACCACTAGCCGCTAAAGAAAGAGACTACTAGAATTTGGAGCTTGGATTGACACCTAGATGATGAAAACAAGTGCAAATAGCAATAAGATCATTGAAGAGTTTTGTTGTAGAATGACATGCACAATGAAAGAATGGTATCACAATCTTGGAGATTTCAAACAAGATGAGTACGTTGCATCGTCTAGAAACTACAACTAATGTTCTTGGTGTGCTTCATTGTGAATTCATTGGTGACATGGAGATATTTGATAGGAAAAACAGACAAGAATTATTTGAGATGGAGTGTTGTTCTCTCAAAATAAAGGACATTGACAAACACTATCATAGGATGACACAAATGGATACAATGACCCTAGTCTGAAGAATACCTATGTATCCTCTATACCACAAGAACTTCAACTAGAAATTCATAGGATGTTGGCCATAACTCAAAAGGATATTAAAATAATGTGTCTTGGCCAAATCCACCAGGTGACACTAGAAGCACTTGAAAAGCTCTGTAGTTTCCATCATCATGAATATGTAATTAGTTTTGCGCTTGATTGTGTATTTTGGTCGGATCAACGATTTTTTTATTATATATTTTGTCCATTTTTACCTGATTCTTATGAGCTGTAACTTTTTTAATAAATTTGATTGCATATTCGTGATCAATGTGAAAACCAATTCAAATGGTATATGAGTTTTTAATTTATTTTAACATGATTTTTAAAAAAAGGACCAAAGCGTTACAAAAAAAAAAGCTTAAGGGACTAACTTGATATTTTAAAATAACTTAAAGGACCTATTTATAGCAAAAAAACATAAAGGATCACATTGTTACAATTAAATAACTTAAAGGACCCTGTAAGTAATTTAGCAAAGAATAATTCTTCTAAAATTTTTCATCCACATATTTGATTCATAATAATGTGAAATTAGTATAAAGAAAAATTGATAATTCAACCTTCATACATACCTCTATTTATAGAAGATCAAACTCTAACAGAGATACCCTTTATAACAAATTTTTAGTGGAGAATATTGTACAATAAATCATTTTTTATTTCTAATTTAAATATTAACAAATATTAATTTTTATTAATATGCAAAAGTACTTAAATATATTATAAAAAAATTCCAGAAAAAATATTATTTTTATATTATTAAATAATTAATTATTAATTTTAATATTCAAGTTATGATTTAAAATATTTAAATTTATTTATAAAAAAAACTTCATCCTGGATGGCAGCCCTTAAGTGGGATTGACGCTTAAATATGATTAATTCATCTTTTTGTCCCTTAATTTAATTTATTGTTTCGTTTTGATCCCTCAGTTAAAAAACGTTACATTATAGTCCAATAAAACAATTTCGTTAGTCATATTAATTCATTCCGTTAAATTTTGAGAAAAAACGTTAAACTATACATATGTGGCAGTCTACTTGACATTATATATTCTTACCTAGTTTTTTGTTTTTGTTTATTATCATTTTATTATTAAACTTATTATTATTATTATTATTATTAAACATGTTTATCTCTTTCTCAAAACCTATTCCAAAACCCTAGCCACTTTCTTCTCTATTTTCTTAGATCGTATCTTCTTCTTTTTCTTTCTTTCTCTATGTGTAACTTAGCTCTTTCACAATCATTATAGGCCAACCAACATAGCTCTTTCTTTCTCTTTTTTTCTTAGAACGTTTCCCTCTTTGATTCTAAATCAAAACCTAATATATGGTTAAATATCTAAAAGCCCCAATTTTGTGATAGTTTTTTTTTTTTTTTTGAGTTTAAAGTCGTAGAGAAACACTGATGATATCAGTAAGGTAAATGCAGTGGAAAAAACGATAATGCAAATCGATCGGAAGACATGAAGAACTCGAACGCTAAAATAGTGGATGAAGTTGAACAAGAATTTATGGTTTTATGTGTTAACCCTGTGAATGGAAAACATAATCGGAAGTCAATCTATGAGGAATAATTGCAATGGTGATGGGGGAAATTGAGATAGTGGTAAAACAAAAAGATCCATTGAAGCTTCAAGAGATACCAAGAGTTATTTTTGTAGATCTTCATAAGATTGTCTAATGTTTTCTGTAAAGATTTTTTGTCCAATTTTCTGTAAATAAATTAATTTGATTTATGCAAATTAATTTGTAAATTATATAGATTTGATTTATGTAAATTAATTTAATTTTTTTTCCTATGTTTATCATGCAAATTAATTAATTTGACTTTTATATTAATTAATTAGTAATTTTTATGTTTTTTTGAGATGATTATATAAAATAAATTTTTTTTTCTTAAGTTTTTTAATGATTTTTATTTTTTATTTTTTTTAGTTAGTTATTGTTCATATATTTTTTTTTATATAAATTAATCAATGTTTTTTATATTTTTTTTTAAGTTTGTTGAATTTAAAGTTATTTCTTTATATTTTTTTTAATTTGTATTATTTATTATTATTTTTGCCGAATCAGTATATATTTGACATGCCATCATGATATTAACTAATGGATAAACACTAAAATCAATTAAATGGATCAAATATCTTAATGAAAGTAATATTAAGGAATTAGCGCAAAACTTTTTTATTGAGAAACTAAAACGAAACTCAAAATTAATTTATAAGACCCGATAATTTATGCCCTTAAAAAAAAGTAAAAAAGTGTCAAATAGTTTTAATAAGGTGCCATTTTAGAAATAAAATTTCAATGCATAAAGTCAAATATCCGACTTTTGCATTTTTAAATATAAAGCGGATTTAAAAAAGGTGCCAAATAAAAGAGGCCCAGTCATCGCAATAGAATGGGGATTTCAAATCTTCTAGCTTATACAAATAATAAACCCTAATTCTATTCTCCAAGCTTTCCATCCTCAACTATAGTTTTGTAGATACGAGCGCCAGTTCTATTCCTTCTGTAACTGATCAATTTTCTTTTCTAAGTTCTATTTGGAATATGAAATTTTACAATTATAATATTTGGTTATGCTGTTAATTAAAATTCATTATTGTTTGCATTGCAGCAACAATGAATGGGGTTAAAAAACTCAAGAGTGAGTCAACCGAGTTGCCTGATTGTATTATATCGCATATCTTTTCCATGTTGAATTTGAAGACTTTGGTGAAAACTAGTGCTTTGTCCAAACAATGGTATCACCAATGGGGATTAAGGAAGAACCTCCATTTTGATCTCCATAACATCTTTGACTATAATACAATTCCAGACTTGCCAAAAACCCTTCCACTCTTTCAACACCTTCAATCTCAATTTGCCGCAAGTTTGGATAATTTCATGCAGAAATATCCCGGTGACACCATCAGTTCAATCCGAGTAAATTTTCCATTAGATGTCGATCATACTTATGCCATTGATGGATTGATTCACAAAGGACTTCTTAAGGGGGCCAATCGTATCGAGTTGCTCTTAGCATATAAAACTAATTTAAATATAGTGCCATACAAATTTTTATTTCCTTTCTTGTCTGGCCCTAATTCTCTCAAATATCTACATCTACAGAACTGCGATATAGCATCAACAATGGAATTTTCTGGATTGAAGAATTTGAGAACTCTTGTGTTGCAACTAGTTCCTGTGGAGCAGAATATGCTTCAGGGTCTGTGTTTTAGCTGCATCCATCTTAAGAACTTAACTCTTAGGCAATGTCCGTTCTTGTCTCACTTAAAAATAACTAGTCCAACATTGCTTCATTTGAACATTCACTGCGAGCGTACCAGTCCTCGAAGGACAAAGTCGAGAAATATTGATATCATTGCATCAAATCTCTTATCCTTTGATTATTCTTCGGCAGATCGCTCTTATCTATTACACAAGGTGAAAATTAACTCTCCTATGTTATCCAAGCTTACATACAAATGTGCTAAAATATGTAATCTTGAGTTTTCTACACCAACAAATGTTACAACAATTGTGTTGGATGGACTCCGTAAAGATGATGACATGACTCAGTTGTTTTCTAAATGTCTCCAACTGAAAGATGTCACCATTAACATGTGCTGGATCACGCGTGATTTGAAAATTACCAGTAAAAAGTTGCGTCGTTTGAGAATAGTTCATTGTCGCCATTTGAGTTTCGTTCCTTGTAAGATCGTTATTCATGCTTTGAATCTCTCATCCTTTGAATATAGAAGCTACAAGAATATGAGGAGCATAATCTCTATAGAGGCCCCAAAGTTATTCAAGGTTTTTTGGGATGCAGGTTTTAACAAGATAAGTGCATATAACTCTGCTACTATTGCAAGATTACATCATCCTGAGAATTTACCTATGCCTACGAGCCTTCCACAGGTTGAGAATTTACCTATGCATATGAGCCTTTCACAGGTGAGTCATTCAAAACCCATACATGCTACTTGATGTTTATGTGTTTCTCTATAATTGCTTTTAATTCACTTTAAATGTTACCGGCGTAAACAGATATCCGATTTAATGAAGGAATATTTGGTTCAATCTCGAAAACTCAGACAATTGGAATTATATATTGCTGGAGCATGCAATCCTAATATGGACTACTTTTGGATTTTGGATATTGCAATGGCTTCTCAACATCTCCAAAAACTTTCTCTAACAGTGAGTTATTCAAACCTTTATTTTTTGGTTGGTCAGTTTTTTAATATGTTACAATTTAATAACACTTTTCTAAATAGTAATATGTAAATCAATCTTAAGAAATTAATATTGTGGTTATACACTTAAAAAAAACCTCTTATTTCAACCTGTTTTATATGCCTGATGGACTTATAATATTATGATTATTATTCAATTTTCAGATTAGAAATGGAGATATGGAAATATCAGATATAAATGGTTAGATCTCAGAGACAAAGAAGTCCATGAATTATGTCATGTTGCTGTTACTAGTTATCGGTTTGAACGAAATCTTATTCATGAGCATCTTAAACATGAAGTTCATAATTTTTTAGTATTATGTTATTTATTTATAATGAATTATGTCATGTTTCTGTTACTGGTTTATTATTTCCCAGCAACATTGAATGATTGACATTGATATGGTACAACACTTGTTTAAAGGTTCTGAGACTGCAGCAGCCAAAGGAATGTGCACCTGATTGGTGAGATTGTGGAGACCCAAAACATGTATAGATTGTTATGTCCTCTGAAGCACATAAATAGACACGACACACTTTAGAAATTAAAATTGGTTATACGCAAATTACAAGTGTTAGTAAGCATGTCTCATTTGCACTTCACTAAATATGATGATTGAGGTTTGTTTAAGGAATAAAAATATTAAATTTTCAAATGACTGAAGGAAAATCCGTGATTTTTCTGCCAAATTTTTTTAAAAATTGTCCAAATGATAGGATAGAAAAATAAAGATTATAAAAAATTAATCAACAGTATATCATGAATAGTAATTGTTGTGAAAAATGCAACATGTTCCTCATTAAAAACATCATCCCAACCTGGGTTAAACACTATTAGGAGAACTGAATTCAATGTATATGCAATTGTTCAGAAGAAGAACGCAGAGTGTCCTGAATATTTGCATATAGTTTCAATTCATGCATCTCCATGCAGCCTTACTCTTGAGTACTCTATATAAGGAGGTGAGTGCATGGTGTGATGAATTTCATTCAAGCAAAATGAAATTTACAAATTCTATTACATGGACTAACATTTAAGGGGAGATTGTTGAGAAACAGGTGTGAGTTGTGTAGGGGCATCTATAAGGAAAATGCAGTTGTTGTTTTTTTTTTTTTTTTTTTTTTTTTTATTTTATTTTTTTAATATATCAAAGAAAACAATAGATATATGTATTATAAATTTAATTTTGGTTTGTATATGCTATGTTGTAACAATTTTAAGCATTTCAATTGTGTTGGTTTAGCCGTAAACTTTCTTTTATTTTATAAATTGGTTTAGCCTTAAATTTAATTCGACGTATTTTATTATAAAATCTATAAAAGAAAAAATATCATAAATATGTGAATCAATTATGGTTTTTTTTATTGGACCAAAAAAAAACATATATTATAAAAATGTGAATCAACTATGGGTTTTCCATTGGACCAATTTGTAAAAATATATAAAGACACTACTAAATTCAATGTCTATATCTTTTATACACACTTAACTTATATGTTTTTTTTCTAATCATTTTCATTTTTTTTTAAGTATAGGAGATCATGGAGAAATTTTTTAAGAGAAAATTACCATCAAATGAGCAAGACTCTAGTTCTCAATAATATGTCTATATCTTGAAAGCGGCTTAAAATGTCAGCATATCATTCTAATGATCAAGAGATAATTCGCAAAATACTTATAAAAAGGACTGTGTCAACCTACTCAACATAATTTTCTCAAAAGAAGAATTGAAAACTCATTGAGAAGATTTTGTTCTTCTTAGCTTAATGAATTTGGAAATTGGTTAGAGTATAATATAGAAAAGGACAAAACATTTTGTTTATGTTGTTGTATTTTTTGACCCGATTTTGGAAAATAATTTGGTGGTGATACATTTGTAACGGGTGGATTCACTAATTGGAATAAGAAAGATAGACTCACTACAAGAAATATTCAATTTTCCACGTGATTATCATGTCACTAACTATAAAATCATGTCACTATTCACTATTTCCGATGTGGGCAGAACACGTCGGAGTGGGAACTTTTTCCCACATGAAAATAAAGTCACTAATTAGTGACTCCAAAACCACGTCTCAAATCACAAAAAAAAAAAAATTGGAAATGTTCCCACATGGGAAAACACCTTTTGTACACTTGTAGAAAACCTGTAGCGCGTAGCAGAGAGTGTCAGTCTGCACATTTCCCGCATGTAAACCAAGTCACTAATTAGTGACGTGATAATAAAATGGAAAAATACCTTTCTGCAACCTAATTATTACGTGACAGAATGTGTCCGTCTGAAAGTTTCTCACGTGGAAACCAAGCTACTAATTATTGACATGGTATTTAGGTCACAAACTTCAAAATTATTTTTAAAAAAAATAAAAATGAATTAATAAATAATAATAATATAAAATTAAAATAATTTTTAAAATTGCTAATAAATTATAAAAAAAAATATAAAATATTAATGAATAAGAAAATCAAAATTTCTAATAATTAAAATTATTAAAAGACATTACATATCTAGTCACACAATATTCACATCACAAACTTAAATAATAATAATAATAATAATAATAATAATAATAATAATAATAATAATAATAATAATAATAATAAAGTGTCACTTGATATTCACGTCACAAACTTAAAATAAAAATAATAATAAAAAGTCAATCCTCGTCTATGCTAAATGAAACATCTTCATCATCTTGAACAGATCGTGAGGCATTTTTTTTTGTTGCATTTTTGCATTTTTGCCTCCATCTCAAATTTCCTCTTATTCATTTCATCATTTTGTCTCATCTCGCATGCCTCCTATTCATCCTATAGCGTCATCTCATATGCCTCTGTCTCTCGTTTCGCCTCAAATAGAGCTAGTTGTCTCACTGTTGCCAATATTTCAGGTGTCAATTCTGGCGGACGAGATCCTCCATCCCCATCATCAAGTATCTGAAATAAAGTTCTATCGCCTCTTTTGTACTCGAAAGCCAAATTTCCAAGACCAAAAAAACACTCATTTTCTCCCTTCCCGTCTGATGATAAACACCAAATATAAAGATTCACACATGGATCAAGCAGATTATCCCCAATAAAATATACTTAGGATTTTCATATAGAAATTTGACGAGTAAGGTCTGATACAACTCCTACAGACATAAAAAAATTACATTAAATATAAATTAAACAATTTAGTTATATAAATAATGAAATGAAATGAAATTAAAATAATATAATATCAACAAGTTACCATGATTGATTTGGGACGGCCGTCAATAAACTCCCCCATTTTTTTGCACCGGGTCTTCACATATAGCTCATTAATCCGCGACTACTCCCCAAATCATTTATCTGATTAAAATAATTAAGTTTAATCAAATATGTATATAATAATTCAAAATAGAACTTACAAAATAGTTATAATTACCATTCGTCGACGATGTTCGCTGATAGTGATACTTCCAAGTGTACTAAGGCAGCCACCTGCTTCAGATGCCCTTATCTTTTTTGTATGTTCAGATCTTTTTTAGAAAATCTTCTATCTTTCACCAGTCAATAAGTTCCTCAGATATTTCCACGCCTATCCAACTGGGCCGAGATTTGTCCTTTCCCAACGTCGTCTAGCATTCTTAAGCATGTCATATAGTCGACTAGACAGTTTACTTTTAAAATTCTTATAAATCTTGACCTCGTCAAAATACTTCTCACGTACACCTATCCTGCAAGTTGTATGACATTCAAATAAAATGTTTGATATTTATAACAAAAATTAATTATAAAATAAAATAACTTTAATAAAAATACAATTTACTTTAAATTTATCAAACCATACTAGTTTCTCTTCCTCTTGGAGCGCTCCAAAGGACTTAATGCGTTTTGTATACTGCAGTTGAATGACATGGTTTATAGTTTTTGTAGTAGGCCGACACAGAGCAAAACTAAATTAAATAACAACAATAAATTGAATTAGTATTTAATATAAAAATAACAATATATAATTTAATAAATATTATAAATTAAAAACTTACTCTGATCCATCGGTCTTAATAACATATTGTCCATCAACCACCAAAATCTCATTTGCAACAGGATTTTCCTGCTCCTCATGAACTTCATCATCATCCTGAACAGGGCCATCCTGCTCCTGACGCGCAGGTATATCCGTGGGGCATGGAATGCAGGAACTAGATCCCCCAGGTTGTTGTGTGAAGGAAACATGATGAGGAAAACCAAATCCTCCAGGCTATTGCGCGAAGGAAATCTCCTGAGGAAAACGAGATCCCCCAGGTTGCAGTGTGAATGAAGTATGCTGAGGAAAACCAGATCCCTCAAGCTACTGCGTGAAGGAATTGTGTTGAGGAAAACTAGATCCCCGATTTGTTGCATGAAGTCAGGCGATACTGGAAGAAAACTAGATCCTTCTAACTACTGCATGAAGGATACCCCATACTGACTAATAAAAGATGGATTCCCATATGGAACCATATGGGAGGACGAGAGTAATGTCGTAAATGGTTGTGAAGTGTCTGAAATTCTGGTAAGCTAGACTCAAATGTCGAATATGATGTTGATACATCTTATATGTTACATATAAACATGGCAAGGTACAAACAACAATATTTTAAAGTTCTGATATATCATATTCAAACATTCTTCAGGATGTTTAGACATCTGATATGACATTCAACACACATACTGCATAAAATAAAACAGAAAAGTTGTAAAGAACACATTCAAATTGTTAACCCAGTTCGATGCAAACTCATCTACTCTGGGGGCTACCAAGCCAGGAAGGAAATTCACTATGTAGTATCAATTCAAAGACTTCTCAGCAAATACCTACAGTTTACAGTCTTCTCACTTAATCACTACCAGTGCAACCTCTACTTAGGAACTCCTAAATATGAGAAACTCATCTTCACTTCCAATCACCTCAATGTTGTCTCACAGTCCCAATACTTAGTTGCTGATATTGATGGCTCCTTACTTAAACAATAAGGAAAAATAGAAGACACACTTCCATAACAACACCTCAACCTTGCTCACAACTTCAGTCAAGAACACAACATCTCTTGCTTAAAATTTTCAAGACTCACAAACAAAACAACCACAACATTAAACCTTGTTGTGCGCAGCTGCCACAAGAACACAACCCTAATTATATGTCTTTACATCTTCGGTTGGTTACTAAACCCAGGTTACAAGGTTTCTTTTTATAACCTATTCCCAACTGGATTTGGGCCTAAAAAATACAGCATAACAGCTGCTACAATAATGCAGAAAAATCTGCTAGAATATAAAAAGATCTTCAAATCAACAACTCCCTAAAATATCTCTAAATATAGAAACCTATATTTTTCTATATTTGATTTTTGTCTTCAATGTAAATTTGAGTCTTCAAGATCTTTTAAAATCAGCGCCACCTGGATTGATTCAAATCTTCTAAATTATTTTGTTTCTGCTAAAACATAACAAAACCTTCAATCCATCTTCAGTAGTTTATGATGTCAAATGAACTATCTTGACATCTTCTTCGACATGTTGATCTAGATGTTGAAACACTTCAACACAACATGTTTGGGCGCACAAATAGAACTCCTTGCTTAACATGTTCTTTATTTTTCAAAGATCATGTACATATACATTACTCTTTTATTTGTTTTACAAAATTAATGCCAATCCTAAAAATACAGAACTTACAATCTCCCCCTTTGGAAAATTTTGGCTAAAACAAATATAAAAAACATCATATAATACAACAGCAAAAACATAAAAAGCAAACTTTCCATTATGTCTGGACATGTTGTTTGACATCTTCTTCAGCATCAAAACTGAGAAAGGAACAACAGTCACCTATTCTTTCAGTGGACAAGTTGCTTCTACCTCTTTTTCTAGACAACCCATTTCCATTTAGGTTCACCAAAACCCTTCCTCTCAATCTACTGAACATTCTCCATCAAGGAGACCAATGGTGGCTTAAGAGAACAACCTCTCATTCCTTTATGTAACTCAGAACAGAAGTCACAATTGTGTTCTTTAACTCAGGACACAGGTCACAAAAGCTAGCATTCAACATCCACCTTGACATCCTGGCATCCACCATACGTGAACATAACAGATGCAGTTGCTGTGACAACAGCTCCAAACACACCATCTGTGCACATTCTTTCTCCCCCTTTTTAGCCAAAACTTGGCAAATACAGCCCTTACAGCACCACACCCACATATTATTCATCCAGATACAAAAGAACCCCATTAGAAAGAAAAAAAATGAAAATACTCACATGCTGATGGAGGAGAAATACACTTCTATAAATAGGGAGCAAAGACATAGATAGTAACGAACTATCCTTAAATAAAGAAGTGTTCTTGGTCCAAGATCTGTATGAAAGGAGAAAAAACTTTTGACCAGCTGACTTGCTCTCCGAAAATAAACGGCCCAATAACAAACACACATGAATAAAATCTGTGTTTCACATTCTTCTGCCAGCGCCTTCCATAATTATTCCTAGTTAGGAAATAATACACATGTTCTGACATCCAACAATATACTGTCTGCTATCAATACAACAACATGGTTCACACCTCCTGAAGAATCCAAAATAAACTGCAGATATAAGCTTTATACCATATAGCTTTTGGACACACAAGACACTCCTCATATGGATCACAAGGCATACACACCATAACTAAGTAATAAATGTTATAAAAAATATATACTTAGTAGCACATGTCACAACATGATGTGTAACATCACAGAACCTGGTTAAGGTACTACTCCCCCTTAACTTCACAAAACCAACTGAACATAATTGTAACACACTCCCCATGTCTAGGATACTACATACTTTTATGTACTTGATGAAAGGAAAACATAAGACGTATCTTCATGTCTTCAAAAGCTCACCCTTTGTTCAATTCCCAATTGAACATATTCACTTGTTGTATCAAAGTACACCCGATCCCTTCTTGGTTTGTTGTTACCACAAACTACACATGTTTAACATCTTCATACACGCAGGTCCTGATACTAGGCCAACATAATATATCTACAGTCCTTTGACCATATAATCCAGACAATAAACATTCAAACTAATTCTGAAATTAGAATGAATGTCCACAATCATACTTCCAAGCAATCAATACCTGATCTACTTCAGTCTACTCTATATGTTTCTTTCAAGATAGATTATCTACTTCATCATTCTCCCATATGATTAGGTAGGTTAAAAAATAGAAACAATGTAGACAAAAACCCCAGATAATGTCCTAACACCAGTTAAAACATCTTCCAAACACCAAGACCTCATTACTAACAATCTTGATGTGCTCCACCAACTAGACTTACTATAGCATAGTAATCCAAGAACTGAAAATCTTCACCAACATTGTGCCACCAGCTTGAATCAGAAATCTAGAAAGAGAGATAAACTCTCATCCACCTTCAAGAAGAACAAATCTCATTGAGTCTTTAACTCATCACTCTTTTGCCCAAGAGCAGCTTGTTCCAAGACAATCCTCAAGACCAACCAGTTGTCACACTCTGATTATCTTGATTCTTCGAATCCACTATAGAGATCAACCAATTTCCAAATTTTGATCACCTCATTTAGGAATCCTCATATGAAAATGACAACTGCCACACTTTGTCTTCTTCGCTTATATCAGAAATCTTTCAAAGATATCTTAATCAATAAAATTGATCTCCACCAAGCTATCAAGATAACAGTCCTTTTGAAGCATTTAATCCCAGTAGATCATTCTATCTTAAATATATGTGCCATTTCACCAATTGAGATTTTGATGTTGAACTAGATGTTAGAACATTGTTAGTCCACATCCAGCTGTTAGATTCAACTCTTTCTTCTGCCACTTGAAAGAACCTCCTTCCTTAACAGAATCAGAGTTCCATGCTCTCATAGACTTAATTCACCAACCAAGTTTGAGTAGATAACCTCCATTCTGTTGATTCTGCAGAAATTCCTATCAATATCACATATTGTTAAGAAACTCTCATTGTTTCTCCAAGGTCTTCAAACATGTCATTGTCTGAATCTTCGGAAGGAATAGTTAAGAACTACACCTTGCAGCTATACCAAGGATGACATTTCTCCTTGAGTAAAGAAATCTTCACAAATTCCTGATGATTTTGTCAATTATAACTTCATGATTCTAACCACCTTCCTTGTCATGGGAAGAACAAAACTCCAGCTGCATTCATCAAAAATAGTATGCACTCTTGCATCAATAGACCACATATATTACTTCTTAACTCCCCTTTGCAAGAAAAACCAAAGCTCCTTATGAAGATGGGCATCAATTACTCAATACACTTTCTGAACCATAAGATTTAGACTACAGATATGCATAACTCTCAGATAAATACTAAGTCTCCCATCAAAGTTTCCAACTTTATGCATCATATAAAACAAATAAATAGCAAGTCTCCCATCAAGGTATTTATTATTGGTCAGATAAGATTACATTCTCACACAAGATATGATAAGTAATCTGACTTCTTCTTCTTCTGTAGACATCTGACACTTTCTGAGATAATGTTCTAACATTATTTCAGACATCAGTATCAGTCACATACACCTCCATACAAACACTTGCAGGTGATCATAGGGAAATCAACCATCAGTAGTTGATCAAGCTATTAGATCAAAACACAAGCATATGCAGCAGCTGGAACACTTCAACATACTTCTCCTTCAGACTCAGTATTCAAACTGTCTGATTTGAGATGTCTTCACATAATATAGAAAATGATCAGCTATATACACAACAATCAACTCCATAAGTTGATACAACTTGACCTTCATGTCCAAGGAGTCTCTCTGAAATAATACTCCTTGAAGCTCAGGTACTTCACTCCTGCAGCAAGGACCAGAAATAAACAGTCCTCAAGAGAGCAAACATATGTTGATCACTCCTTGATCAACACACACAACTAAGAAGATTTCCAGGGCTATAAACTTCTCATACACACCATACAGATGCCTCCTCTTCCATATCAGGAGTAGGTTCCAAACATGTGTGATATAACCACAATAGTTTAGCACCCAAGCATCTATACAGCCAGTCCTTAGACAACATAATCATGCATAATTCTGAAGTGATGTTCTATCAAAGGATAGGACATCATTTCAAGGATCACACAAAGAGATATACAGACAGAGATAAGTCTGATTAAAACAATCTTTAGATCTCTAAACAACCACTTCTCTTCACAGTGCCTTCAGTGGACTTGAAAAAGAGTCTCCAAGTATCATTAGCATAGCTGACAGAAGCAAATCGACATATATCCCTAACACCATATGTTATATTTCGAGAGAAGAGAAACCTTCTCAAACCTCAAGAGTTATCAGATAGATAAGTAGCGGATACAAACTCCTCAAAAACTTCAAGTGTCACAAATTAGCCCTAGCAATATCTCCAGGTGACACCAACAACTATAGGTTTGAAGATAAATCAAACCTGTCACATCATCAGCACACCACCATGCTACCACAACAGAATAGTCCATGCTCCACTTCTAGGGACCATTCACACAACAAACATCTTTTAAGTAGACCATTTCTACCTTGACCATGAACCAGAAAGTATCCCCCCCTGGATCTCATCCAGAAACAGACTAGGATGCATGCTTTAGTACCAATTGAAATTCTGGTAAGACAGATTCAGATGTCGAATATGATTTTGAGACATTTTATATGTTACATATTAACATGGCAAGGTTCAAACAACCGTATTTTAAAGTTTTGATATATCAGATTCAAACATTCTTCAGGATGTTTAGACATCTGATATGACATTCAGCACACATATTGCATAAAATAAAATAGAAAAACTGTAAAGAACACATTCAAACTGTTAACCCAGTTCGATGCAAACTCATCTAATTTGGGGGCTACCAAGCCAGGAAGGAAATCCATTATGTAGTATCAATTCAAAGACTTCTCAGCAAATACCTACAGTTACAATCTTTTCACTTAATCACTACCAATGCAACTTCTACTTAGGAACTCCTAAATATGAGAAACTCATCCTTACTTCCAATCACCTCAGTGATGTCTCACAGTCCCAACAATTAGTTGCTGATACTGACGGCTCCTTACCTAAATAATAAGGCAAAATAGAAGACATACTTCCATGACAGCACCTCAACCTTGCTTCACAGCTTCAGTCAAGAACACAACATCTATTGCTTAAAAGCTTCGAGACTCACAAACAAAACAGCCACAACATTAAACCTTGTTGCGCACGGCTGCCACAAGAACACAACCCTAATAATATGTATTTACATCTTTGGTTGGTTACTAAACCAAGGTTACAAAGTTTTCTTTTTATAACTTATTCCCAACTGGATTTGGGCCTGAAAAATACAACATAACATCTGCTACAATAATGCAGAAAAATCTGCTACAATATAAAAAGATCTTCAAATCAACAACCCCCTAAAATATCTCTAAATATAGAAACTCTATATTTTTCAATATTTGATTTTTGTCTTCAATGTAAATTTGAGTCTTCAAGATCTTTTAAAATCAGCGCCACTTGGATTGATTCAAATCTTCTAAATTATTATGTTTCTGTTAAAACATAATAGAACCTTCAATCCATCTTTAGCAGTTCATGATGTCGAATGAATTGTCTTGACATATTTTTCGACATGTTGATCCAGATGTTAAAACACTTCAACACAACACGTTTGGACGCACAAATAGGACTTCTTGCTTAACCTGTTCTTTATTTTGCAAAGATCATGTACATATACATTGTTGCTTTACTTGTTTTAAATTAATGTCAATCCTAAAAATACTGAACTTACAGTGTCTACATACATTATATCTATCGGTGCAACAATGCATGACAATTATTCCTTGAACCATGCTGGAAAAAATGCATGTATGTGACCGACAATTGGTTGTTCACTGGTGCTTTGAAAATAGATGGTGTTAAATGCCCTATAAAGAAACATATTGTTAGTTAGAATGTAATAATTTAATCTGTAAATCAAAATAGGTAGTTAGGGGTATGTATACTAACTCAAGATATGGCGTAACTTCAACACAGTTAATCAAGACATGAACATGTGCAGATTGCAATTTTTTTGGGTTAGCCAATACACATTCTCCTTTTTAGAGGGATGACCGGGAAGACCGAAGACTGACAAGGTAAACTGACTTCTTTTGTTAACATCAAATTCATTCCTTATGATTCTTGGAGTTAACATCAAACAATTGAAATAATGACTGCAAAAATGTGAAGTCTCCCGATGCAAGTAATGTGCACATATTGATCCTTCAACTTTAGCTTTATTTTTCACTGATTGCTTTAAATCACCCATGAATATTTCAAAGGGATACATCCACTTGTATTGATCGGGCCTACCAATATAGGCTTCATATCCAAGATGCACAGGTAGATATTCCATAGAGTCGAAAAAACCAGGTGGAAAAACTTGTTCCAACTTGCATAGAATTACTGGAATATTTTTGTCCAACTTAGGGATGCTATCGACGTTTAAAGTTGACGCACAAATATCTCTGAAAAATTGAATTATTTCAATTAGTGAATTGAGCACATGGTTAGGTAGTGAACTGAATAAAATTGGAAGCAATCGTTCCATGGAAACATGCCAATCATGACTTTTCATTCCATGCAACTTCCCAGTTTTGGCGTCAGCGCACCTTGCTAAATTTGAAGCATAATCATCAGGAATTCTCAATTCATTTAACCATCACCAAACCACTTTAGCGTCTTGGGAAGTTAGACTGTAACAAGCCTTGGGTTTTAATAATTTTCCATTAGGTCTAGGCTTCAACTCCAAGTCTTTTCTATCACACAAAAATTTCATGTCTCTTCTAGCCTTCTCATTATCTTTTGTTTTGCCTTGAACATCCATCACTGTGTTAAATACATTATCAAAAATATTATTCTCAATATGCATAACATGAAGATCATGTCACAACAAATTATCTTTCCAATATGGGAGGTCCCAAAATATACTTCTTTTTGTCCAATTATGTTTGACCCCATATCCTTGAATTTTGCATGCTTCGCCATAATCTGTGGATTTTGGAAGTTTAGATACTCGATTCCATATTTCCTCTGGTGACAATCGAGGGGGAGGCAAATCTTTTACCCGTATATCTTTTTTGAAATCAGTCTTGCTTATTCTAAAGATATGGTCTCGTGGTAGGAATTTGCAGTGGTAATCGAACCACAAACTTTCCCCCCAAAATTCCAAAGTAAAAGCCTTTGTAAATTCGATGCAATGCGGACATCCCATTTTTCCATGCATACCCCAACCGTGTAACATTCCATATGTGGGAAAGTCATTAATAGTCCACATCAAGGCAGCTCGCAAAGTAAAGTTTTGTTTGAGATATATATCATAAGTCCATTCTCTAATCCACAGCCTCTTCAAATCATCAATTAAAGGTTGTAAATACACATCGATTCCATATTTAGGACTTTAAGATCATGGAATGAGGCAAGTCAGAAACATGTATGGTTTTGTCATGCACATCTCTGGAGGGAGGTTGTAAGGGGTTACAATAATTGGCCAACAAGAATATGCAACTGCAAACGCTTGGACATATGGAGTAAAACCATCAGAACATAATTCAATTCTGGCATTTCTAGGTTCTGCTGCAAAATATGAATGTACCCTATCAAAATGCTTCCATGCCTCCCTATTAGATAGATGTCGCATAACAAATATCCATTTAGGAATTAATATTTACAGTAATTAATTTTTTATTTTAATAAATCTATATATTTATTTTAAAAATAAATCATGTTATATAAAATCTAATAATATAAATTCTGTTTTTAAATTCTAATAAAATAAATTTTGTTTATAATATATTTTGAAATCTATAGTAATATACAATCTATTTTTATTATAATATACATTCAGTTTTTAAAAAACTAATATAATATAATATATATTATTATCTGTTTTAATATAAATTATGTTTTAAAAAACTAATATATATTATATTTTTTTTATAAATTCTGTTTTAAAAAATTATAATATACAATCTGTTTTAATTTTATAAAATCTATATGTAAAAATATATAATATAATATAATAGTTTAAAATGAAATCAGTATTTAAAAATAATACATATTTAAATAAAATAATTTTTCAGAATAATATATAATCTGTTTTTAATATCTATTAGTTTTAAATCTAATAAAAATAAATTTTCGGAATAATATAATATATATTTTTAAAATCTATATAATATGAATTTAATAATAATATATAATCTATTTTGAACCTAATAAAACAATTTCTTTTACCCTAATAAAATCTAACATACTACATAAATTTTAAACTATAACAATCAACAACCAACAAAAATCTGAATATATAAACAAAATTATTAGATTTTGGTACATACCTTTTGAAGACCAACAACCAACAACCTTTACTTGATAAATCTTTTTAAATTATTGATCTTGAAATAAATAAATAAATAAATTATATTTATGAAAGAATAAAATAAAATACATTCATATAATAAAATTTTAAATATTTATTGGATGTGTGGAGAGAAAAATATGAAACTGGACAGATGTAAGTGTGAGTAAAAGAATATGAAGTTGGACGAGGAAAGTGAAAATAGTGAAGGAAAGTGAATGAGAGAATATGGGAGAAATACTGGGAGGTGAAAATGAAAATGGTGAAGGCGTGCAGTGAAGAGGAAAGTGAAGGAGTGATAAATAAATATGAAAATGAAAATGGTGAAGACGTGCAGTAAAGAGGAAAGTGAAGGAGTGATAAATAAATACTGGAGTTAATGAAAAACGGTCAAGAATCTTGTGCATGCCTATAAAGCTGAACGGTCATAACAGTGCATTTTGTATCTTTCTAGGAAGCTTTGTGACGTGTTTTGCATATGGAAAGTTTCCGACCTAGAATCCACATGGGAACAATTTTTTGTCTCTTTATACATTAATTTTCCGACGTGGGAAACATATGTGAATTTACTCACCTGTTAATCACGAGGGAACTTGTTTTTGGAATAACATTTCCGACCTGAAAACCATATGTGAAGTTTCTGACTTTTAAATCACATGGGTACCTACAACGGTCATAATATATTACTTTATCATCCAATATCCCCCACCCCAAAGTTTTCATTTTTTAAAATATTCACAACGATCTATTTTTCACGTCACTAAGCATTTTTTTTTAATTTTAAACTTCCCTCCATCAATTTTTTTTTGTGTTTTAATTTTATATTATTATTTTTCGTTTGTGATTATTTTTCCATGTCACTAATACAATTTTTAGTGACGTGTTTTTCATATGGGTTAAAACAAGTGGGTAATATTAAATTTTCTTGTAGTGACTATCATTACATGTTGGAGGTCCAAGTAGTGCTCATAAAATTGCTTGGAATAAATGTCAAGATTTGATGAATCAAAATCAACATATTGAAGTTGTAATATAAAAACATTCTGAAAGCGTTCGTGATCTATATAGAAGTCGGTTGACAACTTCCATTGATTGTATTCGTTATTTATTAAAGCAGTAATTGGTTTTTCATGGTCATAATGAATCAATAGAATCAGGGAATCAAGATAACTTTCTAGAAATGCTTAGATGGTATGCTAAAAGGGAAAAAAAGTAAGACACGTTGTATTGGAAAATGCTCCCGAAAATCAAAAAATAATTTCTCCATCAATTCAAAAGGATATTGTTAAGGCAGCCTCTTTAGAAACCACTAAAGTTATCTTGACTGATCTTGGAGATGAATTATTTGTCATTCATGTTGTTGTGAATCAGATACCTTTGAAACAAAGTATAATAGGTTTCTTTATGATCAAGAAACCCACAAGGGTTAGGGTTTAGGGCTACCAAAGATAACAACAAGGATTGGTTATAAACTGTTATTCTTTCATTTCTCTTTCGACAAGATTACAAGTATGCAAGAATAACATATAACCTCTCTCACTATTGAATTAGGGTTTTATCTTCCTATTTTCCCTTATACAAAATATGAGAGACTAATATGCTATTTATAATAAAACTAACATACTAACCTGATGTTTTTTTTTAACAATTATCCATTACAAGCTAACTTAGGGTACAAGCTAACTTAAACAATTGGATTCATAACACAAGGCCCAATTAGACAATAACATGTGAACAGACTTCGACGACATACTATTCGTACTAGGTTTTGTACCAATATTCCATAAACCTCCACCTTGGAACACACCATATACCAACAAGAAACAAACTAGCTTTCTTCATGCAGCTTTATCAACTGCATACAGTGGAAAAACTTACAACTGGGCAATGTCTTGGTGATTATATCAACAACTTTATGATCTATCGAAACCTTCAGCACTTGGAATTCTCCATGCTCGATTACCCCTCTGACAAAATGAAGCCTCACATCAATGTGCTAGGTTCGCTCATGATAGGCTAAGTTCTTCGACAGGTGTATTGCACTTTGACTATCACATTTAACAGTGATACTTCGACCTTAAAGTTTTAGCTCCTTTGCAAAACCTTCAAGCCACAATGCTTCCTTTACAGCTTCATTTAGGTGTAAACACCCCAAATTTGCCCTCACTAGTTCACACCATGGCTTGTGATCTTTTCATATGCATAAGTCAATCATAGCATCTCATATTACATTTTTTATTCACTGCATTGCTCCTAAGTCATCTGCATCTAGGGTTTGTGATCTGAGCAATCCCTGAGCCATTTGAGCCACTCCAAAGGTCTTAAATCATTTCAAAGGGGTCCATGTATGTTCAAGCATCATATTATATCCCCACAAAGTCAAGGAAGTCAAAGAATCACAAGAACTGAGAAAGGCATGGAAGCAGAGCCAGGTTTAACTGCACAGATGACCTAGAATTAGGGTTTTGGTTTCAAAGGCCATAACTCCAAATTTTTTGGTCATTCTTGTTTCTATTGGTCTCTATATGGTATAGGGATCATGCATATCAATTTTCATGAAGAAATTCAATGGGGAAGGCATCTAATCAAGAGTTGACTTTTCGAGCAAGTCAGTGCAAAATCAGGGTATCTGAGGCCCCCAATGACCCAACCAAAGGGTGTTCATCATCATTTTGAGTATGTATGATCTTTATTTGATCATGGAAGATGTTAGAAGTTCACAAAATTGAAGAATTTCAAGCCATTTGCAAAATTGACTTTTTGGGAAAATGACTTGTAATGGAAACTTGCCATTTTGGGAAAACTTTTTCAACCCTTGCTTTTTGATTAAAAAATGCTTCAAATGAGAAAACTTTGGTCATGAAAGTTGTATAATGGATCATTCCCTTTTCAAAAAGTACAAGAACTCATTCTAATTCATTTTGGATCAAAAGTTATGGCTTGTCAAAGTTGGGAAAAATCACATAATTTCAAGTTTTCTACCAAAGAGGCAAAGTTGCAAAACCACTTGCCAAGACAAATTGAGACCTCAAAGTGACTTCTAAACTTCACACAAACATGAACCAATGTCTAAAAGTCAGATTGCATCAAGAGTTTGCTCATTTTCATGGCTTGTGGATCAAGAAATTCCAAAAGGGCCAAAAGTTCACAAATTTGCAAAATGATCCATAACTCTTCACCCACTTGAGCCAGCTCACAAAATCTGATTTCATGACACCCCTTGATCCTTGCTACGCATAGCCATGCCCCTATCTCAGCCTGCCACTTGCCCATACCTCCAAGTACAACTTTCTTGACTTTTTGCAACTTGAGCCATACCAATCACACTGCTCCACAAACACTCTCTGCCCAATCAGAACATGTTATGTGGACCTCAAGCTAGCCATTTGAAGACACAACTCATTCTGATCTTTCCCACAAGCCAGCATACAAGAAAATCCCTCCCTTTGCATTTTCTATCGAATCTCTCAACTCAGCCACAAAAACTTGAAAATTCTTTCACTAATCAACTCACCATGATCCACTGATCATTTCCCACCCCTCACTTGCCCCTGAAACCACTGCAATCCAAAATACGATTTCCACACTCCCTTGGCCTGAGCTTCTGCCAACTCTCTCTAGAGGCCACATAAACTCCAGCTAAGTGTCAAAAGCTTCAAAGGAGGATCATTGGAGCTTGTTTGAACCAAAGAAGCAGCCAGAAAGTCCCTGTTTCGAAAGCTCAATCTCAGGTAGCATGATGAACAAATTTTCCAAAACTTTAATTTCTTGTTAGAATGTTGTTCTATATGTTGCCCTGATCATGGGGATCTATTTATTTTTGAAAATGAGCCAGAAACAAGCATGTTATGATGTTCTGAAAGTTTGCCCGTAAAAATGTTTTTGCTTGTTTCCTTTGATTCAGTGAAAATAAATGTTGTTTGATTTAGGGTTTATGCTTAGTGATGATCATAGGTTGATTCTGGAGATTTTTGTGAGGTTTTGATGCGTATTGAGAGAGGTAGAGATTTTGGCTTGCCGGAGAAGATGACCGGAACACTGTTCCGGTCATCTGAAAGTGATTAGGGCTTAATCATAATTAGTGAGATTTGAATTCTGGCCGTCCATTCACGCGCCAAGTCAATTCCCGCCCCCTGACTTTGAATCTGGACCTTTGGATCGTCTGACTTTCTCATTTTTCATTTAAAATTCATTTTATTTTCATTTGTTTTGATTTATTTTGCACGAATTATTAAAAATAGCAAAAAATGTTTAAAAATTATGAAACTTTTTGTCAAGATTTTCATTATTTTTCAGAACACAAAAATATTTTTATTTTTATTTTTTGCATTAAAAATTATTTTTAAATCATTTAAAAGTTTATTTTTAATTAGTTAATGGAAATTAATTAATTAAAAATACTTTTAAGTATTTAAAAATCACAAAATAATTCATGTAACATTTAAAAACATTTAGAAACATTGTCCAACTCTCAAACCAAATTTCTTTTTTGTTCTTGATGCCTTTTGATCATTTTTATTGGAATTAATTTCATTTCAAAACAATATTTTGCTCCAAACTCCAAAAATTCAGCTCTGTCTAACCATTGAGAGTTGGACAATGATTCTTTTTGCATTGCATCTTGCATAACATGTAGTTTATAGGATAAAATTGGCTTGAATTGATCTTGCATTTTCAATTTGTTTTGCATTTTTCTTGACAAGGTACCTTAAAACCCTAGCAATCTTAGAAAATTCATAACTCTCACTAGGTTAAGAGTTGGATCCCCCCTTTGGGCAGTGAGTTTGTATAGGTTTAGGGTTCCTTTGATTGCATTTTCAAATTTTTATCATGTCATTTGCTTCTGGTTTTGGATTTTTGCTTTGTATGTTGCATATAACCCTAATTCATGCCTTCCTTTGCATCCATCTTCCATTTGCTTGCATGCCATGACTTGCCATGACATTTTGTGCATTCATTTGATTCATAATACATCTTAGGACATGTTAGAATCATGTTTGATCATTTCATCTTTCATTTGCCATTTTGTATGTCATTTGCATTTCATAACTTTTCATGTATGTTCATGGTTCTAAACTTGCTTCTTTTGCATTCATATGCTTGTTTGATCATTATCATGCCTTGCCTCATGTTTGCATCATCTCTTAGCATCATTAACATCATACTCATGCTTCTGGATTTGGTCTACAACATGTCATTGCATCTCATTTGCATTGTATTTCATTTTCTTTCACTAACTTTTCAGGTGGTAAGTTGTTTAGAGAAGTGGATTTGCCTTCACTTCTCTCAATCTCTTTCCATCTCTCTTGTGCATCATTGTTGCATTTTGTCTTGTGCTTTGGATTGAGCTTGCTCATTCTTGTCCCTCTTACCTTCTTTCTTCAAGCAACTTGACTTCTTGAATGAAGCAAGTTGTTTTGCTTCTCTTTGTTTCTGGATCCTTTCATCTGTTTCTCTCCTTGGTGGCTCTTTGAAGTTTCTTTCTCTTAAGCCTCACTAACCCTAGGAATGACCAAGCATGATAAATTTTTAGGATTGTTTAGTCCCCCATTTAGCTTTTACCTTTGTGTCATCTTTGAGTCTTCTCTTCTCACCTCATAGTCAGGGACTAAACTTTAAAGGCTTTAAGGCTTTGTGATTAAGCTTATGCCTGCATCCTTCTATTAGGATGGAGTGTATAACTTTAATCCTAAGTGTTAAACCCTTAATGTGTTTAAATCCTTTAATCAATTCACCTAATAATCATCAAGACATCAAGCTTGTAACTTGGGCCTTGCATTAGGGTTCTAATTCTTCCTTAATTGGCTAAGAAGGACTAACCCTAGTGTTAATGGACAAGTCCCCCTCAAGTTGTCTTACAAACCATAACACTCACTTCTTCATCTTATCATTAACTAAAATCCATGTAATAAAGGCTTTGTTTTGTCATGAGGTTAATCCCTAATCATGGATTAAGTTGAGGAGTCTTCCTCAGCTTAAACATTCTCATCTATTATCCTTCTATTAGGATGGTGTAATGAGTCTGTTTAAATCCTTGATTATGGCTTAAGCTCATTACTTAACACTAAACAAAAACACCAAAAACATCTAAATAATCACAAGTAGGTCAATGATCTTAATCCTACATCAGGGTGATTAAGTGTGAGATGTTGACTTCACACTTAAGGTATTCTCATTACCCCTAATCAGAGGGAGGATGTGATGAGTTTACTAAATCCATTGGTTTAGGCTTAAGCTCATTAACTTATGACAAACTTCAAAAAGCAATAAAAGACTGAAAACTCAAAAACAACAATAATCGTCTCCTCCGGGATTCTTTCCTCACCTCATTCACTTACAAACGAGAACTCGCTTCTTCCGTCTAATGCAAGACAGTTAGCACCTGAGCCAGACAGGTCATACACTTGAGCATAGACAAGCAAGCAGTTCACAAGTCAATTTATCTTTCAGTCTCTTTGAGTCGAACTACGGTGATCTGAATTCCTCATTGCACGAGAGGATACATAGGCATAACTTAACAGTTATCGAACAAAAGTCTCTGTATATTCCCACTTTTTCCAGCATTACTCTTTAAGCCTCATAGTCTTGAGCATTATACTCTTGTTCTTACACTGGCACTGTACATACTACACTTCACATTTCTTTTGCACCGACACTTGCATTCTTTCCAGCTTTGACACACAAATTGCACTGAAACTACCCCTTTAAACCACAAACTTTCAAGCGTGGATCCCGTCGAGTACGGCGGACAATCTGGGTGCTAATACCTTCCCAGGTTGTAACCAACCCCCTTTCTCAGTCTCTCTGGTTCGCAACCGTCTTATCCTTATCTTTCTAGGTCTATGCATTATTACCTTTCCTTCGGGATAAAAATGCCTAGCTGGTGACTCTTTTCTTTTCTTCTTTCGCCGACCGTTCGCGTCTGTACCCCATTTGAGGAAGACTCATTTTGGTGGGAGCGACAGCTTGGCGACTCTGTTGGGGACCCTTATACTGTAACCAGGGCTTCTGGTTCTTTTTGTGGGTTCCTCCTAGCGCTTGTTTGATTTGTGTTACTGGGGTGTTATGTGCTATTTGTGTTTGTATATTTGCTTTATTTACTGCTTTATGTACAGTTATTTACTGCTTTCTTTACAACTTTAGATATCATACTGTCATACTGTTATCTGGCTGGATCTGGTTTTTGCTTTGGTGGGTGGGGTTCCATTGAGAGTCAAGGTCCTATACCTGGGACCTGAGTGACACCTAGGCTAGAGTGGTTCATGTTCTTTCCCATTCCATTTCGGGCTGGTGCGGGAATATGAAACACGGTTCAGATATGGGTTTCTTCTTGAGAACTCTGTGCTACAGATCTCCTGTAGTGCTAGGGCTATCTGGGAAGCCTGCTAAGTCTGGATGACCTTTACTATGACCTTCAGAAACTGAGGTGAATTAGAGGAGGATCTTTTATGGTTATTGTAAACACTGTACCTCCGGGTTAGAAGTGTTTACACTTCTCATAACTGATCCAAGTATGAGGATCCTTGTTTTAGAACACCACCTATGAGGGGGATGGGCTGTTTACAGGTTTGCAGGTACCCTTGACCACAACATACCCTGATACTTTGTTTTGATTAAGAGTACTCCACTTTGGGACAGTTCTTGTGATTTTTAACCCTGGACATGTGACTCTTTATTTGAGTCCCCCACCTTGGTTACTGGACTTCTGAACCTCCATCTGGACTTCTTAGACATACATGGACTTATATCAAGGCAGTAATCAGATCCAGCTTGATCACAAACCCTTGCATATCATTTGCATACTCATCATTTGCATCATTTAACATTTGTTTATTTGTTTTTCAGGGTATCCATATCATATCTGGCTTGGTTTTGACCCCTTCATCTGCATAGACCCCTGTTCATCAGTGCTCTGCTTCAGCTATCTTCATCAGCTACCTGCTTCAGTTACCTTCATCACCAGCCTCAGCTTATCAGTGGCTCATCTCCAGTATCAGTCTTCATCATCAGCATTTGTTTCAGCTCTTCATCAGCAGTCATGGCACCCAAGAAGAGCAACATTTCATACCACTTCTTTGAGCCTGTGCTGGCTGGCATCAGGCAGGTCCAGGCACTTATCACTCCAGACCGCATCCCACTATTCAGAGAGCATTATGGAGGCATCCTTGATATGGTTATAGACTTGGACCCTTCTCAGAGGAGTTTGATTCACACTTGCCTACAGTTTTATGACCCTCCTCTGAGATGTTTCACTTTCCAGAACTTTCAGCTAGGACCTCTGCTGGAGGAGTTTTCATCATTGATTGGAGTACCTGTCAGGGGTGGTATCCCCTTCAACCCAGAAACGACTTCTCCCAGCAATGAAGAAGTGGCAAAAGCACTATACCTGGAGCCTATTTTGATTGAGCAGAACATGACAACAAAGGCTGGGATCCCTGGTTTGCACTTGGACTTTCTGACTTCTCAGGCCATCCTGAAGGCCTCTCTGGGAGAATGGAGGGCAGTTTGTGCATTGTTAGCCCTCAGTGTTTATGGGATTATATTATTTGCAGACGAGCCCAAGTTTATCAGCAAGAATGCCATTCATCTTTTCCTTCTGAGAAACCCAGTGCCCACCTTACTGGGAGATTTCTATTACTCTGTCCACCAAAGAAATGAGAAGCAAAGAGGAAGATTGGTGAGATGTTGTGCTCCCCTGTTCCATACCTGGCTGCTTAAACACTTACCCAAGACTGATGCCTTCTTGAATCCTCACCAACAAAAGAATTGGGCTAGGAGACTTGTTGCTTTGACTTCAGATGACATCAGGTGGTGCACCCAGAGCACCAAAGGCAGGGACATAATTACTAGCTGTGGACAGTTCCCCAATGTACCTCTAATAGGAGTGAAGGGTTGCATCAACTACAACCCTTTGTTGTTTAAAAGACAATTGGGCTATGCTTTGGTTCACCCTCCTAGAGTACAAGACTTGGCTGAAACCCTTTATTGTGAGATCAAACCTAATCTAGCTGTTGTCAGACAAGCATCCTGGGCTTGGGACAACATCCAGACCAAAGGGATGGCCATTCTTGGAAGATGCAATAATGTGGCTTCAGCTCAGTATTATGAATGGTCTCATGCTAGGGCTCAGCTTTCTGGGATGCCTTTCACCATTGAGGATGCACCTGGACCATCCACAGCACCACCTCCAGCCACTGTCAGCATGGAAGAGTTTGAGAAACTGAAAGAGAGGAATGAGAATTTGTCTCAAGCTCTAAAGAGGACCCTCTGGGAGAGGAGTGATGGTCGTCTAGACATTGAAAGGTTGGAAAAGCTTAAGGTGGAGCATATAGCCAAGATTGAGAAAGCAGAGGACTACATCAAGAAATCAAGAGCTGGAGAGCAAATTTTGAAGAATGCCTGTAAGGAGGCCCAGTACCAGAAGGCTAGGACTGATCTCTATCTGAAAGAAAGTCAAGCTAGATGGGTCAGAATCACTGAAGCTCGCACTCAAGAAGATAAGAGAACTCAAGACAGGATTGAGCAATTGGAGGCCAATGGAAAGAAGCAACAGGAGGCTCTGCTAGCAGCCCAGAAGGAGATTTCAGAATTGAAGATTAGGGCTGGTGTGAAGAGGTCAAAGGACCAGGACAGGCACAAGAAGCTGACCACTGCTATTGCCACCAGAAACCTTCTTATCAGAAACATTACAGAGCATCCGGCTGGTCCTGTAACTGAGGCACTGCTGAAGGAGGTTAAGGAGGATGAGTTTGGATTAGATGTTTGACTTCTTTGCTTGTTGTTATTTCCATTTCATGTACTTTTATTTTTATGTTGTATTTTGACCCCTCAGGGGCATGTATTGTAAAAAAAACAAACTATGTATGATCCACCATTTGTAATGTATTTGTCAGTTTGTTTCATTTGAGTTTATTTTCTCAAGCAACATCAAAGCATCTTCCTCAGGGTCTGGGAAGGTCAAAACCAAGAGCCAAGCCGGATACCTTGGAAAACAAATAAGCATACTGCATTGCATACTAACTTTTGTGTTGTTTTGTAGGTTTTTGTTTTGTTTGTTACTAACTCTGTTGTGATTCAGGAATTATTGCTCGTCGTCGGGTGTTCCCTCTCAACCGTCCGCACAGATATCCTACTCGCAACAATCTTCCTGGTATCCAGATGGACCAAGTACAGCAATATCTGACAGAGGTCAGAACCCAGATGGCTAATGAAAGGCTGGAGATGAGAAACCAAATGACCCAGTTCATGGAAGTAATGAATGGCTTGGCCCAAAGTCAAGAAAGATTGAGGGCATTGGTAGAAAGACAGGCCCCGGAAGAGCCCCATCTGGGAACTGGAGGAACAAGTAACAATGAAAGAGGTCAGCCTCATGTTAACCCACCAGTATATGGGCCTCATCTACATCCAGAAGCCAACATCCCGACTAATGTGCAAGGAAATACTACTGCAGGCAGAATCTTACAAGAAGACCCCCAAGAGGAGCAATTCACTGTAATGGGAGATGGGGATGAAGTTTATGATAGAAGGTTTGATGAAATTGCTGAGAAATTGAGATCTCTGGAGTCTCAAAATTCCCTGGGTTTTGATGTCATGGATATGGGGTTAGTGGATGGGGTAAGGATTCCCCACAAGTTTAAACCCCCGTGCTTCGAGAAGTACAATGGAACTTCCTGTCCACGAACTCACCTACAGTCTTTTCTGGGAAGACTTAAAGCGTACACAATGGATGAAAAACTGTGGATGTTCTATTTTGAAGACAGTTTGACTGGGGCTTCCAGGGAGTGGTACTCACACTTGACCAGAGCTACTATCAGATGCTGGAAGGACCTAGATGAAGCTTTCATCAGGAAGTACCAATACAATCTATACATGGCTCCTAACAGGACCCTTCTGATGGGAATGTCTCAATCATCCAGAGAAAGCTTCAGGGAATATGCCCAGAGGTGGAGACAGCTTGCTGCTGCTGTCCAGCCACCCATGTCGGAAAGAGAAACGGCCGACATGTTTATGAATACTCTGCAAGGAACATATATTGATAGGCTAGCTGCCTTTTCTTCCACCAGCTTCGCTGACGTAGTTATAGCTGGAGAGAGAATTGAGAGCCTTCTGAAGATGGGTAAGATTTCTGATAATGGTGCAAGTTCGTCTAGTAACTCCAGAAAGCCTTTTGTGGGACCTAGAAGAACTGGTGAGACAAATGCCATTCATGCCAGCAGGGGCAGACCTCAGTATGTCCACAGGTCAGTAGCAGCTGTCACAATTCCAGCTCCGATTCCTCAGCAACCAACATACCAACAACCACAACAACCACACTATCAACAGCAAGTTCAGTATCCGCCACAAAGAGCCTATAACAACAACAATAACAACAACCAACAGCAAAGACCTTTTCAGCAAAGACCATCGCAGGCAAATAGGGTGATTGACCCTATCCCCATGCCTTATGCCGCTTTATTGCCACAACTCCTGAAACTCAACTTGGTTGAATTAAGAACATTAGCACCACCAGATCCCTCCAATCTTCCAAGAAATTATGATGTCAACGCCAGATGTGCTTTCCACTCCAATGCACCTGGCCACAATACGGAAAAATGCAGGGCTTTGCAAATGAAGGTACAAGACCTGGTGGATTCGAAAGCCCTCAACTTTGCACCCCCGCCAAATGTCAACAAGAATCCCATGCCCAATCATGGAGGACCAAGAATTAATGCCATTGAGGAAGACAAGCCATCTTTCTTAATCACCAGTGTTGGGCAGATTCGGACACCTCTGGTAGAAATTAAATCTCAGCTCCTAGAATGCCAGATGTTCCCCGGGTGTGAGCTCGGTTGTGGGTATTGCAACATTTCAGTCAACGGGTGTGATAACTTGAGAAGCGGCATAGATGGTCTTATCAAGAGTGGCATACTTCAGATCACAACAACGGCGCCTACAAATCCAGCAATCCCTTTGACAACAATTCCTGACTCTCCTACAACTGCAACAACAATCATTCCGACCAATTCATCAATATCATCAACAATGGCTTCATCCATCACTTCAACCAACCAAATGTCAACAACCATTTCTTCTACAACATCAGCATCCCTTTATTCAGCAGGACCTTATACAACTCCAGCAGCAATTAATGAAGATATCTCAGCAGTCACTATTTATTATGATCCATCAAGTGTTCCTCCAGACAACAACTTTCAGCAACAAGCAGTGGCATCTCCTGCCAGGTCACCAGTCACTATTTACTACGATCCGCACACCATTTCAGTACCCTCCTCTGCAGCAGTCAGTCCAGTTACCATCACGGTGCCGGGACCAGTTCCATATGAAAGCAGTAATGCCATACCTTGGCATTATGGCTCTGACCTCTACTGCAACGGGGAGAAAATCGCTTTGGACTCTTCAACCTCTTCTCCACAAATTGATAATGTTGGGGGAGGCGGAGGCTTCACCAGAAGCGGACGCCTTTTTGCCTCACAATTGCAAAGACCTAATGCCGAAGCAGAAGCAGCTGCCAAAGCAAAGGGGAAGAGTGTAATACCTGAAGAACCAATCATCAAGGAAACTCAGAAGACATCTTTTGAACAAGATGTAGACGAGTTTATGAGGATTATAAAGAGAAGTGATTACAAAGTGGTGGATCAGCTTCACCAAACTCCCTCAAAGATGTCCATATTATCCCTGCTGATGTGTTCCGAAGCTCACAGGAATGCATTATTGAAAGTCTTGCATGCAGCATACGTGCCAGAAGAGATCAATGTTAATCAGCTGGAAACTGTGGTGGCAAATGTCAATACCAGTCATGGACTGGGTTTCACCAATGCTGACTTAACAACAGAGGGACGTAACCACAACAAGGCTTTACACATCACTCTAGAATGCAAGGGTGTTGTTCTATCCCATGTACTGGTGGACACTGGGTCTTCACTCAATGTTCTACCAAAGAAAGCCTTGGTGAAGCTGGAATACGATGGCTTGGCATTACGTCCAAGTAATTTGGTGGTAAGAGCATTTGATGGCTCTAAGAGATCAGTGCTTGGGGAGATTGATCTGCCTGTGATGATTGGCCTGCAGACTTTTAAAATTACCTTCTATGTGATGGACATTCAGCCGGCCTACAGCTGTTTGTTGGGTAGACCTTGGATCCATGCCACTGGCGCTGTTACGTCTACCCTTCACCAGAAGCTGAAATTCGAGTGGGAAGGCCAGATCATCACCATCTGTGGTGAAGAAGACATTTTTGTTAGCCATCTGGCTACGTACAAATACATAGAGGTGGATGGAGAAATCCATGAAACTATGAGCCAGGGGTTCGAGGCCCTGAACATTAATGAAGCATCTGTTGTACTGGGAACCTCCATGACATCTTATCAGCAAGCCAGGAAGGTTGTTGAAGAGGGTACTGCCCAAGGCTGGGGCAAGCTGCTGCCCGTGGAGAAGAAGGAGGACAAATTTGGGTTGGGTTACAAACCAACTCAACAAGATCAATCAGAGGCTGCCAAGAAGCCCAATTTTGTTAGCGGGGGAATGCTCACCCCAGATGCAGTAAACAACTTGGAAGACGAGGATGAAAGCGACCGCAACCTGGAGAGCTGGATACTTCCAAGGATCCTGGGGAGCCAAGTCCTTAACTGGTCTTCCCAGGAAATTATAAGGGTTACTCCTGCAGAGTAATTATTATTTCCTGTATTTTTAAGCATGCATCAAGTCTTGCATCTTGCCCAAGATGACAAGACTCATTTTGTAATCGGGCCATCTTGTAATTTTGTGCAAACAGATCAATCAATGAATATCGGACATCTTTTGCAAATGAGTCTTTTTCTTTTCCGCTCACTGTTTTTCATTTTTCTTTTTGTACAAAAATAAAATGACAATGTTTTCCAAAATGATAAGCTTCATTTCACTTTTTTCTAAACAAGATTAAAATCGATCACTAAAATGAACAATCTAAACCCTTGCAGAGAGTGCCTTTCAGACTGCACCGACAACAACACTGATATGGCTTCGTATGACTTTGACAATCCAATCAATCAAGTTGATGAAGGGGTTGAAGAAGATTATGAGCTTCCTGAAGAGCTAGCCAGGTTGTTAAGTCAAGAGGAGAAGGTTATCACTCCTCATCAGGAGGAGATTGAAACGGTTAATCTTGGTACGGAAGAAGATGTGAAAGAAGTTAAGATCGGGGCCTGCCTACAAGACTCAGTGAAAGAGCAACTGATTGATATGCTTCGGGAGTATGTGTATGTGTTTGCTTGGTCTTACCAGGATATGCCAGGGTTGGACACCGATATCGTCATGCACAAGCTGCCTTTAAAAGAAGATTGCCCGCCAGTAAAGCAGAAGCTGCGCCGTACTCGCCCAGATATGGCAATGAAGATAAAGGAAGAGGTGCAAAAGCAGTGGGACGCCGGTTTCCTTGCTGTAACTAGTTACCCGCCGTGGGTCGCTAATATTGTACCTGTGCCTAAGAAGGACGGCAAGGTAAGGATGTGTGTGGACTACCGGGATCTGAACAGAGCCAGCCCGAAAGATGAATTCCCATTACCTCACATTGATGTATTGGTGGATAACACGGCTCAGTTCTCGGTATTCTCCTTCATGGACGGTTTTTCAGGATATAATCAGATCAAGATGTCACCTGAAGACATGGAGAAGACAACTTTCATCACGCCCTGGGGCACGTTCTATTATAAGGTGATGCCATTCGGACTGAAGAATGCTGGTGCAACCTATCAACGGGCTATGGTAACATTATTCCACGACATGATCCATAAAGAAATTGAATGTTATGTGGATGACATGATTGCCAAGTCCCTCACAGAAGAAGACCACCTGGTGAATCTGTTGAAGTTATTCAAACGTCTGAGGAAGTACCAACTAAAGTTAAACCCCAACAAGTGCACATTCGGGGTGCGATCTGGTAAGCTGCTGGGATTTATTGTAAGCGAGAAAGGGATTGAAGTTGACCCTGATAAAGTCAAAGCCATTCAAGAAATGCCTGCACCGAAGACAGAAAAAGAAGTTCGAGGTTTCTTAGGAAGATTGAACTACATTTCGCGGTTCATATCTCACCTTACAGCAACTTGTGAACCCTTGTTCAAACTGTTAAGAAAAGAACAAACGGTCAGGTGGAACGAAGACTGCCAGAGGGCTTTTGATAAAATCAAGGAATACTTACAAGAGCCTTCAATCCTTATGCCTCCAGTTGAAGGAAGACCTCTGATAATGTACTTGACAGTATTAGAAGAGTCAATGGGGTGTGTGCTGGGCCAGCATGACGAGTCTGGTCGAAAAGAGTACGCAATTTACTACCTAAGCAAAAAGTTTACCGACTGTGAACAACGTTATTCACTGCTCGAGAAAACTTGTTGTGCTTTAGCGTGGGCTGCTCGCCGACTGAGACAGTATATGTTGACCCACACCACTTTATTGATCTCAAAGATGGACCCAGTTAAGTACATTTTTGAGAAGCCAGCACTTACCGGACGGGTTGCAAGATGGCAAATGATCCTCACAGAATATGACATCCAGTACACATCTCAGAAAGCCATCAAGGGCAGTGTACTGTCTGATTATCTTGCTGAGCAACCTATTGATGATTACCAGCCTATGAGATTTGACTTCCCTGATGAAGACATCATGTTCATAAAAGCAAAAGATCATGAAGAGCCCGTTCACACTGAAGGGCCCGACCCGTAAGAAGAGTGGACTATGATGTTTGATGGGGCTGTTAACATGAATGGTCGAGGTGTTGGTGCAGTACTCATTACGCCTAAAGGAGTTCACATGCCTTTCTCGGCAAAACTCACCTTCAAATGCACTAACAACGAAGCTGAATACGAAGCTTGCATTATGGGTCTTGAGGAAGCCATTGACCTCAGGATCAAGACTTTGACGGTATTCGGAGATTCAGCTCTGGTAATTAATCAAACCAACGGCAAATGGTACACACACCAGGATCATCTGATACCTTACAGGGATTATACAAGGAGGTTATTGACTTTCTTTACAACGGTCAAGCTTGAGTACATACCTCGGGACGAGAATCAGTTTGCAGATGCTCTGGCTACCATTTCATCAATGATCAAAGTTCAAGCTGCCAACTTTGTGCCTCGGATTTCAGTATCCAGACTTGACAGACCAGCATATGTATTTGCAGCAGATGTTATTAAAGATGATAAGCCTTGGTTCCATGACATTAAGTGCTTCTTGGAGGATCAAACATACCCACCTGGGGCATCTTCCAATGATAAGAAGACTTTAAGAAGGCTTGCTGGTAGTTTCTTCCTGAACACTGATGGTTCCCTGTACAAGAGAAATTTTGATATGGTACTTCTCCGGTGCGTTGATAGAACAGAAGCAAACTTGTTGATGCACGAAGTGCACGAAGGATCCTTTGGTACCCATGCTGGAGGACATGCCATGGCTAAAAAGTTGCTAAGATCAGGTTATTACTGGATCACAATGGATGCTGACTGTTGTGCCTATGCCAGGAAATGCCATAAATGCCAGATTTATGCGGATAAGGTGCATGTGCCTCCCAATCCTGTGAATATGATGTCTTCACCCTGGCCCTTTGCCATGTGGGGCATTGATATGATTGGCAAGATTGAACCAACTGCTTCAAACGGCCACAGATTCATCCTGGTAGCCATCGACTATTTTACCAAGTGGGTTGAAGCAGCCTCCTATGCAAATGTTACAAGGCAAGTGGTAGCCCGATTTCTGAAGAGAGACATCATCTGCCGATATGGAGTGCCCGAGCGAATCATTACGGACAATGGTTCCAACTTGAACAACAAAATGGTGGCAGAGCTATGCCGGGACTTCAAGATCCAACACCACAATTCTTCTCCTTACAGGCCAAAGATGAATGGCGCTGTTGAGGCAGCTAATAAGAACATTAAGAAGATTGTGCAGAAGATGGTAGTCTCCTATAAAGACTGGCATGAGATGCTACCATTTGCCTTGCATGGGTACCGAACGTCAATCAGAACATCCACTGGGGCAACACCGTATCAGCTTGTTTATGGTATGGAGGCAGTCCTACCTGTTGAAGTTGAGTTACCCTCCCTGCGGGTACTGATGGATGTTAAGTTGAACGAAGCAGAGTGGGTCCGATCCCGATACGAACAATTGAGTCTGATTGAAGAGAAAAGATTGGCTGCAATCTGTCATGGGCAGCTGTATCAAAAAATAATGAAGAAAGCCTTCGATCAGAAAGTCAGGCTCCGAGAGTACCAAGTGGGAGATCTTGTGCTGAAAAGACTCCTTCCTCCTCATACGGACCACAGGGGCAAGTGGACTCCGAACTATGAAGGACCATTCGTAGTAAAGAAAGTCTTCTCCGGTGGAGCACTGATGCTCAACACTATGGATGGTGAAGACTTCCCGTCCCCTGTGAATTCAGATGCAGTTAAAAATACTTCGCATAAAATGACCCGCTGGACATAAAAACAGAATGTAAGTCCAGGCAAAAATAGGGCATCCCGGCGAGTCAAAAACAGAATAAAAGACTCGGGCAAAAATAAGGGAAAATAAACAAAAAAAATGTACACTCGCTGAGTTGAAAAGCCGCATTGGACAACTCAGGCAAAAATGGGTATCCCGATGGATTGAAAACCCGAAAGGGCGATCCATGCAAAATAAGGGAATAAGCGAACAACTGCATTCTGAATTCGTCTGTATCACTTACAACTTGGTAAGCTTCGAAAGGATCAAGCTTCTTTCAGAATCAGCCTTCTTCAGAAAGCAAGACAAAAAGAATGTCAAATGTCATACGAGTCATAGCAAAGGGAAGCTCCTTGAAGCGTCATCAGCATTGCCAACATCTTTTGTTTCTCAATTTGTAACAATCTCCTCATTTTAGGGGATCTGTTTCCTTGACTGTATCTTGCCAATCCAGGGCACTCGAATTAATAAAATCAGATTTTCAGTCACACATTGTCTCGTACTCTTTTATTTGCAAAAATGTCTGATGTCGTTAATATATTGATTGCATAAATACAGATGCGTCTTTCTAAGAATATGTGCTTGCAGGAAATATACTTACTCCCGGGAGTGTTTGAACTCTTATGATGGGATCTAATGAGGGATACCTCAGGATTACTTGTGCGTTTCTATGTCTTTTCAGGATTGCAGGTATTTCAAAACACAACATGGGGCATGAAAGCTTCACCCCAGCAAGCTGACAAATCATTATCTACTCAGTCTTAGCACCAGAGGTGTTTTCCCCCAGCTGAGTTGCCATCCATTATTCCTCCTCAGCCAAATACAAAAGCCAGGGAACCATCTCCCCACAGAATTTCAGTCTCCATCCAGAAGAGCAACGCGCGAAGGAATCACAACAGAGTGAAGAAAGCTTCTACAAACCCCAGTTGGGTCCCTCATTAATGAGATAGGTTTATCAATGACCTATTCCCCAAGCAAAGTCATACATGACAGATCTACCAGTGATCTCATCCCCAGCTGGGATGTCCACTTCAAGCAGATCAGCCAGAGATCTTCGCAGCAGTGGGATCCGAATCCCGAATCGGTCTTTGCATAAACATAGCATTCACATCATATTCTCCCCACAGAGCGTGGCATTTCGTCTAATACAAAGCATTACGGCAAAAATCAAACATATTGCATAATCATAAGCCATGATCTAAATCAAACACTTGTGAAAACTGACAATCCATTAACAATATACAGAAAACTCCCCAAGATTCCCCGACAGAGAGCCAAAGCATTTGCTTTTTTACCCACAAATACAAATGCACACTCCTTTTGGCACCCGTCCGTGTCATGATTCCCCAGTTAAGTCGCCCGAGCATTATTTACAAGCAGACACTTACATATTACAGATACTTCCTGGAACCCGTCCGTGTCATACCCCCAGCAGAAAGCCAAAGCGTCCCCTTTGCACTCACCTCAAATACATATATATACAAATCATTGACGCTCGTCCGTGTCACCTTCCCCAGCATAGTTACCTGAACATTTTGTAAATCATATACTTGTTTATAATATACCTTTTGACACTTGTCCGTGTCACCCTCCCTAGCAAGTTAGACACTTGTCGGTGTTTCACTCATACTTATTACTCCTGTTTTCACTCATACAGATACTCGTTCGTATCTTGTATACCACGTATAGCCCCTCAGATCCGACACTTGTCCGTGTTCTTTGTTAACCAGTTGGTACTCGTCCGTACCATCATCTCAGAACATGCGTCAAGCGTTTGTTTCTACCTGATACTCGTCCGTATCACAGTCTTAAGGATGTTCGTCCGCATCTTTAATCCATACACGTGTCAAACACTTATGTCTTCTTGAATTTAGACACTCGTCTGTGTCTACTATTCCCCAGAGGAGTCCCCGCAGAATCAATACTCGTCCGTGTTCTTTGTTAACCAGTTGATACTCGTCCGTATCATCAACTCTGAACATGTGTCAGTTTTTGTTTCTACATGATACTCGTCCGTATCATAGTCCTAAGGATGCTCGTCCGCACCTTTAGTCTATACACAATGTCCAAACACTCATACCTTTCATTTCTCAGATGTAGACGCTCGTCTGTGTTTACTTTTCCCCAGAAAAGTCCTCAACAAAGTTTGTTGAACTATTTCCTTTCTATCTGACATTCGTCCTATGTCATGATACTTGCGGCAACCGTACCTTGCCAGGTGATCGTCCTTCACCTTTGGATGACCGTCCCTCATCCTTTCCCCAGCGGAGTCTCTATTCATTAGACCCCTTTTCTATCCGGCATTCGTCCTATGTCGCGATACTCTCAGCAGCCGTACCCTGCCAGGTGATCGTCTTTCACCTCTTGATGATCGTCCTTCATCATGCTTATCCGATAGCCGTCCCCATCGTCGACCTTTTTATCCGACATTCGTCCTATGTCGTGATACCTTTTGGCAACCGTACCTTGCCAGGTGATTGTCCTTCACCTTAGATGACCGTCCCTCATCTTATCCCCAACAGAGCAGCCGTCCCCTGCTAGGTGATCGTCCTTCACCTTTGATGACCGTACCTCATCATTTATTTCATAATCCCCAGAGAATCTTATATCTTTACCTGATGGTCGTCCCCATCATAATCTCCTATATCCCCAGCTTGTCAGCCGTCCCCGTCATTGCTTGATTTCCCGCATTTTTCCCAGCATGTCGGCCGTCCCCGTCATTGCTTCATCCCCAGCAGTCGTCCTCTGCTCGACGGTCGTCCTCCGTCACCCGCACTTTTTATATATACTTTATTTTCTTTTACAATCTATATCCCTTTTCTTCTTCATTCTGTGAGTGCAAATTTTGGACTGTCTTTGGTATTCAACCACAAGTTATCTTGTTGGCCTGTTAAGCCGTCGCTTACATCCTGCACAGCTAACTCATGTTTGAATAGGGGCAGCTGTAAACACCCCAAATTTGCCCTCACTAGTTCACACCATGGCTTGTGATCTTTTCATATGCATAAGTCAATTATAGCATATCATATTACATTTTTGATTCACTGCATTGCTCCTAAGTCATCTGCATCTAGGGTTTGTGATCTGAGCAATCCCTGAGCCATTTGAGCCACTCCAAAGGTCTTAAATCATTTCAAAGGGGTCCATGTATGTTCAAGCATCATATTATATCCCCACAAAGTCAAGGAAGTCAAAGAATCACAAGAACTGAGAAAGGCATGGAAGCAGAGCCAGGTTTAACTGCACAGATGACCTAGAATTAGGGTTTTGGTTTCAAAGGCCATAACTCCAAATTTTTTGGTCATTCTTGTTTCTATTGGTCTCTATATGGTATAGCGATCATGCATATCAATTTTCATGAAGAAATTCAATGGGGAAGGCATCTAATCAAGAGTTGACTTTTTGAGCAAGTCAGTGCAAAATCAGGGTATCTGAGGCCCCCAATGACCCAACCAAAGGGTGTTCATCATCATTTTGAGTATGTATGATCTTTATTTGATCATTGAAGATGTTAGAAGTTCACAAAATTGAAGAATTTCAAGCCATTTGCAAAATTGACTTTTTGGGAAAATGACTTGTAATGGAAACTTGCCATTTTGGGAAAACTTTTTCAACCCTTGATTTTTGATTCAAAAATGCTTCAAATGAGAAAACTTTGGTCATGAAATTTGTAGAATGGATCATTCCCTTTTCAAAAAGTACAAGAACTCATTCTAATTCATTTTGGATCAAAAGTTATGGCTTGTCAAAGTTGGGAAAAATCACATAATTTCAAGTTTTCTACCAAAGAGGCAAAGTTGCAAAACCACTTGCCAAGACAAATTGAGACCTCAAAGTGACTTCTAAACTTCACACAAACATGAACCAATGTCTAAAAGTCAGATTGCATCAAGAGTTTGCTCATTTTCATGGCTTGTGGATCAAGAAATTCCAAAAGGGCCAAAAGTTCACAAATTTGCAAAATGATCCATAACTCTTCACCCACTTGAGCCAGCTCACAAAATCTGATTTCATGACACCCCTTGATCCTTGCTGCGCATAGCCATGCCCCTATCTCAGCCTGCCACTTGCCCATACCTCCAAGTACAACTTTCTTGACTTTTTGCAACTTGAGCCATACCAATCACACTGCTCCACAACAACTCTCTGCCCAATCAGAACATGTTATGTGGACCTCAAGCTAGCCATTTGAAGACACAACTCATTCTGATCTTTCCCACAAGCCAGCATACAAGAAAATCCCTCCCTTTGCATTTTCTATCGAATCTCTCAACTCAGCCACAAAAACTTGAAAATTCTTTCACTAATCAACTCCCAATGATCCACTGATCATTTCCCACCCCTCACTTGCCCCTGAAACCACTGCAATCTAAAATACGATTTCCACACTCCCTTGGCCTGAGCTTCTGCCAACTCTCTCTAGAGGCCAAATAAACTCCAGCTAAGTGTCAAAAGCTTCAAAGGAGGATCATTGGAGCTTGTTTGAACCAAAGAAGCAGCCAGAAAGTCCCTGTTTCGAAAGCTCAATCTCAGGTAGCATGATGAACAAATTTTCCAGAACTTTAATTTCTTGTTAGAATGTTGTTCTATATGTTTCCCTGATCATGGGGATCTATTTATTTTTGAAAATGAGCCAGAAACAAGCATGTTATGATGTTCTGAAAGTTTGCCCGTAAAAATGTTTTTGCTTGTTTCCTTTGATTCAGTGAAAATAAATGTTGTTTGATTTAGGGTTTATGCTTAGTGATGATCATAGGTTGATTCTGGAAATTTTTGTGAGGTTTTGATGCGTATTGAGAGAGGTAGAGATTTTGGCTTGCCGGAGAAGATGACCGGAACACTGTTCCGGTCATCTGAAAGTGATTAGGGCACAGGATTAAGGCTTAATCATAATTAGTGAGATTTGAATTCTGGCCGTCCATTCGCGCGCCAAGTCAATTCCCGCCCCCTGACTTTGAATCTGGACCTTTGGATCGTCTGACTTTCTCATTTTTCATTTAAAATTCATTTTATTTTCATTTGTTTTGATTTATTTTGCACGAATTATTAAAAATAGCAAAAAATGTTTAAAAATTATGAAAATTTTTGTCAAGATTTTCATTATTTTTCAGAACACAAAAATATTTTTATTTTTATTTTTTGCATTAAAAATTATTTTTAAATCATTTAAAAGTTTATTTTTAATTAGTTAATGGAAATTAATTAATTAAAAATACTTTTAAGTATTTAAAAATCACAAAAATATTCATGTAACATTTAAAAACATTTAGAAACATTGTCCAACTCTCAAACCAAATTTCTTTTTTGTTCTTGATGCCTTTTGATCATTTTTATTGGAATTAATTTCATTTCAAGGCAATATTTTGCTCCAATCTCCAAAAATTCATTTCTGTCTAACCATTGAGAGTTGGACAATGATTCTTTTTGCATTGCATCTTGCATAACATGTAGTTTATAGGATAAAATTGGCTTGAATTGATCTTGCATTTTCAATTTGTTTTGCATTTTTCTTGACAAGGTACCTTAAAACCCTAGCAATCTTAGAAAATTCATAACTCTCACTAGGTTAAGAGTTGGATCCCCCCCTTTGGGCAGTGAGTTTGTATAGGTTTAGGGTTCCTTTGATTGCATTTTCAAATTTTTATCATGTCATTTGCTTCTGGTTTTGGATTTTTGCTTTGTATGTTGCATATAACCCTAATTCATGCCTTCCTTTGCATCCATCTTCCATTTGCTTGCATGCCATGACTTGCCATGACATTTTGTGCATTCATTTGATTCATAATACATCTTAGGACATGTTAGAATCATGTTTGATCATTGCATCTTTCATTTGCCATTTTGTATGTCATTTGCATTTCATAACTTTTCATGTATGTTCATGGTTCTAAACTTGCTTCTTTTGCATTCATATGCTTGTTTGATCATTCTCATGCCTTGCCTCATGTTTGCATCATCTCTTAGCATCATTAACATCATACTCATGCTTCTGGATTTGGTCTGCAACATGTCATTGCATCTCATTTGCATTGTATTTCATTTTCTTTCACTAACTTTTCAGGTGGTAAGTTGTTTAGAGAAGTGGATTTGCCTTCACTTCTCTCAATCTCTTTTCATCTCTCTTGTGCATCATTGCTGCATTTTGTCTTGTGCTTTGGATTGAGCTTGCTCATTCTTGTCCCTCTTACCTTCTTTCTTCAAGAAACTTGACTTCTTGAATGAAGCAAGTTGTTTTGCTTCTCTTTGTTTCTGGATCCTTTCATCTGTTTCTCTCCTTGGTGGCTCTTTGAAGTTTCTTTCTCTTAAGCCTCACTAACCCTAGGAATGACCAAGCATGATAAATTTTTAGGATTGTTTAGTCCCCCCTTTAGCTTTTACCTTTGTGTCATCTTTGAGTCTTCTCTTCTCACCTCATAGTCAGGGACTAAACCCTAAAGGCTTTAAGGCTTTGTGATTAAGCTTATGCCTGCATCCTTCTATTAGGATGGAGTGTATAACTTTAATCCTAAGTGTTAAACCCTTAATGTGTTTAAATCCTTTAATCAATTCACCTAATAATCATCAAGACATCAAGCTTGTAACTTGGGCCTTGCATTAGGGTTCTAATTCTTCCTTAATTGGCTAAGAAGGACTAACCCTAGTGTTAATGGACAAGTCCCCCTCAAGTTGTCTTACAAACCATAACACTCACTTCTTCATCTTATCATTAACTAAAATCCATGTAATAAAGGCTTTGTTTTGTCATGAGGTTAATCCTTAATCATGGATTAAGTTGAGGAGTCTTCCTCAGCTTAAACATTCTCATCTATTATCCTTCTATTAGGATGGTGTAATGAGTCTGTTTAAATCCCTGATTATGGCTTAAGCTCATTACTTAACACTAAGCAAAAACACCAAAAACATCTAAATAATCACAAGTAGGTCAATGATCTTAATCCTACATCAGGGTGATTAAGTGTGAGATGCTGACTTCACACTTAAGGTATTCTCATTACCCCTAATCAGAGGGAGGATGTGATGAGTTTACTAAATCCATTGGTTTAGGCTTAAGCTCATTAACTTATGACAAACTTCAAAAAGCAATAAAAGACTGAAAACTCAAAAACAAACAATAATCGTCTCCTCCGGGATTCTTTCCTCACCTCATTCACTCACAAACGAGAACTCGCTTCTTCCGTCTAATGCAAGACAGTTAGCACCTGAGCCAGACATGTCATACACTTGAGCATAGACAAGCAAGCAGTTCACAAGTCAATTTATCTTTCAGTCTCTTTGAGTCGAACTACGGTGTTCTGACTTCCTCATTGCACGATAGGATACGTAGGCATAACTTAATAGTTATCGAACAAAAGTCTATGTATATTCCCACTTTTTCCAGCATTACTCTTTAAGCCTCATAGTCTTGAGCATTATACTCTTGTTCTTACACTGACATTATACATATTACACTTCACATTTCTTTTGCACCGACACTTGCATTCTTTCCAGCTTTGACACACAAATATCACTGACACTACCCCTTTAAAACACAAACTTTCAAGCGTGGATCCCGTCGAGTACGGCGGACAATCTGGGTGCTAATACCTTCCCAGGTTGTAACCAACCCCCTTTCTCAGTCTCTCTGGTTCGCAACCGTCTTATCCTTATCTTTCTAGGTCTATGCAGCATTACCTTTCCTTCGGGATAAAAATGCCTAGCTGGCGACTCTTTTCTTTTCTTCTTTCGCCGACCGTTCGCGTCTGTACCCCATTTGAGGAAGACTCATTTTGGTGGGAGCGACATTAGGGCGATATATTCCGCTCCAGTGGTTGATAAGACAAAAACCTTCTGAAGTGTTGCTTTCTAACTAATTGTTGTACCAAACATAGTGGAAACATATCCTGAAATAGATTTTCTAGAATCCATACAACCTGCAAAATCAGAGTCGACATATCCTTCGATTGCTGCTTTCCTATCTTCACCCATGACTCCACCATAAATTAGGACTCTATTCAGAGACCCATTTATGTACCTTAGAATCCACTTCAATACTTGCCAGTGAGCGTTTCTAGGATTCAACACGTACCTGCTTACACAACTTACTATGTATGCTATGTCTGGTCTAGTACAAATTATATCATACATAAAAAAACTATTATATTAGCATATGAAATGCTATTCATATAAGCTCTTTCGACATTAGTACTGGGACATTGATCTATATTCCGCTTGAATTGAGGGTTTGTCGGAGTAACAATAGGCTTTGAATTCGACATACCAAACTTATCAAGAATCTTCTTTAAGTATGCCTCTTGAGATAAGCATAATCTCGATTGCTTTCTATCTCTCCGGATGTCAATCCCAATAATCCTGGATGCAGCTCCCAAATCACTCATATCGAACTCCTTATTGAGTTCAGTCTTCACCCTTATTATATATTTGACATTGTTTCTTGTTATTAGAATATCATCCACATAAAGCAACAAAATAATATATGAATTAATAGGTCGAAATCTAAAGTAAACACAATGGTCGAACTGACTTTTGATGAAACTTATGTGTATCACGAATTTTCCGAATCTCCTATTCCACCGTCGAGGAGATTGTTTCATCCCATATAAAGATATCTTCAGTTTGCACACATACTCTTCTTTCCCCTCTTCGACATACCCTTCAGGTTGCCTCATCAGAATTTTTTCATCAAGATCACCATACAAGAACGCAATCTTCACATCCATTTATTCTAGTTCAACGTCGAACTATGCTACCATGGAAAGCAACATTTGAATGGACCTATGCTTCACAACAAGAGAGAACACATCATTGAAGTAGACACCTTCTTTCTGAGTGAATCCCCTTGCAATCAACCTTGCCTTGTATCTCTTCGACACCACTCCTTCGATTCCTTCCTTAAATTTGAAAATCCATTTACAGGTGACTAACCTGCCTCCAGCAGGTTTCTTGATCAGTTCCCCAAGTATTGTTATCATGAAGAGATTTCATCCCATCATCCATGGCCTTCAGCCATTCAGTCTTATTTTGACTCCTCATAACTTCCTTATAGTCTCAAGGTTCTTTGTCTAGAACCTCACTTGTAGAGATTAAGACATAAGCTATAAAATATGCATACCCAAGTCTCTGAGGTGGCTTGATGACTCTTCTCGACCTGTCTCTTGCTATAAGGTAGTTGTAACACGGTGGGAGAACTGACTTTAGTTAAGTTGCGGACAGCAAGAGTCGCCACCGACTTTTATTTTATTCAAAGGAAAGGCATAAAAGAACAGGAAAGACCTTTTTAAAAGATTTTTGGGTTCGGGGGGTAGGTTATGTAAAGGGAAGGTGTTAGCACCCTTTACATCCATGGTTATCCATGGGCTCTTAGTTACTTAGCTCACTTTAAAATGTTTTTGAAATGTGTAGTGTGTGAATAGAAATTTTCTTAAGTGTTTATAATGACCCATGTTCGGATGCGTATAAACCTTTGTTTTGAAAATTTTTGTTTGAAATTGTGAAGTGTTTGAAATTGTTTTGAAGAGTGAGCAAGTATCTAAGAGGAACCTACCCTAAGTTTAAGTCTTTTCTGTTCTTGAATCCTTTAAATGGTAAGACTATCCCTATTATTAAGGAATAGGTAGTCATTACCTTGGATGTGAGGGACAAGTGAAGGGTCATCTGTTTTTTTAGGCAACTGTGGGGTGTATAAGCATTTTTGGAGGGACTGCCATCTTTATTCGAAAGGGACAAGATCATTACGAAGGCAACATTCGAAAGGGACTTGATCTTTTATTTGTTAAGGGACTAGATGACTTTATTTTGAGGGACTTTTGCTTTATACACCCTACTTGACCTTTTTGATTAGGCAACACGAGAGGTATCCCTAAGGAAGTGAGATGGCGATCAAAGATCGACTTACGTGTGTGAGTGTACAATTCCAATATTTATCTTTAAATTTGTGATCTAAATTAATTTTAAAATACAAGTATGTTTACACTCCCTATTTACTAACCATAGCATAAAATAAATAGTAAACATTATTAATAAAATATTACATCCAGGAACAATTACATAATAATAATTAAGCAAAATTAAATATAATAAGCAAAATAAATAAATAATTATAATTGGGTTAGTGAAAATAATAATAAAAATAATACTAAATTAAATGGGGTTAGTAATAAATAAATATCACAAGAATATAATTAATAATAATAATGAAATAAACAAGCATATTATAATAATTAAAAATTCAATTTTATACACAATTATTAAAATATAAACAATTATACTAATTATTATAAGTTTTAAGTTATATGTAAATTATAAAAAATAAATTAATTATGAACATATTATGAAAATAGAATTATAATTATAAAATTAATCTAGCAATTTTCAACTATTTCTAAACATATATTAACAATTATTTATATTAAAGAATATTTATACATTATAAAAGTAAGATTAATTATAATTATATTTACAAAAATTTAATTATATTACATGATAAAATATGATCATACTATTATATTTACAAAATTTTAATTATTTTAAACATATTAAAGTATAAACAAATTATATAAGATATACACATGATTAAAGTTTATAAATAATAAATTAAAAATTACAATGGAATTAAATTTTAGATAAAAAGAAAATTAGGGTTTGCATATTTTTTTTTAACCTAAATATAACTAATTTATTCATACAAATCAAATAACATTAATAATATATAGTAAAATAGTTTTTAATAATAACATTTTAATTTTTTTTTAAAATACAAGTTTAGAATTTATATACAAGATAATACACATTTTATTTTCTAATATTTTATAATTTCCTAAATTAATTAAACAAACAAAAATAAGGATTAAATAAAATAAGAAGAAAAAAGGGATAAAAACTTACCTGGGACTGGGATTCGAACCCAGGCCCTAGGCTTTGAAATCTCAAGACCAACAGCATCACCATCAGGCCAAGCGTGCACTGGCGTTAGAATCTGGAGTCTAACTCCTTTTGTTATCAACCTGCGAAAAATCCAGAAAAAACAAACAAAACAAAATGGCCTGGGGGATTCGAACCCAGGACCATCCATACAACATGCACGCGCCATCACCAACTGAGCCAGCCAACCAATTCTGATGAAATATAACCAACATAAAATAAAATATTATGACGAATTTTAAAAATAGAATTTGGCGCGCTGTGGATCATCTTCAACCTTGGGATTTCGCAGGTTTTCCTGCGAATTTTGCTGGGAGATTTCCTGCGATTTCTCTTACGTTTTTGAACTTGCGAATTCCATACATCATCATACAAGTACAATTTCATCAAATTGATTACACCAATATGATCCAAACAGTTCATTGAGTTGATTTATGGTCTCAAAATAAATTTATATCCATTAAATTAGAAAACCCTAAATTATGAGGTATGAACCCTAGAATGGCATCTAACGATTTAACCATTGTTTCTCCAATATTTTTGCCCAGAATCCATCACAAGCTTCAACTAAACATGAATCAACAAACAAAATTAGTGGGCAATGCATAAATAGTGAGAATCGAAAATTTGAAAACCAAGAACAAAAGAGATTCGGTTTGAGCAATATGTAATGATTTGGATGCAAATGATGATTGGTTTCGACTCAATGAAGCTTAGTGAACATTCTTGTGTCCTCAAAATACCTTGAAACCTCTTGAATGGATGAAACCGAAAATTGATTTTTCTATGTTTTTTGTGAAGTTTGAAAGTTATGTAAGAGGCTGCAAAAATTCGTCCTCTGCCTTGTGATGATTTGTGTACATATAGTGATGTAAATTAGGTCAAGAGTTTGTGGATTTATGGGCTTGATGATAGTTACTTGATCATGAAGATATCTCTTTCCAAATATTGAAAAATATCTTATCTAACATTGCCAAAACAAGCTAGCACGAAATTGGATGGTATCAATCAGCTTTGAATGATTATTAAAACTTTCTAGAAGAAGAATCACATTCAAATATTGAGTTTTCATATTTTATTTAAATTTAATTTGATTTTTAATGGATAAAATCAAAATAAATAATAAATAAATAATAAAAAATCAGAAATTTGTTGCTTTGGGTCGTGCATGAAGTGTTGGCATGGGTTGGATCATCATATGGCAAGCCCATTTAGAAAAAATTGGTTTTAAACCTCCATTTTATTTATAAACCAACCAAAAATTTCCCAACTTTGCAAGGGCACAAATCCTTCAATTTTAATGCTATGAGGGTGTTATTGGACATTTTGAAAAGCTTGAAGAGTCCTCTAACCAACCCCACTGGTTTCATGTCTATATCATTTACCATTCTCAAGTTATGCCCTTTTGAAGTTGTTGACTTTTTGTTGACTTTCTAAAGGACCTATAATGTCTTAGCTTATACCTTCCAAATGAAGCATTTTTGGGCTTGGCTTGTGAGACACAAAGTTGTAGAGAATTCAATTTCCTTCAAAATGAGATTTGGATGGAAACTTGGTGATGAAGCATGTGAAAGTTATGGCTGGTCAAAGTTCAGTTGACTTTTCCTGAGGAAACCCTAATTTAGAAACTTCTGATTCTTGATGATCTGGAATCTCCTTGATGAATCATGATCAACCCTTGATCAAATGATGAATTTTACTTCATATACTTGATGTTGGCAAAAAATCATGAAGTTTGACTTTGGTTTGACCACAGTTGACCTCAGTTTGACTTTTTAACTGCTTTGACTGACTTTGACTTATCTGATCATTTGACTGAGCAAACCTTTGAGAAAAGTCTTGAAACTTGTCATGGGGATTCTTAGACACATATAAGATGTTATGAAGCTCATTTGAAGTCTTGGAAATCCATTTAGCCTGATTAAAGTCAAAACCCTAGTTTTGGATGCACTGCTTAGGAGAATGCCTTGTCTGAGGGAATTGTCCAACTTCTGACCAATTGTGAACTTTGTGAACCTTGTGAACCATCATAAGATGTCTTGTGAACCTTGTGAACCTCATGGAGGGTCTTGTGAACCTTGTGAACTTCATAAAGTATCTTGTATACTTCATGAACCTCATGAAAGGTCTTGTAAGTATTGTGAACCTTGTGAACCTCATGGAGGGTCTTGTGAACCTTGTGAACTTCATAAAGTATCTTGTAGACTTCATGAACCTCATGAAAGGTCTTGTAAGTATTGTGAATCTTGTGAACCTTGTGAACCTCATAAAGTGTTTTGTAAACTTCATGAACCTCATGAAAGGTCTTGTAAGTATTGTGAATCTTGTGAACCTCGTGAACCTCATAAAGTGTTTTGTAAACTTCATGAACCTCATGAAAGGTCTTGTGAACCTTGTGAACCTTCTTAGCACACAAAGTCTTGTATTGTGAGGGCAAATTTTGGGGTGCAACAGCTGCCCCTGTTCAATTTTCTGAAACCTGAGGGGTTAGATTGGTATATGTGCCAGTCGTAACTTGGAAGGTTGAAGGGGATTGAACACAAAAGCCCAAAAATTTGCACTCACCGATGCGTAGAGTGATACTGATGACGAGTTGAATATGCTTGAGTGGGCTTAAAGATGCCACTTGGAGAAAGGTTCTTCAGGTATATTTCTTGGAGGATAAAGCAGTCCAAAATATGAAGGTATAATGATAGCTTTCAGGAAGATAAACAACGTCCCGAGATAGTGGTAATAGCTTTCAGGAGGATAAACAACGTCCTGAGGAAATGATATGCTTTCAGAAGGATAAACACCGTTCTGAGGTAATAATATGCTTTCAGGAGGATAAACAACATCCTGAGGTAGGGGTAATAGCTTTCAGGAGGATAAACAACGTCCTGAGGAAAGGATATGCTTTCAGAAGGATAAACACCGTTCTGAGGTAATAATATGCTTTCAGGAGGATAAACAACGTCCTGAGGTAATAGTGTAACCTTTGGGAAGATAAACAACGGCCCAAGGTAATAATATGCTTTCAGAAGGATAAACAACGTTCTGAGGAAGTGATGATAGTTTTCAGGAAGATAAATAACGTCCCGAGGAGATAATATGCTTTCAGGAGGATAAACAACATCCTGAGGTGATAATATGCTTTCAGAAGGATAAACAACGTCCTAAGGAAATGATATGCTTTCAGGAGGATAAACAACGTCCCGAGGGATTGATAGCTTTCAGGAGGATAACAACGTCCTGAGGAAATGGTAACCTTTGGGAAGATAAACAACGGCCCAAGGTAATAATATGCTTTCAGAAGGATAAACAACGTTCTGAGGAAGTGATGATAGCTTTCAGGAAGATAAACAACGTCCCGAGGAGATAATATGCTTTCAGGAGGATAAACAACGTCCTGAGGTAATGATGATATACCCTTTGGGAAGATAAACAACGGCCCAAGGTAATGATATGTTTTCAGGAGGATAAAGCAGTCCTGAGGTGGTAGTATGCTTTCAGAAAGATAAACAACATTCTGAGGAAATGATAAGCTTTCAGAAGGATAAACAACGTTCTGAGGGAATGATAATATGCTTTCAGGAGGATAAAGCAATCCTGAGGTAATGATATAACCTTTGGGAAGATAAACAACGGCCCAAGGTAATGATATGCTTTCAGGAGGATAAAGCAGTCCTGGGGGAATGATATGCTTTCAGGAGGATAAAGCAGTCCTGAGGGAATGATATGCTTTCAGGAGGATGAACAACGTCCTGAGGAAATGATATAACCTTTGGGAAGATAAACAACGGCCCAAAGTAATAATATGTTGATGAAGTCTGTCTGCTGGAGAGTTAACCTGAAAACAAGGTAGCATTCTGTATGGTAATATTAGTTTATGTATTATGTATGCATGTATAATATGATGCACTTAGGTAATGTATTATGTATATGTATGATATGATGCAAATGATGTATGTATGCATCATGCAGCCTGAAGCGTCTGAATATCTTTGTATAACAACTGCTGGCAAGGGAAAATAAATCCCGATTCGTTGCTGAATAATATGAGAAACTCATTCCCGTCTTGTTTGATAATATATTATACATAACCTCCCGTCTTCGTTTGATAGTAGGGTATACATAACCTTCCGTCTGCTGGGGATAGCAAGGTATACATAACCTCCCGTCTTCGTTTGGTAGTAGGGTATACATAACCTTCCGTCTGCTGGGGATAGCAAGGTATACATAACCTCCCGTCTTCGTTCGTCGTACTCTTATTGGAAAGTAAATTCCCGAATATTCGTATGAGGATAAAAGAGATAGATATAAATTCCAGGGGAGATGTGACTTTATGAAGATGGATTTGCCCTACTGGGGATTTGTAACTGTCTTGTAGAGATGAACCGGCGAAGCTTTGTTGAAATCCTTCCCTCGTTCGTCCTTAGTAAATACTATGCATTTCTGGTAAACATCAATCATATTAAAAGCATACATACATTCAAACACAACCAATGGACGTTTTGCTTATGTAAATAGGGTAAAAGTAAATCAGGATTCAGAGGGAAAAGTAAAGCTGAACTTGAAAACAGAACCGTTTCAACTTCGAGAGTGTATAACCCATTGGATTTAGAGCTCCTGAGATTCTTAACTTTCCTGAATACCTTTCCAGAAATCCTCATAGCTGGATCTGAAGACATGATACTGACACCATCTGATGCTACTGGCGTAGACAATTAATTTCCACAATGGCTTCTGTTGAGGATCCAATATCAAGGTAATACAATGAGAGGAGCGTGTCTTCAAATTGTGATGGACCATATACGTTCCGGATACTAGATTTGAAAAGAAAGCATTGCCCCTTGGTTGAGGATGAGTTATACCATAATGGAAGTATCTGAAATGAGCTACCTCAGGAGACACAAGCAGAATGCCCCACAAGCATATGCCCCTGGTATCATGAACTTCGTAATGTTACCCTTGGTAATTCAAATATATGAGGAAAACTGCCCCTGGCTATTAAGCACTGTTGAATCTGGGCCTGATTGCCCCGAAAGAATTGAACAGTAACTTGGTATGCCCCTTTGTATACATGGACTTTGATTCAGGAAACAACTTTGTTTATCGGAAGGACTTTGGTTCATTGAACATTCATCCTGTAAGTTTCTCCATTTGTCAAACACTTAGGTATATGCAAACAAATGTATTCAAAAATGCAATGCTTATGTCTGTCTTGAAGTTTTTGAAAAAGAATTTTTTTTTTATTTTTTTTTTAAGAAAACTGTGATATTAACTCAAGTTTTATAATAAGCCCTAAAGGAGTCAGGATACCTTTTTGTAGTAGTACGCTTTCAAACTAACCATGCTTCAGTTAGGACTTTTAAAGGGTTATAACGTGGCCTGGTTCATGGTTTAAGAAACAAAGGATAAAGGCTCAAATTTTATTTGTACCCAACCCAATCTTCATGATGTTCTTCAGCCCTATACTCAGTTAACTTATGCATTTGAGGCTCAAAGGAGTTTAGAATTGTAACACTGACATTTGTGATGGTTCAGAAACCCAAAATTTATTTGAACATTCAGTCATCTTTCTTTGTTGAGGATTCATAGTGACCTCTTTTTTTTTTACTTTATTATCCCTTCTTTTTGCCTGAACTGCTTATTTTAAGGTTACAGTCAGCGGGATGTCTTAATGTTTTGCTAAGTCTCCTTCATAGGTTTTGACTTAGCAAGACTGTTCGTTTGCTGGATATTGACTGTCAGATTTAATGATTACAGAGAACCATCATTAGTTGTGTACAACACAGATAATTTGGCATATTTGAGTTAACCGAGTAACTACCCTGCCCCGGGTTATGAATAAGGGTTTTAATTTGTGCGAGAATAAAAACTCCTACTTCATAGGCTCAAAAGGGTTGACTAGGGATTAACTTCCTTATATCTCCACTGTTTAGGAATTGAAACAATGCCTGTACATCGTCAGCATAGTCTGTTCAAAAGCATACTGCCTAATATTATGGTATTGTTTTCGTCATCCTCCCTCTACAGGCTTATAGCTTTATCAGGAGTTAAATATCACAGGGTAGAAATAAGAAGCATAATTCAAAATATAGTGGAACGAATGGATTAATTCAAGACAAACATATGCAATGCATTAATGAAAACAAAAGTTTAACATAATAGTAAGTGTTCAAACAAATAAAAGAAATTACAAATGAAAATTCAAATGTTGTCCCATCCAGTTGGCTGAATGTCCTCAATTGCAATCTGTGAACCTTGAGGAGCAATATACTTCACCATGAAATCAAATTTACCACTTGGATGTCCCAAGGTGCCCCATATCTCAACAGGAACAGGTAGGCTTTCTTTCTTGCAACCTTGGGCAACTTGTCTTGCAGCTTTGGTGTTTGATGGACGATAGTAGAATTCAACTTGACCTTCTGGAGTAACCTCTAGGATTCCTTCGTCAATCAGGTCTTGGATCTTTTTCTTTAATGTCCAACAACTATTAGTATCATGTCCAGGACAGTTGGAGTGATACCCACACCTTTCCTTGGGATTATAGCGAGGAGAGGAGGTTTTAGGATTTTGAGGAGAACTTTTCAAAGAAATTAGTTCCATCTCCAATAAGCATTGCAGAACTTGTGACATTGGAGTGCTGAACTTGATAAACTGCCTTCTATATTTCTTGTGTTGAGGTGGATTAACCTTATCAGGTCTTTCTTCTTCAACTGAGAACAATCAATGGCAACCTGTTTCTTACCTTCTTTTATCCTCATCTTCCTTTCAACCAAATCAGCTTGTTTTAACGGAGGTTGACTGACAATTAGATCCCTGACTCTATCACTTTGAAGTTTGTGGACAAAGGTTCTCAGCTCTTCTTGCCCCTGAGCTAAACTTTGAATAAGAGCTACCTGGTCATTCATCTGGGTCCTCATTCCTGTCATCTCAGCTTGTAGTTGTTTCAGCTGATCATCCTTGTTGTCCTCAGGATTCTTCTTCTTAGCCAGCAGTGTCTTTAATTCATCCTACCCCTTGGACAAGTTCAGGATCAACTCTTGGAACTGTGCATTTTGTGCCTGGAGATCCTTAACTGTTTGTTCAAGAGCCATTGCTGAAATAAACAGCGAGGAGATGAGAAACCTGTGCTCAATAAACCTGTGATGCAATGATATGGAATGTATGCAATGTTTTTCAAGGATCGCAGGATTTAAATTTGCTTAAACAACCAAAAAGGTAAACTTTTATTAGTAGTAAACTTGTTTGCCCCTTGGGCTTACAATCAAAATGAATACAAAAAATGGGGTTTTAAGTCTCCCATGGACGTTTCCTCTTTGTGTTGAGGTATGAGTTGAGAATCCGCTCCTCGTGAAGTTGCTTTGTTAGTTCCAGGATTCTTTCCTGGCTTGCTTTGTAATGAGCCTCGAAAGTATCCCTTTGCTCCTTCAACTGGATCCAGGATCTCTGTAAGTCTTCCATGTCAGTAGGCATGTCTGGGTGAAGGATGGTATAGGAAGTATCCCCTTCAGCAACAGGTTCCATGGTAACTGGAAGGATAGCAGGATATGGCATCATGAGAGTCTGAGCACGAGATCGCACCCATCTGAGATAAGCTTCCATAGGAATAGTGTACTTAGGCTCCAGAGTCTTGCTGTCAACCTTGTTTACTTTTCCCCATGCTCGTATGAATCTCTGACGGTAACCTTGAAGATCGTTGTCGTAGTCAAACACAATGCCCTGAATCAGCATGTCATGTGGGCCATCACTCCGAGCGTAACCAAACTGACGTAGAGCTAAAGAAGGGTTGTAGGTAATGCCCCCTCTTATGTCCAGAAGTGGTACATTAGGAAACTCCCCACAACGGTCAATCATAGTAACATTCTCCATAGACCTGGAGCACCAATGAATATCTGAATGCGAGAGTGACATGATCCTTTTGGACCACCTGAACCCTTGCTCATTCTTCATTGCTGAGCGAGGAAGGTGAGAAATAAACCACCTGGACAACAAAGGTATGCAGCACATCAAAGTTCCTCTTGCCCTTGTAGTACGGGTATGAAGAGAATGTAGGATGTCTCCAAGCAATGTAGGTACTGGATTGTGACTCAGGAATATGTTGATGGCATGAACGTCTATGAACTGATCTGGATTGGGGAACAATACTAAGCCATAAATCAGCAAGGCTAAGATCTCCTCAAAAGCATCATAGCTCATAGCTTTCAAGAACATTTGAGCTTTATCCATTAATACCTTAGCAAGAATACCCTTAACTCCGCTTCTTGTTTCTAGAACCATCTCTGACTTCTTCAGATGTAGAGCTGCAGCAATAACCTCAGGTTTAGGCTCTTTTTCCAAGCCTGTGAATGGTTTCTGATCAAGCACAGGTATACCCAAAAGTTTAGAGAACTCTTCCATTGTAGGAACCAGCTGGTAGTCGGGGAATGTGAAGCAATGGTGCTTAGGATCAAAGAACTGAAACAAAACACTCATCATGTCTTCATTGAACCCTGAAGTGACTAGATCCAGTAGGTGACCATGTCTCTTGATGAACTGGGAGTGTTCAGACACTTGAGAAATCAACTCTTTAAGCTTAGCAGGTATGCCTACAAAATTGATCCTGATAGTGTTTCTACGAGTAGAAGCCATGACCTGCAACAAAGAACAAAGATAAATCCTTTGGTCCTTGAAACGATTAGTGAAAATGATATGCTTATGATGCATGATGATGTCATGATGTTATGTTCAATCACAAACATGTGGCACACACAAACAAGTCACACCATAACCCTAGGTTTAAAGGCTTGCATGAGGTTTAAAGGTCAGTACCATCCCCTGAAGTTAGATGGTTCATCCTGTCCTACAAAAGTAACCATGTTCTAAGGGATCTCAATATCATTGATCCTTCACAAGGGTGGTTGTTCAGTAGGCAACTTACTTGCCAACCAAAACCCTCCAAGTTTAGAATCTCAATGAGCGTAGTATCGAGTATCAACCAACTTCAGTCTTCACCAAAGTCGGTCATCTCACTACTTTCTAAAAGCCAAGATGGGATAATTAGGGTTCTAAAAGTTAGTTAGTGCATTGACAACATATGGCAGCCTCATATTATCCTCAACTTGACTTAAGGAACATAAGCACCAACCAAGAAGTCACACTAACTATGGCCACCAGATCAACCATATCGGTATACGCCGTACAGTTTCCTTGGTCTATTGCCATTTACCTAAGGTACACTAGATCCGGGTTAGGATCTTTCACACATAAGAGCCCAACAAGTAAGTATAAAGCAAACAAGGCAAACAAAGTTAAAGTGATTTAATTCCTAAGGGTACCCCTCTTTTATTAAGTCCCCAGCAGAGTCGCCAGTTCTGTAACACAGTGGGAGAACTGACTTTAGTTATGTTGCGGATAGCAAGAGTCGCCACCGACTTTTATTTTATCCAAAGGAAAGGCATAAAAGAACAGGAAAGACCTTTTTAAAAGATTTTTGGGTTCGGGGGGTAGGTTATGTAAAGGGAAGGTGCTAGCACCCTTTACATCCATGGTTATCCATGGGCTCTTAGTTACTTAGCTCACTTTAAAATGTTTTTGAAATGTGTAGTGTGTGAATAGAAATTTTCTTAAGTGTTTATAATGACCCATGTTCGGATGCGTATAAACCTTTGTTTTGAAAATTTTTGTTTGAAATTGTGAAGTGTTTGAAATTGTTTTGAAGAGTGAGCAAGTATCTAAGAGGAACCTACCCTAAGTTTAAGTCTTTTCTGTTCTTGAATCCTTTAAATGGTAAGACTATCCCTATTATTAAGGAATAGGTAGTCATTACCTTGGATGTGAGGGACAAGTGAAGGGTCATCTGTTTTTTTAGGCAACTGTGGGGTGTATAAGCATTTTTGGAGGGACTGTCATCTTTATTCGAAAGGGACAAGATCATTACGAAGGAAACATTCGAAAGGGACTTGATCTTTTATTTGTTAAGGGACTAGATGACTTTATTTTGAGGGACTTTTGCTTTATACACCCTACTTGACCTTTTTGATTAGGCAACACGAGAGGTATCCCTAAGGAAGTGAGATGGCGATCAAAGATCGACTTACGTGTGTGAGTGTACAATTCCAATATTTATCTTTAAATTTGTGATCTAAATTAATTTTAAAATACAAGTATGTTTACACTCCCTATTTACTAACCATAGCATAAAATAAATAGTAAACATTATTAATAAAATATTACATCCAGGAACAATTACATAATAATAATTAAGCAAAATTAAATATAATAAGCAAAATAAATAAATAATTATAATTGGGTTAGTGAAAATAATAATAAAAATAATACTAAATTAAATGGGGTTAGTAATAAATAAATATCACAAGAATATAATTAATAATAATAATGAAATAAACAAGCATATTATAATAATTAAAAATTCAATTTTATACACAATTATTAAAATATAAACAATTATACTAATTATTATAAGTTTTAAGTTATATGTAAATTATAAAAAATAAATTAATTATGAACATATTATGAAAATAGAATTATAATTATAAAATTAATCTAGCAATTTTCAACTATTTTTAAACATATATTAACAATTATTTATATTAAATAATATTTATACATTATAAAAGTAAGATTAATTATAATTATATTTACAAAAATTTAATTATATTACATGATAAAATATGATCATACTATTATATTTACAAAATTTTAATTATTTTAAACATATTAAAGTATAAACAAATTATATAAGATATACACATGATTAAAGTTTATAAATAATAAATTAAAAATTACAATGGAATTAAATTTTAGATAAAAAGAAAATTAGGGTTTGCATATTTTTTTTAACCTAAATATAACTAATTTATTCATACAAATCAAATAACATTAATAATATATAGTAAAATAGTTTTTAATAATAACATTTTAATTTTTTTTGAAAATACAAGTTTAGAATTTATATACAAGATAATACACATTTTATTTTCTAATATTTTATAATTTCCTAAATTAATTAAACAAACAAAAATAAGGATTAAATAAAATAAGAAGAAAAAAGGGATAAAAACTTACCTGGGACTGGGATTCGAACCCAGGCCCTAGGCTTTGAAATCTCAAGACCAACAGCATCACCATCAGGCCAAGCGTGTACTGGCGTTAGAATCTGGAGTCTAACTCCTTTTGTTATCAACCTGCGAAAAATCCAGAAAAAACAAACAAAACAAAATGGCCTGGGGGATTCGAACCCAGGACCATCCATACAACATGCACGCGCCATCACCAACTGAGCCAGCCAACCAATTCTGATGAAATATAACCAACATAAAATAAAATATTATGACGAATTTTAAAAATAGAATTTGGCGCGCTGTGGATCATCTTCAACCTTGGGATTTCGCAGGTTTTCCTGCGAATTTTGCTGGGAGATTTCCTGCGATTTCTCTTGCGTTTTTGAACCTGCGAATTCTATACATCATCATACAAGTACAATTTCATCAAATTGATTACACCAATATGATCCAAACAGTTCATTGAGTTGATTTATGGTCTCAAAATAAATTTATATCCATTAAATTAGAAAACCCTAAATTATGAGGTATGAACCCTAGAATGGCATCTAACGATTTAACCATTGTTTCTCCAATATTTTTGCCCAGAATCCATCACAAGCTTCAACTAAACATGAATCAACAAACAAAATTAGTGGGCAATGCATAAATAGTGAGAATCGAAAATTTGAAAACCAAGAACAAAAGAGATTCGGTTTGAGCAATATGTAATGATTTGGATGCAAATGATGATTGGTTTCGACTCAATGAAGCTTAGTGAACATTCTTGTGTCCTCAAAATACCTTGAAACCTCTTGAATGGATGAAACCGAAAATTGATTTTTCTATGTTTTTTGTGAAGTTTGAAAGTTATGTAAGAGGCTGCAAAAATTCGTCCTCTGCCTTGTGATGAGTTTGTGTACATATAGTGATGTAAATTAGGTCAAGAGTTTGTGGATTTATGGGCTTGATGATAGTTACTTGATCATGAAGATATCTCTTTCCAAATATTGAAAAATATCTTATCTAACATTGCCAAAACAAGCTAGCACGAAATTGAATGGTATCAATCAGCTTTGAATGATTATTAAAACTTTCTAGAAGAAGAATCACATTCAAATATTGAGTTTTCATATTTTATTTAAATTTAATTTGATTTTTAATGGATAAAATCAAAATAAATAATAAATAAATAATAAAAAATCAGAAATTTGTTGCTTTGGGTCGTGCATGAAGTGTTGGCATGGATTGGATCATCATATGACAAGCCCATTTAGAAAAAAATGGTTTTAAACCTCCATTTTCTTTATAAACCAACCAAAAATTTCCCAAATTTGCAAGGGGACAAATCCTTCAATTTTAATGCTATGAGGGTGTTCTTGGACATTTTGGAAATCTTGAAGAGTCCTCTAACCAACCCCACTGGTTTCATGTCCATATCATTTACCATTCTCAAGTTATGCCCTTTTGAAGTTGTTGACTTTTTGTTGACTTTCAAAAGGACCTATAATGTCTTAGCTTATACCTTCCAAATGAAGCATTTTTGGGCTTGGCTTGTGAGACACAAAGTTGTAGAGAATTCAATTTACTTCAAAATGAGCTTTGGATGGAAACTTGGTGATGAAGCATGTGAAAGTTATGGCTGGTCAAAGTTTAGTTGACTTTTCTTGAGGAAACCCTAATTTAGAAACTCCTGATTCTTGATGATCTGGAATCTCCTTGATGAATCATGATCAACCCTTGATCAAATGATTAATTTTACTTCATATACTTGATGTTGGCAAAAAATCATGAAGTTTGACTTTGGTTTGACCACAGTTGACCTCAGTTTGACTTTTTAACTACTTTGACTGACTTTGACTTATCTGATCATTTGACTGAGCAAACCTTTGAGAAAAGTCTTGAAACTTGTCATGGGGATTCTTAGACACATATAAGATGTTATTAAGCTCATTTGAAGTCTTGGAAATCCATTTAGCCTGATTAAAGTCAAAACCCTAGTTTTGGATGCACTGCTTAGGAGAATGCCTTGTCTGAGGGAATTGTCCAACTTCTGACCAATTGTGAACTTTGTGAACCTTGTGAACCATCATAAGATGTCTTGTGAACCTTGTGAACCTCATGGAGGGTCTTGTGAACCTTGTGAACTTCATAAAGTATCTTGTAGACTTCATGAACCTCATGAAAGGTCTTGTAAGTATTGTGAACCTTGTGAACCTCATGGAGGGTCTTGTGAACCTTGTGAACTTCATAAAGTATCTTGTAGACTTCATGAACCTCATGAAAGGTCTTGTAAGTATTGTGAATCTTGTGAACCTTGTGAACCTCATAAAGTGTTTTGTAAACTTCATGAACCTCATGAAAGGTCTTGTAAGTATTGTGAATCTTGTGAACCTCGTGAACCTCATAAAGTGTTTTGTAAACTTCATGAACCTCATGAAAGGTCTTGTGAACCTTGTGAACCTTCTTAGCACACAAAGTCTTGTATTGTGAGGGCAAATTTTGGGGTGCAACAGTAGTCATTATCATTGTCTTCATCTTTGACATCAGTTTTTGCTTCTTCTTCGACTTCATCTGGGTCATGCAATTCAGCATCACGATGCTCCACCTCAACAAGAATTTCTCCCTCTTCCAACCCTTCGACAACATCGTCAGTTTTCTTGAAAGCCATCTCAGCTTCATTGAAAACTACATCTCGACTGGTAATACACCTCATGTGACCTGGATCTAGGCACCATAACCTATAAGCTTTGACTCCTTCAAGATATTGCATGAACATGCATTTCAGAGCTCTAGGTTCGACCTTGTCTTGCCTAATGTAAGCATATGCTACACAACCAAATACTCTCAGTTTGTCGAGATCTGATGGATGTACCGACCAAACTTCTTTAGGTGTCTTCATATCTAACACATTCAAAGGACATATATTTATCAGATATGTTGTTGTTGAAACAACCTCAGCCCAAAACACCTTCTTTAATCCAGCACTAACCAACATGCATCTAACCATTTCGAGGATTCTTTTATTGAATCTCTCAGCTAGACCATTTTGCTGAGGAGTACCTGCTACAATCTTATGCCTTGCAATCTCATACTCGACATAATAACTATTGAAAGTTTCATTGCAGAATTAAAGGCCATTATCAGTTCTCAACCTTTTGACCTTTATGCCAGTTTAAGTTTTGACAAGAACCTTCCAACTCTTAAAATTCTCAAAGGTTTCATCCTTCGTCTTATGAATGAATACCCATAACTTTCTATAATAATCATCAACTATAGATAGAAAATATCTTGCACCTGAATGTGAAGGATTCCTTGCATGCCCCTAAAGATCATCATGGATGTAATCAAGGGATCCATGTGTTCTTTGTTTACCTTTGTTAAACTTCACCCTACAGGATTTACCAAATACATAAGGTTCACAATACTCAAACTTCTCGACTTTGTCACCACCTAGCAGGTCCTGTTTCCCCAGTTCGACCAGACATCTCTCACTGACATGGCCCTATATCATGTTCCATAATTTTGTCTTTTACAATAGTTTCGTGGATGCAACATTTTTCGAACTACTTACAACTTCAGCCTCAAGGGTATACAAGCCTTGTTTCTTCACGCCTCTCAAGACTTCCTTCGACCCGTTCATGACTCTTAGGATACTTTTCTCTCCTTGAAAGACATATCCATTCTTGTCGAATTCACCAAGAGAAAACAAATTTCTCTTCAAGTCAGGTACATACCTATCTTCAGTCAATAGTCTTATTGACTCATCATGGAGCTTGAATATCACAGATTCAATACCTGGAATTTTTCAAGCTTTGTTGTTTCCCAAAAACACTGTTCCACCATCTTGATCACATAATTCCTCGAACAACTCTTTATTTGGAGTCATGTGCCAAGTGCAACCTGAATCCATAATCCACTATTTTCTTGAGTCGCCGCTCGAAACAACAAGAACATCAGATGAGTCAAAATCATCTTGAACAATGGCAATTATTGTCATTATTATTACCTTCATGATCTTTCAGGCGTTCATGGCACACCTTTCGAATGTGACCTTCATTCTTACAATTATAGCATTGAACACCATATGCTTCACCACTATAAGGCTTCTGCTGACTTTTGCCATTCTTCTTGTCGAACTTACCATCCTTTCGCAAGAATTTCGCCTTAACGAACAAACCTTCACCAACTTTAGAAGGTTTATGCTCCTTTCGTTCATTCACGTCCTTAGAGTACAAGGCAAATTGAACATCTTCAAAGGTCAGGGACTCTCTTCCATATAAGAGGGTTTCTTTGAAGTGAGCATGTGTTATGGGAAAATCGCATAACAACAACGATTGATCTTCATCATCGATCTTCACATTAATATTTTCAAGATCAAGAATCAACTTGTTGAATATATCTAACTGCTCAGCCAACACTTTGTCTTCACTCATATTGAACGAATACAAGGCTTGCTTTAGATAGAGTCGATTCACCAACAATTTGGTCATGTACAAACCTTCAAGTTTCAACCATAAACATGACGTTGTCGTCTCCTTTGATATCTGTTGAAGAACCTTATCACCAAGGTTCAACAATATTGCACAGTGTGCTTTCTCAATCATGGCCTTCTTTTCAGCTGCCGTTAACGCAACATTCATGGTTATCTCACCCTTCAAAGCTTCCAAACAACCCTGCTGAACAAATTGGGATTTCATCTTCAAGCGCCACAGACCGAAATTGTTCACTCCAGTGAACTTTTCAATATCATACTTTGTTGAAGGCATCTTCTCCACGCTCACCGCACCAATTTGTTGTGAATCAAATACCTTAGAAACAAAGTATAATAGGTTTATTTATGATCAAGAAATCCACTAGGATTAGGGTTTAGGGTTACCAAAGATAACAACAAGGATTGGTTATAAACTGTTATTTATTTCTTTCTCTTTCGACAAGATTACAAGTATACAAGAATAACGGATGACCCCTCTCACTATTGAATTAGGGTTTTATCTTCCTATTTTCCCTTATACAATATATGAGATACTAGTATGCTATTCATAATATAACTAACATACTAACCTAATGGGCTTTTTAACAATTACCCATTACAAGCTCACTTAGGGTACAAGCTAACTTAAATAATTGGATCCATAACATAAGGCCCAATTAAACAATAACATGTGAGCAGACTTCGACGACATGCTATCCTTACTAGGGTTTGTTCCAATATTCCACACTTGTTGATGAATCTCGTGATAAATCTAATATATAACAAATTCTTGTTGCTTTGTGTTACGTCGACAAAAATGGAATTATTATTGAGAGTTTTTTAGGAATTGTTCATGTTAAAAAGTACAACAATAATAGCTTTGAAAGTAGTTTTTGAAGAGTTTTTTTGCAAACATGGTCTTACTACTTCAAGAATTTTTGGACAAGGTTATGGTGGTGCTAGTAACATGCAAGGAGAATTCGGTGGTCTAAAATTTTTGATCTTAAGTGAAAATTCATTCGCATATTATATACATTGTTTTGCTCATCAATTGCAACTTATATTAGTTGTTATTGCCAAAGATCATCTTCAAGTTTTTGGTGTTTTTAACTTAGTGTCTACTTTGATAAATGTTGTTGGGGGATCATGCAAACGACAAGACATGCTTTGTGAAATACAAATAAACAATATTAGGGAAGCATTGGGAAAAGGAGAAATTGCTAGTGGGCAAGGTCTGAATCAAGAAACAAATATCAAATGAGTTGTTGAGACTCGATGGAGTTCTCATTTTGCTACTTTGACCAATTTGATATTGATGTATGATTATGTAATGGATGTTCTTGACATTTTGAAAAAAGGTTCAACATTTCTAAGAGAACAAAAGGATGAAGCAAATGGTCTCATACTTTTGATGAATAATTTTTATTGTGCACTAACATTGCTTAAATTTTGGTTATACAGATACTCCAATGTCCTATCTTAATGTTAAGACAATAATTACTACACTTTAGTGAACAAGAGAATAACACAACTTTTATTTTGAAGTAGTGCAATACAAATACCAATAGATGTCAAGACAATATATTGGGACATCTCAGTCAAGAACATGTATACAAAAAAAACTATAAATCTGTAGAATATAATGAACACAATAATTATTGACCCAGTTCGGTGTTAACAAACCTACATCTAGGGGATACCAATCCAAGATGAAGACTTCACTATCTCATAGTATTACCCTAAAGCTAAACTCATGGTTTACAATTTTATCCTAATCACTACCTTCAATGAACATCTTTATCTAAGGCTAAACTCTAGTCGTTTACAACATTAGATATGAGACTCCTTATCACACCCTTCATCATCACCTGTGATGTCTCTGTATTTTGCTGATCTCCAAAACATGTTACGGTTTCTTGACCTACAAGTTATATTGGACTTGCTTCAAAGCTTCGTCCAAGAACATTACACAGACCATTATCTAAAGACTTCTGGTTGTTCCCCTTGTATCTCTGCCTTCCTTCTTGCATACCATATTGCAGAGGGGAGACTTCTAACTCTTAAGAGAGCCAACGAATCTCAAACCCTAAACCCTTATTTTACAAAGTATTTAGGTTACAAAGTTGCAAGTGATACAAAAGTTATAAAGGTTAATTTAACCCTAGGTCTAAGTCTCCTTTTATAGTCTTCTGTTGGGCTTCAAACTTTCCCTTGATCCACTGCTGAAGGCACCTAGAATCTTGGAACATGTTTGATACATGTTTAATTGTTGAGAAGTCAAGATGTCCATTATTTTTATTAGGTCATCTCCTTTGACATTGTCTTTTGCAGAATTCCTTAGCTTTGAACTCCATGTTGAACCAATTCTTCCAACATTTTGTTTTACCAAAATTTGTCCAAATCTGAAGAGCTTCCAATCTCCCCTTTTTGGATAATTTTGGCTAGAACAATCTTGCATAGAGGAACTCCAGATTGATGGTGTATGCAATGAACACTCATGTGATTATAGAGGAGGGAGAAGATAATTTCTAGTCCCACTCTATATTGTTGATCGAGTACATGAGGGAAAAGATGCAAGATACTTCCCTCCAACCCAATAACCGATACTTGTCACAAAGAAAAGCAGTGGAAATACCTTTAGTAACAAATACCTAACCTGAGTAACTCAGATCACGGGACATAACTTTGTTCATAACTCAGATCACAAGACACAAAAGTATCTAAGATCACTGAGATGTTCAGAAATAATATTAGAACATTTTTAAAGACGCCAACTTCAAAACTTATGATTAGTAGAACAATCCTTCTCTCCCCCTTTTTAGTTAAAATTTGAGAAACATTTCCCAAATTAATCCAGATCCACGCCAAGCTCATCCAGATCCTTAGAAATGCCATATTTGCTTCTAACTTAGTTTGGAGAAAGAAAAACAGTCTTTGTGTATTTATTCAAGTTTTGACTGCTTTTTCTTAAGTGTGAGTTCCAACACATCCACATGTTATACACTGTTATCAATTTTTACCCCTCCTTCTGACATGTACAAAAGATTCTTCTCAATTGCCACTCATGTGCACAACAAGACATAATACATACTAAGATTAACATATAAATCTGATATACTTTCATAAATACTGATAATAATCTGCATAGAAAAATAAATTCTCCCAGACTGGTTAAAGATTCTTTAAGCATCCAAACAAGAATCATATATTTTGTATTGTCAAGTCTCCCCAAACTTGAAACGATACACTGTCAATACATAACACTTAACATCTCCATCCCTCCTGGATGGAAAAATCTGCTTGTTACTCACCACAAGCTTGGTGTTGAAGATCCTTAGATCAAGAGGCAACTCCCCTTATCTAAGATAAATTTTTCTCCCCCTGAGCACTTGCGTATGAATGAATGGAAAACATAAGATGCATCTTCAATGTCTTCAAGAGAAGCACTCTCTATCAGCCACCTACTGAAACACATTCATTTTGGCACCACTATCTGTTCTGACAAGAAATATCAGTCACCTGCACATGAAAACCGTCATGTTATCTGTGAGGCACATAAGGATCACCATCCTCATAGTAACAAATTGTTTGAACAACATCAAAATCAAGTTTTTTTCCTTCCATCGGTGTCAAATATTCGACACATGCTATAGAAAAGCATGACTTGCTAGACAAAGTCCTTCCACAAGATTTTCAGAAAATAGAAAATCACCCAACGCCTTCAAAGGCAGTCATTCCTATCATTCTCCCGTATGATAATCTGGAATACCCCTGACAAGTTGTTGATCATTTACATGCAGACTTCCAAGCAATGAATACCTGGTCTACTTCAGTCTTCTCTACATTCTCCATCCAAGGTAGACATATATGTAAGAAGCTCCAAGAACTAGAGCAATAATCATCATTAACCAATGATATCCAACCTAGATAATGTCCTTACACCAAGTTAGAACATCTTCCACACATCTAGACAAGATTCTTGATATGCTCCACCAAATGGACTTACTATAGCATAGTAATCCAAAGAACTGAAGAACCTTCAATCAACATTGTGCCACCAACTTAAATAAGAACTCCAGAAAGAGAGAAATAAACTCTCATTGACCTTAAAGAATAAATAATATCTCCTTGAGTCTTCAAATTATCACCCTTCTGCACAAGAGTAACTTGTTCCAATACAATCCTCAAGACTAACCAGCTGCCACTTGCTAATTATCTTGATTCTTCGAATCCACTTCTGAGATCAATCAAATGCCATAGTTTGATCACCACCTTCATGAATCCTCATATGAAAAAGCCAATTGCCACATATTTGTTTCTCCATGTATGTCAAAAATCTCACAAAGATATCATGATCTACCAACTGAACTTGATCTTCAAGTTACATGTATCCACTTGCTCAATAGAAATACATACTTAGACTCCCTAAGCCATGGATAATGTAACATCTTCTCCTTCCTACAGCTCCTGCAAACTTCCATGAGAATAATCTTTTTGAAGCATCCTTGTTCATTCCTGTAGATCACCATATCTTGAGTTGATGTGCCACTCCACCAACTGAGATTCCAATGTGGAAACTAGATATTAGAACATTGTGATTCAACATCTCGATGTTGAAATCAGCTCCTTCTTTTGCCACTAGAAATAACTTCCTCCCTTTATAGAACAAGAGTCTCATGCTCTCATAGACTTGATTCACCAACCAAGTTTGAGTAGACAACCTCCATACTGTTGATTTTGCAGTTATTTCAAACAATCTCACACATTGATGAATACCTGATGGTGTTTCTCTAAAGACTTCAAAGCTGCTATTGTTTGAATCTTCAGAAGGATTATTTGGAAACTAACACCCATAGATGTACCAAGGATGCCACCTTTCCTTAAGAAGATTTGTCTTCATGAAGTTGTTGATATGCCACCTATCTGAACTCCATGATGAGCATTCTGGAATGCCCTAAAGTATATGGATCATAAATACACCAATTCAAGAAGTCATCAAGATTATGATGTCTATATAGTCTTCCATCTCCATCTTCAAAAATAATGCATCATTGTCTGGACAAGTCTCAATACTTTCCAGGAAAAGATGTGAATCCAATAATCCTAGGTCAAAAGCCTATGAGACTTCTGAGTGAATGTAGAACCCCTCCCATGATTCTTTAAACCTTTAATGAAGATATGTTAGAACATGTGATATAACATCCTCATTCTTGAATCACAAGGATGATCAAATTTGCACTAATAAATTTGATCTTTAATCCTTGTTGTGATAACCCTTGTCTGATTCCAACATATTCTGAATATCACATAGATATTCCTCTTCATGTTTTCTTCTTTTGTTGTTATGCAAGTTGTTAAGATATTAAGGTTGTCCGTTTGACTCAAGCTTTTAAGACTCTCTCTGAACGAATCCTAATTACCTTAACTGTGTGAACTTATCCTTTGGGTTAATAAGTATGAGTTATTCCTTACACATTGTTTGTGGATGGTGAAAATAAATCACCTCCACTGTCTTCACTTCCATGCTTCCAAGGAAGAACCTCCTAGTCTGAAGAATAACTAACAGACTCCAAAAATACAAATGAATTGCCTTGATTGTACTTTATCATCATATCAAGTGTATTCAACAACTTAGCCAACAAGAAATACTCAAACTCATAGAACATGAGTTTGATAATTCATCTTACCTTTTCTATCCAGTCTGACTTCAACATACATGATGATGCCACTCAACCACATACCAAGTCACATAAGACTCAATCATCACAAAAACATCCCTCTGCTCCCGACTTTAGAATGCTATGTGTCTTCAAACCAATTGACATCTACAAGAACATAACCAGGTAAGGACAACTACAAGCTTTCTTCAATCAATACTCCAGTATCCCATACTACTAGAATTCCTCAATTAGAATATATGCAACGGAATCACCAAAGAACAACTTCAAATTGCCCTAGACAAGATGTCAAAACATCTTTCAAGACACCATCCAAGAAAACTAGCCACTCATCCTGTTTGTTGTTGTGGAACCCTTCATAAAATAACTCCTCCTGTTTAATCACCAGAAAGTACTCCATGGATCTCATCCAGAAAATATACCGGGATGCCTACTCTGATACCAATTGAAATTTTGGTTATGCAAATACTCCAATGTCCTATCATAATCTTAAGACAATGATTACCGCACTTTAGTGAACAAGAGAATAACACAACTGTTGTTTTGAAGTTGTGCAACACAAATACCAACAGATGTTAAGATAACATGTAAGGATGTCTCAGTCAAGAACATGTATATAGAAAAATTGTAAATCTGCAGAATATAAAGAACATAATAATTGTTGACCCAGTTTGGTGTTAACAACCCTACATCTGAGGGGATACCAATCCAGGATGAAGACTTCACTATCTCGTAGTATTACCCTAAAGCTAAACTCATGGTTTATAACTTTATCCTAACCACTACCTTCAATGAACATCTTCATTTAAGGCCAAACTCTAGTTGTTTACAACCTTTGATATGAGACTCCTTCTCACACCCTTCATCATCACTCATGATGTCTCTGCCTTCTACTGATCTCCAGAACTTGTTATGGTTTCTTGACTTATAAGTTACCCTGAACTTGCTTCAAATCTTCGTCCAAGAACATTACACAGACCATTACCTAAAGTTTTATGGTTGTGCCCCTTGTATCTTTGCCTTCCTCCCTGCATCCCATACTGCAAAGGGGATACTTCTAAATCCTAAGAGAGTCGACGAATCTCAAACCCTAAACCCTTATTTTACAAAGTATTTAGGTTACAAAGTTACAAGTGATAAAAAATTTACAAAGGTAAATTTAACCCTAGGTCTAAGTCTCCTTTTATAGTCTTCTGTTCGGCTTCAAATCTTCCCTTAATCCACTGCTGAAGGCGCCTAGAATCTTGGAATAGATTTGATACATGTTTAATTATTGAGCAGTCAAGATGTCCTGTTAAGACATCTCATTTGACTTTTTTGTCTTTTGCATAATTCCTTAGCTTTGAACTCCATGTTGAACCATTTCTTCCAACATTTTTTTACCAAAATTTGTCCAAATATGAAGAACTTTCAATTGCGTTTAGTAAAAAATATCTTTGGTATTTCAAATTGATTGTCACGGGCATTGCAAAGAAAATATCAATATATCGTCAATGCTATGAAATTGGTTAACATCACAAAGCAACGATTACAAGCTTTAAGAGATAATGGATGGGAATCTTTATTGGATGGGGTAAATTTATTTTTCAATATGCATGACATTCACATTCCAAACATGGATGATAAATACTTTTCAGGAAAACAAGGCGTAGAAGTAATGTTGAGTCTATCACAATAGAGAAACATTATCGCATTGAATTATTTTATACTATCATGGACATGCAACTTCAAGAACTTAACAATCGTTTTAATGAGACAAATAGTAGGTTGCTTATTTGCATATCTTGTTTGAATCCAAAAAAATTGTTCTCTTCTTTTGACAAGTAAAAATTGGTTGATTTAGCAAAGTTTTATCCACGATAATATTGTCAAACTAGTTTGTTGTTACTTGATAATCAACTTGAGACTTATATCATTGATATGTGCAGCAATACTGAATTTGCATCCTTTAAAGGAATTGGAGATCTTTCAAAAAAGTTGGTTGAAACTAGAATACATGTTATTTATCAAATGGTTTATCAACTTTTGAAGTTAGCAATGATTTTTCCTGATGCCACGACAATTGTAGAACAATCATTTTCTGCTATGAAGGTTGTGAGAACTAGATTGCATAATCGTATGGGGGATGAATGAATGAACAATTTTCTAGAGACTTATATTGAAAGTGATGTGTTGAAGGAAATTGATAATGAGCCAATTATTCAACGATTTCAAAATATGAAATTGCGTAAAGGACAATTATAGAACATGTATTTAATTTTTTGAATACGTTATAAATTTGAGTACTATTTTTTTGTTGAGTATTTTACTTTTATAGATATAATAATAATTTATTAGTATGAAATGTTTTGCACCCCTTGAGTCGGGGTCTTGGATCCGCTACTGAGTTGTGTAAGTCCAACATTGTTTGAAAAGTGGAGGTTGAACACTTTTTAAGTGAGAGAATGCATACACCCACTGCCTTAAGGTTTTTGACAAATATGTGATATATGTATCACTTGTTTGGGTGACTCTATGAACTTTAGATTAGTGTTTGATCCAACGTGAATGATCCCTCTTTAATGATGACTATTAGGTTTTTTGTTATCTTCTTAATTGTATCAATCTTTATCTACTATTTTGCATGCTTGTGCTACCATGACATGTTCTTTACTAACTAACACTTGCATTCCTTGGCATCACTTTGATTCATCACATAACTTTGGTATAAAATTTTCGATCAAGCTTCAAGACAACAACTATGTCATATGGAATCAACAAGTTGAAGGTGTCATACTCACTCAAATAGTGCACCAAATAGTAGTGAACCATCATATTCCACCAAAATTCAAGATCAAACAATATAAAATCGATGACAATGTGTCTGTAGGGTATGAAACATGGATTGTGCATGACCAGGTCATGTTCATCTGACTTATTTCTACCATTTCTGATTTTTTTCCTCGTGTGTTATCGTGCAAACATGTTTTTGAAGTGTGGGATAAAACTCGTCGTTATTTCAATGCTCACGTAAAAACTCATGTTAGACAACTTCATGTTAAATTGAAATCCATGAAGAAAGGTAAAAAATGTGTCACTGAATATGTTATTTGCATGAACGTAATAACTAATTCGCTCTTGGTAGTTGGAGACTCCATCATTTAACATGATCAAATTGATTCCATTCTCGATGGTTTGCTTGAAGAGTATAACTTGTTTATTATGCAAATATATGGAAATCATGATCCTTTTTATCTTTTTGATGTTAAAGTGCTTCTTTATGTGAAAGAAGCACAACTTGAAAAATTTAGGCAAGGGTTAACTATCTAGAATGTCTCTACAAATTTGACTTACAAAAATTCACAAATAGTTTGTGTACATAAAGAATTTACAAGAAATCAGGGTAAATAACACATTTCTCGTGGTCGAAGACATGGTAGAGGTCAGTCTTCCTCAATAATTATACTTACTTATCAATTGTGTGGCAAATAAGATCATATGGTAGTCGGCGGTTGTTTTCATAGGATTGATGAAACCTTCACTTCACCATGTGCCCTATCCAATATGCTTGAGTTTTCTAGCACTTCAACCGACAAGCTTGAAACTTCATCATTAGATTTCCAAGCCATAGCAGTGATGTCTCATAATCATGCGTATTCTTTACCCGAGGATTTTGAAAAGCAAACATGGTTTACTGATTCAGGTGTTTCTCACCAGCTTACTGTTAGAACAAGATTTGTTCATGACAAATATTCCTTAGGTTTTGATGATAACAAAGTATTGAAAGAACAATGGTATTATTTCATATGTGGTCTTAGTATGCAGGTTCTAATACTTAAAGATATATATATATATATATATATATATATATATATATATATATATATATATATATATATATATATATATATATTAGAATCTGATATATAAGGATGCACTTGAGAGAAGCTGAATTACTAGCTTCTGATGGTTCAGAATCTGAAGAATACTCTATAAGTGATGTCTGGCGTACACTTTGAAGCTGAAGGTATCAACATCAGAAGAAGCAACATAATGTCTTTACACTTAGTGATTGTATTAGCTTCTGGTGATCATTCAGAATTAGTGATAAAGCTAAAGTTGTTTGTATTGTAGAAAGTAGGTTGCATGGTCAAATCATTTGTCAGCTTGAGTCTAAGTTCACAAGGCTCAAGAAGAGTTGACATGCTTTATGAATATCTACTCTCAACGACTTTATAGTACATGATATCATGGAAGAGACAATACTTAAACATGTTACCGAATGGATTAAGAACTTTAGATGTATTTATCTTCAACGTCTCTTGTACTATGGAGAAACAAAGACACTTGATCAAATTATCGCTTCCAACGACTAGTCTTCTACAACTGCTATATAAATAGCTGCAGATTCAATTTGAATCTTCAACAAGGAATAAGAAGGAGAAGGAATGCCAAGAATGATAGATGTGTTATGCATTTCTATCTGAATGAAGAAATAACAATATCAACAATGAGCAACACTATTGAATATGCAGAATCTTTTGTTGATTGTTGTAAATTCTAAACAGTTTTAAGATTTCCTAAACATTGAATATCATGAAAATCTTAAGTGATTAAGGTATTTGTTATGGTGATTACCTTGTAGCTACGATCTTTGTGTCAAGTACACCTTGTTCTCTATTTTTCTAAACATGTTATAGTAGTTTAGATAAAGTTTCTTTCTATGTGTTTGGGCATTAAAGTGTCTTGCTGAAAAGCTTGAGCCAAGTAAGTCTCTTGCTATGTGTTAGAGCTTTAAAAATCTTCATTTGTTTTGATTAAGAAGTGAATTTTTGTATCGATGATGTGAGCAAAGAAGTCTTAGAAGTTTCATTTGAGTAGTGAAATCTTGGACCAGGGGTCTAAACATAAGTCTTCAACAGACGGTCTAAGCAAGGAAGTCTTGAATCATCAGGGTTTAAGCAAGGAAAGTCTTAGGATTTGAAGATCTAAGAAAATAAGTGTTGATCATGTGTTGATTGAGCAAGAAGTCTTAGACAATAGGTTTGAGCAGGAGAATGTCTTGTGCTTAAGTGTACAAGAAGTTGTAATCATGAGTTGATTATAGTGGAAAATCTCTTGTGCTACAAGGGGAGTAAACTACTCTCAGTTTGGGAGGAACTAGGATAAATCTATTGTGTTTATTATTCTGTTTTCTTTACTTTTGACATATTTTTCATTGCACTTGTTATCAGTGTCTGAACTAATGTTTAGAAACTGAACTCTATTAATAAGTAGAAACATTTTTAGTGAACATAATTCAACCCCTTATTCTTGTTTATTTTCCTCACCTTCAATTGGCATTAGAGCTTGGCATGTGCATAACACTTTATAGTGATGAAGACAAAGATCTTGTGTGTAAAGTATGTTTTCATCTTAGCATGAAAAGAAGGGTGGCAGAAAGATGAAGAAATCTATTGAAAGAAACTAGTCACTTTCTCAATGGTGTTATCCTTTTGAAGAAGATAGTTCAATATGCAGGCTTCAAAACAAGTCATAAATACTTCATCAAAACTTACTGGAGATTCAAAATCATAAATTTTATCCAGGTAAGCCTTGTTAGTTATTTTCTATTTCAAGAATAATATTATGTACGAGATATTTTGGTGTGTATAAATTTTACACTCAGATACCTTGGAAGATATTAGCGTAAGAAATTTCAGACTGGTAATTTGGATATTCTCACCGTTTGTGATAATATTTGTATCATGTTAAAACAAAGAATTATCTTTAAACATATTTGAAGAAATCCTTCTTACTAATGTTCATAAGAAACTCGTATATGTTATGTTCTTTACTGAACTAGAAGTTGAGATATAACTCATAATTCTAACAAGAGTTATTTAGTTAAAAATGGATTATGAACATAGTAGTTTGTGATTTATTCTGTATAAATGATCTAAATCAGATATTAGTTAGATGATGTCTCAATCAAAGATTGGGTAACCAACCTTTAATCTAAACTAATCTCTGAAAAATCTCTGATTCAGAAACTTGTATAAAGAAATCTTTGCTTCCCACGTGCACAAGAGTGGAAATTCTTTTTGGCACGTGTACCACTCTTTACACATGTCTGAAATGTCTTCAACATGCTTGAAATTACTTGTGCTTTGAATTGGAAGGGGAATGAATTTGTTTTAAATATTTTTGTGTTTAAAATCTCTTTAATGTCTTTTAGTTCTCTCAACACCTTCTTAACACACATAACCTTTATCATTATATCTTTCATGCTTTAACTGTAAGCCCTAGAAAATCCCTAAAATCTCTTAAGTGGTATCCTCATCAACCAACCCTTTTAAAAATGGATTCCATGTAAACACTTAATATCAACTGAAAACTGTTCCACTCGATAAATATGAATTAAAGCTTCTCATTGAGCAAGTGGTGGATTTTAACAGTTTTGAGGCAAATGGTTGTCCATTAAGAGGTTATTTTAAGTTCCAAGGATGGATGAACTTTTTTTATATGCTGAATGGACCAACTTACCCAACTCTTGTTAAATATTTTTGGGTTAGAGAAGAAATGTATGATGAGTACTCTGCTCAGAATGAAGACAGGAATGTTGTAGAAAATGACAGAATTTTGAAAGGGAAATCAAGAAAATAAATGGGTATGAAGGGATTCAATGGTGCATAAATTACATCTATTGTAATGGGTCTAGAAATTTCCATTACTCAAGAGAACATTGCTCAGCTAATTAAGGGAGATGATAGAGAAATAGTGATAATCAACAAAAAGGATGGAGGAGATTATGCCAGGGAAATTAAGAAGACATTATTTGAAATGAAAGATGATTAGGGAAAAGTGAAGAACATGCACATCTTATGCAAAAACTTTTGTTCAAGATTCTCATTGGTTGTTTAATTCCTCGAGAAGGAAGTTCTGATCAAATCTCATGGGATCACAAGATGTTCCTTTGGTATATATCAATTGATCAAAGGTTAAATCTTCAAGATTATATCTTTCATCATCTATGTGAATCCATCAAGAACTCAACTAAGAAGTCCAAAAGAATAGTACTTTATGCAAGGCTACTTTCTGGATTTTTCTATCAATGTAAATTGATTAACTTATTGATAGATTACAGAGCTACTCAAAACCTAAATGATGACTATGAAAGTGTCTTATTTGCATCAGTTATGGCTCATATTAAGAAGGAAAAAGACATTGTAATGATTTCTAATCCTATCAAAATCAGGAAAGATAAGAGAATAGAGTTTCTGGAACACTCTCCAATTCTGACAAAGGAAGACTGTCCTAATGTCATCATAATTCTTCTTGAAAATGCTAAGAAGAAGTGTGGTGTGACTATAACTAGTGACCAACCTTATGATAAAGCTCTTGATGCTTATGGCTCTAAGAGAAACGGAAAAAGGATGGTAATAACTTATGATGAAGATGAAGAATCTGAGACTCCTGCACATGTTAGAAAGAAACTATTAGGAGATGCTCAAAAAGTAGTTCAAAATGAGGAAGAAAGATTTGTTCATAAGTCTGGAAAGAAAAAGTTTTTTCATAACTCCAAGATAGCTCTACAACACAAAATTGAAGAACTCAAAGAAACCACTGAGATTCTTCCTACCAAAACTAGAGGTGGATCATACAGTAATATGGTTAAGGGAACATTTGTATATAAAAAAGGAAATTGTTGAAATTGGGTCAGAAAGAAGAAGAAGAGGAAACAAAAATGGCTTATGTCTTGAAAGAAGTTGATAATATATTTACAGCTACGGTTAATACTAGTATGGAAGTATTATCAGAAGAATTGATTAATAGAAACCGTGTTGAGGACTCAATCGCAGTAAAAGAGAAAAGTAATAAGGTTCTAAGAGAACGACTAGGAAGAAAACTCGAATTGGTCATAAGTTCTCCTTAAGTTGTTAAGATGACTCAAGAGTTTATTGAAATGTGCAAAAAGGACTCTATTGTTACTAATGAATGTATAATTCACGAGTCTAAGAAAGTAGAGGAAGTCGCTCCAAAGGCAGAAGTGGAAGCAATATCTGCAAAGAAAGATGATGGGTCCAAAAGTTGGTTAAATGAGAGTCTAACTAAAAATAGAAAAGAAGTAGAAGCTGCAAAAGAAATTGTTTCATTGGAAGCAGGATCAGGTATTGAGGTTAAACCAATTCATGACTTTAATCTTAATGATTCACTTTAAAGGTCTCCCTCACCATCACCTGCTAAATCCAATCAAACCTTTGTCCTATCAATCATCCCTATAAACACTGATTTTTCCTTACTTTCAAGACCTCTCCACTCAAAACACCAGACAATATTGCTCTATCTCTTCAACAAACCATTCAAGACATTAATGCTTACATTCAAACATATTCACCTTCACTGATTCCTGGTGAAACTAAAAGTGTTATGGATGTTAAGCCTCTTAATATTGCATCACCCTGAATAAATTCCACCAGAACTATTTTAGATCAACATCTTCAACACTATCTCAATGATGAACCTGAGTATGAACAAAAAAAAACAATGTCCAAGACCCACACTTACCATTAATCCATCAATAAACTACCAAACACAAGTCTCCATCAAGTCATGTTTTAGAAAAGGAAATTTCAAATGAATATGTTCATGAAATCTTGGAAAGAGATTAAATAAACACATCCAAGTCATCTTAACATATAACCAACCTTCAACCTTTACCCAACCATGTACTTTCTTTGTTAGAAGTGTTTAAGACTAGGTTATTTATTGAGGCAAAAACTTTAGTGGAAGAAGGATTCACATCTATTGATTTTGCGACTTATGATGTAAAATGGGAAAGGTTCAGAAGATTTGTTAACTTGGTCATTTAAGGTTTGGAGAACTTTTCAACAAAGGAAGTCGATGCAATTACCCAGATACTCCAATGTCCTATCTTAATGTTAAGACAATAATTACTACACTTTAGTGAACAATAGAATAACACAACTTCTATTTTAAAGTAGTGCAACACAAATGCCAATAGATGTCAAGACAATATGTTGGAACATTTCAGTCAAGAACATGTATACAAAAAAAAAACTGTAAATCTGTAGAATATAATGAACACAATAATTGTTGACCCAGTTCGGTGTTAACAAACCTACATCTAAGGCATACCAATCCAAGATGAAGACTTCACTATCTCATAGTATTACCCTAAAGCTAAACTCATGGTTTACAATTTTATCCTAATCACTACCTTCAATGAACATCTTTATCTAAGGTTAAACTCTAGTCGTTTACAACATTTGATATGAGACTCCTATCACACCCTTCATCATCACCTGTGATGTCTCTGTCTTTTGCTGATCTCCAAAACATGTTACGGTTTCTTGACCTACAAGTTATATTGGATTTGCTTCAAAGCTTCGTCCAAGAACATTACATATACCATTATCTAAAGGCTTCTGGTTGTGCCCCTTGTATCTCTGCCTTCCTTCTTGCATACCATATTGCAGAGGGGAGATATTTAGGTTACAAAGTTACAAGTGATACAAAAGTTATAAAGGTTAATTTAACCCTAGGTTTAATTCTCCTTTTATAGTCTTCTGTTGGGGTTCAAACCTTCCCTTGATCCACTGCTGAAGACACCTAGAATCTTGGAACATATTTGATACATGTTTAATTGTTGAGCAGTCAAGATGTCCATTATTTTTGTTAGCACATCTCCTTTGACATTGTCTTTTGCAGAATTCCTTAGCTTTGAACTCCATGTTGAACCAATTCTTCCAACATTTTGTTTTACCAAAATTTGTCCAAATATGAAGAGCTTCTAATCTCCCCCTTTTTGCTAATTTTGGCTAAAACAATCTTGCATAGAGGAACTCCAGATCGATGGTGTATGCAATGAACACTCATGTGATTATAGAGGAGGGAGAAGATAATTTCTAGTCCCACTCTATATTGTTGATCGAGTACATGAGGGAAAAGATGCAAGATACTTCCCCTCAACCCAATAACCGATACTTGTCACAAAGAAAAGCAGTGGCAATACCTTTAGTAACAAATACCTAACCTGAGTAAATCAGATCATGGGACATAACTTTGTTCATAATCAGATCACAAGACACAAAAGTATCTAAGATCACTGAGATGTTGAGAAATAATATTAGAACATCTTTAAAGACGCCAACTTTAAAACTTATGATTAGTAGAACAATCCTTATCTCCCTCTTTTTAGTTAAAATTTGAAAAACATTTCCCAAATTAATCCAGATCCACGCCAAGCTCATCCAGATCTTTAGAAATGCCATATTTGCTTCTAACTTAGTTTGGAGAAAGAAAAACAGTATTTGTGTATTTATTCAAGTTTTGACTGCTTTTTCTTAAGTGTAAGTTCCAATACATCCACATGTTATACACTGTTATCAATTTTTACCCCTCCTTATGACATGTACCAAAGATTCTTCTCAATTGCCACTCATGTACACAACAAGACATAATATAGACTGAGATTAACATATAAATCTGATATACTTTCATAAATACTGATAATAATCTGCAGAGAAAAATAAATTCTCCTAGACTGGTTAAAGATTCTTTAAGCATCCAAACAAGAATCATATATTTTGTATTGTCAAGTCTCCCCCAACTTGAAACGATACACTGTAAATACATAACACTTAACATCTTCATCCTTCCTGGATGGCAAAATCTGCTTGTTACTCACCACAAGCTTGGTGTTGAAGATCCTTAGATCAAGAGGCAACTCCCCTTATCTAAGATAAATTTTTCTCCCCCTGAGCACTTGCGTATGAATGAATGGAAAACATAAGACGCATCTTCAATGTCTTCAAGAGCAGCACTCTCTGTCAGCCACCTACTAAAACACATTCATTTTGGCACCACTATCCATTCTGACAAAAAATATCAGTCACCTGCACATGAAAACCGTCATGCTATCCGTGAGGCACATAAGGATCACCATCCTCATAGTAACAAACTGTTTGAACAACATCAAAATCAAGTTTTTTTCCATCCATCGGTGTCAAATATTCGACACATGCTATAGAAAAGCATGACTTGCTAGACAAAGTCCTTCCACAAGATTTTCAGAAAATAGAAAATCACCCAATGCCTTCAAAGGCAGTCATTCCTATCATTCTCCCGTATGATAATCTGGAATACCCCTAACAAGTTGTTGATCATTTACATGTAGACTTCCAAGCAATGAATACCTGGTCTACTTCAGTTTTCTCTACATTCTCCACCCAAGGTAGACATATAGGTAAGAAGCTCCAAGAACTAGAGCAATAATCATCCTTAACCCAGGATATCCAACCCAGATAATGTCCTAACACCAAGTTAGAACATCTTCCACACACCTAGACAAGATTCTTGATATGCTCCACCAAATGGACTTACTATAGCATAGTAATCCAAAGAGCTGAAGAACCTTCAATCAACACTTGCCACCAACTTAAATAAGAAATCCAGAAAGAGAGAAATAAACTCTCATTGACCTTCAAGAAGAAATAATATCTCTTTGAGTCTTCAACTTATCACCCTTCTGTACAAGAGTAACTTGTTCCAATACAATCCTCAAGACTAACTAGCTGCCACCTGCTAATTATCTTGATTCTTCGAATCCACTTCCGAGATCAATCAAATGCCACAGTTTGATCACCACCTTCATGAATCCTCATATGAAAAAGCCAATTGCCACATATTTGTTTCTCCATGTATGTCAAAACTCTCACAAAGATATCATATCTACCGAATGAACTTGATCTTCAAGTTACATGTATCCACTTGCTCAATAGAAATACATACTTAGACTCCCTAAGCCATGGATAATGTAACATCTTCTCCTTCCTACAGCTCCTGCAAACTTCTATGAGAATAATATTTTTGAAGCATCCTTGTTCATTCATGTAGATCACCATATCTTGAGTTGATGTGCCACTCCACCAATTGAGATTCCAATGTGGAAACTAGATATTAGAACATTGTGATTCAACATCTAGATGTTGAAATCAGCTCCTTCTTTTTCCACTAGAAATAACTTCCTCCCTTTACAGAACAAGAGTCTCATGCTCTCACAGACTTGATTCACCAACCAAGTTTGAGTAGACAACCTCCATTTTGTTGATTTTGCAGTTATTTCAAACAATCTCACACATTGATGAATGTCTGATGGTGTTTCTCTAAAGACTTCAAAGCTGCTATTGTTTGAATCTTCGGAAGGATTATTTGGAAACTAACACCCATAGATGTACCAAGGATGCCACCTTTCCTTGAGAAGATTTGTCTTCATGAAGTTGTTGATATGCCACCTATCTGAACTCCATGATGAGCATTCTGGAATGCCCTAAAGTATCTGGATCATAAATACACCAATCCAAGAAGTCATCAAGATTATGATGTCTTCATAGTCTTCCATATCCATCTTCAAATATAATGCATCATTGTCTGGACAAGTCTCAATACTTTCCAGGAAAAGATGCGAATCCAATAATCTTAGGTCAAAAGCCTATGAGACTTCTGAGTGAATGTAGAACCCCTCCCATGATTCTTTAAACCTTTAATGAAGATATGTTAGAACATGTGATATAACATCCTCATTCTTGAATCACAAGGATGATCAAATTTGCACTAAGCAATTTGATCTTTAATCCTTGTTGTGATAACCCTTGTCTGATTCCAACATATTCTGAATATAACATAGATATTCCTCTTCATGCTGTCTTATTTTGTTGTTATGCAAGTTATTAAGATATTAAGGTTGTCCCTTTGACTCAAGCTTTTAAGACTCTCTCTGAACGAATCCTAATTACCTTAACTGTGTGAACTTATCCTTTGGGTTAAGTAGTATGAATTATTCCTTACACGTTGTTTGTGGATGGTGAAAATAAATCACCTCCACTGTCTTCACTTCCATGCTTCCAAGGAAGAACCTCCTAGTGTTGCACCCCAAAATTTGCCCTCACAATACAAGACTTTGTGTTCTAAGAAGGTTCACAAGGTTCACAAGTTTCTCAACACTTACATAACCTTTCTTGAGGTTCATGAAGTTTACAAGTTACTTCTTGAAGGTTCACAAGGTTCACAAGTTTCTCTACATTTACAAGACCTTTCTTGAGGTTCATGAAGTTTACAAGTTACTTCTTGAAGGTTCACAAGGTTCACAAGTTTCACAATGATTACAAAGCTTTCCTGAGGTTTATGAGGTCTACAAAACCACTTCATGAGGTTCACAAGGTTCACAAGCTTCACAATACCTCCCATGAGTATCACAATACACTTTATGAAGATTCACAAGGTTCACAAAGTTCACAATTGGTCATAAGAGTTGACAATTCCCTCAGACAATGCACCTCCTAAGCAGTGCATCCAAAACTAGGGTTTTGACTTTAATCAGGCTAAATGAACTTCCAATACCTCAAGTGAGTTTCATAACATCTTATATGTGTGTAAGAACCCCCATGTCAAGTTTCAAGACTTTTCTCAAAGGTTTGCTCAGTCAGATGATCAGATAAGTCAAAATCAGTCAATGTAGTTAAAAAGTCAAACTGAGGTCAACTGTGGTCAAACCAAAGTCAAACTTCATGATTTTTTGCCAACATCAAGTATATGAAGTAAAATTCATCATTTGATCAAGGGTTGATCATGATTCGTCAAGGAGATTCCAGATCATCAATAATCAGGAGTTTCTAAATTAGGGTTTCCTCAGTAAAAGTCAACTGAACTTTGACCAGCCATAACTTTCACATACTTCATCACCAAGTCTCCATCCAAAGCTCATTTTGAAGGAAATTGAATTCTCTACAACTTTGATGTTGAAGGTTAAGCCCAAAAATGCTTCATTTGAAAGATATGATCTAAGACATTATAGGTCATTTCAAAAGTCAACAAAAAGTCAACAACTTCAAAAGGGCATAACTTGAGATTGGTAAATGATATGAACCTGAAACCAATGGGGTTGTTTAGAGGACTCTTCAAGCTTTCCAAAAAGTCCAATAACACCCTCATACCTTTAAAATTGAGGGAGATGTGCCTTTGCAATGTTGGGAAATTTTGTGATGGTTTATGTTGAAAATGGAGGCTTAAAAGTATTTCTTTCCAAATGGGCTGCCCAAGTTATGATCCAATCCATACACAAACACTATGCACGACCCAAACCATTTAAAATCTGATTTTTATTATTTTTATTTCTATTTATTTTGATTTAAATCATTAAAAATCATTTTAAATAAGAATAAAATATAAAAATAATGGATTTTATTTGGATAATGTTTCTAGAAGATCATAATGGGTGATTAGAATCAAAGAGGAATGGAATCATGTGATTGATACAAAAATAGCAAGTCTTAATAAGCCAATATTTGAAATTCAAAGCACCATCTTTTTCAATCTTTTTGGATCCAAATCTCCACACAATGAAGACATATTTCTGACCTAATTCACTCCCATATAAGTATAGATCATAAACATAACCCTAACACACGAATTCCAGCAGCCACAGTGTAAGTTTCAAAACTCAAAATTCATCAAAAAAGTGAGATTCGGATTCTTCCATACAAGAGGTTTCAAGGTAAACTAAGAACATAGACGTGTTCTTTAGACATCACTGAAGCTAAAGCATCATTCATATGCATCCTATGTGCATCATAATGCCCTACCCGAACTCACTTTATGCTTGAAAAATTTCTTTTCGATTCCATTAATGTGTTATGTGTCAATGACTTTTGCTTACATAATTTTGTTTGTCCATGACTATAGATGAAATCTGGATGATTTGGTGAGGTTACATAGCCTGGAACACGATATGCCATTTTTAGGGTTTGTAGCTCTGATTAGGGTTCTTCAATCTAGTCCATATAAATGGATTCTAAGAACGTGGAGTGATTGAAAAACTCATTAGAAGCTTAATGGACTGATTAATTTTGTGAAAACATATTGTTTTGCCATTGTTTGGTTTTCGTAGGTTTTGCTGGGAATGTTTTTCGCAGGAAAATTTGCAAATATTTTCGTAGGAAAATTTGCAGCTCAGGAGGTTGAAGATGAAGCTTGCCGCGCGTTCAAAAATTCAAATTAAGAATAACATATTTTATTTTGTTTTATTATTCAATTATCACAAGCAGTGGCTTGTCCCAGTGGTAGGAAACGCGCATATGAGGTCTGAAGGCATGAGTTCGAATCTTGCCTCCAGCAGGTTTTTTTGATATTTTCCAATTTAAGATGCGTGTTTAATATATTATTGTTATTAGTGGTTTGGTCATCAGGTAGGCTCTCCCAGCCAGGTGGTAAAGCGTGCGCATGTTTAACTATAAGGTCCTGGGTTCAAAACCACCCCAGGCCTTTTGTTTTTCTCATAATTTTCCTGGTTCATTGGTTTAAGGCACAAAACAAAGTGGATTGCCTTTGTTGTCACCTGCGCCTGGCTGGCCCAGTGGATGTTGTTGCTGCTTGCAGGTGTGAGGTCTTGGGATCAAATCCCACCAGGTTCCTTTTCTGTCTTTCTTTTTATTTTATTTTCTTTCTTGTAATTTAATTAGTTTAAATAATCAAATTTTATTATTATATTATGATATTATGTATATATTATATATTCCAATCCTTAAAATTATTTTCTAAAAAAATATAAAACTCTTGATTTTTTAATTTAAATTTTTATTTGTATAATTTATATTAGTTAAGGTAATTTTATATGATTAGTTAAAAATAAATTTTTTTTTGTATATAAGTTAACCCTAATTTTCCAAACCCTAAAATATTTTCTAAATGACCTTTAACCTAATTTTAGTTTCCAAATAATTTATATTTTTTCTAATTCTTAATATAGTTAATATGTATATATTATAATTTTTTTAAAATTAAATCTTATAAATATAAATGTTTAATATAAAGTTTTTGTAAATATGTTCTTATGATACTTAAAATTTATATAATGTCTAAATATATTTTTTTAAAATAATTAAATTTTTTTTTTGTAAATGATTAAAACTTATAATTATATTATGCTTAAAAATTTTCTTATTATATTTGGAATTAGACTTTATGTTAATATCCTTATAATATTGTTTCCATTTAATTGTTATGTATTATTATATTATATTTCTATTATTCTAAACTTGTTTATTCCTTCTAATTATCCTTATTATTATATTTACTAACCATATTATTATTTATTATTATATTTTTATTATGTTTCTAACCTTGTTCATTATTTCTAAATTATTATTATTATTTTATTGTTACTAACCCCTTTATTATTTATTTTTATTGTTTATTGCTTATTATTTAATTTGCTATTTTATTTATTATTATTATAATTTTGTAATTGTTTCACGGATGTAATTTTGTAATTATTTTAATTATTTTTGCTATGGTTAGTAATTAGGGAGTGCTAATATGTATGTTATTTAAAATGAATTTAGATCATGTTAATATAAGATAATTAAAATAAACACTCACACACACGTAAGTCGATTTTAATCGCCGTCTCACTTCCTAAGGTTATCCCTCAAGTTGCCTACGAATAATGGTCAAGTGGGGTGTATAAAGCAAGTCCCTCGAAAGAAAATCATCAAAGTCCCTTATGGTTGCCTTTACGAATCGAGTCCCTTTCGAAAAATGATGATAGTCCCTCATATGTGCTTATTACACCCCACAATTGCCTTCATAAACAAATTGTCCCTCACATGTCCCTTAACATCAAAAGTAAGGACTACCTACTCCTTAATAGTAGGGATAGTCTTACCAAGGAAAGGATAAAGAATAAGAAAGACCTTAAACATTAGGGTAGGTTACTCCTATGTACTTGCTCACTTCAAAACTTTTTTCACACTTAAACAAATTTTCAAACAAATTTTCAAACAAGTTTTTACACATCCGTACATGGATTATTATTAACTATTCTGAAAATTTTTCTATTCACACACTACACTTTCAAAAACAATTTAAAGTGAGCTTAAGTACTTAAGAGCCCATGGATAACCATGGATGTAAAGGGTGCTAACACCTTCCCTTTACATAACCTACCCCCCGGACCCAAAATATTCTCTAAGGTCTTTCCTGTTCTTTTATAACCTTTCCTTATGGATAAAATAAAAGTCGGTGGCGACTCTTGCTATCCGCAACATTACTTCAAGTCAGTTCTCCCACCGTGTTACAGAACTGGCGACTCTGCTGGGGATCTATTTAAGAGGGGTACCCTTAGGAATTAAGATCACTTTGAATTGTTTGCCTTGTTTGTTTTATATTACTTGTTGGGGTGCTCTTATGGGTGAAAGGTCCTAACCCGGATCTAGTGTACCTTAGGTAAATGGCAATAGACCAAGGAAACTGTACGACGTATATCGATACGGTTGATCTGGTGGCCCTAGTTAGTGCGACTTCTTGGTTGGTGCTTATATTCCTTAAGTCAAGTTGAGGATAATATTGAGGCTGCCATATGTTGTCAATGTACTAACTAACTTTTAGAACCCTAGTTAACTCATCTTGGCCTTTAGAAAATAGTGAGGTAACCGGCTTTGGTGCAGACTGAAGTTGGTTGACACTCGATACTACGCTCATTGAGATCTTAAACTTGGAGGGTTTTGGTTGGCAAGTAAGTTGCCTTCTGATCAACCACCCTTGTGAAGGATCAATGATTTTGAGATCCTTTAGAACCTGGTTACTTTTGTAGGACAGGATGAACCATCTAACTTCAGGGGAGGGTACTTACCTTTGAACCTCATGCAAGCCTTTAAACCTAGGGCTATGGTGTGACTTGTTTGTGTGTGCCACATGTTTGTGATTGAGCATAACATCATGACATCATCATGCATCATGAGCATATCATTTTCCCTAACCATTTCAAGGACCAAAGGATTTATCTTTGTTCTTTGTTGCAGGTCATGGCTTCAGTTCGTAGAAACACCATCAGGATCAACTTTGTGGGGATACCTCCCAAACATAAAGAGTTGGTTTCTCAGGTGTCTGATCATTCCCGGTTCAACAAGAGACATGGTCACCTATTGGATCTAGTCACTTCAGGGTTCAATGAAGACATGATGAGTGTCCTGTTTCAGTTCTTTGACCCTAAGCACCATTGCTTTACATTCCCCGACTACCAGCTGGTTCCAACCATGGAGGAGTTCTCTAAACTTCTGGGTATACCTGTTCTTGATCAAAGACCCTTCACAGGTTTGGAGAAGGAGCTTAAACCAGAGGTTATTGCTGCAGCTCTACATCTGAAGAAGTCTGACATTGTTCTAGAAACGAGAAGCGGAGTTAAGGGTATTCTTGCCAAGGTACTAATGGATAAAGCTCAAATGTTCTTGAAGGCCATGAGTTATGATGCTTTTGAGGAGATCTTAGCCTTACTGATATATGGCTTAGTATTGTTCCCCAATCCAGATCAGTTCATAGACGTTCATGCCATCAACATTTTCCTGAGTCACAATCCAGTGCCTACATTGCTTGGAGACATCCTACATTCTCTTCACACCCTTACTACAAGGGCAAGAGGAACTTTGATGTGCTGCATACCTTTACTATCCAGGTGGTTTATTTCTCACCTTCCTCGCTCAGTAATGAAGAATGAGCAAGGGTTCAGATGGTCCAAGAGGATCATGTCACTATCTCACTCAGATATCCATTGGTGCTCCAGATCTATGGAGAATGTCACCATTATTGACCGTTGTGGGGAGTTTCCTAATGTGCCACTTCTAGGCATAAGAGGAGGCATCACCTACAACCCCTCTCTAGCTTTACGACAGTTTGGTTATGCCCGAAGTGATGGTCCACATGACATGTTGATTCAGGGCATTGTGTTTGATTACGACAACGATCTTCAGGGTTACCGTCAGAGATTCATACGAGCTTGGGGAAAAGTAAACAAGGTTGACAGCAAGACACTGGAGCCTAAGTACACTATTCCTATGGAGGCTTATCTCAGATGGGTACGATCTCGTGCTCAGACACTCATGATGCCATATCCTGCCATCCTACCAGTTACCATGGAACCTGTTGCTGAAGGAGACACAGCTTATACCATCCTTCACCCAGACATGCCTACTGATATGGAAGACTTGCAGAGATCATGGATCCAATTGAAAGAGCAAAGGGATACTTTCGAGGCTCATTACAAAGCAAGCCAAGCAAGAATCCTAGAGCTAACAAAGCAACTTCACGAGGAACGAAACCTCAACTCATACCTCAACACAAAGAGGAAACGTCCATGGGAGACTTAAAACCCCATATTTTGTACTTATTTCATTTCATTTTTGTAAGCCTAAAAGGCAAAACAAGTTATTACTAATAAAAAGTTACTTTCTTGTTTGTTTAAGCAAATTTAAATTCTGAGGTCCTTGAAAACATTGCATATGCATTCCATTTCATTGCATCACAGGTTTATATTTGTGCACAGGTTTCTCATCTTCTCGCTGTTTATTTCAGCAATGGCTCTTGAACAATCAGTTAAGGATCTTCAGGCACAGAATGCACAGTTCCAAGAGCTGATCTTGAACCTATCCAAGGGGCAAGATGATTTGAAGGCACTGCTGGCCAAGAAGACTAAGAAGACTAGAAGGTCTGCTGGGTTGCTCAACATGGGAAGAAGGTTCAAGGGTCCTGTCAAGACCAAGGAACAGATTGATGACTATGAATCTGAGGAATCTGAGAAAGAGGGAGGCAGTCTCCACAACACTATGGGGGACTCTGATTCTGAGGCTAATTACTATCATGAGCCTAATGAAGACAAATTTAAGAGGCTGGTGGATAGGATGGATGCTATGGAATTGCAGAAATCATCTGGGCTGGATTTTGAGGATTTGAGTCTGATATCTGGGGTTGTGATACCCATTGGTTTCAAAGTTCCTACCTTTGTGGTTTATGATGGGGTCTCCTGTCCCAAGCTGCACTTAAGGTCTTATGTCAGAAGGATTCAGCCTCACACTGCTGATAAAAAGTTGTGGATCCATTTCTTTCAAGAGAGCTTATCTGGAGCTCAGTTGGAGTGGTATTATCAGTTGGAGAGTGTCAACATCAGAGACTGGAATGATCTTGCTGAAGCTTTCTATAAGCAGTATCAATACAATGCTGACTTAGCCCCCACTCGCATGCAGCTTCAGAGCATGTCTATGGGTGCCAAAGAAAGTTTTAAGGAGTATGCTCAGAAGTGGAGAGATTTAGCTGGAAGAGTTCAACCCCCTTTGACTGACAGGGAGCTGGTTGATATGTTCATGTGTACGCTGAATGGTCCGTTTTACAGTCATCTCATTGGAAGCTCATCATCTGGCTTCACTGAGTTGATCATGACAGGAGAGCGGGTAGAGAATGGTATCAAGAATGGTAAAATCCAAGTGGGCACTTCTTCATCAGGTGCTGCAAAGAAGCCTCCCACTGGGAAGAAAGAATCCAATGCTGTTTATGGTCAACCTGATCGTAACAGAAGACATCAGTCTGTTAGTGCAGTTCATATTTCAAATCCAACTCCTGCAACAACAGAGCAGCCTCAAGGCAACCAACAGAGGGCTAGAAGACAGTTCACAAAGATCAACATGTCAATGGCTCAGGCATTGCAACACTTGTTGAAGGCTGAACTTATTACCCTGAGGGAGGCTCCTCAGAATCCCAATGTTACCTCTCCAAAGTACAATCCTAATGCACGATGTGCATATCATTCAAATTGTCCAGGACATGATACTAATAACTGCTGGGTCTTGAAGAACAAAATTCAAGATATGATTGATGCTGGAGAAATTGAGTTTGATCCCCCAAATGTGATTATAGCACCGCTGCCAAATCACGAGAAGACTGTTAATGCCATTGATGAAGACATTGATGAAGACCTGCATGTCTATTCAGTTATGGAGTTGAGCACACCATTGTCTGTTATCAAAAAGAGGTTAGTACAAGCTGGGATTTTTCCAGGTTGTCGTGAAGATTGTCTGTATTGTACCTATAAGCCGAATAGTTGCTTCATTTTGAGAGATGGTATTCAACGTCTCATGGATAAGTATACTATAGTGTTTGAAAGAAGACCAGCATCTGTAGAAGATATGGTGGATCATCTGACTCGGGGTAAGAAGATTGAAGAGGTTGACATGGTTGACAAAGTACCGGTAAGAATCACTTCAAAGAAGCCCATCAAAATTTCTCATCAGGGTCCAATCAAGATTACTGCTGAAAGTCCTGTGAAAGTTGTTGCTGAAGCCAGAATAGCTCCTTTGATCATTACCACTCCTGGTCCTATTCCTTATACATCTGACAAAGCTGTGCCTTGGCACTATGGGTCTGATGTTTACATCCATGGTGTTAAGCAAGAGCCTTTACCTGATATGCCTGCGGATATTGATAATATTGCTGGATCTAGCAAGATCACTCGTAGTGGAAGAGTCTTCTCTCCTCCAGTTGCTTCTAAGAGTGCAGTTACTCCTGCTGCTACTACCACCACTGATGCTCGGGGCAAAGGTCCTGTTATTGAGCCTGTATCTACTGATGAGCCAGCTGCTGATGATCTCTCTAAGCAGATGGAAGAAGTATTGAAAATCATTCGCAAGAGTGATTATGACATTGTGGATCAGTTGGGGCATACTCCCTCAAAGATTTCTATGTTGTCCTTGTTGCTGTGTTCTGAGGCTCATGCCAAGTCCTTGATCAAGTTTCTGAAGTCTGCTCATGTGCCCAGTGCAATTTCTGTTGACCAATTTGAGAACTGTGTTGCTCACCTGACCTATGACAACGGGTTAGGATTCTCTGATGCTGATTTGACCCCTGCCAAGAGGGATCATAACAGGGCCTTGCATATTTCAATTGAATGCAGGGGCACTACCTTGTCACATGTACTGATAGACAATGGTTCCTCTCTGAACGTGTTGCCCAAAGAAGTCCTGAATAAGCTGAGTCCTGAAGATACTGTGTTGAAGCCCAGTAATATTGTGGTAAAGGCTTTTGATGGTTCTAGAAGAGTAGTGCATGGGGAAATTGATCTCCCAATCAAAGTTGGTTCTCAGGTGTTTACTGCTACATTCTATGTGATGGATATTCGTCCTTCATACTCTTGTCTGCTTGGTCGTCCCTGGATCCATGGGGCAGGTGCTGTGACCTCTACATTGCACCAAAAGTTGAGATATCCGGTAAATGGAAAAGTTGTTACTGTCTTTGGAGAGGAAGAATACTTTGTCAGCCATGTAAACACCTTCAAGTATCTGGAAGTAGAAGGTGAATACATTGAGACTCCGTGTCAGTCATTTGAAGTGGTTCCCTGGGTTAATGATTATGTAGCTCCTCCTGCTGTGAAGAAAGTTCCTGTGGTCATCAGAAAACCTCCAACAATGGCAATGGCCTCCCTCAATGATGCTAGAGCTGTAGTGGATGAAGGTGGTTGTACTATTTGGGGTCAGCTTCCTGATATTCCATACAAGTCTGACAAGTTTGGTTTGGGTTTCACTGCAGAGTCCCAGAAGGCTGTTCGTCGTGCTCGTGCTGCTCGTATCACCAATCAAGGGGTTATCAATGCTGTGGGAGACTATGATGAAGACTACAACTTGGATGCATGGATTTTTCCTACTGTGGGTGCTGGACTCAATAATTGGAAAGCTGAAGATGTTATCCCTATCTCCTTTAGTCAGGAGTAAATACTATTACTGTGTTGTGTTTTTTTACATTTGTAATTTCTGAACAATAAAACTTTCAAGCCATGTGCCTTACCCGGGGCACAATGGTGTGCTTGTTACGGGCTGTCATTTCATTTGCATACTTCATTCAATAAAATCAGTGGACGTTTTGTTTTCGTAAATATTGTGTTCCTTGTCTTTCTTTTTCTTTTATTTTTGCTTTATCAGCTATGTGTTCTTACACACACCCACATCACTAAAATGCAGATCCTCATCCACTCTGGATCCTGTTGATAACAGTTATACTATTGCCAATTACAATTTCGAGAATCCGATCTATCAAACTGAAGACGGAAATGAGGACGATTGTGAAATACCTGTAGAGCTTGCTAGGTTGTTACAACAAGAAGAGAAAGCTATACAGCCACATGAAGAGCCAGTCGAAGTTGTGAATCTGGGAACTGAAGAAAGCAGAAAAGAGGTCAAGGTAGGGGCTGATTTAGAGGACAGTGTCAAGAGCAGGTTGATTCAGATGTTACGTGACTATGTGGAGATCTTTGCTTGGTCTTATGAAGATATGCCAGGGTTGGATACAGACATTGTGGTTCACCGTTTGCCAGTGAAAGAAGATTGTCGTCCAAAGAAGCAGAAGGTTCGTCGTATGCGTCCTGAAATGTCAGAAAAGATCAAGGCAGAGGTAATGAAACAGTTCAATGCAGGGTTCTTGGCAGTGACTTCTTATCCTCAGTGGGTTGCAAATGTGGTACCAGTTCCCAAGAAAGATGGTAAGGTACGTATGTGTGTGGACTACAGATATTTGAACAAGGCTAGCCCCAAAGATGACTTTCCACTTCCTCATATTGATATTCTGGTAGACAATACTGCTCAGCATAAGGTATTCTCTTTTATGGATGGTTTCTCTGGTTACAATCAAATCAAGATGGCACCTGAAGATATGGAGAAGACAACATTTGTGACACAGTGGGGCACCTTTTGCTATAAGGTTATGCCATTTGGTTTGAAGAATGCAGGGGCAACATATCAGCGTGCTATGGTGGCTTTGTTTCATGATATGATTCATCATGAGATAGAGGTATATGTGGATGATATGATAGCCAGATCTCAGAATGAAGAACAACATCTTGATCATCTGCACAAGTTGTTTGAGAGGTTGAAGAAATACAAGTTGAGATTGAATCCAAACAAGTGTACCTTTGGAGTTAGATCTGGAAAACTCTTGGGTTTCATTGTCAGTGGAAAAGGTATTGAAGTGGATCCTGCAAAAGTGAAAGCTATACGAGAGATGCCAGCTCCCCGTACTGAGAAGGAGGTTAGAGGTTTCTTGGGACGATTGAACTACATTGCAAGATTTATTTCCCAGTTAACTACCATCTGTGAGCCAATCTTCAGGTTGTTGAAGAAAGATCAGGTGATGGAATGGAATGATGAGTGCCAGACTGCCTTTGATGAAATTAAGAGGTATCTGCTAGAGCCACCAATTTTGATGCCACCAGTTGATGGAAGACCCTTGATTATGTACTTAACAGTGTTAGACAACTCAATGGGGTGTGTATTGGGGCAACATGACGAGTCTGGTCGAAAAGAGCAGGCAATATACTACCTTAGCAAAAAGTTTACCGACTGTGAAACAAGATACTCACTGCTCGAGAAAACTTGCTGCGCTTTGGCATGGGCTGCTCGCCGACTAAGACAGTATATGTTGACCCATACTACCTTATTGATTTCGAAGATGGATCCAATCAAGTACATATTTGAGAAACCTGCTCTCTCCGGAAGAATTGCAAGATGGCAAATGATCTTGACAGAATATGATATACAGTATACTACTCAGAAGGCCATTAAGGGAAGTGTTGTTGCTGATCATTTGGCTCATCAAGCAGTAGATGATTACCAGTCAATGAATTTTGAGTTCCCTGATGAAGACATTATGACTGTTACCAAAGAACCTGGACAATATGACGGACCTGAACAGGGATCCCGATGGACTATGGTTTTTGATGGTGCCTCTAATGCACATGGTAATGGTGTTGGTGTGGTGATTAGTTCCCCTGAAGGTTGTCATACCCCGATTACTGCCAGACTTTGTTTCTATTGTACCAATAACATAGCTGAGTATGAGGCATGTATCATGGGTATTAAAGTTGCTATTGATATGAAGATTCAGTTCCTTGATGTGTATGGAGATTCAGCCCTGGTAGTGAGTCAGATTAAAGGAGATTGGGATACCAAGCATGATAATCTCGTTCCTTACAGAGAGCACGTGTTGTCTTTAATCCCACATTTCAAAGATATTACCTTTGGACATATTCCACGAAGAGAGAATCAGTTGGCAGATGCATTGGCCACCATGGCATCCATGTTTGAGATTAGTTGGGATGATGAAGCTCCCAAGATTACCATTGATAGATTTGAGAAGCCTGCATACTGCAATGAGATTGACACTGAAGGGGCAGAGGAGAAGCCTTGGTTCTATGAAGTGAAAAGATATCTTGAAGCTCAGGAATTCCCTGAAGGGGCATCTGTCAAAGATAGGAAGTTCCTGAGGAGGTTCTCTGCTAAGTTCTTTCTGAGTAATGGCATTCTGTACAAGCGCAATCATGATTCAACTATGCTTCGTTGTGTGGATAAGAAGGAAGCAACTGAGATTATGGAAGAGATGCATGATGGGACCTTTGGCACTCACTCTAGTGGTCATACTATGGCAAAGAAAATATTGAGAGCAGGTTACTATTGGTCTACCATGGAAGCTGATTGCTATCAACACTCCAGAACGTGTCACAAATGTCAAATCTATGCTGATAAAGTTCATGTACCTCCATCACCATTGAATGTGCTGACTGCTCCTTGGCCTTTTGCCATGTGGGGCATTGATATGATTGGTGAAATCAAGCCTACTGCTTCTAATGGGCATCGTTTCATCCTGGTCGCTATTGATTACTTCACGAAGTGGGTAGAGGCAGCTTCATTTGCATCTGTTACCAAGAATGTTGTGGCTCGATTCATTAAGAATAATCTCATATGTAGGTATGGCATCCCCGAAAGGATTATCACTGACAATGGCTCTAATCTAAACAACACTATGATTACTGATCTCTGCACGCAGTTCAAGATTAAGCATCACAACTCTTCTCCGTATCGTCCAAAGATGAATGGGGCAGTTGAAGCTGCTAATAAGAACATTAAGAAGATTGTACAGAAGATGACTGTTACTTACAAGGATTGGCATGAGATGTTACCATTTGCTCTTCATGGTTATCGTACTACAATACGTACTTCAACAGGGGCAACCCCATTCTCCTTAGTCTATGGTATGGAAGCAGTTCTGCCCATTGAAGTTCAGATCCCCTCCTTAAGAATTATGAAGGATGCAGGTTTGGATGAAGATGAGTGGATTCAGACTCGACTGGACCAGATAAATTTGATTGATGAGAAGAGATTAGCAGCAGTTTGTCATGGCCAGATGTACCAGAAACGGATGATCAAGGCTTTTAACAAGAAGGTTAAGCCAAAGGTATATCAGGCTGGTGACTTGGTAATCAAGCGTATCATATTACCACAGGGTGATCCTAGGGGCAAGTGGACTCCAACATATGAAGGACCATTTGTAGTCAAGACAGTGTTCCCAGGAGGTGCCATGATACTGACTACAATGGATGGTGAGGACTTCCCACAGCCTGTAAACGCAGACATAGTTAAAAAATACTACGCATAAAAAGAGACCCGCTAGGTTGACAGGCCTAGGCAAAAATAAGGGCATCCCGGCAAACCAAAAGGGTTTGGGCAAAAATTAGGGATATATATAAAAAGATGTACACCCGGCAAGTCGAAAACCTGAAAAGGCGGCTTGGGCAAAAAAGGGTATCCCGGTGGATTGAAAACCTGAAAGGGCAATCCAGGCAAAAGTTAGGGATTAAAGCGTATGACTATGTCTCGTTTGGATCACTCATGAAACTACAACCAGTTGTACCACTTACTCAAGCTCGAACAGATAAAGCTCAATTCAATCGTTTCCGTCTCAACAGCAAGAAGATGAGATACTTGAGTGGCAATAGTAGGATTGAAACTCAATAGGATTGTTTCCCACATAGCTGATTCTTTTTGTAAAAACTTTATGGCAAAATCCTCTTACTAGGGTTTATGTCTCCTTGTACAAACTTACCCGTGTATGGGTCACTTTTTGATATAAATAAAGTCCATCTTTTGAATCCAGATTTACTTTTACCCTATTTACATAAGCGAAACGTCCATTGGTTATGTTTGAATGTATGTATGCTTTTGAATATGATTGATGTTTACCAGAAATGCATGTATGTTTTTAATATGATTAATGTTTACCAGAAATGCATAAAGATGCAGTAATAGTATTTACTAAGGACGAACGAGGGAAGGATTTCAACGAAGCTTCGCCGGTTCACCTTTACAAAACAATTACAAAACCCTCAGTAGGATGAATCCATCTTCATAAAGTCTCATCTCTCCTGGAATTTATATCCATCTCTTTTATCCTCATACGGATGTACGGGAAATTACTTTCCAATAAGGGCACGACGAACGAAGACGGGATGTTATACTTATCCTACTATCAAACGAAGACGAAGGTTATATATACCCTACTATCCCCAACAACGGGAGGTTATATATACCTTACCATCCCCAACAACGGGAGGTTATATCTATACCTTACCATCCCCAACAACGGGAGGTTATCCATACCATGCTATCCCCAGCATACGGGAGGCTATCTATACTATGTTATCCCCAGCAGACAAAGGGTTATATATTCTTCAACAACGAATCGGGATTTATTTTCCCTGGCCAGCAGTTGTTATACGAAGATATCCAGACGCTTCCGGCAGAATCATATCATACATACATCATTTACATCATACCATAGCATACATATCCATAGACATACAGTACATTACCTAAGGGCATCATATCATACATGCATACATAAAGCATAAGCTAATGTTATTATACAAAAGCTACCTTGTTTCAGGTTAATTATCCAACAAACAAACTTAGGGTCTCCAGGACTGCTTTATTGTAACCTCAGGGTTACTTTATCCTCCTGATGAGCTTCTTATTACTTTGGGACTGCTTTATTGTAACCTCAGGGTTACTTTATCCTCCTGATAACTTCTCATGACTTCAAGACTGCTTTAGAGCTATTGATTGCTCTATCCTCCTGAAACCACATTATTATTTCAAGACTGCTTTAGAGCTATGGATTGCTCTATCCTCCTGGAATCATATTATTATTTCAAGACTGCTTTAGAGTTATCATGGCTTTATCCTCCTGAAATCATTACTTCAAGACTGCTTTAGAGTTATCATTATTGATTGCTCTATCCTCCTGAAGACATATCACATTATTATTTCAAGACTGCTTTAGAGTTATCATTATGGATTGCTCTATCCTCCTGAAATCATTACTTCAAGACTGCTTTAGAGCTATCCATTGCTCTATCCTCCTGAAAACATATTATTACTTCAAGACTGCTTTAGAGTTATCATGGCTCTATCCTCCTGAAATCATTACTTCAAGACTGCTTTAGAGTTATCATTATTGATTGCTCTATCCTCCTGAAGACATATCACATTATTATTTCAAGACTGCTTTAGAGTTATCATTATGGATTGCTCTATCCTCCTGAAATCATTACTTCAAGACTGCTTTAGAGCTATCCATTGCTCTATCCTCCTGAAAACATATTATTACTTCAAGACTGCTTTAGAGCTATTGATTGCTCTATCCTCCTGAAATCACATTATTATTTCAAGACTTCTTTAGAGCTATTGATTGCTCTATCCTCCTGAAATCATATTATTTCTTCAAGACTGCTTTAGGGTTATCATTATTGATTGCTCTATCCTCATGAAGACATGCTGTTACATCAGTATTACTCCAGACCCCTAACAGCTCTCATTATACTGCTGAAGAACTTTCCCCTAGTGGCATCTTTAAGCCCACTCAATCATGTTCAACCAACCATCAATATCACTCTAGGCACTGGTGAGTGCAAATTTTTGGGCTTTTGTGTTCAATCCCCTTCAACCTTCCAGGTTACGACTGGCAAATATACCAATCTAACCCCTCAGGTTTCAGAAAATTGAACAGGGGCAGCTGTTGCACCCCAAAATTTGCCCTCACAATACAAGACTTTGTGTTCTAAGAAGGTTCGCAAGGTTCACAAGTTTCTCAACACTTACATAACCTTTCTTGAGGTTCATGAAGTTTACAAGTTACTTCTTAAAGGTTCACAAGGTTCACAAGTTTCTCTACATTTACAAGACCTTTCTTGAGGTTCATGAAGTTTACAAGTTACTTCTTGAAGGTTCACAAGGTTCACAAGTTTCACAATGATTACAAAGCTTTCCTGAGGTTTATGAGGTCTACAAAACCACTTCATGAGGTTCACAAGGTTCACAAGCTTCACAATACCTCCCATGAGTATCACAAGACACTTTATGAAGATTCACAAGGTTCACAAAGTTCACAATTGGTCATAAGAGTTGACAATTCCCTCAGACAATGCACCTCCTAAGCAGTGCATCCAAAACTAGGGTTTTGACTTTAATCAGGCTAAATGAACTTCCAATACCTCAAGTGAGTTTCATAACATCTTATATGTGTGTAAGAACCCCCATGTCAAGTTTCAAGACTTTTCTCAAAGGTTTGCTCAGTCAGATGATCAGATAAGTCAAAATCAGTCAATGCAGTTAAAAAGTCAAACTGAGGTCAACTGTGGTCAAACCAAAGTCAAACTTCATGATTTTTTGCCAACATCAAGTATATGAAGTAAAATTCATCATTTGATCAAGGGTTGATCATGATTCGTCAAGGAGATTCCAGATCATCAATAATCAGGAGTTTCTAAATTAGGGTTTCCTTAGTAAAAGTCAACTGAACTTTGACCAGCCATAACTTTCACATACTTCATCACCAAGTCTCCATCCAAAGCTCATTTTGAAGGAAATTGAATTCTCTACAACTTTGATGTTGAAGGTTAAGCCCAAAAATGCTTCATTTGAAAGATATGATCTAAGACATTATAGGTCATTTCAAAAGTCAACAAAAAGTCAACAACTTCAAAAGGGCATAACTTGAGATTGGTAAATGATATGAACCTGAAACCAATGGGGTTGTTTAGAGTACTCTTCAAGCTTTCCAAAAAGTCCAAGAACACCCTCATACCTTTAAAATTGAGGGAGATGTGCCTTTGCAAAGTTGGGAAATTTTGTGATGGTTTATGTTGAAAATGGAGGCTTAAAAGTATTTCTTTCCAAATGGGCTGCCCAAGTTATGATCCAATCCATACACAAACACTATGCACGACCCAAACCATTTAAAATCTGATTTTTATTATTTTTATTTCTATTTATTTTGATTTAAATCATTAAAAATCATTTTAAATAAGAATAAAATATAAAAATAATGGATTTTATTTGGATAATGTTTCTAGAAGATCATAATGGGTGATTAGAATCAAAGAGGAATGGAATCATGTGATTGATACAAAAATAGCAAGTCTTAATAAGCCAATATTTGAAATTCAAAGCACCATCTTTTTCAATCTTTTTGGATCCAAATCTCCACACAATGAAGACATATTTCTGACCTAATTCACTCCCATATAAGTATAGATCATAAACATAACCCTAACACACGAATTCCAGCAGCCACAGTGTAAGTTTCAAAACTCAAAATTCATCAAAAAAGTGAGATTCGAATTCTTCCATACAAGAGGTTTCAAGGTAAACTAAGAACATAGACGTGTTCTTTAGACATCACTGAAGCTAAAGCATCATTCATATGCATCCTATGTGCATCATAATGCCCTACCCGAACTCACTTTATGCTTGAAAAATTTCTTTTCGATTCCATTAATGTGTTATGTGTCAATGACTTTTGCTTACATAATTTTGTTTGTCCATGACTATAGATGAAATCTGGATGATTTGGTGAGGTTACATAGCCTGGAACACGATATGCCATTTTTAGGGTTTGTAGCTCTGATTAGGGTTCTTCAATCTAGTCCATATAAATGGATTCTAAGAACGTGGAGTGATTGAAAAACTCATTAGAAGCTTAATGGACTGATTAATTTTGTGAAAACATACTGTTTTGCCATTGTTTGGTTTTCGTAGGTTTTGCTGGGAATGTTTTTCGCAGGAAAATTTGCAAATATTTTCGTAGGAAAATTTGCAGCTCAGGAGGTTGAAGATGAAGCTTGCCGCGCGTTCAAAAATTCAAATTAAGAATAACATATTTTATTTTGTTTTATTATTCAATTATCACAAGCAGTGGCTTGTCCCAGTGGTAGGAAACGCGCATATGAGGTCTGAAGGCATGAGTTCGAATCTTGCCTCCAGCAGGTTTTTTTGATATTTTCCAATTTAAGATGCGTGTTTAATATATTATTGTTATTAGTGGTTTGGTCATCAGGTAGGCTCTCCCAGCCAGGTGGTAAAGCGTGCGCATGTTTAACTATAAGGTCCTGGGTTCAAAACCACCCCAGGCCTTTTGTTTTTCTCATAATTTTCCTGGTTCATTGGTTTAAGGCACAAAACAAAGTGGATTGCCTTTGTTGTCACCTGCGCCTGGCTGGCCCAGTGGATGTTGTTGCTGCTTGCAGGTGTGAGGTCTTGGGATTAAATCCCACCAGGTTCCTTTTCTGTCTTTCTTTTTATTTTATTTTCTTTCTTGTAATTTAATTAGTTTAAATAATCAAATTTTATTATTATATTATGATATTATGTATATATTATATATTCCAATCCTTAAAATTATTTTCTAAAAAAATATAAAACTCTTGATTTTTTAATTTAAATTTTTATTTGTATAATTTATATTAGTTAAGGTAATTTTATATGATTAGTTAAAAATAAATTTTTTTTTGTATATAAGTTAACCCTAATTTTCCAAACCCTAAAATATTTTCTAAATGACCTTTAACCTAATTTTAGTTTCCAAATAATTTATATTTTTTCTAATTCTTAATATAGTTAATATGTATATATTATAATTTTTTTAAAATTAAATCTTATAAATATAAATGTTTAATATAAAGTTTTTGTAAATATGTTCTTATGATACTTAAAATTTATATAATGTCTAAATATATTTTTTTAAAATAATTAAATTTTTTTTTTGTAAATGATTAAAACTTATAATTATATTATGCTTAAAAATTTTCTTATTATATTTGGAATTAGACTTTATGTTAATATCCTTATAATATTGTTTCCATTTAATTGTTATGTATTATTATATTATATTTCTATTATTCTAAACTTGTTTATTCCTTCTAATTATCCTTATTATTATATTTACTAACCATATTATTATTTATTATTATATTTTTATTATGTTTCTAACCTTGTTCATTATTTCTAAATTATTATTATTATTTTATTGTTACTAACCCCTTTATTATTTATTTTTATTGTTTATTGCTTATTATTTAATTTGCTATTTTATTTATTATTATTATAATTTTGTAATTGTTTCACGGATGTAATTTTGTAATTATTTTAATTATTTTTGCTATGGTTAGTAATTAGGGAGTGCTAATATGTATGTTATTTAAAATGAATTTAGATCATGTTAATATAAGATAATTAAAATAAACACTCACACACACGTAAGTCGATTTTAATCGCCGTCTCACTTCCTAAGGTTATCCCTCAAGTTGCCTACGAATAATGGTCAAGTGGGGTGTATAAAGCAAGTCCCTCGAAAGAAAATCATCAAAGTCCCTTATGGTTGCCTTTACGAATCGAGTCCCTTTCGAAAAATGATGATAGTCCCTCATATGTGCTTATTACACCCCACAATTGCCTTCATAAACAAATTGTCCCTCACATGTCCCTTAACATCAAAAGTAAGGACTACCTACTCCTTAATAGTAGGGATAGTCTTACCAAGGAAAGGATAAAGAATAAGAAAGACCTTAAACATTAGGGTAGGTTACTCCTATGTACTTGCTCACTTCAAAACTTTTTTCACACTTAAACAAATTTTCAAACAAATTTTCAAACAAGTTTTTACACATCCGTACATGGATTATTATTAACTATTCTGAAAATTTTTCTATTCACACACTACACTTTCAAAAACAATTTAAAGTGAGCTTAAGTACTTAAGAGCCCATGGATAACCATGGATGTAAAGGGTGCTAACACCTTCCCTTTACATAACCTACCCCCCGGACCCAAAATATTCTCTAAGGTCTTTCCTGTTCTTTTATAACCTTTCCTTATGGATAAAATAAAAGTCGGTGGCGACTCTTGCTATCCGCAACATTACTTCAAGTCAGTTCTCCCACCGTGTTACAGAACTGGCGACTCTGCTGGGGATCTATTTAAGAGGGGTACCCTTAGGAATTAAGATCACTTTGAATTGTTTGCCTTGTTTGTTTTATATTACTTGTTGGGGTGCTCTTATGGGTGAAAGGTCCTAACCCGGATCTAGTGTACCTTAGGTAAATGGCAATAGACCAAGGAAACTGTACGACGTATATCGATACGGTTGATCTGGTGGCCCTAGTTAGTGCGACTTCTTGGTTGGTGCTTATATTCCTTAAGTCAAGTTGAGGATAATATTGAGGCTGCCATATGTTGTCAATGTACTAACTAACTTTTAGAACCCTAGTTAACTCATCTTGGCCTTTAGAAAATAGTGAGGTAACCGGCTTTGGTGCAGACTGAAGTTGGTTGACACTCGATACTACGCTCATTGAGATCTTAAACTTGGAGGGTTTTGGTTGGCAAGTAAGTTGCCTTCTGATCAACCACCCTTGTGAAGGATCAATGATTTTGAGATCCTTTAGAACCTGGTTACTTTTGTAGGACAGGATGAACCATCTAACTTCAGGGGAGGGTACTTACCTTTGAACCTCATGCAAGCCTTTAAACCTAGGGCTATGGTGTGACTTGTTTGTGTGTGCCACATGTTTGTGATTGAGCATAACATCATGACATCATCATGCATCATGAGCATATCATTTTCCCTAACCATTTCAAGGACCAAAGGATTTATCTTTGTTCTTTGTTGCAGGTCATGGCTTCAGTTCGTAGAAACACCATCAGGATCAACTTTGTGGGGATACCTCCCAAACATAAAGAGTTGGTTTCTCAGGTGTCTGATCATTCCCGGTTCAACAAGAGACATGGTCACCTATTGGATCTAGTCACTTCAGGGTTCAATGAAGACATGATGAGTGTCCTGTTTCAGTTCTTTGACCCTAAGCACCATTGCTTTACATTCCCCGACTACCAGCTGGTTCCAACCATGGAGGAGTTCTCTAAACTTCTGGGTATACCTGTTCTTGATCAAAGACCCTTCACAGGTTTGGAGAAGGAGCTTAAACCAGAGGTTATTGCTGCAGCTCTACATCTGAAGAAGTCTGACATTGTTCTAGAAACGAGAAGCGGAGTTAAGGGTATTCTTGCCAAGGTACTAATGGATAAAGCTCAAATGTTCTTGAAGGCCATGAGTTATGATGCTTTTGAGGAGATCTTAGCCTTACTGATATATGGCTTAGTATTGTTCCCCAATCCAGATCAGTTCATAGACGTTCATGCCATCAACATTTTCCTGAGTCACAATCCAGTGCCTACATTGCTTGGAGACATCCTACATTCTCTTCACACCCTTACTACAAGGGCAAGAGGAACTTTGATGTGCTGCATACCTTTACTATCCAGGTGGTTTATTTCTCACCTTCCTCGCTCAGTAATGAAGAATGAGCAAGGGTTCAGATGGTCCAAGAGGATCATGTCACTATCTCACTCAGATATCCATTGGTGCTCCAGATCTATGGAGAATGTCACCATTATTGACCGTTGTGGGGAGTTTCCTAATGTGCCACTTCTAGGCATAAGAGGAGGCATCACCTACAACCCCTCTCTAGCTTTACGACAGTTTGGTTATGCCCGAAGTGATGGTCCACATGACATGTTGATTCAGGGCATTGTGTTTGATTACGACAACGATCTTCAGGGTTACCGTCAGAGATTCATACGAGCTTGGGGAAAAGTAAACAAGGTTGACAGCAAGACACTGGAGCCTAAGTACACTATTCCTATGGAGGCTTATCTCAGATGGGTACGATCTCGTGCTCAGACACTCATGATGCCATATCCTGCCATCCTACCAGTTACCATGGAACCTGTTGCTGAAGGAGACACAGCTTATACCATCCTTCACCCAGACATGCCTACTGATATGGAAGACTTGCAGAGATCATGGATCCAATTGAAAGAGCAAAGGGATACTTTCGAGGCTCATTACAAAGCAAGCCAAGCAAGAATCCTAGAGCTAACAAAGCAACTTCACGAGGAACGAAACCTCAACTCATACCTCAACACAAAGAGGAAACGTCCATGGGAGACTTAAAACCCCATATTTTGTACTTATTTCATTTCATTTTTGTAAGCCTAAAAGGCAAAACAAGTTATTACTAATAAAAAGTTACTTTCTTGTTTGTTTAAGCAAATTTAAATTCTGAGGTCCTTGAAAACATTGCATATGCATTCCATTTCATTGCATCACAGGTTTATATTTGTGCACAGGTTTCTCATCTTCTCGCTGTTTATTTCAGCAATGGCTCTTGAACAATCAGTTAAGGATCTTCAGGCACAGAATGCACAGTTCCAAGAGCTGATCTTGAACCTATCCAAGGGGCAAGATGATTTGAAGGCACTGCTGGCCAAGAAGACTAAGAAGACTAGAAGGTCTGCTGGGTTGCTCAACATGGGAAGAAGGTTCAAGGGTCCTGTCAAGACCAAGGAACAGATTGATGACTATGAATCTGAGGAATCTGAGAAAGAGGGAGGCAGTCTCCACAACACTATGGGGGACTCTGATTCTGAGGCTAATTACTATCATGAGCCTAATGAAGACAAATTTAAGAGGCTGGTGGATAGGATGGATGCTATGGAATTGCAGAAATCATCTGGGCTGGATTTTGAGGATTTGAGTCTGATATCTGGGGTTGTGATACCCATTGGTTTCAAAGTTCCTACCTTTGTGGTTTATGATGGGGTCTCCTGTCCCAAGCTGCACTTAAGGTCTTATGTCAGAAGGATTCAGCCTCACACTGCTGATAAAAAGTTGTGGATCCATTTCTTTCAAGAGAGCTTATCTGGAGCTCAGTTGGAGTGGTATTATCAGTTGGAGAGTGTCAACATCAGAGACTGGAATGATCTTGCTGAAGCTTTCTATAAGCAGTATCAATACAATGCTGACTTAGCCCCCACTCGCATGCAGCTTCAGAGCATGTCTATGGGTGCCAAAGAAAGTTTTAAGGAGTATGCTCAGAAGTGGAGAGATTTAGCTGGAAGAGTTCAACCCCCTTTGACTGACAGGGAGCTGGTTGATATGTTCATGTGTACGCTGAATGGTCCGTTTTACAGTCATCTCATTGGAAGCTCATCATCTGGCTTCACTGAGTTGATCATGACAGGAGAGCGGGTAGAGAATGGTATCAAGAATGGTAAAATCCAAGTGGGCACTTCTTCATCAGGTGCTGCAAAGAAGCCTCCCACTGGGAAGAAAGAATCCAATGCTGTTTATGGTCAACCTGATCGTAACAGAAGACATCAGTCTGTTAGTGCAGTTCATATTTCAAATCCAACTCCTGCAACAACAGAGCAGCCTCAAGGCAACCAACAGAGGGCTAGAAGACAGTTCACAAAGATCAACATGTCAATGGCTCAGGCATTGCAACACTTGTTGAAGGCTGAACTTATTACCCTGAGGGAGGCTCCTCAGAATCCCAATGTTACCTCTCCAAAGTACAATCCTAATGCACGATGTGCATATCATTCAAATTGTCCAGGACATGATACTAATAACTGCTGGGTCTTGAAGAACAAAATTCAAGATATGATTGATGCTGGAGAAATTGAGTTTGATCCCCCAAATGTGATTATAGCACCGCTGCCAAATCACGAGAAGACTGTTAATGCCATTGATGAAGACATTGATGAAGACCTGCATGTCTATTCAGTTATGGAGTTGAGCACACCATTGTCTGTTATCAAAAAGAGGTTAGTACAAGCTGGGATTTTTCCAGGTTGTCGTGAAGATTGTCTGTATTGTACCTATAAGCCGGATAGTTGCTTCATTTTGAGAGATGGTATTCAACGTCTCATGGATAAGTATACTATAGTGTTTGAAAGAAGACCAACATCTGTAGAAGATATGGTGGATCATCTGACTCGGGGTAAGAAGATTGAAGAGGTTGACATGGTTGACAAAGTACCGGTAAGAATCACTTCAAAGAAGCCCATCAAAATTTCTCATCAGGGTCCAATCAAGATTACTGCTGAAAGTCCTGTGAAAGTTGTTGCTGAAGCCAGAATAGCTCCTTTGATCATTACCACTCCTGGTCCTATTCCTTATACATCTGACAAAGCTGTGCCTTGGCACTATGGGTCTGATGTTTACATCCATGGTGTTAAGCAAGAGCCTTTACCTGATATGCCTGCGGATATTGATAATATTGCTGGATCTAGCAAGATCACTCGTAGTGGAAGAGTCTTCTCTCCTCCAGTTGCTTCTAAGAGTGCAGTTACTCCTGCTGCTACTACCACCACTGATGCTCGGGGCAAAGGTCCTGTTATTGAGCCTGTATCTACTGATGAGCCAGCTGCTGATGATCTCTCTAAGCAGATGGAAGAAGTATTGAAAATCATTCGCAAGAGTGATTATGACATTGTGGATCAGTTGGGGCATACTCCCTCAAAGATTTCTATGTTGTCCTTGTTGCTGTGTTCTGAGGCTCATGCCAAGTCCTTGATCAAGTTTCTGAAGTCTGCTCATGTGCCCAGTGCAATTTCTGTTGACCAATTTGAGAACTGTGTTGCTCACCTGACCTATGACAACGGGTTAGGATTCTCTGATGCTGATTTGACCCCTGCCAAGAGGGATCATAACAGGGCCTTGCATATTTCAATTGAATGCAGGGGCACTACCTTGTCACATGTACTGATAGACAATGGTTCCTCTCTGAACGTGTTGCCCAAAGAAGTCCTGAATAAGCTGAGTCCTGAAGATACTGTGTTGAAGCCCAGTAATATTGTGGTAAAGGCTTTTGATGGTTCTAGAAGAGTAGTGCATGGGGAAATTGATCTCCCAATCAAAGTTGGTTCTCAGGTGTTTACTGCTACATTCTATGTGATGGATATTCGTCCTTCATACTCTTGTATGCTTGGTCGTCCCTGGATCCATGGGGCAGGTGCTGTGACCTCTACATTGCACCAAAAGTTGAGATATCCGGTAAATGGAAAAGTTGTTACTGTCTTTGGAGAGGAAGAATACTTTGTCAGCCATGTAAACACCTTCAAGTATCTGGAAGTAGAAGGTGAATACATTGAGACTCCGTGTCAGTCATTTGAAGTGGTTCCCTGGGTTAATGATTATGTAGCTCCTCCTGCTGTGAAGAAAGTTCCTGTGGTCATCAGAAAACCTCCAACAATGGCAATGGCCTCCCTCAATGATGCTAGAGCTGTAGTGGATGAAGGTGGTTGTACTATTTGGGGTCAGCTTCCTGATATTCCATACAAGTCTGACAAGTTTGGTTTGGGTTTCACTGCAGAGTCCCAGAAGGCTGTTCGTCGTGCTCGTGCTGCTCGTATCACCAATCAAGGGGTTATCAATGCTGTGGGAGACTATGATGAAGACTACAACTTGGATGCATGGATTTTTCCTACTGTGGGTGCTGGACTCAATAATTGGAAAGCTGAAGATGTTATCCCTATCTCCTTTAGTCAGGAGTAAATACTATTACTGTGTTGTGTTTTTTTACATTTGTAATTTCTGAACAATAAAACTTTCAAGCCATGTGCCTTACCCGGGGCACAATGGTGTGCTTGTTACGGGCTGTCATTTCATTTGCATACTTCATTCAATAAAATCAGTGGACGTTTTGTTTTCGTAAATATTGTGTTCCTTGTCTTTCTTTTTCTTTTATTTTTGCTTTATCAGCTATGTGTTCTTACACACACCCACATCACTAAAATGCAGATCCTCATCCACTCTGGATCCTGTTGATAACAGTTATACTATTGCCAATTACAATTTCGAGAATCCGATCTATCAAACTGAAGACGGAAATGAGGACGATTGTGAAATACCTGTAGAGCTTGCTAGGTTGTTACAACAAGAAGAGAAAGCTATACAGCCACATGAAGAGCCAGTCGAAGTTGTGAATCTGGGAACTGAAGAAAGCAGAAAAGAGGTCAAGGTAGGGGCTGATTTAGAGGACAGTGTCAAGAGCAGGTTGATTCAGATGTTACGTGACTATGTGGAGATCTTTGCTTGGTCTTATGAAGATATGCCAGGGTTGGATACAGACATTGTGGTTCACCATTTGCCAGTGAAAGAAGATTGTCGTCCAAAGAAGCAGAAGGTTCGTCGTATGCGTCCTGAAATGTCAGAAAAGATCAAGGCAGAGGTAATGAAACAGTTCAATGCAGGGTTCTTGGCAGTGACTTCTTATCCTCAGTGGGTTGCAAATGTGGTACCAGTTCCCAAGAAAGATGGTAAGGTACGTATGTGTGTGGACTACAGAGATTTGAACAAGGCTAGCCCCAAAGATGACTTTCCACTTCCTCATATTGATATTCTGGTAGACAATACTGCTCAGCATAAGGTATTCTCTTTTATGGATGGTTTCTCTGGTTACAATCAAATCAAGATGGCACCTGAAGATATGGAGAAGACAACATTTGTGACACAGTGGGGCACCTTTTGCTATAAGGTTATGCCATTTGGTTTGAAGAATGCAGGGGCAACATATCAGCGTGCTATGGTGGCTTTGTTTCATGATATGATTCATCATGAGATAGAGGTATATGTGGATGATATGATAGCCAGATCTCAGAATGAAGAACAACATCTTGATCATCTGCACAAGTTGTTTGAGAGGTTGAAGAAATACAAGTTGAGATTGAATCCAAACAAGTGTACCTTTGGAGTTAGATCTGGAAAACTCTTGGGTTTCATTGTCAGTGGAAAAGGTATTGAAGTGGATCCTGCAAAAGTGAAAGCTATACGAGAGATGCCAGCTCCCCGTACTGAGAAGGAGGTTAGAGGTTTCTTGGGACGATTGAACTACATTGCAAGATTTATTTCCCAGTTAACTACCATCTGTGAGCCAATCTTCAGGTTGTTGAAGAAAGATCAGGTGATGGAATGGAATGATGAGTGCCAGACTGCCTTTGATGAAATTAAGAGGTATCTGCTAGAGCCACCAATTTTGATGCCACCAGTTGATGGAAGACCCTTGATTATGTACTTAACAGTGTTAGACAACTCAATGGGGTGTGTATTGGGGCAACATGACGAGTCTGGTCGAAAAGAGCAGGCAATATACTACCTTAGCAAAAAGTTTACCGACTGTGAAACAAGATACTCACTGCTCGAGAAAACTTGCTGTGCTTTGGCATGGGCTGCTCGCCGACTAAGACAGTATATGTTGACCCATACTACCTTATTGATTTCGAAGATGGATCCAATCAAGTACATATTTGAGAAACCTGCTCTCTCCGGAAGAATTGCAAGATGGCAAATGATCTTGACAGAATATGATATACAGTATACTACTCAGAAGGCCATTAAGGGAAGTGTTGTTGCTGATCATTTGGCTCATCAAGCAGTAGATGATTACCAGTCAATGAATTTTGAGTTCCCTGATGAAGACATTATGACTGTTACCAAAGAACCTGGACAATATGACGGACCTGAACAGGGATCCCGATGGACTATGGTTTTTGATGGTGCCTCTAATGCACATGGTAATGGTGTTGGTGTGGTGATTAGTTCCCCTGAAGGTTGTCATACCCCGATTACTGCCAGACTTTGTTTCTATTGTACCAATAACATAGCTGAGTATGAGGCATGTATCATGGGTATTAAAGTTGCTATTGATATGAAGATTCAGTTCCTTGATGTGTATGGAGATTCAGCCCTGGTAGTGAGTCAGATTAAAGGAGATTGGGATACCAAGCATGATAATCTCGTTCCTTACAGAGAGCACGTGTTGTTTAATCCCACATTTCAAAGAGATTACCTTTGGACATATTCCACGAAGAGAGAATCAGTTGGCAGATGCATTGGCCACCATGGCATCCATGTTTGAGATTAGTTGGGATGATGAAGCTCCCAAGATTACCATTGATAGATTTGAGAAGCCTGCATACTGCAATGAGATTGACACTGAAGGGGCAGAGGAGAAGCCTTGGTTCTATGAAGTGAAAAGATATCTTGAAGCTCAGGAATTCCCTGAAGGGGCATCTGTCAAAGATAGGAAGTTCCTGAGGAGGTTCTCTGCTAAGTTCTTTCTGAGTAATGGCATTCTGTACAAGCGCAATCATGATTCAACTATGCTTCGTTGTGTGGATAAGAAGGAAGCAACTGAGATTATGGAAGAGATGCATGATGGGACCTTTGGCACTCACTCTAGTGGTCATACTATGGCAAAGAAAATATTGAGAGCAGGTTACTATTGGTCTACCATGGAAGCTGATTGCTATCAACACTCCAGAACGTGTCACAAATGTCAAATCTATGCTGATAAAGTTCATGTACCTCCATCACCATTGAATGTGCTGACTGCTCCTTGGCCTTTTGCCATGTGGGGCATTGATATGATTGGTGAAATCAAGCCTACTGCTTCTAATGGGCATCGTTTCATCCTGGTCGCTATTGATTACTTCACGAAGTGGGTAGAGGCAGCTTCATTTGCATCTGTTACCAAGAATGTTGTGGCTCGATTCATTAAGAATAATCTCATATGTAGGTATGGCATCCCCGAAAGGATTATCACTGACAATGGCTCTAATCTAAACAACACTATGATTACTGATCTCTGCACGCAGTTCAAGATTAAGCATCACAACTCTTCTCCGTATCGTCCAAAGATGAATGGGGCAGTTGAAGCTGCTAATAAGAACATTAAGAAGATTGTACAGAAGATGACTGTTACTTACAAGGATTGGCATGAGATGTTACCATTTGCTCTTCATGGTTATCGTACTACAATACATACTTCAACAGGGGCAACCCCATTCTCCTTAGTCTATGGTATGGAAGCAGTTCTGCCCATTGAAGTTCAGATCCCCTCCTTAAGAATTATGAAGGATGCAGGTTTGGATGAAGATGAGTGGATTCAGACTCGACTGGACCAGATAAATTTGATTGATGAGAAGAGATTAGCAGCAGTTTGTCATGGCCAGATGTACCAGAAACGGATGATCAAGGCTTTTAACAAGAAGGTTAAGCCAAAGGTATATCAGGCTGGTGACTTGGTAATCAAGCGTATCATATTACCACAGGGTGATCCTAGGGGCAAGTGGACTCCAACATATGAAGGACCATTTGTAGTCAAGACAGTGTTCCCAGGAGGTGCCATGATACTGACTACAATGGATGGTGAGGACTTCCCACAGCCTGTAAACGCAGACATAGTTAAAAAATACTACGCATAAAAAGAGACCCGCTAGGTTGACAGGCCTAGGCAAAAATAAGGGCATCCCGGCAAACCAAAAGGGTTTGGGCAAAAATTAGGGATATATATAAAAAGATGTACACCCGGCAAGTCGAAAACCTGAAAAGGCGGCTTGGGCAAAAAAGGGTATCCCGGTGGATTGAAAACCTGAAAGGGCAATCCAGGCAAAAGTTAGGGATTAAAGCGTATGACTATGTCTCGTTTGGATCACTCATGAAACTACAACCAGTTGTACCACTTACTCAAGCTCGAACAGATAAAGCTCAATTCAATCGTTTCCGTCTCAACAGCAAGAAGATGAGATACTTGAGTGGCAATAGTAGGATTGAAACTCAATAGGATTGTTTCCCACATAGCTGATTCTTTTTGTAAAAACTTTATGGCAAAATCCTCTTACTAGGGTTTATGTCTCCTTGTACAAACTTACCCGTGTATGGGTCACTTTTTGATATAAATAAAGTCCATCTTTTGAATCCAGATTTACTTTTACCCTATTTACATAAGCGAAACGTCCATTGGTTATGTTTGAATGTATGTATGCTTTTGAATATGATTGATGTTTACCAGAAATGCATGTATGTTTTTAATATGATTAATGTTTACCAGAAATGCATAAAGATGCAGTAATAGTATTTACTAAGGACGAACGAGGGAAGGATTTCAACGAAGCTTCGCCGGTTCACCTTTACAAAACAATTACAAAACCCTCAGTAGGATGAATCCATCTTCATAAAGTCTCATCTCTCCTGGAATTTATATCCATCTCTTTTATCCTCATACGGATGTACGGGAAATTACTTTCCAATAAGGGCACGACGAACGAAGACGGGATGTTATACTTATCCTACTATCAAACGAAGACGAAGGTTATATATACCCTACTATCCCCAACAACGGGAGGTTATATATACCTTACCATCCCCAACAACGGGAGGTTATATCTATACCTTACCATCCCCAACAACGGGAGGTTATCCATACCATGCTATCCCCAGCATACGGGAGGCTATCTATACTATGTTATCCCCAGCAGACAAAGGGTTATATATTCTTCAACAACGAATCGGGATTTATTTTCCCTAGCCAGCAGTTGTTATACGAAGATATCCAGACGCTTCCGGCAGAATCATATCATACATACATCATTTACATCATACCATAGCATACATATCCATAGACATACAGTACATTACCTAAGGGCATCATATCATACATGCATACATAAAGCATAAGCTAATGTTATTATACAAAAGCTACCTTGTTTCAGGTTAATTATCCAACAAACAAACTTATGGTCTCCAGGACTGCTTTATTGTAACCTCAGGGTTACTTTATCCTCCTGATGAGCTTCTTATTACTTTGGGACTGCTTTATTGTAACCTCAGGGTTACTTTATCCTCCTGATAACTTCTCATGACTTCAAGACTGCTTTAGAGCTATTGATTGCTCTATCCTCCTGAAACCACATTATTATTTCAAGACTGCTTTAGAGCTATGGATTGCTCTATCCTCCTGGAATCATATTATTATTTCAAGACTGCTTTAGAGTTATCATGGCTCTATCCTCCTGAAATCATTACTTCAAGACTGCTTTAGAGTTATCATTATTGATTGCTCTATCCTCCTGAAGACATATCACATTATTATTTCAAGACTGCTTTAGAGTTATCATTATGGATTGCTCTATCCTCCTGAAATCATTACTTCAAGACTGCTTTAGAGCTATCCATTGCTCTATCCTCCTGAAAACATATTATTACTTCAAGACTGCTTTAGAGTTATCATGGCTCTATCCTCCTGAAATCATTACTTCAAGACTGCTTTAGAGTTATCATTATTGATTGCTCTATCCTCCTGAAGACATATCACATTATTATTTCAAGACTGCTTTAGAGTTATCATTATGGATTTCTCTATCCTCCTGAAATCATTACTTCAAGACTGCTTTAGAGCTATCCATTGCTCTATCCTCCTGAAAACATATTATTACTTCAAGACTGCTTTAGAGCTATTGATTGCTCTATCCTCCTGAAATCACATTATTATTTCAAGACTTCTTTAGAGCTATTGATTGCTCTATCCTCCTGAAATCATATTATTTCTTCAAGACTGCTTTAGGGTTATCATTATTGATTGCTCTATCCTCATGAAGACATGCTGTTACATCAGTATTACTCCAGACCCCTAACAGCTCTCATTATACTGCTGAAGAACTTTCCCCTAGTGGCATCTTTAAGCCCACTCAATCATGTTCAACCAACCATCAATATCACTCTAGGCACTGGTGAGTGCAAATTTTTGGGCTTTTGTGTTCAATCCCCTTCAACCTTCCAGGTTACGACTGGCAAATATACCAATCTAACCCCTCAGGTTTCAGAAAATTGAACAGGGGCAGCTGTTGCACCCCAAAATTTGCCCTCACAATACAAGACTTTGTGTTCTAAGAAGGTTCGCAAGGTTCACAAGTTTCTCAACACTTACATAACCTTTCTTGAGGTTCATGAAGTTTACAAGTTACTTCTTGAAGGTTCACAAGGTTCACAAGTTTCACAATGATTACAAAGCTTTCCTGAGGTTTATGAGGTCTACAAAACCACTTCATGAGGTTCACAAGGTTCACAAGCTTCACAATACCTCCCATGAGTATCACAAGACACTTTATGAAGATTCACAAGGTTCACAAAGTTCACAATTGGTCATAAGAGTTGACAATTCCCTCAGACAATGCACCTCCTAAGCAGTGCATCCAAAACTAGGGTTTTGACTTTAATCAGGCTAAATGAACTTCCAATACCTCAAGTGAGTTTCATAACATCTTATATGTGTGTAAAAACCCCCATGTCATGTTTCAATACTTTTCTCAAAGGTTTGCTCAGTCAGATGATCAGATAAGTCAAAATCAGTCAATGCAGTTAAAAAGTCAAACTGAGGTCAACTGTGGTCAAACCAAAGTCAAACTTCATGATTTTTTGCCAACATCAAGTATATGAAGTAAAATTCATCATTTGATCAAGGGTTGATCATGATTCGTCAAGGAGATTCCAGATCATCAATAATCAGGAGTTTCTAAATTAGGGTTTCCTCAGTAAAAGTCAACTGAACTTTGACCAGCCATAACTTTCACATACTTCATCACCAAGTCTCCATCCAAAGCTCATTTTGAAGGAAATTTAATTCTCTACAACTTTGATGTTGAAGGTTAAGCCCAAAAATGCTTCATTTGAAAGATATGATCTAAGACATTATAGGTCATTTCAAAAGTCAACAAAAAGTCAACAACTTCAAAAGGGCATAACTTGAGATTGGTAAATGATATGAACCTGAAACCAATGGGGTTGTTTAGAGGACTCTTCAAGCTTTCCAAAAAGTCCAAGAACACCCTCATACCTTTAAAATTGAGGGAGATGTGCCTTTGCAAAGTTGGGAAATTTTGTGATGGTTTATGTTGAAAATGGAGGCTTAAAAGTATTTCTTTCCAAATGGGCTGCCCAAGTTATGATCCAATCCATACACAAACACTATGCACGACCCAAACCATTTAAAATCTGATTTTTATTATTTTTATTTCTATTTATTTTGATTTAAATCATTAAAAATCATTTTAAATAAGAATAAAATATAAAAATAATGGATTTTATTTGGATAATGTTTCTAGAAGATCATAATGGGTGATTAGAATCAAAGAGGAATGGAATCATGTGATTGATACAAAAATAGCAAGTCTTAATAAGCCAATATTTGAAATTCAAAGCACCATCTTTTTCAATCTTTTTGGATCCAAATCTCCACACAATGAAGACATATTTCTGACCTAATTCACTCCCATATAAGTATAGATCATAAACATAACCCTAACACACGAATTCCAGCAGCCACAGTGTAAGTTTCAAAACTCAAAATTCATCAAAAAAGTGAGATTCGAATTCTTCCATACAAGAGGTTTCAAGGTAAACTAAGAACATAGACGTGTTCTTTAGACATCACTGAAGCTAAAGCATCATTCATATGCATCCTATGTGCATCATAATGCCCTACCCGAACTCACTTTATGCTTGAAAAATTTCTTTTCGATTCCATTAATGTGTTATGTGTCAATGACTTTTGCTTACATAATTTTGTTTGTCCATGACTATAGATGAAATCTGGATGATTTGGTGAGGTTACATAGCCTGGAACACGATATGCCATTTTTAGGGTTTGTAGCTCTGATTAGGGTTCTTCAATCTAGTCCATATAAATGGATTCTAAGAACGTGGAGTGATTGAAAAACTCATTAGAAGCTTAATGGACTGATTAATTTTGTGAAAACATACTGTTTTGCCATTGTTTGGTTTTCGTAGGTTTTGCTGGAAATGTTTTTCGCAGGAAAATTTGCAAATATTTTCGTAGGAAAATTTGCAGCTCAGGAGGTTGAAGATGAAGCTTGCCGCGCGTTCAAAAATTCAAATTAAGAATAACATATTTTATTTTGTTTTATTATTCAATTATCACAAGCAGTGGCTTGTCCCAGTGGTAGGAAACGCGCATATGAGGTCTGAAGGCATGAGTTCGAATCTTGCCTCCAGCAGGTTTTTTTGATATTTTCCAATTTAAGATGCGTGTTTAATATATTATTGTTATTAGTGGTTTGGTCATCAGGTAGGCTCTCCCAGCCAGGTGGTAAAGCGTGCGCATGTTTAACTATAAGGTCCTGGGTTCAAAACCACCCCAGGCCTTTTGTTTTTCTCATAATTTTCCTGGTTCATTGGTTTAAGGCACAAAACAAAGTGGATTGCCTTTGTTGTCACCTGCGCCTGGCTGGCCCAGTGGATGTTGTTGCTGCTTGCAGGTGTGAGGTCTTGGGATCAAATCCCACCAGGTTCCTTTTCTGTCTTTCTTTTTATTTTATTTTCTTTCTTGTAATTTAATTAGTTTAAATAATCAAATTTTATTATTATATTATGATATTATGTATATATTATATATTCCAATCCTTAAAATTATTTTCTAAAAAAATATAAAACTCTTGATTTTTTAATTTAAATTTTTATTTGTATAATTTATATTAGTTAAGGTAATTTTATATGATTAGTTAAAAATAAATTTTTTTTTGTATATAAGTTAACCCTAATTTTCCAAACCCTAAAATATTTTCTAAATGACCTTTAACCTAATTTTAGTTTCCAAATAATTTATATTTTTTCTAATTCTTAATATAGTTAATATGTATATATTATAATTTTTTTAAAATTAAATCTTATAAATATAAATGTTTAATATAAAGTTTTTGTAAATATGTTCTTATGATACTTAAAATTTATATAATGTCTAAATATTTTTTTTTTAAATAATTAAATTTTTTTTTTGTAAATGATTAAAACTTATAATTATATTATGCTTAAAAATTTTCTTATTATATTTGGAATTAGACTTTATGTTAATATCCTTATAATATTGTTTCCATTTAATTGTTATGTATTATTATATTATATTTCTATTATTCTAAACTTGTTTATTCCTTCTAATTATCCTTATTATTATATTTACTAACCATATTATTATTTATTATTATATTTTTATTATGTTTCTAACCTTGTTCATTATTTCTAAATTATTATTATTATTTTATTGTTACTAACCCCTTTATTATTTATTTTTATTGTTTATTGCTTATTATTTAATTTGCTATTTTATTTATTATTATTATAATTTTGTAATTGTTTCACGGATGTAATTTTGTAATTATTTTAATTATTTTTGCTATGGTTAGTAATTAGGGAGTGCTAATATGTATGTTATTTAAAATGAATTTAGATCATGTTAATATAAGATAATTAAAATAAACACTCACACACACGTAAGTCGATTTTAATCGCCGTCTCACTTCCTAAGGTTATCCCTCAAGTTGCCTACGAATAATGGTCAAGTGGGGTGTATAAAGCAAGTCCCTCGAAAGAAAATCATCAAAGTCCCTTATGGTTGCCTTTACGAATCGAGTCCCTTTCGAAAAATGATGATAGTCCCTCATATGTGCTTATTACACCCCACAATTGCCTTCATAAACAAATTGTCCCTCACATGTCCCTTAACATCCAAAGTAAGGACTACCTACTCCTTAATAGTAGGGATAGTCTTACCAAGGAAAGGATAAAGAATAAGAAAGACCTTAAACATTAGGGTAGGTTACTCCTATGTACTTGCTCACTTCAAAACTTTTTTCACACTTAAACAAATTTTCAAACAAATTTTCAAACAAGTTTTTACACATCCGTACATGGATTATTATTAACTATTCTGAAAATTTTTCTATTCACACACTACACTTTCAAAAACAATTTAAAGTGAGCTTAAGTACTTAAGAGCCCATGGATAACCATGGATGTAAAGGGTGCTAACACCTTCCCTTTACATAACCTACCCCCCGGACCCAAAATATTCTCTAAGGTCTTTCCTGTTCTTTTATAACCTTTCCTTATGGATAAAATAAAAGTCGGTGGCGACTCTTGCTATCCGCAACATTACTTCAAGTCAGTTCTCCCACCGTGTTACACCTAGTCTGAAGAATAACTAGCAGACTCCAAAAATACAAATGAATTGCCTTGATTGGACTTTATCATCATATCAAGTGTCTTCAACAACTTAGCCAACAAGATATACCCAAACTCATAGAACATGAGTTTGATAATTCATCTTACCTTTTATATCCAGTCTGACTTCAACATACATGATGACGCCACTCAACCACATACCAAGTCACATAAGACTCAATCATCACAATAACATCCCTCTGCTCCCGACTTTGGAATGCTATGTGTCTTCAAACCAATTGACATCTACAAGAACATAACCAGGTAAGGACAACTACAAGCTTTCTTCAATCAATACTCCAGTATCCCATACTACTAGAATTCCTCAATTAGAATATATGCAACATAATAACCAAAGAACAACTTCAACTTGCCCTAGACAAGATGTCAAAACGTCTTTCAAGACATCATCCAAGAAAACTAGCCACTTCTCCTGTTTGTTGTTGCAAAACCCTTCAGAAAATAACTCCTCCTGTTTAATCACCAGAAAGTACTCCATGGATCTCATCCAGAAAACATACTAGGATGCCTGCTCTAATACCAATTGAAATTTTGGTTATGCAGATACTCCAATGTCCTATCATAATCTTAAGACAATGATTACTGCACTTTAGTGAACAAGAGAATAACAAAACCGTTGTTTTGAATTTGTGAAACACAAATACCAACATATGTCAAGATAACATGTTGGGATGTCTCAGTCAAGAACATGTATATAGAAAAATTGTAAATCTGCAGAATATAAAGAACACAATAATTGTTGACCCAGTTCGGTGTTAACAACCCTACATCTGGGGGATACCAATCCAGGATGAAGACTTCACTATCTTGTAGTATTAACCTAAAGCTAAACTCATGGTTTATAACTTTATCCTAACCACTACCTTCAATGAACATCTTCATCTAAGGCCAAACTCTAGTTGTTTATAACCTTTGATATGAGACTACTTCTCACACCCTTCATCATCAGTCATAATGTCTCTGCCTTCTACTGATCTCCAGAACCTGTTACGGTTTCTTGACCTATAAGTTACCCTAAACTTGCTTCAAATCTTCGTCCAAGAACATTACACGGACCATTACCTAAAGGTTTATGGTTGTGCCCCTTGTATCTTTGCCTTCCTCCCTGCATCCCATACGGTAAAGGGGATACTTCTAACTCCTAAGAGAGCCAACGACTCTCAAACCCTAAACCCTTATTTTACAAAGTATTTAGGTTACAAAGTTACAAGTGATAAAAAAGTTACAAATGTTAATTTAACCCTAGATATAAGTCTCCTTTTATAGTCTTCTGTTCGGCTTCAAACATTCCTATAATCCATTGCTGAAGGCGCCTAGAATCTTGGAATAGATTTGATACATGTTTAATTATTGAGCAGTCAAGATGTCCTGTTAGGACATCTCATTTGACTTCTTTGTCTTTTTCATAATTCCTTAGCTTTGAACTCCATGTTGAACCATTTCTTCCAACATTTTATTTTACCAAAATTTGTCCAAATATGAAAAACTTTCAATTGCGTTTAGTAAAAAATATCTTTGTTATTTCAAATTGATTGTCACGGGCATTGCAAAGAAAATATCAATATATCGTCAATGCTATGAATTTGGTTAACATCACAAAGCAACAGTTACAAGCTTTAAGAGATAATGGATGGGAATCTTTATTGGATGGGGTAAATTTTTTTTTCAATATGCATGACATTCACATTCCAAACATGGATGATAAATACTTTTCAGGAAAACAAGGCGTGGAAGTAATATCGAGTCTATCACAATAGAGAAACATTATCGCATTGAATTATTTTATACTATCATGGACATGCAACTTCAAGAACTTAACAATCGTTTTAATGAGACAAATAGTAGGTTGCTTATTTGCATATCTTGTTTGAATCCAAAAAATTTGTTCTCTTCTTTTGACAAGGAAAAATTGGTTGAGTTAGCAAAGTTTTATCCACGATAATATTGTCAAACTAGTTTGTTTTTGCTTGATAATCAACTTGAGACTTATATCATTTATATGTACAGCAATATTGAATTTGCATCCTTTAAAGGAATTGGAGATCTTTCAAAAAAGTTGGTTGAAACTAGAATACATGTTGTTTATCAAATGGTTTATCAACTTTTGAATTTAGCAATGATTTTTCCTGATGCCACGACAACTGTCGAACGATCATTTTCGGCTATGAAGGTTGTGAAAACTAGATTGCATAATCGAATGGGGGATGAATGGATGAACAATTTTCTAGAGACTTATATTGAAAGTGATGTGTTGAAGGAAATTGACAATGAGCCAATTATTCAACGATTTCAAAGTATGAAATTGCGTAAAGGACAATTATAGAACATGTATTTAATTTTTTGAATATGTTATAAATTTGAGTACTATTTTTTTGTTGAGTATTTTATTTTTATAGATATAATAATAATTTATTAGTATGAAATGTTTTGCACCCCTTGAGTCGGGGTCTTGGATCCGCTACTGAGTTGTGTAAGTCCAACATTGTTTGAAAAATGGAGGTTGAACACTTTTTAAGTGAGAGAATGCATACACCCACTGCCTTAAGGTTTTTGACAAATATGTGATATATGTATCACTTGTTTGGGTGCCTAATTGTATCAATCTTCATCTACTACTTTGCATGCTTGTGCTACCATGACATGTTCTTTACTAACCAACACTTGCATTCCTTGGCATCACTTTGATTCATCACATAACTTTGGTATAAAATTTTCGATCAAGCTTCAAGACAACAACTATGTAATATGGAATCAACAAGTTGAAGGTGTCATACTCACTCAAATAGTGAACCAAATAGTAGTGAACCTTCATATTCCACCAAAATTCAAGATCAAACAATATAAAATCGATGATAATGTGTCTGTAGAGTATGAAAGATGGATTGTGCATGACCAGGTCATGTTTATCTGACTTATTTCTGCCATTTCCGATTTTTTCCCCGTGTGTTATCGTGCAAACATGTTTTCGAAGTGTGGGATAAAACTCGTCGCTATTTCAATGCTCACGTGAAAGCTCATGTTAGACGACTTCATGTTAAATTGAAATCCATGAAGAAAGGTAAAAAATGTGTCACTGAATATGTTCTTTGCATGAACGTAATAACTAATTCTCTCTTGGTAGTTGGAGACTCCATCATTGAACATGATCAAATTGATTCCATTCTCGATGGTTTGCTTGAAGAGTATAACTTGTTTATTATACAAATATATGGAAATCATGAACCTTTTTATCTTTTTGATGTTTAAGTGCTTCTTTATGTGAAAGAAGCACAACTTGAAAAATTCAGGCAAGGGTTAACTATCTTGAATGTATCTACAAATTTGGCTTAAAAAAATTCACAAATAGTTTGTGTACATAAAGAATTTGCAAGAAATCAGGGTAAATGATGCATTTCTCGTGATCGAAGACGTGGTAGAGGTTAGTCCTCCTCAATCATTATACTTACTTATCAATTGTGTGGCAAATATGATCATATGTTAGTCGGTTGTTTTCATAGGATTGATGAAACCTTCACTTCACCATGTGCCCTATCCAATATGCTTGAGTTTTCTAGCACTTCAACCGACAAGCTTGAAACTTTGTCATTAGATTTCCAAGCCATAGCAGTGATGTCTCATAATTATGTGTATTCTTTACCTGAGGATTTTGAAAAGCAAACATGGTTTACTGATTCAGGTGTTTCTCACCAGCTTACTGTTAGAACAAGATTTGTTCATGACAAATATTCCTTAGGTTTTGATGATAACAAAGTATTGAAAGAACAATGGTATTATTTCATATGTGGTCTTAGTATGTAGGTTCTAATACTTAAATATATATATATATATATATATATATATATATATATATATATATATATATATATATATATATATATATATATATATATATATATATTCAGAATCTGATATATAAGGATTCACTTGAGAGAAGCTGAATTACTAGCTTCTGATGGTTCAGAATCTGAAGAACACTCTATAAGTGATGTCTGGCGTACACTTTGAAGCTGAAGGTCTCAACATCAAAAGAAGCAACATAATGTCTTTACACTTAGTGATTATATTAACTTCTGGTGATCATTCAAAATTAATGATAAAGTAAAGGTTTTTGTATTGTAGAAAGCAGGTTGCATGGTCAAATCAGTTGTCATCTTGAGTATAAGTTCACAAGGCTCAAGAAGAGTTGACATGCTTTATGAATATCTACTCTCAACGACTTTATAGTACAAGATATAATGGAAGAGACAATACTTAAACATGTTACATAATGGATTAAGAACTTTAGATGTATTTATCTTCAACGTCTCTTGTACTATGGAGAAACAAAGACACTTGATCAAATTATCTCTTCCGACGGCTAGTCTTCTACAACTGCTATATAAATAGTTGCAGATTCAATTTGAATCTTCAACAAGGAATAAGAAGGAGAAGGAATGCCAAGAATGATAGATGTGTTATGCACTTCTATCTGAATGAAGAAATAACAATATCAACAATGAGCAACACTATTGAATATGCAGAATCTTTTGTTGATTGTTGTAAATTCTAAACAGTTTTAAGATTTCCTAAACATTGAATATCATGGAAATCTTAAGTTATTAAGGTCTTTGTTATGGTGATTAACTTGTAGCTACGATCTTTGTGTCAAGTACACCTTGTTCTCTATTTTTCTAAACATGTTATAGTAGTTTAGATAAAGTTTCTTTCTATGCGTTTGGGCATTAAAATGTCTTGCTGAAAATCTTGAGCCAAGTAAGTCTCTTGCTATGTGTTAGAGCTTTAAAAATCTTCATTTGTTTTGATTAAGAAGTGAATTCTTGTATCGAGGATGTGAGCAAAGAAGTCTTAGAAGTTTCATTTGAGTAGTGAAATCTTGGACCAGGGGTCTAAGCATAAGTCTTCGACAGAGGGTCTAAGCAAGGAAGTCTTGAATCATCAGGGTTTAAGCAAGGAAAGTATTAGGATTTGAAGATCTAAGAAAATAAGTGTTGATCATGTGTTGATTGAGCAAGAAGTCTTAGACAATAGGTTTGAGCAGGAGAACGTCTTGTGCTTAAGTGTACAAGAAGTTGTAATCATGAGTTGATTATAGTGGAAAATCTCTTGCGCTACAAGGGGACTAAACTACTCTCAGTTTGGGAGGAACCAGGATAAATCTATTGTGTTTATTATTCTGTTTTCCTTACTTTTGACATATTTTTCGTTGCACTTGTTATCAGTGTCTGAACTAATGTTTAGAATCCGAACTCTATTAATAAGTAGAAACATTTTTAGTGAACAAAATTCAACCCCTTATTCTTGTTTATTTTCCTCACCTTTAATTGGCATTAGAGCTTGGCATGTGCATAACACTTTATAGTGATGAAGACAAAGATCTTGTGTGTAAATTATGTTTTCATCTTAGCATGAAAAGAAGGGTGACAGAAAGATGAAGAAATCTATTGAAAGCAACTAGTCACTTTCTCAATGGTTTTATCCTTTTGAAGAAGATAGTTCAATATGCAGGCTTCAAAACAAGTCATAAATACTTCATCAAAACTTACTGGAGATTCAAAATCAGAAATTTTATCCAGGTAAGCCTTGTTAGTTATTTTCTATTTCAAGCATAATATTATGTACGAGATATTTTGGTGTGTATAAATTTTACACTCAGATACCTTGGAAGATATTAGCGTAAGAAATTTCAGACTGGTAATTTGGATATTCTCACCGTTTGTGATAATATTTGTATCATGTTGAAACAAATATTTCTCTTTAAACATCTTTGTAGAAATCCTTCTTACTACTGTTCATAAGAAACTCGTATATGTTATGTTCTTTACTGAACTAGAAGTTGAGATACAACTCATAATTCTAACAAGAGTTATTTAGTTAAAAATGGATTATGAACATAGTAATTTGTGATTTATTCTGTATAAATTATCTAAATCAGATATTAGTCGGATGATGTCTCAATCAAAGATTGGGTAACCAACCTTTAATCTAAAATAATCTCTTAAAAATCTCTGATTCAGAAACTTGTATAAAGAAATCTTTGCTTCCCACATGCACAAGAGTGGAAATTCTTTTTGACACGTGTACCACTCTTTACACATGTCTAAAATGTCTTCAACATGCTTGAAATCACTCGCGCTTTGAATTGGAAGGGGAATGAATTTGTTTTAAATATTTTTGTGTTTAAAATCTCTTTAATGTCTTTTAGTTCTCTCAACACCTTCTCAACACACATAACCTTTATCATTATATCTTTCGTGCTTTAACTCTAAACCCTAGAAAATCCCTAAAATCTCTTAAGTGGTATCCTCATCAACCAACCCTTTAAAAAAGGATTCCATGCAAACACTTAATATCAACTGAAGACTGTTCCACTCGACAAATATGAATTAAAGCTTCTCATTGAGCAAGTGGTGGATTTTAACAGTTTTGAGGCAAATGGTTGTCCATTAAGAGGTTATTTTAAGTTCCAAGGATGGATGAACTTTTTTTATATGCTGAATGGACCAACTTACCCAACTCTTGTTAAATATTTTTGGGTTAGAGAAGTGTATGATGAGTACTCTGCTCAGAATGAAGAGAGGAATGTTGTAGAAAATGACAGAATTTTGAAAGGGAAATCAAGAAAATAAATGGGTATGAAGGGATTCAATGGTGCATAAATTACATCTATTGTAATGGGTCTAGAAATTTCCATTACTCAAGAGAACATTGCTTAGCTAATTAAGGGAGATGATAGAGAAATAGTGATAATCAACAAAAAGGATGGAGGAGATTATGCCAGGGAAATTAAGAAGACATTATTTGAAATGAAAGATGATTAGGGAAAAGTGAAGAACATGCACATCTTATGCAAAAACTTTTGTTCAAGATTCTCATTGGTTGTTTAATTCCTCGAGAAGGAAGTTCTGATCAAATCTCATGGAATCACAAGATGTTCCTTTGGTATATGTCAATTGATCAAAGGTTAAATCTTCCAGGTTATATCTTTCATCATCTATGTGAATCCATCAAGAACTCAACTAAGAAGTCCAAAAGAATAGTACTTTATGCAAGGCTACTTTCTGAATTTTTCTATCAATGTAAATTGATTAACTTATTGATAGATTACGGAGCTACTCAAAACCTAAATGATGCCTATGAAAATGTCTTATCTGCATCCGTTATGGCTCATATTAAGAAGGAAAAAGACATTGTAATGATTTCTAATCCTATCAAAATCAGGAAAGATAAGAGAATAGAGTTTCTGGAACACTCTCCAATTCTGACAAAGGAAGATTGTCCTAATGTCATCATAATTCTTCTTGAAAATGCTAAGAAGAAGTGTGGTGTGACTATAACTAGTGACCAACCTTCTGATGAAACGGAAAAAGGATGGTAATAACTTATGATGAAGATGAAGAATCTGAGACTCCTGCACTTGTTAGAAAGAAACTATTAGGAGATGCTCAAAAAGTAGTTTAAAATGAGGAAGAAAGATTTGTTCATAAGTCTGGAAAGAAAAAGTTTTTTCATAGCTCCAAGATAGCTCTACAGCACAAAATTGAAGAACTCAAAGAAACCACTGAGATTCTTCCTACCAAAACTAGAGGTGGATCCTACAGTAATATGGTTAAGGGAACATTTGTATATAAAAAAGGAAATTGTTGAAATTGGGTCAGAAAGAAGAAGAAGAGGAAACAAAAATGGCTTATGTCTTGAAAGAAGTTGATAATATATTTACAGCTATGGTTAATACTAGTATGGAAGTATTATCAGAAGAATTGATTAATAGAAACCGTGTTGAGGACTCAATCGCAGTAAAAGAGAAAAGTAATAAGGTTCTAAGAGAACGACTAGGAAGAAAACTTGAATTGGTCATAAGTTCTCCTTAAGTTCTTAAGATGACTCAAGAGTTTATTGAAATGTGCAAAAAGGACTCTATTGTTACTAATGAATGTATAATTCACGAGTCTAAGAAAGTAGAGGAAGTCGCTCCAAAGGCAGAAGTGGAAGCAATATCTGCAAAGAAGGATGATGGGTCCAAAAGTTGGTTAAATGAGAGTCTAACTAAAAATAGCAAAGAAGTAGAAGCTGCAAAAGAACTTGTTTCATTGGAAGCAGGATCAGGTATTGAGGTTAAACCAATTCATGACTTTAATCTTAATGATTCACTTTAAAGGTCTCCCTCACCAACACCTGCTAAATCCAATCAAACCTCTGTCCTATCAAGCATCCCTATAAACACTGATTTTTCCTTACTTTCAAGACCTCTCCACTCAAAACACCAGACAATATTGCTCTATCTCTTCAACAAACCATTCAAGACATTAATGCTTACATTCAAACATATTCACCTTCACTGATTCCTGGTGAAACTAAAAGTGTTATGGATGCTAAGCCTCTTAATATTGCATCACCCTGAATAAATTCCACCAGAACTATTTTAGATCAACTTGTTCAACACTATCTCAATGATGAACCTGAGTATGCTGAGTCTGAACAAAAAAAAAAGTCCAACACCAACACTTACCATCAATCCATCAATAAACTACCAAACACAAATCTCCATCAAGTCATGTTTTAGAAAAGGAAATTTCAAATGAATATGTTCATGGAATCTTGCAAAGAGATGAAATAAACACATCCAAGTCATCTTAACACATAACCAACCTTCAACCTTTACCCAACCATGTACTTTCTTTGTTAGAAGTGTTTAAGACTAGGTTATTTATTGAGGCAAAAACTTTAGTGGAAGAAGGATTCACATCTATTGATTTTGCGACTTATGATGTAAAATGGGAAAGGTTCAGAAGATATGTTAACTTGGTCATTTAAGGTTTGGAGAACTTTTCAACAAAGGAAGTCGATGCAATTATCCAGAAGCAACCACTCAATCTTAAAGCTAAAGTGGCAGCAATTGCAAAATTTCAAGAGTCTATAAAAATTCAGATGGCTAGCAATCAACTTTCAGTGGATGCTCAATTCAAGTTTGTTGTTAAGAAGTAAGAAGAAATTGGTTTTGATCTTAAGACAGACATGAAATTATTGAAGAAACCTTTGGTCTAGGATGTAGAACCTTTTTATGTATTTCTTGACTTGTTTATGAGTCTTTATATGTTTTATGATGTTCTTTTGAATTTATCGTATTTCTAGTTGTTTAAATGTTCTTATTTAATATATGTTATACTCTATGTTAACAATTTAAAGTAAAATGAAACTTGCTTTTGTTGGCTAACCTGATCATATAAACTGAAAAAGGAAAACTTCGGAATTTAAAAATTACATGAGAAAAGATAAGACAAAACATTAAATTAGTCTATTCATAACCTGTTATACTCGCAATAAATAGAATTCTTTATGGAAAATGGGAAAAAAACATCTAGTGATTCAAATTCTAGAACTTTCGAAAATGCTATAGAATTTTTTAATAGCAACCATCGAATTTATTTCCATTATTATTGTTACGTGCTTTTGGGATACCCTGTCCACGGCACGTCGGCACCTCATCATCCATAGTAAATTAACAATATAATATTGGCAATCACAGAAGAACCAACACAAAACGATAAAGGTTCATTCATTTAATTTATCAAGTGACGAAAGTAATATTATTATACTAAAAAAGATGAGAATGATGGATATATTAAAATTGTTGATATTCTGAATATTGGGTCAAGATTAGCAAATTCAAAGTTTGGGCATGGTGGTGGGAACACATTACTATATAAGGGAATAGATGGCGTGTGTGTGCTTGCCGACAAAGCTTCTTGTCAGCATATTCTTAATTAATTACCTCAATCATCTTATGGTTGGTCGAGATATTTTGAAGATAGTGTTTATTAACTAAACAAAATGCTTTTAGCAATATTAATAAATCAATTTGATTTAAATGATTAATTTATTCTAGTTCATAAAGAATTGAGACCATGTTTAATAAAAGTATAAAATTTTAATTTTAATTAGTTTTACAGTTGAATTGAAAGTTATAATACCATAGATATTATCTATAGTTATTTTAGATCGGGAAGAGAGTCAATAATTTTAGTCTAGTCTAATAAGCTGAATCATCCACCACGTTGTTGAAAGTATAATTCATTATGTCATATTTGAGTTAAACTATATTTGATTTGGTTTTAAATCTAGATTTGATTTAGTTCCAAAATAGATATTTTGAGCTTTTATAGTTTTGGGTTTTTGTCTTGGGTGCAAACAAACTTATTTCTATAAATAGGGAGTATCCTTCTGGTAATCAATTAATTCCAACACATTGTAATTCACGGTTTGTAGTTGCAAGTGAAAACAAAGAAAAATCCCACAGTTTGTGGGTAACAAAACTTTCTCTCCAAATTCTCTTAGAACTCTAATTCTTTTCTACTTCATATTTCTTCTTTTCTTTGTTAATTGCTCCGCAAGAACCTTTCTTATTCATAAAGAAAGGATCGGAATTCTCATAGGTTTTGAGTTAATTCAAACACACGTCACATGCAGCTCAGATATGCTATCCTAGTCAAGATATATGTGATATTCATTTATGATCAATCAAATAAATCTCTTCATTTCACGACAATTAATATACCAACATGCGATTATAATCATGTCATTTCTTAGGTATTTTCGAATTCAAACTTCATTCACTCATCTTATTCTCATACTGATTTGAGCATTTGAGTGGCTGTGAAGAAGATGGTCATCATCTATCTTAAACACTTTTCTACATTTTTCACGTTTGAACATTCATCTCTCGATTCACTGAACCAAAGCTTCCTCAACCTATAAATTCATTTTTCTTGAATCTGAACAGTAGATATTTGTTCTTGATCCACTTCGATCAAAGATAAACAATATTTCTCAGATCTCCATATAGATCCACCTAGTAGTGGAGCCACGTTTGCACCAGGGGATGCAACTGCACCCCATCAACTGTATATATATATATATATATATATATATATATATATATATATATATATATATATATATATATATATTGTTTCGAACTGGGCCTCCAGACTGCATTGGGCCATGGCCCAATACGTCGAGCAGACGCTCATATGCTCGGGCAAGTATACTTATTGGACGGGCGAAGCTACTTAATGACCGGGCACGTGTTCCATGTGTCGGGCACACACTCAGAGACGGGCAAAGAACAGGTCTGTCATTCCACTTGCCATGTCACCCAACTGTCCCTCATTATCTCCTGAAAGATAGGGGCAGTTGGACCAAGGACTAGACCACTTAGCTAGGTATTCACGCTTCTTACGCGTTCCTTGGGGTAGTTCTTCCTTGGGCCTAGCAGATCCAGCCCAAAGAAGGACCTTGACCCAGCGCTGGGGGCTCACTATAAATACCCTTTTTCACTAAAAGGTCGGGTATTCTGATTTAACTCTTACAGCTTACCACTTTATGTACCTATATTAACTTTGGCATCGGAGCACCTTGCAGGTACACCCCCTTCATTCCATCCATTTTGCTGTCCACATCCAATTGCTGGAAGGCCCTCCTGATCAGGTAAGATCATATATATATCCTAAAAATTTTCATCCAAATATATCTTGCACCCCCTAGTCCAGGGTCTTGGCTCCGCCACTGGATCTGAAATTCTGGTATGACAAACTCAGATGTCGAATATGATGTTGAGACATCTTATCTGTTACATATAAACATGGCAAGGCACAAACAACAATACTTTTAAAATTCGGATATATCATATTCAAACATTCTCCAGGATGTTTAAACATCTGATACGACATTTAACACACATATACTGCATAAAATAAACTGAAAAGATGTAAATACCACATTCAAATTGTTAACCCAGTTCGATGCTAACCCGTCTACTCAGGGGGATACCAAGCCAGGAAGGAAATCCATTATGTAGTATCAATTCAAAGACTTCTCAGCAAACACCTACAGTTTACAGTTTTCTCACTTAATCACTACTCGTGCAACTTCTACTTAGGAACTTCTAAATATGAGAAAACCATCCTCACTTTCAATCACCTCAGTGATGTGTCACAGTCCCAACAATCAGTTGTTGTTGTTGACGGCTCTTTACCTACACCAACAATTCAAAATAGAAGCCACACTTCCATGACAATACCTTAGAGTTGCTTAAAAGCTTCCTCCAAGAACAATCCACCTCTTACTTAGCGAATTCGAGGTTTACAAAAAAAAACCACAACATAAAATCTTGTTGTGCACAGTTGCCACAAGAACACAACCCTAATGATATGTGTATTACATTTTCGGTTGGTTGGTTACTAAACCTAGGTTACAAGGTTTCTTTTATAATCTATTCCCAACTGGATTTGGGCCTAAAAAATACAACATAACAGCTGCTACAATAATGTAGAAAAAATATGCTACAAATATACAAAAAGATTTTCAAATTAACAACTCCCTAAAACATCTATAAATATAGAAACTCTATATTTTTCAATATTTTGATTTTGTCTTCAGTGTAAATTTGAGTCTACAAGATCTTTTACAATCAGCGCCATTGGATTGATTTAAATCTTCAAAATATTTTGTTTCTGTTGAAACCAAAACAGAAACTTCAATCCATCTTTAGCAGTTCATGATGTCGAATGAACTGTCTTGACATCTTCTTCAACATGTTGATCCAGATATTGAAGCATTTCAACAAAACATGTTTGGGCGCACAATATAACTTCCTTGCATAATGTTTTCTTTGTTTTGCAAGATCTTGTACATATACACTGTTGTTATATTTGTTTTACAAAATTTATGCCAATCCTAAAAGTACAGAACTTACAATCCCCCCTTTAGAAAATTTTAGCTAAAACAAATATTACAAAATATATAAAACAAATATAGCAACAAAGTTGAAAAAACAACAGCAAAAGCAAACTCTTCAATATGTCAGGGCATGTTGTTTGACATCTTCAGCAACATTCACAATAAAAACACCATTCACCTATTCTTTCAGTGCAAATACCAATAGTGGACAAGGAGTAGAAAGTCCTGAAGTCTTGGCCGAACCAATCCAATATGACCTCTCTTCATTCAGTTTCTACAGAACCCTTCCTCCCAAGGTGTTGAACCTTCTCTATCAAGAAGACCAATGGTGACATAAGAGAACAATCTTCCAGTCCCTTATGTAACTCAGAACACAAGTCATAATTATGTTCTTCAACTCAGGACATAATTCACAAAGACTAGGATTTAACATCCACCTTGACATCCTGGCAACCATCATGCATGAACATGAACATAACAGATGTAATTGTTGTGACAATAGCTCCAAATACACCATCTTCACACACTCTTTCTCCCCCTTTTTAGCCAAACTTTAGCAAATACAACCCTCACAGCACCATACCCACGTATTATTCATACAGATACAAAAGAACCCCATTAGAAATAAGAAAATATGAAAATACTCACATGCTGATGGAGGAGAAATACGCTTCTATAAATAGGGAGCAGGGACATAGATAGTAACTGACTATCCTTGAATAAAGAAACATTCTTGGTCAAAGATCTTTATGAAAGGAGCAAAAACTTCTACACCATTATATGAGGATCTCTTAAAAATAAACCTTGACCAGCTGACTTGCTCTCCCAAAATAAACGGCTCAATAACAAACACACATGAATAACCCGTGTTTCACACTTTTCTGAATAGGAAACAATACACACATATTTTGAAACATGTTCGTACATCCACACATATACTGTCTGCTAGTAGTGCAACAATATGGTTCACAACTCCTGAAGAATCCAAAATAAACTGTAAATAGCAGCTTTATCTTATATAGCCTTTTGGACACTTAAGACATTCCTCATCTGGATCACAAGGACATACACACCACAACTAAGTACTAAATATTAACCTGATAAATAAATTACCATACTTAGTAGAACATGTCACAACATGATGTGTAACATCACATAACCTGGTTAAGGTATTACTCCCCCTTAACTTCACAAAACCAGCTGCACAGAATTGTAACACACTCCCCTTGTCTAGGATACTACATGCTTCTCTGCACTTGATGAAAGGAAAACATAAGACGCATCTTCATGTCTTCAAGAGCTCAACCTTTTTTCAATTCCTTCATTTCTTATACCAAAGCACACTCGATCCCTCCTTGGTTTGTTGTTACCACAAACTACACCAGTTGAACATCTTCTAGCATGCAGGTTCTATCACTAAGCCTTCACACACCAAAGGCCATATAATCCAGAAAAAACACATCCAAACTAATTTTGACATTAGAATGAATGTCCACAATCAGATTTCCTAGCAATCAATACCTAATCTACTTCAATCTACTCTACATATTTCTTCCAGACAAATCATCAACTTCATCATTCTCCCATATGATTAGGTAGGCTAAAAATAGAAACCATGTAGACAACCACCCTAGATAATATCCTAACACTAGTTAGAACATCTTCCAAACACCAAGACCTCATTACTAAGATTCTTGATGTGCTCCACCAACTGGACTTACTATAGCATAGTAATCCAAGAACTGGAAATCTTCAACAACACTATGCCACCAGCTTGAATCAGAAATCCAGAAAAAGAGATAAACTTTCATCCACCTTCAAGAAGAACAAATATCCTTAAGTCTTCAACTTATCACTCTTATGCCCAAGAGAAACTTGTTCCAAGACAATCCTCAAGACCCAATAGCTGCCACACTTTGATTATCTTGATTCTTCGAATCTACTCTAGAAATCAACCAATTGCCACAATTTGATCACCTCGTTTATGAATCCTCATATGAAAAAGCCAATTGCCATACTTGTCTTCTTCACGTATATCATAAATCTTCCAAAGATATCCTGATCAATAAAGTTGATCTTCAGCAAGTTGTCAAGATAACATACCTTTTGAAGCATCCAATCCTTGTAGATCATTCTATCTTAAATTGATGTGCCACTTCACCAACTTAGACTCTGATGTAGAACTAGATGTTTCCACATCCAGTTGTTAAATTCAGCTCATTCTTCTTCCACTTGAAGGAAATTCCTTCCTTAACAGAACAAGAGTTCCATGCTCTCATAGACTTGATTAATCAACCAAGTTTGAGTAGACAACCTCCATTCTGTTGACTCTGCAGAAATTCCTATCAATATCACATATTGTTAAGAACCTCTCATTGTTTCTCCAAAGTCTTCAAACCTACCACTGTCTGAATCTTCAGAAGGAATAATTTAGAACTAAACCTTGTCGCTATACCAAGGATGACACTTCTCCTTGAGTAAAGAAATCTTCACAAAGTCCTGATGATTTATCAATTATAACTTCATGATAATATACACCTTCCTTGTCATGGGAAGACCAAACACTCCAGCTGCACCTTCCAAACAAAAATCTACATTCTTGCATCCTTAGACCACAAATAGCACTTCTTAACTCCCTCTTGCAAGAACAACCAAAGCTCCTTCTGAGGATGAGCATTAGTTACTCTATACACTTTTTGAACCATAAGATTCAAACTACAGATATTCATATTTCTTAGATAAATACTAAGTCTCCCGTCAAAGTATCCACCTTTATGCATCACATACACAATTACCAACTCTCCCGTCAAGGCATTTACTATTGGTCAGATTTGATTACCTTCTCACACAAGGTAGGACATGAGTCTGACTTCTTCTTCTTCTGCAGGAATCTCACACCTTCTGAGATGATGTTCTAACATTCTTTCAGACATCAGTATCAGTCACAACTTCACAGATTACCATGGCTCTGAGGAAAACCATCATAGAAATCCATACACAAGTAGGATAACACAAGAAAATTATTAGTAGTTAAAAAGATAAAAACATAGATTAATGCAGTAGCTAGAACACTTCCAACAGACTTCTCCTTCAGACTCAGTATTCAGACTGCCTGATTTGAGATGTCTTCACACACAATATAACAATTGATCAGCTATATACACATCAGTCAACTCCACCATTTGACACAGCTTGACCTTCATGTACAAGGAGTCTCTCTAAAATAATACTCCTTGAAGCTCAGGTACTTCACTCCTGCATCAAGGACCAGAAATAAATTGTCCTCAGGAGAACAAGACATGTTGATCACACCTTGATCAACACACACATCTAAGAGAAGTTCCAGGGCCATAACCTTTTTAGACACACCATACAGATGCCTCCCCTTCCATATCATGAGTAGGTTCCAAACATGTGTGATATGACAACAATTGTTTAACACCCAAGCATTTATACAACTAGCCCTTAGATAGCAGAATCATGCCTAATTCTGATGTGATGTTCTATCAAAGGATAAGACATAATTCTAAAGATCATACAAAGAGATCTACAGACAAGAGATAAATCTGTTTAAAATAGTCTTCAGATCTCCAAACAAACATTTCTCTTCACATTACCTTGAGTGGACTTGGAAAAGAGTTTTCAAGTATCATTAGCATATTTAACAGAAGTAGATAGACATATATCCTCAACACCATAGGATATATCTCCAGAGAAGAGCAACCTTCCCAAACAAGGAGTTATCAGATAGATAAGCAGGGGATACAAACTCCTCAGAAACTTCAAGTGTCATAAATTAGCCCTTGCAATATTTCCAGGTGACACCAATAGCCATAGGTTTGAAAATAAATCAAACTTGTTACATCAGCAGCTAGGGGTGGCAAAACGGGCCTGGCCTGTTGGGCATGCCCGTTTTACCCGCACTTTAGTGCGGGGAGGGCCAAGGGTTTAGGCCCTCACCCTCTAAAGTGTCCGCCCGCCCCGACCCATTTTCTTCGCGGGCTTTTGTGGTCATACACATTTACTTAAATGTTTGTATTTTTAGGCTTAAAAATTGCAATGCTAGTGGGCTTTCCCCGCCCCGCCCTCATTTTTTTGCAGGGATGGCTTATGTTTTAGGCTCGCATCCTCAACTTTGACCGCCCCGCCCCGCCCCATTTTTTGAGGGCTTTTGTGGGGCGGGCCTAAACGGGGCGGGCATGCCCGTTTTCTACCTTTATCAGCAGCACACCACCATGATACTACAACATAATAGTCCATCCTCCACTTCTAGGGACCATTCACACAACAAACAACTTTTTAGTAGAATACTTCTACCTTGACCATGAACCAAAAAGTATCTCCCATGGATCTCATCTAGAAACAGACAAGGATGCCTGCTCTGATACCAATTGAAATTCTGGTATGATAGACTCAGATGTCGAATATGATATTGAGACATCTTATCTATTACATATAAACATGGCAAGGCACAAACAACAACACTTTTAAAATTCTGATATATCAGATTCAAACATTCTTCAGGATGTTTAATCATCTGATACGATATTCAACATACACACTACATAAAATAAACTGAAAAGTTATAAACAACACATTCAAATTGTTAACCCAGTTCGATGCTAACTCATCTACTGTGGGGGCTACCAGGCCAGGAAGGAAATCCACTATGTAGTATCAATTTAAAGACTTCTCAGCAAACACCTATAGTTTACAGTCTTCTCACTTAATCACTACTCTTGCAACTTCTACTTAGGAACTTCTAAATATGAGAAACCCATCCTCACTTCCAATCACCTTAGTGATGTCTCACAGTCCCAACAATCAGTTGATGTTATTGACGCCTCTTTACCTACACCAAAAATTCAAAACATAAGCCACACTTCCATGATAATACCTTAGAGTTTCTTAGTAGCTTCCTCAAAGAACAATCCACCTCTTACTTAGAAGCTTCGAGGTTGACAAACAAAATAACCACAACATAAAATCTTGATGCGCACGACTTCCATAAGAAGACAACCCTAAGATATGTCTATTACATTTTCGGTTGGTTGGTTACTACATCTAGGTTACAAGGTTTCTTTTTATAACCTATTCTCAACTGGATTTGGGCCTAAAAAATATAGCATAACTGCTGCTACAATAATGCAGAAAAGATCTGCTACAAATATACAAAAAGATCTTCAAATAAACAACTCCCTAAAATATCTCTAAATATATAAACTTTATATTTTTCAATATTTGATTTTGTCTTCAGTGTAAATTTGAGTCTGCAAGATCTTTTACAATCAGCGCCATTGGATTGATTCAAATCTTCAAAATATTCTGTTTTTGTTGAAACCAAAATAGAAACTTAAATCCATCTTCAACAATTCATGATGTCGAATTAATTGTATTGACATCTTCTTCAACATGTTAATTCAGATGTTGAAACATTTCAACATAAATGTTTGGGCGCACAATAGAACTTCCTAGCATAATGTTTTATTTGTTTTGCAAGATCCTGTACATATATACCACTGCTATATTTGTTTTACAAAATTTATGCCAATCCTACAAGTACATAACTTACAGGATCCACCATCAACGACAGGTTTTAGGGTTACTCGCTTCGCTTCATAGTGAAAGGAAGTCGCAGTTGCTCGAGTTACTAGAGATCCATCACCTCTCCCTCAAAACAGTGACGATCAAGTCATCATGAACACTTTACCTGCACCTCCATATCAAGATCATGTCCAACCTCTCGGGTTCGTAGGTTCTCCTCCAAAATTTCAACAGATGCAGGACATCTAGCACTACTGATTTTACCAAGGTTGTAGGCTTTACCTAGTTTCCAACAGTTACAGGACAACCTCGACATGCAACACACCAACAAACTATTGAACAATCGTTTCAACATGGTTCAACAACAGATTTCATAGGCAATGGAGGAAAGGTTGCTTCTCCTCAAAGAAATTCCGCATAATGCAATTTCAAAAGGGAAATACAATGCAAGAAGTCGTTTCTCGAATGAGTCATAATGTCATCCCCGTACCTGTGAGTGTTATCTATAAATTCAAATGTGCTTTGAATGATGTCAAAAATAGTAGAATAACATATTTTTTTGTATATTGGGAGATGTCAATCTAAGTTTAGATGTGCATCTGTCATTTTGGCCTTAGGATGCATACAAATAGTCTTTGAACAAGTTTGAAAGGTCTTAGGCATGTCACACACATCAAAAACCAAGTTTTTTGTGTCAACATAACTGCACAGGCCGACCTATACGAGCCCATACTAACATATAAAGGCTTTTGCTTCAGTACAGGTCAACGCATCTAGTTTTCATGTCGGTTTCCATGCTTAAAGAATAAAGCATGTAGGCTCCGTCCATAGGTCACCTTGCAAGTCGACCTTAACACCTTCACATGTCGACCTGTTACTTTGATAGGTCGACCTATACAATTCCAAAACTTAACATTTCACTTTGCATCCTTTTTGCCTATTTCCACACACACGCACACACACACACACACATACATATATATATATATATATATATATATATATATATATATATATATATATATATATATATATATATATACACACACACACACACACACACACTTAAGCATGCACCTTCTTCTAGCAAGGTACAAGTGTAAAACCTAAACGAAACTAGATTACAAATCATTCTCATCATCTTCAACCTCTCTTCTATGCATACACATAATTGAACTACAGATAATCATTTTTTGATTGGGAGATCATCTAGATTAGGATTGATAACGTCTAATTAGGTTGGTGTAAGCGAGAATATTGGGTTGGGATCTATCGCGGCCGGCTTAAAATTTAAAAGTCATCATCACATTTTTAGGAAAAAATAGTGATAAACCTAAATCCCAAGGTAGAAAAACTAGGTAAGGAGTCATCATCACATTCCTTCTCCGATTCTGAATCGATCCTTAGATCACTCCCCAATAAATCTAAACCGAAGATGATGTGTGTGTAACACGGTGGGAGAACTGACTTTAGTTATGTGTTGCGGATAGCAAGAGTCGCCACCGACTTTTATTTTATCCAAAGGAAAGGCATAAAAGAACAGGAAAGACCTTTTAAAAGATTTTTGGGTTCGGGGGGTAGGTTAGGTAAAGGGAAGGTGTTAGCACCCTTTACATCCATGGTTATCCATGGGCTCTTAGTTACTTAGCTCACTTTAAAATGTTTTTGAAATGTGAAGTGTGTGAATAGAAATTTTCTTAAGTATTTTATAATGATCCATGTATGGATGTATATAAAACCTTTGTTTTTGAAAATTTGTTTGAAATGTAATGAAGTGTTTGAATTGTTTTGAAGAGTGAGCAAGTATCTAAGAGGAACCTACCCTAAGTTTAAGTCTTTTCTGTTCTTGAATCCTTTAAATGGTAAGACTATCCCTATTATTAAGGAATAGGTAGTCATTACCTTGGATGTGTGAGACAAGTGAAGGGACATCTGTTTATTTAGGCAACTGTGGGGTGTATAAGCAATTCGAAGGGACTTATCATCTTTATTCGAAAGGGACAAGATCATTACGAAGGCAACATTCGAAGGGACTTGATCTTTTTATCTGTTAAGGGACTAGATGATGTGAAAAAGAGGGACTTTTCTTTATACACCCTACTTGTCCTTTGGTTTAGGCAACATGAGAGGTATCCCTAGAAAGTGAGATGGCGATCAAAGATCGACTTACGTGTGTGAGTGTACAATTTTAAATATTTATCTTTTAAGTTAATGATCTAAATTAATTTTGAAATACAAACATGTTTCACTCCCTATTTTACTAACCATAGCATTTAAAAATAAATATTAAATATTACTACTAAAATATTACATAAAGGAGACAATTACATAATAATAATAATAAAATCAAATTAAATAAATAAGCAAAATAAGTAATAATAAAATAATTGGGTTAGTAACAATAATAATAAATAATCACAATATATATATAAATGGGGTTAGTAATAATAAGATAAATATAAATAGAATTAATAATAACATAAACAAGAATATTAGCATAATGATTAAAAGTTCAATTTTTATATAAACAATTATTTTTAAGATTAAGAAGAAAACATAAATAATTCATATTATATACTAATTATCATAAAGTTTTAAATTATATACATATTATAAAAATAAGGTTAATTATAAACATATTATGAAAATAAATTATATTTACAAAATTAAATTAGCAAGTTTTAATTATTTTTAAGCATACACTAAAAAATTATTTACATACAAGAATTAAGTAATAATTTCAAACAAATTATAAAATATATTCATATAATTAAAGTTTATTAAAAGTTATAATTAACAAATAAATTAACATTTATAATTAGGGTTTATAAAAAAATAATTAGGTTTCACAAAATATTTTAGGGTTTTAGAAAATTAGGGTTTATATGTTTTTTAGAATAATAAATTAGGATTAATTAAATACTATATAGAATTATACAATATTAATAATTTACAAAAATAAATAATTTTTCTAATAAGATTTAAATTAAAAAGATGAGTTCTAAAATATAATAATAATATAAACATTCTATTTTTTTTATTATTTAAGTTTATTTAACTATAATATAAATTAAATAAATAAGAAAAACAGAAAAAGAATGAAAAAAAAAAACAAAACTTACCTGGGCTGGGATTTGAACCCAGTCCCTAAGCTTTCAACCCTCAAGACTAACACACAAGCCACTGGACCATGCGCGCACAGGTGAGAAAGAATGCACTCCATGGGGTTTTGTTATTAAGCTGAAAACAAAACATAACAAAGCAAAAAGAAACAACACAAAAGGCTTGGGGGGATTCGAACCCAGGACCTTCTCACAATACGCAAGCACACTTACCATCCAGCCGGGAGGGCGCAACTGATAGTATATCCATCACAATCAATAGTATATTCAGTCTAACAATTAAATAGAAAAAATAAGAAAAATTGTTGCAGCCAGGATTCGAACACAAGCTTTAAGGTCATACACGTGCGTCTCTCACCACTGGGCTAGGCATCCGTTTGTGAAACAATATCAATAATAAAACATAAAATATTATATCAAATATTTAAATTCTGGAATTCGCGCCAGGGGTCTTCTTCCTCCTCCAGACCTGCGTTTTTTCCTACGAATCTTCCTGGGTAATTTCCTGCGAATTTTTCAAAACCCTAAACCTGTGTTTTTCGAAACATCACGCAAACCATCATGATAACCAAAATTAATGGCCCAGATCAATTGTACAAAGCTCATACATCACAACCATGGTTTTAGAATTGATTTTAAGGTCTTAAATGCATGGTTCCCGTTTTGAACCTTCAAACCCTAATAATGGCAATCTTCAACACAGTCCATGATAATTCAATTAATCTATGCGAAAAGCTTCTAAACATCACAACAAACACAAATATATGATTAGTTTTCAATATTAATACATGAATCAATCAAATCAAAAAATTTCAAAATGTGAAAGGGATGCATTCGGTTTATGCGAATTAGGGCATGAAGGACCAATGTTGTGATCCAAAATCACTCTATGAACTCCCAGGAACAAGTTTCTACCTTCAAATTGTCTTGAAAGGGCTTGAATGATGGAATCCGAATTTGAATTTTGGTGAGTTTTTTGAATGTGCAAATTTACTCTTTGAGGCTGTGTAAATCGTCCCTATGCATTGTGTTCTCTTCACATACTTATAGTGAATGAATTAGGTCAGAAAAATTGGATCACTGTATGGATTTTTTTTATTTTGGAGATTGAAAAAGATTAGAACTTAAATTTCAAATATTTGTGAATGAGACCTTTCTATTTCAAGCCAATCATCATCAATGTTATATCAATTCAGTCCAAATCATGTTAATGACCTTCTAGAACCAAAATATATTTTAAATTTTCACATTTGATATTTTATTTAAATTTAAAATGATTTTTAATGTAAAAAATCATAATAAATAAAATAAATAAAATTATGAAAATATCAAATAATTTTCGTGCATGATGTCATGGAACACTTTGGGTCACAAAAAGTTCAGCCCATTTAGAAAAATTTGGTTTTAAGACCCTATTTTCCTCATAAACCACCCAAAAATTTCCCAACTTTGCAAGGGCACATATCCTTCAATTTTAATGCTATGAGGGTGTTCTTGGACTTTTTGGAAAGCTTGAAGAGTCCTCTAACCAACCCCATTTGTTTCATGTCCATATCATTTACCATTCTCAAGTTATGCCCTTTTGAAGTTGTTGACTTTTTGTTGACTTTCAAAAGGACCTATAATGTCTTAGCTCATACCTTCCAAATGAAGCATTTTTGGGCTTGGCTTGTGAGACACAAAGTTGTAGAGAATTAAATTTACTTCAAAATGAGCTTTGTATGGGAAAAATGTGATGAAGTATGTGAAAGTTATGGCTGGTCAAAGTTCAGTTGACTTTTCCTGAGGAAACCCTAATTTAGAAACCCCTGATTCTTGATGATCTGAAATATCCTTGATGAATCATGATCAACCCTTGATCAAATGATTAATTTTACTTCATATACTTGATGTTGGCAAAAAATCATGAAGTTTGACTTTGGTTTGACCACAATTGACCTCAGTTTGACTTTTTAACTACTTTGACTGATTTTGACTTATCTGATCATCTGACTGAGCAAACCTTTGAGAAAAGTTCTGAAATTTATCATGGGGATTCTTAGACACATATAAGATGTTATGAAGCTCACTTGAAGTATTGGAAGTCCATTTAGTCTGATTAAAGTCAAAACCCTAGTTTTGGATGCACTACTTAGGTGGATGCATTGTCTGAGGGAATTGTCAAATCTTCTGACTAATTGTGAACTTTGTGAACCTTGTGATCCTCATAAGATGTCTTGTGAACCTTGTGAACCTTTTAGCAGACAAAGTCTTGTATTGTGAGGGAAAATTTTGGGGTGCAACAGCTGCCCCTGTTCAATTTTCTGAAACCTGAGGGGTTAGATTGGTATATGTGCCAGTCGTGACCAGGAAGGTTGAAGGGGATTGAACATAAAAGCCCAAAAATTTGCACTCACCGGTGCATAGAGGGATACTGATGACTAGTTGTATATGCTTGAGTGGGCTTAAAGATGCCACTTGGAGAAAAGTTCTTCAAATATGTCTCTTGGAGGATAAAGCAGTCCAAGATATGAAGATATAACTTTCTGGGAAGATAAACAACGTCCCATGATAATGAGGTAACCTTTGGGAGGATAAACAACGGCCCAACGTCCTGAGGTATAAGGATAAATTTTGGGAGGATAAACAACGGCCCAATAGTCATGATAGCTTTTAGGAGGATAAACAACGTCCTGAGGTATAAGAAGCTTTCAGGAGGATAAACAACGTCCTGAGGTATAAGTATAACTTTTGGGAAGATAAACAACGTCCTGAGGTATAAGTATAACTTTTGGGAGGATAAACAACGGCCCAAAGTTATGATAGCTTTCAGGAGGATAAACAACGTCCTGAGGTATAAGAAGCTTTCAGGAGGATAAACAACGTCCTGAGGTATAAACATAACCTTTGGGAGGATAAACAACGGCCCAAGGTCATGATTGCTTTCAGGAGGATAAACAACGTCCTGAGGTATAAGTATAACTTTTGGGAGGATAAACAACGGCCCAAAGTTATGATAGCTTTCAGGAGGATAAACAACGTCCTGAGGTATAAGAAGCTTTCAGGAGGATAAACAACGTCCTGAGGTATAAACATAACCTTTGGGAGGATAAACAACGGCCCAAGGTCATGATTGCTTTCAGGAGGATAAACAACGTCCTGAGGTATAAGTATAACTTTTGGGAGGATAAACAACGGCCCAAAGTTATGATAGCTTTCAGGAGGATAAACAACGTCCCGAGGTATAAGAAGCTTTCAGGAGAATAAACAACGTCCTGAGGTATAAGAAGCTTTCAGGAGGATAAACAACGTCCTGAGGTATGATGATAACTTTTGGGAGGATAAACAACGGCCCAATAGTCACAAGTTGTTGATGAAGTTTGTTTGCTGGAGGATTAATCTGAAAAATAAGATTATAACATTCTGTATGATAATATTAGTTTATGCATTATGTATGCATGTATAATATGATGCACTTAAGTAATGTATTATGCATTTATGGATATGTATGTTATGATTTGATGTAAATGATGTATATATGCATCATGCAGCTTGAAGCGTCCGAATATTTTCGTATATCAACTGCTGGCCAGGGAAAATAAATCCCAATTTGTTGCTGAAGAATATGAGGAACTTGTTCCCGTCTCGTTTGATAATATAGTATATATAACCTCCCGTCTTCGTTCGATAGTAAGGTATCCATAACCTCCCGTCTTCGTTCGTCGTACTTCTATTGGAAGAATAAATTCCCGATTATCCGTATGAGGATAAAAGAGATGGATATAAATTCCAGGGGAGATATGACTAGAAGTACTTATGAAGATGGATTTGTCCTACTGGGGATTTGTAACTGTCTTGTAGAGATGAACTGGTGAAGCTTCGTTGAAATCCTTCCCTCGTTCGTCCTTAGTAAATACTATTACTGCATTTTCATGCATTTCTGGTAAACATCAATCATATTAAGCATTTATGCATTTCTGGTAAACATCAATCATATTCAAAAGCATACACACATTCAAACACAACCAATGGAAGTTTCGCTTATGTAAATAGGGTAAAAGTAAATCTGGATTCAAAGATGGAATTTTATTTATATCACAAAGTGACCCGTACATGGGTAAGTTTGTACAAGGAGACAGAGATCCTAGTAAGAGGAATTTGTCATAAAGTTTTACAAAACAAAGAAAATCAGCTATGTGAGAAATAATCCTATTGAGTTTCAATTCTACTTATTGCCATTATCTTCAAGTATCTCATCTTCTGTTATTGAGACGGAAACGATTAGATTGAGCTTTATCTGTTTGAACTTGATTAAGTAGCACAACTGGTTGTAGGTACGTGGGTGATCCAAACGAGACATAGTCATACGCTTTAATCCCTAACTTTTGCCTGGATTGCCCTTTCAGGTTTTCAATCCACCGGGATACCATTTTTTGCCCAAGCCGCCTTTTCAGGTTTTCGACTTGCCGGGTGTACATTTTTTATTTATATATATCCCTTATTTTTGCCCGAACCCTTTTGGTTCGCCGGGATGCCCTTATTTTTGCCTAGGCCAGTCAACCTAGCGGGTCTCTTTTTATGCGTAGTATTTTTTAACTATGTCTGCGTTTACAGGCTGCGGGAAGTCTTCACCATCCATAGTAGTAAGTATCATGGCACCTCCTGAAAATACTGTTTTGACCACAAATGGTCCTTCATATGTAGGAGTCCACTTGCCCCTAGGATCACCCTGTGGTAATATGATACGCTTGATTACCAAGTCACCAGTCTGATATACCTTTGGCTTAACCTTCTTGTTAAAAGCTTTGATCATTCGTTTCTGGTACATCTGGCCATGACAAACTGCTGCTAGCCTTTTCTCATCAATCAAATTTATCTGGTCAAGTCGAGTCTGAATCCACTCATCTTCATCCAAGCCTGCATCCTTCATAATTCTTAAGGAGGGAATCTGAACTTCAATGGGCAGAACTGCTTCCATACCATAGACTAAGGAGAATGGGGTTGCCCCTGTTGAAGTACGTATTGTAGTACGATAACCATGAAGAGCAAATGGTAACATCTCATGCCAATCCTTATAAGTAACAGTCATCTTCTGTATAATCTTCTTGATATTCTTGTTAGCAGCTTCAACTGCCCCATTCATCTTCGGACGATACGGAGAAGAGTTGTGATGCTTAATCTTGAACTGCGTGCAGAGATCAGTAATCATAGTATTGTTCAGATTAGAGCCATTGTCAGTAATAATCCTTTCAGGGATGCCATACCTACATATGAGATTATTCTTAATAAACCGAGCCACAACATTCTTGGTAACAGATGCAAATGAAGCTGCCTCTACCCACTTTGTGAAGTAATCAATAGCAACCAGGATGAAACGATGCCCATTAGAAGCAGTAGGTTTGATCTCACCAATCATATCAATGCCCCACATAGCAAAAGGCCAAGGAGCAGTCAACACATTCAATGGTGATGGAGGTATATGTACTTTATCAGCATAGATTTGACACTTGTGACACGTTCTGGAATGTTGATAGCAGTCAGCTTCCATGGTAGACCAATAGTAACCTGCTCTCAATATCTTCTTTGCCATGGTATGTGTAACACGGTGGGAGAACTGACTTTAAACAATGTTGCGGATAGCAAGAGTCGCCACCGACTTTTATTTTATCCATAAGGAAAGGTTATAAAAGAACAGGAAAGACCTTAGAGAATATTTTGGGTCCGGGGGGTAGGTTATGAAAAGGGAAGGTATTAGCACCCTTTTCATCCATGGTTATCCATGGGCTCTTAGGTACTTAAGCTCACTTTTGAATTGTTTTGAAAGTGTAGTGTGTGAATAACAAAAAATTTCAGAATAGTTTAATAATAATCCGTGTATGGATGTGTAAAAAACTTGTTTGAAAATTTATTTGAAAATGTTAAGTGTTTGAAAAATTTTAGAAAGTGAGCAAGTACCTAGGAGTGACCTACCCTAATGTTTAAGGTCTTTCCTGTTTTTTTATCCTTTCCTTAGTAAGACTATCCCTACTATAATGGAGTAGGTAGTCCTTACCTTGGATGTTAAGGGACATGCGAGGGACAATTTGATTTTGAAGGCAATGGTGGGGTGTAATAAGCACAAAGGAGGGACTATCATCATTTATTTCGAAGGGACTCGATTCGTAAAGGCAACCATAAGGGACTTTGATGACTTTCTTTCGAGGGACTTGCTTTATACACCCCACTTAACCAATATTCGTAGGCAACTTGAGGGATAACCTTAGAAAGTGAGACGGCGATTAAAATCGACTTACGTGTGTGTGAGTGTTTATTTTAATTATCTTATGATTAAAAATTATCTAAATTTATTTTAATATTGCATACATGTTATTACACTCCCTAATTACTAACCATAGCAAAAATAGTTAAAATAATTACAAAATTACAACCGAGAAACAATTACAAAATTATATAATAAAAATAGCAAATTAAATAATAAGCAATAAATAATAACATATAAATAATAAAGGGGTTAGTGATAATAATAAATAATAATATAAAATTAATAAAGCAAAATAATATGGTTAGTAAAATAATAATTAGAATAAATAAGGTTAGAAACATAAAAATAAATAATAACATGGTTAGTAATAAAAATTAATTAAAAGGTTAATAAAATTATAATAAGCAAAAATTAGTAACAATATAGTTAATAGAAATCAAAAATAATATAAGAAGAAATTAACATGCACAACTAAATAAATTTTTAATTCATATAATATTTAAATTATTACAAAATTTTAATTATTATAAACATATATTTACATTTATATACATATTATAAGAAAAAGATAGATTTTAAATATCATATTAAAATTTAATTTTATTAGTCATTATATTTACAAATTATTTTTAACCATATACAAAAATATAATTATCCTAAATTAAATTATTTCTAAACATTAAAAGAAAATTAATTTGACTTATAATTATATTTACAAAATTTTATGAAAAAGAATTATAGCTATATTAGGAATTAAAAAAAAAACAGAATTAAATTTTATTTAGAAAAATATTTTAGGATTGGAAAATTAGGGTTTTATATTTTTTAGGGTTTGAGAATTAGGGTTTATATATATATACAAAAATTTATTTTTAATAATCACATAACATTATTTTAATTAATATAAACTATACAAATAAAATTTTAAATTAAAAAAAACAAGAGTTTTATATTTTTTTCTAGAAAATTATTTTAAGAGCAATTAGATTATATAATATATATACATTATGATATAGAAAATAATAACATTTAAATTAATTAAATTAAATGGAAAACAAGAAAATAATAAAAAAAAAGAAAGGAAGAAAAGGAACCTGATGGGATTTGATCCCAGGACCTCTTACTTGCAGGCAGCAACAAGAACCACCAGGCCAGCCAGGCGCAGGTGATAAAAGGATGAGTCAAATTTGTTTTGTGCTTTGCTCCAAAAAAACCAGGAAAATAAAAAAAGGCCTGGGGTGGTTTCGTACCCAGGACCTTTCAGTGACAAGCATGCATACGTAACCGCCTGGCTGGGAGAGCCTTCCTGGTTATTGAATGGCTACAACTAATAATATATGAAGTCTCTTTTTATCCTGTAAAAATAAAACAAAATATTGCCATGGCCAAGAATCGAACCAAGGCTCTCACAACATACACAGACAGAGTTTACCACCAGGACACACGCGCGTGTGTGTAAACGAAACAGCAAAACAATATAAAATATATTAACATAAATTTGAATTCCCAGGCGCGGCAAACTTCATCTTCTACATTCAAATTTCCTGCGAATTCAGGTGCGAATTCTCCTGCGAATTTAGCTGCATGTTCTTCAACATTCAAAACCTGCGAAAACCAACCATTGACAAAACAGTACAGATTCATGGAATTAAAGATGTCATTGAGTTCCTTACGATTCACCCAATCAATCTACGTCATTAGAACTCATTTATATTACTTGAATCAAAAAACCCCAAATTTGGAGCTTAAACCCTAACTATGGCAACCTGCGGATTAGGGTTGTTTTCTTTGATTTTTGTGCCCAGAAACAAACTAAGTATCACAACAAACACATATTAATCATCAAAAACAGTTTATAACGCATATATTATTGAATTCGAAAATTTTAATATCAAGAGAAAAGTGGATTCGGTATGAACAATATGGCACGGTTTTGATGCATATGATGAATGGTTCATGATCAGGGAAGTCCCATGAAGCTTGCTATGTACTTGTTTTACCTTCAAATGCCTCAAATCCAAGAATCCGAATGTAACTTATGGAGAGATTTTTGTGCTTTTGATCTTACCTTTAGGCTGCTCAATTTCGTCCATGAGGCTAGGGTTTTTGTTTGTTATATATATGTGATTGATTTAGGTCAGAAATATCACTTGGTTGTGTGAAAATTTGGATCAAAAAAGATTGAAAAAGATCAAGTTGTAAATTTCAAATATTTGACTATGAAGACTTGCTATCTTTGGAGATTTCATATGATTTTCTTCTCATTCTAATTCAATCACCATTTAAGAATTTCTAGAAATAAAATCTTCACCCAAAAATAGATTTTCATATTTTTTATTTATTTAAAATGATTTTTATGAATTAAATCAATAATAAATAAATAAAAAATAATAAAAATGATGAATTTTGGTCAATTGGGTCGTGCACCATGTTATGAGATGGATTGGGTCATAAATTAGGCAGCCCATTTGGAAAGAAATACTTCTAAGCCTCCATTTTCAACATAAACCATCACAAAATTGCCCAACTTTGCAAGGGCACATCTCCCTCAATTTTAAGAGTATGAGGGTGTTCTTGGACTTTTTGGAAAGCTTGAAGAGTCCTCTAAACAACCCCATTTGTTTCAGGTCCATATCATTTACCAATCTTAAGTTATTCCCTTTTGAAGCTGTTGACTTTTTGTTGACTTTTGAAATGACCTATAATGTCTTAGATCATATCTTTCAAATGAAGCATTTTTGGGCTTAACCTTCAACATCAAAGTTGTAGAGAATTCAATTTCCTTCAAAATGAGCTTTGGATGGAGACTTGGTGATGAAGTATGTGAAAGTTATGCCTGGTCAAAGTTCAGTTGACTTTTACTAAGGAAACCCTAATTTAGAAACTCCTGATTATTGATGATCTGGAATCTCCTTAATGAATCATGATCAATCCTTGATCAAATGATGAATTTTACTTCATATACTTGATGTTGGCAAAAAATCATGAAGTTTGACTTTGGTTTGACCATAGTTGACCTCAGTTTGACTTTTTAACTGCATTGACTGATTTTGACTTATCTGATCATCTGACTGAGCAAACTTTTGAGAAAAGTCTTGAAACTTGACATGGGGGTTCTTACACACATATAAGATGTTATGAAACTCACTTGAGGTCTTGGAAATCCATTTAGCCTGATTAAAGTCAAAACCCTAGTTTTGGATGCACTGCTTAGGAGGTGCATTGTCTGAGAGAATTGTCAACTCTTCTGACCAATTGTGAACTTTGTGAACCTTGTGAATCTTCATAAAATGTCTTGTGATACTCATGAGAGGTATTGTGAAGCTTGTGAACCTTGTGAACCTCATGAAGTGGCTTTGTAGACTTCATGATCCTCAGGGAAGCTTTGTAATCATTGTGTAACTTGTGAACCTTGTGAACCTTCAAGAAGTAACTTGTGGACTTCATGAACCTCATGAAAGGTCTTGTAAATGTTGAGAAGCTTGTGAACCTTGTGAACCTTCAAGAAGCAACCTATGGACTTCATGAACCTCATGAAAGGTCTTGTAAATGTTGAGAAACTTGTGAACCTTGTGAACCTTCAAGAAGTGACTTGTAGACTTCATGAACCTCATGAAAGGTTATATAAGCATTGAGAAACTTGTGAACCTTGTGAACCTTCATAAAGCAACTTGTAGACTTCATGAACCTCATGAAAGGTTATGCAAGTGTTGGAGAACTTGTGAACCTTGTGAACCTTCTTAGAACACAAAGTCTTGTATTGTGAGGGCAAATTTTGGGGTGCAACAGCTGCCCCTGTTCAATTTTCTGAAACCTGAGGGGTTAGATTGGTATATTTGCCAGTCGTAACCTGGAAGGTTGAAGGGGATTGAACACAAAAGCCCAAAAATTTGCACTCACCAGTGCATAGAGTGATACAGATGGCTAGTTGAATATGATTGAGTGGGCTTAATGATGCCACTGGGGGGAAAGTTCTTCAATAGTATAATGAGAGTTGTCAATGGTTTGGAGTAACACTGATGTAACAGCATGTCTTCATGAGGATAGTGCAATCAATAATGATAACCCTAAAGCAGTCTTGAAGAAATAACATGATTCCAGGAGGATAGAGCAATCAATAATGATAACTCTAAAGCAGTCTTGAAAATATGATTCAGGAGGATAGAGCAATGGATAGCTCTAAAGCAGTCTTGAAATAATGATATGACTCCAGGAGGATAGAACACTGGATAGCTCTAAAGCAGTCTTGAAGTAATGATATGACTCCAGGAGGATAGAACACTGGATAGCTCTAAAGCAGTCTTGAAGTACTGATTTCAGGAGGATAGAGCAATGGATAGCTCTAAAGCAGTCTTGAAATTATAATGTGATTTCAGGAGGATAGAGCGATGGATAGCTCTAAAGCAGTCTTGAAATTATAATGAACTTATCAGGAGGATAAAGTAACCCTGAGGTGACAATAAAGCAGTCCCAAAGAAGCTCATCAGGAGGATAAAGTAACCCTGAGGTTACAATAAAGCAGTCCCAAAGGTCATAAGTTCGTTTGTTGAATAATTAACCTGAAACAAAGTAGCTTTTGTATAATAATATTAGTCTATGCATTATGTATGCATGTATGATATGATGCACCTAAGTAATGTACTTTGTATCTATGGATGTATATGTTATGGTATGATGTAAATGATGTATGTATGATATGATACTGCCGGAAGCGTCTGGATATCTTCGTATAACAACTGCTGGCCAGGGAAAATAAATCCCGATTCGTTGCTGAAGAATATAAAACCCTCCGTCTGCTGAGGATAACAGGGTATAGACAACCTCCCGTATGCTGGGGATAGTGAGGTATGTATAACCTCCCGTCTTCGTTTGGTAGTAGGATAAGTATAACATCCCGTCTTCGTCCGTCGTACTCTTATTGGAAAGTAATTTCCCGAATATCCATATGAGGATAAAAGAGATGGATATAAATTCCAGGGGAGATGAGACCTTATGAAGATGGATTAGTCCTACTGAGAGTTTTGTGATTGTTTCGTAAAGATGAACCGGCGAAGCTTCGTTGAGATCCTTCCCTCGTTCGTCCTTAGTAAATACTATTACTGCATTTTCATGTATTTCTGGTAAACATTAATCATATTAAGAGCATACATGGATTTCTGGTAAACATTAATCATATTCAAAAGCATACATACATTCAAACACAACCAATGGACGTTTCGCTTATGTAAATAGGGTAAAAGTAAATCTGAATTCAAAAGATGGAATTTATTTATATCAAAAAGTGACCCATACATGGGTAAGTTTGTACAAGGAGACATAAACCCTAGTAAGAGGATTTTGTCGTAAAGTTTTACAAAAGAGAATCAGCTATGTGGGAAATAATCCTATTGAGTTTCAATTCTACTATTGCCACTCAAGTATCTCATCTTCTTGCTGTTGAGACAGAAACGATTGGATTGAGCTTTATCTGTTCGAGCTTGAATAAGTAGTACAACTGGTTGCAGTTTCATTGGTGATCCAAACGAGACATAGTCATACGCTTTAATCCCTAACTTTTGCCTGGATTGCCTTTTCAGGTTTTCAATCCACCGGGATACCCTTTTTTGCCCAAGCCGCCTTTTCAGGTTTTCGACTTGCCGGGTGTACCTCTTTTCATATATATCCCTAATTTTTGCCCAAACCCTTTTGGTTTGCCGGGATGCCCTTATTTTTGCCTAGGCCAGTCAACCTAGCGGGTCTCTTTTTATGCGTAGTATTTTTTAACTATGTCTGCGTTTACAGGCTGTGGGAAGTCTTCACCATCCATTGTAGTCAATATCATGGCACCTCCTGAGAACACTGTCTTGACTACAAATGGTCCTTCATATGTTGGAGTCCACTTGCCCCTAGGATCACCCTGTGGTAATATAATACGCTTGATTACCAAGTCACCAGCCTGATATACCTTTGGCTTAACCTTCTTGTTAAAAGCCTTGATCATCCGTTTTTGGTACATCTGGCCATGACAAACTGCTGCTAACCTTTTCTCATCAATCAAATTTATCTGGTCCAGTCGAGTCTGAATCCACTCATCTTCATCCAAGCCTGCATCCTTCATAATTCTCAAGGAGGGGATCTGAACTTCAATGGGCAGAACTGCTTCCATACCATAGACTAAAGAGAATGGGGTTGCCCCTGTTGAAATACGTATTGTAGTACGATAACCATGAAGAGCAAATGGTAACATCTCATGCCAATCCTTGTAAGTAACTGTCATCTTCTGTACAATCTTCTTAATGTTCTTATTAGCAGCTTCAACTGCCCCATTCATCTTCGGACGATACGGAGAAGAGTTGTGATGCTTAATCTTGAACTGCGTGCAGAGATCAGTAATCATAGTGTTGTTCAGATTAAAGCCGTTGTCAGTGATAATCCTTTCAGGGATACCATACCTACATATGAGATTATTCTTAATGAACCGAGCCACAACATTCTTAGTCACAGATGCAAATGAAGCTGCCTCTACCCACTTCGTAAAATAATCAATAGCCACCAGGATGAAACGATGCCCATTGGAAGCAGTAGGTTTGATCTCACCAATCATATCAATGCCCCACATGGCAAAGGGCCAAGGAGCAGTCAACACATTCAATGGTGATGGAGGTACATGAACTTTATCAGCATAGATTTGACATTTGTGACAAGTTCTGGAGTGTTGATAGCAATCAGCTTCCATGGTAGACCAATAGTAACCTGCTCTCAAAATCTTCTTTGCCATGGTATGACCATTAGAATGAGTGCCAAAGGTCCCATCATGCATCTCTTCCATAATTTCTGTAGCTTCCTTCTTATCCACACAACGAAGCATAATTGAATCATGATTGCGCTTATACAGAATGCCATTACTCAAAAAGAACTTAGCAGAAAACCTTCTCAAGAACTTCCTATCTTTGACAGATGCCCCTTCAGGGAATTCCTGAGCTTCAAGATATCTTTTCACTTCATAGAACCAAGGCTTCTCCTCTGCCCCTTCAGTGTCAATCTCATTGCAGTATGCAGGCTTCTCAAATCTATCAATAGTAATCTTGGGAGCTTCATCATCCCAGCTGATCTCAAACATAGATGCCATGGTGGCCAATGCATCTGCCAACTGATTCTCTCTTCGTGGAATATGTCCAAAGGTAATCTCTTTGAAATGTGGGATCAAAGACAACACATGCTCTCTGTAAGGAATGAGATTATCATGCTTGGTATCCCAATCTCCTTTAATCTGACTCACCACCAGGGCTGAATCTCCATACACATCAAGGAACTGAATCTTCATGTCAATAGCAACTTTAATACCCATGATACATGCCTCATACTCAGCCATGTTATTGGTACAATAGAAACAAAGTCTGGCAGTAATCGGGGTATGACAACCTTCAGGGGAACTAATTACAACACCAACACCATTACCATGTGCATTAGAGGCACCATCAAAAACCATAGTCCATCGGGATCCTTGTTCAGGTCCGTCATATTGTCCAGGTTCTTTGGTAATAATCATAATGTCTTCATCAGGGAACTCAAAATTCATTGACTGGTAATCATCCACTGCTTGATGAGCCAAATGATCAGCAACAACACTTCCTTTAATGGCTTTCTGAGTAGTATACTGTATATCATATTCTGTCAAGATCATTTGCCATCTTGCAATTCTTCCGGAGAGAGCAGGTTTCTCAAATATGTACTTGATTGGATCCATCTTTGAAATCAATAAGGTGGTATGGGTCAACATATACTGTCTTAGTCGGCGAGCAGCCCATGCCAAAGCGCAGCAAGTTTTCTCGAGCAGTGAGTATCTTGTTTCACAGTCGGTAAACTTTTTGCTAAGGTAGTATATTGCCTGCTCTTTTCGACCAGACTCGTCATGTTGCCCCAACACACACCCCATTGAGTTGTCTAACACTGTTAAGTACATAATCAAGGGTCTTCCATCAACTGGTGGCATCAAAATTGGTGGCTCTAGCAGATATCTCTTAATTTCATCAAAGGCAGTCTGGCACTCATCATTCCATTCCATCACCTGATCTTTCTTCAACAATTTGAAGATTGGCTCACAAATGGTAGTTAACTGGGAAATAAATCTTGCAATGTAATTCAGTCGTCCCAAGAAACCTCTAACCTCCTTCTCAGTACGGGGAGCTGGCATCTCTCGTATAGCTTTCACTTTTGCAGGATCTACTTCAATACCTTTGCCACTGACAATGAAACCCAGGAGCTTTCCAGATCTAACTCCAAAAGTACACTTGTTTGGATTCAATCTCAACTTGTATTTCTTCAACCTCTCAAACAACTTGTGCAGATGATCAAGATGTTGCTCTTCATTCTGAGATCTGGCTATCATATCATCTACATATACCTCTATCTCATGATGAATCATATCATGAAACAAAGCCACCATAGCACGCTGATATGTTGCCCCTGCATTCTTCAAACCAAATGGCATCACCTTATAACAAAAAGTGCCCCACTGTGTCACAAATGTTGTCTTCTCCATATCTTCAGGTGCCATCTTGATTTGATTGTAACCAGAGAAACCATCCATAAAAGAGAATACCTTATGCTGAGCAGTGTTGTCTACCAGAATATCAATATGAGGAAGTGGAAAGTCATCTTTGGGGCTAGCCTTGTTCAAATCTCTGTAGTCTACACACATACGTACCTTACCATCTTTCTTGGGAACTGGTACCACGTTTGCAACCCACTGAGGATAAGAAGTTACTGCTAAGAACCCTGCATTGAACTGCTTCATTACCTCTGCCTTGATCTTTTCTGACATTTCAGGACGCATACGACGAACCTTCTGCTTCTTTGGACGACAGTCTTCTTTCACTGGCAACCGGTGAACCACAATGTCTGTATTCAACCCTGGCATATCTTCATAGGACCAAGCAAAGATCTCCACATAGTCACGTAACATCTGAATCAACCTGCTCTTAACACTGTCCTCTAAATCAGCCCCTACCTTGACTTCTTTTCTGTCTTCCTCAGTTCCCAAATTCACAACTTCGACTGGCTCTTCATGTGGCTGTATAGCTTTCTCTTCTTGTTGTAACAACCTAGCAAGCTCTACAGGTATTTCACAATCGTCCTCATTTCCATCTTCAGTTTGATAGATCGGATTCTCGAAATTGTAATTGGCAATAGTAGAACTGTTATCAACAGGATCCAGAGTGGATGAGGATCTGCATTTAGTGATGTGGGTGTGTGTAAGAACACATAGCTGATAAAGCAAAAATAAAGAAAAAGAAAGACAAGGAACATAATATTTACTAAAACGAAACGTCCACTGATTTTATTGAATAATGTATGCAAATGAAATGACAGCCCGTAACAAGCACACCATTGTGCCCCGGGTAAGGCACATGGCTTGAAAGTTTTATTGTTCAGAAATTACAAATGTAAAAAAACACAACACAGTAATAGTATTTACTCCTGACTAAAGGAGATAGGGATAACATCTTCAGCTTTCCAATTATTGAGTCCAGCACCCACAGTAGGAAAAATCCATGCATCCAAGTTGTAGTCTTCATCTTGATCTCCCACAGCATTGATAACCCCTTGATTGGTGATACGAGCAGCATGAGCACGACGAACAGCCTTCTGGGACTCTGCAGTGAAACCCAAACCAAACTTGTCAGACTTGTACGGAATATTAGGAAGCTGACCCCAAATAGTACAACCACCTTCATCCACCACAGCTCTAGCATCATTGAGGGAGGCCATTGCCATTGTTGGAGATTTCCTGATGACCACAGGAACTTTCTTCACAGCAGGAGGAGCCACACAATCATTACCAACCCAGGGAACCACTTCAAATGACTGACATGGAGTCTCAATGTATTCACCTTCTACTTCCAGATACTTGAAAGTGTTTACATGGCTGACAAAGTATTCTTCCTCTCCAAAGACAGTAACAACCTTTCCATTCACCGGATATCTCAACTTTTGGTGCAATGTAGAGGTCACAACACCTGCCCCATGGATCCAGGGACGACCAAGCAGACAAGAGTATGAAGGACGAATATCCATCACATAAAATGTAGCAGTAAACACCTGAGAACCAACTTTGATAGGAAGATCAATCTCCCCATGCACTACTCTTCTAGAACCATCAAAAGCCTTTACCACAATATTACTGGGCTTCAGCACCGTATCTTCAGGACTCAGCTTGTTCAGGACTTCCTTGGGTAACACATTCAGAGAGGAACCATTGTCTATTAGCACATGTGACAGAGTGGTGCCCCTGCATTCAATTGAAATATGCAAGGCCCTGTTATGATCCCTCTTGGCAGGGGTTAAATCAGCATCAGAGAATCCTAACCCGTTGTCATAGGTCAGGTGAGCAACACAGTTTTCAAATTGGTCTACAGAAATTGCACTGGGCACATGAACAGACTTCAGAAACTTGATCAAGGACTTGGCATGAGCCTCAGAACACAGCAACAAGGATAACATAGAGATCTTTGAGGGAGTATGCCCCAACTGATCCACAATGTCATAATCACTCTTGCGAATGATTTTCAATACTTCTTCCATCTGCTTAGAGAGATCATCAGCAGCTGGCACATCAGTAGATACAGGCTCAATAACAGGACCTTTGCCCCGAGCATCAGTGGTGGAAGTATCAGCAGGAGTAACTGCACTCTTAGAAGCAACTGGAGGAGAGAAGACTCTTCCACTACGAGTGATCTTGCTAGATCCGGCAATATTATCAATGTCAGCAGGCATATCAGGTAAAGGCTCCTGCTTGACACCATGGATGTACACATCAGACCCATAGTGCCAAGGCACAGCTTTGTCAGATGTATAAGGAATAGGACCAGGAGTAGTAATGATCAGAGGAGCTACTCTAGCTTCAGCAACAACTTTCACAGGACCTTCAGCAGTAATCTTGATAGGACCCTTTGAAGTGATCCTTACCGGTACTTTGTCAACCATGTCAACCTCTTCAATCTTCTTATCCTGAGTCAGACGATCCACCATATCTTCTACAGATGCTGGTCTTCTTTCAAACACTATGGTATACTTATCCATGAGACACTGAATACCATCTCTCAAAATGAAGCAACTATCCGGTTTATAGGTACAATACAAACAATCTTCGCGACAACCTGGAAAGATCCCAGCTTGTACTAACCTCTTTTTGATAACAGACAATGGTGTGCTCAACTCCATGACTGAATAGACATGCAGATCTTCATCAATGTCTTTACCAATGGCATTGACAGTCTTCTCATGATTTGGCAGTGGTGCTGTAATCACATTTGGTGGATCAAATTCAATTTCTCCAGCATCAATCATATCTTGAATTTTATTCTTCAAGACCCAGCAGTTATTAGTATCATGTCCTGGACAGTTTGAATGATATGCACATCGTGCATTGGGATTGTACTTGGGAGAGGTAACATTGGGATTCTGAGGAGCCTCCCTCAGGGTAATAAGTTCAGCCTTCAACAAGTGTTGCAATGCCTGAGCCATTGACATGTTGATCTTCGTGAACTGTCTTTTAGCCCTCTGTTGGTTGCCCTGAGGCTGCTCTGTTGTTGCAGGAGTTGGATTTGAAATATGAACTGCACTAACAGTCTGATGTCTTCTGTTACGATCAGGTTGACCATAAACAGCATTGGATTCTTTCTTCCCAGTGGGAGGCTTCTTTGCAGTACCTGATGAAGCAGTACCCACTTGGATCTTACCATTCTTGATACCATTCTCTACTCGCTCTCCTGTCATGATCAACTCAGTGAAGCCAGATGATGAGCTTCCAATGAGATGACTGTAAAACGGACCATTCAGCGTACACATGAACATATCAACCAATTCCCTATCAGTCAAAGGGGGTTGAACTCTTCCAGCTAAGTCTCTCCATTTCTGAGCATACTCCTTAAAACTTTCTTTGGCACCCATGGACATGCTCTGAAGCTGCATGCGAGTGGGGGCTAAGTCAGCATTGTATTGGTACTGCTTATAGAAAGCTTCAGCAAGATCATTCCAGTCTCTGATGTTGACACTCTCCAACTGATAATACCACTCCAACTGAGCTCCAGATAAGCTCTCTTGAAAGAAATGGATCCACAACTTTTTATCAGCAGTGTGAGGTTGAATTCTTCTGACATAAGACCTCAAGTGCAGCTTGGGACAAGAGACCCCATCATAAACAACAAAGGTAGGAACTTTGAACCCAATGGGTATCACAACCCCAGATATCAGACTCAAATCTTCAAAATCCAGCCCAGATGATTTCTGCAATTCCATAGCATCCATCCTATCCACCAGCATCTTAAATTTGTCTTCATTAGGCTCATGGTAGTAATTAGCCTCAGAATCAGAGTCCCCTATAGTGTTGTGGAGACTGCCTCTCTCTTTCTCAGATTCCTCAGATTCATAGTCTTCAACCTGTTCCTTGGTCTTGACAGGACCCTTGAACCTTCTTCCCATGTTGAGCAACCCAGCAGACCTTCTAGTCTTCTTAGTTTTCTTGGCCAGCAGTGCCTTCAAATCATCTTGCCCCTTGGACAGGTTCAAGATCAGCTCTTGGAACTGTGCATTTTGTGCCTGAAGATCCTTAACTGATTGTTCAAGAGCCATTGCTGAAATAAACAGCGAGAAGATGAGAAACCTATGCACAATAATAAACCTGTGATGCAATGAAATGATATGGGAATGCATATGCAATGTTTTCAAGGACCGCAGAATTTAAATTTGCTTAAACAAACAAGAAAGTAACTTTTTATTAGTAATAACTTGTTTTGCCTTTTAGGCTTACAAAAATGGAAATGAAATAGGTACAAAAGATGGGGTTTTAAGTCTCCCATGGACGTTTCCTCTTTGTGTTGAGGTATGAGTTGAGGTTTCGTTCCTCGTGAAGTTGCTTTGTGAGCTCTAGGTTTCTTGCTTGGCTTGCTTTGTAATGAGCCTCGAAAGTATCCCTTTGCTCTTTCAGTTGGATCCATGATCTCTGCAAGTCTTCCATATCAGTAGGCATGTCTGGATGAAGGATGGTATAAGCTGTGTCTCCTTCAGCAACAGGTTCCATGGTAACTGGTAGGACGGCAGGATATGGCATCATGAGTGTCTGAGCACGAGCTCGTACCCATCTGAGATAAGCTTCCATAGGAATAGTGTACTTAGGCTCCAGTGTCTTGCTGTCAATCCTGTTTACCTTTCCCCAAGCTCGTATGAATCTCTGACGGTAACCCTGAAGATCGTTGTCGTAATCAAACACAATGCCCTGAATCAGCATATCATGTGGACCATCACTCCGAGCGTAACCAAACTGTCGCAAAGCTAGAGAGGGGTTGTAGGTAATGCCTCCTCTTATGCCTAGAAGTGGCACATTAGGAAACTCCCCACAACGGTCAATGATAGTGACATTCTCCATAGATCTGGAGCACCAATGGATATCTGAATGCGAGAGTGACATGATCCTCTTGGACCACCTGAACCCTTGCTCATTCTTCATTACTGAGCGAGGAAGGTGAGAAATAAACCACCTAGAAAGCAAAGGTATGCAACACATCAGAGTTCCTCTTGCCCTTGTAGTTCGAGTATGAAGAGAATGCAGGATGTCTCCAAGCAATGTAGGCACTGGATTGTGACTCAGGAAAATGTTGATGGCATGAACATCTATGAACTGATCTGGATTGGGGAACAATACTAAGCCATATATCAGCAAGGCTAAGATCTCCTCAAAAGCATCATAGCTCATGGCCTTCAAGAACATTTGAGCTTTATCCACTAATACCTTGGCAAGAATACCCTTGACTCCACTTCTGGTTTCTAGAACAATGTCAGACTTCTTCAGATGTAGAGCTGCAGCAATAATCTCTGGTTTAAGCTCCTTCTCCAGACCTGTGAAGGGTCTTTGATCAAGAACAGGTATACCCAGAAGTTTAGAGAACTCCTCCATGGTTGGAACTAGCTGATAGTCAGGGAATGTAAAGCAGTGGTGCTTAGGGTCAAAGAACTGAAACAGGACACTCATCATGTCTTCACTGAACCCTGAAGTGACTAGATCCAATAGGTGACCATGTCTCTTGTTGAACCTGGAATGATCAGACACTTGAGAAACCAACTCCTTAAGCTTGGGAGGTATCCCTACAAAGTTGATCCTGATGGTGTTTCTACGAGCTGAAGCCATGACCTGCAACAAAGAACAAAGATAAATCCCTTGGTCCTTGAAATGGTTAGGGAAAATGATATGCTCATGATGCATGATGATGTCATGATGTTATGTTCAAGCACAAACATGTGGCACACACAAACAAGTCACACCAGAGCCCTAGGTTTAAAGGCTTGCATGAGGTTTAAGGTAAGTACCCTCCCCTGAAGTTAGATGGTTCATCCTGTCCTACAAAAGTAACCGGGTTCTAAGGGATCTCAATATCATTGATCCTTCACAAGGGTGGTTGTTCAGAAGGCAACTTACTTGCCGACCAAAACCCTCCAAGTTTAAGATCTCAATGAGCGTAGTATCGAGTGTCAACCAACTTCAGTCTGCACCAAAGCCGGTTACCTCACTACTTTCTAAAGGCCAAGATGAGTTAACTAGGGTTCTAAAAGTTAGTTAGTGCATTGACAACATATGGCAGCCTCAATATTATCCTCAACTTGACTTAAGGAATATAAGCACCGACCAAGAAGTCGCACTAACTATGGCCACCAGATCAACCGTATCGATATACGTCGTACAGTTTCCTTGGTCTATTGCCATTTACCTAAGGTACACTAGATCCGGGTTAGGATCTTTCACACATAAGAGCACCCCAACAAGATAATATAAAACAAACAAGGCAAACAATTTAAAGTGATCTTAATTCCTAAGGGTACCCCTCTTTAATTTAGATCCCCAGCAGAGTCGCCAGTTCTGTAACACGGTGGGAGAACTGACTTTAAACAATGTTGCGGATAGCAAGAGTCGCCACCGACTTTTATTTTATCCATAAGGAAAGGTTATAAAAGAACAGGAAAGACCTTAGAGAATATTTTGGGTCCGGGGGGTAGGTTATGAAAAGGGAAGGTATTAGCACCCTTTTCATCCATGGTTATCCATGGGCTCTTAGGTACTTAAGCTCACTTTTGAATTGTTTTGAAAGTGTAGTGTGTGAATAGCAAAAAATTTCAGAATAGTTTAATAATAATCCGTGTATGGATGTGTAAAAAACTTGTTTGAAAATTTATTTGAAAATGTTAAGTGTTTGAAAAATTTTAGAAAGTGAGCAAGTACCTAGGAGTGACCTACCCTAATGTTTAAGGTCTTTCCTGTTTTTTTATCCTTTCCTTAGTAAGACTATCCCTACTATAATGGAGTAGGTAGTCCTTACCTTGGATGTTAAGGGACATGCGAGGGACAATTTGATTTTGAAGGCAATGGTGGGGTGTAATAAGCACAAAGGAGGGACTATCATCATTTATTTCGAAGGGACTCGATTCGTAAAGGCAACCATAAGGGACTTTGATGACTTTCTTTCGAGGGACTTGCTTTATACACCCCACTTAACCAATATTCGTAGGCAACTTGAGGGATAACCTTAGAAAGTGAGACGGCGATTAAAATCGACTTACGTGTGTGTGAGTGTTTATTTTAATTATCTTATGATTAAAAATTATCTAAATTTATTTTAATATTGCATACATGTTATTACACTCCCTAATTACTAACCATAGCAAAAATAGTTAAAATAATTACAAAATTACAACCGAGAAACAATTACAAAATTATATAATAAAAATAGCAAATTAAATAATAAGCAATAAATAATAACATATAAATAATAAAGGGGTTAGTGATAATAATAAATAATAATATAAAATTAATAAAGCAAAATAATATGGTTAGTAAAATAATAATTAGAATAAATAAGGTTAGAAACATAAAAATAAATAATAACATGGTTAGTAATAAAAATTAATTAAAAGGTTAATAAAATTATAATAAGCAAAAATTAGTAACAATATAGTTAATAGAAATCAAAAATAATATAAGAAGAAATTAACATGTACAACTAAATAAATTTTTAATTCATATAATATTTAAATTATTACAAAATTTTAATTATTATAAACATATATTTACATTTATATACATATTATAAGAAAAAGATAGATTTTAAATATCATATTAAAATTTAATTTTATTAGTCATTATATTTACAAATTATTTTTAACCATATACAAAAATATAATTATCCTAAATTAAATTATTTCTAAACATTAAAAGAAAATTAATTTGACTTATAATTATATTTACAAAATTTTATGAAAAAGAATTATAGCTATATTAGGAATTAAAAAAAAAAACAGAATTAAATTTTATTTAGAAAAATATTTTAGGATTGGAAAATTAGGGTTTTATATTTTTTAGGGTTTGAGAATTAGGGTTTATATATATATACAAAAATTTATTTTTAATAATCACATAACATTATTTTAATTAATATAAACTATACAAATAAAATTTTAAATTAAAAAAAACAAGAGTTTTATATTTTTTTCTAGAAAATTATTGTAAGAGCAATTAGATTATATAATATATATACATATTATGATATAGAAAATAATAACATTTAAATTAATTAAATTAAATGGAAAACAAGAAAATAATAAAAAAAAAGAAAGGAAGAAAAGGAACCTGATGGGATTTGATCCCAGGACCTCTTACTTGCAGGCAGCAACAAGAACCACCAGGCCAGCCAGGCGCAGGTGATAAAAGGATGAGTCAAATTTGTTTTGTGCTTTGCTCCAAAAAAACCAGGAAAATAAAAAAAGGCCTGGGGTGGTTTCGTACCCAGGACCTTTCAGTGACAAGCATGCATACGTAACCGCCTGGCTGGGAGAGCCTTCCTGGTTATTGAATGGCTACAACTAATAATATATGAAGTCTCTTTTTATCCTGTAAAAATAAAACAAAATATTGCCATGGCCAAGAATCGAACCAAGGCTCTCACAACATACACAGACAGAGTTTACCACCAGGACACACGCGCGTGTGTGTAAACGAAACAGCAAAACAATATAAAATATATTAACATAAATTTGAATTCCCAGGCGCGGCAAACTTCATCTTCTACATTCAAATTTCCTGCGAATTCAGGTGCGAATTCTCCTGCGAATTTAGCTGCATGTTCTTCAACATTCAAAACCTGCGAAAACCAACCATTGACAAAACAGTACAGATTCATGGAATTAAAGATGTCATTGAGTTCCTTACGATTCACCCAATCAATCTACGTCATTAGAACTCATTTATATTACTTGAATCAAAAAACCCCAAATTTGGAGCTTAAACCCTAACTATGGCAACCTGCGGATTAGGGTTGTTTTCTTTGATTTTTGTGCCCAGAAACAAACTAAGTATCACAACAAACACATATTAATCATCAAAAACAGTTTATAACGCATATATTATTGAATTCGAAAATTTTAATATCAAGAGAAAAGTGGATTCGGTATGAACAATATGGCACAGTTTTGATGCATATGATGAATGGTTCATGATCAGGGAAGTCCCATGAAGCTTGCTATGTACTTGTTTTACCTTCAAATGCCTCAAATCCAAGAATCCGAATGTAACTTATGGAGAGATTTTTGTGCTTTTGATCTTACCTTTAGGCTGCTCAATTTCGTCCATGAGGCTAGGGTTTTTGTTTGTTATATATATGTGATTGATTTAGGTCAGAAATATCACTTGGTTGTGTGAAAATTTGGATCAAAAAAGATTGAAAAAGATCAAGTTGTAAATTTCAAATATTTGACTATGAAGACTTGCTATCTTTGGAGATTTCATATGATTTTCTTCTCATTCTAATTCAATCACCATTTAAGAATTTCTAGAAATAAAATCTTCACCCAAAAATAGATTTTCATATTTTTTATTTATTTAAAATGATTTTTATGAATTAAATCAATAATAAATAAATAAAAAATAATAAAAATGATGAATTTTGGTCAATTGGGTCGTGCACCATGTTATGAGATGGATTGGGTCATAAATTAGGCAGCCCATTTGGAAAGAAATACTTCTAAGCCTCCATTTTCAACATAAACCATCACAAAATTGCCCAACTTTGCAAGGGCACATCTCCCTCAATTTTAAGAGTATGAGGGTGTTCTTGGACTTTTTGGAAAGCTTGAAGAGTCCTCTAAACAACCCCATTGGTTTCAGGTCCATATCATTTACCAATCTTAAGTTATGCCCTTTTGAAGCTGTTGACTTTTTGTTGACTTTTGAAATGACCTATAATGTCTTAGATCATATCTTTCAAATGAAGCATTTTTGGGCTTAACCTTCAACATCAAAGTTGTAGAGAATTCAATTTCCTTCAAAATGAGCTTTGGATGGAGACTTGGTGATGAAGTATGTGAAAGTTATGCCTGGTCAAAGTTCAGTTGACTTTTACTAAGGAAACCCTAATTTAGAAACTCCTGATTATTGATGATCTGGAATCTCCTTAATGAATCATGATCAATCCTTGATCAAATGATGAATTTTACTTCATATACTTGATGTTGGCAAAAAATCATGAAGTTTGACTTTGGTTTGACCACAGTTGACCTCAGTTTGACTTTTTAACTGCATTGACTGATTTTGACTTATCTGATCATCTGACTGAGCAAACTTTTGAGAAAAGTCTTGAAACTTGACATGGGGGTTCTTACACACATATAAGATGTTATGAAACTCACTTGAGGTCTTGGAAATCCATTTAGCCTGATTAAAGTCAAAACCCTAGTTTTGGATGCACTGCTTAGGAGGTGCATTGTCTGAGAGAATTGTCAACTCTTCTGACCAATTGTGAACTTTGTGAACCTTGTGAATCTTCATAAAATGTCTTGTGATACTCATGAGAGGTATTGTGAAGCTTGTGAACCTTGTGAACCTCATGAAGTGGCTTTGTAGACCTCATGATCCTCAGGGAAGCTTTGTAATCATTGTGTAACTTGTGAACCTTGTGAACCTTCAAGAAGTAACTTGTGGACTTCATGAACCTCATGAAAGGTCTTGTAAATGTTGAGAAGCTTGTGAACCTTGTGAACCTTCAAGAAGAAACCTATGGACTTCATGAACCTCATGAAAGGTCTTGTAAATGTTGAGAAACTTGTGAACCTTGTGAACCTTCAAGAAGTGACTTGTAGACTTCATGAACCTCATGAAAGGTTATATAAGCATTGAGAAACTTGTGAACCTTGTGAACCTTCATAAAGCAACTTGTAGACTTCATGAACCTCATGAAAGGTTATGCAAGTGTTGGAGAACTTGTGAACCTTGTGAACCTTCTTAGAACACAAAGTCTTGTATTGTGAGGGCAAATTTTGGGGTGCAACAGTATGACCACTAGAATGAGTGCCAAAGATCCCATCATGCATGTCTTCCATAATCTCTATTGCTTCCTTTTTATCCACACAACGAAGCATAGTTGAATCATGATTGCGCTTGTACAAAATCCCATTACTCAAGAAGAACTTAGCAGAAAACCTTCTCAGAAACTTCCTATCTTTGACAGATGCCCCTTCAGGGAACTCCTGAGCTTCAAGATATCTTTTCACTTCATAGAACCAAGGTTTCTCCTCTGCTTCTTCAGTGCCAATCTCATTGCAGTATGCAGGCCTTTCAAATCTATCAATAGTAATCTTGGGAGCTTCATCATCCCAGCTAATCTCAAACATAGATGCCATGGTAGCTAATGCATCTGCCAACTGATTCTCTCTTCGTGGAATATGTCCAAAGGTAATCTCTTTGAAATGTGGGATCAAAGACAACACATGCTCTCTGTAAGGAATGAGGTTATCATGTTTGGTATCCCAATCTCCTTTAATCTGACTTACTACCAAGGCTGAATCTCCATACATGTCCAGGAACTGAATCTTCATATCAATGGCAGCTTTAATACCCAGGATACATGCCTCATACTCAGCCATGTTATTGGTACAATAGAAACAAAGTCTGGCAGTAATCGGGGTATGACAACCTTCAGGGGAACTAATCACAACACCAACACCATTACCAAGTGCATTAGAAGCTCCGTCAAAAACCATAGTCCATCGGGATCCTTGTTCAGGTCCGTCATAGTGTCCAGGTTCTTTGGTAATAATCATAATGTCTTCATCAGGGAACTCAAAACTCATTGACTGGTAATCATCCACTGCTTGATGAGCCAAATGATCAGCTACAACACTACCTTTAATGGCTTTCTGAGTAGTATACTGTATGTCATATTCTATCAAGATCATTTGCCATCTTGCAATTCTTCCAGAGAGAGCAGGTTTCTCGAATATGTACTTCATTGGATCCATCTTCGAAATCAATAAGGTAGTATGAGTCAACATATACTGTCTTAGTCGGCGAGCAGCCCATGCCAAAGCGCAGCAAGTTTTCTCGAGCAGTGAGTATCTTGTTTCACAGTAAGTAAACTTTTTGCTAAGGTAGTATATTGCCTGCTCTTTTCGACCAGACTCGTCATGTTGCCCCAATACACACCCCATTGAGTTGTCTAATACTGTTAAGTACATGATCAAGGGTCTTCCATAAACTGGTGGCATCAAAATTGGAGGTTCTAGCAGATATTTCTTGATTTCATCAAAGGCAGTATGGCATTCATCATTCCATTCCATCACCTGATCTTTCTTCAGCAATTTGAAGATTGGCTCACAGGTAGCAGTCAATTGGGAAATAAATCTTGCAATGTAATTCAATCGTCCCAAGAAACCTCTAACCTCCTTCTCAGTGCGGGGAGCTGGCATCTCTTGTATAGCTTTCACTTTTGCAGGATCCACCTTAATACCTTTTCCACTGACAATGAAACCCAAGAGTCTACCAGACCTAACTCCAAAAGTACACTTGTTTGGGTTCAATCTTGTATTTTTTCAACCTCTCAAACAACTTATGTAGATGATCAAGATGTTGTTCTTCATTCTGGGACTTGGCTATCATATCATCCACATATACCTCTATCTCATGATGAATCATATCATGGAACAAAGCCACCATAACACGCTGATATGTTGCCCCTGCATTCTTCAAACCAAATGGCATCACCTTATAACAAAAAGTCCCCCACTGTGTAACAAATGTTGTCTTCTCCATATCTTCAGGTGCCATCTTGATTTGATTATAACCAGAGAAACCATCCATGAACGAGAATACCTTATGATGAGCAGTGTTATCTACCAGAACATCAATATGAGGAAGTGGAAAGTCATCTTTGGGGCTGGCCTTGTTCAAATCTCTGTAGTCCACACACATACGTACCTTACCCTCTTTCTTAGGTACCGGTACCACATTTGCAACCCACTGAGGATAAGAAGTCACAGCTAAGAACCCTGCATCAAATTGTTTCATTACCTCTGCCTTAATCTTCTCTGACATTTCAGGACGCATACGACGAACCTTCTGCTTCTTTGGACGACAATCTTCTTTTACTGGTAAACGGTGAACCACAATGTCTGTATCCAACCCCGGCATATCTTCGTAGGACCAAGCAAAGATCTCCACGTAGTCACATAGCATCTGGATCATCCTGCTCTTGACACTATCCTCTAATTCAGCCCCTATCTTGACCTCTTTCCTGTTTTCTTAAGTTCCCAAATTCACAACTTCGATTGGCTCTTCATGTGGCTATATAGCTTTCTCTTCTTGTTGTAACAACCTAGCAAGCTCTACAGGTACTTCACAATCGTCCTCATTTCCGTCTTCAGCTTGATAGATCGGATTCTCGAAATTATAATTGGCAATAGTAGAACTGTTATCAACAGGATCCAGAGTGGATGAGGATCTGCATTTTAGTGATGTGGGTGTGTGTGAGAACACATAGCTGATAAAACAAAAATAAAAGAAAAGAAAGACAAGGAACACAATATTTACGAAAACGAAACGTCCACTGATTTTTATTGAATGAAGTATGCAAATGAAATGACAGCCCGTAACAAGCACACCGTTGTGCCCCGGGTAAGGCACAAGGCTTAAGAGTTCAATTGTTCAAAAATTACAAATTTTAAAAAAGTGACAACACAGTAATAGTATTTACTCCTGACTAAAGGAGATAGGAATAACATCTTCAGCCTTCCAGTTGTTGAGCCCAGCACCCACAGTAGGAAAAATCCAAGCATCCAAATTGTAGTCTTCATCATAGTCACCCACAGCATTGATCTGATCTTTCATAATCCCCTGATTGGTGATACGAACAACACGAGCACGACGAACAGCCTTCTGAGACTCTTCAGTGAAACCCAAACCGAATTTGTCAGACTTGTAAGGAATGTCAGGAAGATGACCCCAAATAGTACAACCACCTTCATCCACCACAGCTCTAGCGTCTTTGAGGGAGGCCATTGTTGGAGGTACTCTGGTGACCACAGGAACTTTCTTGACAACAGGAGGAGCTTCATAATCATTAACAATCCAAGGAACCACTTCAAATGTCTGACACGGAGTTTCAACATATCCACCTTCCACTTCAAGATATTTAAAGGTGTTCACATGGCTAATCATACACCCTTCCTCTCCGTAGACAGTAACAACCTTCCCTTCTACTGGATACCTCAACTTTTGATGTAATGTGGAGGTTACAGCACCTGCCCCATGGATCCAGGGACGCCCAAGTAAACAAGAATACGACGGACGAATATCCATGACATAAAAGGTAGTATTGAAGACCTGAGAACCAACTTTGATTGGGAGATCAATTTCTCCATGCACCACTCTTCTCGAGCCATCAAAAGCCTTCACCACTATATTACTGGGCTTTAACACAGCATCTTCAGGACTAAGCTTATTCAGGACTTCTTTGGGCAACACATTCAGAGAGGAACCATTGTCTATCAATACATGTGACAGGGTAGTGCCCCTGCATTCAATAGAGATATGTAGAGCCCTATTATGATCTCTCTTGGCCGGAGTCAAATCAGCATCGGAGAAACCTAACCCATTATCATAGGTCAAGTGTGCAACATAATTTTCAAACTGGTTAACAGAAATTTCATTTGGTACATGAGCAGTCTTCAGGAATTTAATCAAGGCCTTGGCATGAGCCTCAGAACACAACAATAAAGACAACATAGAAATCTTGGAGGGAGTATGCCCCAATTGATCAACAACATCATAATCACTCTTGTGAATGATCTTCAATACTTCTTCCATCTGCTTAGAAAGGTCATCAGCAGCTGGCACATCAGTTTGTATAGGTTCAATAATAGGACCTTTGCCCCGAGCATCAGCAGTAGAGGTAGTAGCTGGAGTAACTGTATTCTTGGAAGTAACTGGAGGAGAGAAAACTCTTCCGCTTCGTGTGATCTTACTAGATCCAGCAATATTATCAACATCAACAGGCATATCAGCTAAGGGTTCCTGCTTAACACCATGGATATAAACATCAGACCCATAATTCCAAGGCACAGCTCTATCATAAGTATACGGAATAGGACCAGGAGTGGTAATGATCATAGGAGCCACTCTAGCTTCAGCAACAATCTTCACAGGGCCTTCAGCAGTAATCTTAATTGGACCCTTATGAGTGATTTTGACAGGACCCTTGGAAGTAATCCTCACCGGCACTTTATCAACCATATCCACCTCTTCAACCTTCACACCTTTAGTTATATGATCAACCATGCTCTCCACAGAAGGTGGAGTCCTCTCAAACACTATGGTGTAATTATTCATGAGACGTTGAATTCCATCTCTCAACCTCCAGCAGCTATTTGGCTTATAAGTACAGTACAAACAATCTTCACGACAACCTGGAAAGAACCCAGCTTGTACTAGCTTCTTCTTAATAACATACAATGGTGTAGTCAACTCTGCAAATGAGGAAATATGTGAATCTTCATCAATTTTATTGACAGGCTTCTCATGATTTGGCATGGGAGCAGTAATCACATTTGGAGTACCCGGAGGGTCAAACTCAATCTCTCCAGCATCAATCATATCTTGAATTTTGTTCTTCAACACCCAGCAACTATTGGTATCATGTCCCTAACAATTCGAATGATATGCACATCGTGCATTAGGATTGTACCTGGGAGAGGTAACATTAGGATTCTGAGGAGGATCTTTCAAAGTGATAAGTTCAGCCTTCAACAAGTGTTGCAAAGCTTGGGCCATTGACATATTGATCTTAGTGAATTGCCTCCTAGCCCTCTGTTGATTTCCCTATGGTGGCTCTGTTGTTGCAGGAGTTGGATTGGAAATATGAACTGCACTCACAGACTGATGCCTTCTATTACGATCAGGTTGACCATATACAGCATTTGACTCTTTCTTCCCGCTAGGGGGCTTCTTTGTAGTACTGGATGAAGAAACACCCACTTGGATCTTGCCACTCCTGATACCACTTTCTACGTGCTCTCCTGTCATTATCAACTCAGTGAAGCCAGATGATGAGCTTCCAATGAGATGACTGTAAAAAGGGCCATTCAACGTACACATGAACATATCAATTAACTCCCTGTCAGTTAGAGGTGGTTGCACTCTTCCAGCCAAGTCTCTCCACTTCTGAGCATACTCCTTGAAGCTCTCTTTAGCACCCATAGACATGCTCTGAAGTTGCATGCGAGTAGGGGCTAGGTCAGCATTGTATTGATACTGCTTATAGAAGGCTTCAGCAAGATCATTCCAATCACGGATGTTGACACTCTCCAACTGATAATACCATTCCAATTGAGCTCCAAATAAGCTCTCTTGGAAGAAATGGATCCACAACTTCTTATCAGCAGTATGGGGTTGGATTCTCCGGACATAGGACCTCAAATGTAGCTTGGGACAAGAGACACCATCATAAACAACAAAAGTAGGAACCTTGAAACCAATGGGTATAACCACTCCAGATATCAAACTCAGGTCTTCAAAATCCAGCCCAGAAGACTTTTGCAATTCCATAGCATCCATTCTATCCACCAGCATTTTGAACTTATCTTCATTAGGCTCATGATAGTAGTTAGCTTCAGAATCAGAGTCCCCCATTGTATTGTGGAAACTGCCTCCCTCTTTCTCAGACTCTTCAGACTCATAATCTTCAACCTGTTCTTTGGTCTTGACAGGACCTCTGAACCTTCTTCCCATGTTGATCAGGCCTCCTGACCTTCTAGTCTTCTTAGTCTTCTTGGCCAGCAGTGTCTTCAATTCATCCTGCCCCTTGGACAAGTTCAGGATCAGCTCTTGGAACTGTGCATTTTGTGCCTGGAGATCCTTAACTGTTTGTTCCAGAGCCATTGCTGAAATAAACAGCGAGAAGATGAGAAACCTGTACACAATAAACCTGTGATGCAATGATATGGAATGTAAATGCGTATGCAATGTTTTCAAGGACCGCAGGATTTAAATTTGTTTAAACAAACAAGAAGGTAAACTTTTATTAGTAATAAATTTGTTTGCCCCTTGGGCTTACAATAAAAATGAAATGAAATAAATACAAAAGATGGGGTTTTAAGTCTCCCATGGACGTTTCCTCTTTGTGTTGAGGTATGAGTTGAGATTCCGCTCCTCGTGAAGTTGCTTTGTCAGCTCCAGGATTTTTTCTTGACTTGCTTTGTAATGAGCCTCGAAAGTATCCCTTTGCTCCTTCAACTGGATCCAGGATCTCTGTAAGTCTTCCATGTCAGTGGACATGTCTGGGTGAAGGATGGTATAAGAAGTATCTCCTTCAGCAATAGGCTCCATAGTAACTGGCAGGATGGCAGGATATGGCATAATGAGAGTCTGAGCACGGGATCGCACCCATCTGAGGTAAGCTTCCATAGGAATGGTGTACTTGGGCTCCAGAGTCTTGCTGTCAACCTTGTTCACCTTACCCCATGCTCGTATGAACCTTTGACGGTAACCTTGCAGATCATTGTCGTAGTCAAACACAATACCCTGAATCAACATGTCATGAGGATCATCACTCCGAGCGTAACCAAACTGACGTAGAGCTAAGGAAGGATTGTAGGTAATGCCCCCTCTTATGCCTAGAAGTGGCACATTAGGAAACTCCCTACAACGATCAATGATAGTAACATTCTCCATAGATCGAGAGCACCAATGAATATCTGAATGAGAGAGTGACATGATTCTCTTGGACCACCTGAATCCTTGTTCATTCTTCATTACTGATCGAGGAAGGTGAGAAATCAACCACCTAGATAGCAAAGGTATACAGCACATCAGAGTTCCTCGCGCCTTCGTAGTACGAGTGTGGAGAGAATGTAATATGTCCCCAAGTAATGTAGGTACTGGATTACGAGTCAGAAATATGTTGATGGCGTGTACGTCTATGAACTGATCAGGATTGGGGAACAACACTAAGCCATAAATCAACAAGGCTAGGATCTCATCAAAAGCATCGTAGCTCATAGCCTTTAAGAACACTTGAGCCTTCTCCATCAATACCTTGGCAAGAATACCCTTAACTCCACTCCTTGTTTCTAGGACAATGTCAGACTTCTTCAGATGTAGAGCTGCAGCAATAACCTCAGGTTTAGGCTCTTTTTCCAAGCCTGTGAATGGTTTCTGATTAAGTACAGGTATACCCAGAAGTTTGGAGAATTCCTCCATTGTAGGAACCAGCTGGTAGTCGGAGAATGTGAAGCAATGGTGCTTAGGATCAAAGAATTGAAACAGGACACTCATCATGTCTTCATTGAATCCTGAAGTGACTAGATCCAGTAAGTAACCATGTCTTTTGATGAACTGGGAGTTTTCAGACACTTGAGAAACCAACTCCTTAAGCTTAGGAGGTATGCCTACAAAGTTGATCCTGATAGTGTTTCTACGAGTAGAAGCCATGACCTGCAATAAAGAACAAAGATAAATCCTTTGGTCCTTGAAATGGTTAGTGAAAATGCTATGCTTATGATGCATGATGATGCTATGATGTTATGCTCAATCAAAAACATGTGGCACACACAAACAAGTCACACAATAGCCCTAGGTTTAAAGGCTTGCATGAGGTTTAAAGGTAAGTACCCTCCCCTGAAGTTTAAATGGTTCATCCTGTCCTATAAAGTAACCAGGTTCTAAGGGATCTCAATAGCATTGATCATTCACAAGGGTGGTTGTTCAGTAGGCAACTTACTTGCCAACCAAAACCCTCCAAGTTTAGAATCTCAATGAGCGTAGTATCGAGTATCAACCAACTTCAGTCTTCACCAAAGCCGGTTACCTCACTACCTTTCTAAGGGCCAAGATGGGATAACTAGGGTTCTAAAAGTCAGTTAGTGTATTGACAACATATGGCAGCCTCATATTATCCTCAACTTTACTTAAGGAACATAAGCACCAACCAAGAAGTCACACTAACTACGGCCACCAGATCAACCATATCGGTATACGCCGTACAGTTTCCTTGGTCTATTTCCATTTACCTAAGGTACACTAGATTCGGGTTAGGATCTTTCACACATAAGAGCACCCAACAAGTAAAGTAAAGCAAACAAAGCAAACAAGTTTAAAGTGATCTAATTCCTAAGGGTACCCCTATTTTATTAAATCCCCAACAGAGTCGCCAGTTCTGTAACACGGTGGGAGAACTGACTTTAGTTATGTGTTGCGGATAGCAAGAGTCGCCACCGACTTTTATTTTATCCAAAGGAAAGGCATAAAAGAACAGGAAAGACCTTTTAAAAGATTTTTGGGTTTGGGGGGGTAGGTTAGGTAACGGGAAGGTGTTAACACCCTTTACATCCATGGTTATCCATGGGCTCTTAGTTACTTCGCTCACTTTAAAATGTTTTTGAAATATGAAGTGTGTGAATAGAAAATTTCTTAAGTATTTTATAATGATCCATGTACGGATGTATATAAAACCTTTGTTTTTGAAAATTTGTTTGAAATGTAATGAAGTGTTTGAATTGTTTTGAAGAGTGAGCAAGTATGTAAGAGGAACCTACCCTAAGTTTAAGTCTTTTCTGTTCTTGAATCCTTTAAATGGTAAGACTATCCCTATTATTAAGGAATAGGTAGTCATTACCTTGGATGTGTGGGACAAGTGAAGGGACATCTGTTTATTTAGGCAACTGTGGGGTGTATAAGCAATTCGAAGGGACTTATCATCTTTATTTGAAAGGGACAAGATCATTACGAAGGCAACATTCGAAGGGACTTGATCTTTTTATCTGTTAAGGGACTAGATGATGTGAAAAAGAGGGACTTTGCTTTATACACCCTACTTGTCCTTTGGTTTAGGCAACATGAGAGGTATCCCTAGAAAGTGAGATGGCGATCAAAGATCGACTTACGTGTGTGAGTGTACAATTTTAAATATTTATCTTTTAAGTTAATGAGCTAAATTAATTTTGAAATACAAACATGTTTCACTCCCTATTTTACTAACCATAGCATTTAAAAATAAATATTAAATATTACTACTAAAATATTAAATAAAGGAGACAATTAAATAATAATAATAATTAAATCAAATTAAATAAATAAGCAAAATAAGTAATAATAAAATAATTGGGTTAGTAACAATAATAATAAATAATCACAATATATATATATATAAATGGGGTTAGTAATAATAAGATAAATATAAATAGAATTAATAATAACATAAACAAGAATATTAGCATAATGATTAAAAGTTCAATTTTTATATAAACAATTATGTTTAAGATTAAGAAGAAAACATAAATAATTCATATTATATACTAATTATCATAAAGTTTTAAATTATATACATATTATAAAAATAAGGTTAATTATAAACATATTATGAAAATAAATTATATTTACAAAATTAAATTAGCAAGTTTTAATTATTTTTAAGCATACACTAAAAAATTATTGACATACAAGAATTAAATAATAATTTCAAACAAATTATAAAATATATTCATATAATTAAAGTTTATTAAAAGTTATAATTAACAAATAAATTAACATTTATAATTAGGGTTTATAAAAAAATAATTAGGTTTCACAAAATATTTTAGGGTTTTAGAAAATTAGGGTTTATATGTTTTTTAGAATAATAAATTAGGATTAATTAAATACTATATAGAATTATACAATATTAATAATTTACAAAAATAAATAATTTTTCTAATAAGATTTAAATTAAAAAGATGAGTTCTAAAATATAATAATAATATAAACATTCTATTTTTTTTGTTATTTAAGTTTATTTAACTATAATATAAATTAAATAAATAAGAAAAACAGAAAAAGAATGAAAAAAAAACAAAACTTACCTGGGCTGGGATTTGAACCCAGTCCCTAAGCTTTCAACCCTCAAGACTAACACACAAGCCACTGGACCATGCACGCACAGGTGAGAAAGAATGCACTCCATGGGGTTTTGTTATTAACCTGAAAACAAAACATAACAAAGCAAAAAGAAACAACACAAAAGGCCTGGGGGGGATTCGAACCCAGGACCTTCTCACAATACGCAAGCACACTTACCATCCAGCCGGGAGGGCGCAACTGATAGTATATCCATCACAATCAATAATATATTCAGTCTAACAATTAAATAGAAAAAATAAGAAAAATTGCTGCAGCCAGGATTCGAACACAAGCTTTAAGGTCATACGCGTGCGTCTCTCACCACTGGGCTAGGCATCCGTTTGTGAAACAATATCAATAATAAAACATAAAATATTATATCAAATATTTAAATTCTGGAATTCGCGCCAGGGGTCTTCTTCCTCCTCCAGACTTGCGTTTTTTCCTGCGAATCTTCCTGGGCAATTTCCTGCGAATTTTTCAAAACCCTAAACCTGTGTTTTTCGAAACATCACGCAAACCATCATGATAACCAAAATTAATGGCCCAGATCAATTGTACAAAGCTCATACATCACAGCCATGGTTTTAGAATTGATTTTAAGGTCTTAAATGTATGGTTCCTGTTTTGAACCTTCAAACCCTAATAATGGCAATCTTCAACACAGTCCATGATAATTCAATTAATCTATGCAAAAAGCTTCTAAACATCACAACAAACACAAATATATGATTAGTTTTCAATATTAATACATGAATCAATCAAATCAAAAAATTTCAAAATGTGAAAGGGATGCATTCGGTTTATGCGAATTAGGGCATGAAGGACCAATGTTGTGATCCAAAATCACTCTATGAACTCCCAGGAACAAGTTGCTACCTTCAAATTGTCTTGAAAGGGCTTGAATGATGGAATCCGAATTTGAATTTTGGTGAGTTTTTTGAATGTGCAAACTTACTCTTTGAGGCTGTGTAAATCGTCCCTATGCATTGTGTTCTCTTCACATACTTATAGTGAATGAATTAGGTCAGAAAAATTGGATCATTGTATGGATTTTTTTTGATTTTGGAGATTGAAAAAGATTAGAACTTAAATTTCAAATATTTGTGAATGCGACCTTTCTATTTCAAGCCAATCATCATCAATGTTATATCAATTCAATCCAAATCATGTTAATGACCTTCTAGAACCAAAATATATTTTAAATTTTCACATTTGATATTTTATTTAAATTTAAAATGATTTTTAATGTAAATAATCATAATAAATAAAATAAATAAAATAAAATTATGAAAATATCAAATAATTTTCGTGCATGATGTCATGGAACACTTTGGGTCACAAAAAGTTCAGCCCATTTAGAAAAATTTGGTTTTAAGACCCTATTTTCCTCATAAACCACCCAAAAATTTCCCAATTTTGCAAGGACACATATCCTTCAATTTTAATGCTATGAGGGTGTTCTTGGACTTTTTGGAAAGCTTGAAGAGTCCTCTAACCAACCCCATTGGTTTCATGTCCATATCATTTACCATTCTCAAGTTATGCCCTTTTGAAGTTGTTGACTTTTTGTTGACTTTCAAAAGGACCTATAATGTCTTAGCTCATACCTTCCAAATGAAGCATTTTTGGGCTTGGCTTATGAGACACAAAGTTGTAGAGAATTCAATTTACTTCAAAATGAAGTTTGGATGGGAAAAATGTGATGAAGTATGTAAAAGTTATGGCTGGTCAAAGTTCAGTTGACTTTTCCTGAGGAAACCCTAATTTAGAAACCCCTGATTCTTGATGATCTGAAATATCCTTGATGAATCATGATCAACCCTTGATCAAATGATGAATTTTACTTCATATATTTGATGTTGGCAAAAAATCATGAAGTTTGACTTTGGTTTGACCACAGTTGACCTCAGTTTGACTTTTTAACTGCTTTGACTGATTTTAACTTATCTGATCATCTGACTGAGCAAACCTTTGAGAAAAGTTCTGAAATTTATCATGGGGATTCTTAGACACATATAAGATGTTATGAAGCTCACTTGAAGTATTGGAAGTCCATTTAGTCTGATTAAAGTCAAAACCCTAGTTTTGGATGCACTGCTTAGGAGGATGCATTGTCTGAGGGAATTGTCAAATCTTCTGACTAATTGTGAACTTTGTGAACCTTGTGAACCTCATAAGATGTCTTGTGAACCTTGTGAACCTCTTATCACACAAAGTCTTGTATTGTGAGGGCAAATTTTGGGGTGCAACGGTGTGCAAATTTACTGTCGATCTTCAAATCAGAATCTAACAACCAAGAAGACTTAGGCCGTGATGTCGGTACACCGACAAATGATGAATTCGCGATGCTCTTGGTAAGGTTCATTTCATTCTGTTCTTCTTCCCGATATTTCTACGATCCTCATTGCCATTACGATTTTACCGAACTCGTTGATGCTACTTGCACAAGTTTCTGCAGAGTTCTTGGATTCTTCAATTGAAGTGTTGTTGTATTTGCTTCACAGTGATACATGTGTTTCAATTCGTTGTTGTTGTTCTTGAAGTGTGAAGCATTATAGTTGTAGATGTTGATTCAGTAAGTTGATGATTCTTGATGCAGGTTGATGAGGATGGATTATGAAGAAAAGTGTAATTCTATTGAAGTTTGTTGGTAAAGAGTTAATGAAGATGAAGATTGAGGATGGTGAAAGAGGGATTTTAAAGAAGCTGGAGATTTGCAGGAATGTTGATATGGATGAAGATGATGATAAATGATTCAGATTGAGGGAGATGAGATTCTGAGAGAGAAAGATTGAGTTATCAGTGATGAAGAAAAATGCAGAGAGTTTTGGAAGTGAAGTTTTATGGATTTATGAATGAAGGTTTTTTGGCCAAGAGATATTGAGGTAGTGGCAGGTTGAAGAAAATACCTACTTTTTTTGTTAATCATGTTAGCCATCTTTTTTCCTGAACCTCCATGTATCAGTTTGTGTATATCTTTTGTAACTGCTTTTTCTACTCTAACTGATTTCTGTTATCAGTTTTTTAAAGCTACTGATGAATGGTGAAAGTCAAGATTCATCTTTCACTGAGTTTTTTTGTTATCTGTAACTGAATTTGTAACTGTATTTTTCATTCTCCAATTTTTGTAATATCAGTATGCCACCTCTTTTTATTTTCTGCATTGTCTGTTATGACTATTTTCTGAGTTTTTCTGTCAAAAAAATGTTATCTTTTATGGTGTGGATCTTTTGTGAATTTAACTAGAATATAGTTTATGAATTTGGAAGGAATATTTAGTGGATAAGGTTATAACCATGGTTTAAATTGGATAAAAAAGTGGTTGTGGTTGTATGAAAAATGAATCGGATATGAAGTGAGTCTCGCAAGAATTGATATGAAACTGGCTCAATGAAATATAGTTAAGGATAAGAACTTGGATAATAAATGCAGTTTAGAACTTGGATTAACGAAAAACTTGTGAATATTTGATGCGTGTTTTTCGCAAGTGTACGAACACGTCAGAGTAATATAAAAGATTGTCGAATCCACATAGACCAAGTGTCAATCTATCGTACCTGTTGTTATGGTGTGTATCTAAGGCAACTAAATATAAGGGTTTTAAGGAGTGCGCAATGGTAAATAAAATAATAATTTTTAAACAATAAACAAAGACAGGCTCGAATGTAATTCACATAATCGATTGATAATCCGGTACTTGTTAATAGAACTACTTATGGGCAGTGTTTTCCACTTTGAAAAGAATTAATTTAACAGGAACTGTCGCTTTCGCGTATTCAGAACCGAGTTGTACTCCCTAATTAACCCCTCCTATTGTCACTGATAAAAAGGTGCATACTGCGTTAGAGTAGTAAACCTATTTTTAAGAAATATAGTATCTTAACTAAGTTGAAAAATACTTTAACCTGGATTTCTTAGCAAAAAGAGGTTCTCACGAACCAGACTCTAAACTTCTTAACGCGTCCGAAAATCGTTTTAAAATCTCTTTTCTTTTTAATCTAAAAACTCCTAATGAACTAGACAAAGCGCTTTTGGCTGTTTTTGAAATAGTTAAAAACAATTACTTAAATTGAAAGATAAAATAGCCCTTAAGTGTTTCCACGAACAATTGTACGGATTACTGGTTCAATTACGATCCTTACATTCTAACCTTTATGGATTTAGTTAGACATGGTAAAGTAACAGTTATTTTTATTATTTTTCATAAAGGTAATTAGTGCGAGTGCGGAAAGTAAATAAAAGTAGTGCGAGTGTGGAAAGTAAATAAAATTAGTGCGAGTGCGGAAAATAAAGGTATTTAAAGCGAGTGTGGAAAATAAACGAAAGTAGTGCGAGTGCGAGAAATAAATAAAGTAAAGCGAGTGTGGGAAAGTAAATAAAAGTAAAGCAATGCGGAAAGTAAATAAAAGTAAAGCAATGCGGAAAAATAAAATACAAACTGGAATTAAAATGGCGGCAGGATTAACTTTCTCCCAGAGTGCTCCAAAACTCGATCACACAGACGTATACAGACTCGATCACTCGATTGTAGTAACACCCCGATGTAGAATAATAACTACTTTAAAACTGATATATGCCTAAGAGATTCTAATTTTGGATGATTGAAAACGAAAAATCTAAGGCCCTATTTATAGGAAAACAAAAAGCAGGAAAAAACCAGGATGCCCCCTCCACTAAAAAGTGGAGGGAAAAGTTTTAGCCTTGTGGCGCCCCCCACAAGGCCATGGCGCCCGCCATGAGACTAGTGTGGAATGAGAGAGTGGGGATCGTGGGTCTTGGAAATTGTGGAGTGGTCTTGAGACGTGGCCACGTCATGGCAGACACCATGGCGCCCGCCATGGTGGATGCCGTAAGTGTAAAAAGCTGAATTTCTATGTTTTCGTCCGTTTCCACTCCTTTTTCGCTCCTTTTCTCGATTTTGGCCCCGATTACATAGAAAACCTGAAAACATAGAAAAACAATGTAATAACATTACAAAATAACAATAAAAGCTAAGAATGCATGCAAAATCGTAGTCAGAAATACGGTGAATTTTAGTGTTATCAAATTCTCCCATACTTAGACCTTTGCTTGTCCTCAAGCAAACATTAAAGCTCAAGGAAAAAAATGGTGTCAACACGTGATTTTTGGGCTAAAGGGGCTTCTAAGTTCAATTCAGGATGCAGTGACAGGTACTAACTAAGTGAACCAAGGGTACCATAATAACACAGACACAAACTTTAATCCTATATTAACCACCCCATGTCATCCCACAATACCTAGGCCTATCTTCTCATCTTTTGGGTCCTTTTCATTAAGGCGTAATCACATTAAGCCCGTTATTCGTACATGCTTCATAGTAGAGTGACCGGTTAGTGATTCTGATCCATAACATAAGGTTTCTGGCACATAAGCATGTGTAAACCTGTTTTATTTGACCTAAATGTAGCTGCGGGGGATCGGATCGTAATCCGCCCTACCAAGTTCAGTGCCAGATACTTCTGAACCAACTTTCAATAGGTGACTTCAATTTTTTTTCTTTTTGTGGCAAAAAAAATTTTCTTCTCTTTTTTTCGGTTTAAATGACTTTGTGAGGGTCACCTATCCCAGCGTTTGCCTTTTTCTTTTTTTATTAGCACTGGATCATTCACTTATGTTCTCGACCCCTACGTAGGGCATGCTTAGCCGAAGCTGACTGCTAGAATAAACTACTTGGGACAATTTTTTGAATGATAATAAAGGCCATGGTGTGGGGTTTAGGAGTGATTCATATATTCAAGAGGTCTATGGTGCTACAATGGTACTGATGTTTCAAAAAGTTGACCAAAGTCACCACATCCTAATCCAAACCTGTCTCAAAGCCCAAAAAACATGTGAAACAACATTGTTTTTTTTTTTTAATTTTTTTTGGTAAGGCTAAGGAAATGAGAAAAAATGAGGATGTACTAAAAATACACTATACTGGTGACTCGTCAGACTCATGCATTATCTAAGAAAAGTTAAACTAGATAACTTACTTGAAAGGGAAATAACATAAAGGAAATAAATAACTAGAAAGGGAAATGAAAGAAAGCAATAAAATCCCCTCCCACACTTAAATCGAACATTGTCCCCAATGTTTCGAAATAAGATAAGGAGGGTAACCTGAAAAACTAATGCGGAGGAGCACTGGTGCCCTCGTCGTCCTGTTGTGATGGTCTGGAACGACGGGATCTACTGCGCTGTTGGTCCCTCCGGTCAAGTTGTGCCGATAAGGCAGCCTGGGCACCCCGAACCTCTCGAAGGTTACCTAGGATGGAACCCTGAGTGGCCTTCATAAGCTGGTAGTGTCGGCGGTTGACTTCTCACTGACGGGCCTGCTCTGATGTGATATCGTTCAAGGCACAACAAACGTTGCTGTAAGCACGATCCGAAACCGATCGCGATTGTTACATGAAGCTCATGTTGTCCGTCAGTTGTTGTGAAATAGTAGAGAGAATGCTGTCTCGCTTTTCTTCTCTAGCTATCATATCACGCCACATCTCCTCAGTGACATAGAATCCAGGAGCAGCACCTGCAACAAGGTTAGAGGAAGATGGTGCGGTGTGTGACTGTGAAGGACGATGAGGGGACATGTGAGGTATGGGAGACTTCTCTCTCCGATCATATTCTTCATCAGTGTCATGTGCCTCCCCATCAGGAATATTAGGAGGAAGTGGACCCAAAACAGGTGGAGCATTCAGATCATAGGTCCAGTTCCTTTCATTACGTACATCAGTACGTCTACTGCAAGGTAAAGCAACAGATGGGATAGCTACCCCATGAACCATCAACTCATAACCACCTTCTCCCCTTGTTCGGCATAATTTCATGCCTTTTAGAAAATTTAAATTAATTGTGCGAGGAGGTAGTGGTTCAAGTGTAGCTATCTCATTGTTCAGGTCAAGAGCCCGAGCAATAGACGTAACAAGTCCTTCAAAAACAATCGGTCCTGTTTTATTAGTAATTAAAGCCATGTGTGCAAGCATAAACGGGACCGGATTGATATGGGTACTAGTGAGGCATTCTTGCAAAAATAGGAGTTCTCTAGCGTTTACCTAATTCGGACTCTCCCGGCCAAAAATAGTACATGCCAAAAGATATCTGAAAACTCTTATGGTCGGGTTATGGATGGTCGACGCAAGTATTCCTTCAAAAGAATTTATTGAAGTACTTGACAGCCTCTGCCAGAAGGAAAATACCTCGGCCGACCATTCCGCATCCAAAGGTGCCTCGCAAATCGCACCTTCCCTATGAGGGATTCCTAACAAGCCTGTTAGTTCGTCGGTACTGTATTCGTATTCAATTCCAAACAGTCTAAAGTTAACAGTACCGACTGTGCTAGCAGTGTTAGGACTGACAGTGTATATCAATGAACTTAAAAACTCAACTGTCAGCCTCTCATAGGTAGGTTCCTGGTTAACAAAAATATTATGCAAGCCTATAAAATCTAATAAATGAAAAACACTATAATACAGACCCAAAGCATACAGACAGTTATCATCGACGTACCTAGTCGAGAGAATTTCTCGATTCTGAAGCCTTTGAATAATTTTCCTTTACCAATCACACGATCTTCCATCGCGAAGAAGAAATCCATTGAACTCCATTGTTGTTGCTCCTTGAGAAGTGAAAAGTGGTAAAAATGGTTTATGAGAGAAATGATAAAGGTTTGATTTTTATGGTTTGAGGTGGATGAAAATGAAAATGGATTTTGGATAGGTTTTATAGATGGTGAATATTTTGGAAATGGGGGAGCTTTAATGGGGTTCAATGGGGTTTTTGGAAGTTGTAAAAATGGGTTTTTGAAGTTGGAAGGTGTAAAAATGGAGGAAAAGGGGAATCAACCCCGTTTTGAAAGAAGGACGGTGTGGAGCCCGCCACAAGGCAAAATCCTGTTGGGCTTTGGATTTTCAAATCCTCTTTTGGGCCCTCTTGCACCTTCGGTCTTCGGGGGGGCCTGGATAGCGTTTTCTTCTCTCTTCTAAGGCATGAAGCTTGCATATTTTTTTATGAAGACAAAAATGAAGAAAAAAAAATTGTCTTTATTTTTTTTTCCTTAACTCGACAAAAATAAAATAAAATCAAATCAAAAGAAAAGAGTTAAAAAAGATTAGTGCATGAAATAATAAGATAAAATCAAAGTACATGAAAAGAAAATGTAATAGATGTAATAATATAATATATGTCTGGAGATGCGAGAAATAAAATAGAGCATGAAAAAAAGAAATTAAATACTAGGGTAATAGCGTCAGTGTAAAATGAATCATGTGGTAGGCTTCTCTTCCTGGTTTGATCCACGAATCTCAGCTATCTCCCTCCGAAGCTCTTCAATCTCCTGATATAGAGCATCGGCCTCTGAGGCATGAGTGAGATCAGATACCTGGATCTATAATTCCAAGTCCGCTACTTCCTGCTTGAGCAGGGCAGTCTCCTTGCGGAGCTCATAAATCTGGGTTTGTAGATCAGGCGACTGCAGAGACATATTATTAGACATAACAGTGATTCAGGGAGAAAGAGGTGTATGAGTGTACTCAGAGGCGGGAGGTGATTTCGGCTCTTCGACAGTCTCTCCATAACCCTCTAAAGCATAACTCCAATTAGCAGGATCATGGACACTGGTCATCAGCGGGTCTGGTAATGTAAAGTAATGTATCACTTCGTCGTTGATCAGTAATCTAAACGTGTTGGGCTCAAAAGAGGCCCTCCTCATCAGTCCTCTGTCAAGACAAAAGTCAACATCCAGGGTGGTGTAGCAGCAGAAGGTCCTGAGGTGCAATAATTTACGAGACAAACCCAATGCAGTAGCTATCTGTGTAACAATCCCACCGACATGTATAATGCCTACAGATGATCTGGAGACACTAGAAAGGCCCTTTAACAGGAAGTTGCCACAAGCAACTAGGTGTGACTGAGTCGCACAAAACAGTAGGAAAATCTCCTCTCACTATGCCAAACAAGACCTTAGACAGCGCTTTTTTTAGCCTTAGACAGCGCTTTAAAGCGCTGTCTAAACCTCCGCTGCTAAAGGTTTAGACAGCGCTTTTTTAAATCTTAAAAGCGCTGTCTAAGAGCTGTCTAAGGTACCATTAGACAGTGGTTTTAGGAATACCTTAGACAGCGCTTTTGATAAAAGCGCTTTCTAAGCCCCTATACCTTAGACATCGCTTTTGGTGAAAGCGCTGTCTAATCCCCTCCTATTTTAATTTTTTTAGGTATATCTTAGACAACGCTTTTCAAAAGCGCTGTCTAAGCCCCCCCTAGACAGCGCTTTTGCCAAAAGCGCTTTCTAAGCCCCCCCTTAGACAGCGCTTTTGTGTAAAGCGTTGTCTAAGGTATACAAAATTTTTTGCAGCTTTTGTTTTAAACCACATTTTTTCCAGGTTTATAAACCAGAATTTCTACCTGTTTTCAACCAAATTTTACCATTTTGGCCTTTTTTCTACCAATTTTTGGCTAACAAATATATATATATACCAATTCAAACCAATTTTGCCTTAAATGTATCAAAATATATACAAATTTATGTACAAATTTACAAGTCATTACATATACTACAAATGTACAATATAATTACACATATTATCTAATCCATCCAAATTAAGCATTGCTCCAAATATATACATAGGTCCTGAAACAACACAAAGATTGTAATTCAATTAATAAACAATATTATAGAAATTACAACGTTACACATATCTAAATTCTCAACAATTAAAGTAAGACTACAATATTATACCTCATAAAACATTGAGCTCTATAATGAATTGACACCATTCCTCTTTGATTTCGTCCACTTGATCTTTTGTATAATATCGACACTTGAATTCATCAAAGTACTACATAATAATATAACATAGTTTGATTTAATTTCAACTATTTAATTATATGAGATATGTGTAAATATAAAAATAACTCATAAGTTAGAAATACATACATCGGTGGGAATCTCTAATCGGCCCAAAACAAGAGGATCTCGCATAAACCTCAACATGAAATACCCGCAATCTATTTGATTACGTTGCTGAGGACATATGAATAAAAAATATGGATAAATCCTAAGTTTTATCAAGTGTCATCACTAATATAATAAAAAATGTGATAATTAAAAATATACCGCCACTCGAATCCATGTAATGGAGTTGGCGCCCCTCTTTGATGTTTGGATATCTCGTTGGGCTCGAAAAGCTTGTAGGATGCTAATAAAATAAAAATGAAGTAATTAGAACAATTCACATAAACTAAGAAATACACACAAGAAAATTTTGAACATTCTCACTTACGTGTCAATTATGACCTTCATATCCGGGTATGTTGTCCAATCATTTCCTAACGAGTCAAGATAATAAACGATTTCTCTAATAGGATTGATTGTGAGCAACAACCAATGTCCATTGTAATAATTAAGCAAATGTTAGATGTCAACTTGGAAAAAAATTATAATAGATGAATTTAGAATGAAATTCTAACCCGGTATTAAACGGTATAAAGAACAACTTCTCCGCATCTTTGTTGGCCATGAGGATCCTAAGAACGTACTCCGTCACGATATCTGGTCTATTTAAGATTGAACTTAAGTTGACGGTCGTGGGTGCTAAGAATCCAAATGACACGTCCAAACCATTGGGGCGCATCAATTTGTCATACAAAAACCTTATATAAAAATATCATTAACATTAGACACCTCTTTTGAAACATAAAGTAAATAAGTTGTTCAATTAATATAACAAAGTAGACTGGATTTACCTGATATATGTATTGACAACAGTGACGCCGATTTCTTCACGACCAAAAACTTGCATGAAGTCTTCATTACCAATCATTTGGTCGTGATCAAAGCCGAAAATACCTACCTCCATATGCACAAGCCGAACACCTCCGGTCGGTATATCAGTCATCTCTAGAAATGTCTGGAGGCACGACCTATACTTGGTGGTAGGTTTTTTCCTAGCTACAGTCTTCTTAGCACCAGCACTTTTTACCTGTGCGGAGGCGTTGCTAACCTCCTTTTGGTTGTTGTGCGGAGGCGTTGCTAACCTCCTTTTCTTGAAGCTACATATCATATAAATAGTTAGATCAAATTAAGAATGTAACAACTTCCATGAATATATGCCATATAATTGTATTTTACCTATTTTCTTGAAACCACGGACTCGGTATGCCGTGGAATAGCATTATCTTTTGATTTGGATTTTGTGGGAGGCTATTTAACATAACCAAGGAAAATATGTACGTAAAATGCGCGTAAAAACTTTGAATATACACATTAAAGTTAACATAGGTTTTAGGCATACCTCATATCCTACGCATATGAGGTTTGTCGGCCATGCAACAAACGAACTTACTGCTTCGTCCACCGTTGTTGCATCCGAACCATCGTTAGGATATGGTAATGATGCATTCGGCTCAAATTCAATATCAACCGATACTTTCAAACATCCAGCAGGGAGCTCTCTAGTGTGGAGTAATACTCCGCTAACGTTATGCACTTTTCCCTTGCCAACCATCCGATAGTATGGTGACGACAAATATAGCTGATAATGGGAAATGCCCTAAAACCAATAATAACAAGAAATTGTTAATGTGTATATATGTCAAATACATAATTTAAGCAAATAGTTCAATTTAAGACAATTATATGTAATTACCCCTGGAATGTTCGGCTGAAAGGTACAATTGATATTGTCTTTGTCCGAACCATCTTTGAAACATGCTGAGACGCTAGCCTCTCTTTCTCTCCTGAATGCATCAAGCTCAGCTTGCATGGCTTCCAATTTTGCATGAAGCTCCCGATTACTAGGAGCCTTTCCTTATTTTAACACTCAGGGAGGTCGGAGTGACTCCAAATCCCTTACCCCTCACCCGACCAGAATACTCAGGGACATCTAATGCCCGACTAAGTATGCTCCTAGTATCATCGGGAGATAAAGACTGAGATATCGCCTCCTGAAAAATCAGATGAATACCGTATACTTGTCAAATATTTGTGTATAAAAATGTTATTCAATTAATGAAAAAATGTTATACTTACACATTTCTGGTATACGTGTAAAACGTCTTCTTGAGGAACTCCATATTTGCCCACACGGGCTTCCTTCCACAAAACATGTGCAGGAAGAGATGTTTCTGAACTTTTCTCCTTCTGCAGCTACACATTAAGTCATACAATTTGATCAGATAAAACTAATATATGATGAACAAATTTTTTATCGCAATTTATAAATACTTACCATGGATTGTTCTAAGCATCCATATCCGACACGTCCTTTTCGGTACGGATATGCGGGACTTGATGCTCTTTCCCGATTTATGTCACTTATTCTTTTAAAAACCGGGTCTTGTCGTTTGGATTTGAAAGCTTCCCATTCTTTAGCTGATATCAAACTTTCATATTTCTTAGGAAGCTCCGCATCCACATAATTACCATCCGCATCCCTAAGGAACTTGGATGATAAAAATGTTCGAAACCCTCTTAAAAGCTTTCCGGCCAATTTCATACAGAAACCTCTTCTTTCTTCTTCGATGTTAAAACATCGCTAAGAAAAACATACAGATTGATAGTTGTCGTACCCCGAAAAATACAACCTCACGCGATCCGAATGGACGGAGTCACGCGCCGGACGGACTGAAGAGTCGCCACCTAATTCTATTTATTCCCGAGGAGGGAAAGGGAAGATATAGATACAACCCGGGAGGAGAGATAAGGACAAAGGTCAACGGAACCATTGCCTGGGTTCGGGAGTCGGTTATGCAGGGGGAAGGTATTAGCACCCCCTACATCCATCGTACTCGATGGGAACCATCTAAGTTAACGCGCGAGAAAGGATGTCTATGCTTAAACGAATTGCTTGCTAGAGGGAAATGAGTTGAATTATAAGTTAGATTGAACCTAGGTGCTCGGCAAGGATTGAGATCCTCGTGCCTACGTACTCCCGTGTGCAATGGGAAAGTCAGAGCCTCGTAGTTCGGCCTACTAAGGGTAATGGATGTTGATTTTATTACCTTTCGTCGATGAAAGGGTTTAGGAGTTGAAATGCACTAAAGACTATGGATAGTTTATCTCTCCCAACAGGACGAGTGTCCTGCGTCGAAATAATCGGAGCGAGTAACGAAAGCTCGTTATCCCCCTTTCTACCGCTTAAGGCTCGTGGCGTACAAATCTTCTCGTATTATTAAAGTGTTTTATTTCCTAAAGCCGCTTGACGTTGGATCAAGGGTTTGGATCTAATCGAAACGTTTTGGTTTTTTTGAAGTTTAGAGGGTAAATGCAAGTGGAGGTTATTTTTGTGGTTTTGTTAGCGAGGCACGAAGCGCTCGGCTCGCAAAGATAGGTGGATCCTAATAAACGAAAAGATAACTGGAAAATAAAGTGCAGGTGTGCAAGTGAGATCGCTTGGCGTTGGACCAAGGATTCAGAATAAAATATGAAAAATAAAAGTGCGTACAAATTAATGGGAGAGGGATACAAAATAAATACAGGGGATTGCGAGAAATAAAAGGTATCATTGTATTTTGCCCAAGAGGAAGCGTGTGTGCAGTGTGTTTGAACTATTCGAAGGCGTTCGGCCTGTTTGATCGGGACACAACTATTTGAAGGCGTTGGACCTTTTTCGAGCGCAACTATTCGAAGGCGTTGGACCTTTTCGGGACGCGACAAAATTTGGTTCGTTTACTACCTTAGAGCCGATTTAAAGAAACCGTTCTATGAGGAGTCGAATCGTAATTTAAAATGCGATAATAACATGAATAAATTGAATGTGCTAGAATTAAAAAATAAAATAATGAATAATGAATCAAATAATGAAATAAATAATTTAAGAATATGAAATAAATTACATTGATGTTTATTTATCGAAATAATGAAATAATGAAAAATTAATTACAAGGAGGGCCTCATATTGACCGCTCATCACCGATTAAATGTAATCGGGCGAAAAATGGCCTTTTATAATATCATTGGCCCCAAAAATAAAAATAAAAAAAATCAAAAATAGACAAGCAAAATAAAAATGAACTAAATATTAATATACTAATCAAACATAAACATTAACCAAACAAACATTACTTAGAGAAATGAAAGTGATTAAGTATGATAAAAAAAACAATAAGAAAAAAAAAGGATGGGGATTATACGCCTGTTAATGGGTGTGACAGAAAATTAGAATCACCAAGGACCCAAAGCCCATCAACAGCAAAAACATAACAAAATATATTTTAGAAAAAACAAAGATAAAAAATAAAAGGGAAATGTAGGTATTCCAACGGTACATAGTAGGCAGGAAGAAATAAATAAAATAGCATGTAGGCCCAAGATCATAGGGATAATGTACAAAACTTCACATAACCTAAAGCAACTATATCAGATTTTTAAAACATAACAAAATAATAATAAAAAAACCGCAAGTTTTCTTGAAAAAGTAAACTCTGTTCTCCACAAACTTCAATCAAAATAATTTAAAACATATATACTTGGAAAACAAATTCAGAAGAAACAAAAAAAACTCACACACCAGCTCTCTCTCAACGGCGGCGCGGTGGTGTTCTTGCTCTCGTTCGTTCGACTGGGTTTTCCTCCGTCTCAAGTTTGATCGGCGCCGGTGGATGTTTTGGATCTGCGGCGGTAAGGGCTTGGAGGTGCGGTTCGGCGGGTTGTTGCGGCTTTTACAGTGGTAGTGGAACGGCTTGACGGCGGCCGGTTGTTGTTTGTTTGGATTCGTTCCCGGAGGTAAGGGTTCGTGTTTGTTTAAGGGTGGTGAGTTGCGGATGAAGGTTTTTGTTTCGGTAATGGTGGAGGTTTGGACGGGTTGGCTGCGATTTTGAAGCAGAAAGGGTGAAGGCGCCGATTCGCGGCGGTAGGTGAAGGATGATTATGGTGGCTTATGCTCTCACGGTGAGTCTCGGTTCAATATGTTTTTTTGATTTTCACAACTTCATCTCATTTCTCGTTTTTTCGTTTCTTTGCGTTTGGGGTTTGATGTTTCTGGATTTGTGAGTGGTTTGAAGAGGGTTTGATGGCAAGTTGCTTGCTCTGTTTCTTGGTGGAGAAAGATGGTTCTGTTAGTTGTTTAGGGTAAGGTTTGGTTTCGTGATGGTGTGAGGTGAATGGCTAACGGATTCGTAATGGTTTCTGCGCAGTCAGTTTTTGCGGTGTTCACAGGTTTTTTTGTTTTTGTGTTTTGCGAGAATGGTGGTTGGCCGGAAGTGGTCCGCGGGTTTGCTCAGTCTCGATGAAACACAACAATTTTGGTGATGGCCTGCTGCGGATTTTGGTTTGTGTTGGTTCAGCGAGTTTACAAATCATTTGGATACGAAAATCAGGTTAGTATGAGGGTGGTGGTAGGAAGGGGGATGAGTTTGAAGAACAAGGTGTGGTTCAACGGAATGTCAGTGGTGACGGTATTGTTTTGATTCTGAAAATTAATGTCAACGGTAGTTTTTTGGTTGTGTGAATTTGTGACTTATTTTCTGTGCAGGTTGAAAGATTTAATGGTTCTGCAGAAGAACACTTCTTATAGTGTATGTGTGTTTGGAGCAGAGGTTATTGAAGTTTTATGCAGAATTTTGAAGCTTGGTTTGGATTTTTGCAGGGATTAATTAGGCTCTCCAAGCTTGCTTTTTTCAATGGATTCAAGGCTGCTTATATAGCAGAATATTTGTGAGGGTACTGAGGGGATAAAAAATCAGTTGGGAAAAAAAGTTGTTGTGAGTGCTGAGGTGAGTGGAAAATTTGTTGCGGGAGGAATATTGATGGAGAGGAGGCACTTTGAGTGGAGTGAGGTCTTAGCAAATTGTTATGAGATGCAATGGGACCACTTTATTTATTTTGAAAGAAAGAAGAAAAACAACCATGTATATATGTATAACTTTGCTGATAATTAAACAAGAATGAATGTTGCACTAACTTAAAAGATGGACCTATCAATTTAAGAATTTAAACAAAATAACAATAATGATAGTAATAAAAAAAATAAACTATATTAATAATAAAAGTGGGAACAAAAATGATGTAGTAAAACGTAAAAAGATTTTTGAAATAATAGTAATAAAAATAGTAACATTAAAATAAGAATAGTGGAATAATAATAAAAGTAAGAGAATAACAAAAATAGTAAAATAATAATAATAAAATAATAATAGTAAGAATAAAAATAGTAATACATAATTTTGTAAAATAGAATGGATAGTGATTATATTACAAAGGATAGCAATAATAAGAAAAATAAAGACAATAAAACAAATAATAATAATAATAGTGAATAATGGAAATTTTTGTAGTTTTGATCGGAATAATAAAAAAATGTGATGATAATAAAAATCTAGATTTGGAAAAAAAAAGGAAATGGTTTAATGCGATAATCCAAATGGAAGAGTGATTTTTTTTAGAAGTAAAATGGGCCTAAAATGAAATTGCATAAAAGAAAATACACTTTTTAAATTTTGGAAATAACAAGGATAAAACAAGAAGTGACATATTTTTTGAATTTTTTGAATATCAGACAGACGAATAAAATGGTATGTATTTTTTTGATTTTTGAAATAAAGGTTAGCCAGTGAAATAAAGTAGCACGGGTAGGACAAATTTGGGGTATGACAGATGCCCCTATCAAATTGACTTAGACCGAGTAAGATGAACAGGCCCGCGTTCGATCTTTCAGGGTATAAGATAATTAGATATTAACAGACTCCAAATTTGTCCGACGAAGAAAGAATTTGTGAAAATAGCAAATGAAATAAACTGGAAATGATGGGTGACACAGCAAGAAATAAATTGATAAAATAAATCACTTATCATCAGAGGATGATAAGGCAATAAACAGAAAAATAAACTCACTTATCAACAGAGGATGATAAGACAATAAACTGAAAACAAACTCACTTATCAACAGAGGAAGATAAGGCAATAAACTGAAAACAAACTCACTTATCAACAGAGGAAGATAAGGCAATAAATTGAAAACAAACTCACTTATCAACAGAGGAAGATAAGGCAACAAACAGAAAAATAAACTCACTTATCAACAGAGGAAGATAAGGCAATAAACTGAAAACAAACTCACTTATCAACAGAGGAAGATAAGGCAATAAACAGAAAAATAAATTCACTTATCAACAGAGGATGATAAGGCAATAAACAGAAAAATAAACTCACTTATCAACAGAGGAAGATAAGGCAATAAACTGAAAAATAAACTCACTTATCAACAGAGGATGATAAGGCAACAAACAGAAAAATAAACTTACTTATCAACAGAGGATGATAAGGCAACAAACTGAAAATAAATTCACTTATCAACAGAGGATGATAAGGCAATAAACTGAAAACAAACTCACTTATCAACAGAGGAAGATAAGGCAATAAACTGAAAACAAACTCACTTATCAACAGAGGATGATAAGGCAACAAACTGAAAATAAACTCACTTATCAACAGAGGATGATAAGGCAATAAACTGAAAACAAACTCACTTATCAACAGAGGAAGATAAGGCAATAAACAGAAAACAAACTCACTTATCAACAGAGGAAGATAAGGCAATATACAGAAAAATAAACTCACTTATCAACAGAGGATGATAAGGCAAATAACTGAAATTAAAATCACTTATCACCAGAGGATGATAAGGCAACTGACTAAAAATAAAATCACTTATCACCAGGGGATGATAAGGCAAATGGACTGAAATTTAAACACGGCTATTGAATCCGCCAAGAGAATGCCTGGAATCTTTGATTGATATGATCCTCCGCTGGGGAAAGGACTGGAAACTTGTATGGATCCTGGATCCTGAATTATGCAATTATGCTTGATTGTTGTGAAATGGTATTCCATAATGATGGAGATACGATGCAAATGCTTATGCACTGATAATGTTGGGGATATGAAAAACTGATTTATTTGGGCATGCATATGATGCACATGTTGCAAATGATTGATGTAAATGATGCTTATGACGTTAATGATGCATAATGATGCATATGAGTGATTGAAAAAAAGAAAGGTGCCAGCTTGGTGGACTTTTGGTCTGGTAGTTGCCAATAATGATTGGACTTTGGGTGGGTGGAGGGACTGATTTCCCGACACTCGATCTTCGACGATGTATGATCAGAAGATGAATCTGAGAGCTCTAAGCTGATGAGCGAAGCGACTTAATTGATACATGACGACTGATTTTGCTTTGAATGATTGCCAACGTCTAGCAAGGACTGCTTGTTCAGCTGGGGAAAAGAGATAGGAAGATTTGCTCTTTGTCTGCTTGCCCCTGCCTGTAGGGTATCTGAAATAAATTTGATGTGGAAGCTTTGACAATGGCCATGGCACGATCTGCCCCTGATTGAACCTTTGAAGGTAATCTGCCCCTGATTGGGCTATTTGAAGATAACTTGCCCCTGATTGGGCTATTGGGAATAATTTGCCCTTGATTGAGCTGATTTTGAAATAAATTGCCCCTGATTGGGCTTTTGAAGGTGGTTTGCCCCTGATTGAGCTGATTTTGAAGAAGCATTGAGTCAAATTCCTCTTTTGATTGCCCCTTGTTGGGATTGTACTGATGTCAAGCATTAAATTGCAATTAAATTATTCATACGCAAATGGTAGTGTTAATGTAAAGTTCACGTAAGTTTTGAAAAAAGTCAATTTATTTGAATGCTTGTGATAGTGTGACGAATGGACCGTTAGCCCAAACGACGTGCTGATTTAGAAAGTGCGTGGAAGATGCAGCAAGAATAATGTGCAAACAAGATTGAATATTAGCAAATATATGGGAGTCAATTTACGCAACCTTGTTGGTAGCATGCTTTCAGAATAAACCCTGCCTCAATTAGGTCTTTTTGAGGGTTGTAATGTGGTCTGGTTAATGGTTTGAGAAACAAAGGATATAAGGCTCAAAGTTTGATTTGTACCCATCCCTTCTTCGTAATGTTCTCCAGTCCTACGTTCAGTTAACTCTACACATGCATTTGTTTTGACTTTTCTAGAGTGAAGATAAAGCTCTAAAGTTCGCTTGGAAATGGCAGTCATCTTTTTTTGCTTCGATGTTGGTGCCCCTTTGATTTTGTTTTGGTAGTCACCTGATCTTTGCTTTGTTTTTGTTGAGGATTCGAGCTCCTCTTTTGATTTGTTTTTTTTTCCGACTAAGTCTCCCTTCGGGTGCTCAACTTAGTGGTTCTTTCTTTTCTTTTTTTTTCTTTTTTTGTTTTGTTTGAATGCTGTGACTGCCAAGTCATTTGTTGATGGTCCTCTGACGGGATGTCTCATCTTGCGATTCGAAGATGTAGTCAGGTTACCTGAACAACTACCCTGCCCCGGGTTAGATGTAAGGGTTGTATCCGAAAGAAACTCCTACTTCTAGGCTCGAAGTGGTTGACTAGGGATTAACTCCTTATATCTCCAGTGTTTGGGGATTTGAAAGAATGTCTGTACATCATTGACAAAGTTTTATCCGAAAGCATACCGCAACAGTTATGGGTATTTCATTTTCATCATCCTCCCTCAAATATTTGCTAAAGTGAAGTGAGGAAATTTTTTTGTGATTTTTGCAATAAATGATAAATAATGAGCGAATGCGAATAGATTAATTCAAAACATGCATAAACATAACATTAACATAACCAAGAACAGATAACAATGTTCAAAGCAAATAGTACTTAAACAAACATTACAAAAAAATAGGAATGCAGAAATAGTAAATGGCACTGGCTGCCTTGATTTGAGGAATTGAACTTCTCTTGATTGAATGCTTCAAAGTGGGAGACTACTCAACTTTGGTCTTCTTCAAAAGCATTCGTTGAGGAGCCACTTGCGGCGACACTGGATTGCTCTGGATATTCAGACCCTTCTGAGTAAAGGTGAGATCCTTAGAGTTGATTAGGTCCTGAATTTTGTGCTTGAATGATTTGCAATTTTCGATCGTGTGACCTGGAGCACCTTTGTGATACTCACAGCGAGCATTGGCATCATAATCTTGAGCGTTACCAGTTTGAGGTGGCATGTCTTTCAACACAAGAGTTCCTTTTGCCATCATCCCGTTAAAGATTTCTCCATATGACATAGGCAATGGATCAAAATTTCTTTCAAGCCTTCTTTGTTGATATGGTGGGCGCTGTTGAGGAGCACGTTGTTGTTGTTGACCGGGCTGTTGTCGATAAGCCGGTTGCTGGTATGGATAAGCCGGTTGCTGGCATGGATAAGCCGGTTGCTGGCTTGGTCTAGGTCCATATTGCGCAGCTGCACCTGGAGGATAAGGACATGGTTGATAAGCCATCGGTGGCGGAAGCAGAGCTTGAATAGCTGGATGAACAGGCATTGAAGGAACAGGCTGATGAGACACAACCATCCTGGCCAAGGCTTGCATTACCTCATGAATACGATCAATTTTGCTCTTGATTGAGTCAATCTCTCCCCTCATAGCAGCTTGTTCTTGTCGAATCTGATCCATCAGTCCTCTAGTGTTGGCTCAAGTTGAATACGGTCGTCTAGCTCGATACGGGCGTCGGGAAACCAGCTTGATTTACTGAAGATGGAGGAACATGCAATGAGTTTTCGGATTTTGGAATGAAATGCAATATGAATAATTAATGCAAATGAAATGATATGCAATATCAGAATCCAGGATCACAAGATCAAGGTCTCACGAGTCCAAGGTACAGATGGAGGATACTCTGATCAAGAACTCACTGGGTAGACTCTAAGGTTTTAGGGATCCCAAAGTTATCAATTCATATGGTTGTTCATCACACGCGCCATAAGCATGACGGTTGATTGACTCCGCCACATGAATCTATTTTGGGTGAGGTCTTCGTATCGACAACCCACGAGAGAAAATTTTCTCGGGAGTCCATACTACGTGATCATCGACAAAAGGTTTAAAACAAAGTCCTGGAGTTATGGAACTTTCTCAACTGTTTGATGCACGTGTCAATTTCATACGTTCTTGACAGTCAATCAACTCCATTGAGTAAGTCTATTCCAAGTGAGGTTTTCGTATCGAGCCACGCGAGGGAGAACCCTGGTGCCCAATACTACGCAACCATCAACCGATGTTTTAACCAAAAGGTTCTAAAGGTCCTCAGAGTCGACGACTTTAATGAAAACAACTGAGCACACACGCCAAAAGCTTGACGGTTGTCAGTATTCTCATTAAAATCTACTCCAAGTGAGGTTTTCGTATCGACAACCCACGAGAGAGGTTCTCTCGGGAGCCCATACTACACAACCTCGCTAACTTAAGTTTGTACTCGAAAGCCCGGGTATAGAGCTTTTCCCTCAAGTTTCTTTTGCAAAGTATCGATCCAAATTATAGTACCAAGGAGCCACAAGATACATAATATGGAATGCGATAAAGAAAGCGATAAAAATAAACAAGCAAGGCATAAAAGCAAACATCCAAACAAACACGGGAACCTAGACTAGGCTTGACTCGCATAGGGGTGAACCAGTCCCCAGCAGAGTCGCCAGCTGTCGTACCCCGAAAAATACGGCCTCACGCGATCCGAATGGACGGAGTCACGCGTCGGACGGACTGAAGAGTCGCCACCTAATTCTATTTATTCCCGAGGAGGGAAAGGGAAGATATAGATACAACCCGGGAGGAGAGATAAGGACAAAGGTCAACGGAACCATTGCCTGGGTTCGGGAGTCGGTTATGCAGGGGGAAGGTATTAGCACCCCCTACATCCATCGTACTCGATGGGAACCATCTAAGTTAACGCGCGAGAAAGGATGTCTATGCTTAAACGAATTGCTTGCTAGAGGGAAATGAGTTGAATTATAAGTTAGATTGAACCTAGGTGCTCGGCAAGGATTGAGATCCTCGTGCCTACGTACTCCCGTGTGCAATGGGAAAGTCAGAGCCTCGTAGTTCGGCCTACTAAGGGTAATGGATGTTGATTTTATTACCTTTCGTCGATGAAAGGGTTTAGGAGTTGAAATGCACTAAAGACTATGGATAGTTTATCTCGCCCAACAGGACGAGTGTCCTGCGTCGAAATAATCGGAGCGAGTAACGAAAGCTCGTTATCCCCCTTTCTACCGCTTAAGGCTCGTGGCGTACAAATCTTCTCGTATTATTAAAGTGTTTTATTTCCTAAAGCCGCTTGACGTTGGATCAAGGGTTTGGATCTAATCGAAACGTTTTGGTTTTTTTGAAGTTTAGAGGGTAAATGCAAGTGGAGGTTATTTTTGTGGTTTTGTTAGCGAGGCACGAAGCGCTCGGCTCGCAAAGATAGGTGGATCCTAATAAACGAAAAGATAACTGGAAAATAAAGTGCAGGTGTGCAAGTGAGATCGCTTGGCGTTGGACCAAGGATTCAGAATAAAATATGAAAAATAAAAGTGCGTACAAATTAATGGGAGAGGGATACAAAATAAATACAGGGGATTGCGAGAAATAAAAGGTATCATTGTATTTTGCCCAAGAGGAAGCGTGTGTGCAGTGTGTTTGAACTATTCGAAGGCGTTCGGCCTGTTTGATCGGGACACAACTATTTGAAGGCGTTGGACCTTTTTCGAGCGCAACTATTCGAAGGCGTTGGACCTTTTCGGGACGCGACAAAATTTGGTTCGTTTACTACCTTAGAGCCGATTTAAAGAAACCGTTCTATGAGGAGTCGAATCGTAATTTAAAATGCGATAATAACATGAATAAATTGAATGTGCTAGAATTAAAAAATAAAATAATGAATAATGAATCAAATAATGAAATAAATAATTTAAGAATATGAAATAAATTACATTGATGTTTATTTATCGAAATAATGAAATAATGAAAAATTAATTACAAGGAGGGCCTCATATTGACCGCTCATCACCGATTAAATGTAATCGGGCGAAAAATGGCCTTTTATAATATCATTGGCCCCAAAAATAAAAATAAAAAAAATCAAAAATAGACAAGCAAAATAAAAATGAACTAAATATTAATATACTAATCAAACATAAACATTAACCAAACAAACGTTACTTAGAGAAATGAAAGTGATTAAGTATGATAAAAAAAACAATAAGAAAAAAAAAGGATGGGGATTATACGCCTGTTAATGGGTGTGACAGAAAATTAGAATCACCAAGGACCCAAAGCCCATCAACAGCAAAAACATAACAAAATATATTTTAGAAAAAACAAAGATAAAAAATAAAAGGGAAATGTAGGTATTCCAACGGTACAGAGTAGGCAGGAAGAAATAAATAAAATAGCATGTAGGCCCAAGATCATAGGGATAATGTACAAAACTTCACATAATCTAAAGCAACTATATCAGATTTTTAAAACATAACAAAATAATAATAAAAAAACCGCAAGTTTTCTTGAAAAAGTAAACTCTGTTCTCCACAAACTTCAATCAAAATAATTTAAAACATATATACTTGGAAAACAAATTCAGAAGAAACAAAAAAAACTCACACACCAGCTCTCTCTCAACGGCGGCGCGGTGGTGTTCTTGCTCTCGTTCGTTCGACTGGGTTTTCCTCCGTCTCAAGTTTGATCGGCGCCGGTGGATGTTTTGGATCCGCGGCGGTAAGGGCTTGGAGGTGCGGTTCGGCGGGTTGTTGCGGCTTTTACAGTGGTAGTGGAACGGCTTGACGGCGGCCGGTTGTTGTTTGTTTGGATTCGTTCCCGGAGGTAAGGGTTCGTGTTTGTTTAAGGGTGGTGAGTTGCGGATGAAGGTTTTTGTTTCGGCAATGGTGGAGGTTTGGACGGGTTGGCTGCGATTTTGAAGCAGAAAGGGTGAAGGCGCCGATTCGCGGCGGTAGGTGAAGGATGATTATGGTGGCTTATGCTCTCACGGTGAGTCTCGGTTCAATATGTTTTTTTGATTTTCACAACTTCATCTCATTTCTCGTTTTTTCGTTTCTTTGCGTTTGGGGTTTGATGTTTCTGGATTTGTGAGTGGTTTGAAGAGGGTTTGATGGCAAGTTGCTTGCTCTGTTTCTTGGTGGAGAAAGATGGTTCTGTTAGTTGTTTAGGGTAAGGTTTGGTTTCGTGATGGTGTGAGGTGAATGGCTAACGGATTCGTAATGGTTTCTGCGCAGTCAGTTTTTGCGGTGTTCACAGGTTTTTTTGTTTTTGTGTTTTGCGAGAATGGTGGTTGGCCGGAAGTGGTCCGCGGGTTTGCTCAGTCTCGATGAAACACAACAATTTTGGTGATGGCCTGCTGCGGATTTTGGTTTGTGTTGGTTCAGCGAGTTTACAAATCATTTGGATACGAAAATCAGGTTAGTATGAGGGTGGTGGTAGGAAGGGGGATGAGTTTGAAGAACAAGGTGTGGTTCAACGGAATGTCAGTGGTGACGGTATTGTTTTGATTCTGAAAATTAATGTCAACGGTAGTTTTTTGGTTGTGTGAATTTGTGACTTATTTTCTGTGCAGGTTGAAAGATTTAATGGTTCTGCAGAAGAACACTTCTTATAGTGTATGTGTGTTTGGAGCAGAGGTTATTGAAGTTTTATGCAGAATTTTGAAGCTTGGTTTGGATTTTTGCAGGGATTAATTAGGCTCTCCAAGCTTGCTTTTTTCAATGGATTCAAGGCTGCTTATATAGCAGAATATTTGTGAGGGTACTGAGGGGATAAAAAATCAGTTGGGAAAAAAAGTTGTTGTGAGTGCTGAGGTGAGTGGAAAATTTGTTGCGGGAGGAATATTGATGGAGAGGAGGCACTTTGAGTGGAGTGAGGTCTTAGCAAATTGTTATGAGATGCAATGGGACCACTTTATTTATTTTGAAAGAAAGAAGAAAAACAACCATGTATATATGTATAACTTTGCTGATAATTAAACAAGAATGAATGTTGCACTAACTTAAAAGATGGACCTATCAATTTAAGAATTTAAACAAAATAACAATAATGATAGTAATAAAAAAAATAAACTATATTAATAATAAAAGTGGGAACAAAAATGATGTAGTAAAACGTAAAAAGATTTTTGAAATAATAGTAATAAAAATAGTAACATTAAAATAAGAATAGTGGAATAATAATAAAAGTAAGAGAATAACAAAAATAGTAAAATAATAATAATAAAATAATAATAGTAAGAATAAAAATAGTAATACATAATTTTGTAAAATAGAATGGATAGTGATTATATTACAAAGGATAGCAATAATAAGAAAAATAAAGACAATAAAACAAATAATAATAATAGTGAATAATGGAAATTTTTGTAGTTTTGATCGGAATAATAAAAAAATGTGATGATAATAAAAATCTAGATTTGGAAAAAAAAAGGAAATGGTTTAATGCGATAATCCAAATGGAAGAGTGATTTTTTTTAGAAGTAAAATGGGCCTAAAATGAAATTGCATAAAAGAAAATACACTTTTTAAATTTTGGAAATAACAAGGATAAAACAAGAAGTGACATATTTTTTGAATTTTTTGAATATCAGACAGACGAATAAAATGGTATGTATTTTTTTGATTTTTGAAATAAAGGTTAGCCAGTGAAATAAAGTAGCACGGGTAGGACAAATTTGGGGTATGACAGATGCCCCTATCAAATTGACTTAGACCGAGTAAGATGAACAGGCTCGCGTTCGATCTTTCAGGGTATAAGATAATTAGATATTAACAGACTCCAAATTTGTCCGACGAAGAAAGAATTTGTGAAAATAGCAAATGAAATAAACTGGAAATGATGGGTGACACAGCAAGAAATAAATTGATAAAATAAATCACTTATCATCAGAGGATGATAAGGCAATAAACAGAAAAATAAACTCACTTATCAACAGAGGATGATAAGGCAATAAACTGAAAACAAACTCACTTATCAACAGAGGAAGATAAGGCAATAAACTGAAAACAAACTCACTTATCAACAGAGGAAGATAAGGCAATAAACTGAAAACAAACTCACTTATCAACAGAGGAAGATAAGGCAACAAACAGAAAAATAAACTCACTTATCAACAGAGGAAGATAAGGCAATAAACTGAAAACAAACTCACTTATCAACAGAGGAAGATAAGGCAATAAACAGAAAAATAAATTCACTTATCAACAGAGGATGATAAGGCAATAAACAGAAAAATAAACTCACTTATCAACAGAGGAAGATAAGGCAATAAACTGAAAAATAAACTCACTTATCAACAGAGGATGATAAGGCAACAAATAGAAAAATAAACTTACTTATCAACAGAGGATGATAAGGCAACAAACTGAAAATAAATTCACTTATCAACAGAGGATGATAAGGCAATAAACTGAAAACAAACTCACTTATCAACAGAGGAAGATAAGGCAATAAACTGAAAACAAACTCACTTATCAACAGAGGATGATAAGGCAACAAACTGAAAATAAACTCACTTATCAACAGAGGATGATAAGGCAATAAACTGAAAACAAACTCACTTATCAACAGAGGAAGATAAGGCAATAAACAGAAAACAAACTCACTTATCAACAGAGGAAGATAAGACAATATACAGAAAAATAAACTCACTTATCAACAGAGGATGATAAGGCAAATAACTGAAATTAAAATCACTTATCACCAGAGGATGATAAGGCAACTGACTAAAAATAAAATCACTTATCACCAGGGGATGATAAGGCAAATGGACTGAAATTTAAACACGGCTATTGAATCCGCCAAGAGAATGCCTGGAATCTTTGATTGATATGATCCTCCGCTGGGGAAAGGACTGGAAACTTGTATGGATCCTGGATCCTGAATTATGCAATTATGCAATTATGCAATTATGGGTCCTGGATCCCAGACGAAAATACATAACTAAGGTAGTATCTTTGAATATTCTAACAATTTTAAAGTTCAATTCATTTTATCACATTTAACAGAAATTTACAACTTTGATGTTGAAAATAGAGTTTCGTATAATAACAACAATATTAGTATCCTAAATGTTTTAAACAAAAATTTCGTATACTAAATGTTTTAAACAAAAATTCCGTATCCTAAATGGTTTTCCTACTTATACGTATTTTAATCGTATCGTACCTCAGTGTTAATATTTAGCTAAACTCAGTGTTAATCCTAACACAGTGTATATATAATCTCAGTGTATATTTTAATCCTAACTCAGTGTATATTTTAACACAGTGTATATATAAACACAGTGTATATTTTAATCCTAACTCAGTGTTAATATTTAGCTAAACTCATTGTATATATAAGAAAAAGAACAATATCCATCAAATGAACAAGAACAAGAACAATATCCATCAATCCTCATTATGTTCATATTGTATCTACATTGTAACTAACACAGTTTATATACATTATTCTGGAACTTTTCAGCAAAAAACAAGCAAGAACAAGAACACCATGAACAAAAAGTAGGGAAATCAATGGAGAACACATACCTTTTTGAACTAAACCGACGGTTGAAGACGGAGGTTGCCGGAGGACGACGGAAGGACGACGGCAAGCTGGACGGCGGTGGGGTTTTATGGACGACGGTGGCAAAATCAGTGGTAGGGCAACAATGGCGATTTCACGGTCGCGTCTGATACTGAGAGGGAAAGGAAGAAATGAAAATAGTAACTGTATAATTTTAATATAATAAGACCTTAGACAACGCTTTTGATAAAAGCGCTTTCTAAGGTAGGCCTTAGACAACGCTTTTGATAAAAGCGCTTTCTAAGGTAGGCCTTAGACAACGCTTTTTAAAAGCGCTGTCTAAGCCCCCTTTAGACAGCGCTTTTGGTTTTATAAGACTTTAGACAGCGCTTTTGAAAAAGCGTTGTCTAAGGCATACCTTAGAAAGCGCTTTCTAAAAGCGTTGTCTAAGGCCTACCTTAGAAAGCTCTTTTTCAAAAGCGATGTCTAAAGTGGGACTTTAGACAGCGCTTTTTGATTATTTTTGAACAGTTTCCGTGTTTTGATTTTAATTTTAACCTTAGACAGCGCTTTCTTTTAAAAACGTTGTCTAAGATGCGCTGTTAAAAGTTATTTTTGGCGTAGTGTCTTCACTTAGCAGAGTCTCTGTATCTGGCAAACCGAGGAAAGAATGTGCTAGAATCATCTGGAAGTACCATAACTCAGGGTTGTGGATTACCTAAGAAAACTGAGTGGAAAGATCTTGGCTCCCGTCACCTGAGATGTTGGACCAAAACTTTTCCACTTCTCTGCTCATAAAATACCCCATTGGTGTCTCTGGAATAGCATCAGGAGTAGTCTGAAAACCTAGTAAATCACCAAACTCTTTGTGAGAGAAGGAGTAGTCAATCCCGAACAACCTGAAAACAACATATCCATCGGGTCCAGCCCAAGGATCATAATGAAAAGAGCTGAGGAACTCTAGAGTCAAGTTCCTGTAAGTGTTGTTCATATCGTCAAATTGGTCCCACTGGAGTTAGTGGCATAAGAATCTGACGCTTGGCTCTATCCCCAAGGCATCCATGCAATCTTGGTCTGGGTACCTGGTAGGAGCCATAGGGCGTCTCATGTGGACATAGTAACGCTCTCTCTGTGCGTCGTCTCTAAAGGCCACGTGCATGTCATCGGGGTTCTGCATTCTGCACAAGGTTAGCAAACAAGTCCTGAAATCACATAAAACATTCAATCGTTAGTCCTGACATAATAATAAAGTAAACAAATTAAAATAAAGTAAAAATAAATAAAAAGTACGTAAATAAGAAAACCATGGGTTGCCTCCCATGCAACGCTTGTTTAACGTCATTAGCTCAACGACCAGATTTTATACATCATTTGAAGGATATGGTGGATCACTCAGAGTATGGCAGGTGTATGTTGTTGGGATGTCACCTCCTTCGTAGGGCTTCAACCTCTGTCCATTGAAGATGAACGGTTTACATGTTTGGTTCTTGATTTCAATAGCATCAGATCTTAGAATCTTAGATACTTCAAAAGGGCCAGTCCATCTCGAACGGAGTTTCCTTGGAAAAAGTCGTAACCTAGAATCGAACAGGAGAACATGATCGCCTATTTTGAAGTCTTTCCTTATGATTCTTTTGTCATGCCAAGCTTTTGTTCTTTCCTTGTATATGATGGCATTTTCGTAAGCAAATTGTCTGAGCTCTTCTAATTTGTGGATATCAAGGATACGTTTTTCACCAGCAGTTAGGTAATCCAAATTCAAAGTTTTGATGGCCCAATAGGCCTTATGCTCCAACTCAAAAGGTAAGTGACATGATTTTCCATAGACCAGTTGATAAGGGGTTGTTCCTATAGGGGTTTTGAAAGCGATTCTATAGGCCCATAATGCTTCTTGAAGTTTCTGCGACCAATCTTTTCTAGATATAGAGACAGTGTTCTCAAGAATTTGTTTCATCTCCCTATTAGATACTTCCACTTGTCCATTGGTTTGTGGCTGGTATGGTGTTGCTACTCTATGCTTAACTCCATACTTGCTTAAAAGTTTATGAAATATTCTCGATATAAAGTGTGATCCTCCATCACTTATGACTAAACGGGGGGTTCCAAACCTGGGAAATATATAGTTTTTGAATAATTTGATGACTACTCTGGTGTCGTTCATGGGTGCGGCGATATCTTCAATCCATTTAGACACGTAGTCAACAGCTACTAAGATGTACTGATTTCCAAAAGATGGTGGGAACGGTCCCATAAAGTCTATACCCCATACGTCGAAGAGTTCTACTTATTGGATATTTCTTAGAGGCATTTCATTACGTCTTGAAATATTTCCTGTGCGTTGGCATCTGTCACACTTGACAATGAAAGCATGGACATCACGCCATATAGTAGGCCAGAACAGGCCAGCTTGAAGAATCTTGGCGTAGGTCTTAGATGTGCTTGCATGTCCACCATAAGGTGCAGAGTGACAATGCTCAATTATATTATGTACCTCTTCTTCTGGAACACAACGGCGAAAAATGCCATCTTTACCTCTCTTGAAAAGAAATGGTTCGTCCCAATAGAAGTTTCTCACATCACTATAAAACTTCTTCTTCTGGTGGTAGTTTAGATCAGGGGGTATGATGTCAGCGGCTAGATAATTAACAAAGTTTGCATACAAAGGTGCATTACTTATAGCTAAGGATTTATGAGAATGCTCACGTGGGTCTGGGTTATCATCTTCAATAGTTTCTAGTTGGGCTATCAGTCTATCATAGGCAAAATCATCATTTATGGGTACTGAGTCAGGTTTCAGGTATTCTAGCCTAGAAAGGTGGTCAGCTACTACATTATCAGTGCCTTTCTTATCACGGATATCTAAATCAAACTCTTATAGTAACAGAATCCATCGAAGTAACCTAGGTTTGGCATCCTTTTTACTTAGTAAGTAACGAATGGCAGCATGGTCGGTGTAAACTATAATTTTGGCTCCTACTAGATAAGATCTAAATTTGTCTATGGCAAAAACTACAGCTAAGAGCTCTTTTTCGGTTGTTGCATAGTTGAGTTGTGCAGCGTCTAGGGTTCTACTGGCATAATAAATTACGTGTAACTTTTTATCTTTTCTCTGACCTAGAACGACTCATACAGCGTAGTCACTAGCGTCACACATTATCTCAAACGGTTCTGACCAATCAGGGGGTTTCATTATAGGTGTTGAAATCAGAGTTTGCTTCAGAAGATTAAATGCTTTAGTACATTTTTCATCGAAGATGAATTCAGCATCTTTCATTAAAAGACCAGTTAAGGGCTTTGTTATTTTGGAGAAGTCCTTGATAAAACGTCGGTAAAATCCAGCATATCCAAGAAAACTTCTTATCTCCCTGATAGTCTTCGGCGGTTTTAGATTCTCTATGACTTCTATTTTAGCTTTATCTACCTCTATACCTTTTTCGGAAACTATATGTCCTAAAACAATCCCTTCGGTGACCATGAAATGACATTTTTCCCAATTTAGCGCAAGGTTTACCTCCACACATCTTTCCAGGATTTTCTCAAGGTTGATAAGACAATTTTTGAAATCAGATCCATAAACTGAGAAGTCGTCCATAAATACTTCCATGATTCCATCTAAATAGTCAGCAAAGATGGACATCATGCAGCGTTGGAAAGTGGCAGGGGCATTACAGAGTCCAAAAGGCATTCTTCTGTAGGCAAAAGTTCCAACAAGACATGTAAAGGTAGTTTTTTCTTGATCTTCGGGGTGAATAGATATTTGGAAGAATCCTGAATATCCATCTAGGTAACAAAAGTAAGAGTGTCTGGCTAGGCGCTCCAACATTTGGTCAATGAATGGTAATGGGAAATGGTCCTTCCTAGTTGCTTTATTTAATTTTCTATAGTCTATGCACATACGCCAACCTCCATCGGTTCTTTTTGCTACAGGTTCACCCTTCTCGTTTTGCACGACTATGATGCCTCCCTTTTTAGGTACTACATGCACAAGACTCACCCATTTACTGTCCGAGATCTAATATATTATACCTGCCTCTAGTAACTTAAGAACTTCAGTCTTAACTACATTACTCATCATAGGATTTATTCTTCGTTGGTGTTCTCTGGAGGGTTTTGAATCTTCTTCAAGCAAAATCTGATGCATGCATACAGATGGGCTTATTCCTTTTAGATCCGAGATCTTATATCTTAAGGCTGAGGGATACCTTCGTAAAACATCTAATAATTGGTCTGTTTCCTCTTGGTTTAAGGTAGCACTGACTATAACTGGACAGTTCATTTCTTCATCGAGAAATTCATATCTTAGGTTTTTAGGCAGTTCATTAAGTTTTACGGTTGGTTTCATAGGGCAAGGCATAGGATCTGGGGTAAGAGATAAACATTCGTGAAGGTTATCTTCAATGTAGGGTTTTTTATAATTTTCATCTTCCAAAATAAGGGTTGATGACAATTTTATAGATTCAATTTCTTCTTCTTGTTCTAATTCCCTAATGCATTCATCAATGATATCTAAGGCATAACAAACATCTCCTATTACTGGTGCCATAAGGAATTTTGAAAGTATAAATTCTATCTTCTCGTCACCTACCTCAAAGGTTAGTTTCCCTTTTTAACATCTATTACGGCTCCAACAGTCGATAAGAACGGTCTACCTAGGAGGATTGGTATGTCGTCATCTTCTTTAATGTCCATGACAACAAAATCAGTAGGTATAAACAGTTGACCTATCCTAACAGGGACGTCTTCAAGTATGCCTATAGGGTATTTAATGGATCTATCGACTAATTGAAGTGTTATCTTAGTAGGTTGTAATTCTCCTAAGTTTAATCTCTCGCAAACTGCTAAAGGCATTAAGCTCACACAAGCTCCTAAGTCTAGAAAAGCTTTTTCGATGACATGATTCCCCAAAATACAAGGAATGGAAAAATTTTCGGGATCTTTATCTTTCTTGGCTAACCTATTTTTGGAAATAGAATTACATTCCACGGGTTTCGGATCTTCAAGTCTACGTTTATTTGTAAGTATGTCTTTGAGAAACTTAGCGTAAGAAGGTATTTGGGTGATGGCTTCTGTAAAGGGGATTTCTACGTGAAGTTTTTCTATAACCTTAACGAAGTTTTGATATTGATTATCGATTTGGGTTTTCTTTAATCTTTGAGAGTATGGTATTGGTGGTTTGTATGGAGGTGGCGGTACATAGGTTTTGTTTTTAGGTTCTTCTCCTTTTTCTTGACTTTCCGGGTTTTCAGATTCCTATGGTTCCTTCTCCTCATTTCTCTCAGAAGTTTCGGGATCACTTAATCTAGGGTTTAAAGGTTCCTTATAAGCGGTTCCACTTCTTAGAGTAATGGCATTTGCTTTCCCTTTCGGGTTTTGTTGAGGCTGTCCAGGGAAGTGTCCTCCAGGTGTAGTCTGAGGGGCTTGGTTTAAAGCTACCTGAGAGATCTGGGTTTCAAGCATCTTATTATGAGTAATAATTTGATCAACCTTGGTTCCAAACTGGGTGATTAGTTCGTTAACATGGACGTTTTGGTTCATGAACTCTTTGTTTTGTTGTGTTTGAGCGGTGATAAAATTTTCCACAATTTTCTCAAGGCTCAGACTTGGTGGTACAGGTTGCATAGGTTGATTTGTTCTTGGGGCTTGGTAACCTTGTTGTCTCGGAGGTGCGGTATTTTGGATAGGGTTATTATTTTTGTAGGAGAAGTTTGGGTGATTCCTCCATCCAGGGTTATATGTGTTTGAAAATGGGTTCCCTTGGGTGTAGTTCACTTGCTCAGGATTGGTCTCATTTAACAGATTGCATTCGGCGGATTGGTGTCCTTGCGTCCCACATATCTTATAATTCGGCGAAACTGCAGCTACAGTATTCGGAGTTGTACACACATGTTCGACTCTAAGGGCCGATACGTCCATTTTATCTTGCATCATGTCCATAGAGTTTAGCTCATGTTCTCCTCCTTGGGCTTTCTTCTTTTCCACTGTCGCTCGTTCTACTCCCCATGATTGATGGTTTTGGGCTATATCCTCGATAAGGGCACTAGCTTCAGCATAAGGTTTGTGCATCAGTGCGCCACCAGCGGCAGCGTCGATGGTCATCTTAGTGTTATAATGAAGTCCATTATAGAAGGTTTGAATGATTAGCCAATTCTCTAAGCCATGATGTGGGCATACTCTTAATAGCTCTTTATATCTCTCCCAGGCTTCGAATAACGACTCTCCTTGGTGTTGGGTAAATCTAGTTATTAGGTTTCGAAGAAGAGCGGTCTTACTTGGGGGAAAATATCTAGAAAGGAAAAAATTTCTAAGGTCTTCCCAAGCTGTTATGGAATTGGGTGGAAGGGAATCTAACCATGATAGAGCTTTATCTCTGAGGGAAAAGAGAAATAATCTTAAGTGTATCACCTCAGGAGGAGCTCCATTGGTCTTAAAGGTGTCTGCTAACCGGAGAAAGTTTTTTAAATGTTGGTTTGGGTTCTCAGTAGCAAGACCTGTGAATTGTCTTTGTTACACTAATTGTAGTAGGGATGGTTTAAGTTCAAAATTATTGGCTGGGATAGCGGGGTTTACTATACTGGAACTAGGTTCCTCGTTTGATGGTTAGGCGAAGTCCTTAAGAGGTCTTCGGTTTTGATCTTTGGCCATAGCTCTCCTATTCCTATGGAAAAACAAACGTGCGCGAGCGTAACGTTCAGGTTCAGCTAGAGGGTCTACTAAACTTCCGGCACTGCGAGTCTTTCGCATTGACCGGTGGGTAACAACCTTAGTCTAAACGGTATAACTACAGGGTATGAAATTTGACGAAATTGGTCCCCGGCAACGGCGCCAAAAACTTGATGCGTGTTTTTCGGAAGTGTACGAACACGTCAGAGTAATATAAAAGATTGTCGAATCCACAGAGACCAAGTGTCAATCTATCGTACCTGTTGTTATGGTGTGTATCTAAGGCAACTAAATATAAGGGTTTTAAGGAGTGCGTAATGGTAAATAAAATAATAATTTTTAAACAATAAACAAAGACAGGCTCGAATGTAATTCACATAATCGATTGATAATCCGGTACTTGTTAATAGAACTACTTATGGGCAATGTTTTCCACTTTGAAAAGAACTAATTTAACAGGAACTGTCGCTTTCGCGTATTCAGAACCGAGTTGTACTCCCTAATCAAACCCTCATATTGTCACTGATAAAAAGGTGCGTGCTGCGTTAGAGTAGTAAACCTATTTTTAATAAATATAGTATCTTAACTAAGTTGAAAAGTACTTTAACCTGGATTTCTTAGCAAAAAGAGGTTCTCACGAACCAGACTCTAAACTTCTTAACGCGTCCGAAAATCGTTTTAAAATCTCTTTTCTTTTTAATCTAAAAACTCCTAATGAACTAGACAAAGCGCTTTTGGCTGTTTTTGAAATAGTTAAAAACAATTACTTAAATTGAAAGATAAAATAGCCCTTAAGTGTTTCCACGAACAATTGTACGGATTACTGGTTCAATTACGATCCTTACATTCTAACCTTTATGGATTTAGTTAGACATGGTAAAATAAAAGTTATTTTTATTATTTTTCATAAAAGTAATTAGTGCGAGTGCGGAAAGTAAATAAAAGTAGTGTGAGTGCGGAAAGTAAATAAAAGTAGTGCGAGTGCGGAAAATAAAGGTATTTAAAGCGAGTGCGGAAAATAAACGAAAGTAGTGCGAGTGCGAGAAATAAATAAAGTAAAGTGAGTGCGGGAAAGTAAATAAAAGTAAAGCAACGCGGAAAGTAAATAAAAGTAAAACAATGCGGAAAAATAAAATACGTACTGGAATTAAAATGGCGGCAGGATTAACTTCCTCCCAGAGTGCTCCAAAACTCGATCACACAGACGTATACAGACTCGATCACTCGATTGTAGTAACACCCCGATGTGGAATGATAACTACTTTAAAACTGATATATGCCTAAGAGATTCTAAGTTTGGATGATTGAAAACGAAAATCTAAGGCCCTATTTATAGGAAAATAAAAAGCAGGAAAATACCAGGATGCCCCCTCCACTTTTAGTGGAGGGAAACGTTTTAGCCTTGTGGCGCCCGCCACAAGGGCATGGCGCTCGCCATGAGACTAGTGTGGAATGAGAGAGTGGGGATCGTGGGTCTTGGCAGTTGTGGAGTGGTCTTGAGACGTGGCCACGTCATGGCAGACCTCATGGCACCCGCCATGGTGGATGTCGTAAGTGTAAAAAGCTGAATTTCTTGGTTTTCGTCCGTTTCCACTCCTTTTTCGCTCCTTTTCTCGATTTAGGCCCCGATTACATAGAAAACCTGAAAAAAAAGAAAAACAAAGTAATAACATAACAAAATAACAATAAAAGCTTAGAATGCATGCGAAATCGGAGTAAGAAATACGGTGAATTTTAGTGTTATCAATATTAGACAAAGGAAACTTGGTTAAAAACTGATATTTAAAAATGGACTTTATTGAATGAATTTGGATAGAAACTTAGGATAGGTTAAGAAAAATGACAACAAATGGGCTTGTCTATTTAAAATTTTGCAATGGGCCTTCGAGATTTATTTTTAGTATAAAGATGGATTGGACTTAATAAGGTTTAAGAATTCGGACGAGAACGAATAATAAACTTGAACGACACCTTCCGAATAAATCATGGCCACACGCTTGTCATCCATCGAACATTTGAACAAAAAACCCTTTCTTCAAGAACTATGGTGTCATGATAAATCTCAAAACCAATAACCCATGAATCGTACCTTTCTTAATCACTTGAAAATACTATTCTCGAATCGATTTATAAGCAACAAATAAAGTGCCTCAATCACAATGAATCCTTTGATAATGATAGGTTTAGAGATATGGAAATATGTAATGACCACGATAATCTTGGCATGATGGCCTTAATCCAATTAACATCAATTAATGTATATTCACATGCTTAATCCTAACAAGAAACCCTGAACCTTCTTGAGATGTACCCTGATGGAGGAAGTAGCTCGAGATGTTGACAATCAACAAAACCCTAGTTCACGGTCAGTCTCAAATACAATCAGGATAAAACCCTAATCACTTGAAGCTCTAGAGAAACCTTGAAACAAATAACATTGATACTCGATGCACTTTGATAAGAGGATGCTCATAATGATGATAAAAGTTCAAGTTCTTGCTTCAAACTTCTGTGTGTAATAGTCATATAAATTACCTTTGAACAAGATAATCCTAATCGCAAGCAGATACTTTGATCATGTCTCAAAAAACCTATGAAGCATGATTGTGATGTAATGACCTAATGGAAGATGCACGTGAAAGTGAAGCGTAAAGCCAATTAAGGGTTATAAATAAGAGGGAAAATTTTGGGGTGTTACAGTAATCTTTTGGGAAGTTTTTCGGAAAGCGTGTGGGTGAGGACAAAGCATGTTGTAAAGACCCGTGTTGGTTTGTGAGGTCAATTGTTAATCCTTAAAACAGTTTGAGGCGTTATATTAACAACTTCAACTTCAAAATAAATGAAAGACAATCAAGTACCTAAAATTGAAAAGGTGAACTCATAAAATGGTGAACTCTCCATATTCATTAAAAACACTTCTATCTTCCTTGGGGATTAGTACGCCTAGTCAGAAGAAGGACCACCTTCAAGAAAAGCCATTTTAAGACTATCTTTAAGAGCAAAGATTAAAAAAAAAATCGAAATTGTGGGGTCTACCCAAGAAATAGAAGTATCCTCTTTTGTTTTTTGACACATGATGGGTACAACTTCCATCAGTTAATAAAATGCTATATTTCAAGAACACATATGATGAAAGAACACAGATAATGAACAAGAAATTGTATAATTGTTCTAGAAAGAATGTGCAATTCCTTACTAAAAGAGGGGAAATAAGCATTATCGATTGTTCAGATTTCCTTTAAAAAAACACTTAAGTACTCTAGTTCCCAAAGTTCATCATGATGAAGTGTGTGAAAAGACATCTAAAGTACGAGACACATTTAAGGAGAGAATTCCCTATGATGATTTCTTCACATCATGAATTTTCACTCCAGCCAGGAAACAACCAGCAAGAAAAGACAAACATAACAAAGTCACCACTCTACAAAGAAGAGGAAAAGGCTTAGGGGACAATTGTTGTGGGACAACCAGAGATTCCAATAATTTTGGCCCAATAAGTTGAATGGCCCGTTGTGCCACACGCGACTTGGGTATGCTATCTTAGTCAAGATGCAAGTGATCTTGATCCATGATCAATCAAATGGATCTCCATTTTTATGCTAACAGATCATCATGTAGTTTTAACCACTTTACTATATAAAAGAGAAGTGTGCCATTTCTCAAGTACTTTTTGTATTCAAACTTCATTCATTTAACTTACTCTCATATTGACTGGAGTGTTAGCATGTTAACCATGTAGGTCAGTCCCTCTCGCACTTCACCGAAAGCACAAGTCCACTGTTGTAATATATATATATATATATATATATATATATATATATGTGTGTGTGTGTGTGTGTGTGTGTGTGTGTGTGTGTAAAAGTTACATTCGGGAACCAGAAATGGATGCTCAGGCTCCGCGAAGGAGCCGTAAATGAATAGAGTTAAATGAATGTTGATATTAAATTATGGCTTCGATCCCCATTATAGTGGCGCGGGATGGACCCTTACGATTAGCACTCCAACACCTAAGTCACTTCAAAATTAAAGATGAGTATAGTAAAATTGGATATCATAGATTATGTATTGTTTTTATACTTTAGGGTCGAGTAAAGTGGATTTTAGATAGATTGGGCCTCGGTCATTTGGACTTTTGGCCAGTCCAGAAAATTTCCCCCCAAGAATTTGTCGGGAGTTGAAATAGCCAAGGGAAACCTTAACTATCATTTACATGTCTCCATGTCGTAGTCCGATGTAAAATATAACTAAATCGCTTGGGATCAGATTTTTTTGAAAAGTAATGGGGAATGTGCGCATTTAATGCACTGCCATCAACGAAAATCTTCAATGCCCTTTCTTGACACACGTGCAATTACATAACCAACTAGGATATAACCCAGTTTAGAGAGTACTTTAGTGCACTCGAGTTGGCGTGTGTTCATGAGTGGAAATATAATTATTGATCTTGTAAATTCTGTTCATAGTTGGTCCTTATCCTTCATTATCCATTGCTTGTAAATAAAGTGAGTTGAATATTTAGACGTTATCAAACATTTTAGCTTTTAAACTTACAATTAGTTTTTATAAAAAAAGTCTTTGTTCCTTTTTCCTGAGAATATCACTAGAAGTGATTCAGAGCTTTGCTTAAAGCTTTCACTATATTCATTCCAATTACTTCATCATTATCTTCTAACCATGTATCCTTCTAGACCAAGCTTTTCCTTCGACTTTTCCTATTTTCTAGCCAAAATGAGTAATAATAATGTTGATTTAGTGAGAAATTCTAAAGTGGAAACTTCATCTGGGTCGTCCCGTGATTCTCACCACCCCCTTTTTAGTAGCAATAATGTAGGACCAAAAATCATAAATTTATCTGACGATTTTGATTCAAAAATGGTATCTAGGAACTTATTCTTCTTCTTATGGGTTTTTAGACACCCTTATATCAAATGTTGGTTGAATAATGACTCATGCCAAAGTCCATATACCCCATTGCATCCTGATAGATGAGGAGATGACGACTAACTTAAAAATGAGGAAATTGTCCATAAATTTTATTTAGGTTTTCCTTCAGACTATTGGTTGTGATCTTATTGACTTTGAGGTGTTGGAACACCTAAATATTTGATGTAGGTCTGTTGCATCAGAGTATGACTAGATAGATAGAAGAGTGGTAGGCATTTCTTCAGCTTTGAGAAATAAGGCCTCCCTGTGTGATACTAACTTTGTGGTTAGATATCCTTTTGAGTGGTTAGTCCTTCTGATGCAAGAGAAGGAAATGATATGTAACTCTTTTAATGACTATGTGGTCCTGTTCTACGGGTGTTTTTTTAGAAGATAAGACTTTGGATTCCTTTTTTCTGAATTTGAGGTAGCCGCCTTGAAAATTTTAAAAGTTCATTCTTCCCTGGTTCATCCGGGGTTCGGGCATACATAAGGGTTTCCATATATGTGCCAAGCACAAATCCTGGAAGCCCTCACTTAATATGATCTTTTCATTCCTAAGCGCACTTCCCCGGAAAACTTTGTAACCATGGGCTTCTTTGCCTTTATACGACCCTCCCTTGGTTCAATCCCTTCACTCTAGATTGGGGCAATTTCCTGGGACGTTTTGTATAAGTGAAGGCCCTCACCTCTATAACCCACCTTATTTTCTAGTCTTAATACCCTTTTTGGTCCTTTAACTATAAGCCATGGTCCAATTTGGTCCTCTTTCTTTTAAACGTTCCAAATTGGTCTCATACGTTATTAAATTGTTCCACGTTGGTCCAAACCGTCAAAGAGATGCTAACGGTGTTAAAAGTGATGAGGTGTATTATGAGGTGGCATTTTAAATGTACATTCATCCCTTCCTTCTACATTATGCTGTGTTTTTTATAAAATCAGGTCACGTGGTTCATCTCCTTCTTCATTACCAAAAGTTAGGGCATAAATTCCTCTTCTTCAAATTGAAACGATAATCTTCCCTATATTATGAGTGCCTCACGTGGTTCATCTTCTTCGTCAAGAACTAGGTTCGATCCACAAGTGTATACAAGTTTTGGGAAGCTCATGTGTGGTTGTATAGACCTAGATGTTCTTCGAAAATCAAGAACACCCAACTACTACGGAAAGCTTTTTTGGGGTTGTCAATATTTTAAGGTAATGTTCTATCTTCATCTCCTGGGTTGACATTCTTCTCTTCAATGTTCTGATTGAAAAGCATTGTTGTACAGGAAAGCCCAAATTTGGGGTGTGGATTCTTTGTATGGTTATATGATGTTGCTAATGGTGAAAATGAAGAAAACATAAGGAATGTGCATGGAAAATTGATATGCAATACAAAGAGTTGGTTGAAATCAAAAAATAATTGGGTGAGGCAAAAGAAATGGTGGAAGTTTTGAAGGTGGAGAATTTGCAGTTAGAGGAATGCTTGAAGAACACTAAGAAATGGAAGATTATATGGAAGTGCTTGTGTTACTCACTGTTCTTTGTCTTAGTAGTTAAGATGTTATGAAAATTAGGTGTTGTAGTTGAGATGTATTAAAGTTGTCATTTCTGTTGTACCCAGTTTATTATGAATGAAAAAGAGTTGGTTTAATTGTTATGTTTTAGTGTTATTGCCTTAATATAATAACAATTTGTTGCCTTAATTTGTTGACATAATTTGATAACAATTGTGTACATAATTTGAGCATAACAGGTTATAACATGTTGTGTACATAACTTGAACATAATTTCTTATTGACATAACAGTTGTTGACCATAACAATTGTTGACACAATTTGACATGTTTTGAACATAACATGTTTTTGCACATAACAAATTTTGTGCATACCTTAATTTGATACCTTACCACTGACAGACATATAATAAGTTGATACACGGGTTTCGCACATAACAAGTTGATACTTAAGTAACAGTGTAACACGGTGGGAGAACTGACTTTAGTTATGTTGCGGATAGCAAGAGTCGCCACCGACTTTTATTTTATCCAAAAGGAAAGGGTATAAAAGAACAGGAAAGACCTTAAGAGATATTTTTGGGTCCGGGGGGTAGGTTATGTAAAGGGAAGGTGTTAGCACCCTTTACATCCATGGTTATCCATGGGCTCTTAGTTACTTAGCTCACTTTTTGAATTGTTTTTGAAAGTGTAGTGTGTGAATAGAAAAATTTTCAGAATAGTTGATAATAATCCATGTACGGATGTGTAAAAACTTGTTTTTGAAAATTTGTTTGAAATTTGTTAAGTGTTTGAAAAATGGAGTGAGCAAGCAACTAGGAGGTACCTACCCTAAAGTTTTAAGTCTTTCTTGTTCTTTATCCTTTCATTGGTAAGACTATCCCTACTATTAAGGAGTAGGTAGTCATTACCTTGGATGTAAGGGACATGTGAGGGGCATATGTTTGTATGAAGGCAACTATGGGGTGTAATAAGCATATATGAGGGACTATCATCATTATTCGAAGGGACTTGATTCGTAAAGGCAACCATGAGGGACTTGATGATTTTTCTTTTCAAGGGACTTGCTTTATACACCCCACTTGACCTTATTAGTAGGCAACTTGAGGGATAACCTTAGAAAGTGTAGGATGGCGATTAAAATCGACTTACGTGTGTGAGTGTTTAATATTATTTATCTTATAATTAAAGTGATCTAAGTTAAATTTCAAATAGAATACATGTTTTGCACTCCCTAATTACTAACCATAGCATCAATTAAACATTTACAATATTTACAAAATTACACCAAGGAAGCAATTACATAATTATAAGCAAAATAAAATAAATAGCAAAATATAAATATATAGCAAAATAAATATAATAAGCAAAAATAATGAATAAGTAAATAAAATTGGGGTTAGTGATAAATAATAATAATTATAAAAATAGACAAGGTTAGAAAAATAAGATAAAAATTTAAGATAATAATAAGCAAACAATAAGAATATGATTAGCAATAATAATTAATAGAAATAAATAGAGAAAACATTATAATAACATGATTAATCACAAAATTTGATTTTAATTTAGAAACATAGATAATTAAATAATTACTATAATATAAAGTTCTAAATATAACATAATTATAAATTTTTAATCATTTACAAAATTTAATTATTTCTAATTATATATCAACAATTATTAAAAATATTTACATATTGTGAAGAAAATAAATTTTAAATATCATGTTCATAAAAATAATCATATTTATAAAATTTAATTTTTATTAGTTATTATATTTACAATAAACTAATTATATTAAAGATTATAATAAATATATACATGACAATTATATTTAAAAATTAGAGAATAACAATTAAGTTTTTTTTTTAAGTATTTAGAAAATAAATCAGGGTTTTGGAAATTAGGGTTTTTGAATATTAGGGTTTAGTTTTTAGAAAATATTTTTAGAATAAAGTTATTTTAATTAATATACATACTATAATTTATTTACATAATTATAAAAATAATTTTCAGAGAAAAAAGATATATAGAATTTGAATTACATTTATTTTAATTATATTTATATACATATGATTTTAATAATTAAACAAAATAGAAAAATAGAAAAAAATTGCAAAAAAAGAGAGGAACTTACCTGACTAGGATTTGATCCCATGTCTTCATGTTTACCAGCAACAACAATAACCACCAGGCTAGCCCACACGCAGGCAATAATGAAGGGAGGAGAAATTGTTTTGTGCTTTGCTTGAAAATAAATCAGAAAAATAAAGAAACAAAAAGGCCTGGGGTGGGAATCGTACCCAGGACCATTGGGATGTATACGCGCATGCTTGACCGCCTGGCTGGGAGAGCCCTTCTGGTCATATGGTGATAACACATCATAATATATTACACCTTCTTGCTATCCTGAAAAATAGAACAAAAATAATGGTACAAGCCAGATTCGAACCCATGCCATCACCCAACAAGCCTGCAAGCCTTACCACTGAGACACACACGCGCGTGTGATAAACAAACTAACAATTAAAGATAAAATATTTCATTAATATTTGAATTTCTCAAACGCGCGGGAGGAGGTCATCTTCTACCTCCCGAGCTGCGAATTTAGCTACGAAAATAGCTGGGAGTTTACCTGCGAATTTTGCTACCTGTTCAAACCTGCGAAATCCAAACTCTCATGAAACAGCATCAATTCATGAAATTGGTTAGTGATTCATAATCCTCACAGTTCACACAACAACTCTACGTTTCCAGAATTTATTTATATGCATTCAAACGTTAAACCCTAATTATGAGGTTATGAACCCTAACATGGACGTTTGCGTTTTAGACACTCATTCTTCAATCCAATTGTCCAGAAACATTCCTTGGAACCTCACAAACACAAAAGATCAAACAAAATTCATTAATAATGCACAAATGAACAGAATCGAAAAATTGAAATTCAAGGTAAAATTTGATTCGGGTTCATCAATGTGTGATGCTATGAGGCAATGTAATGATCTGGTTATGTTCCATGATGATCAAGGATCCTAGCTATGTCCTTATTTTACCTTCAAACCTCTTGGATGATGAAATCCGAATGCCACTTTTTTGATGAATTTTTGGTTTTGAAAACCTACCTTTGAAGCTGCTGGATTCGTGAATGAGGGTTATGTTTATGCTAAGTACTTATATGTGAGTGAATTAGGTCAGAAAAACTCATTGGTTGTATGGAAGTTTTGATATTTGGAGATTGAAAAAGATTATGTCATGAAATTCAAATATTGGCTCATGAAAGCTTGCTATTTTTGGATAAATCACATGATTTCTTTCTCTTTCAACTTCAATCAATATTGATGAGATTCTAGAAGCTCAATCTTCATCCAAAAATATATTTTCATATTTTATATTTATTTAAAATGATTTTTATGAATTAAATCAAAAATAAATAAAAATAATAAAAATTCTGAATTTTGGTCATTTGGGTCGTGCATGATGATATGATATGGATTGGATCACAATTTAGCAAGCCCATTTGGAAAGAATTGGTTCTAGACCCCCATTTTCATCATAAACCATCACAAAATTTCCCAACTTTGCAAGGGCACATCTCCCTCAATTTTAAAGGTATGAGGGTGTTCTTGGACATTTTGGAAAGCTTGAAGAGTCCTATAAACAACCCCATTGGTTTCAGGTCCATATCATTTACCAATCTCAAGTTAGGCCCTTTTGAAGTTGTTGACTTTTTGTTGACTTTTGAAATGACCTATAATGTCTTAGCTCATATCTTCCAAATGAAGCATTTTTGGGCTTAACTTGCAAGATCAAAGTTGTAGAGAATTCAATTTCCTTCAAAATGAGCTTTGGATGGAGACTTGGTGATGAAGTATGTGAAAGTTATGGCTGGTCAAAGTTTAGTTGACTTTTACTGAGAAAACCCTAATTTAGAAACTCCTGATTATTGATGATCTGGAATCTCCTTGATGAATCATGATCAACCCTTGATCAAGTGATGAATTTTACTTCATATACTTGATGTTTGCAAAAAATCATGAAGTTTGACTTTGGTTTGACCACAGTTGACCTCAGTTTGACTTTTTAACTGCTTTGACTGATTTTGACTTATCTGATCATCTGACTGAGCAAACTTTTGAGAAAAGTCTTGAAACTTGTCATGGGGGTTCTTACACACATATGAGATGTTATGAAACTCACTTGAGGTATTGGAAGTCCATTTAGCCTGATTAAAGTCAAAACCCTAGTTTTGGATGCACTGCTTAGGAGGTGCATTGTCTGAGGGAATTGTCAACTCTTCTGACCAATTGTGAACTTTGTGAACCTTGTGACTCTTCATAAAGTGTCTTGTGATACTCATGGGAGGTATTGTGAAGCTCGTGAACCTTGTGAACCTCATGAAGTGGCCTTGTAGACCTCATGAACCTCAGGAAAGCTTTGTAATCATTGTGAAACTTGTGAACCTTGTGAACCTTCAAGAAGTGACTTGTAGACTTCATGAACCTCATGAAAGGTATTGAAAGCATTGTGGGACTTGTGAACCTTGTGAACCTTCATAAAGTAACTTGTAGACTTCATGAACCTCATGAAAGGTCTTGTAAGTGTTGGGGAAACTTGTGAACCTTGTGAACCTTCTTAGAACACAAAGTCTTGTATTGTGAGGGCAAATTTTGGGGTGCAACAAACAGGTTTTGACATAATGCATTACATAGCATATTCTAAGTTTTTACAAAGTGCAGCTTTTAAGTCTTTCACATAACAAGTACCATTACATAGAAGATTCTAAGTTTTGACAAAATGCAGAGTACATAGCAGCATTACATAACAACATTATACAAAATAACAAGTCAAAATACAACAATACTGTCACACCCCAAATTTGTCCTACCTATTTTAGTTTATATCAGAAAGGTCATTTGGCCCGTGGTCATGAACCTTTTAAGAATTAAATCATAAATCTTTTGTTCATATTCATTATGTCTAGAAAGCTGGTATAGATATATCAATATGGACTTATCTTTTTATGTTGGCAACTTATTTTAGAACACTTTCTTTTCATTCTTGGGCCATCTTTGAGTCAATGCTTTAAAGATTTTTAGATGGATTTTTTTGATTACATCACATTAAAATCAAGAGTGGAATTTTGGATTATGTTAGCTATAAGTTGTTCTTTAGGGCATGGTGCATGGATCCCAAACTAGATTACGTGCATGGATCACAAACTGGATTGCAAGATGTTGGATATCAAGGAAAGCGGGTACCAAGAACCTTTTGTTCTTTTTAACACCAAAGAAAAGCCATATTTTGTTTCAAGTGGATTTTAAGTCCTACAATTTGTTAAGTAATAACTACAAGAGAAGAAAAAGAGTTTGCGGACTGCATGAATGTAATCGTGCTAGGGCTATTTCATGTGGTACTAAATATCAATTCAAGAAATGCTAGCAAATGGCAAAATTGGGACATTCAATTTTGTATGGAATCAATGTTATATACGTCCAGTTACGAATCAAATTGACGCAGGGTTACATTGGTAATTCACAGAGACATAACAGAATATTTGTCCTAAAATCCAAAACAAATTCTAAAACTCGATTGGCCCAAGCTGCAGCTTTGTTCTTGTGGTTTCAAAAAAATCTCACTGCAAGGAGGCCTTTCCAGGCATCATTCTTCCAAGTTGTTATGTCTGCATAAACATGGGGGAGAGGAGGAAAAACAAGTTAGCTTGCAAACAAAAGAAACCAGTACGAAAATCACAGTTAGCCATGCCCGAATGATGAAACATATAACCTGACATGTGTTACCAAGCTCAAAAATCATATTCATGCCATGACTTCAAACAACCTAAAGAAAAGTTTGGATAAACATGAGTTTGTACCATAAGTCAGATGTTAAGAAGGTTACACAAAGACTTCCCTCAAAATGTTACATTGGAAATTTATGGTCAAAAGCCTATACCTGCAGCAAAAAGAACACCAATAAGGCAGCTGGCGGCAACGATAAAGTCGTAGTAGTGTTTTGCAGCAGCAGCCAAGTTTGTTGCAACGAAACATGCAGCAAAAACTCCACCATCAATTCAAGTCCAGAAAGGTTGAGTTTTTCCCGAAGTCGCGTATACATAAAAAGAAAAAGCAGGCATTAGAAAGATGGATTAGTATATGCAGCAATGTGAAATTCAAAGTGTATATCAATATGATATGAACTTAGGATAGAATTGAAGCACAAATTGAGGAGAAAGCTAAGGAGAATGAGGAGAATGATGTGATTGCTCAACAGAATTATGCCAACAGTAGCTACCATCTAACTTAACCTACACAAAAAGGTGAATCCAAACTTGATACGATTTCAGGCACAGCAGTTACAACAGCAAGCGTCGCAGCAGTAGTTGATGCCACAGATTCAATCTCGGCCTGCACAATTGCAACGCACAAATTGTTCTGATATCCATGATGTCTGAGAAACAGGAGTCATGCCTCTTTGTAGTTTCCTTACTATGGCATAGGCTGATTGCATCTCCTGAAACTCAACCATGTTCCGAAATAACTTTTGCACAACAGGGCCCAATTTCCTCATAATGGACAAGCATATAAGGTTGAACTACAAGCACATTTACTGTCAAAATCTCAACCTGTCAAAAAGCAATGAACAACATCAGCAATAATGCAGACATGTCTTTAAGGCAAATACAGAAATAAGATTCAAAGACATCCATCAATAATAGTCAATCTTCACACCAAAGTTTTGTTCCAAGCTCAGTGAATATACAAGAGGAGCTTATCAAAGAATCATTATGACAAATGAATATTAAGATGAACCCAAGCGAGGAAGTATTTATGCAGAGTCCAAAAGAGAAATAAAAGAAACATTCCAGAATCACGCAGGAATCTGAAAAAAAGCGCATGAACCAGGACATACAGAAAAAGGAGAAGACAAGAATCAAATGGCAAACGTCAATGTGATTAGATGCCTACTGAAAAAAGGCTTTGTCTGCATCAATAATCAATTCGCAAGGCTCATTCTCAGTCTCGATTATGGTTCACATTAGATTTAACTCAAAGGCAAGAAAGTTGATTCAATTACATGACAAAATACAAGGCATGTCACACCAAATTCTCATAAAAAAGGTAATACAAAGAGATAGTAATGAGCAGGTCAGAGTTCAGAAGATTGTTTTAGAACAAAGTCAGAGGTACGAGAACGAGACTTATATGTTGAGTTCTGATTACCTCAGACGTACAACTCAGCAAAGCAGTCGTCTCTATAGTATTGACATGAACAACGTACCATTGAAAGCTATCAAGTTCCAAGCCAAGCCCGTGAAGACTTTTTGTTATCTCACCAGACTCCTTCACGCCAGGATAAAAAATCCATACTGAATCCAAAATGGTCCTGTTCTCGGTGCCTAAAATAGTCAAAAACACAGTGGTTTATATCTGCGATCCAAAGGTCTCAAGCGAGATTTTCCTTTGTCAAGACAATTCTGAAATTATGTGCTAAGAATTAGGATTAATGATCAAGAAGACTCGCGACTGACCGTGTCATACGTCGTGTTGATTGTGTTTTCCTTGCTACCTTTCCAAGTCTTCATAACCCCTCTTCCAAGCCTTCATATGAGCTTTAATCTTTCCATTTATCCAGGACCGTCTTGAGGCCAAATTTTGCTCCATGCTGTGACTAACTTGCCGACATCACCATCAATCCTTCCCGGTCCTATATCAAGAACTGCATACATAAAAAGGAAGTTAGCATGATTGTTTTTTTTGCACAAAAGAAATCACTAAAAGAAATTATATGAAGTACAGTAGCAGCAAGGCAGTCAAAGTTTCCGTTGTCTCTCTTCATCTGAACTTTTCTTCAATTCAATTCCAACCTGTAAATGCAACACAAAATTGAGATTCAAGTTACTATCATATCAGTAAAAGAGCAGAAGAATTGATCAATGTGGGGCAGAAGCAATATGCTTTTCAAATTATACATGACCTTACAACTTCGAAAGGATACCAAGCATGGCGGGAAACTCTAGAGTAGCTTATGTTTAAGGATGTAAAGCTCTGTGTTGACATAAAAAAGGCGGTTTGCTAAGGACGGACTCATTCAGTATCGTATCGTATGTCAGCAAGCAAATGGTAGTGATTAAACATTCTATGCATTTGTCGACTGAGAAAGACTGAACAAGCCCATAGCCAGGCTCAGGCCTCAGAAGAGGCCCTTGATGATTGATGATTTGGAGGCGGATAAAAGGCCTGAGGATCCGATGTTGAGCTATGTCAGTGGCGAGAAGAGAAAGAATAGACCTGACTGGGAGCTTGTTATCCCATGTTTCAAACTTCTTTGGGAAACTTACAGGACTGTGCTTGAGATAACTCCAAATTGGAAACCTTATATGGCAGCTCACCGAGCCTTCTAGTCCTGTAAGCAATATAAACTGAGTTCAGAAGTCTTTGAGAAATCATTAGAAATCATTTGGCTAATCCTAAACAAAAAATTGAGACCAAAGAGACCAACCAGATCTTTCTATTTCCAAAGCTTGCAATTGTATCTTGATGCAAGATTTGAGCAGTCGGAAATTGCCACTGAGCTTGAACTCTGACAGGAAGCCTTTAAATCTGTCAAAGATATACACGGTTTAATGTGCAGGGTCATGAAAACACTAAAATCATTGATGATGATTCACTATGACTGAAATATTTTGGATATCTTCAAGTCATTTGTATCATACATATACTTGGTTCAAATTCTTCTTGATTACAAAAAAAAAACTTAATTGTAAATATCAATATTGACAATGTAAAAGTCAAATTCATTCAGAGCATACTCAGTACAAGAAATCAAGAAGTTTACGACAGTAAAAATCAAGTAAAACTCAGTGAAAATCAAATTTACAAATGAGGGCCCACTCTCCCTCTAGAAGATCGCTACAGACAAAAACAATTTGTGACTCACCAGTGGTCCCCACAGGATCTTGCTGCGAATCCTCTCTAACGGATTGCAGTAGCCAGCTCGCAAACCCACCCGAAAATTCTCAACGGATTGAAAAAACTCTCACAGCTCACGCGATTTCCGCACATGCCTAAATCCTTTTCTTCATACATCAGATTCTCCCAAAATCTTCCTATAAAAGGGCCCAATCATTGGCAATAACATCATCACCACCTGAAACGAAAACACTGTCAAAATTTAATCCTCAAAAAAACCCTAATACTAAAGCTCAAGCACCCTTTACTCATCTCTGATTTTCGCATTGGAAATCAGAGGTTGAAGAGCTAAAGCCCTCATTCGTACGTGAAGAACAACGAAGAAACAAAGACGTAAGAAAAGAGTAAGATTCGAAGCCGTACCTGTTATCTCCCCTTCGTCGTTCACGATTCGGTAGCTTCCTTTCTCCCTTTACACTTTTCGCCATAACTTAATTGATGCTTGTTCTTTTCTTCTCAAAATGTTGTTGACGGTAATGGATTCTTGACGCATTGTTTGACGTTTGGTTTAAGAACATCAATGAAGATACGATGAGGTTTCGTCTTCTTCTATGAAGAAATAGAAACTGAGTATCAAGATGAAAAAGATTGGGGATCCGAAAGGGATTAGGTCTCGTTTCTGTTCTTCTTTCACTCGGTTATGGATTAGGTTTTGTTTCTGTTCTTCTTTCATACGGTTATTTAAGCTTCGTGTGATGGTGAATTGGTAATGATACGATGAAGGTCGGTGTTCTTGAAGAACACCGCCTGAGCTGAACAAGTGTTGGTTCGGTGAGAACATAGGGACCTGGAGGAGGTTCTTTGTCACCTGCGTGTGACCTATCTCACTCCCTCAATTATTGTTTTTTTTCTTTTTCCTTTCTTACATAATTTCTGTTCTTAAAAAATATAAAAAATTTGAATCAGTTAATTATTTAAATTATGTTATTCAATAGGGTTAATTAGTTTATTAATTGATGTTATTAAGTAACTTAATGAATTAGTTAACTTTATTTCTTAAATAAGAAGCAGCGTTCTCTTAACTTTTTTTTCTTTTCATATTTTGGGTTAATTTCTTTTTAATATAAAAAATAACAAAAACATTTTCTTAGATTAATTTAGTTAAGAATATTATTTAATTAGATTAATTAATTTGATAATTAATTTAATTAAATACTTCTATTTAATTTGATTAATTAAATTTTCACCTTTGCTCGATTATGTGTGTGATATGAGTTTTGCGTATGCTCGATTTCTATTTGCTTGTGACATGATATAATGCTTACTCGTGTGATTACTTTTGCATTTTTGACGATAAATTGCTAAGTAAAAAACAAACGCACATTAAGATTAGTCATTTCAAAGATAAACGAAATCTTTGGTCCAACGCCAAATAAACATCCATATGCACTTCACTTCATACACACACGTAAGTCGATCGCTCCTCGATCGCCATCTGCACGAACTTTGCACTTTACACTTTTAGCAACATTTTCTAACTTAACAAATCAACGCATTGCGCTTGTTTTCCATAGCTAGTCCTTAGCTTAGTTCCTCAAACTTTGCGAGTCGAGCACGTTGTGCCTCGCTAACAAAACCAACAAATAAAACTTCCATTTGCATTTACCTTAAACTTCAAAAAACCGAAATGTTACTTCTTAGATCCAAACCCTTGATCCAACGTCAAGCGATCTTAGGAAATAAAACATCCTAATAATATGAGAAGATTTGTACGCCACGAGCCTTAAGCGATAGAAAGGGGGATAACGAGCTTTCGTTACTCGCTCCGATTATTTCGACGCAGGACACCCGTCTTGTTGGGCGAGATAAACTATCCATAGTCTTTAGTGCATTTCAACTCCTAAACCCTTTCATCGACGAAAGGTAATAAAATCAACAACCAATACCCATATCAGGCCGAACTACGAAGCTCTGACTTTCCCATTGCACAAGGGAATACGTAGGCACGAGGATCTCAATCCTTGCCGAGCCCCTAGGATCAATAAACCCTTTAGTTTAACAAGTAATCATAAGAATAGACATCCATTCGCGCGTGACAATCTAGATGGTTCCCATCGAGTACGATGGATGTAGGAGGTGCTAATACCTTCCTCCTACATAACCGACTTCCGAACCCCGACAATGGTTACGATGACCTTGTTTTATCCCTTCTTGGTGGTTTTATCTATATTTACCATTTCCCTCTTCGGGAATAAATAAAATTAGGTGGCAACTCTCAAGTCAGCCCAGCCGCGACCGCGTTCGCGAGGGATCGTATTTTTCGAGGTACGAACATGCCACAAATGCCAAATTTATGCTGACAGGGTACACGTACCTCCTACTCCGTTGAACGTCTTGACTTCACCATGGCCTTTCTCCATGTGGGGAATAGACATGATCGGGATGATTGAACCAAAGGCTTCAAATGGGCATAGGTTTATACTTGTTGCCATAGATTACTTCACGAAATGGGTCGAGGCTGCCTCTTACGCTAATGTTACCAAGCAAGTGGTTGCTCGCTTCCTGAAGAATAACATCATATGTAGATACGGGGTTCCTCACCGGATCATTACCGACAACGGGTCAAATCTCAATAACAAGACGATTGAAGAGTTATGTACCAGTTTCAAAATTGAGCATCATAATTCAACACCATACAGACCCAAGATGAATGGAGCTGTCGAAGCTGCAAACAAGAATATTAAGAAGATCATTCAGAAAATGGTGATCACGTATAAAGATTGGCATGAGATGTTGCCTTTCGCATTGCACGGTTACCGTACTTCAGTACGTACTTCGACAGGGGAAACCCCTTTTTCTTTGGTATATGGCATGGAAGATGTCCTCCCGATAGAAGTTGAAATTCCTTCGATGATTGTTCTGATGGAAGCCAAATTAGATGAAGCTGAATGGGTCCGAACGAGGTTTGATGAGCTTAATCTTATTGAAGAAAAGCGTATGACGGCGCTATGTCATGGACAACTTTACCAGAGACGTATGAAGAAAGCTTTTGACAAGAAAGTACGTCCTCAGACTTACCAGGAAGGTGATTTGGTGCTCAAACGAATCACTACCATGCACAGAGAGCCCAGGGGCAAGTGGGCGCCTAATTATGAAGGACCGTTTGTGGTGGTGAAAGCTTTCTCCGGAGGCGCCTTGATCCTTGCAAGAATGGACGGTGAAGAGCTTTCTACCCCCGTGAATGCAGATGCAGTCAAAAGATATTATGCCTAAAAAAATTGGAATAAAAGCCGCTAAGTCGAAAACCTGAAAAGGCGACTTAGGCAAAAATAGGCTATCCCGGTGGACTGAAAACCCGAAAGGGCAGTCCAGGCAAAAATTAGGGATAAAATAAAATCTAGCCCGCTGAGTTGAAAACCCGAAAGGGCGACTCAGGCAAAAAAGGGCGTCCCGGTGGATTGAAAACCCGAAAGGGCGATCCAGGCAAAAGTTAGGGACTAATTCCAAGGCAAATATTATGATCTGCACATTCATGAGATTATGGGGAACTACGAAAGAAAAGGATCCATCCAATCGTCTTCCTACAAAGTTTAACTGATGAGATTTTCAGAGATATAGGGATCATAGCAATGTCGAGATTCAATGGAACTTCATTTATTGTCATTGTCATTGTACTTTTCTTGCACAGCAATTACCTCATTAAGGAATTGCATCTGTATGTACATTTATACCCTTTTGCGGGTTTTGGCAATAAAAAGAGAAATTTCTCATCAAATTGTGCTCAATCGTTTTTACTTTATCTGTTTGTTTGCAAAATGTTTTATTAATGATAAACTCTGTTTTGAAATTTTGGTAAAAATAATAAACAATGTTTGAAAAGTAGTACGATTATCTTTTGGGATGATAAAAGGAACGTGACAGTTTTCCCGTTAACTAATATCATTGCCAGTCATGGTGATTGTTTCCGCGCAGACAATATATCCCATTGACAAATGTTAAACTACAGTCGAAACTTTACCAGGGGCACTCATGTCTCTCTTTGTTGCTCACAACTTTATCAAGGTCTCATGTACCAAATGTTGGAAAATCTGAAACCCTCCAAAACCTTTGAAAGTCCAATATTCATTGGCAACCACCAAAAGGCTTAAAGTCCACCATGCTAGCATCCTTCATAAAACCTAAAAGTCCAATTTCCTTGGCAACTACTAACCTAAAGCCCAATCTTATTGGCACCCTCATAATTCACAAAAGTCCACTATGGTGGCAATCACCAGAAAGCCAAAAGCCCAACCATGTTTGGCACACACCTCCCAAAGCCCAATATCCTTGGCAATTATCAAATTTTATCTTCAGCATACGTAACCATTTGCATTGTCACAAGCATGGCATGCATAGCATTTTTGTCCAAAAAACAAGAATGTCATCAAACACAATCATATTAATCATTAGCATATAACAAAGCATTTGTATTAGAATCATCTATCATTTCATTTTCATAAGAATCATCGTGCATCATGCAATGTACGAGGGCATAGCGGAATAGCATGACAGGATCCAGGACATGCATCCAGGGTCTTCCTCTCCCAAAGTTGATGGTATTCCTCTGAAAGGAGCTGATGTCTCGCATAAGCTTACGGATTTATTTTCCCCAGCAACACATTCTTCAAGCTTTATAGTTGATGATGATTTTGTCCACCATCTTCGTTGCTCTCCAAGCAGAGAGCATCCTGGAAGATTTGGTTGAGATACTGCTTTGGAGACCCCCGAAGAACCTTAATCGAAAAGGTACTGCTTCGCAAGATCTGAAGAATCTCATATTATGGTTAAGATATTGTTCTAAGTATCACTGAAGATCCTTGAATATAGGGAACTGCTTCACGTGACCTAGAAAGTCTTATGCCATGAGGGAGAGATACTGCCCTAAATATTTCCAAGGAGCCTTTATGGTAAGGTACTGCTTTGATGAGCTAGGGAATCTCATTGTTCGAGATACTGCTTTGGTTTTCTCCGAAGAACCTTAATCAAAAAGGTACTGCTTCACAAGATCCGAAGAATCTCGTGTTGTGTTTAAGATACTGTTCTAGTATCACTGAAGATCCTTAAATATAGGGAACTGCTTCACATCTAGAAAGTCTTGCACTATTTATTCGAGATACTGCCCTAAATATTTCCAAAGAGCCTTTATGGTAAGGTACTGCTTTGATGAGCTAGGGAATCTCATTGTTCGAGATACTGCTTTGGTTTTCTCCGAAGAACCTTAATCGAAAAGGTACTGCTTCACAAGATCCGAAGAATCTCGTGTTGTGTTTAAGATGCTGTTCTAGTATCACTGAAGATCCTTGAATATAAGGAACTGCTTCACATCTAGAAAGTCTTGTACTATTTATTCGAGATACTGCCCTAAATATTTCCAAAGAGCCTTTATGGTAAGGTACTGCTTTGATGAGCTAGGGAATCTCATTGTTCGAAATACTGCTTTGGAATCCTCCGAAGAACCTTAATCGAAAAGGTACTGCTTCGCAAGATCCGAAGAATCTCATATTGTGATGGAGATATTGTTCTAGTATCATTGAAGATCCTTGTGTATAAGGAACTGATTCGCATAGTCTGAAAAAAATCGTATATCATTTTATTCGAGATACTGCCCTAAGTATCCTCAAAGAGCCTTCATTGGTAAGGTACTGCTTTGATGAGCTAGGAAATCTTATTTGGTCGAGATACTGCTTTGGCTTTCTCCGAAGAACCTTAATCGAAAAGGTACTGCTTCGCAAGATCCGAAGAATCTCATGTTATGGTTAAGATACTGTTCTAGTATCACTGAAGATCCTATGTTTAAAGAATTGCTTCGCATGATATGAAAATCTTACCCCATTTATTTGAGACATTGTTCTAACGTCCACAAAGAGCCTTCATTGGTAAGGTACTGCTTTGATGGACTAAAGAATCTCATGCTTTGTTAAGACACTTGTTCTAGAGTCATTGAAGGGTCCTGACCAAAGGAAACTGCTTCGTATGACTTAGAAAATATTATGCCTTTGTTGAGATGTTTCTCTGAGTATCAATGGAGAGCCTTAAGTGTGAGGAATTGCTTTGTTGGATCAGAGAATATCATTGATTAAGATACTGATTTGGATATTTTCCGAAGAGCCTTTATTGTTAAGGAACTGCTTCGCATGACCTAAGGAATCGCACTTTTTGTTAGGATATTGTCTTCAAAGAAACCCTAATACATAAGAGATTGTTTCGTACGACTTGGAGAAACGTATTCATCAAATGGGGATGCTGCTTTGTTGATACTAAGAATCTCATAAATTTTGTACAACTTTCCGATCTTATCCTCATATCCCTTTCAGTGGTGTCGCATTTTCTCTCTTGTCGGACAAATTTTGGGGGCTTTTTATATCTAATCGACTTCTACCCTAAAAAAATTGAACTTCACGCAGCAGTTCACTTCTTCGGGCTCAAGGCAATTAGATAGGGGCATCTGTCACACCCCAAATTTGTCCTACCTATTTTAGTTTATATCAGAAAGGTCATTTGGCCCGTGGTCATGAACCTTTTAAGAATTAAATCATAAATCTTTTGTTCATATTCATTATGTCTAGAAAGCTGGTATAGATATATCAATATGGACTTATCTTTTTATGTTGGCAACTTATTTTAGAACACTTTCTTTTCATTCTTGGGCCATCTTTGAGTCAATGCTTTAAAGATTTTTAGATGGATTTTTTTGATTACATCACATTAAAATCAAGAGTGGAATTTTGGATTATGTTAGCTATAAGTTGTTCTTTAGGGCATGGTGCATGGATCCCAAACTAGATTACGTGCATGGATCACAAACTGGATTGCAAGATGTTGGATATCAAGGAAAGCGGGTACCAAGAACCTTTTGTTCTTTTTAACACCAAAGAAAAGCCATATTTTGTTTCAAGTGGATTTTAAGTCCTACAATTTGTTAAGTAATAACTACAAGAGAAGAAAAAGAGTTTGCGGACTGCATGAATGTAATCGTGCTAGGGCTATTTCATGTGGTACTAAATATCAATTCAAGAAATGCTAGCAAATGGCAAAATTGGGACATTCAATTTTGTATGGAATCAATGTTATATACGTCCAGTTACGAATCAAATTGACGCAGGGTTACATTGGTAATTCACAGAGACATAACAGAATATTTGTCCTAAAATCCAAAACAAATTCTAAAACTCGATTGGCCCAAGCTGCAGCTTTGTTCTTGTGGTTTCAAAAAAATCTCACTGCAAGGAGGCCTTTCCAGGCATCATTCTTCCAAGTTGTTATGTCTGCATAAACATGGGGGAGAGGAGGAAAAACAAGTTAGCTTGCAAACAAAAGAAACCAGTACGAAAATCACAGTTAGCCATGCCCGAATGATGAAACATATAACCTGACATGTGTTACCAAGCTCAAAAATCATATTCATGCCATGACTTCAAACAACCTAAAGAAAAGTTTGGATAAACATGAGTTTGTACCATAAGTCAGATGTTAAGAAGGTTACACAAAGACTTCCCTCAAAATGTTACATTGGAAATTTATGGTCAAAAGCCTATACCTGCAGCAAAAAGAACACCAATAAGGCAGCTGGCGGCAACGATAAAGTCGTAGTAGTGTTTTGCAGCAGCAGCCAAGTTTGTTGCAACGAAACATGCAGCAAAAACTCCACCATCAATTCAAGTCCAGAAAGGTTGAGTTTTTCCCGAAGTCGCGTATACATAAAAAGAAAAAGCAGGCATTAGAAAGATGGATTAGTATATGCAGCAATGTGAAATTCAAAGTGTATATCAATATGATATGAACTTAGGATAGAATTGAAGCACAAATTGAGGAGAAAGCTAAGGAGAATGAGGAGAATGATGTGATTGCTCAACAGAATTATGCCAACAGTAGCTACCATCTAACTTAACCTACACAAAAAGGTGAATCCAAACTTGATACGATTTCAGGCACAGCAGTTACAACAGCAAGCGTCGCAGCAGTAATTGATGCCACAGATTCAATCTCGGCCTGCACAATTGCAACGCACAAATTGTTCTGATATCCATGATGTCTGAGAAACAGGAGTCATGCCTCTTTGTAGTTTCCTTACTATGGCACAGGCTGATTGCATCTCCTGAAACTCAACCATGTTCCGAAATAACTTTTGCACAACAGGGCCCAATTTCCTCATAATGGACAAGCATATAAGGTTGAACTACAAGCACATTTACTGTCAAAATCTCAACCTGTCAAAAAGCAATGAACAACATCAGCAATAATGCAGACATGTCTTTAAGGCAAATACAGAAATAATATTCAAAGACATCCATCAATAATAGTCAATCTTCACACCAAAGTTTTGTTCCAAGCTCAGTGAATATACAAGAGGAGCTTATCAAAGAATCATTATGACAAATGAATATTAAGATGAACCCAAGAGAGGAAGTATTTATGCAGAGTCCAAAAGAGAAATAAAAGAAACATTCCAGAATCACGCAGGAATCTGAAAAAAAGCGCATGAACCAGGACATACAGAAAAAGGAGAAGACAAGAATCAAATGGCAAACTTCAATGTGATTAGATGCCTACTGAAAAAAGGCTTTGTCTGCATCAATAATCAATTCGCAAGGCTCATTCTCAGTCTCGATTATGGTTCACATTAGATTTAACTCAAAGGCAAGAAAGTTGATTCAATTACATGACAAAATACAAGGCATGTCACACCAAATTCTCATAAAAAAGGTAATACAAAGAGATAGTAATGAGCAGGTCAGAGTTCAGAAGATTGTTTTAGAACAAAGTCAGAGGTACGAGTACGAGACTTATATGTTGAGTTCTGATTACCTCAGACGTACAACTCAGCAAAGCAGTCGTCTCTATAGTATTGACATGAACAACGTACCATTGAAAGCTATCAAGTTCCAAGCCAAGCCCGTGAAGACTTTTTGTTATCTCACCAGACTCCTTCACGCCAGGATAAAAAATCCATACTGAATCCAAAATGGTCCTGTTCTCGGTGCCTAAAATAGTCAAAAACACAGTGGTTTATATCTGCGATCCAAAGGTCTCAAGCGAGATTTTCCTTTGTCAAGACAATTCTGAAATTATGTGCTAAGAATTAGGATTAATGATCAAGAAGACTCGCGACTGACCGTGTCATACGTCGTGTTGATTGTGTTTTCCTTGCTACCTTTCCAAGTCTTCATAACCCCTCTTCCAAGCCTTCATATGAGCTTTAATCTTTCCATTTATCCAGGACCGTCTTGAGGCCAAATTTTGCTCCATGCTGTGACTAACTTGCCGACATCACCATCAATCCTTCCCGGTCCTATATCAAGAACTGCATACATAAAAAGGAAGTTAGCATGATTGTTTTTTTTGCACAAAAGAAATCACTAAAAGAAATTATATGAAGTACAGTAGCAGCAAGGCAGTCAAAGTTTCCGTTGTCTCTCTTCATCTGAACTTTTCTTCAATTCAATTCCAACCTGTAAATGCAACACAAAATTGAGATTCAAGTTACTATCATATCAGTAAAAGAGCAGAAGAATTGATCAATGTGGGGCAGAAGCAATATGCTTTTCAAATTATACATGACCTTACAACTTCGAAAGGATACCAAGCATGGCGGGAAACTCTAGAGTAGCTTATGTTTAAGGATGTAAAGCTCTGTGTTGACATAAAAAAGGCGGTTTGCTAAGGACGGACTCATTCAGTATCGTATCGTATGTCAGCAAGCAAATGGTAGTGATTAAACATTCTATGCATTTGTCGACTGAGAAAGACTGAACAAGCCCATAGCCAGGCTCAGGCCTCAGAAGAGGCCCTTGATGATTGATGATTTGGAGGCGGATAAAAGGCCTGAGGATCCGATGTTGAGCTATGTCAGTGGCGAGAAGAGAAAGAATAGACCTGACTGGGAGCTTGTTATCCCATGTTTCAAACTTCTTTGGGAAACTTACAGGATTGTGCTTGAGATAACTCCAAATTGGAAACCTTATATGGCAGCTCACAGAGCCTTCTAGTCCTCTAAGCAATATAAACTGAGTTCAGAAGTCTTTGAGAAATCATTAGAAATCATTTGGCTAATCCTAAACAAAAAATTGAGACCAAAGAGACCAACCAGATATTTCTATTTCCAAAGCTTGCAATTGTATCTTGATGCAAGATTTGAGCAGTCGGAAATTGCCACTGAGCTTGAACTCTGACAGGAAGCCTTTAAATCTGTCAAAGATATACACGGTTTAATGTGCAGGGTCATGAAAACACTAAAATCATTGATGATGATTCACTATGACTGAAATATTTTGGATATCTTCAAGTCATTTGTATCATACATATACTTGGTTCAAATTCTTCTTGATTACAAAAAAAAACTTAATTGTAAATATCAATATTGACAATGTAAAAGTCAAATTCATTCAGAGCATACTCAGTACAAGAAATCAAGAAGTTTACGACAGTAAAAATCAAGTAAAACTCAGTGAAAATCAAATTTACAAATGAGGGCCCACTCTCCCTCTAGAAGATCGCTACAGACAAAAACAATTTGTGACTCACCAGTGGTCCCCACGGGATCTTGCTGCGAATCCTCTCTAACGGATTGCAGTAGCCAGCTCACAAACCCACCCGAAAATTCTCAACGGATTGAAAAAACTCTCACAGCTCACGCGATTTTCGCACATGCCTAAATCCTTTTCTTCATACATCAGATTCTACCAAAATCTTCCTATAAAAGGGCCCAATCATTGGCAATAACATCATCACCACCTGAAACGAAAACACTGTCAAAAGTTAATCCTCAAAAAAACCCTAATACTAAAGCTCAAGCACCCTTTACTCATCTCTGATTTTCGCGTTGGAAATCAGAGGTTGAAGAGCTAAAGCCCTCATTCGTACGTGAAGAACAACGAAGAAACAAAGACGTAAGAAAAGAGTAAGATTCGAAGCCGTACCTGTTATCTCCCCTTCGTCGTTCACGATTCGGTAGCTTCCTTTCTCCCTTTACACTTTTCGCCATAACTTAATTGATGCTTGTTCTTTTCTTCTCAAAATTTTGTTGACGGTAATGGATTCTTGACGCATTGTTTGACGTTTGGTTTAAGAACATCAATGAAGATACGATGAGGTTTCGTCTTCTTCTATGAAGAAATAGAAACTGAGTATCGAGATGAAAAAGATTGGGGATCCAAAAGGGATTAGGTCTCGTTTCTGTTCTTCTTTCACTCGGTTATGGATTAGGTTTTGTTTCTGTTCTTCTTTCATACAGTTATTTAAGCTTCGTGTGATGGTGAATTGGTAATGATACGATGAAGGTCGATGTTCTTGAAGAACACCGCCTGAGCTGAACAAGTGTTGGTTCGGTGAGAACATAGGGACCTGGAGGAGGTTCTTTGTCACCTGCGTGTGACCTATCTCACTCCCTCAATTATTGTTTTTTTTCTTTTTCCTTTCTTACATAATTTCTGTTCTTAAAAAATATAAAAAATTTGAATCAGTTAATTATTTAAATTATGTTATTCAATAGGGTTAATTAGTTTATTAATTGATATTATTGAGTAACTTAATGAATTAGTTAACTTTATTTCTTAAATAAGAAGCAGCGTTCTCTTAACTTTTTTTTCTTTTCATATTTTGGGTTAATTTCTTTTTAATATAAAAAATAACAAAAACATTTTCTTAGATTAATTTAGTTAAGAATATTATTTAATTAGATTAATTAATTTGATAATTAATTTAATTAAATACTTCTATTTAATTTGATTAATTAAATTTTCACCTTTGCTCGATTATGTGTGTGATATGAGTTTTGCGTATGCTCGATTTCTATTTGCTTGTGACATGATATAATGCTTACTCGTGTGATTACTTTTGCATTTTTGACGATAAATTGCTAAGTAAAAAACAAACGCACATTAAGATTAGTCATTTCAAAGATAAACGAAATCTTTGGTCCAACGCCAAATAAACATCCATATGCACTTCACTTCATACACACACGTAAGTCGATCGCTCCTCGATCGCCATCTGCACGAACTTTGCACTTTACACTTTTAGCAACATTTTCTAACTTAACAAATCAACGCATTGCGCTTGTTTTCCATAGCTAGTCCTTAGCTTAGTTCCTCAAACTTTGCGAGTCGAGCACGTTGTGCCTCGCTAACAAAACCAACAAATAAAACTTCCATTTGCATTTACCTTAAACTTCAAAAAACCGAAATGTTACTTCTTAGATCCAAACCCTTGATCCAATGTCAAGCGATCTTAGGAAATAAAACATCCTAATAATATGAGAAGATTTGTACGCCACGAGCCTTAAGCGATAGAAAGGGGGATAACGAGCTTTCGTTACTCGCTCCGATTATTTCGACGCAGGACACCCGTCTTGTTGGGCGAGATAAACTATCCATAGTCTTTAGTGCATTTCAACTCCTAAACCCTTTCATCGAAGAAAGGTAATAAAATCAACAACCAATACCCATATCAGGCCGAACTACGAAGCTCTGACTTTCCCATTGCACAAGGGAATACGTAGGCACGAGGATCTCAATCCTTGCCGAGCCCCTAGGATCAATAAACCCTTTAGTTTAACAAGTAATCATAAGAATAGACATCCATTCGCGCGTGACAATCTAGATGGTTCCCATCGAGTACGATAGATGTAGGAGGTGCTAATACCTTCCTCCTACATAACCGACTTCCGAACCCCGACAATGGTTACGATGACCTTGTTTTATCCCTTCTTGGTGGTTTTATCTATATTTACCATTTCCCTCTTCGGGAATAAATAAAATTAGGTGGCGACTCTCAAGTCAGCCCAGCCGCGACCGCGTTCGCGAGGGATCGTATTTTTCGAGGTACGACAAATACACAACAAATCCTAAGATACAGATTCTAAAAGGTTTTCTTTGGGATGTTCCTTTTAGTAGGAGTTGTCCTCCTAGTTGTTGGACCTACTGCATTTTGTGATGCACTCAGCCTTGTAGTGGGACCTCTTGAAACCTGTGTTGGTTTTCTAAAAGGAAGCTTGTGTCTAGCATTTGGTGCAATCCTCTTGTGAGTTGCATGAGATGTTTGAGAAGCCTGAGTTGGTTGAGAAGTATGAGTTGGTTGAGAAGCATGTGATACATGTACTGACTGGCATGATGCAGATGCCTCAGTAGTCTGTGGTGTCTGCTTACAGGTAGATTTGTTATGTCCAGTTTTTATGCACCTTGTACACCTCAAAACCATACATATTTTCCATACTTTTCTGTCCGATCCATCAATCTCACCCTGTTCACAATTCCTCCTTTTTTGGGCCTTCCAGGCATCTTCTTGTATTTGGGTGGCTGGACATCAGGGTACTCAGTCATAACCCATATATTGGTACCATTAAGTGGATAGATTATTGGTTCATAAACCTGAAGATACCTAGCCTTCTTGTAATAATCTGGCACAAAATCATCAACACAAAGACTTCTAACCTTTATTGAAGCAATTCCATGGACACATGGAAGACCTGTCAGCTGTCATTTCCTGCAAGAACAGTCATGGTCCTTCAGGTTGACCATAAAGATATCACCCAAGTTCTTAATATGCTTCACCTTAAATATATACTCTGCTGACATCCTATACAAACACAAGAATGAGTGTTAACTTACTATAATTAGTGTTATACTACCTATCTATACAAACACAAGAATAAGTGTTACCTTACTATCAATGAATTGGTGTAGCTACTGGTTTTCTCCAACTTCTTCTTGATATTTGGTAAAACATCCCCATCACTCAAATTAGAGAACCTCAATCTATTTCCTGCCTATTTTTCCATTATATACCCCCTTATTTCTTCTAACATTGTTACCAATGGTCTTACCCTTGCTTCTACAATCACCTTGTTGAATGCCTCTGACATATTATTTAGCACAATGTCATATTTTGTGGTGGTCCTAAAATATGAATTACTCCAAAATCTTAGTGGTGTCTGCATCATGTTCTTGTAGGCATCTTCGTGTATTTGTCTCATACCTCTCATTTCCCTTTCTTAAGCTTGTGGGTAAGTTACTCTAGCTGCTCTCCAAATTATCTCCTTCAATGTTTTTCCTAGAAATCTCTTCCTGAAATTGTTGTATAAGTGCCTCACGCAAAACCTTTGCTTAACACCTGGTAATAATTCATCCATAGCAGGAATCAGACCCTACAAATACATACATACAAATCATAATAATATACAGCTAATGTTCAAAAAACAAGTTAATTTTCATAAAGCAATATAATTGTACCTTTTGTTGATCAAAGATGAATGTATAAGTCCTATTTTTCTCTTCCCCCTAAATCATCAATCAGTAGGGTCAAAAACCATGTCCAACTATCTTTAGTCTCACCTTCCACCATAACAAAAGCAATAGGCATCATTTGCTCATTGGGGTCTGTTCCAATTGCTTCCAGAATCTGACCACCACATAGGCCCTTAAAAAATCATCCATCAAGTCCAATTATTGGCCTACAAAACTTGAAACTCTTCTTGCAAGTAGCATAAAGTCTCTTGAAATAAGGCCTTGTATCCTTATCCCCCTCTTGAACAGGTGTGACATTGAGTTTCACTGTAGAACCAGGATTGGTCCTTAAAATCTCATGACAGTAGTCATAAATTCTTGTGTAATCTCATAAGAAAGATCCATCCACCATATACCTTGTAGCAAACCTAGCCCTGATTTCCTTTGTTTTGTTAACCCTACATTCCATTTCTTAAGTCCCTTCTCTTTTATATCTTTCAGCTTGAGTTTAGGATTATTTTTCAAAGAGTTTTGTAACCTCTTACTAATCCATCTTGTACTCATCATCTTAACATTATACTCTCTAGGACAATTATGTATGTCAACTAGTTTCCTAAGTTGCCAAGTCTCCTCATCAGACAATTTTTCACAATATGTCTCCCAATCACATCCTTCCTTACAAACAACTTTCACTCTTTTTTTTTTGTCATTTTTCAAAAATTTTAAACCTCTTCCATTTTGAACTGCATATGTCTGTATGACTTCCTTAAACTCACTTTTGGTATTAAAGTAAGTGCCCAACTCCCACTTATAGTCAGCCATATCTTTCATAGGCTTAAATATGGGATGCTTCTTCTTCCTTGGTACTGAATTGTCCTCACTATCACATCCACTATCTAAATAGTCATTGTCATATAAACCATAATTATCATGTACACTTTTCCCTTCCCCTTTCTTTTTGTTCAAGTTACTGCATCATTCAAGGTTATCATCATAACTAACCATGTTGGCATCATGTTCTTCCTCATTATCCAAACTAACATCAGAATCAGTACATGATACTTACATAGAACTATCATAAAAAAATGAAGAATTCTAATCATCAAAACTTGTGTCAAATCCCTCGTCAAGATTGACACCCTCATTAACATTCACACTTCCACCAGTCTTCATTCCCTCATCAGGCTTCAATCCCTCTCCTGTAGTCAGTCCCTCACTAGCATCATCTCCCTCACGTAGATTGACTCCATCATTAATATTCACTCCCTCAACTAGATTGACTCCCTCATCAACATTCACTCCCTCACATAGATTGGCTCCCTCATCAGCATCATCATTCACTCCCTTACCTATATTGACTTCCTCATGTTGCTTCTCTACATCCTTAATCACTTGTTCAACCAACTCTGCAACAATGTCACAGTGTTCAGGAACAATCGTGTTCAGGGGTTCTTCATTTAATGGTTCCTCCTCCATGTTTGATTGTTGTTCATCTAATGGAACATCAACATACTCAGGTTGGGACATAGGGTGTTCAATATAAATGTCTACTTTCAGGTGAACCCTACATAAGTCAGATATGTCTAAGGCTCCCTTATCATCCTTAAGCAAATTAATTCCAAATGTAGGATCCTTATAGTATATATTCTCTACCTGAGTATACCCTAGGTCTTTTAAAACACCAATCAACTTAAAATACGACCACATATCAACATCTACCCTTAACTCATTGCATTTTCCACCAACATAATTAGTTTTTTCAGAATCCAAAAATTCACCACTATGGTAAATGTTAAGAGTTATTAGTTCTTCCATTTGAAACCAAAATCACCTACAAACGCAAATTACAGAAAAGACATACATCAACCCTAGTTTTCGAAAGAGGGAAAAAACCATAGAATAAAAATTACAGATTTTGTTTAGGGGAAAAATCCCTAAAAATATAGAATACACAAACCCTAGAATCATAAAAGGAATTTATTACTAACCTCGTTTGCTTCGTCTTCATCTTGAAGAAATGTGTTTGCAGCGTCTTCTTGAAGCCTCTTCTCTGTGCTAGGTCACCAATTCTTTGGAAATGAAGGAAGACAAATGAAGAGTGTTGTGTCATACAACTAAAAGGTCATTGAATAGTCAACATCCTGCCACATCATCATTCACTATATTACACATCAACCAACTAGTTACACGTAATCAACATTTTAAGCCAGACTTTAACTTTTCTAACGGAATGGACAAACGTGGAACATTTTAAAAACGTATAAAACCAATTTGGAACTTTTAAAAGAAAGAGGACCAAATTGGACCATGACCTATAGTTAGAGGACCAAAAAGGGTATTAAGCCTATTTTCTATTATACCCATGTCGACTCCCCTCGATATTTTTGGATTTTTTATCCAAAGTACTGGTCTAAAATCCATTTCAATCTGGATGTTATTTCCTATTGTACACATTTGGGCTCTCTTTCTTCAGACGAGGTCATAATGAAGGAGGAAATGTAATCTTGGTTTCAGGGACTTGGTTATGAGGAAAAGTTTGGTCCTAGTGAGGTTCCCCCTACTGAGGTGTGGAAGAGGAAATTTGATACTCATGACATTATGAGTGTAGTTGATTTTAAGAAGAGGATGTAGATCACTATTATATAATTATTTACAAATATTTTAATTAAATCTTGTGGGCAACCACAGGTGTATACTATAAGCTTGATCTTGGATGTGGTATCTGAATGGCTTGATACTCTGTAGATCTAAAGGACTGACCATTAGCTTGGGATGTGTCCGACCTTTGTGTGTGTGTTTGGTCTAGTATTTGGGTCGAGGTGGAATGATTTGCTTGGGCTCAGAGCTCTTCGAAATCTTTGGGATGCTTTGTCTGGGTGGAAAATTTGGGGATGATTCACTCTGTGATGCCCACCCCCTTATCGAACAAAATGCAAACCTTATCTAACAGGTGTGTCGAATAGTATCCGAGTGTGGATACCGATGGATTTTCCATTCACCAAGATTCAGGATGCCAATCGTTGGATAACCCCAATGGTTCATTGCTTCATTATCTGGTCAGTGGAAGCCCCTGGTGCATTATGTGGAAATCTTATGACATCCACGGGATGCACCTCAATGTTTATTCGACGTCTATCGTTAACTACGGGATTGTGCCACTCGCGCACCATTAACTACGAACTTGTGTTACTTGCTTAATTTCAACTTTGCCCTCATCCTGGCCTTGGTGGAAAATGCTAGTAGTGTCTATTAGCCAGTGATCGAAGGGTTCGATGTCTGATCTTTTTAGAAATCGATTTCGGGATCCATAGTGAACCTAACACCGAGTTGGACGCCATGACACTCATTGATTTTGAAGTTGTTGAAAGAGTCGCAGGCCTTGCCAATGTGGTAGTTTTTGAGGTAATGTCCTAAGTCGACCGGGATGTACCCGAACTGGAGCTTATTTTGAGACATTTATTGGCGTAGTTTGATGGTGGCTCGGAGTCAACGTAACCGCATGTTCGATGTATGATCGGAGTTCGGTGGATCAAAACAACAAATCATAAATTTTGACTTCTTGATACTTCTATTTCTTTAATTATCAGATACCTCTTTAGAGCTCAAATATCAGGATCAAAGGTGGAATAGTAGAAATCGCATGAATCAAAAGTTGATTACCACAAACACCTCCACTATTCTATTGCAAAACAAAAAATGAAAATGATTGCAGAAACTACAGAAGATTAAAGTTTTTGATGCACTACATATATGTGACACAGTAGATTGAAGGTTGTGATCACAATGCTTCTTGAACCAGAGGTATCAGTCTTGATGTAATTTTGTTAATCGGTGTTGTTATCTTCGATACGGTGGACCGAAGGAAAGGTACTTGCATGATTAGCGTTCCAATGCTTTGGTTTCAAGATAGTGGTAGTGAAAATGGAGATTCAAAATTATGTATCTAAGAACTTTTTATGGAGATATTTATACCTTGGACCTGTTGGGATAGCCGAGATAATGGATCTTGTGCTATTGAACCTTTGATTGGAGGAGTGGGTATCCTAGATCTTTGGCCGGAATATATATATATATATATATATATATATATATATATATATATATATATATATATATATATATATATATATATATATATATATATATATATATATATATATATATATATATATATATAATGTTCCATTTTTTCCTCAAAAATGTGAGATGGCTACATAAATATATATAATGTTCCATTTTTTCCTCAAAAATGTGAGATGGCTACATAAGATTTGTTAACGTACGGAAATAGTAGTAAATAAAAGTTAGTATCTTTTTCTCCTAAGATTTTGGAGAAAGAATATTGTTTACCTTAACTCCACCAAGTCACAACCAAGTGAGAGAACAAGAACCTCACTCTCCATCTAATCATTTTTTTTACTTTTAAAAATAAAAATAAAATTAAAAATCTCACAAATTCCATGGTAATCAATTTTTCATTTTAAAATCAAATCAAATCAAATCAATTATTATATGGCTCTTTTTACATATGTTACCACCCAATTGAAGAAACATGGTTGAATTTTCCATTCATAACATACATACATACATGATACCATAACCTTATCCAATCATATTATAAAACCAGTGTGCCAACCAAAACCACTACTCCCAACATATGAATCCCCACATACAATTCTAATTTAATCAAACAATATTAAAATAAAACAATAATTTCCTACCACCATATCAAATACTTCCTTTCTATTTACCTTCCAGAACTTTCCTAATAAAGAACAAACTCCATCACTTATAGTATCACTCTTATCCACTTGCTATTCGTGGAATGAATTGATCAATATTACTTCAAATATGTCTAGAATGTTCTTAATAATGCACTTCTTTAATTTTTCTTGTTTTCTTCAAATATACGTAAGAGTCACTCCACGTAGTTTGCAAATAATTGATCGCATTTGGTTAGGAGCACGGCCAATAATAAATAAACAAATCACACAAACCATCATTTCACATGATAAAATAATGAACTGCCAATAATGCTCTCTATGACAATTTTTTATATAGCCTTATGTAGTTGATGAAAATCTAGAACTTTCGTTGAAAAGTTATAAATTCATCGAAATTGTGTACATTAATATTTATAATGTTTATTTAAAATTTTATTCCCCGTGCCTTTGTGATACCCTATTTAAAAAGACATGGCTAATATATTAGTAAAATATTAGGAACATATGGAACACATTCAAGAGTTTATATTATGATGTATATTTTTTCGCATATGATATATTCGATTTTTTTATTGAAATATTTTAGTTTTTCAAAAAAAAATCCTCAAATAATTAACTTTTCAATTTAATTCCCTATCTATCTCACTTTTAGACGATTTTAAATAGAGTCTCTAATCCAAATGACGATCATATACAAAATTAAAGAAGCATCACCAATTGGACTAGAGACACCATATGCAGTCTCCAATTCAATTGGCGAGGGTTGCCAATTGATATGGAGACATGGTTCTAATTAAAGTTTTGCTATAAATATAGTGGTGGTGTGCTCAATTATTTTCACATCTATTCTCAGATCTCTTCTGATATACAAGTAATATTGATATCATGTATACGCGCCACTATGGAAAAGTGGTTTTTTTCAAGAGAAACGCCTCTGATCGATATTTTGTTCTGGAATATCCAAAGTCTCAATCAACTCCAGAGGGAGTTGAATTGATGGTTAGAAGAAGAAATTGGTGAAGGTGAAAAAATTTGCAGTATTGAGAGACATGATAGGATGCGTGAGTGAGTGCGAGTTAAGACTGGTGCATAAGCTAGGAAAATGATGTTTGAACCTAATGAAATCAAGTTGATTGTTATAATTAGTTAGAAATATTGTGTTTAGTTGTTTTATGTGTTGTTTAGATTAAGTTTATTTAAGTTATTGTGATGTTTGTTGTTAACATTGTTGTAACAAAAAGTTCTTAATATATTAAAATATAAGGTTACAACAAGTTCTTATTGTGCAGAGGTGGATCCGACATTTGGACATTTTTTCTTGTTGTGTCCAGGCTGACGATATATACTACACAATCTTATCATTTTATCAACCGTATCCATTTTTGTTCTTATACGTGTGTTGTTTGGACGATCTTTTTCTTTCTTCGCATCTGATCGTTGTGTCAAACTATGTCCCATTGGTATAGAGGTAAGTATTCCTCCATTGGTAACACTGCAAAGCTTTCGTTGTAGACATTCATCACGTTAACAGTCTTGTAAACATCAGATAGATAGTTGTACGGGTCCTGACGAGCATGCACGCATACCGCAATGATATGGGAGCAAGGTAACCGGAAGGTTTGGTACTTGCCACAATCACACCAGCATATGTCTAGTCTGACATCATATTCTAAAAATGGCATCCCTTCATTGTGATCAATTATTTCCTTAACACTGAAATTTCTCCCATGACAATCAAAGTTTGTGACTGAATGTGTGCTACCCTTGATAGTTTCATCTTTCATAACTTTCATTATGCATTGAATGTAAACTTGACCAGACATTAACATTGCATTCCGTTTTTTTCCTCTTGATGCAAATTGTGATGCCAACCTAAAATAGGTTGATCTTACCACTGATGTTATAGGTAAGTTTCTAATTCCTTTGAAGACGTTATTCATGCATTCTATAAGGTTTGTTGTCATGTGGCCCCAACGACATCCACCGTCAAATTCCCCTGTCCACTTCTTCACTGGAATATTTTCTAACCACCTCCCTGCATTTGCATTTGACAATCTAATTTTGTCACGGTAGTATTGAAATGATGGTTGAGTTAAAGCATACCCTGCATTCACAAGTTTTTTTGCGAAGGTTCCTGTCTTTGATTGCACCATGAATTTTTGTGGGGTATGCCTAATGCAATAGACATGGGTAGATGGAGGATTATGCCACTCGTTATCTTGGTTATTGTAAACTCTCTCAATAGCCGTATGCTTATCTGAAATCAAATAGAGATTGGCTTGTGGAGCAACATGTATTATGATATTCTTAAGGAAGAAACTCCAAGCAGAAGCAGTCACACCTTCAACTAGAACAAAGGAAATGGGAAATACATTATTGTTGCCGTCTTGTGCAACTGCCATTAACAATGTACCCTTGTATTTTTCGTATAACCATGTTCCATCAATCTGAATAATAGGTTTGCATAATGCAAAACCTTGGATGCATGGTTGAAATGCCTAGAAGAGTCGGTAAAATATTACATTTCCATCAACAATAGATCCATTTGGCCTACATGTCGGAACTATCTGCATGATTACAATAGTCCCCAGTGTTTATGTCTTAAGTGCCATCAAAAAGCGTAGTAATTCTTTATAAGAATCCTCCCAATTTCCATACACCTGTTCAATGGCCTTTGTTCTTGCAATCCACGCCTTCTTATACGAGAGAGTATAATTATGTTGTCGGACAATATGAAAGATTATTATACTCACCTTCGCTGATGGATCCCTGTTGAAAAGCGACAAAATGTCTCGACATATCAAGTCAATACTTAATTTTTGGTGATCCTGGACAATGTTAGTGGCAGTGCAAGTATAAGGTGGATCTAATGAAGCTATCTTCCAAGAATCACTTTTTTCACTGTAAGACGCAGCAAGCCGAAATTTACAAAGTCCGTTACGACAAATAACGACATACCTTCTTGAATCGCTTAGATCCACTGTGAAATCAACAAAATTATCCATGTGATATTTTATAATAGCTCTTACGCATTCTTCCTTTGTACGGTACTGGCCTCTCTCTTTCAATTCACCCACAAAGCCTTTATACGGGTTGAAAAAAACATTTGCGAAGACATCATCATCATGCAACTCCAAGTCTGTCATATGTTGAGGCGAACAATACGCCTAGTATTGGGGGACGAGATGGGCGTCATCTTCAGTGGTGGTGTTCAACAGATGATCGAGTTGTGTCTCACTTTCTTCTTCTTTGTTGTCAAGGATGTCGACTTCCGCTGCAATTTCACCTGAGTATTTCGTTTCAGTTTCCTTAGAATCATAACATTCTGATTCATTGATGATATGAGATTTTTGAGATGGAAGATTTTACTGAAGTATAACGTACACCTCAATAGAGTTGAACCCAGAATGTTCGTGACTAACAAACATATTCTCAATGTCTTCATCATCGCGAACTTTAAGTGAATAAAATTTAACGTGGTTGGCATAAAAAAATAGGGTTTTGATATATGATTTGTGATATAGGACCAGACCCTAATTTTGATTCTAACCTATCTTTAAAGTGCACAAAATTTGACTTTCTATTGAGTGTAAGTTGAAAAACATCAGTGTTTTGAAAACTGAAGCCATATTCATCAGAGATATATGTCTCTCCGTTGCAGTGGGTGTTAACAGAGTAACTCGATGCAGATGACATTGTTAATTGGTGTATATAGAAACAATTACGGTACTGAATTTGAATTGCAATGCATGGTACCAATTTAAATATGCATGGATCATTAATGGTATCTCCATTTGAATTGGAGACAACACTTCATTTAATACATTGTCGTCATTCAAATTGGCGACAACTTTAAAGCATCATAATTCCCATGCATGCAGACTGTAAGTCTATACGAAGCATATGTAAGATTCCCATGCAGACATGACATTCTCATGCAATTGTAAGTCTGAGCACAACAGACCTCAAAAAGTGTGGTCAACGTCGCCAATTGACCTGGAGACCATGTTTAAAAATTGGTCTATGTTTCCGATTGATATGGCGAGCTACACTTGAAGAATAAGTGAAAGCATGCCCTATAAATGCACGGGGTTTGTTTCTTGTAGACTCATCAAAACTATTCTTATCTCAACTATTCCTTTTCTGATTATTCCTTCCCCGATAATTACTTTCCTAATTAATCGGTGATCTGACACAATGTCTCTATTGACAATGGGTGAAACACATAGAGGCAAAGTTGCCAATATTGCGGATTATGTACATTCATTTACAATTATTTTTTCATTGTCTCATTTTTTAAATTTATGATTAACAAATGTTTAATTTTTATATGATGTTTCTAGATTTCATCCTCATGTCCATGAATATATTACCCTTAACGTTTTAATTGAACCTTATATTGAGCTTGCCGGTTTCGGACATGTAAGCAAAATCATGTCTTACTCAGTTGATGAAAAGTTTATACTAGCTTTGCTAGAGCGGTGGCATCCAAACACACATACTTTCTGTTTTTCAACGGGTGAATGTAATATCACTTTAAAAGACGTGTACATGTTACTTGGGTTATCTATTGATGGTAAGGCAGTCAATAGACAGAAAAACTTCGCAAATTCAATTTGCGTGGAACTTTTGGATACCGACTTGTTGGAAGAAAATTGCAGAGTCCAAGGTATCTTACTTTCACGTCTCAAGGCATATTACCATACTCTACTTTTAAATGAAGACTCTACAGAAGAACAAAAAATAATTAAAACTAGGTGTTATCTTATAATTTTATTTGGTTCATTTTTATTTCCCGAAGGAACTGGTTCTTCTATGCACGCTATGTATTTACCATTACTAGCAAACCTATAAAGGACTAGGGAGTATAGTTGGGGTTTTGCATGTTTATCCTATTTATATAGCTCTTTATATAAAAATGAAACGAAAGGCGCATCTATATTTTCTGGATGTGCCGTTTTGCTCCAGGCTTGGAGTTGGTCTAGGTTTCCATCAATTACCTCGGTCAACGAAAACGTCTTCTCTTTTTGGTCCTCTAACTATAGGCCAGAGTCCAGTTTGGTCCTCTTTCTTTTAAAAGTTCTAAATTCGTCCCATACATTTTTAAAATGGTCCACGCTTGTCCTTTTCGTTAAAAAAAGGTTAACAGTGTGAAAATTGATGATGTGTAATCTGAGGTGGATGTATTAATTGCACAATCAAAATCTTTTGATGATATGTCATATAATTTATTAATTTTTTCACAAACTTTAATATATAATAATTGGACCTAAAGCCCATGTGTCTTACAATAGAAGCCCACTTTTCAAGTTTAAATTTTCATGTGTGAACAAAAGTATATAAACACTTTTATTTGTTGCTAAATTTTCAATGTGGCACTTTGTTGCACCCCAAAATTTGCCCTCACCTAGACAAGGCATTGTGTACCAAGGTGTCCCAAGAGGTTCACAAGGTTCACAAGGTATACCAAGAGGTTCACAAGGTTCACAAGGTTCACAATTAGTCAGAGAGTTTGACAATTCCCTCAGACAATGCATCCTCCTAAGCAATGCACCCTAAACTAGGGTTTTGGATTTCATCAGGATAAATGGACTTTCAAGGACTCAAGTGAGCTTCATAACATCCTACATGTCTTGAAGAATCCCTATGTCAAGTTTCAAGGCTTTCCCAAAAGGTTTGCTCAGTCAGATGATCAGATAAGTTAAAATCAGGCAAAGCAGTCAAAAAGTCAAACTGAGGTCAACTGTGGTCAAACCAAAGTCAAACTTCATGATTTTTTGCCAACATCAATTTTATGAAGTAAAACTCATCATTTTATCAAGGTTTGATCATGATTCATCTAGGAGATTTCAGATCATCAAGAATCAGGAGTTTCTAGATTAGGGTTTTCATAGGAAAAGTCAACTGAACTTTGACCAGCCATAACTTTCACATGCTTCATCAAAAATTTCCCATCCAAAGCTCATTTTGAAGGAAATTTAATTCTATACAACTTTGTGTCTCACAAGCCAAACCCAAAAATGCTTCATTTGAAAGGTATGAGCTAAGACATTATAGGTCATTTTAAAAGTCAACAAAAAGTCAAAATTTTCCAAAGGGCATAACTTGATAATGGTAAAAGATATGGACATGAGACCAAAGATGTTGGTTAGAGGACTCTCTAAGCTTTCCAAAAATGTCCAAGAACACCTTCATAGCATTAAAATTGAGGGATTTGTGCCTTTGCAAAGTTGGGAAATTTTTGAGAGGTTTATGAAGCAAATGAGATCTTAGAACCAAATTTCTCCAAATGGGCTTGCATTTTTATGACCCAAACACTTCCATGACATCATACACGAATTAAAAATAATTTATTCAAATTTTTATTCATTTTATTTTATTTATTATGATTTTATACATTAAAAATCATTTTAAATCAAAATAAAATATAAAAATTTCAATATTTGATAGGATTTTGGTTCTAGAAAGTCATAAAGATCAATTTAAAGTGATTGAGATCATGGAAAATCAGATCAACCAAAAATAGCAAGGATATATCAAAAAAATTCAATATTTTGGAAGCATATCTTTTTCAATCTCAAATGATCCACAAGTCCAAAGTATGATCTGATTTTTTGACCTAGTTAGGTCATACTATATATGTATAACATAAACAAACACCAAGACACGAATTTGGGGAGCCTCCAAGAGTAAGATCAAATTTCAAATTTTCATAAAAAAACTCATAATTCGGATTCTATTTTGCAGGCTATATCAAAGTGTTTTGAAGGTTGCAATCTCTTCCTTGATCATCCTTGATGATATCCCAATGCATTACATCATCCAAAACTCATTAAAATGCATAAACCAATTTCATCTTTTAGCTTGAAAATTGATTTTTCGATTTCAATGATACAAGCAATATAAATGGAATTTGATTATATATTGTTGTTTATAATGATGTTTACAATGTTTCTGGATAGTTTGATTTGAGGTTTGATGCAGGAATGGCTAAAAGCCATTGTTAGGGTTCATGAAGCCGTGGATTAGGGTCTCATGAAGCAAGTAAAATCAGACCAAATTAAGGACCGATTTGGACTTAGAGGACATTTATTAATCAATTTACACCCTTAGAACGAATTTATATTGTGTGTGCTGTGTTTTTGAATCTCCAGGACATGTAGCTACGGCAAAGATGTGTCACTACAAGCTTTAGTGACAGATGAAGTGTCACTATAGCCTAATACGACGGCTGGAGGAAGAAGATGACTTTGGCGCGAATTTCTGTTTAAATATTTGTTTTATTTTATTATGTTTGGTTTACAGATTATTATCACCAAGCGTTGGTGGCTCAGTTGGCAAGGCGTATGCGTGTTTGGGGTAAAGACCATGGTTCGAGTCTGGCCGAAAGCAGTTTTTGCTTTTTAATTTCATTTATTTTGCAGATTCATGATAAAACAATGTTGTTGTGGATAGTTATCACCAGCGCACGCTGGCTCAGTTGGTTTTGATGGTGGATGATTGAGGTAAGGGGCCTGGGTTCAAATCCTAGGTCCTTACATTTTGGCCAATTTTCTTGTTTTTTTCTTATTTTCAATTTATTTTCTTATATTAATTCTATTTTGTTTAAATTAGTAATTATAAATTATAAAAATAATTTCTAAATAACATTATAAGACTTTCTGTATATTCTTAAAAAATTATAATTTATTTTCTTAAAAATTGTTTATATTTATTTTATAATAAGTATATATATGTATAATTATTATGTTTTTGTAAATTATATATTTCAATTAATAATCTAAACCCTAATTTTTTCAAAACCCTAATAATTTTTTATTAACCCTATTTTTTTATATTAACTTTAACATTAAATTTAATTAATTTTTGTTCTAATTTATAATTAAATAATTAATCATGTTTTGTAAATAATTATTATTTTTGTTTATTATTATTATAATTATTCTATTTTATTCTTAAAAAAATTATCTAAATGTTTATTTAACTTGAAAAATAATATTTTCTCTTGAATTTTATATTCTTTATATTTTTACTAACCCCTTTTATTATTATTATTATTTTATTATTACTAACCTTTAAATTATTGCTTATTTATTATATTTATCATTATTGTTTCTATTATTATGTAATTGCGAAAGCCATGTAATAGTCGTAGATTTATTTTTTGTCTCTATTTTATTGTAAATATTTTTATTGCCATGGTTAGTAATTTTAGAGTGTGTATAACTATGTGTAATTAAAATGACTTAGATAATTAATCTTAAATAAGATAAATACCTGAATATAAACACTCACACGTAAGTCGATCTTTGATCGCCATCCTACACTTTCTAAGGTTACCTCTCATGTTGCCTATTTCTAAGGTCAAGTAAAGGTGTCTTAAGCAAAGTCCCTTCATAAAATATCATCAAGTCCCTTCAAATTATAAGATCAAGTCCCTTCGAGGTTGCCTACGATAAATAATCTTGTCCCTTCGAATAAAATATGATAAGTCCCTACGAATTGCTAAAGACACCTTGTAGTTGCCTGAATTCAGATGTCCTTTCACATGTCCCTTATTACATCCAAGGTAATGACTACCTATTCCTTAATAATAGGGATAGTCTTACCATTGAAAGAACATATAAGAACAGTAAAGACTTAATATAGGGTAGGTTCCTCTTAAGTACTTGCTCACCTTTTCGAAATACATTTTACACTTCACATTTCAAACAAATTTTCAAAACAAAGTCTTTATATACATCCATACGAGGATCATTATAAAGTACTTAGAAAATTTTTAATCACACACTACACCTTTCTCAAAACAATTTAAAGTGAGCTAAGTAACTAAGAGCCCATGGATAACCATGGATATAAAGGGTGCTAACACCTTCCCTTTGTATAACCTACCCCCCAAACTCAAAATCTTTTTAAGGTATTTCCTGTTCTTTTATGTCCTTTCCTTTTGGATAAAATAAAAGTCGGTGGCGACTCTTGCTATCCGCAACATTTAACTAAAGTCAGTTCTCCCACCGTGTTACAGAACTGGCGACTCTGCTGGGGAATTGTAAAAGAGGGGTACCCTTAGGAATTAGATCACTTAAATTGTTTGCCTTGTTTGCTTTATATTACTTGTTGGGCTCTTATGTGTGAAAGATCCTATCCCGGATCTAGTGTACTTTAGGTAAATGGCAATAAACCAAGGAAACTGTCCGGCGTATACCGATATGGTTGATCTGGTGGCCATAGTTAGTGTGACTTCTTGGTTGGTGCTTATTGAAATTCTGTGATCAGGTATGAGATGTCCTAAGAGATGTCCCAACACTTAATAGGACATTTGACAGATTTAACCAAAACTTAAACAGCAAGAAAAGTAAACAACACAGAAGTTTGTTAACCCAGTTCAGTGTATAACCACACCTACATCTGGAGGCTACCAAGCCAGGAGGAAATCCACTATTAGTAATATTAATTCTAGACTTAAACCACCCTGTTTAATCTATCACTTAATACTTACCCAATGCAATTTCTACCTAAGACTCACTTAGATAAGAGTACCCTACTCACTCCCCCTCAATCACCCAGTGATCAAGTTTACAAGTTTACAGAAGTTGAAGACATCCTTCAAACAATAACAGCTTGATCTTACTTCACAGTTTCAATCAAGTCACAAATGCACTTTTGCTTAAAAGCTCATAAAGTGGTACATAAAAACAACCTGCTATTAAAACACTAGACACCCTATTTAGTCTTCTGAAATTCGTACTCAATTCTATGAGTTTCTGTTGTTTAAATAGGTATCTGAATTTTGGGCTTTCTGTAGAATGATCCAGCCCTAATGTGCAGCAGCTGTCACCTTGAATTTAGGGTTTGTTACCTCCTATATTCTAGGTGCATTAGGTCTTCTGTTTTAATCTGAATCTTCAATTTTAAAACTCCCTACAGATGCGCCTTGTTCTGTTTTTATCCAGCATTAATTAATTCCAGATAACTCTCCTTAAATATCTCTGATCTGTTAATCAATAATTAATTCTGGAAGCAAGTCTGAGATGTCTCAACATCTGTTGGGACATCCTGAAAAACTGAACTTAAGTTATTTACACAATGTCCCAACATCTGGTAGGACATCCTGAAATAAGTTCACATACTCTGTTTGCTAATGTCCCAACATCTGATAGGACATTCTGAACTGAATTTAACATTTCTTGTTTGGTCAAAAATTCTGCCAATTCTTAAACATCTACAAACTCCCCCTTTGGCTAATTTTTGGCTAACATCTTTTCTGGATTTCAGAGTGCAGCAGAAGTTCTTTTTATCAGAGTATAGCATTACTTTTCTGTTGATTCTTATTTGAGATTACTCCCCCTCAAACAAATATGTGTCCAGTCTTGTTGCAACAGAAATACACACTGATTCAGTTCAGACAGAAACAAACAGATTTCATTCAAAAATTAAACAGCAGTACAAATTTGTTGTTGTTCTCCCCCTTGGTAGACACAAAATTAGGGGCCAAAGACACTATTACTGTCATTACATTGCTGTCATTACATTTGCCTCACATACATTGATCACTCAGATTCATCACTCTCAGTTGCTTCCTCCACTTCAGTGTCTTCATCTTTATCAACTTCACTTTCTTCATCAGCCTCACTGTCTTCACCAGATGCAGCATTCTGATCTTCTTCACTTTCCAACCTTTTGATGATTTCCTCAAGCTTCTGCTTTCTAGCTTCAAGCTCTTTGCAGGTGCTTTTGAGTTCAGCAATTAAAGTCTTCCTGGAGATTGGATTCTTAGCAGTGGAGGGACCAGCAGATGTCCCAGAAGGTGCTTCAACATCTGCTGCATGATGACTGAGGAATAACTTGTAGTGAAAAGCCAGGGGGCTTTCTCTTTTGCATGCTGTATCCTTGTCAGTGAGAATGCCAGGGTATTGATTGAGCACTATACCACACAGCAATGATGGAAAGGCTATTGGAAGCTTTGTTGCTGAGGAGTTGGCATGCTTCATGGTTTGATCAAAGATAAAAGCTCCATAGTCCATCTTGGTTTGAGTTCCCACAGCATAGATGAATCTGGCCAAACTAGTTGAGATTGAAGAAGTGTGGTTGGTAGGCACCCAGTTAGCAGTTCCAATCCTGTTCAGCATGGCATACTTTCTGGTAAGCATGCTCACTGAGAGCTTACCCTTCACAGGCCATGCCTTGACCTGGTCTGCAGTGATCACTTTACAGACTTGATTATCTGTCTTACCTAGCTCATTGGGTCCATCTGTTTCTCTTCCTAGATACTCATTGATGATTTGAGGAGAAAACTGGACACATTTGCCTCTAACAAAAACTTTTCTAAACTCAGAGGACTTACCATTTGAGCAATCCTCCTGAAGATTCACAATGAACTCTTTGACAAGAAGTTCATAGCAGGGAGAGAGGTCTGAGACTGTTTTGAAAAGTCCTGCAGCAGAGATGAGGTCAATCAGTTCAGTGCACTCAAGTGCATTGCTGCTCAGTTCTCTTTCTAGGGCAACTCTTCTTTGGTACACAAACTTCCACTTGTTCACACTAGAGACATGGTGGAAAGATATGTTGTCTAATGGAGCTTCTGGAACAGCTGTTGAAGCCCTAGATGGGGCTGGTCTCTTCTTGGGAGGAGATGTTGGGACATCTGATTCAACATCTGAGTCAGATGGGGTGACAGCTTTCCTTTTCTGAGTTTGGACTTTACTCCATTGTTTTGATGGTCCAAAAGTGGCTTTAGCCTTGCCTTTCTTTGGACTAGCCTTCTTCTTCTCAGGGATTGCTGCTTCAGCTTGCATCTTGCCTTTCCTGGACCTTAGCCTTTTGGCTATGCTGGGTTTAACAGAGGCTATGATCTCTGCATCAGAGTCCTGCTCCAGGTTCACCACTGGATGAGATTGAGCAGTCTCTTCTTCAGCTTGTTGATCAGCAGGGATTTGACCTTCATTTGAGACTTTGGTCTGATCCTCAGAGATTTCTTCATCATTTTCATTTGAGGTCTTATTCTGGTCCTCAGTTTGTTCCAACTCAACATCAGATGAGTTCTTTCTCTTATCTTCAGATGTTCCAACATCTGTTGGGACATCTTGTTCTTCTGCAGCTTAAGCTTGTTCTTCTTGAGATGCAGGCATGGTTTTCAGAGGAACAGAGATCCCACTCACCTTTCTTTGTTCAAACAGAATTTGAGTGACAATCTCCTTGATTGAATCATCCACATATTGTGAAGATTTAGGAGGCATGTTAGCTGGAGAGGGAGTGCCTTTAGCTTTGCTTATGACTTGATCTTTACCTCTCTTTGGAGTTCTTGCCTTTTTAGTGTGAGAAGCGCTTCCCCTGATCTCGTCCAATGGTGTTGATGACATTGGCACAACAGAGATTGGAATGGCATGAACCACGTCTTCCTTGTTGAGAATTTCCTCAGCTGTTTTAGGGTTTTGAGACATTGTTGAAGAAGATGAAGGAAAGACTTTAGGGTTTATGATCTCTGGTGAATAGCTGGTGAATGTGATTCGATTATGATAGTATGATGAGAATCTTGATAGCTGATTATAAACAGTTACTAATAAAGTAGCCGTTACTGTGCAAATGATGAGAGATGGAATTCCCAAGAATCTTGTCCAGACTAGTTTTGCCATCTGGAACTTATGCCATGCAATGTCATATGACATGTTGGCACATCTCATTAATTGCTAAATCTCACATAAACAGATTCCAAGTTTGCCCCTTAAATTCTCAAATTGAGTAGCATCCAATGCTTTGGTAAAGATATCAGCTAATTGCAAATCTGTAGCAACATGCTCCAATGAAATCACCTTTTCTTCTACAAGATCTCTGATGAAATGATGTCTGATATCAATATGCTTAGTCCTGCTGTGTTGAATAGGATTCTTTGATATGTTGATTGCACTTAAGTTGTCACAGTACAATGTCATGACATCCTGTGGGACATTGTACTCAGTGAGCATCTGCTTCATCCAAACCAACTGTGAACAGCTGCTACCTGCTGCTATGTACTCAGCTTCAGCTGTAGACAAGGATACACAATTCTGTTTCTTAATGAACCAAGAAATCAGATTGTTTCCTAGAAAGAAGCATCCTCCTGAAGTGCTTTTTCTGTCATCAGCACTTCCTGCCCAATCAGCATCACAGAAGCCAGTGAGAATTGGTTTGCACCCATGAAAGTACATTATGCCATAGTCACAAGTACCATTAACATATTTAAGGATTCTCTTGACTTGATTGAGATGACTGACTTTTGGATCAGCTTGATATCTTGCACAAACTCCTACTGCAAATGCAATGTCTGGTCTGCTAGCAGTCAAGTATAACAAGCTTCCAATCATGCTTCTATATAAACTTTGATCTACATTCTCACCCTTTTCATCTTTAGTCAGCTTTAAATGTGTGGGAGCAGGAGTTCTTTTATGAGAAGCATTTTCCATTCCAAATTTCTTCACTATGTTCTTGGAGTACTTACTTTGGGAAATAAACATTGAGTCTTCCATTTGCTTTACTTGCAGCCCAAGAAAGTAGGTTAATTCACCTACTAGACTCATTTCAAACTCAGATTCCATCTGCTTGACAAAATGTTTGACCATCTTATCAGACATCCCACCAAACACAATGTCATCAACATATATTTGTGCAATCATGACATTTCCTTCTTCATCTTTAACAAATAGGGTTTTATCAATCCCACCTTTTCTGTATCCTTGCTTGATAAGAAATGTGGTCAGTCTTTCATACCATGCCCTTGGAGCTTGCTTCAAACCATAAAGTGCTTTCTTTAATTTGTATACATGATTTGGACAGCTTGGATCAACAAATCCTTTAGGCTGTTCTACATATACCTCTTCATTAAGATAACCATTAAGAAAGGCACTTTTCACATCCATTTGAAATAGCTTGAACTTTAAGATACAAGCAATTCCCAACAGTAGTCTTATTGATTCAAGCCTTGCTACTGGTGCAAAGGTTTCATCAAAGTCTACCCCTTCAATTTGAGTGTATCCTTGAGCCACAAGTCTAGCTTTGTTCTTTGTAACAATTCCTTGTTCATTTGACTTGTTCTTATACACCCATTTTGTACCAATCACATTTATGTCATCAGGTCTAGGTACAAGATTCCACACTTCATTCCTTGTGAATTGACCTAATTCCTCTTGCATAGCACAAATCCAGTATTCATCAGTGAGAGCTTCCTTGATATTTTTAGGTTCTATTTTGGAAACAAAACAAGAACCTGAAATCACTTCTCTTGATCTAGTGCTCACACCTCTGTTGGGATCACCAATTATTAAATCTTTGGGATGATCCTTCTGTATTCTGATGGAGGGAGGTTTGCTTGAATCTTCTGACCTTGTATCATTTTGAGTGAAGTTATATTGATCATTCTTTTCTTCAGCTTCAATCTTGATATCAGCAGATGTTCCAACATCTTCTAGGACATCTGTAGGAGCATCATCAATTATCACATTTATGGACTCCATGATAACATTTGTTCTGTAGTTAAATACTCTATATGCTCTGCTGTTTATAGAGTATCCAAGGAAAATTCCTTCATCACTTTTAGGATCCATTTTTCTCCTTTGCTCCCTATCTGCCAGAATATAGCATTTGCTTCCAAATACATGAAAGTACTTCACTGTGGGTTTTCTGCCCTTCCATACTTCATATATTGTGGACAAAGTTCCTTTCCTTAAAGTAACTCTGTTATGGATGTAGCAGGCAGTGTTCATAGCTTCAGCCCAGAAATACAGAGGTAGCTTTTTAGCATGTATCATAGCTCTTGCAGATTCTTGAATAGTTCTATTTTTTCTCTCAACAATCCCATTCTGTTGAGGAGTGATAGGAGAAGAGTATTCATGATTGATTCCTTCTGAAGAGCAGAAATCTAAGAATTTTTGATTCTCAAATTCCTTTCCATGATCACTTCTAATTCTGATCACACAGCTAGATTTTTCCCTTTGTAATCTTTGACATAATTCCTTGAATACATCAAAGACATCTGACTTTTCTTTAATGAAATTTATCCATGTATATCTTGAAAAGTCATCAACCACCACATATGCATACCTCTTACCACCAAGGCTTTCAACTTGCATAGGTCCCATGAGATCCATATGTAACAATTCCAAAACTTTGGAAGTTGTCAGATGTTGGAGCTTTGGATGGGACATCTTGGTTTGTTTGGCTATTTGACATTCACCACATATTTTGCCATCATCAATCTTCAGTTTAGGAATACCTCTTACAGCATCCATAGATATGATCTTCTTTATGCCTCTGAAATGAAGATGACCTAGTCTTTGATGCCACAGTTTAACTTCTTCTTCCTTAGCTAGAGAGCAGGTTGAAGTGAGACTGAGATTTTGGGATTCCCACATGTAACAGTTTTCTTTATATCTGGCTCCTTTCATGACAACCTCTTGTTCTTTGTTAGTCACTATGCATTCAGATTTGGTAAAGTTTACACTGTATCCTTGATCACATAGTTGACTTATGCTGATCAGGTTAGCAGTTAAACCTTTAACAAGCAGCACATCATCTAGTCTTGGAACATCTTGACAATCCAAGGTTCCAACTCCCTTGATCTCTCCTTTAGCTCCATCTCCAAAGGTAACATACCTGGATGAATGTGACTTTAAGTTTACTAGCAAATGCTTCAATCCAGTCATGTGTCTTGAGCATCCACTGTCAAAGTACCAGTCTTCTTTAGCTGATACTTTCAATGATGTATGTGCTATGTATGCAGTACTTTTCTTTGACCAGATGAGTTGAGATTTCTTTTGATGCCTCTGCTCTGAGTGTTGTTCAGCTGATCTCCAAGCTTGATTGTTGATCTTGTTTTTGGGTATGTGGCTTTGATCAGTCTGAATGTCAGCTTTTGGTCTCCAAACTTTCTTGATGACTTCTGTCTTTTGCTTAGGAGGTTGCTGATTTCTATGCAGCATTTTCTTGGTACCTTCTACTTTCTGCTTGGAAGGTTGCTGACACATTTGATTTGGATATCCATGTAGCTTATAACAGTGAGGTTTGATATGCCCAAATCTTCCACAGTGATGACATCTCCATCTTTGATATTTTTTCTTCATTTTGTTCTTTCCAGAATGTTGAGACATCTGTTGGAACATTATGTTTGTCTTTGTGTTCTGATGTTGGAGCATCTGTTGGGACATCGTGTTTGACTGTGTAGTTTTTGAAGTAGTTTTGCTAGAGTTTGCTTCATCTCTGTTATATCCCAGTCCACTTTTGTCCCCTGAATGTTTATTATTGCTGAGAATAACATCCAGTGTATTTGAGCTGCTGTTCATCATTCTAACAGATTTGGACATATGTTCCAGCTTAGAATTGAGAAGAGTTACTTCACTTTTTAAGGAATCAATGATTACTTGATCACTTGCTTTTTCTTCTTCTAGTACTTCATTCTGCTTCTTTAGCTTTATGACCTCACTGCATACTTCAGTACTACTCTTGTACAGATCCTTGAAGGCTTGCTCAAGATCTGCATAAGTAAGCTCTCCACAGCTGGAATCACTATCATATTCACACAGTCCAGCTAAAGCAGTAATGTGCTTAGCTGATTCTTCTTCTGAATCTCCTGAGTCTTCATCAGACCAGGTCACAGAGAGTCCTTTCTTTTGCCTCTTTAAGTAGGTAGGACATTCAAACTTGATATGTCCATATCCTTCACATTCATGGCATTTGACTCCTTTATCTTGACTGGTCTTTTCAGCATACTTTACTCTTTTGTTAGCATCATAAGATCTTCTGTTCTCAGAGTTTGTGTTTCTTCCACTAGGTTTGGATTTTCCTTCCATTCCTCTGAGAATCTGTTTGAATTGTCTTCCAATCAGTGCAAGGTTTTCTGATAAGCTTTTATCATTTGCTGGTTCATCATCTTCTTCTTCATCTGTATTTGAAACCAAGGCTATGCTTTTGTTCTTTTTAGCATGTGTGTCATTCATTCCCATCTCAAAAGTTTGAAGGGAACCAATGAGTTCTTCAGCTTTCATGGAACATATGTCTTGAGCTTCTTCTATTGCTGTGACTTTCATGTCAAATCTTTTTGGCAAAGATCTGAGAATCTTCCTTACAAGCTTTTCATCAGTCATCTTTTCTCCCAAGGCTCCAGAAGTATTGGCTATATCCAATATGTTCATGTAGAACTCATGAATTGATTCATCTTCCTTCATTCTCAAGTTTTCAAACTTGGTGGTGAGAAGTTGAAGTCTTGACATTTTTACTTTTGATGTTCCTTCATGAGTTGTCTTGAGGGTATCCCACACATCTTTGGCCAGCTCACAATGATGCACCAGTCTGAAAATATTTCTATCAATGCCATTGAATAAAGCATTTAGGGCTTTTGAGTTGCCTAGTTCTGAATCTTCTTCCTCTTTACTCCATTCTTCTTCAGGTTTCAGAACTTTTGATCCATCTTTGGTGTCTTGGACAGGATGTTTCCATCCAACATTTACTGCTCTCCATGCCCTGTTGTCAAGTGATTTTAAGAATGCAATCATTCTTGGCTTCCAGTAGTCATAATTAGATCCATCCAGAATAGGTGGTCTATTTACTGACCCTATATCTCTGTCCATGTTACAGAATTTGTTTTCCCTAGATCTCACCCAGTATAAACAGGCAGGGTGCCTGCTCTGATGCCAATTGAAATTCTGTGATCAGGTATGAGATGTCCTAAGAGATGTCCCAACACTTAATAGGACATTTGACAGATTTAACCAAAACTTAAACAGCAAGAAAAGTAAACAACACAGAAGTTTGTTAACCCAGTTCAGTGTATAACCACACCTACATCTGGAGGCTACCAAGCCAGGAGGAAATCCACTATTAGTAATATTAATTCTAGACTTAAACCACCCTGTTTAATCTATCACTTAATACTTACCCAATGCAATTTCTACCTAAGACTCACTTAGATAAGAGTACCCTACTCACTCCCCCTCAATCACCCAGTGATCAAGTTTACAAGTTTACAGAAGTTGAAGACATCCTTCAAACAATAACAGCTTGATCTTACTTCACAGTTTCAATCAAGTCACAAATGCACTTTTGCTTAAAAGCTCATAAAGTGGTACATAAAAACAACCTGCTATTAAAACACTAGACACCCTATTTAGTCTTCTGAAATTCGTACTCAATTCTATGAGTTTCTGTTGTTTAAATAGGTATCTGAATTTTGGGCTTTCTGTAGAATGATCCAGCCCTAATGTGCAGCAGCTGTCACCTTGAATTTAGGGTTTGTTACCTCCTATATTCTAGGTGCATTAGGTCTTCTGTTTTAATCTGAATCTTCAATTTTAAAACTCCCTACAGATGCGCCTTGTTCTGTTTTTATCCAGCATTAATTAATTCCAGATAACTCTCCTTAAATATCTCTGATCTGTTAATCAATAATTAATTCTGGAAGCAAGTCTGAGATGTCTCAACATCTGTTGGGACATCCTGAAAAACTGAACTTAAGTTATTTACACAATGTCCCAACATCTGGTAGGACATCCTGAAATAAGTTCACATACTCTGTTTGCTAATGTCCCAACATCTGATAGGACATTCTGAACTGAATTTAACATTTCTTGTTTGGTCAAAAATTCTGCCAATTCTTAAACATCTACACTTATGTTACTTAAGCAAGTTGAGGATAATATGAGGCTTCCATATGTTGTCAATACACTAACTGACTTTTAGAACCCTAGTCATCTCATCTTGGCCTTTAGAAAAGTATTGAGATAACCGGCTTTGGTGAAGACTGAAGTTGGTTGATACTCGATGCTACACTCATTGAGATTCTAAACTTGGAGGGTTTTGGTTGGCAAGTAAGTTGCCTACTGAACAACCACCCTTGTGAAGGATCAATGATATTGAGATCCCTTAGAACCTGGTTACTTTATAGGACAAGATGAACCATCTAAACTTCAGGGGGGGGGGGTATCTACCTTTAAACCTCATGCAAGCCTTCAAACCTAGGGTTATTGTGTGACTTGTTTGTGTGTACCACTAGTTTGTGATTGAGCATAACGTCATAGCATCATCATGCATCATAAGCATAGCATTTTCACTAACCATTTCAAGGACCAAAGGATTTATCTTTGTTCTTTGTTGCAGGTCATGGCTTCTGCTCGTAGAAATACCATCCGGATCAACTTTATATGAATACCTCCTAAGCTTAAGGAATTGGTCTCTCAAGTTTCTGAAAATTCCCAATTCATCAAGAGGCATGGTCACCTACTGGATCTAGTCACTTCAGGGTTCAATGAAGATATGATGAGTGTCCTGTTTCAGTTCTTTGATCCTAAACCTCATTGTTTCACATTCCTCGACTATCAGTTGGTTCCTACAATGGAAGAGTTCTCCAAGCTACTGGGTATACCTATCCTTAATCAGAGACCCTTCACAGGCTTAGAAAAAGAGCCTAAACCTGAGGTTATTGCTGCAGCCTTACATTTGAAGAAATCAGACACTGTCCTAGAAACAAGAAGCGAAGTTAAGGGTATTCTTTCTAAGGTATTGATGGAGAAAGCTCAGGTATTCTTGGAGGCTATGAGCTATGATGCTTTTGAGGAGATCTTAGCCTTATTAATCTATGGATTAGTTTTGTTCCCTAATCCATACCAGTTCATAGACGTACACGCCATCAACATATTTCTGACTCATAATCCAGTGCCTACATTACTTGGAGACATCTTACACTCTCTTCATACCCGTACTACGAAGGCACGAGGAACTCTGATGTGTTGTATACCTCTATTGTCTAGGTGGTTTATTTCTCACCTTCCTCGATCAGTGATGAATAATGAACAAGGGTTAAGGTGGTCTAAAAGGATCATGTCACTTTCTCATTCAGACATTCATTGGTGTTCTAGATCTATGGAGAATGTTACTATCATTGACCGTTGGGGGGAATTCCCCAATGTGCCACTCTTTGGCATAAGAGGGGGCATTACCTACAATCCTTCTTTAGCTCTACGTCAGTTTGGTTATGCTCGGAGCAATGGTCCTCATGACATGCTTATTCAAGGAATTGTGTTCGAATACGACAACGATCTGCAAGGTTACCGTCAAAGGTTCATACGAGCTTAGGGTAAAGTGAACAAGGTTGACAGCAAGACTCTGGAACCAAATTACTCCATTCCTATGGAACCTTACCTCAGATGGGTGCGATCTCGTGCTCAGAATCTTATGATGCCATATCCTGCTATTCTACCAGTTACTATGGAACCTGTTGCAGAAGGAAACACTCCTTATACCATCCTTCATCCAGACATGCCCACTAACCTGGAAGAATTGCAGAAATCCTGGATCCAACTGAAGGAACAAAGAAATACCTTCAAAGCTCAATTCAGGATTAGCCAAGAAAAAATGTTGGAGCTGACCAAGCAACTTCACGAGGAGCGGAACCTCAACACATACCTCCATACAAAGAGGAAACGTCCATGGGAGACTTAAAACCCCATTTTTGTACTTATTTCCCTTCATTGTAAGCCCAAGGGGCAAAATAATTTTAACATTTACTAATAAAAGTTTTATTTCCGTTTGTTTAACAAATGTAAATTCTGCGGTCCTTGAAAACATTGCATATGCATCTACATACCATATCATTGCATGACAGGTTGTCACAACAGGTTTCTCATCTTCTCGCTGTTTATTTCAGCAGAAATGGATCTCGAACAATCTGTCAAAGATCTTCAAGCTCAGAATGCTCAGTTTCAAGAAGTGATTCTGAATTTGTCCAAGGGGCAAGAAGAGTTGAAAGCACTCCTCTCTAAGGACATGAAGAAGAAGAATCATGAGGACAACAAGGATGATCAGCTGAAACAACTACAAGCTGAGATGGCAGAGATGAGGATCCAGATGAATGGCCAAATGGTTCTTATCCAGAGTTTGGACCAGGGGCAAGAAGAGCTGAGAAGCTTTGTCAATAAGCATTGACATAACGGAGTTAGGAATCTAATCATCAGTCAACCTCCGTTGAAACAAGCCGACTTGGCTGAAAGGAAAGTAAGGATAAGAGAATGAAAGAGACGGGCTACCACTGATTGTTCTTCAATGGAAGAAGGAAGGCCCTGTAAGATTAATCCACTTCTACACAAGGAATATAAAAGACAGTTCATCAAATTCAACACGCCAATGCCACAAATGCTGCAATGCTTGTTGGAAATGAAGCTAATTTCCTTGGAAAATTCTCCTAAAAATCCTAATACCTCTTCTCCTTTCTATAATCCCAAAGCAAGGTGTATGTACCACTCCGACAGTCTCGGACACGACACTAATAACTGTTGGGCATTGAAGAATAAGATTCAAGACCTAATTGACGAAAGAATACTCGAGGTTACGCCAGAAGGCCATGTTGAGTTCTTCTATCGTCCATCAAGCATCAAAGTTTCCAGATAACTGGAGTGACGAGTTTAGAGGAAGAGGCTTTAAGAACATTTAAATTTTCTTTTGTAATTTCTTTTGTTTGCCTAAACACTTACTATTATGTTAGACTTGATTTTCACTAATGCATTGCATATGTTTGTCTTGAGTTAATCCATTCGTTTCACTATATTTAAAACTATGTTTCTTATTTCTATCTTGTGATATTTAACTCCTGATAAAGCTATAAGCCTATAGAGGGAGGATGACGAAAACAATACCATAATCTTATGCATTATGCTTTTGAACAGACTATGCTGACGATGTACAAGCATTGTTTCAATTCCTAAACAATGGAGATATAAGGAAGTTAATCCCTAGTCAACCTTTTTGAGCCTATGACGTAGGAGTTTTTATTCTCACGCAAATTAAAACCCTTCATCATAACCTAGGGCAGGGTAGTTTCTCGGTTAATTTAATTATGCCAGTTGTCTTTCTTGTACACAACTAATGAGGGTTCCCATAAACCATTATGTCTGACAGTCAATATCTGGCAAAAGAAAAGTTCACTTAAGTCATAACCCATGAAGGAAACTTAGTTAACATTGAGATATCCCGCTGACTGTAACCTTGAAATAAACAGTTCAGGCAAAAGGAATGGATAGCAAAATCAAGAAAAAAAAGAGGGCACTACAAATCCTAAAAAAAAGAAGAAGAGAGAGACGACTTTTAAAATAAGGTTATGGTTTCTGAATCATCTCAAATGTCAAGGCTACAATTCCAAATACTTTTGGAGCCTCAATGCATAAGTTAACTGAACATAGGACTGGAGAACATCATGAATATTGGGTTGGATACAAATAAATTTGAGCCTTTATCCTTTGTTTCTTAAACCGTGAACCAGGCCACGTTATAACCCTTTAAAAGTCCTAACTGAAGCATGGTTAGTTCGAAAGTGTACTGCTACCAAAAGGTATCCTGACTCCTTTAGGGCTTATTATAAATCTCGAGCTAATATCACAGTGTTTACAAACATTATTTTACTAAAATAATTATTTTCAAAACTTCAAGACAGACATAAGCATTGCATTTTGAATATCATTGTTTGCATATAACTAAGCGTTTGACGGCAAAGAAGTTTACATGACGAATATTCAATAAGCAAGAGTCCTTCTGACAAACAAAAAGTTTCTTCTTGGATCAAAGCCAATGTATACAAAAGGGCATAGCCACCACCTTCCACTCAAGGGGCATGCCATGTTACTGAGACAGTCAGGTCAAGATTCAACAATGCTTAATAGCCAGGGGCAACGCTCTCTTTCCAAATCTAATACCCGGAGTGTATATAGTTTATCTCATTGTATTACCTTGATATGGGATTCTCAGCAGAAGCCATTATGGAAATTAACAGTTTACGCCAGTAGTATCAGATGGTGTTAGTATCATGACTTCAGATCCAACTATGAGGGTTTCTGGGAAGGTATTCAGGAAAATTAAGAACCTCAGAAGCTCTAAATCCAATTGGTTATACACTCTCAAAATTGAAACGATTCTGTTTTCGAGTTCAGGTTTACTTTTCCCGCTTTATTCAAGGAAAAAATGTTTTCCGAATTCAGGTTTACTTTTCCCCTTTTACTAAAGCGAGAAACGTTTGTTGGTTATGTTTGAATGTATATATGCTTTTGGATATGATTGATGTTTACCAGAAATGCATAAAATACAATAAAAGCATTTACTAAGGGCGAACGGAGGTAGGAATTCAACGAAGCTTCGCCAGTTCATCCCCACGGAGTAATCTTTATGGATATCCTTACGGAATACTTCAAGTAATATCTTATACTTCCAACTCTACGAAGTCTCCAAGCAGCTTCATATCCTCCGAAGAATTGATACTTAACAAAATAAGTCTCCCGGATCTATGTCCATCTCTTTTATCCTCAGTCAGGATATTCAAGAACTTAATCCTTCAATAAGAAGTACGATGAACGAAAACGGGAATTTCTAAGTACGATATTCTTAAGCAAGACAGGAACAAAGTCTTCATGTTCCTCAGCAACGAACCGGGATTTATTTTCCCTAGCCAGCAGTTGTTATACAGAGCTACCCAGACGCTTCTAGCTACATGATTCATAAATACATCATTTACACCATATCACAGCATACGCATCCATAATACATATGACATTCTTACTTAAGAGCATCATGCTATACATGCATACATCAAATAATCTTGCATAAACTAACTTCTTTTTCCAGGATAGTTGCAGGAAGATATACACTATCAAACAATTCAGAGATAATCGCTACGAAGATTCATTTCTGATGATCAATACAAGTTGTCCTTGAGATGGCACATAAATGGTCTATGCGAAGACCTAGTGTTCAGTCCAGGATATTACCAGAAGCAATTCAGGAGTAATCGCCACGAAGATTTAATCTTGATGCTCAAGTTGTCCTTGGAAGGGTACGTAAATGATCTATACGAAGATCTAGTGCTTAATCCAGGATATTTCCAGAGGAGATAATCGTTACAAAGATTTATTTCTGATGGTCAACTATCTTTGGGATAGTGTGTAAATGATCTATACGAAGATCTATCACTTAATCCAAGAGATTCTTTCAGAAGAAGTTCAGGGATAATCGCCACGAAGATTTAATCCTTATATTCTTTTTTGTCCTTGGGAAGGTATGTAAATGGTCTATACGAAGATCTATTAACTAATCCGGGATATTTCCAGAAGAGATAATCGCTACGAAGATTTATTTCTAATGGTCTATGCAACAGTTTATCTGTGGAAGGGTACGTAAATAATCTATACAAAATTCTAGTGCTTAATCCAGGATATATCTAGAGGAGATAATCGTTACGAAGATTTATTTCTGATGGTCAACTATCTTTGGGATAGTGTGTAGATGATCTATACAAAGATCTAGCACTTAATCTAAGAGATTCTTTCAGAAGAAGTTCAGGGATAATCGCCACGAAGATTTAATCCTGATATTCTTTTTGTTCTTAGGAAGGTATGTAAGTGGTCTATACGAAGATCTATTACCTAATCCGGGATATTTCCAGAAGAGATAATCGCTACGAAGATTTATTTCTAATGGTTTATGCAACAATTTATCTATGGGATGGTACATAAATGATCGATACGAAGATCTTGTACTTAGCCCAAGATATTACCATAAGCAATTCAGGAGTAATCGCCACGAAGATTTAATCCTGATGCTCAAGTTGTCCTTGGAAGGGTACGTAAATGATCTATACGAAGATCTAGTGCTTAATCCAGGATATTTCCAGAGGAGATAATCGTTACGAAGATTTATTTCTGATGGTCAACTATCTTTGGGATAGTGTGTAAATGATCTATACGAAGATCTATCACTTAATCCAAGAGATTCTTTCAGAAGAAATTCAGGAATAATCGCCACGAAGATTTAATCCTGATATTCTTTTTGTTCTTGGGAAG